>OX419190.1:7555000-10055000 GCA_948465475.1 Thalpophila matura | reverse complement strand
GACAGAAAATTGGGAGTCATTCACGTCATTCACAGATAGAAGCAGTAAAACGGGCATGGTAGCTACCTACTTCTAAACAGTATTAAATATTGATGAAAATGGGTTGCTACTTGCTAGAGTAGTGTGTGAAAATAATAGAAGTGGGTAGGTATTGGGCTTGGAATGCAGGGAAAAGAGTGCATGGAAAGCATTTTGTAGAGAGAACAAAAAAATTATAATTAAGTACCTATTATGAAATAAACATTTATTTTTACGAATTAAAAAAAAAAAAAAGAGAGAACTAAATATTTATAAAACTTGACGTGTATTTTTTTATTTTTCATTGCAGTATCCAACTTACTTGTCACAAAATAAAATAGATATTCATTGATTTCATCTATGGGTAAAAAACATTATACTTGGTGTAATACTTATGATGACAAAGAATACGATTATTTTGAAATCAGATATTTTATTAGACATAAATAATTTATTTTATAATAATATGATTTAATTTTGTTCATTTTGTGATCAGAGAATCATGTTTGTAAGAATCAATAAAAGGTTTATTCGTTTATATACTCTAGCAATTAGTGTTTTATTCGGCCTGTATAGTAGCGTATACATAGTTCAGGCGCGGTCGCAGCCGACGGTTTTGGGGGGGGTCATACCGCAGCCGAAGACTTTTGGGGGGTGTCATGCCGATTAATGCCGACGTGCTATATCGTAAATTACCGTGTTTGGCGCATTGTTGTACGATTTTGGGAACACGAAATGTCTACAAAAAACAACCTACACACCTAACATTTGAATAACTACAAAATATATATTTTACCTATTTTGGCATTAACACATTTTAAATATCCTAACTAATAATCTACAAGTTTCACTTTGTTCCTACCGTAGGCGTCGGCGGCGTCTTTGTCGTATTCCTGTAAAGGGCTACTGCTGTGTTCGGTGTGCCTAAACCCGTGGCCCCTATACCCGCCTCTGTGTCCGTATGGCCTCCTCCTCCCGGGGGGATAGCCTTCCTCTTTCCACCTACCGTCGTAACTCTGATTTTCATATCGATTATAGCCGTCGTATCGAGGGCCTTGCCCTTGTTCGCGATTTGGATACTTATCATATCTATTTGAGTAATGTTGAGGCCTTTCTTCGTCGTTTCTCCTGTCTTCTTTCGCCTCTGGTTCTTGATAGCGACGCCTTTCTGTGTAGTATGAGTTTTCTCCATATTCGGACGGTTTAGGTCTCTGTGACGTCGACGTGGACTCTCTGTTAGCTTCCCACACCGGTATGCGCGGCGAAGGCGACACGCTTCTCGATTTACTTTTGTCTTCTCTTTTCTTGTCATTGGAAAGGGATTCTCTGCAAAGTTGAATATAACAGTAAAGAAAATGTAATCTTAAGAAGGAAAGATTCTTGTAAAAAAGCGCACTTAGTTAAATATTCTCATTAATATTAATACCTTGAAGATGAACGGCTGTGACTTCTATCTGAGTCGTCTTCGCTCGATCTTCTATTCTGCTGGTGTCGCATTTCGCGCTGCCTGTAATTAATACCAGTATTGAAGTCCAAATACCAACATCAAAAATATTGCCGTCATAAAAATGTATAGATACGAAGCGTTTTTTTCGGATATGATTACATATTCATAAATTCCAACAAAAACAGGTGTTTTATGATTTTCTGAATAAAATGATGGTATCAGATAAAGTTCAATGTTTGAATAAAGTATGCCTAATACAGACTTGCGCCTCAGTTTGATGGCCAGTTCCCTCATTTCTTCGTCGCGACGCGCCTGCCGTCGACTCTCGCGTTCCTGACGCTCAGCTTCAGCCCGCTTGTCTGCGCGAACTACGTAACAATACATAATACATATTAATATTATGACTACCTAGCATAATTATATTCTACCATGATTTATTTATTAGCGAGGCCGCACACGTCTGGCGATCAGGCCCTAGACAAGTTGCTTTTCTGTTATCGCTCACGCCAAACGACAAGCACAAAATGTATGGCAATGACATTAGCTGCGGAAAAGTCACGTGACTCACAAATGTCACTCCCATACATTTTATCCGTAGCGTTTGACGCTAACGCTAACAGAAAAGTAACTCGTCTAGGGCCTCTGGTCAGCCGGTCCGGTTACCGGACCCGGTTGCCGTGAGTGCGAGAGAGTGAGACAAACCGTGCGAGAGCGGTGCACTGCTCTATAGTACGGCAACCGGACCAGGGAACCGGTCCGGATTACCTGACGTGTGCAGCCTCCCTTACATTGGCTTTTTAAACGCCGGGCAGTCCAATAGATAATATATTCATAGGATGATTAAATATGTGCATATTTATAAGGGATTTATATAAATTCAATAAACTATTAATGGGTCAGCTAGCTTTCCGCTCCCGCGGTTTCACTCGCTAAGGAAATTAAAGAAATGTTTTTTCATACAAACTCTACCACCCCTTTTCACCCCCTTAGATGGAATGAATTTCAGGATGGATGGAATTTCAAAACACCCTTCCTTAGTCAACCTCTAGGGTACATGAGAAATATTCCCTTAAAGTTTCAACCTCTATCTAGGTCCAACGGTTTAGGCTATGCATTGTTTTATAGGTATAGGATATACAATTTCTTAGCTTATATAAAACTCACGCTGCCTTGATAATTGTGCCTGCATTTTCCTCTTGAGTTTTTCTTTCAGTGAAAGCGTTTCACGCGAGGGACCCTGCAAAAGTCATCATGTTAATTTGATAGACAATAATAGGAGAATCGACTCCTTTCTGAGAACAATTCTCGTAAAAGTGTGCCAGGACCATTCCACCTTTATTTCTGTAAAAATAGAGGATGCGTGTGTTGAACACCTACCTACGCATATAGTATACTATGAGTTCAAGCCTAAGAATGAAGTGATTGTAGACTATATATACTACTGATTATAGACTATTCTATTATTATAATGAATATTGAGCTTTGGACTATAAGGAATACCTTACCCTGAAAAGGCCCTACGCATCCAACTAAGTTTTGATGCTTTTTCAGTAGTCCTGCTTGTATAGTATTTATATTATCTTGTGCGCTGACCCTTTATGATTTTGCGATAACAATGCGTAAACGAAATCGCAAAGTCCGTGCAAGTTTTACGCACTTACTCATGCTTACCATCAATTAAAATTAATTTTGTTCATCAGTTGATACACTTTAATTTATAATATTTGTAGAGATATAAACCTGTTTATCAGCTTAATGTTTATTACTGTTATATATTACATAAGTCCAACTTATGCATTATTGTTGGTTCAGGATAAGACAGGATATTGTGATTTCTATTTCTTATTAGCTCATAACCCTTTGTCTGTCACTAAAGAGACATAATTGATTTTCTATTGTTATTTATCTTAATAAGGTTGATTGACAGACGAGCTAATAATCGATATTTTACACATAACAGATAAATAGTTAAATACACATTTAATTCAATTAAACGACCAACATTCAGTACATAGTAAAATAATAATTAAAGAAAGTTCTGCATAAATAAAATGAGAACTAGTAATCAATCCATCAATGTTTAATGTTAACGCACATTTAGACACGGCGGGTAGGTTGATGTTCAAGCAACAATCATCTCAAATAAATCGAGCAAGACAATGCCATGGGTTCAAATAAACAACCAGGAATTTAGCAGGTTTCATCACAAACTGTCATGTAGTCATTTAGTTTCGCATCACAGATAGTAAAAAGCGAAGTAATCTGTTGTTGTTCAAACTACTGGCCAGTAATGTTGTAAGGTGCTAAAATGAAAGCAGAACAAATGTATAAAAGCAAATGATTCTTACTGACTTTGGAGCTGGATCCAGACAATCGTAACTGATTCTGGTTTGTATTGGATTTATTGCCCACCGCCATTCTGAAATGTGGAATAATTGCTTGTGTTAGAGTTGTGGCAGGCGGAGAACTCGGCGTTATGGTGCAGCTTGCTTTGCGAGACCGACCAGAGTTTTCATCTAATAATATTAACAGACATCGTCGTTTGTTATACAGGGTGGCAGGTTAAACAGAGGAAATATTTTAAGGGGTCATTGTACTCATAATTATGAACAACTTTTACTATGGGACCAATCCTGAAATCGCGAAAAAAAAATTCTGCTGTTCCATACATTTATGTTCACATAACTCATCAAAATGTATGGAACAGCTGATATTTTTATAAATATATTCCTTTGATTTTGTCTACAACCAAGAAATATCAAATTTCTAAATATTTTCTTAAGAAATTTCTGGTTTCGGACTACTTGTAAGGGGAAATTAATAATAATAGGATTGTTGATACTAAAGAGCTGCTGTAGCTCCTAAGAGGCGTAAAAAGAGGTTTCCAGTTACAACTGATTTAGACACGACACTGTAGCTCAGTGGTTAAGAGCATTGCCCCGATTTAGGCAGAGGTCGCAGGTTCGATTCCTGCCTGTGTCAGTTGTTTTTGGGAATGTCTTATATATTTAATAACAGCTGCTGTAGCATTAACGTTAAAGGTTCTGATCTTGCAGTAGATATTTCAGAAAATTAAACATTTTATAATAAATGTAACTAAAGAAAATAAATTTATTCATTGGATGCAAGTGACTCAAACATTCAGAAGTACATGCTATGGAAATCTATTTCATAGCATAAAGTTCGAACTGGCTGAATTTAATTTTGATGTCATTTGTTGATGATAGTAGAAACTCTATCACACTCAGGCTTGAACAGATTCTGTAGTTGATAAGCACTGGGTTACGATTATGCGATTCAAATGAAATGAACAGAGAAAACATTGTCTAGTATATTTACAGATCGCGATAAGCGTAATAAAAAAAGCTCCAAACTCACTTGTTTTTCGCGTCCTCATCAGATTCACTGGAGTCGGAGTCTATGGACAGTTCGCTCGACGACTGGTCCTCCTTGCGTCGCCCGTAGTACCGCGGTACGGCTGGCTTGCTCTGCGCATTCTTATCGCTACTGTAACACAACACCAACGTTACTTAATCTCAACATCATTTTATACTGGACAATTTCGAAATACCACTATCGGACTAATGGCTCCTTAACTTTATCTGACTCACCTCACCATTCAAATATATCTAAGTCTAAAACAAGCTTACCTTTCAAACGACATCGACCTGGAGTTATTACGCTTGGCATAGCCACTAGCATGACTGGAAAATATAAAGACAATTAGTTTCAACCTAAATACAGCTAAACTATTGAAGAAATAGTAATAGGTGTGAAATACAAACTTTGCGGGACTTCGAGAATATCTGTTTCTACGATTACGTGATCTGGACCTCGACCTCGACCGGGTCCGTCTGTAGGGGCTGTAGGACCTGGAGCGAGACCTCGACGACACGGAGCGGGATCTGGAGGACTTGGAACGAGATTTCCTCCACGAACGCGACCTTGATCGTGACCTTGACCGTGACGGAGAGCGCGAAAATGATCTTGACCTCGAGTTGGGCCCCCTTGGACCAATTTGGCGGAAGCGTCGAACGTGTTGTGTTGTAGGCCTACAAAAAATGTAACAAATTAATTTATACAAAATAATCACTTTTTCTCGTAATATTACTGAAATATTGCAGACTCATACCGGCCACGAGGTTTGCGTGCTACGTCGGCGTATAACATCTTCAAATTCTGTTTCACTTTATCTGCATACAGGGGTTTGGCGGCTGTTGCTATGGACAAGAAAAAGGTGATGTCACTATTTTCTTTTTTCAGATAAATGTAGACAAGTAACTCCATCGCGTTCTTCCGAAAAAGAAGGTCAGACCTTTTTTCTTATTAGTGTCTTAAAATGTAAGAGGATTTGCAGAAGCATTCTTAAACGCGCTAATAACAACATACTGTTGTCCATTTTAGTAATATCCATTTTCTCAAGACTTCAGATAGAAGTGGAAGAGACCCATGTCCTTAATTTTAAACTCACGTGGTTTTTCTTCTTCCTCGCCACCAAAGGACGTAATAAACTGTATATGCTCCGTTTCTGGCGAAGGGCTCCGACTAGCCGAGCGGCTCGGCGACCGAGCCGGCATCGACGAAGGAGCCGCGTAACTTGGGGGACTCACCACTCGAGTAGCAAGCTTCTTGTCGCTGCAAATAAAACGTTATTACTCCGTGGCACGTCGGCTGGCAACACAGTAATAAAGAGACGGCCTTACTTGCGTGTCTCAATAGTATAACTTCTTGCGTCAGCATGAAATTGGAATATTTACTTTATTATATTTGCATTATTATTACAAAATAACAATGACTTATTGGAACATTGTTTAGATATTAATATTTGATAGTTATTGATAATAGTACCAGGTAAATTATTTAGTTTGACTAAGCTATTATTATAAATATAAATTATTAATGCAACTTTTGAAAATTGGCCTTTGGATACATAAATAATCTCAAGGATTTTTTACGTTTATAATCATTTTGCTCAATAAAAGTTGATTGTGGAAAAGTCGTATGTCTATGCTCTATTATGTTAAGCCTGGCGCAAACTGGAAGCACTATTCTACCGTCACAAGCAAAAATGGCATATCTTCATCGTAAAAACAGATCACTTACGCCATTTTTACCAGTGACGGCAGTATTGGTATTGGTATATCCGAGGCCCTAGACCAGTGGCTTTTCTGTTAGCGTTCACGCCAAACGCTACGTCCAAAATGTATGGCAATGAAATTACCTGCGGAAAAGTCACGTGACTCACAAATGTCAATTCCATACACTTTGTCCGTAGCGTTTGGCGTGAACGCTAACAGAAAAGCAACTTGTTTAGGGCCTCAGACCATTTTCCGCAACTTCACGACTAAGCGCGTATTTTGCGGGCGGGTGACTGCAAGCACTATTTATTCATTCATTATTTGCTAGCTGTGCCCCGCGGTTTCAGCCGCAGTTTAATTGAAAAGAAAACGGCTAATTCACCCGCCCGCGCTATTACTTCGTTTTCGCTAAGCGTTTCTTCTAAAAAACGGAACCATTATAGGATCGCTTTGTTGTCCGTCTGTCATGACCATGAGTGATGCCATTTGTTCATAGATGGCGCCACTATGGTATGCAATAGCGCCATCTATGGTCAAGATATGCTATTATGACGTAATAGCGACATAGATGGCGCTATTGCATATTTCGGAACCCTCAGGGCGTGAGTCGTAATCGCACTTGTGCGGTTTTTATTTTTACTCGTCTCCTAAGGGTCGTAACATGATTAAATAGCCCATAACTTCGGGCTATCAAATGGAAAAAGATTTTTTAAAATCCGACTGATAGAGTTCCAGAAATTAGCGCGTTCAAACTCTTCAGCTTTATTATATTAGATTTACCATGGCACAAAGCGTAACAAACCAATGTTCACAGAACACAGGTGTTCTAAACTGGTTCTTAAAATAAAAATAGATATTACATTTACATAACAAGAAGTTACAAAGAAGGTAATAGAAGTACTGACCGATGCGCGCGTCTCTCTCTCCTACTCTTTCTCCCGGAAAACATAGCCTTTTCCTTTTCTTCCCGCAGCAGTTGTTTCTGATGTTCGGCGTCGTCGGCGTCGCCCGTCAGGAACGAGAACAGATCGCAGCCCGCCATCCCGAACTGCGGCCCCACACCGTTCAACTCGTGCGCCTGTGCTCCACAAAACGTACCGTAAGCAAGGGCATTTGTTGGATTCATTTGATAAATAGTAACAACAAACCTACATGAATTAGGGCCGTAAGATCAATCGTCGCTTAAACTACGGAAGAGAGTTTAATCTCCCATCTTCAATTGTTTCCTATTGTTTCATGTTTAGAAAACAATGGAAGACGGGAGATTAAACTCTCTTCTGTAGTTTAAGCTACGATTGATCTTACGGCCCTTAGAGATAGAACATTTATGTGCAGAGATGCGTGAATTAAGTTATCAGTAAAAGATGAATTTGTGCAAGAGTCAAAGAATCTAGGAGTGTGCACAGGATTCCAATGTCAGTCCAAGAAACACATTATCACATGCAAAATCATCCAAGTAAAACATCTGTTAATATTGGTCATGCAGATTTTCAATGCATGAATTGAATCTGCGACATTTACTCTCCACTACTGTGCCAATTGGGTCACACAATAGAAATACATTAACTGTGTCATACTTAATACAAATAGGTCATACTGTGATACTCATAATAAGGTAGAACACTCATAAAAATATTGACATCACAAATACAATGAACTGATTTATCAATACCATTAAAATAACAGCATTCTGAGGCAATACACTCTATAACATTAGTGAACATGAAGTTATTGAGAGTTTTTCCATTAGATGGTAATTGCACGGCATGACACGGCGATCGGGCAATCGGGGGAAGCAAGAATGGATCAAAATACAAGACGCGCCATATATTTTGATACTAGCGTCCGCCCGCGGCTTCGTCCGCTTTTTTTATACATATAAACCTTCCTCTTCAATCACTATCTATTAAAAAAACCGCATCAAAATCCGTAGTATTAAAGATCTAAACATACATAGGGACAGACAGCGGGAAGCGACTTTGTTTTACTTTGTCTGACATCTAGTGGGAAAACGCTAATTTGTGTGATAACAGTTTTTTACGACATTGTTATGTAGAAGTAAACAGATAATAAGTTAAAGGAGGCTATCAAGATTAGTTATTCAGTAGAGGATGCTATACTAATAATATACAATGACCTAGCAGTCACTGTTCATTGTGAATACACAATGAGACCTACTAATGGTGCATTTGCTGTGACCTTTAAATCTAACAGGAATTATGTAATAGGCTTTACAATTGGCTGCTGATATGGTTAGTATTATTGAAAAAAAAAACAAGATGTATTTTGTAATTATGGAACCAAGCAACATAATGTTTGAATTAAACACAGTATTATGTCAAACTCACCTGTGAAGCCTCCATTTTGTTTACATCAATGCTCAAGTCCACATCAATGATTTCCAGATCCGAATCATCATCAGAATCTTTTTGTTCCACTTTTTTAGTCTCTGGTCCTGTAATTTAATACTGCATGCCATAAGAATACCCAGAAAAGACCGTAGAGTATACTACCCCGTGACCAGACATAAGTAGCCGTCAAGCATCACAGCACATTGAGGTATAACAGTAAAGCTGAATCTACCGTTAGAACCAGACGGTTGTGCTCCTGGATCACTATAATTGTATCCTATAGCAGCACCCGTTCCCTTCTTTTCGTGTAGCTTTTCTTTTTGTAATTCTTTTTCTTCTATGGTGACTCCAAATTGTTCTTCTATAGCCAACTGTTGTAAGAACTTGTCTTCACCTGAAAGAAATTAAGAGTTTTGTAACTCTAGTATGTAGAGTTTAGTAAGTATTACTAACATCAGTGGTTGTCACTACTATTTCCTCCCCAGGAACATAATGACACTTAAAATATAAAAGACACTTCAAAATATAATGTCAATTTACTGAACAATTAACAGCCCAATTAAAGTTGTTCACGATTAAAGCACCATTTACATTCATGAAAATATAAATTCTTCTAATTATGTCCAGTAATATACAGAATTAGGTTCTTACTTATTCCTAGAAAGACATTCTGTGCAAGGATCCTGTATCTCTCATAGTTACACTGTCTTTCTTCTGGACTCAGCTCTTCAGGTGGTACATCTGGGTTCCTCACTTCCGGTATGTAATCCAGGTGGGCACGAACATCAAAACGGTCAATCATGTTGTTGGTGTCACCTTGCCATGGCATCCTAGAAAAGTAATATGTACATTCAACTGAAGTTTTTATCAAATCAGATATGGTAGGTAAATATTATTCTTGATATCTTTTGATAATTTAGTCTCAAGATGCCAACAACATTATCTGCAGAGTCAAATATTTCATGAATTTTACCTCTTATAAGGGCTTGCTTTAGGTATATATACATATAATTGACTTTGTAAATCATGACATCATGTGATACCTACTCGAAAATTTCTAAAAAGCAATGGTGTATGAGAAAACTAGTTCTGTGAAATATTTAGAATGTTATACTAACATAATGGCAGGGCCTTCTCCTGCCGCAGCAATAGCCGGGTCCAATTGTACCTTACATGGTCGCCCATGCAGTTGTAAGAACTGAGTCGGCTCCGCTTTCTGAAACAATATCATCATCGTTATGGATATAATGTGATCTTATTTTCTTAGTACCGTCTCACAATAAAGATGTTCATTGAGTACATATCAAGCATAAATATTAAACAAGTAAACAAACGATCGGCTCACAATCTTTTCGTAAAAATCTTTGCGGCGCTCCGCCCTTCGACGATAGTCAACAATCATCCCTCGGATCATCCGCTCTTGCTTCCTTGCTTCGTGCCACATCGTAGTTTTATTAGTGTGCAGGTTAACATGTATAAAATAAACATAAACTAGTATCCTTATTTACGTAGGTAATGATAAATAGGCGCTATTTGCGTACAAAAACGTATCAAATTCTGCGAATAAATATATTTTTAGCTTTCACATTCACAAATACGCCATTTTGATTTTTCACTTCAAGTTTTCAATTTCAACTAGAGACTAGAGAGTAGAGTAGTGACAGAGTCAGAGTAGTGATGAAAAATTAAGGTAAATTAGTGAGTAGCATTTTAGTCGATTAGCAATGAGTATAAATAAATCTAAAAGATTCTAAAGCAGGCGCGAGACATAAGTCAAAGATTTTGACAAACATCTGCACTTTGCCCTCCATTGTCGGTTTTTAGCGCGCATCAAAGCATTCAGTTTTTAAAACCGGTAATGTATGTATGGCAGAGTGCAGGTTTATTCAAATCTTTGACACAATAATCTGGCGCCCGCATAAAGCCGGCGCCAGACCTAAGTCAAAGATTTGAACAAACATGTGCACTTTGCCATCCATTGTCGGTTTTTAGCGTGCATCAAAGCATTCAAAGTATTTAAAACCGGTAATGTATGTCAAAGTACCCATGTTTGTTTAAATCTTTGACTTAGCTCACTAGTATGCAAGTACGACGTCACATTTGCAATTTGTATAGTGGAACCAACAGCTTGCAAAGAAGTTGCAACTAAAATGTTCGATTCAAATCACTTGCACACAAGTGTGACGTCATACTGCAAGCTGTGGTTTCCACTATACAAATTGCTAATGTGACGTCATACTTACATGCAAGACTTGCGTAATGGAATCGCGCCTTTATGGAGGGTGAGGTCAGGAGAAACGTCTCTCGTGTATGAAAAGTGTCCGTCAAAATACGTTAAATTAGGGTGGCGCTACTGTAGCAAAAGGCCTGAAGTTTGTTTGTTTATACGGGGTAATCCCTGGAACTAGCAGTCGGATTCGAAAAAATATTTTTGTACTAGATTTTGCCCGCGACTCCGTCCGCGTGGACTACAATGAAATGACCAGTTTAAATGACCTCCGCAGTATAGAGTGGCTAGTACTACCAAGAGGTCAAGCTGTATCTCTGGTTTCTCCGATCAGAATTAGATGAAACGTGGCTTAGATATTAAGTTGGACCCTAAGCTATCGAACTGTGAAAACCACATCAAAATCCGTTCAGTACTTTTTGCGTGATGCGCGTATCGGATTCAGATAATTTTATATATGTGTGATAGATGTTATGCAAGTGTTCACATAGATGGAGCTTGGCATTGTTGATGATAGATTCTAGTGCTCACAAAGATGAGGCTGAGAATTCTGATAGTTGTTATGCAAGTGTTCACAAAGATGAAACTTGACATTTTAGATATAGGTCACAATGAGACTAATGTATATTACCTATAGATAATAAGTATATTTATATGATATATTATGAATTTATGATTTACAAATTGTTTGAATACTTTGAGAGCAAAGTACCAGTCAGAATGGCCGTATCGGATTCAGAGAATTTTAATCTTGTATTTCATTAATTATTTTATAAATATAAGCATTTTTAGAAGAAAGATTTCATTTCCGAACGAAACCTATATTTGATTTTGCCAAAATTAAATATAAAAACGTATTTTACTGTGTCATTAAGTTTAATTATATTATTTGATTAATAATTGCAGTTAAGTATTTCTCAGATTTAATATCCTATTTTGATATCATTATTTGTTTCAAATGATAAATATAGCAAACTCAGTTGATGTTATGTTTTATCGAATTTACTTAAAGATAACAGATATATTGATTTAAAAATACATTAATTATCCTTTAATGTTTTAAAACGGTTCTAACAAATTAGATTTCATTAAGTTTATCAATATTAAATGTTATTCGGTAAAAATATATGATTGGTTCAAAAGGGCGGCACAATGTTTGACACCATTATTATGGTGGGTAGGGTATAAAAGCCAGGTGATCGGCTAGTTGAGGACCCTTTTTTATTCTAATCATCGTTTTTGTGAAGTAGTGTCTACGAGGTGCCACTTGAGTTAAGTACAGTGTTATTATTCTCTAAAATTATGTTAATTTAATATCTTTATATCTGTGTTGCTATATTGCTATGCTTTGTGTATCCTCATTTTATAATTGCTAATTTAAATGAAAATGATTGTCTAAATGATCTAGTTATATTATGTAGGAATATTCTTGTTTTTCTACCTACATGTTTTACAATGGTTATGACTAAATTTAATTTGTGTATATCATGATGAAAACAATATGTATAAAATAAACCATGGAGTTTCTTGCTCATTCTTCTCCATCGGTAATTTCTTTTGGAATGAGCAACTAGTTTTTCGAGTCACAAAAATAAAAGTCTAGTCTTGCCTAAATTGTGTTATTTTATAATAAAATCCCCTTTTTGTTGGATACCTACCTGCACATATTCATAAATACTTGATAAATCACAAATAATCTCTAACATATATCTATAACAATGTAACCCACCAATATAATTTTCTGACACGCGCACAAACAGACAAAAAATAAAAAAAAAATCTTTTTGGGTATAGTTACGTCCTAGTACCCTATCCCGACAGTTTTTTCTGGAATATCTTCAATGTACAGACACAGCTTGTTTACAATTTTATAATAGTATAGATATGATAGTCAGATTCATGAGGAATATTATAGATAGGATAGGCTATTTAACATCACGCTACGACCCTTAGGAGCCAAGCAACGGAGGTGAAACCGCGGGGAACAGCTATTAATACATATAGCTAGACACTTTCAACTTGTTTCCTATAAGAGATATCTAGCCTCCTTATGAGAAGTGTTAGCGACCGTGTAGACGACGACGTCGCCGAGCCACCGCCGCGCTGCCGCAAAATTATCGGTGTTGGTAAGTAGTTATTAATGTTACAATGCTGCTCAAGAATAATAGGTCATAGCATAGCAGCAATGTACCTAAAACTAACAACTACCAGAAGCGAGAGACGGCAACGCGGCGGCATCGCCTATAAATGCTCCATGGTCTACACCATACACAGTCGCTTAGATGCGGAGTCACAGAGTACTTTGTTATATAGGCACACGCCTTTTATATGTTGAAATCCATCAAGCTGTTTATGCTACAGAGCATGTCAAGGAAATAGATATACCCACCTACAGTGCCTACATACATACACAGTACACTCACATTCAAGAAACATTACCTTTCTTTGTGCCAGTTGGGTATTACTACAGTTTTAGTCATGTCATGAGTTATGTTGATGTAAAAAAAAACTTTTATTTTTATAGTTTAATTAACAGTATACAAATGTAAATCATTGTAATCTTCAACATCAAAAAATATTTCATTTTCTAGTTGATTTGGCTTGCAAACACATAACCAATTCATGAATTCTTCAAATATATCTAGATTTACTAGTGTGTCAGTCATACTTCTATTGCAAACCACATAGCTTCCTTTCTTTATATATTTTTTGAAGAAATGCCACATTTCTTTATGCTTTTCATTATCCACAAAGAATTCTAATATATTGATTACTATGATGTCAGAATTTGCAACAAGATCACTTCTTTCCAATACATCGGAATGGACAACTTTTATCCTGTTACTATCCATTGTGTACTGTTCAATAATCCTCTTTTGAACATCACAACATTCTCCATTCATTTCTATTCCTATTATTGTGCCTGCATTTGAGAAATAATATGCCTGAAAAATTAAAAAGAAATATATTTAATTTTGAAGATAACAATTTTTATAACATTTTTAGATAGATTTATAAGTTTATAACTTACACCATAGAGAACTGCTCCTAATCGAGAACCAACATCCAATATCTGTTTTTCCTCTAAATCACTGGGCAGTAGAACTTTGAATATATATTCAAGGGATTTTCGGGACATTGAGTGAGAAATATATATTAACTCCTGAAATCATAAATTACAACAGATATAACAGGTATGATTCTTCAAACTAATAATAACATTAATAACACAATATTTATGTTAATTTGAGCATATTTGTGTCTGTGATGTCTCCTGAGTCCAGTAAAATAAAAAACAACAATTATGTATTTCAACCAGGGACTGACTAATCGGGTTAAAAGGTTACCGGTTAAATCTCCAACCCATATTTTTGGTTAATCTTAATGCACGGTAACCGGTTAACCCTTTAATATGGATACCGTTACCGGTTAATATTGCTGACCCGAATGAAATAGAACAAAATTGAAAAAAAAGGAACAAAATGAACTCTATGCGTGAACCTTATTATTAGGCTGATTAACCCAGAATACGGGTTAACCTTTATGTAAGGTTTTTCACCTAACCCAAAAAAAATAACCCGGGTTAACCCCTATACGGGTGACCTTTTCGGTCCCCGATTTCAACTAAGTCTAGGAAATTAGGAGGAGTGTGTTTTGAGGCTGACTTTTATAAACTTTGATGTTAAAAGAGTGCTAAATCTCAGCCTAATTTAAATAAATGATTTTGGAATTTTCTTTTATCACAAGAAATAACCATTTGTTATATACTACTAACGTACTTAAATTATTGTACCTATGACACTATCTAAATGAAACAAAGTAGGTACCTAGCTTTGTAGGTACTATTGAGCGAAAAAAAATTATTATAATTACTTGTGTATTCCTAGAGTTACAGTCAGTGCAATAATGTCTTTTTAGTTTTCCTTTCTTCACAAGATCATCAACTGCATCATCATCATACAAAAATTCATCCACATGGCAGGCATTTTTTTTATTGCAATCGGCTTGGTTCCCAACTGATGGTGGCTTTATTGTTTCAGATGGCATTTCTGCTTCAAAAGGCACAATTTTCTTTATAGAGTTTCCAATTTTTACGAGCGTTTTCTCCGTGTTTTGTAGTACTTTTAAACGTTCCAAATCTGTAGGAATAAAACACGTACCTGATAAGGTATCCAAGGCTACACAACCTATAGTTTAATTGAAGCATTTTGTTCACACTTACCGTTTCTGTACGAATGATTACTTATCCATTGCTCAATGATATCAATTTCGAACTCATCTAATCCAGAAAATAGTTCTAACATACGATGTTTTGCG
The DNA here is from genome assembly GCA_948465475.1 of Thalpophila matura. Lineage (NCBI taxonomy): Eukaryota > Metazoa > Arthropoda > Insecta > Lepidoptera > Noctuidae > Thalpophila > Thalpophila matura. The sequence continues at coordinate 10,039,562 of OX419190.1, read as the reverse complement.
TTTACTAAACTATCTTCAGACATGATTTTGTATCTTTTATACTTCAGATGAAGGACTAAAGAAGAGGTTACACACTTGCACGTTATACTTGATACTTGCTACTCTTTTCCAAATATAATTACTTTGGAAAGTTTAATGGTTTCCTGTACCCAGTATTCAATTCAGGAAAACAAATAAAATAATCAATAATTAACAAAGTAATAGGTAATTTATTATATTTACTTCAAAAGTTATAAACATCGGCCATGCTCGCTCAATGCTGTTTTTAGAGATGGTAGCTATTTTAATAACTAGCTGAATACCGGCTATCCAAGAGATAGCCACGGCTATGATATTCATCAGCACAATAGCTGGCTAGCCGGCTAGTCAGCTATCGCGCTTGCGCTGTACCGTACCGCGCAACCGACGCCAGTTTACAGCTAGCCAGCTATCCGGTAGCCGCCGCTAGCCGGCTAGCCGGCTAGCCGTCGTAGCCATGGTATGCTATCTTAGAACAAATGTAGTGGTCTTCTAAAAAAAAACGTTTGTCGGTTGTGTACGAGATGGCGCTATTCTAGATTATTACTATGAACAATGCTTTTTTAAAAGACATGACTTTGGAATCAAGTCTTTTTGGTCCAGATAAATAAATTTGATCAGTGCTGCCATATTAAAATGAATATGGTAGGGTAGTAGAATAATAAACTACTGTTTATATACAAAAACTGAAGCTTACGCTATCATTAAATTATTGTTTCAGTTTATTTTAGGTTTAAAACTCAGTTTTTATAATTTTATATGCTATATGAATATTTTTATAAAGAAAACAATTTTGCCATTTTTTGGCTTGGTACGTTAGTTCAATTTTCACTAGCAACATTGATTGTGATGCGCGCGCCGGTCTTAAGTACCATATAGGGATGGCGATTCTTTCGTAAAAGTTCGATTTTTAAATCGATTCGAAACGTGACCTAATGAATCGATTCACAAAAAAATCGAGGTCTATAAGATCGATTTCCGAAAAATCGATCTTTTTTTCAAATTTTCGTTTATAATGTGATATAAATCTATTTTATTAAAAACAAGATACATATTATAATTTAACGATCTCTTATCAGTAAAATCAGGTAATTCGATAATAAAAAATATTTTTATTACCATTATCAAACTAACAGATCAAGTATAAAACAAGACATTTATTTTCTACATTTAGAAGTTTTACAAAGTTTATGAAAATGATTAAGAATGATGGTTTACAAAGTTAATAGTCAAAGACTAAGTCAAAGACTACAAACGTAACTTTTTTTATTCAAGAGACGCGAAGGAATCTAAACATACAGCCATCTCGCGAGTTATTGAATAATTCATTCTTTAACCGGCAGCACTTTTATAATACGAGTACATTCAATTAATTGTAAATAGTTTTATGGTTAAAAAAAAAAAAAAATCGAACGTCGATTTTCAAGGGTGAAAAATCGATTCACTGAATCGATTCAAAACTACATATCGATTTAAAAAATCGATCTTATTGGCTCCAAAAATCGATTTCAGATCGCATCCCTAGTAAAGTACCATATTGTTTTGAATTTTTCACTCACTGGAAATCTGCGAACTTTACTTGTTTTTATCTGTTTTGAACAAGTAGAATTTGCTTAAAGTGTGTAATTTGAAAGTGCTTCATAATCTCGTTGAGAAGAGCAATAGTTCGTCCAAGTTAGTGTCAAGTTTCTATAAATATACACAGTGTTTTGGTGAGATATAGGACTCCAGTTTTGTTTGAAATAAAACTCCAGTTTTGTTTGAGATAAGACTCCAATTTTGCTTGAGATAAGACTCCAAAGTGTTTTGTGTTGTGTTGTTGTGACTTAAAAACTTGAAATACCTACCTAAAACTTGAAATACCTGTGAAATTAAAAACTTGAAATACCTATATAGAGGTATGTTATACCTAGCTATACCTATATAGTTATAGCTAGGTATGTTGTACCATTGAAATCATTTGTCTGTTGAGAACTAGATGGAGCCACTTTAACGGTACCAAAAAAAACGCCGAGTTAGCAGTCTATTTCCTATATACATATTAGTCTATGGTCGTAGCTGACTAGCTGAGTGGGTGATTCATATACACTAGCTATATTAGCTATGACAACTAGCCAACGTACGAGCGGCGGCGCGCGCGATTTACGATTTTAAGCCTAATTTTGTAAAATATTAGGTTCAAAATTGTACGACGATAGCGTCGATAGAAATAAATCGATTTCATCAACTAACGTAGCACGCCATCTATAATTTATTTGTATAACAAAAGTGTGAACTGACTTAACAAAATGCTTCTTAATTCATAGCGATGAATAGAGATGGCGCTGTAGATAGATTTTCAACAGTATTTTACTATTTATTATAATAAATTTAATAATCACGGAAATTCATTTAATTTTAAGTCTAAAAAATAATAAAAAAGTAATAAAAAACGAAATCCTAACATCAAAAAATATCAATAGATTTGTTACCGCGGCGAGGATCGAACTTGAATCAATCCACGAGATAGCCACGGCACGGCTATGATATTCGTCAGCACAATAGCTGCTGGCTAGCCGGCTAGTCAGCTATCGCGCTTGCGCTGTACCGTACCGCGCAACCGACGCCAGTTTACAGCTAGCCAGCTATCCGGTAGCCGCCGCTAGCCGGCTAGCCGGCTAGCCGCCGTAGCTGACTAGCTGAGTGAGTGATTCATATACATAGCTATATTAGCTATGACAACTAGCCAACGTACGAGCGGCGGCGCGCGCGATTTACTATTTTAAGCCTAATTTTGTAAAATATTAGGTTCAAAATTGTACGACGATAGCGTCGATAGAAATAAATCGATTTCATCAACTAACGTAGCGCGCCATCTATAATTTATTTGTATAACAAAAGTGTGAACTGACTTAACAAAATGCTTCTTAATTCATAGCGATGAATAGAGATGGCGCTGTAGATAGATTTTCAAGTTTTTTACTATTTATTATAATAAATTTAATAATCACGTAGTACATTTAAATGGGAAATTCATTTCATTTTAAGTCAAAAAAATAATAAAAAAGTATAAAATGTAATAAAAAACGAAATCCTAACATCAAAAAATATCAATAAATTTGTTACCGCGGCGAGGATCGAACTTGAATCAAACTGATTCGCGGGGCAGTTGAACGATAATCAAGACGGCTACCTAGCTATTGCCGCTAGCGCTATCAACTGCCAGCCGGCTAGTGAGTCATCTAACCAATAGCCAAATAGCTGAATAGCTGGCTAGCTAGCTGGCTATTTCACCACAAATAGCCGGCTAGCTGAGCTATTGGAATTTCGGCTAGTTACCCATCTCTAGCTGTTTTGTTTTGACACAGACAGATTGATTTTGACTGCAGTGCTGCCAGATGGAAAAATGAATTGAGCACTAAATCTGTCAAAGAAAGCGCTAGATTTGCAGATTTTCACGAGTAAAAAAAGCGCTAGATTCTGCGCTAAATGTATCCTCGGATCCTCGCCCCGGCGGGCGCGGCCCACCCCTCGCAAAAAGTGGTAGAAAATATCTTATTGGCAAGTACCTAGTAGTCTATAGATTCTCTGTCTACGTGTTGAATGTGTTGAATTGTCAGAGTTGAATTGTCAATTTATTGTCAAAATGAAAATGTCATTAATTGTCAACTTGTCAAGTGAATCAAGTCAAATCGTCGCTTTGTCGCGCCGCGTTCACTGTGTACTGTATTAATGTTTTTGTAAACTGATTTGTAGTTAGTATCAGTTTAGAATTATTATGGTTACTATTTAAAGATAATGCACTCAAGTTTGAGTTTTTAAATTGTTGTTTGGGCATTAAGTTATATTTATATTAATATCAAAAATAAAACCAGCAGTTTTCACAGCTGCGGATGCTTTCATAAAAACACGATTGGTCTAAAATTAAGTTTTATTTGAATTTAAAAAACCTCTGAAATGGATGGCGTGTCTCGTAATAAAACCATTGGATTATGGATGTCCGACAAGAAAAGCCAAAAGCTTAACTGGAAAGAGTTTATAAAGGCGTGTGCCTCTCATGGATACAATCTAGTGAGAGTAAGTTACTCATTTTAAGTAATATTTAAGATACCTGAGGTGCAAAAGTACTATTTCTTTGAATTTAAATTGGCATCAACATGAGGAACTGTTGAAGATTGTTTTATTTTGTTCACGCAAGTTATCATGATACAACACTTGAGTCACAAACACACTAAATAATTTCATTAAGGTTGAAATAATTTTAAGTTATATTAGCAATAACAGGTAGGTAAGTATATGAATCAGGGTTTTTATTAGAAAAACTTTGATGTATTTATGTTATATGACTCATAATTTATTTATTCTTCTATCATATTGTCATTTACATAAATATTATTGAGCAATAAGAAAGAAAAACTTGTTATATCACTAAAATTCAAAGTTATTTTTATTAGGAGTAAAATGCCAACACACTTATGTCAACATTTACTGTGAGTGAAGAAGTTGAAACTTCCTTTACAGTTGGACTTGGATAGACCCTTGGAAGACCAGGGACCAGTCAATGTATTCCTTCACAAACTAACTGATGTCATAGCTGCAGCTGATCATGGAGATCCAAAGGTATCCATTTATTTATTAACTTTCAATAATATTCTTTACATTCATATTTTTTTATAAATGTTACATTTTAGATTATGAATAATAGTGTCGCGGTTGGACCCTATTGACCCTACTGGTGTTTAGTGTTCAAGAGAGATCAACCTTCCAACATAATTATTACTATATCATCATACTTTACGTTACTTCTGAAATAAGTATGTAGGTAGGACTAAGTTCAATAAACGAATTTGATGATATCATTAGACCTATAGGATGACCAAAACACCTTGGAAGATGACTCATGTACAGATCTTTAGTTGATTCAGATGAGTAATAAAATAAGCAATTGTTTAAGACAAGCCTTTAATTAAAAAACTTAATTATACTAATCATATTAACAACACTAGTTCCCTTAGATGTATGATAATTATGTCATTTTGTATCCTATCACCATTATAACTTAATTTGATTCATGGTCAGTATCCTTTATTGTTCATTTGTTAGTCACCAGTGTCCTTACTCTGCAGGGTCAATAAAAAAGAGCTATACAATTAGTTTCACTTAAATGAGTAGCACACAAAAAGAAATACTGGGCAAACAATAGGTATTTTACCTGATTTATTTTTCATGGTTGAAATGTACAATTTGATTTCTAATTGATGGATTTTAGTCATGATAAATGGCCAAACATTATAATGGTAAATCAATAAAACAGTCATAAGGAAGAATAACTACTTCTTTTGCTAAGTTTTCTATGGATATTATGGCTCCTTTATTGGCTATGCCCTTTGTGTATTTTATTATTACCTCATTTCTATTTCAAACTTCAATGTGCTAAATGTGACATAAATGAATCGTAAATAACCTTATGTGCTCCATGAGTGCTTGATAGCATTGTAATGTTTATTCATATGTGATAGGTTTTCACCATTAATAATGTTAATCTTGTATTATCACTGTTATCAGGCATCAATAACCATTAGTCGGGTTGAGCAGTACTTGTCAAACCATCCAAATATAACAGTAATTGATCCATTGGACAATGTGCGAATTCTCCTAAATAGGTATGTATATTATATATTTTAATGAAAGTAGGTGTAGGTACTGGCAGGAGTCATGAGTACAGATCAGGCATGTACATTTTCGGCCCAATCTATAGACAGTTGACAATACGTGATAGAGAATAGTCCAATAGACGACGAGCATCGACTAATGAACCAATCGCGTGCAGCATAGGCGCCCCCGTCTTCTTCATTTCACCAAAGAGACCGGGAAATCAACTAATGCGCAGGTGACGTTTATGCTCAAGACTGGTACCGGTACCTATGCCTAATTTCAGAACTAAAATTGCTGGAGTTGTTGATAAAGTAAGAAATTAATTACAATATGTACAACATAGAAAATATTATAAGGCTATTTAAATAACAAAAGGATACAATGTGCCTATTATGGCATTCTATTTATATTTTCATACAATGTGTTGTTGCCTTATCATAATAGCAATATCAGACTGTCACAATCTTTAGAATGGACATGAAAATCGTGACAGTAATTGTATACTCTCATATTAAACAAAATCAGCTAACTATGTAGCAATTTATCTTTATCATAATTATAATGGTTTTAAAATGTTTCCCAAATATAGTTGAGTAATCTTTTTACTTGTATTATTTCCAGATACTGCTACTACACAATACTACAAGATGAGCCATCTCTACATAAGCAAGGGATATTCACGCCGTCATTCGCTGAGTTTACTACTACCAACATAGAAATGAACATTGAGATTCTCAGGCAAAGGGGTGTAAAATTCCCTGTGATTTGCAAGCCTACTATAGCCCATGGGTCCAAGTCGGCGCATGATATGATCGTCATATTTAACGAGAAGGGCTTGCATGTGTGCAAGCCACCCTGTGTTGTACAAAGCTTTGTCAATCACAATGCAGTTCTACATAAAGTTTTTCTAATAGGAGACAGGTTGGTATCTTTAAATCTTAAATTCGACATTTAATATTAATTTACATTTATAATCCTATTCATACTGATGTAATAATATTTTGACTTTGAAGATATCAAGGTTGAATATAAATACCTAGTGTTTTGCCACATCCTATTATAATTTCCATCTATACTAGGTAATATTATATAGGTAGCTGAAGAGTTTGTTTGTTTGAACGCGCTAATCTTTGGAACTAGGACCAGTCGGATTCGAAATATTCTTTTTGTATTTAATAAGATAATTGTGTTGTGTTTTAGATATTTAGTTTTGAGTTAACCAATGAAACTGAAATACTCCTTGCTAGCGAATCCTACAGTGTGCGTGGTTTGACACGCACTTGGCTGTTTTTTTTATTAAGTTATAATTTTTTTTTTTTAAATAATTCTCATGGGCATGCGCACAACAACTACAAAGTTTCAAGTCAATCGTTTGAATGGTGTGCAATGGTGTGCAAGATGAAAAAAACAAATAAAAAACATTATTTTTTATATATTACATTAGAAAAGTGTTTTTTGTGTTAAATTCTGAGACTGTATTATGTTTAAAATCCAATTAGCTCATCTCTAATAAAATTAAACATGTCATTGTATTCAGGGGTTTTAAAAAATAATTTTGTATTATTACAGGTATCACATTTGCGAGCGGCCGAGTCTAAAAAACTTCTATGCATCAGAAGATTTAGAGCCAATTTACTATAGTACGGGTGAAGTTTGTAAAGCAGATAGTCAGTCAACCCTCTCCATCCTCGACCCGCACGATAAAGCCGATATTACTATGACACTTAATGAGGAGAAAATTAAAACTGTCATAAGGATATTAAGAAAGAGGATTGGACTACTGTTAGCTGGCTTTGATGTCGTCATAGACAATGTTACTGGCGGTCATGCGGTCATAGACATCAACGTCTACCCTAGCTACGATAACTTCCCTAACTTCTTTGAACACCTCTTAGATTCCATAGAGGAGGCTGAGAGTAAAAATGTGAACAAAGTATACACCAATGGCGATTGTAATGGCGTTTATGAAGAAGAGGAATATCTAGGTCATAAGATAAATGGTTTAATAAATGTTGGAATGGATCCAATTAAATTCGGTGTAACCGGTATGAATATTAATTAACTGATAAAATGTCAATGTGTTGAAAACTAATGGATATATTATTGTTATTGGATGTAAGCGATTGCTTCTATAAGTCTCGTATGCATAATATATTTTTATAATTTGTCTTAAAGTTATGCAAATTATTATTTACGTACACATTATTATTATGTCATGTGTTATATTTTATGCACTTTTATAATACGTAATTATGTTTTTTCTTTTATTTTATGGTTATTTTATACATAATACGATTTCATAGTAAAGTAAAAATGTTATAGGGGGCGAAAATACTAATTTTAACAAGCAAGTTTTGTACTAATTCGAATACTTTTGGAAATACGATAGGTAGAATAAAAAAGAAGTATATTATCTTTCCATATTTATGTCAAACACTTAATTTTTTTTATTGTGATTCATTTCCAAAAGTCTTAGTACAAAAGGTTTTTTAAAACGTGTATAGTATTCCCCTTAGACATTTTTCTAGACATTAAAAGCACTGTAGGTATTAGGTACCTATAGAATGTAAATAAATATATTCTGTCGTACAAATGTGTCTACATGTCATTTAAAAATACAAACTTAAATACATATTGTATTTAAGTTTGTATTTTACATAATGTTCTAATCGTTATACCGCGTTGTAATAAAATAATAAGAAATATTATTTATATAAGGGTGCGTCCCCATTGCGACAATGACCTCGCCAGCTTTTACGTGCTTGTGGAAATTTATTTGCATTTGCGAAAAAAATATTGTGATTTGACAGAGCGGAGCCTGTTGCAACATCCCTACTTAAAAAAAAATGTGCTCGCAGACGAATGCTCGTGAACAATTGCTCGCAAACGAATGCTTCCGGTGGAGATGCACTCTAACAGGTATTTTAAACTAAATATGAACAAAATGTCATGTAAATACATTTAATCGACAAACTATAAACATGTGTTGCATCATTTCGTTGTGTAGTAGTCTGTGGTGTTAGTTGTGGTCTTAAATGAATGTAGATCGAATGTGATTGTAGAAATCAATCATAATCGCGAATAAGCAAAAGGAAAAAAATTAAAAAGTACTAAAGTTAACTAAAAATAAATAAGAGGTTCAATATAAGATAAGGAAACAGTTTTTGACTCTATTTATACTCGATTAACTGGATACGTTGGAGTTTGTGATTCTAACGTCTTCAATGTGAATTTCTTAATGTAAATATTATAGTTATGACTACTCAACTATACATTATTCTAATTTCAAACTTTTACGGTCGGTAGCAGAAAGATAATTAAATTTTAATGGAGGCATTAACCATACAATTTCTATCGTTAAAGTCTCCTTTAAAATTTAATGACCTTCTCTGCAACTCAGCGTTAGTGCCTAAATAAAAACACAGAAATGTACTCACTGTGTTCTATATTTACTTCACATTATATTTACTGTTTAAATATGTGTCATTAAATAAGTTTCGGATTTCATTGTATATTCCATTGCATATTAGCATTTCTGTTTGCATTCCATCATCACTTGTAATATTTTAATTTTATGCATTCATAAGCTGTTGCATGTAAGGGTGTGCACACATCTATGAGCTTCCTTCGAACGATATGCAAAACGAAAAGCTATTAATCAATGCGTTAATTGCATCCGTGATTTAAACTGTATAGTTTCGTTGCTTACGCGATAACTGATGTGTACGGACCTTAACTTGATTCATATTACTTATACGCAAATAATTTAAAGTTTTGATGTATACGTAGTATATTTGTATCTACATATAACATTAACAACTATTTAAGTGTCTGCAGTATATTATCACGTAAAATCTATGTGGTCAATATGTATTGAGAACCAGAATTCGACCACAATCGTTTATATATTTGCTTTATGATATATTATGTACCAACAGTACGGGCTTAAGACTGATATAGTGATTTAATTAATCAAATAGGTGTTATATTGCACAGACGCTTACAAAACGGAATTGAGAATTTCAATAGATTAGCCAAAATAAAAGAAATATGTATCTCCATGTTGTTCACATTTCCTGAACTTTGTGACTTCTTATAGTTTTAGAGTTAAATTATAATCACAAGTAATCTGTGTTACGTCGAAAGATAATAAAATGTAGCTTGGCCACTTTTAGAAAATAGAAGAATTCTCATTGTGTATCTATCTTATAAGGTACATGTCCGCAACTTTATAACAGATGTATATTTTATTCGATAATCGTGAACATCCTACAAAAAAATATATATTTAATTTTATTGCATTTTTATTATCTTGAAATTGATAAAAAATACGAGTAAAAAAGTTATATCCTAGCTAGACTGTAGTTTTGATATTTTAACAGAATCGATGTCATGTTATGATGTTAGTTAATATTGATAGTTTAGTTAGTTTTTAGTTTTCTGTCATGATCATTCATTTCTCGTCCGTGCTTTGTACGTGTCAGGTGCAGTCAGCATAAAAAATATGGGAATGAACAGATTGTTCAAAATTATTTCAACAACTACTAGAATTTCTCCTATGGGTGCGTTTACAAACACTTTCCCATACGCAAACACTCAGACCTGAAACAAAATATAATTTGTTTCCTGCAGGAATCGAACCCGCGACTACCACCACTACGACAGCCGTGCCGTCAAACGTCGCACTGTCATTCTGACTAATTTTATTCCATTGAGATAGTTTAATTTCTTTAGATGTTAAGATAATTATGAGTAGTCTGTTCTCGATGTATTTGATAGTCACACCGATTCACAAACATTACTATGAGGTCTCGAACGCACAGTGTACAGAAAAGTCATACGAATATGAACATTAGAAACATGTATGTATAAGGTTCATATTAATTTAAGCGAATTTAAACGACCGCTTCATACAAATATGAACCTTAACGTAATACATACAATGTTCATATTTGAATGTGTTTTTTGTTCACTTTGCTATCCCCCTACTAATGGTCGGTATTCTACATTAATTTCCCTTTTAACCGACTGAGGCGAAACCCAAAGGGGAGTATAGTTTTTTGTAGTAATGGTTGTAATAAACCCGTTATAATAGAGCGTACTTAGCTTATTATTTTAAGTGGACATGTACCTTTATGTTCGTGAATAGAATAAGCTTTATTGAATAAGAAATAATTAACAATTGTGATTGTCACTGGATTAAATAGTTCCTGGTTTAAAATGCTTATGCTTACCTTTTATAAAGAGGGTAAGTATGTATGTGTGAAATATTTTAATTATTAGATTCGTTTTGCGCATTTTAGCAGCACTTTATTTTTACATGCAATAGTACGTAGATTAATATTATATGTATAAGTACTTCACTTAGGTACGTATATTTTGTACTAAGTATGTATTTGAAGTGGTCCTGAATTTTATACTATCTATTTATGAGGTTTCAATCGGATCATGTTTTGGCCTATGAACAAAGTGTTTATAAAAATTTAAAATTGTTATTTACTTCATAATAATACTCTGTAATTAGTATGCTAGATGTACAAGTTTGTGATTAAGCTGTTTTTGAATTATACAATTAGTATACACCATTCCGTAAATCAAGTTTATCAAATGTATTATTTTGATGGAGACTGACTCATAAATTTTAAATTTATGTTCTGAATCATTGTTATATCATCTTATTTTTGTATCACGAAAAATGTTATGGCCTGTATTGACATGAAAAATTTTAAGAAACATGCAATTCATGTTTTATAAGTTTTACACCGAGATAGAGGTGAGTGATAATTTGAGGAACGAAAATGTAAAAAAGTGATTAAAAATAAAGCATTTGTCAGTGTTGAGCAGCTTTCTGCGACGAAGCCTGTTTGTATAGATTAATGTTATTTATATAATTTGCATGGAATGCAGGCCTTATCATATTTCCACTTATTAAATAATCTGTCCATGCATAGTAAGTTTAGCACACCGATTTTCCATATGAAACGAAATATGTAAAGCCTCTTAACTTTGGTATACTTATATCACTTGAAAATAGATTGTATCGTCTTGCAAATGTAAGAGCCGAACTAAAATTTAGTGGACAATAAAACTGGTCAACTTCTAGCAGGCTCGGTCAACTGTGTATGGGTGACCTTGGACTCAAGGCGGGTTCCAGTTCATGAAAAGGATAGCGATATTGACGACTCTGTCTAACAGGCTGATTACAATGCAATGTTACCAAGTAAAATAAAATGAAATATCGTGTAACAAATTATGACTTAAACATGATTAATTTAATGTAAAATGTAGCTTATTAACTAACACCTATTATTTTTTCGGTTAAATAAGTAAAATTATGAATTCTAAACGAAATTTGGAAAAATAATTATATCTTTAGAAATAAATTTGAATTTAAAAAATGGACTCTGGTAGTTTGCTCTGGCAACATCATAAGATAAATGTCTTCTGTTACGGTTGGTCGTTTTTTCTTGTTTCTGTTTATTTGTTGTGATTTAAAACGATAAACTGTTTCTGATTTTTCCATCATAACATTGAGTCGGCATACTGTTACGCCGTTGCGGTGAAAAAGTGTTGTGTTGAGTGAGATAGTGACCCTTTCGAGATTTCTTTGTGAGAACGAGAATTGTTTCGCAATTAATCAAAGTAAAACATAGGAAAGTGCGTCAATTGTGGATTTCCAGCTTCTCAAGATGTATTAATTTGTATTATATGCCCACCTTTATGAATAGATATTATTTTATTGTCATAAACTGTCAATAAAATAATATCTATTCTAGGTGGGCATATAATTTTTTTTCCTTGGATTTACTGGGATCCCACTAGATGGCGTGCAAATTCGTCTCACATTTTTACTATGAAGTTGATATTCTTCTCGCTAGAGTAATATTGTTCTGTGACTTCTAGGGGCGACCTATCCAACTGAAATCTCAGTTTGTAGATTTTGTACTAACATACCTAACGTTTGTTTACTTTGGTGGAGTACACGTGGACAGTTGGAGATTAACTGATGGTAAAGACGCGTCTTCGCGTTGTCTTGTCCCATAAATACAGGAAAATTAAAAATTTTCTTGTCTTGCCTAGTATTTGTGGCATGATACTCGCCATTAAACGTCATCTTAAAAATATCAAGACAAATTTTCCGAATAAAGCTGGGCCGATTGTGCATCCCTGGTGTACTCCTCTGCGAACTATTGATAGTTCTGATGATATTTATCGTCAACCACTGCCCCTTTTGATTCTTTTTTAAGAGAATTCGTTTAGTTTAAACGAATTCATATCTGCTTTTCATCTTTATAAGTGAGTGGTAAGTGGTACAACTGTTTCTGCTGACCGTATCAAAAGCCTTACTCACATCTCTAAAAGTCATAATTGACACTTGACACTGCTACAGATCTGTTGGTAAAATGTACTTGTGATCTTGGTGAGACCACAAGTACCGCTTCTGGAGTTCTGCCTACCACTTCCCTCCTATCGATTTATACAAAAATATAAGTCATTATACGTCCGTACGTATATAAATGCAAGTATAAAATCAGCGTTATTATAAAAGCCTTAGCTTTTGTTTTCTTTGAACCAGAATTGATAACAAATCCCACTGGTAAAAAAAAGTGTCATTTTTAGGGTTCCGTACCAAAATGGTAAAAAAGGAACCCTTATGGTGCGACTTCGTCTGTCTGTCTGTCTGTCACACCTGCTTATTTCCGCAACTACTAATGCTATCGACTTGAAATTTGGAACAGTTATAAAGAATGCTTGTTCAACTTTATTGCAAATGAAAAAAGTCCAAAAATATTTTTATTTTCATTGCAAAAGGGGCCGGAGTGGGGGTCCGAAATTTTAAAGTGGGGTTACTAGGTCAAGTGACATATCATATAAAAGGGCTTGATCTGCACATTTCAAAATATATTTTTATTTAATTTTATGTCTCACAGTTTTCGACATATGATGAAAAATGTCCAAAAAAATACCATTCCCCCCCCCTTATCTCCGAAGTTTGCGGGACGAAAAATCTGAAATAATTAGAGTTGATAGGAATTGACCCAAATATGGCACCAAAAATAAAACGATGTTCCTAACTAGTACAGTTTTTTCAAAATCATTAAAATTCCTTCACAAACAAACTTAGTTATGCGGTCCGGATTTTTTCACTTTATACGTCCAAAAATGATACGGAACCCTCGGTGCGCGAGTACGACTCGCACTTGGCCGGTTTTTTATCGTAATAATATCCCTTTTACTCTAAAAACGACAAGGCGTGTTTGGCCAAGTATTATTTCGCTAATGCAAAATAAGCTTTACTTCAATAGAAATAAGGTATTTTTGTATTAGCGAATATTTTGGTCAAATTTGCCAAGTGAAGAGGTCTTCAGAGTAGTTAGTCGGGAATTTCTTACGTTATAAAATTCACAAACCTTTTTTCTTTACCATTTTTTTTTTGTTTTGTTATATATATGTACTGGTTCAGAAAAAAATAAAGGTAAGGCTTTTATTTAACCCTGTATGTTACAGATATCTGTCTAGTACCAAGACCTAAGGAGGAACCAGTACTATAAGTTGTTTGCTTAGAGAGCAACGGGTCAGTGGCAAATACTTGTAATAAGAGGCGTAACCCGAGCCCTAGCTTCTCTCCTACACAGTTTATGAAGTTGATTACTTAGTGAAAGTCGAAGTGCTTGAACATATACCTAGGTATCTACTAGGTACTACCAACGACGAATGGCTATAATTAGGAGGTGAAAGTTTACTTTGTACTAAGCCTATTCCCTTTTCTGTGCATCTGAGCGAAACAAAGGAACAGTTACAAGATTTATTAACTTAAGCATTTCAGTTCTTTGGTGAGACCATAGTACAAACAAAATAATTAAATTGTGTGTAGGTTCGGCATAAGAATATCAAACGTTAAGAGAGCTATTGAATCCCAAGATCTTCCAATGTAATAAACAAGCCGTAATTTGTAACAAATATTCATAGCAATAAGTAATATAAACACCTGATGCCAATACTAAAGCTGTTTTAAATTAATCTGACATAAAATATTGAACTTAATAACACCATTTCTTAGTTAAAATCCCACGTAAGAGCACTATAACGGTCGTGTTCGGTTAACGTTACCATAAAGGCGGTAATTGTTAATTCGACACAGTTCTGTGCATAAATCACATCTAGTTGCAGCTAGAGAGGCGAATCTGTACAATTTATTATACATTACCGTACGCAATCCCCGACCCGTGTACACAAGCCGCTTCGACGCATTCAAAACACAGGAAGCGATTCTAGATCGCAAATTCAATGTCATTAGCGTCCGCTACGAAACATTTCAAACCAGATAGAGTATGTAGTAATACCCTATTTTGTGATATTCTTACACATCTGAATATACTAACGTTATAGTGTGCTTATGAAATTTTCAATATTTATTGGTGTTTAATATTCTGAAGTCCTAATTTCCTTTGGTTTATGTAAATAATGATCTTAGCTAGCTTACTGTCATGAATTTATCTTATGAAATAAGTTCTTGACTATTTATTCGTTGTCTCTGTTAGTTAAGTAATGTTTTAGCATAAAAATATACTGCTTTCTATTTTCCAATTCATTTAGGCCTTTTTACAAAGAAAAAAAAAAACCATCTGCAGTAAGGTTGGGTAAGCAATATTTTAAACTATGTCAAATTTCAAATCGACAGCTTAGTAGTAATTATTGAAATATGCCGCTGTGATAGACGGTCGGACAGAGCACTAAAAGGGTTCCTTTTTTATCTTTTTGTTACGGAACCCTACAAAGAAATTTGAAGCACTAATTTACTCATTGATAACATTATTTTGGTGGTGCAGATCTATTAGACAAGAGTGGTGGCCGGTACATGTTAAAAAGGTTGTTAGCGAAAAATTGGAGGCTTCAGCTTTGTAATTGCAGCGTTGTTTTGAATTGCGATTCAGTCAGCTGTCGGCACATGCGGACAAAGCACGCGCGTCGTGCGCGCAGGCCGGTTTGCCTCCGCCGCACTTTTCGCGCGTATCCAAATAATTCCGAGCGAATTTAACGTCTTGCATTTCATTTTCGTTTTTGACATAAAAATACCATAGTGTGATTACTTTTAATTGTGTTTCCTAATGTGTTTTGGATATAATAGTGAATAGTTATTTTTTTGTGAGTATTGGGCGATTAAGATCTGATCAATCACTGCATTGTCAGGGTATCGCATTGTGTTGCTAACTACCCGCCAATCTGTCAGTTAATCGACCTAAGTGATGCGTTAAATCGAAAGCACTAATTAACGAATCTGTGTCAAAGGTGTTATTGTGTGGATAAAACGGAAGTGTTTGGACGGTAAAACGTGTTCTATCGGACGGAGGTAAGTCGGGCATCGTGTTATTGATTGGACATAATAAATATCTATGTTTTACTTTAAGAAACGTGTTGGTCACATAATACCTCTACTTATAAAACAAGTTATCTTTTATTTTTAAAATCCAATATTAGATAGCGTTAAAAATCTTGAAAGAAATCATAATCTTGTACTAAAATTGACGATAAAGGAAAATTCTGTCGTGTAGATGTAGATCAAAGAAAGTTGCAATGGTACCTGGATTTATGGTCCGAAAATTTTCTCGGGGCGAAGATGCGTTGGTATTAGGTACGAGTAGGTAGTAAATTAGAAAGAAATAAGCAATTTAAAAACATTTGAGAACAATAAAAAACGTGAGAACTAACTGTAGTACTTACGAATATGCAAATCAGAGCGTTAAAAAGAACATTTTACTTGTTAGAGCTCCTCTACCTGTTTTAAATTTTATTTAACTTTTACGATCATTATGTACGGAGCTGAAGTACCTACCTTAACAACTTCAGTTTATTGAACGAAGTAATAATTAATATCATGTATATACATAAAACTATTATGTAGGTAACTATAGTTAGGCAAATTGACTTTCGCAAAAATCCTCTTGGGTGTATCTACGCTACGCGGAGGCGGGGTTCGGGATAACTGGATCAGTACCTACCTATCTGCATAGGACGCTAGGGGCTGATACTAATTATCTACTTCGACTATTTCAGTATAATTATGCCAAAGGCGTACCTACCTTCGTGCTAAGATAGCACTGAGAAAATGGTTGGAATACGAAGCAGAAATAGCAAGACTCCTTCTATTACGATTCTCGTGGGATGAAGTTTGTTGCAGTAACTTGGCTAAATTAAAATACACCCAAATTGCATAGCATAAAATAAGTACTAATTTGATACTTAGAGCTTTTCGTTCTAACTAAGTTTTCGATGTCCTTGTGTTAACTTTATGTTACCACTGTTAACTTTTTGTTTGTGCGGTATTTGACCGCACGGTTGTCGCAGTGGCTGAGAGATTGGCTGCTGCGCAACGTGTCGCGGGTTCGATTCCCGCATTGCACATAGGTCTGGCTGTTTGTGTATGTGAAATTTGTGTTTGTAAACGCACCCACGATACAGGAGAAATCCTAGTGTGGGGCAACGTTTTATATAAAAAAAAAAAAAAAAAAAAAAAAAAAAAAACTGCGACAAATTTTAATGAACGCGTCATCGAAGTACACGATCGTGGGTGCTGTGGCATTGTTTCCGGTGTACAGAGTCACTGTCAGCTTGCAGACCGAATTCCGAATTGGTCCCGCCTGAGTTCCCGCGACCTTCGACTACGTATCGTTGCAGAATCGAATCGTCTCGTGGTAACTGTAAAACTAGTTTGGCTGTCGGGCATTTCTGTAATAGGATCGGACGCGTTCCGCACAGTTGGTACTTTTTCTACTCTTTTTCTCAAGCACTTGTGCACATACATAGAAGAAGCGGATGGCGCTTGAGTGTCGTCGACAACGGATTCAATCTTGCATCCGTCTCCGGCTGTTTTGTTTATAATATTTAATCTCAATGACCTAAGAGTTGGATGGTGTAAAATTTTAGCCCTGTTTTAATTCTACATTTTGATGAGGGTAATTTATAATACCTATAATGTTAGGTGTTACTTACTGTCTAAGTATTATTATACATTGTATTGTAAGTATTACATGACAGTACAATACAATTGATCTAATTTTGTTTAATAACAAAGATACTTGTAACACTGTTTAAACAATATAGGTAGCATTGATTCAATTGATTGAATGGTGAAACAGCTGCCCATGTCAAAAATATGGTATGAAATCATCCATCTTTTCTGATTCTAGGATAAATATTGATACCCACTCGAGCTGGGTACGTATTTATACAGAGAACACGCGAAAGATCAACGAACTATGAAGTTATTTTGTAGGTGTACTTGTGCACATTATTCTGTCGTCGTTGCGGTGTCGGGTGCGATGAACCAATATCATTTGGTATCGTATCGGCATCTACGTCGCATAAATCTGCCCCATTGCGAATGCAACGCATGGGAATTTTCTAATAAGCATCACGTTTGTAACTTTACTTTCATAGTTAAAGCGTGTATCTTCAAGCACTTTTAAACCGATTCTTTATGCTAGCTGGTCTGGTGGTGGAAGCGATAATACGCTTGCAGTTTCTCCTACCATTTTATGGTCTCTTACAAATGTCGACCATAAAAATATAAGACTTACCTAGGTTGTTACAAAAAGTCTCATTCATTATGCAAATATGAACTTCAAGTGATTTATGATACTTAATTATCGGAATTTAGCAGCTGCAAAACAACGTAGGTACGACATGATTTTACGTTATAAATTATTGTAAAAATATGATAATTTATCCAGAGTACCTATAGGTAGTAAGTAGTATACTATATTTACTTGGCCGTGAGACAAAGCATAAACAATGAAGATCTAACCCGACCGAATACAAAATCGCGCCTTGCACTGTAAACTATTGATTTTCATGGGTCATCTTAACTTAACAGTATAATAATGGCAGCTTATGTTGCTATTATACTGACAAGGTAAAATGAACTAAAATATCAACAAATAACGGTGCATCGTGTGATTTTGAATTTAGTAGGGTTAGACTTATATTGTTTACGTTTTGTCTCAAAGCCAGTTGAATATAGTATAGTCGGATAGATCTTAAAATGGTTTTCATAGATAAATAAAAGATTGATAGTAAACAAGGTATAGCGTGGGCGTTTTAATGGTGTAGGCTTCGTGTCTCAGAGGCGCCTTTCAGGTTGGTTCTTTGGCAAACTGTTAGGTGGCTGCCACGTACTTAGGAGGGAGCAAATATTGACAATGCTCGTCGGTAGCACGGAGATGACAAATCGTTTCGCAAAAATAAAATATTAGACGTTGTTCGCAAAGAAAATATTATGTTATTTGTACATGTATGGACGTCCGATACACATCTGCTTCGTGCACAATACTCACGTCTTCGCCTGTACTTCCGCATCTTTTTAATTGGAAGTTATAAATCTGGTGTAGATTTTTAATCAAGGCCTATCGTAGAGACTGAGGTGAATGTACTTCCTTATACGCTTTTAATCAAATCAGTCATTATTTACCACTTAAAACGACACGGTCTTTAATATTTTTTAAAGTTTTTTCACGTTTAGTGACGTTCTCGTGTAAAACTAGATATACCTAATGGTTATTTGATTTTGTTTCACTATTAGTGTTGACAAGGCTGTTGGCAAGTCAAGGCTGCATGGACTTACAAATAGTACATCATTCATTCTTTTGACACGAGATGGACACATGTCATAAACTCCAAGCCCTTGAGAGGTGTGCCTGAGTGTGATACGTTAATTTACCTATGTAGTACGATTTAATATTATACAATCGTAAACTGCTAAAGTAATTTCTTCGTGATTGTTGTGATGGAATAACTATAATTCAGAAGTATTTTATTAAGAGCACTGACTCGGTAACTAGGTAGGTACCTAGGTATAATATATTACTGTCTGATATTTCTCGTCACCTTTTTAATTTACGAATAGCTAAATTAAACTTTCTTATAAGAAATGTGGCTAGGTAAGGTAGTACCAGGTACTTGGGGATGTAATAAAGATTATTTATTGATAAAACATGATGTATACCACGATACTCTATATTTCAGATATAAAAGTGACGATAGATTCTATCAAATGAAAAACTGATATGGGCAGAGTAGGTACTTAATTTATTTATTCGTATGTAGCCTAAAATCTTAAAAATATAATATTTAGATAGATATAGGTAGGTAAAACATATGTAGGTAAGTAGGTATATTTCAGACTATCCCGTTCCCGTGTGTTGAAACGTGAAGGAAGATTAAAACTACGACAGACAATGTTTTATCATGCACTATACATGCACATTATTCATACAGCGAACTTTTATTTGTTTATGTGGGAAGTCTGTATTTGACTCTATATCGTGCAGCTCTCGATACGGGGTATAAAGTTCAGTTCCGATATCGAAGGCAGTTTTGAAACTCTGTCGTAAGTGCCATGAAAGTTGTTATGGCGTTGAGCTTCTGTATACGCTTTGGCGGCGCATTCGGAATTTTGTCAAATAATTGCATCAACTTTCGCCTTTGGTTTGCTTTGACTTATTGACTTGTAAGTATTTTATCGGTGATACTGTGGGATTTTCACTACTTTGGTTTGGTGTGTTCAGTTCAGTTATTTTCAGGGTTTTCTAGGGCATTTTATCTGCTTTTATACTCTAAGCCAGGTCCTGGGTGTTACGTTATTGGACGTATCTATTCGTACCGTTATGTTTGGAGAACCTTTGCACCGCCTAACTAAACGTTGGCAATAAGGATTCCTGCTGAAACTAACTAGTTACCGAAATTACCCACATAAATTACAAGAGCTTATGCATGGATTTTCATTTTCACAATTTGTACCTAAGTACATCAAGTGGCAGAATAGTTCACAGACAGTTACTTAATGATGATGGAGTCGCGTCGTCTTTGTGTAACAAATACAAGATGCGAGTGTCTGTGTGTCGGTAGTTCGGTACATTGTAGATTACCGTTCACGAGGGCGCCATATCGGGTGTTTGCGCCTCCGCCGGCGGCCAATTGAGAAATGTTTGAACAATATGTAGGTTTTGCGCCCGTAATGTTGTAGTTGTAATTATAAAATGGCGTCTATGCCTTATTTACCTACTTGTTTCGATACAGCCAACGGGAATATTATAAGACTCGAACTTTTAGATTAAGAAACAGATAACTTTTCGGTCCATTCCTAATCATAGATCTTACTCGACTAATTGGTATTGCTGTTGGTAAAAAAATCTGAAACTTGGTAATGAGTTTAAGATGTGTCGTGAGATACGGTACCTACCTAAGTTAATAAGTTTCATCAAATGAGTGGAGTTGTCAAACTGAAAGAATTTATGTTCGGGCATTAATGTTCGAGTTTCCGACGACCTATAATTTTACATCGATAATACTTATTAGCATGAACAAAAATAATGTAAGTTTCTAAACAGACACGTAGTTATTATTTATCACGGTAGAACTCGGTTTTCTCTGATGATCGTAATTTATCACAATCTGATGCAAGGATGAAAAGATCACGTTTAGTCCGATGATTACGGCTGTGTACGGCTAAGAATAATTTGCAATCGTTAACAATAATATGAGACGCTGACTTCGAATAATTATTACAAATTCAACTTGGTTTCACGCCCTCTGCAAGTTAATACATTTTGTGAAATGTTTAATTACTTTTAAGCGGAAACCATTTTTTTTTCCATATTGGAAATAATTTAAAAATTTCAGCTAAAGTTACTTATGTAAGAAGTGAAACAATAAGTAGGTACCTAAGGACTAAAAATATAAAAAATAGTGTTCACTATTTAATGAAAAGCTCATGCATATTTAGAAATATCAAAAATACTTTTTTATCCAAAGATCTTGTTAGAAGACTAAAGGGAAACACGATAAGAATCGTATCTACGTATAAATATCTACTCGTTATGTTTTCTAGAGCCAAGATATTCCTGAAGCAGGAGCAACATTTCTGCCGGGTAAGTAATCCGCAGTAATTTATTCGAGACATCTCCCGGCAATTATGCTGTAATATTTAGATGTGCTTTAGGGTTCCGCAGGATCAAAGGGAGAATTATAAAATTTTGCTCTTAATTATTTACATCTTCTATGTACCTAATTTTAGTATATTTATGAATTTGATATTCGAAGATACTTGTAGGCGTTCGTATAGCTAAAGCAGATTTGGAATTTTTTTTTGTATAATTAGCGGTCCAGAAATTGAATCTAGATCTAGTTAAGATTAAGGAAAAAAAAAACGAAACAGTCCAACAATAAAAGTCGATAGCATATCTACTCGTAGCAAAATCTAAATTTTCAACTGAAGCATATTGTTCGCCCGATCGATTCGCGCTTGTCCATTTTTTGTGCATAACGAACGTCTCGCACTGCCGCGGTTGACCGACGTTGGCCGTTGATTGTTTTTCTCTATTTACCCATCGATGGTAACAGCCGTACAGAACCAGACTGAGCACCTGCCGTGTCAGCGCCTGGGAATAATTTTACGCTTAATGAGTAGTCGATGAACGCAGCCAATTATATACCTACTATTGCTACTGCTGTGATGCAATTGGTGCCGATACTTCATTGTTGTATTACGATTATATTAACCGTGTTCTACCTTTTATCTTAAACGCACGCGTGCAATCCAGTTCATGGTCAATGATTTGTTTTGCGTTATATTTTGTTTTGTTGTGTAAATAAGACTGGAAAGCGTTGATAAGTCTAGTCTTACCGGGCGGTGTGCTCGGAGCGCGTTGCGAGATCACTCACCTTTTACCTAGTTACCTACCTCGCATTTCACGTATTGTGGTGTGCAAGCGTAGGCAAGAGCGGAACTTCCGATATCCATGTCTTTCAACGGACTAACGCGAATCGCGATCCGTTCTGGCACAATGGAGATGAAATCGTGCTACTTATTATGTATGTCCTTCTATTTGCAGGGAATAGGTACTTGTTATAAATATTTAATTAAGTATTGTGTTAAAGCGTCAGCAATACGATGGGTACTTGTTTATTTAAAACCATTTTACGCGAAACAAGAACGATCCTTCTTAAAAATAGTCATGAAACAACAAACTAATATAGGTAGGTGCTTACTATGAGACTTGCTCGGTTCAGCAAAATTGAAACATTACAAGTAAAGTGGGAATATCGTTGTAAACATGGCAAGTAAGGCTTGAGTAAAGATGGTAATGACTACTAATTTTAGTGTATCAACAACAAGCACGCATGATACGCAAAGCCTCCACTCCGACTAGCGACTTCCGAGTCAATGCCTCGTAGTCTCGTAGACATACCTAATGCCTACGCGTCGCCGTCAGCGTCAGTAGAATTATTTTGAAGCGTGGAAGTTCGTAAATACTCTCTTCAACTCTCTTGAGTATTATTTTGAAACGTGGAGGTCCATAGGTACTTTCTTGAGTATTATTTTCAGCTCCGGATCTTGAATCATTTCGAGGCGGGGCAAAAACTGAAAAATGCCGCCCCCGCCTGACCATATTTTTCTTATCATCATCATTTTAGCCATAACACGCCCACTGATGCTGATGGACATAGGCCTCCCCCAAAGAACGCCACAACGACCGGTCTTGAGCGGCTCTTTGCGATTATTACGCTCGGTAGACGAATACATTACTCAGTGTATTCGTCTAACAAGCTTGAATTTGCCGCCCGGGGCACGGGCCCCGGCTAGCCCCCCCTCTAGATCCGGGGCTGATTATTTTGATCAAGCGTGGAGGTCCGTAGGTAGGTACTCTCTTGAGTATTTATTTATTTGTTACTAGCATGCCCGCGACTTCGTCCGCGTGACATACACGTAGCGCCATCTAGCGACGAAAGTTCTTTTCCTCGGGAACAATACTCTTTTTTTGGATGAAAGGTACCCTATGTCCTTTTCTGTACCCCTGACAATGTACCTATATGCAAAATTTCATGATGATCGGTTCAGTGGTTTAGGCGCGAAAAGGTAACAAACAAGCAAACAAATAAATAAACAAACTTAATTTCGCATTTATAGTGTTAGTAAGGACTAGCTGTTACCCGCGGTTTCACTCGCATCCTAGAGTAACTACCTAATGTACCGGATAAAAAGGACGTCATGTCATTCCACAGGGTTCAAGTTATCTCCATACCGAATTTCATCAAAATCGGTTAAGCGATTTAACCGTGAATATTATGTAGGTAAGTACTTAAAGTTACGAAGACTTTTGCATTTATAATATTCGTTTCTCATGCTCATTGTAGATAGAGCTTTGATAGCTTATTATATTTTCGTAAACTAAGTACCTACTCAAATCTATTACAAAACGTCTTTCTTGCCTTTCAGAAAAAGTGTAATTTGGTAAAGATTTTCCCAACTCGTCTATTACTGTAGGGGTTAATGAAGAAAGTCTTGTGAACTAATTTCTTAATTTGCGTATAGGTACTAAACCTACATAATTACAGCCCCGGATCTAGGGGGGGGGCTAGCCGGGGCCCGTGCCCCGAGCGGCAAATTCAAGCTTGGTAGACGAGTATACTGAGTAGTGTATTCGTCTACCAAGCGTAGTAATCGCAAAGAGCAGCGCTAGACCGGTCGTTGCGGCACTTTTTGGGGGAGGCCTATGTCCATCAGCATCAGTGGGCGTGTTATGGCTGAAATTATGATGATGATAAGAAAAATATTGTCGGGCGTGGGCGGCATATTTCAGTTTTTGCCCCGCCTCGAAATAATTATACTGAAATATGCTCTGTCTCGTGCTTTGGCTTAGATATTATGTTTCTGTCTTGCACTTGTAGTTTGACAATTGTGCGACAGTGACGGGAACATATCTACAGCACGTGCTAAGTACCTACATAAAGCTTATCAATCTCGGCCTAATCATTCTGTGGCTAACCTTACCATAATTTGTATTATCCGTGTCGGCGAAACGACAAATCTCTCAATCGCCCAAATCCACATTCATCGCTTCGAGTCAGCATTGCTCTTAAGAAGTGAAAGTATGCGACCGCTACGGGCGGAGGCGATACCATCTCCCCTCATTAACGTCCTCACGCTCCATCTAATGAGCATCGCGACACTTCGCGAGAGCCGCCTATTGTTGCACTTTGCCACACTTGAGGGTTTAATTACGTGCCCCGATGACCTCCGAGCCACGCTGATGCTATTGTGATACTTTAGTCACAGCTTTAGTGCTTTGAAACCACTTCACGCGAGTGACCGTTATATGGGTTTCGCGATTTAAATGCTCTTTTGGAATTGCAATTGAGTTAAGAGTTCTATTTTGGAACTTTGGTACGGAATTCTACACTTTACGTTTACTGTATCTACTGAGGACTTTTAAATTTATTAGTTTTACCCGACTCTTTGGAAAGGAGGGTAGTGTTTTTCGAGTGTATATGTATGTATGTCTATTTCTTTGCGACGCTCTGTAGCCTAAACGGATTGATAAGATTCATACGAGGTCTCGTTAGATTTGTTTTAATTATGGGAGTAATATGGGGTATTATCATAATATTTGAATATTATTGAGTCAGGTTTTTTGTTATTATTTTTTTTTTTATTGTACAGTTGATTACCCTTCGTTGGTCAAAGTTCTTAGCACTAACTAGCTGTCAAAGCACTATGACTATACTTTCAAGTATCCTAATAAAATCCGTCATCTTTATTCATAACTACCGCGCATGTTCACGAATATTTAGCTATACGGACGTCTGACACTTCCCTCATAAAACTTCTATTTTCAGGCCGGTGCTGACCGACAATGCATGCATGCACATGACGAATGCCATATAATATTTATGAATGCTTGAGCGCAGATCGTGTGCTGAACATCGGATCAGTAATTTATTCAATTTCCTGGTTGAGATGTTATGCTTCCGGTGTTTTGGTGTTCTAGCCAAGAAGAGGGGTGCCTAACTTGCATAAGTCTCATAATATGTTTATTGCATGTTATACATGTTTATTTAATCACAAATTATTTCTAAGTAGGTATAATTATTTTAAAGGCGTTTTGTTACTGTTGTTGTACTTTTGTTATATCTTATACATAAACTTCTTGTCTTCAATTGAATTTGTCGTTTCTGCGTCACCTTATTTATAAATTCCGAATGTAAATGAATGATCGATGTACATTTTACTGTTTTTTTTGCCTTTGAACTTCGAATAAATTGTAGAGTACAAAATAAAGAGAGTTATATTTGAAGAGGTGCTCTCTCAAAGTAAACAATAATTTGTAATTATTCTTATTTGTAGTACCTATCAATAGCAAATAGGGATACTTTTGCGTATTTTTCGTTTTATTTTTTGTTCCAGCATCGCGTGCTTCACTCCTCAAGAGCAGGCTGTATACCGTTGTTTTATTAATTATTAACTGTAACTCGAGTAGTTTAGAGGTCAGTGACTTAAGCTTGTGTACCTAGCCATTATATTTTTATGTGTAACCAATTGATTTAGCAAGGCTTCCATTACTAACATAGTTGGCTATAATAAGAGACTATGTGTTATTTTATTAGTCTGACCACGTATTTAACTTAAACGTTCAAGTCGTTATCGGTATAACACTATACGATTTTAATAGATTTATGCGATGGAATAATTGACATGAACTGCCAGTTTTGAAGTATTGTGTACATAGGTACTATTATAAGTTATAACCATCGAAGTTTTATCGTTGGAACGTGTACGCTAATTGCCAATAGTGTACGACCGCGCTAATAGTTACATTTGAGATCATTAAAACGTAAAAATTGCCTTCGGAGCTATAGGCAGTAGGCGTCATTCAAAAACTTTAAATACCTAAGGCCCATTATCGCCCACAATAGGCTTTTGAAACTGACTACTACTAACTTTTGCCAGAGGCTAACTGTCCTACGGCTATGTAGAGTCGTAGGTACTTCTGTATTAAAAGTATCGTAGGATTAAAAATAATTTGTACACGTATGTTAAGCCAAATATAAGTTGAAGTTCTATGCGAATCACTGAGCTTTAAATAAATCAAGGCAAAAATAATGAGAGCAATTTTATTGTTTGCATAGGTATAAGATTTATTTAAAAAAGCTTGTAAGGGTCAAGTAGGTAATCATCCTTTTCCCCAATCGACTACCTATACTGTGCAATAGCGCGTGAATAATGAATGACTACAGACAGACATTAACATATAAACAGGAACTAACTACTTACACAAAGTACCTAACTACATGCGTAGGTACAGCGATTGTTTTTCAAAGGGGAAAGTACAAAAGTTTATTTTGATAAGCGGCGAAATTCGATACTATACCTAATTTAAAAATGTACAGAATTTGACACATTGTTAACATATAGGTACTTTGCAACTATAGAGCGTTTCACATAATAATTCCCTTCGACTCTATGTTGGCTCCCCTGTCTGTCACTCCTGTTTAGGTTTGACGTTTTGTGTTTTTTGTAGATTTATGTGATAAAGTAATTCCTGGGACACTAAAAAGTACCTAGTACACGAGAATTGGTACTGAAAAAACTTCCAACACCGTTAAAACGTAAATATTGACATTCAGGGCAGCCAAAATAGCCTCGAAAAGGTGAAACGTTCTCTAGCGCCACCGCGAAGTGCCAACTTAAACTGGCCAATCACTTGCCTATAAGTAGGTTAAAAAAATAAATGTGTGCAATGCAAGATTTATATCCATGTCGAGTTGGGAATGAAAGCGAATATAGATTGTATCAGTTCAGCTGTTTATAATGCCAGCTGGGGGAAACGGGTTAGAGTTGCAGCAAACGATGGGCCTGCTGTCTATAACTTGAGGAAATCTATAATCTAAACATATCTACCTAAATATTGTTGAAATAATGAAATTGATTTAAATGATATCTCAGATCATAGAAACAAGGAGATATGCCATCATAGTAAATTAGTACGGGAACAACTGTCGCCACTTTTAGTACATTTTTCAACACAATTACAAGCGCCCCTCGTGAATATAAAGATCTCCCACATATTAAAAATTCCGCACAGGCACACCCTTAATCTAACACTGTTAATCGTCACTCAACACTAGCACTAAACTAAAACACTGTATTTATATCATCGATCGTGTTCGGTTCGTCGCCAGCGTGTACTTTTGTACTACGCCTAATTTGCTCAAACTAAAGCATCTAGCTCAATAGCGCCTTGGCACATCTCCCTTGTTTCTATGATCTGAGATGTACATACAAAAAGGTGCTAAAAGTATCCTAAAATCCAAAAACAATAATCTAATATTCTAATTATCTGCTTAGCTACCTATTCTGGGAAGTGTATTTAGGAGACGAGCCGTTTTATAGTCATAATTTAAACTCCCGGCTGCTATAGAGTTTTCTTTTACTAGAAAACTTAGTTACCCTGCCCAACCTAGATACAGAATCATATTAAAATAGTCCATAGACAAAGGACAAAGGAGGAAATTTCCAGAAATATATTAGAAATAATGATCAAAATAATTAGTCAAGTCTTTGAGAAGTAGAAATTTACATGAATAACTCTGTCAAACATTCCGGAGAAACGCATAACTTTCTCAGTAAAATGTTTACTGAAAGATTTATTTCCCCGCTGACCTGAAAATAAAAGAACATGAATGTGTACGTTGTTTGTGTTGTCAACGGTGGGAAATGGATCACCCACTGCAGAGCTCGTAAGAGATCGATGGGAGACTTGTTACTAGTGCACTACTGCACTTAATTTTAACTGCCCATTTTTGTTGAACATGAAATATAATAAAACTAGCTTCCGCCCGCGGCTTCGCCTGCATTTTTGGGATAAAAGTATATGTTATTCTCATGTAAGCTACATTACTGTAAAGTTTCACCAAAATCCGTTCAGTAGTTTTTGCGTGAAGGAGTAACAAACATCCATAATTAATACATCCATCCATACATCCTCACAAATTTTCGCGTTTATAATATTAGTAGGATGTATTAATTTAGTCTTAGATATAGACTGCCTCGTGGTCGCAAACGTGACTGCAGAAGAAGAACGAGGGATCCCTGGTTTGATTTCTGGGTCAAGCAAACTGTTATTGGGTTTTCCATTAGGAAATTCTCAGTAGAAGCCCGGAGTCTGGATTTGTGCCCGGTTGATGGGAATAGGCTCGTCCCTTATTACAGGGGTCTTAAACATGACTGGCGAAATGTGGGCGTACAATATACGGTGTGTAAAAGTGTATCGAAACTGAAACCATAGGTTCCGTACCTTATTCTGAACCCGTTAAAACCTGCGTTAAAATTTTGCGTCGGACTTTAAAAAAAATACGACTTTGTATGTAGATTTTTTAACGACCTGCAAAATCTCCAAAGTTGTAATTTTTTTTAAAAGACAAACGAAAAAATAAAATGCGAGACGTGGGGCGTATGCAATAGATAATTGTAAGGTACCCCAGGATAGCCTCCACGTTTTTTATTAGAATTTATTTTATACTTTTTAGTCCATTTTAATAACGTGATTTATATTATAATTATTTTTATTGATTGTACGACTAATAAATCAGTAACTTGGCTTTTACATCAAAGAATGACACCACCTACACAACAAAGTTCAAATCTAATCTAGCTTTCTCTACTCCTGATAGTTTAAATCTAAGTAAATCAAACGTACTTACAACATCGGTAAACAATAGTGTTCATTCTATTGTCACAGCGTGCGTGGGTTTGACTAATGAAGCAAGGCTTACCATAAGCTGCAACTACGCGGCCATTTTTGTCATGTACATGTGGTATAGGCATATGTCGTGAAATATGACATGACGAACGCGGTTATCAAATTGAGCTTAGATTGATTGAATGTCGATGTTGTTTCTGGCGAACGCAAAGCTGATTGAAGGATTGTTTAAATAAAAGCGTAAAGAATACAAATGTTTGTGTTACGGTACAGATCAACAAACTTTTCTTGGCCGCTCTGAAGTTAGTCGTTTGAACGCAATAGACAATTATGCCCTAAATAATCACATTGTGCATTCAAACAGTTAACTTCAGAGTGGGCAAGAAAAGTTTGTTAATCTGTATCTAGAGACCCCTAAGTACCTACCTATTTAAGTAAAATGCCAAGAATCCAGATATACTTTCTGTCTTTCTTTTGTACGTTTTCAGTTCTGCTAGCTAACTAACTAACGCTAACTAAAGCTAACTCATGCTTTGCTACAGTAATCAAAAATAAGGTTAGCTTAAATGTTCCCACTCCTGGGACACGATCCTCCTCTCACAGAGAGAGTCGGTTACCACGTGAGCCCAGTGCGGGATTGTGGACGTCACATGTCTTAAAATTTTTAGTTCTGAGACATGCCGGTTTCCTCACGATATTTTTCAACACCGTTTTCAGAGTAGTGGTAATGAAACAAACTGCACAATTTTTGCATCTGCCGGTATGTATATATGTACCTATGTATTTATCTTTATTTATCAACGTTTTACAATATTCTTCGAACCTATAGTATTCGAACCCACGACCTACGACACTGCCCTAATAAGCCAGAAATCAAATTAATGCTCTTAGTTTTCAGCGGTGTTCTGTTTTATCACGCCATAACAAGTGGTGAAAATAATTTATTTGATTAGATTTTCTGTAAAATCGAAAATAGGAAAGCGTACT
Source organism: Thalpophila matura (assembly GCA_948465475.1). Lineage (NCBI taxonomy): Eukaryota > Metazoa > Arthropoda > Insecta > Lepidoptera > Noctuidae > Thalpophila > Thalpophila matura. The sequence continues at coordinate 10,009,386 of OX419190.1, read as the reverse complement.
CGTAGTAATAGAAACTACCCACAAGACTAACACAACAGCGTCTACAGCCTCTGATTCAGATAATTAGACTCGAGAAATACGGGGAAGTCACGGGCTTCGTAAAGGTATACGTATCTAACAAATACAAAAGGTCTTTGTAGCATTCGTTGCAATGGAAATCTATAGAGACATGGTGCTAACGTAAAACTACTGCGAGACAGGCGCAATCTCGCAGTTCCGATGCACCCACCCACCTACATTTTGAATGAACTCGGAAACTTTCCAAGTCGAACTTGAGTAATGTCTTCAGTTTAGTGCGCCTTACGCAATACGGAACTGAATTACAACGGGAATTGTAATAGCATTTTTGGGAAAATAGTGACAATCTTATTCTTGGTGAATTACAATGGGAACTGAAATAATAACAAAATAGGTAATTTCATAGCAAGTATTACCACAATCCATTATACCTACCCTTTACAGTCGGTCAACGCGAGTAGTAGAAGATAGGTACTCTAGAAGTCTAGATACACTGGTGGTACCTACCTATGTTAGTTTTTATATTATTCTCTTTTCCGTCTTGTCGTTATATTTCAAAAACGAATTTCAGAGCTTTGTGATAATTTATATTTGATTGATATTGCTTGACAAATGAATTTGTCTTGGCATGTTATATTTTTTACGTATAACTTCGTCTATTGTAAAGCCCTAGCTAGGTACAAACATTGTGATTTAAACTGAAAAAAAAAAGTGAAAACTTAAATATTTATTTCAAATTGCGATGTCTTTTCTAGGGAAAGTTATAATGTCTGTTTGTGAGAGGAAATGAGGTTTTCTACTCGTCTGCGGCACAGACAGAAGGGAAATTTATTCATTTGACATTCTTAGGCATAGTAACATTTATAAATATGGTAAAAAATGTAAAAATAGGTAGGTAACATAATATACATAGTATAGAAATGGATACTAATTGATATTTTTTGAGAGATGTATTAAATTAAGCCAATATATCAATGTTATTTGTTCCTGAAATATCTGAAGACGAGCTTTAGAAATCACCAATCAAATGCATGTACATTACATAGAATTTCCTGTAACGGGGTTGTAAAAATATTATTTTCAGAATTAATCATATTTTTTGGTATAAACACTTTTAAAGTTTTAACTGAACAACTTGTCCACGTTTTAGCCGGAGCGCCGAACAAACTGAGCAATTCATTTGGAAGCATGAAATGGTCAGTGTAAAAATATTGCCAGTACTAAGTGATGAAATGATGATGAAGAAGTTAGTAATAAGCAGCTATAGGGACTTAGGCCGGGGCCGCACTGGTACGGTGACAGCGACGCGACGGCGATTTCGTGCAAACAAACTCATATAAACATTATGTCGGTGGCCGCACTGCAGAAACGACAAGCGAAATAGATTTTTTCATATCGTCGCTGTCGCCGTACCAGTGCGGCCCCGGCCTTATAGCATATTTGGCGTAATGTGGGTGTAATGTGGGTGTATCATAAACCTCTGCCTTCCCCATCGGGGAATACAGTAGTGATGTTATGTATGTAAGCATCTATTGTTAACTCATAAAAGCCCGGTACAAGACATATCTACTTACATAGCTATATATTAAGTTGACAAATTACTTTACGATTTGTTCGAAAAGCGCCACGTTATGATCAAATATTGCGCGTGCGCAGTCGTTCCAAACGTAGCAGTTAATCATAATCGTAATGAAGCGTGCTTGCCAGAGAGGTAGGAACTGGTTTTCGGAAACGAAGTCGTAGGTTGTTGAGTGGAAGTTGAAGGTGTGAACTCGGCCGGAAGTTGCGACCTTTCTTCGATAAATATTACGTTAAGTTGATGCATTTGTGGATGAATGATTTCCAGATTCAATAAACATGTTTTTATTTTTATTTTTACTAGATTTTTAATTGGTTCAGTAGGTTCATACGAAACATTCATGTATTCTACTAATATTATATCATGAATGTATTTTTCACAACAAACCGAGAAGAAAAACTCTCTTGACCTTAATCGAGGTCTGCATAACACACGTGTTAACGTTTCCATGTCTATGGACTTGATATTGATGCTAGAATAGGGCTACCATACATCCCGGTACACCGGGCCATGTTCCGGTTTGAAGCGTTGTGTCCCGGTGTCCCGGTCAGTAAGGCAGTTGTCCCGGTTTGGAAGTTAGACATGCATATTAGTTGCATATACGAAACTAGCACTTCGCCCGCGACTTCGTCCGCGTGTCCCACAGGAATTGTGCATTTTTTCGGGATAAAAAGTAGCCTATGTTACTCAATCATAATGTAGCTTTCTATTAGTGAAATAATTTTTTAAATCGGTCCAGTAGTTTCGGAGCCTATTCGGTACAAACAAACAAACAAAAAAATCTTTCCTATTTATAATATTAGTATAGACAAAAGCAAATCTTCTGAAAATATGCCAATCTCTCTTTGCAATCCCAGGCTATGATAGTATGGAACGGGTGTTTTCGTTGATCTCAACGCGGGGGAAGAAAAAACGAAATGGGTGAAAAGGGGTAACATAAAAAAGATAAATGGGGAAAGAAAAGTTGCACTGCGAAGTAAAGTACAGCTAAGCCTAAGAAAATTAGGATGTCGTTTTTTTTAATAGATCATCGTCGATTTTTTGCATTTTATTTAGATTTAATAAATATCTACGAAAAATTAAACATAAAAGTTCCTAATCTCCTCGGTCTAAAAGAGTCTGATTCTACTTTTCTTTCTATTTCAAATGTCCCGGTCGGCGTCTCAGCATTTATGGCAGCCCTATGCTAGAACAATAACCTCCCACGGAAGTAGTGACTCGCAAATCGTAGGCGGTTGATGGACTTGAATCGTTCTACCACGCGTTCATTCATAACATGGATGTAAAGAGGTCTAGATCGGCGGGAATGTAAATTAAATACAAGATTGTATTTTAACAACATTTTGTTATAGTTTGTTGTCGCATTTTTATGTACCTGTCCTCTAATAATAATGTTTCCGGTAATAGTATTGTGAACCTTTAACGCACCAATTATGAACGTGGGTAATAGAGCTAGCAAACTCTAGCATAGACTGAATTTTCCACGTGTGATACTCTAGCTAGAGTTATCTCATAGAAAGTTAAGCTGAAGTTACGCAAAAACTACACTAAAGTTACGCTAAAGCTACGCTAAGACTACGTTAAGGCTACGCTTAGACTGCGCTACGGCTACGCGAAGGCTATGCTAAGGCTACACTAAGGCCACGCTAAAGCTACAAAGATACGCAAGATAGATTCCTTTAAAAGAACTGCTAAGTATACGTGACTTCAATTTCTGGTGGACAAGGCGTTTAAGTCATTTGATAGTAAATATTTCTTTATAGTTTTATAAAAACATATTTAACTTTTTATTTTTTAAAAGAGAAAAAATTTCTTGCATTATTCACCAAGATTAATTTTAAACGAAACTAAACGACAAAAGTTAACGCATGTCGCGTGGGAGGAAAGTTATAACTTCTTTTGAAAAGTTTATCGTGGAAAAGATTGAACTCGTTGTTATCAACAAGTAAAGATGTGACATTCTATTATCTCTGGGACGGCTCTCGAAGTTGTTTTAAAATTGAGAATTTTTCCCAGCTGTCCAACTCTTTCCAATTCAACGGAAGCAGCTGCTTGTGTGTTCGAAATGATATAAAAATACACGTATTTTTATAATGGCTTGGAATATATTGTTAAGAATTCTTTTCAACTATTATAATGAGGATCGGTATGGTTGTAAGTCAAAATGAACCATACCTCAGAGTGTTAAACTAACGCCACAAAAAATATGCAAACAAAAGTGCGCCTGGCGTCAGTAACGTAGCTGAACTATTATTTAGTGTTATGCAAATTCTGAAATAGCAACCACGAGTTATGTGTGTGTACATACTTATTGTAAGAACATAATACGATCTCAAGAAACTTTGTTGAGTGTCGGAATAAATTACAATAAATATTTGAATTGACAATGAAACTTAACCGAGAGGCAGTTAACATTGCTATGGGAAACAGTATAGTATCTAGGAAACCATATGTCAGCCGCCATCGTAAACAAAATCCTTAGCTAGAAGTGAAATCGACATTCAAAGCTGCCCATATAATTGGAATTTCGGAAAAAGGAATGTTTAAAGTCGGTTCGCATATAATTATCGGATGGCAGACATTAGTTTATTGATTTATACACTTATAGGTAATTTTATTAGCTATAAACATCATACCGCGGCACGGCGCCGGCGTGCTCTTAAATTAATAGACGTTCTGCTTGTCTTCATTAGGTGTTTGAAAAATATTGTAATTATGTGTGTGATAACTGTTAATGATAACTCTTTTAAAACGAACGCACTTTACTATAAAGATACTTCATACCACTTAGGGTAACTTTGGTCCAATTGTCAAAATAATAATGATCTATCTATAAGTCTATTATGTCGTAAAAAAACGAATTGACTTTATTAAACTATAAAAGTTAAATAGCCAACGCCTAACTTAACGTTTGCTTAACCGAAGTGGGTAGCATAACATCTGTATCCACATTCTTCACCTAAAAGTAGGTGAGTTGTCAGTTACAAGAATTCTTTTGTAACTGTTAGACAAACAGATCGGTATTTTGTGACTTAAATGGACACAAAATGGCTCCATACTCAGTTGTACAATTAGCTTTTGTATCTCATGTCGGTACTTTGGATTTATGCGAAGCCGTTTGCGATGCAAATTAATCCTGGTATCGTCGATCAGTGACAGATGTTGATTTGAGTGCGTCTGAATAATAGCTTGTGTGTCACGATACTGCTCTCACAGTGTTTGTCAGTGGCGTATTGTCAAATATCCGCTTGATAGGTAAGCCCGTATTACAATCGAATTTAACCGCGATTCTGTTTACGTAGGCGGTGTACCCAACAGGGGTATGTTTATAATCTCGTCAATGAGAATTGGATGAGAGATGCAGCAGAACGTGTGACACTAGCTTACACGATCTTGCAAATATTTTGTTCCGTTTCCCAAAGATTATTTGTTACAAACTTTGACCTACTCACCGAAAACTTCTACGATATTTTACTAACCCAAGTTGGTAATATAAATCGGCAACTCACGTCAAACTTAAGATAACGTAATTCCATAAGAGTTCCGATTTCTCAAATTTGGTGCAAGCATAAAAAACAAAGTATTAGGCTACTGGTTGCTAATTGAATTATGATGTGTCTAATGTGTAGTTTCCACATTTAGCACGGCTTTGTGTATCTAACACAATGGGATTCGTATTAGAATTAGCGTTGGAATTCACATTACTGAGTCAATGACTTATGTTAATAGTTTTCGAGATATGTTTTTCATTAGTCTTAAGGTTTTTTTAAACTCTTGCCTGCCAGTAAGTAGGCATGTACTCAAAAGCCAGTTAAAGTTGAAGGCCTGTTAAGTTTCAAATTGTCTGTCGTAATTAGATGAACAAAATTACGTAACTTAACCATCATCCATCGTAACAAATGACAGGAGACAAAATGGCTTTCAGTATACGGGGATAAGTCTTGAGTCATCTTATTATTCGACTAAATTCTGATAATACCAGGGATTCGATTAAGAATTACAATAATTAATTTAGAATTACGATAATTAATTTAGAATAACGATAATGAATTTAGAATTACGCCAATAAATTTAGAATTACTATAGTTAATTTGAAATTAATAAAGTTAATTTAGAATTACGATAATTTGATGAAGGATAATGTTTTTATAAGTCGCTCCATGTAGACTCTTGTAACTTGAAAACTAAGTATTGGCGCTTTAAAAGCCGAAGTAATAACATGTTGGCTTTGAACTTAAAGTTAGAGCCAATAGTAGGGACTATGTGACGTGAAGCCAGTTCTTAGTAATAAACACTGAAGTAACTCGTTCTTTAGTTAACTTTTATAACTTACTAGCACTTTGCCCGCGACTTCGTCCGCGCGACCCACAGGGACTGTAGATTTTTTCGGGATAAAAAGTATGCCTGTAGTAGTAGGTACTCGGGGATAATGCAGCTTTCTATTAGTGAAGGAATATTCTGAATCGGATCAGTAGTTCCGGAGACTACCATCCACATAATTATTATACACAAAATTCGCACTATCTCATTATAATATTAGTATAGATTCTTTTTTTTCGGCTGTCGCTGAAAAGCAGCGCTGTGGATGAGTCACAGCATCATGCTGAGCGATAAACCTTTTCGCGGATGTGACGCATATTTTTCCTAATAGTTTTTTTCCGTATTTTTGTGCGTCATATCGATGCAAATAAATGCATTTTCTTTCTTTTCTTTATTTCCAAAGAAAATGCTAACATTTCATTACAGGGAAATCTACAGGGTGGCAGGTTAGACAGTGGAAATATTTTAAGGGGTCATTGTACTCATCATTATGAACAACTTTTACTATGGGACGAACCCCGAAATCGCGAAAAAAAAATCAGCTGTTCCATACATTTTGTTGAGTTATGTGAACATAAATGTATGAAACAGCTGATTTTTTTTTCGCGATTTCAGGGTTGGTTACATAGTAAAAGTTGTTCATAATGATGAGTACAATGACCCCTTAAAATATTTCCACTGTCTAACCTGCCACCCTGTATAAGTCCCTCTCCATGTCAGCATCTTCTTCTTTTGTACACCAATGGGACAGTAAAGGTTTTAAAAAAAGAAGTAAGATTAGGAAATTCTAAAAACCTTATAGTTCCCAGACTGTCATAAGATCGATGAAAAAGAAGCCATGAGTTAACCCTCTTTTTTACCCTCTAACAAAAGTGTGCAGACATTATTATGTATTCCTTCAAATGTCAAGGGGCAAGACCGGCAGGGTTACACCAGACAGACGGATTATACGAATGTACTCTTCAAAGGCTTCAATAGGGCTTCGCACTGATACTCATCGTATTATACCGACTACGATTTTCTTCACAATACTTTTTACAACATTTTTAACTTTATTTTATTACCATATCGATAAATTATTTTTTTCTACATCGCTAACAGTAAATAAGTTGCTACGACATTCCTTTTCACTAAAAAATTATCTAAGTGCCACTTTATTACATTGCGAGAGATTACTACAAAGTAAGTGACCAATAAAAATACATTTATACGGCTTTTAAGCTCAAAGAGAGCTTGCAATATCATAAAAAGGGCAGATTCACTTTTAAAGAATTCGATTCGGTTAATAATTTTATATTTTATCTGACAAACCCTTTTTATCTTATTAAAGCGTGGGTAATTTGTATAATGTAAGTACTTGAAAACATTCCTACACGAGTGATTAATTTAATTAATGGATTAAGTACCTACTGACTTTCTATCAAAAATAGTAGAATTTCTAAAGTTGTTTTAAGAGAATTGTCCGATTACGTAAATACCAAATTAAGATTAATTAAACCTAACATCAATTTCATGATCAAGTGTAAAATACAGTTCTCTGCACCTCAATAATTCGACAGCATCGAAACTTTACCCAACAAACAGCGCAATAATGCTTTACGACTGAAACGTTCCTTGTAAAGTCTACAAATAACAACTCATACATTTATACGACTGACTGGCCATAAATTATGACAGCTAAGTAAATCCTTAGGCCACGCAAGCTAGCCATCGTTCACGTACCTTTGGAATAAAGAGGCATTGCAATAGCAATTTGTCAGGTACGTGAGAGCACGCACAATCAATTTCGCGGCACGCGCCTATCAGCCGTTCATAATAAAATGCTCGAATGAGAACAACCACGTTTTCATCGTGAATGTACAATATCGTGTTGTGGCTAAGACTTGGTACTGTTACAAACTTACAACGGTAGGGAATGGGTAGAAATGTGTTAGATCGTTTTTGAATGAGCGCCGTTTAGATATACGAAGTTAATCAGATTTATGTAGGTATAGATAAACTTGTACGGAAAATTGTTTTTGAAAATTGAATTTGAGTTGTAATTTTGATCTTCCCCTTTGAAATTAAATACTTATTGTAGGTATAACTCTACCAAATAATCAAATGATACTACTAAACCAATGTTGAAGAAGATATTGGCTTTGTTCTATTTCATTTTACGTGCCTATAGAAGAACTGACTAATTGCTGAAGGGTACCTTCAAATACAGAAATAGTAAATAAAGTAACCTTAATCGACTCCCAAACTAAAAAATTAAAAACGTGATTGAGAACATTTCTACCGTGGGTGCATAAAATCCACATAAAAACAAATTCAAAACCCACAACAGAAACGGGCGAACATTATAAAAACCTACGTATCATACAATATCAGCTTCCGCATCTCAAGTATGAGGAAAGAGAAATGTACAATGATATACCGCGATTGAACCGCAGTACTGTAGTATAGTAGATATAGGATGTCGCATCTGAATAGATCAAAGTGAAATTGAGGGCGTGCGGAGGCGTTTCCGCGCTGTCTTATATTTCCTGTGAGGAGATAAATTTCCATTCATAAGCCGGTACCTCTCTTGCAGTATAAAATGCATTAAATGCGCCATATGCGGGCAATGCGTTACTAATGTCGCGTAATTATTGCAATACGGGATCACGTGAAATCATTGCATTATTTGGTGAATATAGAATAAGAGGATTTTGAAATATTTATGGGTTTAAACTGCAGCATCATGATTGCTATTTAGGTGTGAATCGTTTCAGGTACCTAATGGATTTGTTTCGGGTATATCTCCATTTGTTCACGGTTATTTATATCGAGTGATCGAGTAGCATCTGCCCAATTACATTCTATGAATTAGGTACTTTGGCAATAATGTCGCGGTTAAACAAAAACACTTTCTGCTGTAACTTCCATGCGACTATCGTTAGAACAAAATATTTGGAAGTTATTGGAATATATTTAAGGTATTATTATGTGCGATGCAAGATCCTTTGTGCTATAATCAAGAATGAAGTAGTTTATATATGTATAGACCTCAATATCTGCACGCATTTGTCACGAGACTGCCAGAATCAATGTCTAGACTGTTTGATTTAGAATTGTGATTTCATTCCACGATCTTAGGAAGTTAGGCACAGCCTACAACGTCAAGGTTAGCCGTAGCTATATGTAGATATATTGTTACAGATATTAGCTCCGAAACCGAGTAACTTGATCGTCGTCTACAAATTCAAGTTCATTTCGCAAGTTCGGCCGTAAGTATTTTAATTTCGAAGTTACAAAATTCTTATTACGATTGCGTACCCGCCATATTGTTTGCAGAAGAATTGAAAACGTGAGGTGACAGTACAATGGAGTGGTTTGAGAAAGATAGGACGGCTTTGCCTTCTACCTCAGTAAGGCATTGCAATAGGCGTAGCAGTTTATGGCAATTTCTCTTTCGAAATGAAACGGCACGAAATTACCACAGGGCTGCCGAAGTAGTGGGTAGATACGTTATATGGCTGAAAAGTGCTTTTATTTTAGCCTTAGATTTGCGGTGAAGTCCGTGGGCGTGTATCATTACGAGGTGATAAATACAACCATAGATTTATATGCGATATATTGATTTAGATTGTCAAAATTGATGAAAGATCTAATATAGGTGCTCATATCGGATACAGCAAATAATACAGACAATTTAAATGTACTTACAATTACATAAAATTAAATGAACACAAATCGATGATCGTATCAGACGGCATTAAAAGAATCAGCATTTCAACAGTATAATGTTACGTTACACACGTAATGGTACTACATATTAAACATACTCTCCGTCCATTACCGACTATGTAAGTACCATTTACTTAATGTAAGTGCCACTTTAATATCATAGCTACCTTCATAATGTTCTCCTCTTATTTCAGTTATCAGAATGCAATAGAATTTACGTTTAATGATCACTCCAGAACCAGTCGTTTTAATTGACTGTCAGATTATTATTACGATTGTCGCTGACATCAAATAAAATCCATTAATGAGCTGTTACTAGAAATAAATGATCTATAATATGAAGTGTATAGGATTAAGGCAGTTATTGGAATACGAATACTTATACTCTGATACATGTTCATAAGTCCAAAGTGTAACATAAACTGAATATGCCTGAATGCGGTAATGATCCAGCTTTATTACTAACAAAATACTCATCAATCTTCAAAAGTCTATCATCTACATTATGGAAAAAGAAATAAGTTAGCAAACTTCTGGTAGAAACAAATAACTTGATAATCATCACATAATCTCCGGCTAAGTTCTATGACAGGTAATTTTCTCTATAGCTGCAAGAAATTTTCCACCGTCACTCGCACTGGCGGATGTACGAACCGAGTAATAAATGCAATTACTGGCCCTAAAAATAATTGTGCACAGTTCGTAAAATAGCTCCGTCGGACATTCACATCTCGCACAAAAGAGCTGTTAGAAATCAGCTTTTCATCGGAGGTCAACGGCCCGCGACTGTTCAGGATATGCACATAGACAAAACGTAGCGCGACAAAGCCTGGCGTATCTCCGTCGCGTTGCCGTCGCCGCGTCGCTAAATAGGTACTACGCACTCTTTTTTACAGTGTCGACTTACATGTGTCGTATGACAAAACCGCAGTGTCGGAGACTCGCAGCGATGCGACGAATGCGGTGTCGATGTCGGTTCGCGAAATGTCAGGTCCCATACTACAGTTTCCGTCTCATTGCGTTACGTTGTTACGGATATTCTTTTGACATTATTTATACTCTTGCTTGTGTTGTCTTTTAGCTCCGTTTACGTTCACATAAGTCATATAAAGAGTACTACATACCTAGTAAAGTTTTTTGTAGTCTGCAATTAAAATGGAAATAGCTAGGTAGGTACTATCTAAAATATAAGCTTACATAGCATCAGCCAAACGAAATCATGTATAAAAAATAATTGGTAATGTTTAACTTAATAACTATGACACGTATTAAACTGTATTAGTAGGTAAGGCATATCAAAACAACAAGTTTAAACAAAGTTCAATAACAGGATTAACCTCACATCACAACAATCCGTTTACTTTAGAACTTTGTTAATACTAGCTACTTACCTATGTGCCCCGCATAGTATATGAAGATGTTTCTATGTTAATAAGGAATGCACGTACATTGAAGTTGTCAATCTAAGATCTTAGCGGAGCGTGGTTAACGTCACGGAAGAATATTCTGAAACGTTCTTACTGAGGCACGTCACGGCACGTGAGTATTTAATTTGTTACTCAATCATTTATCGTTGAACGGATTTGTATGGTTTGTAAAGTATACATGTTTGTTACTCAATCAGTCACTATGACTGAACGTGGCTGTACGTATAGTACCGATGTAGCTAATAGTTAATTGAAATAGGATGGAAAACAGAACTTTGCTATGAAAATATTTTTTGTTCATTTGGATTTAGGAGTAGGTAGGTACCCACATTCCTTCCACGAAAAAATATCGTTCCCATTTTATTTACTGATTTTTATCCGGAAATGCAAAATATAAAAAGTATGGCATCGTTAATCTGGGATTACGTATGTTGAACTCCGAACTTTTTTTCGGTCGGACGCTAGAAGCGAATATTTCAGATTACAAATAAAATACGTGAAATGTGAAAAAATTGGGCCATTAGCTAATATTCGCGATGATTTTTAAGCCTTTCGAAAAATAACAGAAAAATTGTGAAAGAGATAGATAAATTGTGTTAAATCGAGGTAGATAATGTTACCATATATGATTTGGCAATCATCTTCATAACCAAAGAACTTTCAAACGCACGTTCAATAACCGTGGTTACTTGGTTAGTCAAAGGTGCTGAGGCTGCTGGACCGTGACCGATTATGTCACCTGATCCTAAGCTTCCTCGTAAGCGTCAATGTCGATTATTATCGATGTTAGTGGTTGGTCTCTATGAACCGTCAAATCTATAAGCATGTTGTAATTGTCGCTTTGTTCTCTGTTAATTGTTTAAAGGTGCGTACGAACGACCCTACTAAAATAGATCTGTAGAGAGAAAGATTGGCATGTTAATATTAGCCTAACTTACCTATTCACGTGTCAATCCGTTGAAACTTGCCCGGATCGGCTGTACAAATCGGGTGTCAAGTTGGGTCATTGTACGCACCTTAAGGTGAGTAAGATTCAGGCTATGGGTGGTTTGAAACCGTCTGTATTCATAGGTCAGTATAAAATTGTCACTGAAGTGTTTTTTTATGATTACATACACGTAACCGTAAGTTGATCCAACTGGTCCTTTGTTAATTTTGGAGACATGGTGGCTGACCGCCACCAGCTGACCGACTTCAATAAAGGAGGAAGGTATTTTTGGTTATAATAATAAATGGTTTTTAGGGTTCCGTACCAAAATGGTAAAAAAGGAACCCTTATAGTGCGACTTCGTCTGTCTGTCTGTCACACCTGCTTATTTCAGCAACTAATTATGCTATCGACTTGAAATTTGGAACAGTTATGTTTACTAACACTAGTTCTTAAGATAATTGTTACTATTTATGGGCTTGACCTGAAATAAATGTTTATTTAATTTAATTTAAAATAAAGAATGCTTGTTCAACTTTATTGCAAATGAAAAAAATCCAAAAATATTTTTATTTTCATTGCAAAAGGGGCCGGAGTGGGGGTCCGAAATTTTAAAGTGGGGTTACTAGGTCAAGTGACATATCATATGAAAGGGATTGATCTGCACATTTCAAAATATATTTTTATTTTATTTTATGTCTCTCAGTTCTCGACATATGATGAAAAATGTCCAAAAATACTATTCCCCCCCTTATGTCCGAAGTTTGCGGGGCGAAAAATCTGAAATAATTAGAGTTGATAGGAATTAACTCAAATATGGCACCAAAAATAAAACGATGTTCCTAACTAGTACAGTTTTTTTTTAATCATCAAAATTGCTTCACAAACAAACTTAGTTATGCGGTCCGGAATTTGTTTGCTTTATACGTCCAAAAATGATACGGAACCCTCGGTGCGCGAGTACGACTCGCACTTGGCCGGTTTTTAAATACAACGTGCAAAAAACGGTGACATTTGAAGAGAAAATATCGAAGAATCGTTGGCCTTATAAAATACATAATGTCGTCTCCAAAGTAACCTTAATTAATTAAATTGAATATGATATGAGATGATTATGTCAGTATTTTTAATCGGTTTTAGTTAAAAATATATGTTAGGTATAGGTAATAAGGTAGAATAGTATGACTATGCATTTACTAATACTATACTGAAAGGCCACTTGCTTACTTAGTTTAAAAAAACCTACGTATTACCAGCCAACGAATACGTCAAGTGAAGTAATTGTGTTTGTATTGTACCAGTTACTAAGAATTGGTAAATGTTTGCATGTTTCAATTAAGAATATTGTATCAGAATAGGTGTGCAATTTCTTGATAACATATCTACTACGGGGCAAGTTTGGGGCACCCTCCTGAACAAGTTAAATGTAATAGCATATCTCAAATATGAATATTCATGCCATTGGAAACTTTATCACGTAGATTTTAAAGTTCTGTTTTAAATAATTTGCAAGCAAAACGACGTTTCTATAGTAGGTATATTCTGTTTGATTTCACGGCTGTCACAAACAAACCAAGTTGACGTTGCTAGTGCTCCTCGATTTTATTTGTATCGTGTATGTTTAATATTAATCGGTTCGGTCGACCTCTGACGAATTGTTGAGCAAAACAAAGAAATCCGGCTTGCTCCGTGGCCAATTGAAACTCAAAAGGTGCCTAGAGGTGAGAAAAAGACAATAAAATCAATCATTTTGATATAATCGTCTCGCTATTTGAGACTATAGTCGAATAGACACTTATAGGTACATTTTTTTCGTCGACTATTAAACATAATTATTATTTTTTATGCTATTGTAAAAAAAATATCAAGCTGGTCTGTCGATTGCGTTAAAATATTTATAAAAACAGTCGTTGAGGCAATTTAAAAACAGTTGAAATGATAATATTACCATTGTTGTCGAAGTTTTTTCAGTAAAGTCTCACGATTACATTTTTATGTTCAGATTGCGAGGACTAAGTGGCTCGCCTGATGCTCCTACTTAAATTGTAATTACGAGTGGACGATTTTAATGTATCTACCTAATGGAAGTTTTCAAGTATAAAATTTTGCAGTGTTGCAAACCACAGCCAGTGGTAATCTGATCAGCGGCGGGTTCGGTTGTAAGAGACACCGGCTATCGATCCAGTGGCCTCCATGACTACCTGCCGTTCTCCAGTTTTACTTCATTTCAACAACTTTTTGTATGTATTGACAAATCATGTTTTATGCAAGTAAAAAGCCTATAATTTTGCAATGAAAGTAATATAACACTCAGTGATTTCATTTACGCCTACAGAGCATTTAATTTGAAACGATGTCGACTCTAGATTGATGGATCAGTTCGGAATGATTGCAATCTATTCGGTATTCGGTTTGTCGTAGTGCTTTATTTATTTAGGTTTCCATTTAACATTAAATGGGAGTTAAAATTTCAAAAAGTAGATTATATAGGCTTCTCTTCAAATTCAAAATGAGCATTATGTATCTAGATACAATCGTGCTACATTGAATCAATTTTATATAATCAAAGTATGTCCGCTATAGTTTAGGTATAATTTATCAGACCTACGTACCGACTTTAAGATGTCTGCAATATCATTAGGTAGGCCGTATCCTAACATAATTTATACGTGTCTAACGGCGCCGTCCGAGATAAATGGAAACAAAACGTGTGACGCGGATAAACTGAGAATCCGGTCCATTGTTCTACAGGGGAGACAAGTGATACATTTTGTGGACATATCTCGTACATGTTAGAGGGTTGTTAATGGCATCCGACTCTAGTCCTAATATAACGCAAATGCTAATATGTTCTGAAATGTTGTGCACGAGACTACGTGTTCAAAACGGCTAGGCTAGAACTAATGTGACTTTTTTAGTTACAGTTCTTACTAAATTAGCAGAGGAGGACAGCATTGTGAGGAAACTTAATTGACATAATTGTTCGAAATCACAAGTATAGCATCTAGCTTTACGAAAAGTGACAAGGATAAAATTGAGATATTTTAATATGAATGAAGTGTAGACAAATCGTCCCGAAAAAGGGCGATATATCCCCTTTTTAGGACGATTTGTCAACACTTCATTCAACCGACTACTTAGATCGACCAGTGAAAAACCTTTTTACTGCAGCCTTATTTACATGAGTTTTCAGTGAGTGCTACATTATAATTATTCTCCTTATCGGAAGATGTAAAAGTCTTACCAGAGCATGGGGTCGTTATGGAGGTGGTGAACTAAACGGAATGATGGGATGAGTAATGGGAGCTGTCAGACCGTGACATCACTCATTCACAGCGGCTCACACACCAGTCAAGCAGCGTTTGTCAAAAAGGACGTCGGCAGTTTTGGGCTTGATAATGATATGGTACAGTAATAAAAGCTTAACCAAAAATAAAAATATATTTTAATTGTTCTTTGCCTAATTTATCTTAGAGATTAAGAATTGGAATCAAAAATCGAAATAAATAAGGAATAAAATGATTATGCCGTTGACATTTTTAAAAAACCAATAAAACAAAAACGGGTGCATGCTGGTTGGCGCGTGCCTCCACCATAGAGCAACACAGGCCACCGGCGAACCTTCGCCGGTGGCCTGTGTTGCTCTATGGCCTCCACAGAATATCATGTCGACAGCAACTAAAACCTTTGAATTGAGAACTCATTAGTCGGGCTGTACTTCATTGGATCATTCACACCATACTTAACCTCACTGTCAAAATACGAAGATTTCTCTTTAACCCAATTACGTACAAAAACAAATAAAAAAATAATTTAAATACTTGAAATACTCGACCACACCAAACTAATTTCATAACTGTACCGACTTACACAATCTGAAGCCCAGCGTTCTATGGGCGTCTGCCAGTGCCCTTTCCCTGTTTGTTGGAAGCATTTCCGGAGACGCAGTGTGTAGCGACGAGTATCTTGATGACGAGACGGACGAGAATTCCATTCATAGGTTTTGTTATATTGCTTGTATTTCTATAAGAAAGAGCATGTTCCGAGTAGTGTCCAATTCTACTCTTGATTAGTGGGTTTTGTGGAAGAGTCACCACAATTTCGCCTTATCACTAACTATGACAGAGCAACAAACGCAGGAAAAAAATTCTAAGTGAAAGTTTTGATTAGGGAATCAAATAAAACCTAGTAAATTCTGATTTATTGACAGTATAAAATGCGTTTTGTAGGCACCACAGAAGGCACGACATTTTTGTTTGTCATTAACGATTTGCCATTTGATTTTCATTGCGAGAATCGAATGTCATGTTCACAGTGTAGTTCGGTTATTTATTCATGTGGTACCTAGTATGTAATTAGATACAGGTCCACCAGGATTCTAAATTTGAGGCGCTGATAACTGCCAACGGCCTTGAGTGATTTGGGTGGTATAACTTGAGTGTTCTGCGCTGAACTCAAGCAACGCGACATACGTCCACCGAGCAATACGACTCGCCTATCAAGAAGCGCGCTGTGCCGAATTAGACGTATTATTACTTTTTAGTATCTAAAATATAAAATAAAAAAAAAGTAACAGGCAATATTATAGGTAGTAACATAGTCTTTTCACACAAAACAAATTATGAAAATATCTTAAGCAATTTAAAAGGAATTGCGTTTTTATGTTTTGGGTAGACAGTAATTCATGAATTTATTTCATTAAGTATTTTACTACAATAGTTAAATATTCACAGGTACGATTGATGTATATATGTTCTAGTTTAACATAAAAAAATTGCACAACTAACCTGCATTATTTGACGCCGAAATAAGAGATTTAAAACTTGAGATTTACGGCCGTTACCATTTACCGTCGCCTTAAACAGATGTGCCTAGATATCGGACGTAAGTAGCACATACCAGTGCATGTGCATATATGACGTGCCCGCATACTCGGCCTTTGCAGCGAATGGCTTAGCCTGGCTTAGCTTACATAGGATTCACAAACACAATGTCATTCACATGTGCATTATAGCACGAATATCTTGATTAATAGTTTAACTACTACGGTTCGGTGCTAATAGAGACGGGAAAAAAGCTTTTCAATTAATTTTAATTAACCCATTGTGAAATAGAGTAATAAATCAGTAACTGTGTGAAACGTGTTTGTTACAGATCTGCCTTAATAATTTTTAATTTGTTCTTGTTGGTTATGCAATTATTTTATGGCTTTCACCGTTCTTTCTATAGCTACGTCTGTAGGTACGTGTGAAATAAGAGTAGTAAAAATTATAACTATTGTTACGTCATCAGAAGTCGTGTCGTGCGACAAATGTAGAATAGATATTTTTAGGGTTCCGTAGTCGAAGTGTGCCAACAAGACCCTATTATTAAGCCTACGCAGCTACGTCGTCTGTTCGTCCGTCTGCCACAGGGCTGTATCTTATGCTCCGTAGTAGCTAACCAGTTGAAATTTTCATAGAGTACGTGTACGAATAGCTGCTATTATGGCAAATAATAATAACAATAAAAGTCAAAACCCAAAGGGGATCCCTTTGGGTTTTGACTTTTTATATTTTATACAACCGGAAGGGAACCCTTAGTGCGCGAGTCCGACTCGCACTTGGCCGGTTTTTATTGTACACGCCGATTTGATGCTATAATACGTTTTCTTTTTAATCTACGTGATACCTACTACGATGTGTCTTGTGATGTCATTGATAACTGTTTTTTTGTAATTAAAAGGTTTTGGTACCTATTCATTATGTTGGTATAGCGTTGTAATAGTTCTACTTAAATAGGATGTCACCAATGATATGTAAACCAATGTCACGGGAAATTTGAATGAAAATGGAAATATGAATTTTTGAAATATGTATACTATGCATAAACTAACTAAATTATGTTTTAATGAATTTTGCAGGCTAGCTAGCGCGTTAGTGACAAACTAACGCTTACATGATACAAAGTTCACTGGAATTCATTTACATTACAGGCGCCCGCTTTAGAGCCAGATACTGTTCGAAAAGTGGAACGTGAAACAAGAATTATAATGGCGTATTTAGAAGAAAATATAGGGAAATATATATCATTGCAATTTAGAATATGTGCAGGGTTATAAATATCCGTCACAAATGGGTGTTGCACGCACACACGACTTCACAAAGGGCCCTTCATGGAGTCCTCGCGTGGCTGTAATTTGGCTGTTGACAGATTTACAAGCTCCATCTCTCAAGTCGGAGTCGAACGTATCGAATGCGGTCGCCGTCACACGAATAGAGTTACTGGATGGCCTACAGATTTTACGAGAAGCGTGACCGAAGAGAAGGCATCGTTGATCGCGTTGATAACAAACATAAATTATAAGATAATCAATGTTTTAAATCAAAATATTAAGGTAATCGTGTTGAATTATCATTAACCATAAAACCTTTTGAAATGTATTTTTAAAATACTTAGGATGTATGTTCGGAACTTCGGATCGTAATTGAAGCGATAAAACAGATGGAATTTAGATGACAATTTAATTAGGTACCTACTTATACGGTAACATAACAACTTCTAGATCGTATTTAATAAAGGTCGGAGATCCTCGTATAATACGTAAAAAGCTTTTATTACTACCTATATCAGAGTGATTTACTTCTATTACAGAAGTTCAGTTAATGACATTCTAAAACCAATTTATGTCTAGTACCAGCGTATAATTAACCACCGTACGGTGCACGACCTACGTATTGTACAAGTTTCTGACATTGCCGAGTTCAAATCGATGTCGTTCTAAACTCGTCAATCGCATTCGACACTTATAACGACGCGAGGCGTGCCTATCGACAGACAACGATCGATCGCGATCGCATACCAACCGATTGATACCTACCCATCGATCATTACTATCTGTGCGTTTGATTGTAATTTTAAATCAATTCACGCCTGCATCGAAGGCTCGTGACGTAATGATTAACAAGTTTCTAAGGACCATGGCTCACTGCCCTTTCTAGTGTAAATTAGGTTTTTGTATTTATGGTGTACCTGACTGAAGCAATCACCGCGAATGGTAGAGATCACAGCGGCAGATAAACGCAGTAATGTGAAAATATTATCTAGTATACACTATAAAATTTCCTTTCGAAATCTTCGGTTGCCTACTTTTTCACCAGTCAGGTTTGGTTTTTATGGCGTCACCTAAGGGCATAGTGTCACGATTTATATATATGGTAATTTGTAACTATAATAATAAATTATGCGCCACAAAGAGATTGAAATGTAGGACATGTTTATGTAATGTAATTAAACAGTTATGTAGGTACATATGAATGGAGTAAATTATTTATGTTCGGTAATTAGCATTATGTAACTAACAGAGTGTGAAATCTAAACATTGAATATGAGTAGGTATTGGAAAATTGTACGTAAGGTATTTTATGTGAATAATATGTACCAGGTACCTAATGCTTGTTGAGCTATTTTGTATACAACAAATACATTGTGTAAACTTGTTCAAGGGTATATTTTGTCATGCTCAAATATTTAATCTACATTTGTAATGGAACTATAGTTCTTTCACTTATTATTACAAGAGTAGGGTTTAAAGGATAGTAACCCATGAACAACGACCATCATGTTGGTGGTCGTTAATTATGTCATGGGATGGTCTCGACACGGCTTTACATGAATAATGGAAATCGCATGGGATTTATACACAAACATCTACGTAAATATCGCGCTTTTCATGCTTTATAAAATTCTTTAAAGAAGTTTGTTTATTAAACATCTGTTCACTGCCAGTATCGTGTGTTCGTGTCCACTCCTCCACTCAAGAACACTACTGCTATCGGCCATCGCAATTTCAAAGTATGTGAGAGCTAAGATTTAAATATTCTAGGTACTTTGGTGTGGTCTGCGACCTCACAAGGTCGTTGTAAGAAGTTAAGTTTATGTTCAGCCGACAACGTCTATGAGTTGTATGAATGAACAAAGTATGTAATAATACAGCGGAGACAAAAGCACCTTTAGGCATACGAAAATTTTAATGTTTTCCTCAAAACATGAGGCAATTTCGCTAAAATAAAGCCATAAAAGCTGTAATGTAGCCATAAAATGTATTTCATGTAACAATGCTTATAATATTCAGAGGAGAAAACCGCATAAGTGCCGAGTCAGTGGTTTTCGATTGGATTCCGATAAATTGATGGACATTACATTAATTTTATAATGGGCGCACAAGATAGATATTATTTATACGTACATTTATATCTGAGTTAATTCAATTGTAAAATTCCGTTAATATCAATCCGCTACTGCGCATTTCACGGTAATTTTGCACACAATTTTATTTCCTCCGCAAGAAATCTAGACGACAACATGAGTGCTGGTCGCTTGATACAATTGTTAAATTACCCGGTAATATATGTAAATTGATTTTAATCGGAAGAAAGTCAGGCTTAAAAAAAAACTTAACTCAATAACGACTCTTTTATATAACGCGCGGGAATTCTTAAACAAAATACTTATAGGTACAAAAATAGATGTGTAGACCTCTATAGAACAAATATTTGCCCTTTGTCCGTTCGTGTAAAACGAATATCTAATGTTTGCCCTTCCTAAAGATATTTCCCTTTTTCGTGAACTCGTTACCATATTTCCAATTTCTTTGGCGTCCCCTATAATTGAGTGCAAATTGTTACGCACCAGAGGTTACACTTTATGTTTGTTTGATATTATTTCAGTGTTCTATGAAGCCACCTTCCTGCGGTCAAACAAAGAGGTCTTTGTTTCAAGCGCTCGTAGATAATAGTCTGTTAACCGTACTTTTTATAGTAACGAAAGATATCTACATACCTACTTATGCCAGTATCAAAATGCCGATCGCTATCAAAACTTTTTGTCTTCCGCATATCATCAATTAAAATGTTTACACGTGGCTAAATGACGCAAAGCGGATTCTTTGTAACCGGTTTCTACAATAGGTTTGTGGGAGAGTGAAGTTCGGGTAGCGCCACCAATTTAGTTTGACCTTTCTTGACTTCTTCTATGGTACGCATTTAGTAAACGAAGTGTTTTATGACTGCTTACGAGAGGTCAGCTCTTAATGGTTATGGTGTGTGTAATGATCTTGTCTTCAAGGCGACATCTCGTTTCGAATACAATAAAATTAATGTGAGTTTTTGTGTTCCATTCAAGGATTCTGAACAATCATCGCTTTGTGGGTCTCGAGAGTGATCGATATGGTCTGAGAATTGCTTGTCAGTTTTGCTATAGAGCGAATTCGACGTTGCTGCCAATTGAAAAAGACTTGAGAAATTGTTTCTGAGACGTAGGTACCTAAGTTTTTCGAGTCATTTAGATAAAATCTTTTCACATCAATTTGTGGGTTGTTTCCCTGATGGATGTGAAGTCTGATTTTAAAATATTGTTCTTTGTTCTCGTTTTTTATGTTTTCAATTATTATTAGTCATGTAGAGTGCCTTGACCTCATAGTTTTTGCCTTAATTTGCCAGTGTTGTGGCCTTGGGCAAAACTCAATGTTTCCTCAATTAGATATGCGAGCTACCCTGTTGTTATTCATATACAATTTATTTGTTTAATATTTGTTGAATCTTAAATATCTCTTAATTTTTTCATGAAAACGGTCATTGTATAAAGACATGACACTTATAAGTATCTTATAAATAAAGTAAGTAAAATAATAATGTAAGTAGGTATCTTCGTTAAACTTTAAAAAAGAGTCCCATTGTTCTACCGATAAAATAATTATTTATTGGGTATATAATTTAGTCAGCCTAAAATTATTTTTATTCTTAATGACTTCATACACCAGTCTATGTAACACAGTACAGTGTTGTGTAGATAATTGGCGTTGCATTGGCAGCTCGGAGCCAGCGTGTAATTTATATAAAACTTCTTCATAATAAAAAAAACGAACCAATCATTATTATTGGGTGCCTCTTGCGGTTACTGTGGAGTTTTCATTGGTATTATGTGAGAAGGCATTAACTATTAAGGTCATCGCATAAATTCAAGTAAAAGTATTATTTTTTTACCACGTTGAATAAGTTATCTACTTATCATTATCTTTTATTCACTTAAATTACATTATTATTCATGAATTTGATAAAACAGTTACTTACATTATTAAGTTACTCAACATAATTAAGATAAACAGCGTAACATCTCTTTGATTTGCATTGCAAAAGGAACGAAAACTCAAAAGCTCTCATTTAAAATGCAATGACGCGAAATAAAGGCTGCATGAAATTCAACTCAGTGCATGAGAATAGTCCTAACATCAAAATGTAACGTACAGTCGAAATGTGGAATATTTTTTTTATATTATGCACTCAAAGGTTAGTGGAGCATTCATTTCTATTGTTAGAGGCAAAAATAACTGTTATCATCCTCATACTTTATAATTATAGGTTTCCAGTTCAGAATAAGAATGGCGTCCTCTTAGACTGTCAATTATTTTAAATATTCCATCTTAAACGATAAAAGGAGAAGAATCATGAACGTTCAGCACGCGTAGCATTACCACGATACAAACAGGTTTTGTCGACGGAAGAATAGACAAAATGACAGATTGTAGAAAGATTTCTACCGTTTTATGAATACAATGAAGAGAAGAAATGTTTCTATTCTTCAGTAGACAAAACTGGTAAGCCACGGGTCGCCGCGTGCTCAGGCAGAATGATAATGAGCTGGATAGAAAGATCTTTGTCTATGCTTTGGCAGAATAGAGATAGAATTATTAGAAGAAGAGGTCATAATTATTATTATAACGCTTGTTATGTGTAGCGACTAGCGATGCAAGAAGAACCCGCTACGCGTTCTCTACGTTCCCTCTACGAATGTCTACGCCGTGCTACGACATCCACGAATAGAAGGGCTCGGCCATTCTTTACTGTGCGGTTCTGTTCTCAAATTTTTATAGCGAGTTATAAAAACGTTCAGCGATAATATCCTCCATACGACGTAAACTGGTTGCACGAAAATATAATTAAATCTTTGAGTCATCTACTGAAAGGTTAACGTAGCAGTTATTATTTCAATTGTTTTTAAATGTTTAATAACCGCAAAGTTCGCACGATAACACACATTATGTTATTTAAGAATTCATTGAGTACAAAAAACTGAATCGCCTTCGCTTTATCTATAGCCTTGAATATAATAACACAGTACGTGGCATTGAAAATATTATAAGATGGCTCTTTGTATATTTGAGAATATTTTCGGCACGAATCTTTGTACTGACTACTTGTCGTATTTTTTTGGCTGTTTAATATTATATGAATATACATACACATAGGTACATATAAAGATATTTATGAGTCGGCATGTAACAATCTACATATTATGTCGGTATCGACATTACGATATATTCGCATAGGCAACAGACGAAAAAAAGTCTTGGCTTTATGTTATTAAATATTAAGACATTCCAAAAACAATTGACACAGGCGGGACTTGAACCCGCGACCTCTGCCGAACCGTGGCTAGCACTCTCACCAACTGAGCTACTGTGTCTTCGCCTGAATCAATTGAAATTTGGAATCCCTTCAATACGCCTCTTTCGAGTCTGAGTCTGAGTCTTGGCTTTATTGTTCAAAAACGAAAATAACGATCTTTTCAATTTCGTTGTCTCTATTCAAACATTTAATGGATCATAATGGATGATAATGCAGTGTAGGCAAAGTATGGCAAAAAGTACGTCTATGTAAGTCTCATATACTTTGAATATTTATTTATTTATTAGGTGTCAGTTTCCAATGCCACTATTGCTGCAAAAAGTTTTGTCAGCGAATCAAAATGCTGATTTCTTCACCTGACCGTGTCGCGGACACGTGTACGAAATATTTATGAGCTGTCTTGTTACTAAAAATAATTACTAAATTATGCAGATACGAGTCAGAATCGAATAACGCAAGATACTTAATCAACTGTTTGTAAGTCAATTAAAAATGTTATATAAGCTATTTGTCGCACAAGTGGACCAGTTTACATTCAAGTGACATGTGGACACACTGGTTCCTAATGTGAACTATACTGCAGCGGCAACTTCTTTGGATCATGCGCAAAAGCGTTAAAATTGAATTACTTCTGAAACGACTTTTTCTGTCTTTTGATCTCGTTAGCTGTTTACTGTGCTACTAACAAATATAAAAATAACGCAGCCTGTGTATCGCTTAACTGTTATAAAATGTCCACATAGCTGCACTCACCCCAAGAAACCTACATTACAATTTCATTGCAATTGAGCCCTTTAAAAACATGTAAAAGTCCAACACTATTATCCTGTTTATCGATTGGCGGTGTTCCCACGGGCGTCCCGACCGACGGACGGATTGACAGAATGATTGGGCGTAAGTATCGAAGATCCCGCGCCTCTGCTGCACATGCTAAATGCCGTTTCCACCAATTACATTTGGCATTCACTCACGAACTTACCCCGGAGTGGCCCGGACAGCCGATGACCGTGAACTTATAGGGTTAAAGAAAAAAGTCCGAATTGCTGCACGATTTAAAGGTTTTCTTAGTTGTCTGTCATCAGTCGCGTGCAGTGAGATGAATGTGAAAGGTCATGTCTTACTGTAACGCGGTATAAGCATTATTTTTCTTAAACTTAACGACAAGATGGAGGAAAGTCAATATTACACAAAAATGAATCTCTTCGATCATTATTTCTAATCAAATTGTGAAACACATACCCCCTTACTTATAAACGATTAAACATTATTAATCTTAAACAGCTCATAAGTCAATTGCCATCTTTATTCATTGGCATAGAAATGACAAGGATAGTTATATATTTAATCGGTGGTTAAGAGTGACATATTTTTATAAGGGGGGTGTAGAATCCATATACCTACTCGTAATATAAATAAATAAATAAAATTATAGTAACAGTAATTAAAATAATAAAATATAAATTAATATAAATTGTTAAAATGAATCAATTTCGCGATACAAGCTCTAAGTTATTTAATTTTATATATGTGCTTTAAGTATTGACATGTATTTATAAATAATTGTTGACCAAATGTGTATGTGATAGACGTGAAATTATTATTATTTAAAACTGACTGACTAGAAGAATTTAAAACTGACAAAAATAAATAAAATTATAGTTACAGTAATTAATAGAATAAATAAAATATAAATTGTTAAAATGAACCAATTTGCGATACAAGCTGTAGGTTATAATTATAATTATGTGCTTTAAATATTGACATCTATTTATAAATTAATGCTGACCAAATATGTACGTGATAGACCTTAAATTATATTATAAATTGTCTTGGTTAGGTATATACTTTCAATAATTTAAAATGTAAAAGCAAATCGCACTCAATTTGCAAACGCCCTTACAGGGTGCATGTATTCACTTAATTTTAAGACCTACCTATTAAGACCTATGGAATAATATATATGTACATGTATGCAAAATAAACAATAAACAATATCAGAGTTGAGGATAATCCTATTTAGCTTAAAACGGAAACAGAACACGTAAATAATAATAGGTATACTCGTTGTAACTATTTAACATTGAAGCTCAGCGGTAGCTACAAGTAAACACGAGTTTTTCTTGCGAGAGGCGTGTACAACAAAAACACCTATTACAAGGTCTGTTTACGACATGAACACCGAAGAGTGGTAAGTGCGAACCGTCCATACCGATTCCAATAAAAAAGCGACGCCTTCATGGCCGCAATTTAAATTCGTCGTTCTTAAAGTATCTCGGATACTTGGCGGTACAAAGGATACTTGAATCACCGACAAGGAGCCATTTCGTGACGTTAATCTTTATTCGTGTAAAGATAAGGTGTCTCGTTTACAGGGTGGTCTGTTGATGAGTGCTGGGATTAAAGGATTCGCCCCGAACTAGGGATTATCGCCTATTGAAAATTTGATTAAATGATAAGCAGATAAGTGGATTTGGAGGGTAGAGGAATGCTCCCGATCTCCCGATTCGAGCATTAGAATATCGGCGTCCTTTTGGTATTTTTTTCGTGTTATTTTTTGTCAAATACTACTTAGTCGTTTCGTAAAAATATTGATTTACAAGCGGACTCTACAACTGGAAGCTGACCCAATGTAGTCAGATAATGTGTCCTATGACCACCTCACAAAAATACGTCGTGCGTTTTTCTATTCGGGGCATCACATTTGCAACTAAAATATACCTTTAAAGTTTTTACACAAAATGTTTTACACACCAATTGGAGCGGTCGTATCTAAAGTTTCGGGGCCCCAATAAAGTTTTATTGAAGTGTCTGCAATATGGAACGTTTAGAACGTAAATTCGGTGCTCTACTATCCCATTGACCGATGGAAACCTTTGATAATTTCAGTGGATCACGACCCAAATAACCGAAATAAAATATCGGATGCCACTAGAACGGTACTTCCGAAATGTTAGTAAGGCTAAGCTTTCCAGCGAGAGACCCACCCTCGATTGTGTCCGTTTATTTCATTGTATGCAAATCGGCTCACCGCGCCCGTTCGCTACCAAACATTTCACGCTGACGGCGGCCTGCGAACGACGCGTGGGACGCCCAAATTACGCGACCCCACAACTATCGAACGGTCCCATAAGCATTCCAGAAACCACGCGACCACCAATTTGTCCCTTCCGTGCCAGTGATTTTGTAATTCCCGTAGGCATCGCGCTAATAAAGAGCCGCCGGCCACTGCGACCGGTTCTGTGGAAATAGATTTCCTCTATAAGGGATTGAATCTCGGTGTCCTACTGAATATTGGAGATATCTAATTAATTTTATCTATACCGCAGAGCAGACCCACAGCTATGGGTTCTAATTTTGCAATATTGTTCCTTCGATACTATCTATTGGGATTTAAGGCTTCGTGTCTTAATCGGACCGATGAAGTTCTTCCTACCAAAGCGCTATCTGGATTCCAATTATAGCATGAATAACACAGAGCTTTTCGAGCATAACTGTGAATGTAAAGGACCGTATATTTATATTATAATGTTATTGTGTTGCATTCGCACCACGGCTTCGCTCCGGTACGGCAAAAGACAAATTGGCTGTCAGAAATTCCTAACGTCATTGCCATTCAGATGTTGAATGTAATTTGTATCGTCACCGTCACGTCGCCGGCGCCGCCGCCAGCCGGAGCGCCCGCCGTACCTCCCTCGTGCCACGTTTCCATACAACTCACAACTATAGTCACTTATTAACACCTCACAACTTTCCATTCAACGTTCTAACAATAAACAAATATGCGTGGCGTATGCGCCGTCGGTTGTTATTTTGTAATTATGACATGACATGCAGATGTGACCCTAAAATAGGTCAGTACGGGTAATAAAAACTTTGCTTGACTTCACATAAAAAAAACTTACAGAAATAGCACAAAGACCCACATTTGAAGATGAGTAGGTGCAGCGTTGTGACTTGTCTATTTATGACTATAGTAAGAGCATGTTGCAATAAAAAAGCGACACCAAACCGCATATATACAAACGTCATTTTGTAGAACAGCTCGTATGTATTCGACAAGAGAATGCATATCGTAGTGCCCACACTCTTCCTGCTGTCATTACCACACTTTCATTATGATACTTATTGGTACTTTTCACCACGCCTACATCAGACCACTACTTGTATACTTCTCTGTTATGCCGACTTGTCTTTAGAGTTGAAATCTTAATAACACGTTTTATGTCACACCCACACCTTCATACGACGCGTTTGCGGTTTGAATGTATGAATATTTAGCACGCGAGATGTGTTCCTTGAATTCTTATGTGCACTGAAATGTCTTGAAGTATACGAACTCTGAACTTTAAATAAGTTCGCTTGCAAAATGTTTTGACCGTTAGCGGAAGGACTTAGGAATATATTGTTGGCGATGCAGCTTTGTATAGGTTCGAAGTATAATAAGAAGTCATATTTGGTCAGCATTTGTTTGTCCAATAAAAGGAGCTCCTAGCAAAGGTTATTAAACGAATTATTGTTTATGTTACATGCCAAGGTAAAGCATTCGACGTGAAAAGGCGAGGCATATTGATGAATGTGCGATAAACTAGTTAAGATTTTAATACGGTTATTATTCAGGGGCTAGGTCGGGGACAAACAATGACTCGTATAGACCCACGCCCGACTTGAGACTTAGCGAATATGATTCAAACGCAAAATATGTAACAATAGATGACGAATTATTTCAAATTAATTCTGGCAGAAAATACAACAGTGAGTTTTGAATGCGAAAATGTTGAAATATGTTTTTAACGGTCGATAATTAGTCAAAGATTTTTTCGCATTATTGAGAGAAATACATAATTCAAAGTCCCTGTATTAAATTTGAACAATAAGTATTACTCGTATTCCTCAAGGGACGATATTAGGCCCCATAATACAGTTAAAAATCTTTTCTAAAGCAGTGCATAGCTAATGACAGTTAGTAGTCAACATGAAGTAGATATACCTACTGTATGTATATCGAAAGAAAGTAGTCCAACGGTAGCCAGCTTCCTATGATTATAGATCAAGATCGGGCCATACAACCGGTTGAGCACCACAACCGCGCCACACATAACTTATAATTTGCTTAAGCATCGTTTATGTCTTTATCCCTAGCTACAGGAACATTCACTGAAATATATAAAATATCTGTTATTTTAGAAGCTAGTCTATGAACATTTTTAGTGTCGGTGTATAGCTTTAATGGATTTTGTTAATTCTTAATTAATCTTAAGAAAGAAGGTATTTTTAGGGTTCCGTATCAAAGTGGTAAAAAAAGAACCCTTATAGTGCGACTTCGTCTGTCTGTCTGTCTGTCACACCTGCTTATTTCAGGAACTACTAATGCTATCGACTTGAAATTTGGAACAGTTATAAAAAATGCTTGCTAAACTTTATTGCAAATGAATAAAGTAAAAAAATGTTTTTATTTTCATTGCAAAAGGGGCCGGAGTGGGGGTCCGAAATTTTAAAGTGGGGTTACTAGGTCAAGTGGCATATCATATGAAAGGGCTTGATCTGCACATTTCAAAATATATTTTTATTTTATTTTATGTCTCACAGTTTTCGACATATGATGAAAAATGTCTGAAAAAATACCATTCCCCCCCCCTTATCTCCGAAGTTTGCGGAGCGAATGATTGGAAATAATTAGAGCTGATAGGAATTGACCCAAATATTGCACCAAAAATAAAACGATGTTCCAAACTAGTACAGTTTTTTCAAAATCATCATAATTCCTTCACAAACAAACTTACTTATGCGGTCCGGTTTTTTTCACTTTATACGTCCAAAAATGATACGGAACCCTCAGTGCGCGAGTACGACTCGCACTTGGCCGGTTTTTTAATTAAATTCTGCTAAAAAGGAAAGCCGATTTAGTTGAAATAATTAATAATCAAAATGAATAGTTACCTAATACAGTATGATCTATCAAATACTACAAGTATTAAGTTTAATTATGTTTGTGGTTAACCACGCAACCTTGTAATAGGTTCTAGAGTTCTTCTTATTACTTAAAACAACTTTAATAATATTGTTATTTGTTTCAGGTGTGGCAGTTACTAAAGGGGGAAACACACATGTCCCCCAAAAATGATTCCGGTGAGTACGACATTTTGAACATAAGGTTAAAAATACAAGCTCTATGATCCTTAATACCAACATCGTTTTTATGATTATAATTCGCAGAATTAAAACTACAACTATAATTTAAAGAGCGAGATCAAAGGGAAGGGTTTGTAAACAATAGAATGTTCTTTATTTCAAAAATCAATGCCACATACAAAGCTAGTATGTACTAACATATAATGAGAAATTTGCTTAACGCCAGTCACCCCTTAGAAATAATTATGCCAGCATCTGCCCCAGGCAGCTGGCAGACTTGTTGCCATCGTAATAAAGGAAGAAAGCGCTTATTGAATGCCGACAGACTAGTGGAGGAGTTTTTCTACATATTTAGTACTTCGCAAGCACTATTTAGTTGTTCGCGTATTCAGGCTCATTTTTTACTACTTTTTTAAAGGGATTATGTTTTTTATATAGATTGTATTTTTATTGCGTTTTGCGGTTTGCGGATCTCTAAATGTCAATTGTTAGGTACTACTGATATTATGTAAAAGAATCGTGCAGTTTTGTTAAAGGTCTAACCTAATTATTATCGACCTCCATATTTAGGGTTCCGTATAGGTATCAAAAGAAAAAAGGAATCCTTCTAGAATCACTTCGTTGTCCGTCTGTCTGCTTGTCTGTTTGTCAAGATCTTTTTTCTCAGGAACGAGTGGAGGTATCAAGTTGAAATTAATATCAAATAATTGGGACTGCGATCCTTTGAAACTGTAAAAAAAATAAGTCAACGCAATAAAAAAAGAGTCGTTTATGCAGCATAATTTTGACACTCGCAAATAGATCAAAACTTATAGGGTACCAACTTTCCATTGACCTAGAATCATGAAATTTGGCAAAAGTAAAGAAAAAATCCGTAAATCATCAATTTGTTGATATATTACGTAAAAATATTTTTTTCCGATTACATACAAGTACATTTTGTACGGAACCCTCGAGGGTTCACACTTTCACAGGGCGCGAGATCAGAATTATTGCAACGTATAATACCAGGAATATCAGATAAAAATGAAAGCACAAGACAAAAATGATGCAATTCAAAATATTTCAAGTCATTTGCATAGTTTTGCCTTTCTATTGTGTTGTAAGCCACACTTCTTGCATCATTGTCAGGAAAGTAAATAAATATCAAGTCATAAATAAAACACAATTCCTTTATGTCTATTTTATCAACAATTATATATGTCTGCGCGTTAAATTTTTAATAAAACCGATAAAACGCTAAGTGCATTAAAATAAGGATTATTATCATTTAGCATTTGATTACAAAGGAGCCAAGTTTTCTTACGCAGCACTATGTTTCCTTCAGTTTTGACTGACGGACGGATGGACAGTTGTTCATAGATGACAGTGATTAGATGGGACTTTACATAATACAGTAGCTTCCACCGTATAAAGAATCGTCTCGAAAGACATTATTTATTGATGTATAAAGACAATGAACGGAGTACAAGCTATCGACCGGTGACGGCTTGAGACAGTGTAATGTGTTTGTAAGATCTATAAAACATTAAAAGTATTTGAATAAATCAGTTCATGCCGTGGCGTTACGAAACAAAACATGAAAATATTGTTTTTCTATTTCTATTAATATTTAAATAATATTATAAGAACTTTAGATAGACCTTAAGGGACATTTTATATTAGAAATCGTCTAGAATGGCCTCCCTACGAGACTAGTTTCTAGAGTTAATATTACATTACCTACATTTAGTCTCTTTTAAATGATTTATTAACATTGTTTATTCAACCTTGACTTTTATATCTCAGGAAGAGTGCATAATGTCCTACTATTCTCACACCTAAAGAATTTCGCCACAAGAATTAGTAGTTTATAGATATTTGATGGTCGTTTTACTGCGCGTTTCATTGCTTTCGCTTGAAATGTTCGTAAGTATTTGACCAACGCCGTCAAACCTTTGGTATTTTGGGATATCTACTTCCCACATGCACCACCTACTATGTTGTTAACATTTCCAGTATCTACATATAACGGAAAAGTTATCTTCCATTGTTTGAAAGGAGGATAAAGTTCAACTCGCTCTGTGGGGCTATCGCTTTGATATAGAAACTATGTTCTTGCTTTGATAATAATTTCCGAATAGATAAGGTTTAATATTAAATTACCTAGAACTGTAAGTATAAAGTATGTATGTAACTGTAAGTATGTATACATGAAGACGATGATGAGACATGGCACGATATCGCTCTTTGACCAATATGAACGTCCCTAAACGTTCATCAGGGAAAAACGTGACGAGCAACGCGACGTAGAAACCTTATGGATTTACTCAGTATGAATATGGATTAACTTGCTAATTCAATTACTTCAGCAAATTAGTTTTTGGCCAGACTGTGACACATTTTCGGTATTCTTTATTTCTTTGACGTTATTCATGAACATTTACATTAACGAAGAGCCCAATAAGTTCCTGGTACTCGCGATGGCGTTGCGACATGGAGTTGCTAATGTAAATTCATGATCAACATAGAATTTTCTGACACTTGTGAATTTCCGCACCATGTCCTTCGTCACAGCTGCAGTGTGACAAATGGTGTACATGGGTTTGAAAGATTGTTAGGGGATATAACACAAGAGAGCATGTTCTGGTGTTAGGACTTTCAAGATACATGACGTATCCCAACAAGTAATGATCTTTTATAAGGAACCAGTATTTTAAACATTGTTCAAGAGGGGCTACACATCGGCATCAGACATAAACGCTTGTATTATACAAGTGAAGTACCTACATACAAGTTGTAAGTATGTAGAATATTTGATGTTTCGTACAAGTAATCTATAGGTACTAATATTATAAAGAGAGTGTAAATTTTGTGAGTTTGTGTATAATTAGGTGGAGGGTCCATCTCAGGAACCACCGTATTTTTCTATATGAAAATTCCGTAGCACTTAATTTTAATTGAAACCACTACACATAAGTTAAAGACGTTTAAATAGTAGAACATATTAATCTTTAATTTCCTGCTTTAGCTCTCGAAATTGTGAGTCACCGTTTCATTTAATCCCTCACAGCCCATTTGAAGGGATCTTGCGCGAATTTATTAAAAAAAGACAAAGGTTAAGCTTATTTTAAAGGCCACCGGAAGCCCCTAGGCATTTCTGCAAGAGTTTTTTTTTATAAAATATTGCAGTCCCTTTTAATAAGGTTTTATTTTCTAAGTAGAATTATATAAGAAGTTGTTTGTGGTTGATAATTAGTTATGCCTTTTTTGTATCGCTGTTACTGTGCTAAGACTGTAATTAATAGACGGGGCGTTGTAAAGATATGGAAAGAATGTTACCTTTGCTAGTTAAACGTTTTTATGGACGAACAAAGAGTCTAACACTTTGTTGCTGTTAGCTGAACAAATCATTTTAATATATATTGTTGTGAAACATCTATTGGCGCGCCTTAGGAGTAAGACCGACTCGTATGCCGTGACGGCAAACGGCATGACGCTCTCCTTTGGCGTCATGCGCCCTCTCTGCCGCCGCTCTTTACTCCCTTCTGTGCTGGGGTTTTCGGTGTCCCACGACGGTCACATTTTTTTCTTCATACATAAGATAACAATATATCTGATGAAAAGTGTTTTTTTTTTAAATTCGAAGTCTCATTCAATTGTGATATCTTTTAATGAAAAGCATTCACGCGAAAAACTAAAAACGTCTTAAAAGTATATTATAGAACTAATGTCTTATTCATTAAAAGGTTTTCGAATATCACGAAGATAATGACAAGATGTCGTGAAGGAATAATTAATCT
The DNA here is from genome assembly GCA_948465475.1 of Thalpophila matura. Classification (NCBI taxonomy): domain Eukaryota; kingdom Metazoa; phylum Arthropoda; class Insecta; order Lepidoptera; family Noctuidae; genus Thalpophila; species Thalpophila matura. Next base: position 9,976,048 of record OX419190.1, on the reverse strand, counting down.
TTCTTCAGTTCTTCTAATAATTAAAAATCTTACACATAGAAGAACTGTCGAAACCACATCTCCAAGTAAAAGTGAAACGTGTTGCGTGAACTTGCGTGTTGCCCCCTTATTAAATTTGTATGTATTGAATGAGTTGATGATATCATTAAGGGCGCTCTCGGAATTTTGTCGCCTCGCTCGCTCGCACAGAACCATTTTTAAGGTTGTTGAATGAAAAGATGCATTTTTGAAAAATGTTATCTGATAGTGAACTACAAAATAATATAAATTTTACAGGTAAATAATTACAACACATTTCTACTCTGATGTCTGTGATATCTAATAAACAATCTTAAAAACAATTATGATCTGTTTTTGTGATTTGTTTAACTCATGTATTTTTAATAATTAAATTTGAGTTTACAATATTATAATTAATATAATTTTGTAGTTCGCTATCAGATTACATTTTTCAAAAATGCATCTTTTCATTTAACATTCTTAAAATATATGGTTCTGTGCGAGCGAGAGAGGTGCCGAATGCGAGAGCCCTTTTAAACATTTGTGTAAGGTATAAGCCTATAAGGTATACCGTTGTCTTATTTTATTACATTTGTTAATGGCAATGAAAGGTTAATAGACAATTGTAAACGGGAAATTATGTATTATCATAGAAATTAACATTTTTTATAAGGAAGAAGATATAAGTATATAGAAATATTGACAACGGCATACGAAATACAAGTGATCAGAAAATATAGAAAGTCTACAATATTATAATCTTGTTAGTACGTATGACTCAGTGATAGCTCTAAAAGTGGAGTAAGATTGGGTATATGATTGATATGATTAGGTATACCACCCTTCCACATTCCGCAACATTTAATTGATTAGAATTTAATTAATTATTTGAGCGTGTCGCGTCCTGTGGTTTTAATATGTCTATGTAATAGATAGGTATTTATAATCATGATCTACAAGCAAGTAGTGTGTAAAATAACAATTAGGTTTCAACTTAGTTGTGGAGAGTCGAAAATGAAATCTATTGTGAGCCGTATGTTTGCGTTTAGGCACGGGAATTGCGAGAATCGGTAAAATTGAGTCTTGTCAGCTTCATAAGATAGTAAGCGTCTTCCAATATAATATGCACAATTGCACATGCACAACCAACAATACTATATATATATATATAGGTACTATAAGTATATAAGTATATTTCTTCGTGAATATCATATGGAAATAACCCCATTCCCTAATGCTTAGCTAACAGTCTCTTAATTGCTCGAGTAGGATGCAAGTACTACACTTGTAGACTGAAGTGCATAAATTTTGACTCAAATTACTGACCGCAATAGAACTTTGGCACGAAACCACAAATTCTGGAAAGGCTGCCACTAAAATTACTAAAGGCAGAGACTCTCATAAATTAAAATGTACGAATAAAAGTTCTGAACGAATTTGTGTTATAATTTTACCATTTGTCCGTGAATAGTATAATAAAAAATCAACCTACTTTTTATAATGTTTAGCTAACAGCCTCTTTTAAACAACTAAAGCTAACAGCCTAAATTACTCAAGTGCTGAACCGCTACACTTACTCAAACCACAACTTTAGTACGAAGCAGCAAGTTCTGGAAAAGCTGCCACTAAAATTACTGGTGACGTTGCACTCGCAAGTATGGTTAGGTGTTCCAATAACGCGATTTTCCGTTAGTTTACCAGCAGGTGGCGGTAGTGGGTAGTTTGCAACTCGTTAGCGGCGCCTCCATATTGCGCGCTCCTTGTAAATTGCCTGTCCTCCATAGTTTTCTTCAATTTCACTCCTCATGTATGTAATAGAACTTGGAGGGTGTTATTGAATATTTATTGCTTGTGCAAATTAGATTTGGAATTTAATATGCGCAGCGGAATTAGATTTTTCGCTCTTATATCCTAGGGATATATGCTCAGAGTCAGAAAACGAAATAAGGGAAGTAATAGTTTGGCGAAATATTTAACCGTTTTGTCCGTGTGCCACTGATATTTTATTTATTTTAGTTGAATCTGCCTTGTGTTTTCAGTTGAATACATCGTATAAATCCTAATAGTCAATGGACTATGTGTCTCGGTACAAAGTACATTGACCTGCAAGGAGTTTTGTCTGTAGCACAAACAGCGGCTGCAACAGAAAGTTCCTTTTATTAGTATATTACAACATTATTATTACCTTAACTGTACCAGGGCATAAATAATGATAGGTTGTTGAAACCCCAACATTTACGTAGTTATTACGACTTTATCTAGGTACCTAAATAAACGTAAATAAATAAATGAACAAGCCCTTTACCTCAATTTACACTGAAAGTTAAGATAAAACAAGGAAGTACCAAATACAGCTCTTTACATGAATAAATAAACTACCTACAGTCTGTAGAGAAATTACAATCATTCGTGGCTTTTATTTTTAGTTTCTATTACGACCTTCATACTTCATTTTATAGCACTATGCTACAAAAATAGTAAATTAAAAATTAAAAAAACCCGACTGCCAAAAAACAACTAAAAAGTTCAAAACAAGAGCACTTTTCAAGCAGTCTGATGCAGTTGGTGGCAATTATTTGTGTTAAATCTTAGATTTTATGCCACCAACTGCATCAGAGTGCTCTTGTTTTGAACTTTTTAGTTGTTTTTTGGCAGTCGGGGTTTTTTAATTTACTATTTTAATTTTTCACTTTTTAGTTTTTAATGTATGTTTTCGTAATCTTCTTTTCGAGCCCTTCATTTTGATACCCCACATGATAGGTTTTGAGGAAAACAAACTTTTTGAAGACGCCAAAAATCGGCCATTTTTCACTGTTTTTTTGTTTGTATATCGTTAATACTTGAAATAAAAACTTAAATCAATAAGTAAGAATTAGCGAGAATGATTGCTTTGTTAAACAACTTTAAATCGTTATATATCCTAAACTATTATTTAAAATGAAAAATGATAAAAGGAACCTAAAGATGATTTTAAAATACCTATTCAACGACACCCTACTTGACATAGTTCATCAACTTTTTTTTTTCATTTTGACAATATGGCGTCTGGTTGTCGCTGTGGTGAATTTTGATTACTGTTTTGTCTTTAGTGACACTCGCAAGGTTAAGACGAATCGATTGACGTAAGAATTATCAAAATCGGCCTACGCATTTGGTCTCTAGAACGCCACATAGAAACAAACATACATACATACATACATACATACATAGACTGATAAACACATTACCCTCCTTTGCGTCTCGCAGTCGGGTAAAAAGCTCACTCACGGTGGATTAAAAAGGGCTTATGCAATACGGTTTGCATGTAAAATTTGCGGACAAAGATGTGTCGCATACAATTATAAATTAAAAAAGTCCGTTACTAATTTAAATATGTTAAATGGGTCGTTTTAATAAATAGTGTACATTTTTTTTGTGTTTATATATTTGTGTTACCGTGACACAAAAGTAACACAAATGAAGAGTAAGGGCAAGTCACAACCACTGTTGCCAATTTTGCGATTTATTCGCTAGACATTTATGACTTTTGCATACATTTCTAGCGCAAAGTCGTCTCTTCCAGAGAGTCTCTGGAAGAGACGACTGTTGCAAACGACTTTGTCGTTAATCTTAGCGCGAAATTCATTAATGTCTAGCGGAAAAATCGAAAAATTGGCAACAGTGGTCACAACTCACAACGAAGTACATATTTAAAAATCAATTTGGTAGTAGTAAATCTGTTTAATCTTATTAAAATTTGACAAAAGTGTCGGTATGTATTTATTTTTAGTTCTAATCAAATTCTTTTCTTGTACTTCCTTCCATTTCTGTGGATTATTTGATTTTAAACGGTCTCGGTAACGTCTTTGCCGTTCAGCAGGCGTTAACGGCATCTTTCCTAAATTAGAAAATGGAATTACTATTCACGTAAGTAAAGATACTGTAAACAAGCCCCAACCCATTCCATTGTGTAACTTGACACAAAAATGATAACACAATGGTCACACAAATGAACAAAATTAACGTATCCCTGACCTACAAATAATAATATTCTTATAATTTTACCCTCGAGTTACTCGTGAAACATGCATTTGAATAGAATTAAACGTCAACTACACTGACGTGCTGCACTGTTAAACATAGTACTTAGCAAATTCACGTAATTTGGTACTTTTAAAATAAAAAAAAAAGTCCTTTTAACGACGCGCACGAAGTAAAACCACCAGATACAAAACAAAAGGGCGTGGCTAAAAGAAACTAGCACCCTCTTGTTATAACTATTTTGACGCATAGAATTGCCATACAAAATTTGGAATTAACTTATATTATTTTAAAATATCAACTCGATTTATTATAATTACATTGTTATAGAGTAAAATCCTTGTAACTTAACCGTTAACCTGTTAAAATAATGTTAAATCAGGTCACTAATCAGGTCGCGTACATTTTTAAATATCTAGTGCATTTTTGAAATATACGCGACTGTGGACATTGCACTTTTGTATGGGAAACAAATTACTACAGGAATTAAATTTAGTTTTTTAAAACAATAGAACTAATTTCGATATAAAACCATTTTTATATTTGCTTCTTTATAAACATGTAAAACAATATTCAGACTAAGGAGTAACTTAGTCTGAATATAGTTTTACATGTTTATATTTCGAACTGTATTTTATTTTATTTATAAATTAATGTACATTTTGTTGTCCACGATACTTATCGTGGACAACAAAATGTACATTAATTTTGGAAATGACCCAAATATTAAAAAGAAGCCAATTTGAATTAAAACTACTTGAAAATAAACATGATGGAAATAGCTGAAGCTAGAAGAGTGAGTGCACCTCTGCCTGAACAAAGTTTATAATTTTTCCAGTTGAAAATAGTATTTTTAGGTTACATTTGCCTTTTTTAAAGTCGGTCAGATAGCTTTGGTTTTACAAACGAATAGTGTTAAAACTGGGCGAGTTATTTTAGATATTTCAGGTTTCCAGGTGTCTGAAAGTATTTGATCAGTAAATCAACTGTTAAGACTCAAGTTGGCTGTTGTTAATGACGACAACAGCAGAAATAGGTAACAACAGACGATCAAATCACTTCATTAAAAAACATAAATATAATTTGACAATTGATCAGTTTTAAGTCTTTCAGAAACTGGCATATATTTTAATACATACTTCATTTTGGCAATGCTGGAGTTTCAATATTTCACGTCTATTTCAGCGGACCGAAAAACAGAAACCTAAAAACCAAATATAGATGTGTACCTACATACTTAGGAGCAAAAAATACACAAATACGTAGTTCCGTCGTTGTGTTTTATTTACTTATTTCTATTTCTATGTGAAGTAGCCGATGAAAAGCAACTCGAATAGGGTTGATTAAATTTCTCTGTAGAAGGTTGAAAAATTCGGATTTCTGTCGCTCAAATGGAGCTTTTGGAAAAACGGTTCACTCTAAAATATCGAGATTTTAGCTATTCGTAGAAGTCATTTCAAACGAAACTTACCTAGTTTCGTTTGAAATGACTTCTACGAATACTCATGTTTATGAAAATGTTCAATTCAGTTAATGAATAGCTTAAAATGTTGTAGAAAGCAACCGTGAATGCAACTGTGTGCAGTTAGCAGAATAAGAGCCTACCTATTAAACATTTTTTGAACGAAGTTCCATAACGCGGCTTGCAGTAGGAAATGACTGGTAGTCTGACTGTCACGTAAGGAAAAAGCGTTATGCCGCCTCCAAACGACTTTCCTTTTTTCTCTGTCTCTTTCTTTTATACGCCTCGTATAGGCGTAAGGAACTACGTTCCTGACACGTTTTTTTTAAGTCAGATTCAGATGACAATTTCGTTGGTTGTTGAACCTTCGCCTTTCTCTAATACATCTCCCATGTAGAAATGTGAAGGAAACCCAAAAATTTTGCAATCGATACAATTTCCTTACGTACTTTTGATGACAATAGAGTTTTGAAACTGCTGGTTTAAATTGTTTACTTTTTAATTACGGGAGTTAAACCTGCATTTTAAGATCTATGTATCAGTTCATCATTCGCTTCCCAGTAGCCACTTACGTGCGTGTAATCACGTCATAACACGGAAAGTGAGCGCGGTGCTAATTACAAAAAATCTCACAAATTATCGTTGGAATGTAAATGAGTTGCTTCCTCATATTCTTGGGTCCCACAAGATGGATAACGTGACCCTTGCTCAAATAGAAAACGCTTCTTTGATCTTCAATGGATGTAAATTTTATAGGATTTTGATAATATTGCATTTTGGATACATCGAAACACGAAAATTTTAATGGCATGTTTCAAGCTATGACGTGTTTTTTAGTGGTTGATTGTTTTAATTATCGAATTCGCATGCATTTTATTCCATGAATATTTTAATTGTAGGTATATATATGTAGGAGAAGAAAGTTTTGTTAATATTTAACTTAGTACCTACCTAAATTTTTTTTGGGATAAACTTGACTTCGACGTAATGCTACGTGGCTTCTTCTAATTTAACGTAGGCAACTGACCCTGATACTTGTGGAATAATTAAGTACTTAGCGCACGACCCACAAATTGCGATAAGTACTATTAGAGTACTTCCAAGTGGTCCCCAAAGCGGAAGTCAGCGTTTATACCAAATTGGCTTAGTAGATAAAAGGCATGTTAGAGTCTTATCTAAGATTATTCTTCCATAAATAAGATCTCAAGGAAATTAGAGCCGACTTCTGTAGTATAGGTACATGAAAGCATAACATATTCATTTTTTTTTTTCTGTAATGGCCCGACTGATGATACATTTTTCTGAATTCTTCCGCATATTTAACGAAAGTTCACGTTTTACCAAAAAAATAATAAGCATAATTGTGCTGAAATACAATTGTATGTATCTGCAAAGGTTTTAGGATTTCTTTATATAGTTTCAATTAAAATAATCATTAGATATATTTTAGTACTTACAATAACAATGCAGAAAAAGTCTTTCTTAATAGTTCTTGTCCAAAGACTTGCCCAACGTACACATATTACGTAGTCGTAAGCTATTGTAATATTGCCAGGGTTGGCCGCTAACTGGGATAAAAATTCAGTGCGAAGTGGGACAGCGGGATATATCAGAATTGCAAATTCGAATTCTAAGGAAACTCGAACAGTTTACTGCAGCGGCAGAGCGTGTAGAAAATTGTAAGCACTTTTGAACAGCCATAATGCCTGAAAATTTTGTACAAAAGGGACAATATAATGTTTATCAAAGGTGTTTGGACAACGATATTATCATAAACCCGCAGAACTTATACAGACGAATGTTGTGCAGGTTGTTCTGTAGGTAGGATAATACAGCGACTTTTGTTTGAAACCGGTTTATATTACCTATATAATTGTACTAGCTTTTTCCCGCAACTTCGTCCGCGTGGATCCCATCCTGTGAATTTCGAAAAATCTGCCGTATTCTTTGTCTACGTCATAAAGGGAACCTCTATGTAGAATTTCACGGTTAGGCGATGATGAGGCAATCAGTGAGTGACCCAGGGTTTTTCCTTTTTTTAGGTATAGGTACAGATTTTGAAACATTCTCTGTTATTCATTGAATCATACAGTTCACATTAACTATTTCCCAATACGCACTGAATTCAATAAAATCACACAAGTATTTCACTTACATTCTGAGAATTCCAAGTGCGTTTTAGACTGAATACGATCAAATTAGCGAATGAATGGGCACTGGACAAATTGTGTTCGCAATAAGGCCAGACTTCCCTATTAGGTGATCTTGTTTATGGAGTATTAGAATGTGAATTATCACGCACATTACAGCTGTGGTAGCTATTGTTTTGGACTGCAGTTACCTGTAAGATTTATCATTGTGCAGCTAATTTTGATTTTAAACTACACACATCAAAAGTGTCTAGGGATCAAGCATTTTTATGCGGATTTCTTGAGATTGAGATGTAGCTTTGTAATAAATTTATGATTTTATAAATTTATATGGATCCTTTTTGGTGCATTTCATAATTTGAATCAGGAACTCTCAATCAAATTCGAGTAAAAGATGAAAATAAGCTGTCAATATTTTCCCTATAAAAACATACAACGCATTGAAGACATTATTAGTGCTACTGTTTCCCTACTACTGATTAAAACCAACGTTATTATGGAGCGGCGACGTCATTTAAGCAGGGAAGAAATGCTCAGAGCCGTGGGAATGATAGAAGCTGGTTCCCGGCAACGTACTGTAGCTTTAGCTCTGAATACAAGTCAGAGTGTTATCAGTCGACTTTGGACACGTTACCGAAGCACTGGTACCGTGGCTGAGCGCCATGGAGGACGGTATCGCTGCACCACACGGAGACAAGACCGATACATTCAAATCTTAACTCGAAGAGCTCCAACAATAACCGCCATGATGTTAGCCGTGAGGCTTCATCACTCTTCAGGGAACTTAATTAGCGACCAAACAGTCAGAAACCGCTTGCATGAAGTGAACCTTCATTCCCGAAGACCGCTACGGGTACCACCTATAGCAATGCACAATCGTAGGATTCGATATCAATGGGCTCTTGAACACAGAAATTGGGCAGAAGAACAATGGCGTTTCGTGTGCTTTTCTGATGAGTCTCGTTTTGGTATGAGACCGGATACAAGACGTATACGACACTGGAGAACCCCTGGACGCCAACAGCGATTAAAATCCTGCCAGGAAGTCCATCCTTATAGTGGTGGAACCATCATGGTATGGGCGGGTATTTGGATCGGCGGAAGAACTGAGTTGATTTGGATCAGAGGCAACCTCAACGCTCAAATTTATGCTGAGACGATTGTATCAGACGTCATCGTTCCTCTACAAGTGCAAATCGGTCCCTTATTTCAGTTAATGCATGATAATGCACGACCGCACACCGCAAGAGTTGTAAGACAGACTCTCGCCGCAGCTAACATCAATGTTCTGCCCTGGCCTGCTCAGTCGCCAGACTTGAACCCGATTGAGCATGCATGGGATATGCTACAGAGAAGAGCTCTGCCGAATATGGAGGGTATCCAGTCGCAAGAAGACCTTTTTTTGTTGTTGCAACGAACATGGGCGGCCATTCCACAGCGTGATTTGGATGAACTCATTTTGAGTATGCCAAACCGATGTTCTTGTGTTGTTAGTGTTCGCGGTAGAAACACGGATTATTAATTGTTTAAGTTACCCAATAAAATTTTAAAGAAAACTGTTATTTCAGTCTTTTTTTCGAACTTTAATGTTAGTGGTTCAAATGTCAAAAATCCCTTTATTAGGAAAATGGCAAATTTCTTTATTAATGCAAAGGTGACTTGGTTTATCGTTACTGTGACAAACGAAAACACTTTATTTGATGAATCCTTAAAGAAAATTTTAATTAATATCAATCAGGAGAAAAGTTATTGCAAAAATATATGTTGATCCCTAGATACTTTTGATGTGTGTACTTAGGTATAAACTTTAAAAGTGCGTGCCAGAGGCAACTTGGATGCGGAAGGAGAACCAGGTATTATGGCGCAATTTGGGAGAGGTCTATGTAGCAGTGAATTGTTTAATTGAAGAGCATACGCCCGTTCCTGTTCCCAAGCGGAACTGGTGGTCTATGGAATTATTCTCAATCCAATCTCATGTCCTACCGCGTCAGATACGAAATATGCCACAGCCAAATTTCGTATCTCACATACGAAATACTAGTACAAAAGTCAGGTACGAAAAATGTAGTTGGCAGGTTTTTCATTTACTATTATCAAATAGTAAATGAAAAACCTGCCAACTACATTTTTCGACTTGACTACAACTACAAAATCCCTTCGCAAGAACACGCGCGAAGTAATCATACTTCGCGCGTGTTCTCGCGAAGGGATTTTGTTTGACATATATCACAGAAACTCGAATGATGAAGGATTTTGTCTGCTACCGCCCTCGGACACACGACATTCTTAATACTTAGGTACTTATATAGGTAGATGAATAATGGAGGTGATCGCAGATCTTTACTAATCCGATGGCAGGGTATTTGTTCTAGTCACCGAATTTATTTCAGCTAACTCATCTACTTACGCATGTTTTCAATAATTTTCAATAAACTTTTATTCGAATTTTGCCATATAGTAAAGTCAGAATTTTATCTGTTGTAAGCAAAATTACTGATAGATGATAGATAGATACATTCAGTGTCTCCATATGTCAATCGAGAGCATTGACCTATATGTCTAGACAAGCAGTTCCGAACATTATTACATGTCACACTTAAGTGCTGTGCAAGCACAACACAAGCCTAACATTCACTTTGACGTTTGATGCGGTGAGCGACAGACAAGTACCCATGTGTAGGGCATGATTTTTGTTCGGAACTGCTTGTCTAGGGACATATAGGTCAATGATCGAGAGTTACCGTGTTGCAAGGGTAAATGTACGGTGATTCTAGACAAAATTACGGTGGATCAGCTAAAAGTGTACCTTGTAAATAACCGTAAATTTTTTCAAAGAAAATCACCGGCTTACGGGTCGACACCATGCAATCGTCTTACGGGAAAACCACAACTTTATATAGAAAATTTAAAGTAGCAGCCACGAAAAAAAATACCTGACAGGCTGAAGAGTTTAACTGTTCTTTAAAAAAAACTGTTTGAGGATAAAACCTGTAGATTAAATAAAAAAAATATTTGAATATCACTAAAAACGTGCAAAAAAAAAGCAGTGCCATATTTTCATAACTTTGAAACGAAAAATTATTGAATTTTACACTATAAAGAACAGAGAACCCGCAATTTTTTTCTGTTTCCCATAACAATGGTTCCGTTTAGTGTAAAAAAATCGCATTTTCTTTAAATTTTTTGCCCTAAATATCCATAAAAAAATATAATTCAGAAAAATTCAACATGTTTGCGTTTGATGGAAAAAGAATACTATTAGGTATTAAGCGGGTACCTACTCTGTTATTATTTGTAGCCTATAATTAAGTAAAGGACTCTGGTAGACGCACATAGAACGCTGGGCTTCAGATTGTGTATGTCGGTAGTACAGATATGAAATTAGTTTGGTGTGATCGAGTATTTCAAGATTATTTAAATTCATTTTTTATTTGTTTTTGTACGTAATTGGGTTAAAGAGAAATATTCGTATTTGTGACAGTGAGGTTAAGTATGGTGTGAATGATCCAATGAAGTACAGCCCGACTAATGAGTTCTCAATTCAAAGGTTTTAGTTGCTGTCGACATGATATTCTGTGGAGGTCCAATGAAGTACAGCCCGACTAATGAGTTCTCAATTCAAAGGATTTAAGTTGCTGTCGCCATGATATTCTGTGGAGGCACGCGCTAGCCAGCATGCACCCGTTTTAGTTTTATTGGTTTTTTTCAAAATGTTAACGGCATAATCATTTTATTTCTTATTTATTTCGATTTTTGATTCGAATTCTTAATCTCTAAGATAAATTAGGCAAAGAACAATTAAAATATATTTTTATTTTTGGTTAAGCTTTTATTACTGTACCATATCAAGCCCAAAACTGCCAACGGCCTTTAATTAAGTGTTCGTTTTCGTTAACGTTATAGTTATAGATTTACGGATGTGCTTTTTCCACATTTTCAATATTTTATTTACATTAATCTATAAGGTATATCCTTAATACGATTTCATTAGCCACTAATGCAACTCTTTACGTTTTCTATAGAAAGTTATATTTTTCCCATAAGACTTTTCAGGGTGCCGACCCTTAAGACAAGATTACGGTGCCTCTACGGTAATTACCGTATATATGGAGACAATACATTACTAAAAACGGATAATAGTGTAGTAAATAGGTATATAGTGCTTTTTCTCTATATCCCATATATGGCAGGTAATTTTAAGTTTCAAATAACTGCGTATCTGCAAAGTGTAGGAGTAAAAGTCTATTCTCATACATAAAAGCGCTTTAAAGCGACGCCTGTTGTATAAATCTTAATTGTCAGCCATTTCACTATATAAGTTCCACGAGGAAGCCCCCGTAAGGCTTTTATAGTGTTGTTTAACTGAGATTGAGTTTTGCTTGTCAGCAATATTTTCTATATCACAGTTGCCGCTATCCTACTTTATCTTGTGCTCGTTTTGTTGTGATGTTACAAAGTCTGGGCTGAGTGAAACTTCATGCGACTATGAACTTTACAGCGCCTTTCAAAGTCATCTGTAAGAATAAAACTTTATCATAATGGTTACTTTGTATATTTTTTTTAAGTATGAGAAAGTTATTTAACAAAACTTTCGCGAGATACATTCATATTATATTATATTTACAAGTTCGTACAAAAAAATCATGATTGCGCGGTCAAGGAGGAATTTACTTCATGTTTTGGGGCTAAGATTGGTTATCAATAACATCCTTGCCCCAATGTTTTACGTTTACATTAACCCGTGATATCCCGCGAGAACTGCCAATTTGTTTGCAAACACGCGAGGGAGAATGTCACGGTGAGATTCTCCCTCGAACGTTCGCAAACAAATTGGCAGTTCTCGCGCTGCGTGGCACGCGGCGTGTCGGTACAGAATAGACAGGCTGGTCATTGACGTTCCTATTCTTATTGCGATCGCATAGTGTGTCTATTGGTCTGTATCCTTTTGTAAAGTGTCCTCTGTATCGCGCAGATGATAGTGCGAGTGTGGTGCGAGAGCGGTGCCGGCTGGGCGCCGACGCACGTGCCGGTGACGCCGCACACGAGCTGCCGCGACGTGCTGGAGTGCTGCCGCGAGCCCGGGGACGAGCCCTGCTTGCTGTTCAGCGTGCACCCTCAACATGGAGGTATGTATGTGATCAGATGATAGTGCGAGTGTGCTGCGAGAGCGGTGCCGGCTGGGCGCCGACGCACGTGCCGGTGACGCCACACACGAGCTGCCGCGACGTGCTGGAGTGATGCTGTCGGGAGCCCGGGGACGAGCCCTGCTTGCTGTTCAGCGTGCACCCTTAACATGGAGATATTTGCAGAGGCGGTCCGAGGGGGTGGGGGGGGGGGGTCGCAGGGGTCACGGTGACCCCAACCAAAAATATTTGATTTATTTGTGGAAGACTGGAAGACGATACTGTCAAAATGTTTAAAGTTTTGTTGGAAGAACGCATGACCGTGAATGCAGGACTCGTAAAATTGATTGTAAAATTATCAGTTTTGTTCTCAATGAGTACCTATTTCGCTATATTTGAAATACTTCATGCTTCAGCTCTGTCTCAGAGTCAAGTTTATAGTTAAAGTATAGCAAGAACTTCGTAATTCACATTATAGCAAACGAAATTTCGTATCTATATACGTAGATATTACACGGTATCAACCACTTGTCCCTTATTTAAATTGAGGAGATTTGACCAAAATCACTATTGGCATAAAAGTTACCGACAATCTAAAAGTTAGATTATGTAAGTTTTGTTAGGCTATCGCATTATAGGACGGTAGATTAAGGCTGAAGATTTTAAGACAATCTTTTTGTTGGACTGGCAGTGACAGTTCAAAATGAGCTCTATTATTTTTCTTGAATGTCGTCCCAGTGAATGTCCCATGTCGTTCTATTTGTAGTTCATCTCATTTAACGAAGGCCAAAGATGTTTACATAGGTTAAAATAATAAGATTCCGCACATAATTATCTGGTATGTAAAACATTTGTTAGTCATGGAATGTTTTACAAAACAACGGATTCTTGATGAGAATGTGAAACATATCCTCAATCCACAGGTTGTATTTGTATTACGCCAATGTTTTCTTATGCGTGTTTAGCTTTTCCTGCGTCAGATCATAAATCATTTCCTCACGTCCGCTGCAGCTTCCTCTTACAATTCTTTTGAAAATATTATCTTACTTTTCGTAAGGTGCTCTATATTCTTGTTACTTTGTAGGAATCTTGAAGTTTCCGGTAAAATGAAAACGAAGTGGTTTTTCAGTGAATTATTACCACGTTTTTATTAACTCTCTTGTCTGTCTGTCTGTCTGTCTTTTCGGTAAAATTTTGCAATTAATTTTTCAAGCACTTGCTGGCATCGGACTAAGCTGTGGTATACCTATTTACCTATGTCAAATTACATGAAAAATACAAAAAAATAACTGCAAAATTTGTACCGAACAGACAGAGAGACAGACAGACAAGAAAGCAAGTTAATAAAAACGTGGTAAACTCGATTAGTTAGTGCGGCTGTTAGTTAGCCACGAGGCACATGCCTACATCTTTGGTACATAACACGACTATATTTGGCGATGCCTTCCATACGAATAGATCTTATGGACAGATGGTTTGTTTTGATGCTCGTTAGCTAGATTGTCTGCAAACGACGTGCACTAAATCCTATGTTCGTGACAGAGATAATTGAGATGAGCAATCTTGTACAATATGTACCTCATCAGTTACTATGATATGTGTAATTATGAGCTAAGATGCGGTTAAGCAATGCACGTATACAGCCATCATCTGCCTTAGAAACATAGAGAGGTATTACACTATCAAATATATAGGATGTAAGTGACAGCGTATTATGTAACGAAAACTGAATATTTATAATACTGTTTAAAATGAACCAAAATATAAATTGTCAACTAATAACTCAACCGATGGACTGCTGATATTGTGTTGATTGATTAAAGAAAAAAAAAAACTAAGTTATAAAAACATAATTTACGTGTATAAAATCTATTACAACTTCAGTTACAAGAATAGGTATTGATATGCGAGTACATAAACTAAGAAAATGTATGTCCTCTTTTCTTGTAAGACAGTTGAATCCAGTGTAAGAGCATCTAATATCCCTTGACCCGTTCAAAGAAAAACACGCGTAGCATCCTGTTAACTTCGCGGTATCTGGAAATCGAACCACGGTCTACGCCAGCGATGTGGCTCGACAAAAACGTCCCTCCCCGTTACTTCGAGATGTCACTTTAATTCGCCTTAACAGTACTTGATGGGCCTCTAACCCTGTCATGCGACGTGGGATACCGGCTTAGTTGGCCTACTTGCTCTGGAGCTTCTGGGCAGAACGTGTAAATTGTAAGAATGACGCGATTTTTCTAACCGTGCACCTGAAAATGTTAAAGTACTGGCACGATGGTAGCATCTCTTTGCATCTCTAGCTATATTGCTCTGATTAGCAAACGGATTCTATATTATGAAGCACAATTAATTACATTCTAAGGATACCTATATCCAAAGAGATAAATTAAAAAGAAAATGTCAGTTCTAGTAGTACCTACACAGATAAAACAATCGAATTCAGATCAGAAATGGGAGTTAGGCACAGATCAACAAAATGCAATTTATAGCATTGAACGTGCAGCAACAAATCAATAAGTGAGAAGGTCTGATTTGTATGTATAATGTAGCTTCATTATTACGCTCTACAACATATTCTAATTTTGATAGTCCATGTTACGCAATTTTATTACAGATCGGATTTGAATTTCAAATTAAGCTACAAAAGTTAGTTTGGTTGTTCATCCACATATTTTACAGTAATTAATGATTGACACCTACGATAACAGGGTACGCTCGAATAAATTATCTCGAAAATCTAACGCCACTCTCAATTACGACGAAACATTTCTAGTTTTTGTATTCAACCGCATTATTTCCGTGTTACAACATTTGCATATTATATCACCGTTAGTCACTATGTCACCGCGTGGAGAATTGATGATCGTACATCTCGGAAGAAAAGGTTTCTCGATTTACTTCGATGCAAAAACTCGAGACAGCAGTAATTGCATCCCGATCGGCCAGTCCGTGGGAAAGATATGCACGAAATGTCATATTCACTCAGCAAGCGCGCCTCTTGAAATCGTTTTGACCTTAGGATAAATGATAAATACTTACGCAGCCTTTTATTTTTAGACCGATTCTCTTTATCGACGTAGGAATAAAGCGGTAAGTATAGGTTTAATCGAAGCAACTAGTAATTTAGTTTACAGTGCGTAGTAATTTAATTAATGGATTACATTATGGGTTTTCTGGCAGTAAATTCTTAAGTTTCGTAATCTTCTAATATTGTACAAATTGGTTGTAAAGAACAACCAAGGTTAAATGTATCAGCGGAATTTTAAAAGTCTATAAAATCGCTGTTGAAATTGCCAAGACAAATATTTAAGACCTATTAGCCAAATTATTCAAGAATTCCTAACTCCGAAAGAATTAACCGCCAATTTAATTGACAGTAAAGATTCGGCGATACGTAATACGTAAGTTCGTATGTGAATTTGGACAGTGAAAGTGTACTTTAGCGTAATTATCCGTTCTGATGTTATCGTGGAACAGGCTCCGTGTACAATGGGCCTCATAAATATTTACTCGTCGTGCCCATGTACAGAGTAATGGTGCAAAGAGCCGCCTTATTATGCGACGCATGGTGTAGTGGAAGTACAAATGTCGCCACCTCTATAACCTCTGCGAACTAGTAACTTAGGCCTTCCGCAGACGACGGACAGTCCGAGACGAAGTTTTTGATCGGCGGAAATAGACCACGAGACCTTTGTGCATTATGTTTCAAACGTACCTAGGTTGAAAAGTTGATCGTCAGCAGGAGGCTTAAAGGTTAGTTTTATATGGAGAAGTAAACGACGGATGTCTTAGAACGTTTATTGACATAGATAAGGTGTTACGCCCATATTCGGATGATACGATTACGTAAATGGTACGGATGGATGGCTTCGGTTTTTTAAAGTCGTTTATGGTGTCTGATTCGAGTATGTTTGTTTTATAGTTTAGAAGTGAGATAAATACGCACATATTTGATAAGCTATGAAATTCCTTTTACTTAGTGTTATACCTACTTATATCCAGCTCAGTGCTGAGTTAATTGATTCGGGATCCCTATGTTCTATCGACTTTAGTGTGGTTTTCGGTTTTGTTATAGTGATATCCATCTCATCATGTAACATTGCTTAGCTACGAAGAATAAAGTGCATGTTAATGTTGTTACTCATCAGCGAAACATACATTCGCAAATTGCAACATAACAACCATAATTTGATATAATGAACTCACATTCAAAGAATGGTCAAGATAAGGTTAGCACGCGACGGAATAAAGGGGTGGCCTCACACAATGTGTGAGAACGGCTATATACCTGCTCGTTAGCTTTCTTTTGTTTTGACATTTGGCCTCATTTTATGTCTTAATTGCAATTTTGATTGTTAAAGCGGTAACTGAGCCGTTAAAAGTACCAATATATTATTATAGCAACATTGTATAGTTCCTTCGTTGTACACTCACGCAATCATAATCTGTTGTGGTAATTATTGCTTATATAATTCGCGTAGGCGTTCTGCAAATCTGAAAATTATATTCAGTGTTATAACAAACAGCAAACAGTGTAATTGTAAACTGTATACAATTTTAAATTACTATGACAGAAAAATTTTTTTTACACCACGTTTATTGTCTTGTAAAACCTCAAATGAAAGATAAAGTAAATAAGTAGGGTACCTACATTGCATTATTTAAGTACATACAGCTACCTACAGCTATTAATTGCATATACCTAAGTAATAAAAACTGTCGACATTTGCGATGGCTTGGTTTATTAAGAATATGTATTTATTGTTTATATAATGTCCCTGAAAAGAT
The DNA here is from genome assembly GCA_948465475.1 of Thalpophila matura. NCBI lineage: Eukaryota > Metazoa > Arthropoda > Insecta > Lepidoptera > Noctuidae > Thalpophila > Thalpophila matura. The sequence goes on along the minus strand of OX419190.1, from coordinate 9,958,499 downwards.
CAATTGCGATTGTTAATGTTTACCTGTCATTGATGCGATTACCTTTTGATCGTTTATGTTACTTTATGCAATTGAAACGATTATCAATATTTTTTATAGATGCGTAATTATCTAAACATTGATCAATCGCAACTGATCGTTTCGGGGACCCTTTAAACAAGTCTAACTTACTTAACCTATAGGTTGATGAATAATTATAATTGATGAGGCAAATGGTGGAAAATTAAGTATTTATTGAGTAGGTACTAGATGCATTGCGCTCAGCATATTTTATGGGATGTTTTAATAGAAAAAATTCCCACTGTACCCTTTGTTTATTGTTATTTGGTTAGGTACGCTTTTATTACGAGGATATAAAAATGTTTATGATGATGATGGGTATTACACAGAGATCTCAAAATATTATTTACACGTGTATGAAATAACTGGCTGAAGATCGCAAGTTGGGATGCATAATTATTTTTAAACCTATTAGCTGTATTTATTACTGTCTGAAACTATTAATGTCTGAAAAAATATCATTCCCCCCCCCTTATCTCAGAAGTTTGCGGAGCAAAAAATCTGAAATAATTAGAGTTGATAGGAATTAACCCAAATTTTGCACCAAAAATAAAACGATGTTCCTAACTAGTGCAGTTTTTTCAAAATCATCAAAATTCCTTCACAAACAAACTTAGTTATGCGGTGCGGTTTTTTTCACTTTATATGTCCAAAACCGATACGGAACCCTCGGTGCGCGAGTACGACTCGCACTTGGCCGGTTTTTTTTTATTTGCTTGAGAATTGTCTATGTACCAAGCAACCTAGTTAATTACCTAAGTAGGTATGCCATTTTGTAAATTATAATAGGGACATTGATTGCATGTTATCCATTCATTCTGAACTTGGCTCCTGAGCCCTATATCCCAAAAAGTACTATCAAGCTCGATCGCCATCTGAATTTAATACTTAGGTTGTGATTTTATAAATCATCTTCTTTCATAATAAAGCAGCCTTTAGCGAGAGTTCTAAGATGAAAGTGATTTACTAATACTGGCCTTTGTGAGTTTAGGTTGAATTTAATTGTAACTTGACTATAGCTGGCTAGTAAGCCTACTCCAAAGTTAAGCCGGCTAAAACCGCGCCACTTTGTAGCGTCCGCCCAAGATCGCGGTCTCACTAATATTTCATGGTTGTTCATAAATTATCTTATAACTTGGAGGCTCAAGCAATTGGTTTAGTCTGGGCCTGGCCCGTCTCCGCTCTTGTTGAAACAATCAAGAACCGCCGGCCGCCTTGTTTAATGGAGAGTACAATGAGTAGTTACGTCTCAAACAACTTCGTTATATAAATCAGTAAAATTGGCTCTTTGAAGGGAAGGGTTTGTTTACTTTGTAAAAGTCCAATTACAAGTATTTATGTTTGAAATAGACTGAACGGAATATAATAGCTTTAATAGGGATATTAGCTTTTTGGTTTTCATGAATCTGTCTATTCAGTCTTTTTAGGGTTCCGTACCAAAATGGTAAAAAAGGAACCCTTATGGTGCGACTTTGTCTGTCTGTCTGTCTGTCACACCTGCTTATTTCAGCAACTACTAATGCTATCGACTTGAAATTTGGAACAGTTATAAAAAATATTTGTCCAACTTTATTCCAAATGAAAAAAATAAAAAAATATTTTTATTTTCATTGCAAAAGGGGCCGGAGTGGGGGTCCGAAATTTCAAAGTGGGGTTACTAGGTCAAGTGACATATCATATAAAAGGGCTTGATCTGCACATTTCAAAATATATTTTTATTTAATTTTATGTATCACAGTTTTCGACATATGATGAAAAATGTCTGAAAAAATACCATTCCCCCCCCCTTATCTCCGAAGTTTGCGGAGTGAAAAATCTGAAATATAATTAGAGTTGATAGGAATTGACCCAAATATGGCACCAAAAATAAAACGATGTTCCTAACTAGTACAGTTTTTTCAAAATCTTCAAAATTCTTTCACAAACAAACTTAGTTTTGCGGTCCGGTTTTTTTCACTTTATACGTCCAAAACTGATACGGAACCCTCGGTGCGCGAGTACGACTCGCACTTGGCCGGTTTTTTTTTCCCCTTTTTCTTGAAAAGGTTTAAGACTCTTTAATATGCTGTTTTTAGCTCGATTTTTGCTTTTAAGTGGTGGGTGGTAACCGTTTTTGCTTGAAGTTGGTCTGGATTAAGTAAAATAGCAGGAAATCTGTATACTTTTACATTAGTTTAATTAAAATTTGATCTTTATAAACTTTAGAGTATTAAAGTATCTTAGAAAAAAACTATGATGTACTTACGAACTTTCAGGGATTAGTTATTTTTAGGGTTCCGTACCTCAAAAGGAAAAACGGAACCCTTATAGGATCACTTTGTTGTCCGCCGTCAGTCACCGGACCATAAGTGGAGCCATCTGCTCATAGATGGCGCCATTGGAAGTATACAGTAGCGCCATCTATGATCATATTTCGGAACCCTTAGGGCGCGAGGCATACTCGCACTTGCCCGGTTTTTTGTATTTATTATTAATGTAAGCTAGATTAAAACCTGTTTTTTTTTTTTATTTAGGCTTGGGTTTGACCGCCATCTCGCTTGATGTTGCGCGATGATGTGGTCAACTATGGAGCATGTTTACCTAGAAGAAGCCTATTCAATCGCGACTTAAAGACACTCAGATTGTAACTATCGGGGAACAAGCACTCAGGCAGTGCATTCCACTGTTGGGCAGTTCTCACAGTGAAAGTGGAATCAAAGCGCTTCGTTCGGGTTTTTGGTGTATCAACCATGAAACGGTGGCGCTTTTTAGTGCTTCTGGCCGTCTGATAGAAAAAAGGGCAGGAGGGAAATTAGATCATGCAGATCTGAAACACTCTCCGAAATGTATCCAACAAAAAACCGATAGAAAAACCGACAGACTAGCAACTATGCGTGGATGTTCGAGACAAAGTACAAACATTATTCAGTATGTTGTACTGGTTTGTACCTATTACTGTCACATTTTTTTCCAAAAACCTGAAATATTATTCTACGACCGTACATGCATGATATTTTGAGAGTCCATCAGTAAACGTTTCAATTATTTTTATATGAAAGAAAGATAGATCATGAAGCTTCGTAAAAATATCCTTTTTAACCGACTTCAAAAAAGGAGGTTCTGTATTCGTCCCGTATGTATGTATGTATGTATGTATGTATATATGTATGTATGTATGTATGTAAGTATGTATGTATGTATGTTTGTATGTGCGCGATTTTCTCAAAAACTACTGATTCGATTTGGATGGGGTTCTTACTAACGTAATCTACATACTTTCAGGAAGGTTTTAGTATATAATACATTATGTAATCATTCCTATGTACAAAGTTATATGCATAAATGTACACACTCCGTAGAAGATTTACTGTTGAAGTAATCTAACACGGGATAAAGAACTAAAAAGGGAAAAATAAAAAACTTTTTTAACAAAAAATAACCGACTTCAAAAATCCACTACAAAGAAAATAATAATTTTGGTTTCGGAAGTCGGTGGCTTTGGTTTTTGTTTGCTTTTTTTTGCCACCGACTTCCGAAACCAAAATTATTATTTTCTTTGTAGTGGATTTTTGAAGTCGGTTATTTTTTGTTAAAAAAGTTTTTATAATCTAGAAACTCCAATGGCTTAGTCTATATAGAAGTCAACAATCGGAAAGCTAATCGGAAATACGGGGCGAGCCTTAAGTGAAATATCGCAACTTCGGAAAGCGCCTTCAAATACTTAAGTAAATTAAAGAGAAAAATGTGAACACCTGGTTCCGAAGAAAAATCTTTGGAAATATTCAATGAAATGAGGGTATGCTAGCATGCCAGCTGTCAAAGTTAGCAAAACGCGCAAACAGATTGTTTCCGAAGATATTATTTGGAATTGCCTTCACTTAAAAGTTAATAAGTCACTTTTTGGGTAATATTGAAAGTTAAAGCATGCAGGCAGGCCATTCTGCTAACGTAATTCCAGTCGCCCTGCGGCAACCACTGAAAGAATCCCTTTCCTTTGGCCTGTTCTTAAAAGGATACCGACGCAAGGTCAGAAATGTACTTTAGAAAGCTTTCGTTCTGTAACGGATTTAATTAGTTCGTACCTTCATTTTATTTAATGTGCTGCAAACACTACGCCCCAAAGCTTTATGATATCCTTAGGTATTATCATATTTAACTAGGTCGGTTTTAATCAAACAATCAGACGGGAAATCTGTTTTGTGTGCCAACGTGGCCCTCTTGAGACGTAATGAGTACAATTCAAACTCTGAAAAAATATTCACTTATTTTTTCTTTGGAGATTTTAAACGTCAGACAATCCTCGTTGACGTAATGAAAGAGACTCGTTTGAGTGATATTCTTTTAAATTACCTGGCATTTTACGTGAAGATGTTGTTTTTTTCTTTTGTTAATTATTTAAATATTGTCGAGTTATCATTTTCTTAGATTTGGGAACATGGTTATCTTTTGTTTTCAATTGAAATTCCAATCAATATTATTGTGCTCAGAAAAAAATAAACAAAACGAAAAAAATATGATTACTTTCTAAGACATCTATAGAGGTAGCTGTAGTAGGTAGGTACACTCGACGCCATTGACGGTCGACCACTTTTCACCCTTATTACTAAGAACATAAGGGTGAAAAGTGGTCGACCGTCAATGGCGTCGAGTGTACGTACCTTTACACTTTACAGTTTACAGTAAAGACCATTTTTCAGCCGTTATTTTTCTCGTATCGATGAATTCAGTGTAAAATACATAATATTATGTAGGTACTCGTAAAATGATCATCATGATAAAGTAACTAAAATAATTTCATTTCATAATAATGTTAATCGTACATAGCCTATAATAACCAGCTGTTTGTTTTCAGTGCACGTGTTGCGAGACACCGAGTTGCCGCTGGAAGTAGCCTCGGCCTTAGGACCCGATGTCCAGTTTGTACTCAAATACATCGACGGTAAGTTCATAATTATTTTTCGTTTGCAAACAATACATCACCTACTAGTCACGTGCAAAGAAAACTTTCGTGAAGGTCCTTACGAAATCCTTTAATTTATAAGAACATACGACGAAGATATAATTTGTATCAGTCACAAATGCCGCCAGAAAACGTCGCCATAAACGCCGCCACAAAAAGTGCCATAAACGTTGCCTAACAGAATAAGTAAAGTTCGACAAGGAAATTAAACTGAAGATCACGCGTCCAATGAGACAGTTAAGTAACAAACATTAGCAAAGTATTTAATTAAGCGACATTGTGAGCAACATTAGGTCGTGAGCGTTTGTTTATCACTGTGCTCGTAACGTAATTACCGTTTTACCTTTTAGACGACACCATAAAACTGTCAGGCAAGGAGTGCCAATCGAATTATCAGTTTCGTGCTGTGAACATTTCATTAGCGAGCGTCTGGGGTGAGCTGATAACTGTCGCCTTTACTTTGTGCGGATCTACTGTTAGTTTAGTTGAGTAGTTTAGTTTAGTTAGTTTACCTGAGTTCCTAACCTGGGGCTAATTACCCCCTCGGGGGTAAAACAGCTATTCTGCGGGGGTTATAAGGTTGGTAATATGGAGATAAAAAAATTAGGATCAATAATAATAATCTTTATTAATCCTAATAAAATGCACAAAAAGTTCACGAATTAATTATATTCAGTGTGGAGGTTGGTATTTTTTTTTCATTCGCAAGCTTTTTAATGTTAGGGTGCATTAAAAGCTTGCGAATGCAATTAATTCGTGAACTTTTTGTGCATTTTATAAAGATTATTAATATTGTCATGTGGCAACATTTTAAATTTTTAATTAAGGGGGGGGGGGTAAATCGGTTCCCCTAATAGGTCATAGGGGTAACAAGATAGAAAAGGTTAGGAACCGTTGTTTAGTAGTTCTGGGGGGAGATTCTCGCGCGTTCAATTATCAATATCGAACCCGCAAGAATCACCCCCCTGTACAAGTACAAAGGTGTTAGTTTCTAAGGTCCATGGTTATCTTCGGGGTAAAATACTGATAGTTCGATGGGTGTTCTTGCGTATAAATGATAAAACTGTATCGGTATTACAAACAATCTGCTATTGTAATGTTTTTGCTTGATGAATCTGTGTGTGTGCTTTAAGAACAGATTTCATGGCCAAGAATACCTAGTAGGTAATTCGGTATGTAAAGTATTTTTCAGGTATTTTTTTTATATTTTTATTTCGTAAAACATTTAATTTTAAGCAACTAATTTTAAGCTTTTTTTTTTCCAAGTAACAGTTTTTTTTTAATTAATTTTTAAAGTATTATTCGTAATGACGTCATTTCATAGCCTGAATAGCTTTAAGTCTTTGCCACGTTTTCAGTACATACAAAAAGCAATAATAGATAACTTCAAACTTGACATTGACACTTGACAGACACGACTATTATTTTGTTGTGAAATGTGAATGCTGTGAACTTTTTGTTTTATAATTTAATTTCTATCCATTATCCGTGCTGCGTATCCGTGCAATGAATCTGTCATCGACAACTGGTGCTAAATGCTTCGTACCGTCATGCAGAAACACTACAACAAATAGCCGACACAAATAGTTTGTAAATGTACAAATTGATCCATATTTATCTAATCCAAACAATAGGCAGGCAGTTCCGTAAAGCGTGCAATGGTCGATTAATGTTGCAGTAAGTATCAAAGTCCAACGGGAAAGCAAGGTCTGTCGTGTACAAAGAATTAACGTAGAGAACTGAGAAAGAGAAATTATGGCAGCGCGCGATCTATCCATAATAACTAGCTTTGACACTGACGGTTTGACAACAAACTGAACAACAGTTTTTTTTTTTTTAATTTATCTTGAAAAGCACGAAGGAAGTAGTCTGTTCAGGCTACGTTATGACGTCATTTAGAGGTCAAATGAAAGTCAAATGGTTACAAGTATTATTGTGAAAATAAACACAATCTTGTGATTTAAAGAGCTAAAAATAGAAAAATAAGGCATAAGACCCTAAAATCTCCAAATGGTTTTGGAATCAGCGTAGGTTAATTTTTACTTTACATATCGAATTGTCCGGTACTCAATTTATATGTCAACCAATTTCAGATTTTCTTCAAGAATGAATAAGATAAGGGTTAATGGAGAGCAATAGTTATAAACTAGTGATCACCCAGTGGTCGAAATTCAACCTAATTCATAACTTTTTTGTTTATATGTAATACATATTACTTATAAATAAATTGTAACTTTCTGCACTCCTTCTCCATATAAACTTTAACAACATAATAATATTATGTCAAATCTCACGCTCCTCCGTCCGCGTAAAATACCTACTTAAAAAGGAGTACAAAGTTTTGTCTTGTAGAGATTTCCCTAAAAGGCAGACAAAATATCGTCGGATTTATACACCATATACCACTATATCTGTATAAAACTTAGGAGTTGTCCCTTATCCTTCGCAACTTCATATAAAAGTAATCCATCCGCTAATAGGACCACGGATATCTTCGCACTGCTCTGGATTATTGTCACTTTCGTCATCCGATATTTCTTATAGAGCTTTCCAAATTGCTTTCTTATTTTTGCTTGATTTCCTCTTGACTGATGGACGGATAAAGATTAATGGGGGAAAACACTCTTTCTAAATTGGACTTCGGGAGAATAGATTATTAGTTTTTCGTTCAGTGTCGTCTGTTAGCCGGCAGCCCTGCGACGGACCTAATTACAATAGGTATTTATTCATGAGGCGACAGACTCTTATTAGAAAACAATGAATACTAAGTAAATTTATGTTCGGGAAAAGACATGAATTTCAGCCGGACGTTTGTAGGGCTCTCATTGCATTCAAATAACTAGATTTGTGGAATATTGTGATTACTTTAGTTATACAGTCAAATGAAGTCAAAATAATTCACCAAAGCATTGAAATAGTTGTTTGGTGTAGAAAGTTTTAATTTTATTATCATGGAGTTTTTCGAGAATATTTGTACTTAATTCTCATTTCGGATGTAAATAATATAAGATGTAGGTATCTTACTCGCAGAATAGTATATTATGCAATTAGTGAATAAAAGACGGATTTAAAGCGAGGGCCATAGATGAATCACGAGCTAGTGAAGGATTCTAACGATTGAATCACGACCGTAGGGAGTGATTCATGATGATTGAATCACGAGCGTAGCGAGTGATTCAAGTGTTAGAATCCTGAGCGACGCGAGCGATTCATGGCCCTCGATATAAATCCGTTTTATTCAAGAGTTGCATACTATACTTTATACCATGACTACGAGAAAAAGAAAGATTTAAGTGAAAATATACATATAATGAAGAAAAAGTAAAGTTAAATTGGCTTTGATGTAAACCAGCCGTGATTTTTTGGGTAGCAAGCTTTCCACCTTTCCACTATATCGGCCGCCCTCTCTTTCACAAACTAAGGTGTTAACACATCTTCATCACTAGAATGCATTTTTAATCGATTAGAACAACACTAAACAAACACAAAATTAAAGATTAAAGTAACACTAAACTTTGTGTTCGTACAACTTACAGTATTCAAAATAGCGCCAATTTACTAAGGACAGCAAAGAACACAAAACAGTTTTTATTCTAATGCTAAACTCCTTGTCGAAAATGTCGACCAATCAAATTGAATTTAGAACACATCAATATAGGTCGAATACACAGATTACACTTACACTATATACGGCAAGCCACGACCAAGCGTGCCCTGCATGTTCGACTGTTCGTACTAAAAAAAGTCTGTTAGCTCAGTGACGCTTAGTGATTGAAACAATTCTGTTTACTCTGAGCACATCACTAAATGGCTGGGGTGAAGTTATCGTAGGTATAAAAAAGATGACACGTTCGGTTTTCATACAATCTAATAACGTGCCGCATCTAGCATAGGTTCTTTAAATCTGTGGTCGAATACATTGGTGTGTTCCATTTTCAAACATCAAAACAGTGAGTAAAAGTGCTTTTTATTCACTGTTTTCAGTGAAAAAAATAAGCTTTTTAGAGGGGGAATGGTATAAAATATATTTAATAGGATACTAGAAAATATTTCTTCACGTAGTAGGTAAGTATATTATGTAGGTATAGGGAGGAAATGGTTTCTGCTTTGTCTGAATTAAATATGTCTCTTAGTAAGATATCTGTTTTTTCTGTGATAGGTACACAGAAAAAACAGATATCTTATTTATTATGTTATTCTATAATGTGATACATCATACGATGCTTTATTATTATTGAGGTAATGGTAGTTCTCGAATTTCTCGAATATAATGGTAGTTCTCGAATTTCTCGAATATAGATGGTGGTTTTCTTCAACTGTCTATATTATTATTCCATATTTAACTCAAGATATTATTTTAAACAACAACAAATCGCGACTCACGATTTGTAAAAGCAAAAACACACTTGCAATTAATCGTTGTGCGATAAATGCACTGATTAAAATATAGCATGGATATTAAATAGGCGTACGTGCACACTTGCAATTGGTTTCAATATTAAGCGAGACAAGCGATTAAATTATATCCATAATTTTCCATTCTTTTGGGGCGATCGATTAATTGCAAGTGTGTTCTTGCTCTAAATGAAAAGACCAAAGTGTGTTATATTATAACAGGCAAATAAGCGCTTATTGTGTAATTAAAAGAAATTACAACACGCGTTTACTTCACACGTCTTTTCTTTACTAATATCAAACTAGAATCACCCATTCGTCTGGCATGTGGTGATTATTACTAGCATAATCGGCCTATAATGTTCCCACTGCTGGGACACAGGCCTCCTCTGTGAGAGGGAGTGGGCCGTAGTCCACCACGCGGGCCCAGTGCGGGTTGGTGGACGTCACATGTTTTCGAATTTTTGGTTCTAGTACATGCCGGTTTCCTCAAGATGTTTTCCTTCACCGTTAAAGCAAGTGATAATTAATTTCTAATACGCACATGACTTCGAAAAGTCAGCGGTGCGTGCCTCGGGATCGAACTCGAACCATTCGCCGTGGGAGGTTCATGGTTAATCCACTAGGCTTTCACTGCACATCAATTAATTAATTAATGTAAATAAAACTTCTTTTTAAATATTTTAATGATATTAATATACTCATCAAAAGGTTACGGAATAAACAGCTAGGTAATTTATTTTTCTTAATATAAATAAATGAGGCAGGAGACGGAATGTCTGTGTCCATCAAAATAGATAAAACCTCATATATTTGTAGGGCATTTTTACTTTTTAATATTAACATCGCACAAAATATCATCATCTTCCTGCCCTTATCCCATTTTACTTGGGGTCGGCGCAACACGTTTTTTTCTTCCATTCTCCCCTATCAGACGTCACCGTATCATTTACTCCTTTTTCTTTCATATCATTCCTTAGACAATCCATCCATCTTTTCTTTGGCCTTCCTCTTCCTCTCCATCCATCAGCATTCATACTCATAACTCTCTTAGTCACATGAGTCTCATCCCTCCTCATCACATGTCCATACCAAGACAGACGATTCCCTTTCATTTTTTCTGTAACAGGCGCCACTTTCAAACTTCCCCTTATAAACTCATTCCTTACTTTATCCATTCTTGTCACTCCACACATCCATCTCAACATCCTCATCTCCGCTACATGCAATCGTTTCTCATCCATCTTTTTCACAGCCCAACATTCCGATCCATACAATACGACAGGTCTAATCACGGATTTGTATATTTTCCCCTTTAATTTGAGGGGCATCCGTGGGTCACAAGTTGTTCCGGTGACCTGTCGCCATTTCATCCATCCCGAGTTGATCCGGTGTGTTATGTCCCGGTCTACATCGCCATCTCCTTGGACAAGCGACCCGAGGTACCGAAAGTCGGAACAGGCTGGTATGGGCGTTCCGGCAAGAGTAATGGGCACAGGACTGGAGAGACCGCCAAAATCGCAAAACAAATATTCTGTTTTGGTTCTGCTCAATTTCAAGCCAACATTCTCCAGTCTTTGCCACCACACCTCCAATCTGCTCTGGACCTCTAGGCCGCTCTCGGCAATCAGCACAATGTCGTCGGCAAACAGCATACACCAGGGGGCCTCCTCCTGGATGTCCGATGTCAGAGCATCCATTATCATCAGGAAGAGGTACGGGCTGAGAGCCGACCCCTGGTGCAAGCCAACCGCCACATTGAAACTACCGGTAGTGCCCGCTGTGGACCGGACTTGTGTACTGCATCTACTATACATTGCACGGATCAACTGCACATACTTCCCAGGCACACTTTTCTCCTTAAGGGCCCACCACAGAACCTCACGGGGCACCCGGTCGTATGCCTTTTCGAGGTCGACGAACACCATGTGCAAGTTCTTATGCGCACCTCTGTACTTCTCGCACAGTTGGCGGATAGCGAAGATAGCATCCGTCGTACCCCGACCAGGCATAAAACCGAATTGGTTCTGTGAAATTTCGCTCTCCTCTCTCAGTCTCCTTTCAATAACTTTCTCCCAAACCTTCATACTGTGTGATATTAGCTTTATTCCTCTATAATTATTGCATTCCAGCACATCACCTTTATTTTTAAAAATGGGCACTAGCGAACTATTGCACCATTCGTCAGGTATGGCTTCTTCCAGCAACAGCTTATTGAAGAATAAAGCTAACCACGTCCAACCATCCATCCGCAATATTTTCCACACTTCAACAGGTATTCCGTCCGGTCCTAATGCCTTACCATTCTTCATTCCACTTACTGCACTCCTCACTTCATCCACACTTATTATTCTCACTAATCCCTTATTTACAGGTTTATTTTCAAGCACACCACTCCAGTCATTCTCCTCATTCATCAATCTTTCAAAGTAACCCTTCCACCTATTCTTTATTTTCTCATCTTCCGACAGAATCATTCCAGCATCGTCTTTTACGCACTTTACCTGACAAACATCCCTCGCCTTTCTCTCCCTAGCTCTAGCAAGCCGGTATAGTTGTTTTTGGCCTGCTGGAGTATCCAAGGTGTCATAGAACTTTACTTGGGCATTTGCTTTCGCTATAGCCACAGTTCTTTTGGCTTTTTTCTTTAGAGCATCATACTCACTCTTTTTTTCAGCTTTCAAACTAGCACGCTCATTACTAATGCTCTGCCATTCCTTAAATTTCTTCTTTTTTTCCCTCAATACATTCTGAATCTCTGTCGACCACCACCATGTATCCCTGTCTATCGTACCCCTTCCTTTCGTCTCTCCCAAAATATCTTTTGCTGCGCTCCTAATACACCGAGCCATCTCATTCCAACATTCATTTACGCTTTGGTCGTTCATATCACCCATCTCAATCATTTTATTTACCACTCGTTCTCTTAATTCTCCTGCACAATCATTCTTCTCTAGCATATGCCATTTTATTTTAGGAGGGGGACGCTCTTTATGTTTTGGAAGCCTTATTTGTAAGACTACTTCCATAACCAGGAGTCGATGTTGTGAGACCAAATCTTCTCCCGGTAGCACTTTGCAGTCTTTGACGTGCTTTATGTTGTTGCGTCTAACAAGGAAGTAGTCTATTTGTGTATTATGTGCTCCACTCTTATATGTTACTAGGTGTCCATCGGCTTTTTGGAACCAGGTGTTAGCTACTGCTAGATCAAATGCAGTAGCTGATTGCAACATAGTTTCCCCCTCATTGTTTAGATTCCCAAAACCCCATCCCCCGTGTACTCTGTCATAACTTCCTTTCGTTCTTCCCACATGCCCATTAAAATCACCTCCAATAATTAATTCCTCATGCACCGGGATGGTCATTAAAACTGTATCAAAATCCTCCCAAAACTTCTCTTTCACTCTTTCCTCACAACCTACCTGTGGAGCATACACACTTATCACGTTCAGTACAACATTCCCTAACATAACTTTCACAACTATCAATCTATCATTAATTCTTTTTACATCCATCACACTTTCTTTCAAATTACTATCTAACACTATTCCCACGCCATTCCTTTTTCCATCACTTCCACAGTAGAAGAACTTGTATCCCTCCCCAATTTCCCTGGCTTTCGTACCCTTCCATTTAGTTTCTTGCAAGCACGCCACATTTATTCTTCTTCTTTTCAATACATCTGCTAACTCTCTGGATCTTCCAGTCATTGTCCCAACATTCCAACTAGCATACCTCAATCTCTCTTCCCGAGCTCGCTTCTTACGTCGCACCCGCCCGGGTTGGTGCGACAACCCTTGTCCATTTCCCGCAGGGGCCGGGTGCTGCTCCTGCGCGTCTCCTGCGGGGTACGCCCTAGCACTATCGCGCATATCATTTTCTCCAAACATGTTGCAAAAGGATTTGGCTTTGATTTTATAGCCGGCCGCCTGCCTGACACTAACCCTCTTTGGGAATGCGTTTGTTGGTGGTTTACCCGCCACCATTCGGGTGACCCAAGGTGCTTGATAGCATGCACTGGGTCTTAAGGTCCATTAGTCGCCTTTTACGACACCCATTGGAAGATATGGGGTGGTGCTATTCTTTATGTCCGGACACCACACGGACAATATGGGGTGGTGCTATTCTTTATGCACAAAATACTACTTACATAAATATTTTATACAATGTTTATTTGCACTCGTTCAATTAGTTATGTTGAAGCGTTTTATTTACATAACATTAACGTTTTGGAATTCATAGCGTTTTTATTTACATTCACATCTGAAAAGATTGATGATCCTACCTACTCGGTTTTATTTTAATAAAATTCTTCGACTGTTTTAGATAAACAAAGGCAAAAAATAAGAAGAAATAACTTCGAACAGTCGTAAAGATTCCTTTTATAATACTTTAAACTGTAGATAGGTGTTCGATTAATATTTGGCTAACATAAATTTTGTAACACGTCAAAAACTTGTTTATTTTTAGTATTTAGGTATTATTAATGTCAGCCCAAAACGAATAACTTTGTAAACGCATCACATTGATAGATTAAAATTTTGGTCACGCCTAGTTTATCGACCTAGAAGCATTTTAATAGTGTTTAACCTTAATAAATAACACTAATTGCATACTAGTTGGATCATTACCGTAGCGGGGAACTGATAAAATAGCACCGAACAAAATACTACGTTATCATTAAACCACAATCAAGAAAGCACGCACACATCGTTACAACTACACACGCACACATGCGCACAATTCACCTGTTGCTATGGTTGTATTGAGAGGCTTTGCGCAGACGCAGGTTGTAAGTTCTCCCACTATACTGCCATAGTAGTATCGCCATCCTCGTCTCATTGGTCCGCTCAGAAAGAGACGGAGCGTTGAACTTTTCACTGTCGGTAAAGCAGAGCGGCCTGCTGTACCGACCGCCGACTGGATCAACGGTCTTTCTCGCGTAGCGGACCTAACTTAGTTTTAACTTAACGTTGTAACGCAGCGTTTGTTTTATTCGATTTAACGGTCCGTTTTCAGCAATGTGTGTTCAAGACGTCACAATTTGAATTAGAGAACCGTTTGTGTGGTTTTTGTGACGGCAAATGTGCATTTTAATGTGTTGGCTACGAAAGCCTGTTGTGATACAGCCTTCGTTCGGTGAATGCTTAAATCACGCCATGTACCCCAGTGCTATGTAGGTTCGTTAAAAGTGCCAGTGCAAAGTTAAAATTCGAATTTGTGGTGGAGATAAAAAAGGTTTTAATACGTTATACTTTGTGCGTCTGTGTGTAGTGAATAAGTGCACCTCATAAAGGATTGGGAAATTAACTTCAGACTAAAACAGGGTATGTACGTATGTAGGTACTTTAGTTTCAATACTTTCTACTATATCGATTTGTATCTACTAACGGTATCGGTAGTCGAAAACACCTTTATGGTAGGTGTTTGATATTAAGATGACGTTGGTCCTCTAAGGGCCAAGTTTACCGACAAGTTAACAGTGCTACAAATTGAAAACGGCCGTTTAACATATCTTTTTCCATAAAAAAGGTCATGTTATCTTATCTTGTCGGTGAACTTGGCCCTAAGTACTGAAATATTTTAACATAAGTAAGAACCAAAATTATTCAAAAACATACTAGGTATCATATTTTTGCTTATCAGAGGTATTAATAGAAATCTGAATTAAGTAGAACGATTATTGTTATTAAAAGTTTCGATAACGTTTTGGTTTAGAGTGGCGCGCCAACTCGTGTGGTCGGGGATTCGAACCTTGACACCGGTATTTACTATCGTGGTCAGTCCAGTTTTGTTATTTACCTACCATAAGAGGTAGGTAGGCTCAACAGGAAAAATGAAATGAAAACGTTTATGGATATCGGATAATATTTTAGAAAATAAATTCTTATTTTCTTAAATATTGGAGAGTTTCAATTTTAATTATTTAATTTCGTAATGTTGTGTTTCAATTTATTGTTTTAATTACATAACAAACATTAGGTATATAATGCAAAAGGCCTAATTGCTTTCTCAAATATTATCCATGCTATTCATGAATTTCAATTACAGTACCTATCCAATTTATGGGCAACAGGAATCATAGCTTGAATGAGGATGTTTTCCAATAGCATCCGAAATTTGCTTATTAAACTGGTAAATACCTAAAAATACCAAGTTATATGGATTATGGATAGGCGTTAGACCGACAAAATACCTGTAGGTAAGTCATTCATCAACATCAACCATAGCGTGTCAGTGTTCAACTCAAGTAATAAGTAGTTTACAAACACAAGAGAATGATACACTCTATCGCCAAACAGAGGTTAGGTAGGTACCTATAGGCAGGTCCAATACGTCAGGTTTAGCTGGTCAATTCGTGACCTCGCTGCGTGAGCTGTTGGGTTCAAACCTAGTCGGTCAAACTCGATAGCCGTAAACACTTAAATATGAATTTCACTCACAAAAGTAATTAAACAAATATAGACAAGTCAGACAGTACAGTCCACATGATCTAACTTGGCCGGGGTCTGGTTGGCTTAGTGAGACATTCGCGCATACCTACAGTCGCCAAGAAAACAGTTAAAAGTGGGCAATGAACTTTGTTATTTCACAAATTAATATGATTTTTCAGTTATTTCCTGATGTCTATGTAGTAATGATTTATTAATATTAGCAATTTAAATTAGCAGCCACTCGTGACTAACTTCAACCCGGTCAAGTAAGATCATGCGGTCTGTATTTAACTATTTACACTACTACTTCACTGTATACATAGATACTTACAAAAAAAACAGGTTTAAAAAAAACCGACTTCCAAAAACTACACTAAAAACTATGAAATAAAAATGTTAAACTTCCATAAATAAAAATCTAAATGTATATTGAAGTCGGCGGGGCCTCTTCTTCAGGTTTTTACCTCTCAGCCTTTGAACAGGAAGAACGTGCGCAGTGTGTGCACGTGCAGCTTGCTTTGCGCCTCGACAAATTAACATTTCCTTTCAATCCTCCTTAATCTACAATGGTGCTTATTTTCATGCTAGGCCCCGCCGACTTCAATATACATTTAGATTTTTATTTATGGAAGTTTAACATTTTTATTTCATAGTTTTTAGTGTAGTTTTTGGAAGTCGGTTTTTTTTAAACCTGTTTTTATTTTTATCTTTTTAGTGTAGTGTAACCTGTGTAACCATTTTATTGTTGTTAATAATTACAATAAAGTATCATAAAATCATTTATGTATTTGCTACACATTTTGTATGTACCTACTTTTACCGAGATCGATTACTTCCACGAATTTAAATAGGTACTTATATTCATAGATGTTGGTGGATAAGAGCGTTTCAGTAAACAAAAAAACCGGCCAAGTGTGAGTCGTACTCGCGCACCGAGGGTTCCGTATCGGGTTTGGACGTATAAAGTGAAAAAAACCGGACCGTATAACTAAGTTTGTTTGTGAAGGAATTATGATGATTTAAAAAAAAACTGCACTAGTTAGGAACATCGTTTTATTTTTGGTGCAATATTTGGGTCAATTCGGCAATTCCTATCAACTCAAATTATTTCAGATTTTTCGCTCTGCAAACTTCGGAGATAAGGGGGGAGGAATGGTATTTTTTCAGACATTTTTCATCATATGTCGAAAACAGTGAGACATATAATAAAATGAAAATATATTTTGAAATGTGCAGATCAAGCCCTTTCATATGATATGTCATTTGACCTAGTAACCCCACTTTGAAATTTCGGACCCCCACTCCGGCCCCTTTTGCAATGAAAATAAAAACATTTTATGACTTTTTTTATTTTCAATAAAGTTTGGCAAGCATTTTTTATAAATGTTCCAAATTTCGAGTCGATAGCATTAGTAGTTGCTGATATAAGCAGGTGTGACAGACAGACAGACAGACAGACAGTCGCACCATAAGGGTTCCTTTTTACCATTTTGGTACAGAACCCTAAAAACAGTGTTTGTTTCAGTTTATAATAGCAATAGGCTCGCTCCCTAGCCTTCTATCAAATGCGACTTAAGCATAAAAAAATTGTGTGTACTATACACCTCTGTCTAACCTTGCGGGAAATACCGGCGTGATGTTATGTATGTATAATATCGAGATCAATTGCATTCAGGAATTCATGTACTTCAATATCACTTTTTGATCATTGTCATGATGTCATCGGGATACACCAAAAATACCGTTTATTACACCTGGTTAAAAATCTACCCAACCAAAGTTAATAAAATTTATATGGGACCACCTCGCGAGCTTCTTCTACCATATGAAAAAAGAATCACGTAAATCGGCTCATAGACCACGGAGTAATCGGTGTACATACATGAAAAAAAAAAAAAAAAAAAAAAAAAAAAAAAAAAAAAAAAAAAAAAAAACCAACCGAATGCAGAACCTCCTCCTTTTTGGAAGTCGGTTAAAAATGCGTAGTTACAGTGGAAAAATGCAATAGATCGTGCCGAGCGCATCTGCCTTTAAAAGAACATCAACGCGCCGCATACTTAAAGAGGGGGATAGGGACATAGCACATAGGACGCTTGCCATGAATGCTAATGGAGATTATCAAGAAAACATTACAGTTTAATGTATGGAAAATCATTGATGTTGTTATGGAAAATTAAGTAGTTGATCGAAGGTTTTTAGATGAAGAGATGAGTCTTCTCTATATAGAAGAGTCTAAGGTAGTTTGTTGATGGAGAAATTAATAGTAAGTATACTGCTTCTCTCTCATCCGTTCGGCTCTGGGTTTCTCAAAGTACCCCCACGGACAACTTTGGGTCCGTGACATAGGTAAAAAGTGCCAAAGGTGCCAAACAATCACTCAGTTCGCTCTTGACATATTTATTACGAAAATTATGCTGATCAGTTCGCTCTTGACATATTTATTACGAAAATTATGTTGACCACTCATCGTTTGTTTGACCAGTTTTAAAAATCACTTATTAGTGGGAAACTAATCAATAAAAGGATTTTTTTAATTATGCTTTGTTTTCTTTTACTAAAATTTTCTGCGACAGCGTTCGTTGAATTTCGAAATTCTGAAAGTGGCTACAAAAAGTTTAAGAACCACTAGTTTAGATGAACATAATTAAATACCGAAGTGTGAACTCCGATACATTCACCGAGAGATGACCGCATTGATGTCGCTATAAATATAATAATACCGCTACACGGTTCTTCCGTAAACATTCCACCATATCCTTTTGAAATCAACACTAGTCGAACTAACGAACAATTAAACGTAAACTCTACTCAAAGGATATACTGTGTCAACATCGCAAAGACATTCGACAAACTTCACCAATTTACTATTGTTCAGATTTCAATTATAAATCTGCCATTTTATTTGAAAGGAACAAGGGCCTTATTTTGTTGTGTTAGAGTTTACTGTTGATTGTGTTGAAAGGTAGATTCGTAAAACATCTCGGGTGACAACGCAGCACATTCCGGAGATGCCTTTAATTAGAGGCAGGTAAAGTCGGGCGTTCTGTTCGCCCGTGACATTAACGTCTTAACTTATAGGGCTGCCTGCCAAATGATTTCTTCGTAACTAATACAAACACCGTCTGCGAATATTACAGTTTCAGATGTAAGGTTTCTATGCTGTAACACACTTATGCCTAATGCGGAGATGCTCTTTTTCGTCTTAATTTATAAGGCATTCAAGAAGTCAAGGCTAATACTATTATGATGATTTTTAAATTTAAAAACTTCTCGTGCTGTAACGAATTAAATAATACCTAATGTTTTGTTGAATTTCTTGTGTTATTTTGATATATTTATTCTGTTCAATTAATTAATTATTTAATATCTAAAGTTTTATTGCGTAATCGCAATCTTCGTTGTATGCGTTTCTTTACAGACATTTGTCTAAACTCTAGATAAATAAAAACAATACCTATACCTATTTGTTTATAAAAGTATGAATATCAATATTCAAGTAAAAGCTTTTACAACAGCGGAAGTCAGCAATTATTTATTCAGTTCGTAGAAAACTATATTTAAATTGTCTATTATTTGTTCATGAATACAAAGCGTATTTAAAGTGTTTACAATAAAATGCCACGTTGGAAAGGATAAATAAAGCTTTACGAACTTATGCTTAGAATATTTAACTCACCAAAACGTTGTTAGGTAATACTTCCCACGCAAAGTTGTCTCGGCAAAAATATACTGCGAATATATTACAAGCTTAAATGTTCACTAACATAACATGCGACAGGCTATTTCAAAAACAAGTCGCTAGATATTAGATAGCAAAACTTTATTACCTCCTTCACAAATTGGCTGATACGGAATATAATTACGAGACATTCGTTTGGTCACCGATCTCCTTAGATAAACAGCACGTTTGTAAACTTTGGATATTAATAATAGTGTTGCTGTTTAAAAATGATGTACCTACCTAAGTTTAATCCGAATCTGTTGCTCCACGAGTAGTAAAAAATATGATAGCTTTTTTATCAAGTAAAAATTGCTGTCAAGTCTTCGATTAAGTTAGACAAGGACTATATTTTGGTTTCATTTGTAATATTGCAAGCTGTGAAATAATCCAGTATGTGAAATGTAACGTAACCACATAATAATCAAAGGTTTTGTTGTTTCTGTTCTGACTGTAGTCTCGACGTCAAATGTAAATAAGACGAAAGCTTTTCCGAAGTTTCCAAAGTACTTATGGCGAAGGAAAGTGAGTAAAGATTGAGGAAACAGGAAAAAGGGCGTCGCAGTGTTGTGTTGGTACATCGACCGCGTAACCGTCCGAGCGACGTGCGTCGTCGCGCCGTCAGATGTTCTCACGACGCGCCGGATCGCGGGCCCCAAGAGGAATCTCGTGAAAGTTGGCCAACACTCGCTCAAGATCAAGTGGATGGGTCGGCGGAACCAGTTTTGTGAATCGGCAAGTGTAGGCAATGATGAGTTAGGAATCTACGGCGAAACCGGCCGAGCCAACAACAGGTCCGAGGAAATAGATCATTAATAAATATACCAAACTAGAAAACAAGATTTAAATGATAAACTCGTGATAAAATCGCTATTCTATGAGTAGAAGCACGAGCGGAGACAGTTATGGCGCACGTAAAAGTATTAAATGTCAACGTGTTGGTGCGGTTATTAAAATAGCGAATTCATAATAGCAGTAAAATGTCATGACCATTATAGTTTTTGGTAGCATGCGTAGCCGCAACGGGTAACGCGACTCACGCGCGGGAGGCGTGCTTTAACGTGCTCATTTACCCTCACGGTCAACAGCCCGCATTACGAATTGATACTCGTAATCTTGCGAATGTTGAAATTTATTACAATAGCTCCCATAACACATAACAATAACAAAGAATACGTAACCGTTCCGCTGTAGTTCACGTCGGCTTAATTGCAGTTCAATAATTAGTTCTGGCACAAATGCCGCGTTAAACGCACCATATCCGTAGCCGTGAACAACTGAATACTTTATGTGACCTATTCAAAATGAATGGAGAAAAAATCTCCCATGCGATTCCTCTCACGTGCCATTGTGAATTGTTCCAGCTATCTAAATGCGGCATTTAATTGTTGTGGACTCATTGTCACTGCTATCTAAGATCTCACGGCAATGGTACAGACATAGACTTAAGTCCTTAGATTAAGTACAACATTTGTTTTGTGTGAAACAGCTGTCAAAAGAAGGTACTACGAACACAATACAACATTTTAGGACTTAAAGTTTCGTTTATTTATAACCCGACTACGGCAAAGCCAAAAGGAGGGTTCTGATTTTATTTATGTAACACTATTTACATGCATTCTAAAGATACAGAATTCACATATTTCACGGTCATAATTGGTAATACATATAAGCAGACTGTAAGGTATACTGATTGAGGATACTCTTTCTTATTGTATGTCTCTTAAACAAGTTAGTTTTTCATTCAAGTTTTTCGTACAACGTTTTTGGAATAACGAGATTTTTATGTAATGCTAGTTTACGAACATGATTGTGCAAGCTACGCCTCCTTGAAAAAAATGATTTAACACGCGTTGACCCACTGCAAGGCAATGCTCCCTTTCCTCTCTGTCTTGTATATGTGTGGATCAATCTTTTCTGTAGACATCAAGCTCTTCCCGCCATCCAAGTTTGAAAAACAATGGTATTACAACAGGGCCCCAATTCTGCTATTTGAATAGTGTAAGAATGGTGTCATAATGACACCATTACTATCAAAACCTAAGCGATCATTGGCTTAGAGTAAGACTAACTCTTTCGTCATTGGTCAAAACGATGCCATTACGACTAGTGTCTTAATGGCATCGTTCTGACATGATTATAACAATTGCATTAGCAGACTTGGGCCCCTGCACTGTGGTATTACATAATGTATTTCTGATACATAATATGCAGTATTGTATTATCAGCGTTCGCATTGCGATCTTTCAAAAAACCGTGCGAGATCGCATTGAAAAGTTAGGGAATCGTTTTTGTGTATTACCTTACAAACTGTAGGTAATACTAGATCAGATAACATTATTATAAACTTTGTTTGAACTAAATACTATTTAGTGTTTGAGCAGTTGAGCTTGCTCGTTGGCCGGTCTTAGTTGAGTAAACAAAGGTGCAAATGGTTACCTGCCCAGCTTATCTCACAAATATTTACATTTAAATAGCTATTGGTTACCGTTCGCTAGACCTTATCGCGGTGTCTAATTATATTGACCAATGTGGGAGTAGAAACTATTTCATTGATTAACGCTTAATGCCAAACTTTAGCGATTATTCTGAGAGTTATTTCGTGTAATGGCAATTGTTTGATGAAATATCGGAGATCGTGACACATAAAAATTTCAATGGACGATTGATAGGTCAGATAAAGAGTATCTGACAACTTCATGAAAGGCTTTAGCTTAAAGAATTTAATTTCATATATCAACAAAAGGTTGTAAAAGGTTTAGCTTTGGTACCGAAACGCGGGGACAGCTTAAACTTTTACAACCTTTAAAGAATTTTCAAGACGGGAAGTTTCTCCTAATAAAATTGTGATAATGAGTTTTAATCCATACACATAGGAGCGTCCTCATTCTATCATAAGACACGCAATAAATTTAGATCGGTAGTACGCAGTCATACTAACCGATATTTCTTAAGCGGCTTAACTCCGAGTATCAAGCCTTGTCTCATCGCTGACTTCTTCAAACCTGTTTTCAAGTGGACCAAGTGGTCCCATAAAATTAATAAGGTCATACAGACACCATCATAAATTTTATACAACACACTATTATGGGCTGTTGGGGGATTACCATGGGATACTAGTTTAGTGCCGAGGGGTTCGAAGGAATTTTATCTATGGAGGTATGGTGTTGTCCTTCAACAGATGTATTTTGGAAAGAGGCAGCAGGCAGGTTTAATGCTTCTTTATTAGTATTTGACGGGTTTTCTAGTGGAGCAACCGCCATGGCGGTTCTAACTAAATACGTAGGTATGTCTGAGGCTAAACTAAGATCATCGTTGGTTATGAACTTATCTGCTAGGATAAAAACTTTCTAGCTTAGAGCTAATAACTTCTCAAGTTGAGAAACTAGTTTCAAGAAAAGTTTCGAAAATAAAACATCGAAGAATCATTCTTACTTCAGAAAATCTTTCACAAAAGGTGATAAATAAAACTGATATCAGATTCAAAAGAAACTTTGTATCTGACATTGATAGCCATTTAAATGGGCTGAGCTTTCTTTGAGAGTTATTTACATATTTTCTTATCGCGGTGTGACAGATATGGAGTATTTAATCGACTTGCTTCTCGTAATCTCTGTTTACATTGATGACTGGAGTCGTTAGTTTAAAGTAACATAAGGTATAATATACTCGCCCGCATTCTTTCGATATTGACATTTCATTATAGTTGAGATAATCTACTCATTTTGTTAGAACGTATTTAATTGTTTTACTTCGATGGCATTGGAATGTTACGAGATTGAACTGCTATAAGGTAAAATAAATCTAATTTCCTTAATGTTGACTTTGTTGATGTTTGGTTTTCCGGCGAGCAACCTTAGAATGTCTAGAAGAGTATCTATAAGATCTAAAGGAGTAGCTATAGGTAAAATAATTCCAATTTCCCTATAATTTTGACTTTGTTGCTGTTTGGTTTTCTGGCGCGAGAATCCTTCGAATGTCTTTAAGAGTATCTATAACTTGACTTGCTAAAATATTGCAGCCATTTAAATAACTACTTGTGTCCGCGATTCTGTCCGTATGGAAATCGGAAAACAAAACAATGTCGTTATTTTCTTCATCAAAACTTTACCACCCCTTTTAAAAAAAACTTCCTAAAGCCCGTCACAAACGTAGCTATAATATATATTAATATATCGGTATAATGTATTGGTGACGTCATTCATAGAAATATATAGCTGTGTGTGTGGTCGCTCGAAAATTTATATAGAAAATATGTCGTAATATGCCTTGCTATGATTCATATTAATATATATTATAGCTACGTCTGTGACAGGCTTTAGCAGGATGTTTAACGAATGTAGCTCAATCAATCCCTTAAATTTAACCAACCGCTCTATTTAAAATGTAACCAAATTAATGTAAGCAGACAATTTGTAAACAAATTATACAAAGTTTCCCATTTAATGTTAATCGAGTGGTTACTGGAAAGGTGTAATAGGCTTAATATAACAATCAATTAAGTCCCGTAGTCAAACTAGGGCTCCGTTTAAGGGGCAGTCGAGCAAGTAACCTTTAGTTGTCAAAGGTGGCATTGGCAGTTAGTCAAGACGCGTGCCAGTTTCTTACACCTGCATTTTTTATGAACAACAGCTGTTGATGTGGGGAAGAGTTGCACGTGCCAAATCGTACTTTGTAATACATATTACATAGAGGAGAGTTTCTTTACACGTTACGGGTGCAATATAATATTATTCAGGATAATTAATAATAATAGGAGAGTTTGATATTTTATTTTGGGAATTAAGATTTGAAGATCGTGATAATTTTATCAACGAAAAAAAGTTAAACAGTTTCGAACACGGGAATTAAATACTTTAAAAGTTTTTTAATTTCATGAAGGAACTGAAACTATGGATGAATACAATAAAGAAAATGGTTTGTGAAGGTGGTCTGAAAGTAGAATTCAAAATAATTATCCGTATTTATGCAAAATGGAACCACAGGACTTTTGTTACTTTTTTTGAAGAAAACTATTAAATGAATATTCTTCAAAAAAATTTAAAAAATAACATTTCAAAAAAAAGTAAAAAATAACATCGTGTGGTTCCATTTTGCATAAATACGGACAATTATAGAGTAGTTATTATAGGGCAAAATCAGAATTCACTAGATGTGGATATCATCGATAAGTTCAATACAAAAGCAGTTATGTGAAATTGAAAGCGATAGGCAGAGACTAGCAAATTAAATTGAATGATAGTGCAAAGTGATTCGATACGGCTGTTATTGTTTGTTTAAATGTGAATAACTTTAGTAAGTTACTTATAGAAAACAGGAAAATCAAAAAATTATACTAGACTGGTAAGTTGGTAGAATTGGGTTACTTAGTACTAAAGACTTATAACTACGGAACCTAAAACCATCGTAGCGAACTGAAGGTAAACAGTTCATTCTACAACTTTATTATAGGTACAGACTTCAGGTACAGACAGTGACAGACAATGTATCAAAAACGTGGTTTTGTTCATTTTTTCTTTTCTCACCTTTATTATAATTCAACCAGTATTTTAACTTCACAACACTGAATTTCAATGCAGTGTATTTTCTCCAAAATTCTTTGAAATTACGTTATTTACATATCTACATTTTGTCACGGGCATTCTATGTCTATAAAATGCGTAGCTCCCTTGCAGTAGGCAACTGAATACCAAGTGTCGTGTGTCAACAAAACTCATGAGCTGCATTTTATATGCACGCACATACTGCGTGCATTATACAAAAAAAAATATTAAACACATTGCTTTATTACAGGGTAATTGCGTAACGCATGACAATCCAGGTTGCGCTTAATATGTGTGCATAATTATTATGTTCGAGCCTATATCGTCCGAGCATAGGTACCTGCTGGCCAAAAGCATAACTTAATTTGCAAACTGCATGGTTTTGTGCTAATGATATCCAATGGACATTAAATCTGAAGGGCAGTTCTCGCATGTAATTTAGCACTATGACTGACAGTTACCGAACCGAGATTAGAGTATGATTTGCCTAAAAATGGTATTCTGTTAATCAGTTTTGTTGTATATATTTGTGCACGAGAGTATATTTTTAGTATCACTTATGTGCCAGTTCAGAATGTTAGCAAATTGTCCGCTTTGGTTTTGATCAACTTTTGGTTAATTTCAATTTCATTGCGATATACATAAGTTCACATTATTATTTTGTCGTTGTTTGTCAAGAACCATGGCATGTATGCATTTGGAACTATATTTTGAACATCTTAACTAGAAAAATGTTGCCTTCTGTTCACTGTGCAGCTCGTCTCGTTATTACTTTCGAGACCTGCCGTGGCACTTCACATTTCATCAACACCTCGTTTCCCCCAATCAAATGCCGACCCCACAAATAACCCCATTATAACCGCAACGCAAACACTCACAAGTACTTGCATAGGTACTACGTTTGTTTGCACCTGCACGGCCACAGACTGTATAACATCGATATTTCGGTCGCGTGCCGCCCCGTACGTGACTCACGCTGTGCCGTGACGTCTGTCGTTACCCTTCGGAGTTGGCGCCGCAATGCACTTTATAGTGAGTTCATTATATTACACATGTGCTTTAATTGTTGGTTTGTGATCAATGTATATTTAGGCTGTGGTCAAATTATGCAGTATGGTTCCCAGCTATAATAATTGGTGAGCCATGGGTATGGTAAAAGCTGTCTGAAGGATATGGTATTTCGCAGGAAAGTCTTCCTCTTTGCTATTAAAAAGATACCTGTCAGTCAGTCATTGTGATTATAGACATTTACTGGTAGATTATAATGATTATGTAGCTCCATAATGAAAGTCTTGATAAAATTTCTACTATTGGTAGTAGTGGTTTTCACCCTAAAGTTTGAATTGTTGTTGATTTGAACTTACGACCAAGTTCAAATCCAACATTACGAAACACTCGCCAATAACAAAACGCCTCCTGCCTAGTGCCATCGTTTCTTTGAACTAACAACAAAAGTGGTGAGTTCAAATTCAACTTTGCCGATCCATATATTCCACGCCTTATAACATGTTATGCAGCTGAATAAAGTAGGTATATCCATATTTTGTAACTAGCTGTGCCCGCGACTCCGTCTACGTGGAAATCGGAAAACAACACAATGTCGTTACTTTCTTCATACAAACCTTACCACCCCTTCTCATTAGGGATCGAATTTAAAAAAATCTTTTCTTAGTGCACCTCTAGGTAGGGTTGCCAACTTTTATTAGAAGAAATAGAGTATATTTGACTTCAAAGGAGGTAAATAAAGAGTACGGACTTCCAAAAAATAGTACACTATAATTTATTTTATATTTTTTAAATTTTTGTGCTTTTCGCAGCACAACAATTTTTCATGGTTTTTAAAAGAATTGTGTGACTCATTCTAACTCTAAATTTATATAGATCAAGAGCTCATTTTTAATCAATTTCAATGAAGCTCTGTTTCTCGCTTGGCTTGCGGAATTAGGGATACCAACATATTAACAGTAAATGCTTAGTTGACTTTTTTGGTGATGATAATAGGTTTTCATAATATTACATAACTGATACTAGTATAGTAAACGTGTAAAATAGAGTATTTTAGCGTACTCTATTAGTGTTAAAGATTATAAAGTACACCTACATGAAATAGAGTACAATACTCTATTTTAGAGTACGGTTGGCAACCCTACGTCTAGGGTAGGTACGTACTTGACTCAAGGAATATTTTTCTCAAAATTTTAATTTTCTTAGTCCACAGGTTTAGGGTTCAGTCAGTTTAGACAATTGGTGTCGGCTTGCTGCCGTGCGGTAGCCGTGCGGCAGCCATGCGCGTGTCGTAGGTACTGCGCATCGCCGATTGTTTTTTTCCATACAGTTAATGACACGTCGAGAGCGTCGTCCGGTTGCACGACAGTCGGACGGCGCTCTCGCAATCCGACACCAAACATCTAAATTGAAAGAGCCCTAATTAATTACAGAAGATGAAAGTTAACCATCATTGGTCCTATATGCATTTCTTTCGCCCCTATTGGCTAAGAAACAGTTCTGACTGGCCCTTCTAAACATACCTGAAATTTTTACTAAGGTTGTCGACTTTAGTGGAGTTGTCGCGAATTTTGCCTGTGCGTTGTCTGTCAGTCAGTCACGGTACTATTTTATTGGTATAATTATATTATAATAGGTATTATAAATGCGAACGTAACTTTGTATGCTTGTCTGTTTGTTTGTGATGTTTTTATTTTTACGATTAAACCGCTCCACCAATTTTTATAAAACTTGGTATAGATAGAGAGATAACTTGAACTTTGGCGAAAGACATACCTAGGCTACTTATTATGCGGGTATAGGGTAGTAGTACCCCTAGATAGAATGCGAGTGAATCCGCTGGCAAAAGCTAGTTGGCTATAAATATTACGTAGGTATTTATGGGTATCTACGTATGTAAGCTGACCTAAAAAACAGAAGTAGCTACATACCTACATACTGTTATCAAATAACAATGCCGTTTGCCATTGCGGTTTAGTATTCCCGTTTTTATTAGTTTTTCAAAGCTATATTTTTATATATTTTTATGCGTGATTATATTGTGCTCATTAGTAACGTAGCCGTTCCATAAAATTTTTGTAGAAATAATTTGCCTTACCAAGGTGCATCTATAGTTCTAAATTACGGTTAAACTAATTGAAATAAATCGTCTAAAACACACGCCACTTCTGAGTGCAAAATTTCTTTTTTTATTTTTTTTTATCGAACAGATTAACCATCGATAGACCGCAGACATCGCCTAGTGCTGTGTCGCCGCACTGTTTTATGGTTGAAGTCATCGATCGTCGACGATCTACCGCAGAAAAGGTTTCCCGGTATGAACCCAAAAAAACTTAAAATAATTAATGGTTATTTTGTACAATTTTCCAAAGAAGTTATAGGTTGCTTTATTTGATTGAAGTCTTTGTCTAAGCTTGTGTTTTGCTTTTCATGGTAATTTACAACCAGTTTTGGTTTGTGAGCGTTCTAAAAAGGGAGTTCAAGCTCTGGCTAATAAGTTAAGTGTCTTACAGCTACAAGTTCCTTTATTATTTATTTGCAACGATACATTACAGAGACAGCGAATACTTAGGAGTAAAACCTATTTAGACAAACTTTGGAACATTTGTTCTGCAACTCTAAATGAAAATTAACGGTTTGCAATTTTCTACACATCGCTCTTTCCCTGAAATTCCTTAATCAGTATCATTCTGACATTGTTCGCGTCAATCTTATCTAGTTTAATAATTTTAAGGGGGAATTGGAAATTGCATTGGTGTTTCTATAACTTGATACGATATACGATACGTTTTATTTGATACAGCACGCTATTTATTTAAAAGGGCTTAACATTATTTTGTATGAATTTATAAAAAAATCATAGAAGTAAAAATACGCTGAACTCGAATGGTTGAATACCTCGGCGTTTATATGAAACATGCGACGCACGTGCATGTGTCGTAATCTAATGTAGGCAGTATTTGAAATAGTAGCTTATCTCAAGATAAGAATTTATTGCCTTTTACGCATTGTATAGCGATTACATTAGAATTTTTGTACCACGGTGACGTCGGGGAAGAAAAATGGTTTACTCGAATATTAAATCAGCCGTTTTCTATATATTTACTTGATATTAGAATTTCAAATGACGTAAGAATCACTTTAATGTTATATTGTATTTTCAAGATCGCGTTACGGGCGCTCGCCTTGATGAATTTCTACAAAAACGGTGATTCATGCTACAATAAATATAACAAATAACCTACTCTCATGAATGTAAAGGCTATTTTAAAGTAAAACTTATTTTGCTAATATTAGGTACTTATTGTTAATACGAAGTACATGCTACGTCGCTCGTAGAAGAGGTCAATCGTGTTCTATTGAGTGGTAGCATGTTAAGTATGACATGAGAATTGACGTTTAACAACAACGATACTATTGTGCGCAGGACTGATTGCAACGTGAGAAGTTCACTATTCGTGAAAGAAATTGCAAAATTTTCGAGGAAACAGCAGAAATACCACCCTCCGCGGATTGAGCAAGCGAAATTCCAACAAAAACGATTTTATGCAATTACGCTTAAGTTGTCCGGAGAGTTATTACTAAACCGAGAGCGCGGTCACGCCGCCGTAATGTTCGCCGGGATCGCTCGTGCGAGTCACGAGCCTCTCACAGCCTTATTCAGCTACAGAATCCAGCCTTTTACCGTCTTTTTGCCCTTTGTAAAGGTTATTTTTTACGAACGCAAAAATACACGGTCGAGATATTCGCACGTCATTTTTACAAGTGCGTTCCATGTTCGATATTTTTTATTCCAATTTGTGTCTGACACAACGCGACAAGCCGTAAACAATAGGTTTGCCGTTTGTACTTAAAAATACGACATCTAAATTGTTAACAGTAAAAAAAACATGTTCTTGCAAAAATATGGAAATATTGAATCCAACATTTTTTCCATCACAAATCAACACAAGATAAATTCTAACTTTGTGTCTGCAATCCGATAGGAATAAAATCTAGCCAATACAAATACGTCTCCGCAAAAACAGTAATAGTATGTTACCAAACAAATCTGGGCAGTGGTTCGTCCCGACGTCTGTCGCATGCCTTCACGTCGGAGCCGCTTTATAAGAGTAACCACACTCGCACAGCTACATTATTAAATAGGTAGTTGCTCATGCACCTAGCATGTGATGAAATGTTTCTTGTCGGCTTCTTGTACAAGGAACGCTCAGAGCGGGAATTTGAAATGTAGCTTGGCGTATCTTAGTGTTTAAATGGGGTTGAGCTTTTGTGCTTTTACCGAATGTTCAATGGCTTCTTCCTTATTTAAGGGATAAACAGGTAATAAGTGTAATCTACACATGTCGTAAGTTCCTTCACCTGAGTAAAGTTACCATAGTGTAGATTAACCTCATTTAACTTGGCTATGTTGCCTTAATCGTCGTTTGGCGAAACTGCGTGAAGTACGATTAAAATCTCAAAGATTTCTGTGGTGCCACACATTTGAAGGTTCACCCCACCGGAAGGGTTTCATCAGCTATATCTTAGTAAAACAGACATGGATAAACATAACCTACCTGTTTTACCATGTTTTTTTGTAGTACCTATATGAAAGTATGTGAAAGAAAAGTTATAATCTCTTAATTTTATATCTTATTATTAATTATTAGTATGACTTTAATTTTTGTTAAGTTATTTTAGAAAAGTTAGGTTAAGTGTGCCCAAAATTCCTGTTGTTCGCCCGAAAAAGGAAATGACCCGCCTACGCTTCGAAAAAGTATTTTTCAGAAGGATAAATACGTATTATTCAGCTTTTATAACAAATTCACAATCATTTAAAAGAGGTTATCACCATACAGTGTATAATACTTTTGTATCCTACGGCAATGCTACCATAAATACGATCTTAAAAGATGGTTCATATATATATAAGAGAGTCCAAAAATTTGACAAAGCAATAAGTTAAGAATAGCTATCTCTACCGATAAGTACACTTTTATCGATATAAGCGTAAATAGCAAACTTTTTTGCGATTTAATTTCCTTCTGAATAGGGGAGAGAGGTCATAGTAAGTGCCTTCCCTTTCTGTGATCTTTTAGATACCTTACCTATCGTGACATCAATAAACGTTTCAAATGTGTGTTGGTTGCAGGAACAACCACAACTTTTGTTTTACTAATGCGACAGGGAGGGATGTATTTGCCGATCGCATGCAACGGTACCAGTTACGAACTATTACCATCACTATAGCTGAAATTAGAATTGTAGAATAGCCCTTTATAGAAGAAAGTACAATGTAAATGACTTTTTGGGCCCGTATTAAACGATGCTAATTCGCGTTTAACGCGTGTCTATCTTTTTTGTGGTACGGCCCCTACTGTTTTGTTTAAATCTTAGATTCATGTTTGAGCATTTTTTTTATAAAATGGGCTTTACAGCCTGTCAAGTACAATGGTGTTGTTTCACTATGTCATCGAAAGAAAGATCAATTCATTCGTCCTCAGATTTTTTTCTGGCACAATTTTATGGAGAAACAATGCTTACTCGTTTATTCCAAGAAGCGTATGCAATAAACGACGGCACTGAAGCACTTTATAAGTCGTGTGAGTCGTGTAACTATGTTGATGCAGAATTCATCTTCATTACTGTGCCGATGCGCTGACGTTCGAATGAGATAAGTTCCAGTATTCCATGCGCACCAATGTTCTTTAAGGCGCAGATATACGACTTTTAAAGATTTTAAACTAAAGATCACGTCTAAACGAGTAGTTTTAATGATTTGAAAAAAAAAAGCTAAACTAGAGCATTTTTTTAATAATTATATTAGAGTATATTTTAGATTACGTTTATCTATGTAGTGTAATTAATTTGTAAAGTTAGGTCTAATGCGTTCGAAAAAGTGAGATCGCGCGAAAACTATTGAACGTATTTTTACGAAACCTTCACCATTTTAAAGATAATTTAACTATCTAACTTTTAGTGAGAGTGTTTTTTTTTTAAATCAAATATTCGTTACTAAAAAGTAATAATACGTCTAATTCGGCACAGCGCGCTCCTTGATAGGGAGTCGTATTGCTCGGTGGGCGTATGTCGCGTTGCGTGAGCTCAGCGCAGAACTCTCAAACTATACCGCCCAATCACTCAAGGCCGCTGGCACTTAGTAGCGCCTTAACGCGAGTTCAACGGGCTTTCACTTTAGTTTCCTGCGGCGAAAGTATAGATGAATGTCGTGGGATAGCTCGGCGATTAGGTAAAGATTGCTCTGTTGATGTAATCTTTTGTGATGCTAAATTGATTATTATCGTTGATAAGATTCTGTTGGGAATTGATTTTGTATGCGTTGAGAAATTACTGATTTCAATTTTATCATTAGTCGAACCTATCGTGTGGTTTCGCTTGTGTATTTGAATGTTTTAAGAATTTGGCAGTAAAATAAAATTCAAATACTTTAGTTGTCTGCCTCATGTCAGTTCATTGGATTGTTGGGATATAACTTAAACAAATTAAATGACATTATTTATGCATTAGCTCGCTTGGTTGAAATATAATAATTAAATAACTATAAAATAAACAAAAAGTTAATTATTACCCGTAGTAGCTGCATGAATAGCGTAATAAAATAATGAACCGAGCGTATAGGTAATAAATAATTACGAACGAGTAGATTAAAATATGCGATTTGATACTTTGCATTTCCTTTGCGATCCAATCATGGAATCCATCCTTTTTATGCTCTACTATGTCAATGCAAATGTACTCTACAGTTTTCCCGTAAAACGGGTGTAGTTGACCACCTAAACTGTACAGTTTTCTTGAAACCACATGTTGCGGTGACGCAGTATTAAAACCCCGTTGTCTATAAAACATAATACTTACTACCTTGTCTTCATTTATAAATCTCATAATTTTATTAAACACCTTCACATCAAAACCCTGTTGATTTCGTAAATTTGATTTCTCGTAAGACGACAAAACGATGACGTTTCTGCTTTCGTTTATTATCCTCCGTTTATCCGCGACTTGGGGGAACAAAATTGAAACTTTGCCGTTTTTAAGCCCGTCCCCCGAGTTCAGGGCTCACCCCTACGGAGTCTATAAACTGAAAATTGTATCACGCAGCGATTTTTTTTATTATTACTGGCTTTTTGGTTGGCTTCTCCGAGTAAGTATAAAAAAGTTTGTTGGGTTGAATTTTAAACGTGTATGGGTGTGGTTTTGTTGACGCTTTCGTGTGGTGTGCTAAGCTCGTATATCATTTTAGAATATTTTACGATAATAATGGAGCTTTCATAATAAATTTATTAAAAGCAGTTTCCATTCAAAGGGCTGTGTTTTTATTGTAAACTGCTTTCAATGGACCATTTAATTCAAACGTTATCAACATAGAAGAAACCCATTTAATAATGCACAGACACCATGATGGCTGGGAGATTTACCGATTATATTATTTTACGTTAATAAAACTCATAAAATATGGAATGTAGGTGTATTGTTCCAGTCCTCGGCCGGAAGTGCGCCTCATGGCGTCGCGGGATTCAATGACGTCATATTAATATCCGTTATAGCGGCACCCGGTTTCCTGTTTCCGTTTTGTTGCATTTCGCTGAACAGTGTAATTACCTACTAGAGATTTTAACGCTTTCGAATATTTTTACATGAATTTTATCATGTATACGTAACGTTTACGTTTGCGTTTTCAGCCTTTTATTATTATCGAGGTGTGATGTGCGAAAGTTGAAAACGAAAGTTTGCTTTCTAGAATTGTCAGTAGTGTGTAATTATAACAGTTATCGTATGGGATTGTAAGTACCGCAGTTTAGTAACGTTACGTTAACTATAACAGTACGTTTGGTTCGCGTGCGTCGTACTGAGCTCACTATTTCAAACGGGACTGGGAGTGAACATTATAGACACGCGTTTTATTGTTTATTTGAACTTGAATTAAAGGTTATAAGCACTTGTACTGTAAGGCTAAGACTACATAAGACCGCGATTTGCGATGGTATTGGAAGAGCGTAACCAGGATAAACATGGTGCTGCTACATTATACGCGAAAATCCAGCGATCACGTGGCTACATTAGGTACACAAACTGCGTTCAAATCCCTCACTCCGCATCGACTCTACACACACGCACAATGTAGCCACACACATACACATATTTTTAGCAGTTCGTAGGTACTAATAATCATGCAAGTGATTTTTTTTTTCGAATAATTTCGCCATAGAATTATATAGCCGATGCCGATAAACTAATGTTGTTCCTATCGCTGCTTTAATTAAATATTGCTAGCGATATTAAAATTTAGCGTGCAGTCATACATGTGAATTAGTTTTAATCGCTTATGTATCGTCGCGGCCTAATGTAGCTTCGGCCTAACTTGTGTTGAATTTTTTGGCCGTTTACTTTACCTTTATGTTGGTATTATTGGGTTTTCCCATTAGAAAATTCCCATTAACAGCCCAGAGTCCGGATTTGTGCCTGGTTGATGGCAATAGGCCCCCTATTGCATGGCACTTAAAAATAACTGGCTAAATGTGGGTGTACTATACACCTCTACCTTAACATTAGGTACCTACATGATGTTATGTTACTTGCGATCAAAGTGCACACGAGCGGAAATGTTTACTTCATTTACATAATTCTGTATTGATAAGGCGTGCATCGTAAGAAATTCATTTCGTTAAGTTAGAATAAACAGTGAATTGGAAATTATAAGAAAGGCGCTAAACCACTAACGACAGTAGGTATTTCATAAGTCTATAATATGACGTATTCTTTACAGTACTTCTTTTTTAGGTTTCCTTATTACTCTCCTTACCTACTGTGAATAAACGTGGCCTATTTAATTACATTCACACAGCATTTTCCATGGTGAGAAAATTACTTTTTTAATTTGCATACGTTAACTACAATGCATGATTCAATATAGGTAGGAAGGTAGGAACCTTACCTACTGAACCAATGCACAAATATTTTCTTATCATTCTCACACAGCGGATTTCGTCTCGTATTGAATAAAAACTTAAGGAACGGATGTGGATGTAATTTGGCAGAGAGATAGATTATAGTCTGATATAGCACGGTTTATATGTACGGTTCTTGTGGGATAGATTTATAATTTCCACGCGAATGAAGTCGCGGGTAACAGCTAGTAATTTATAAGGTAAACTAAAACAATTCGAAATAAAGTTTGTGATGAACGCAATGCAGCAACATATTGAAAATTTGAATTTAATTTAAAATAGTAAACATCAACTTGA
Source organism: Thalpophila matura (assembly GCA_948465475.1). Lineage (NCBI taxonomy): Eukaryota > Metazoa > Arthropoda > Insecta > Lepidoptera > Noctuidae > Thalpophila > Thalpophila matura. The sequence continues at coordinate 9,923,160 of OX419190.1, read as the reverse complement.
TTGGTTTATAAGTTCTGCACACAAAATCGTACTGAACCATTATTTATTTTTACACCTGTTCACAAATAAAATGTTCAATTTGTGACGCATCAAAATATTGGCTTGGAGTGGATGAGCATACGATACGGCATTTTATTTAAAATAACGTAACGTTATTTGCATGCCAAATCGGACACATATTGAATGAATTCGTATTGCTTGCACACTTGATTAAATCAGATTATCTCATACTAACCGATATAAATCGAGCCTTATCATAGTTTGCCTAAACATTATCAGGCATCGACTTGGCAAAAACTTCTCTTAGGCTCGTATTACAGAACGATGAAATCTATGCTCAAGCAGAGATCTGTGCTCGAGCATCGTTCTGTAATACGAGCCTTAGATTTGTTTTTCAACTACGTCTGTATTTTCTTCCTTTGATCAAAATCATCCTGAATGAAGTAATGAAGAGCAATTTACAAGCAAGACAATTTACTTTCTTTAATTTATTGACTTGTTACTTATTGAATTCGTATATTTTTAAGATTCCGTACCAAAAAGGTAAAAATAGGAACTCACTCTGACTATTTCTCAGAAATCATCAAACTTCACAAATCAACTCAGTTATGCGGTTCAGTTTTCAATTTTCATAGTCCAAGGAAGCGGTAACGCGGTAGGTACCTTCGGTGAACGAGTCCGCCTCGCATATTGCCGGTTTATTTATTATTTAACAATCATACTCGTAATTTATAGGAAAGAAGATGTGCAGTAGGCAAAATATAGTTTAGGTACTAGTTTTAAGATGACTTGTGCTCAACATACAACGATTAAACTAATTTTTCTTTTATATTCGGCTTTATATTTTCGATTCTCATACAGTAAGTCCGTTACCCTGCAGTAGGATTACGTGCAATTACCTAGTGAAAAGTTAAAAGCGGTGAACATTATTTGTCCAGCCCTACATAGATTGCTCTTGTCGTGAATGTAGTACGACGTTATCACTGCGCAACTTCCGTGCTGACGTCAGTACGCAGTAGGTGTCAGTCTCTCTGTTAGCTATGCTTCGTTTCGCAACTAACTCACGTGCTGGTTTCAATTGAACCTTACCATGGGCACGGGCCCTTTACTTGACTTGGCCTATTTTGGTTTTAAACGACAAGATTATACTGTTGTCTGTCATTATTTTGGGTGTCAGGTTGTTGTCATGAAATAATGAAAAGGAATTATGGTAAGGAGGAAATCCTGGCTTTGTCTTTTAATTTGGCTTTTCATAGGTAAGACCAGAGTCTGCGTACAGATTATAGATAAACTTCCTTATATTATTTTCGTTAAGCTCTTCATGAAAGTAGAAAAGATTTAACAATAATGTGTGTAATGTTCACAAAGATTAATGAACAACTGGATATACTCGTCTTTGTCTATACAGATAGATTTAAAAGAGAGAAAGATAGAACATTATAATAAGGTTAGTAAATAGTTCAGCTGCGGTTGTCTTACTTGTCACTCAGCCTCTCAGCGATGATTGTGACAAGTTTGTGGGCGGATGTAGAAAGTATGTCTAAATTTATGGACCAGCTCCGCCTTTAACTACCCATTGTCTCTGGTTTAGAACAATAGTACGCTCTAGGGTGTTACCTATGGTTATTTTAATTTCCCGCGGTGACCTTAAATTTTCCTTAAGTTGACTTTGTGAGTGCCCTGTTTAATGACAGTGACTTGAATAAAATAATAATGTTACGGAAAAAGTCGGTCGTTTGAGGAAAATTACTCTTTGTCTTACAGTCAGTAATTAATTTGCATATTGACATACCTACTGCTGTTGTTCCTTCTTACTGTTAATATTGTATTTCTATCGAGCGAGAGCTTTAACTATAAAATATTTTTCTTTAAATGTGAGCACGAGTTGAAGAAGTTTATTTTTAATTGCAAAAGTTAAAGTAACGGAGGTTACATCTAGTGTCACATTCAGCGGGGCTTAAGTTGTCGTTTCCTGGGACATCTAAAGCTCTGTGTCACGAACCAGTCTAGTGTCTGGGGTATTACACGATAGAGTGCACTGCCGACGTCGGCGTCCGTCGTGAATGTATTAAATAGTGAGTTCATTAATGCAACGCCTTATTGCTCTTTGAGGCTTTTGAGGACCTCTTTTAAAAGCTGCTGGTGGCGTAATTGGCTTTTCTGTTCTGTTACAAAAATAGCCACTTTGGTCCGATATTTATCACGTTCCGGGACACTGAATGCCTATAGACGTAATTACAATAAGACTTGTGTCTCGTCGTGTGTCACGAAAAGTGTTAAAAGAAGAACTGGAGGTTTGTTCATCTTGGATATTGTGAGATTCCCTCGACGGATTAAGTTTATTGGGATCTAGTCTAGGAAAGCCTTTTATAACCCAGGAGTGCCCAACAATCGGACCATATTCCGTTATTGGAAAACTGTAATTTAAGTGTGCATCTCTGGTTAAACCCTTAGACATTGCAATAATATCGTAGTTTTGAAACGATATATTTAGGTAGAGTTAACTACTATCACGTCGGAACTATTTGTACTGTCTAATAAGACATCATCTCTTTCAAGCTACAATACTTACTATTTAAAAATGTTTATTCACATTAATGCATCTCAGATCGCATATAAAGTGCGCTTAGCTAATTTTATGCCATCATTATCGTGCCGCGTCAACGTTGTTATGAATAGAAAGTAGGCAAGGTTGCGTGTTGCATACTGCGGTCACAATTATTGGTTGTGTCATAACTTCGACGGTTATTGAAATTATCATGGCTAATTATATCGCATAACATTACCATGCGCGAGTTTATTGGACACGTAATTGTTTATTGTTTGAGGTGTTGAAATGAAAGTTGCATAGAAAGGCTCAGTGGTACCTTATGGCTGGCTATGTTTTGACAGAGAATACTGTCATCGGTTACCCTAAGTTAAGTAGCTAAAAGTATATTTTGTGCAACCGCCAGTTACGGTCTGGTATGTCCCAGGCATGTATGATATAAAAGTTTTTATCAAGTGCGCTGGAAAATGTCGTAATTCTAAACCGTAACTTAAAATTGTTTATCAGGAAAACTCTTGACATTTTCTTTTAAAATCGATGCTGTACAAGTCTACGTATGAACTATTACCATTAAATATTGCGAAAGCCAAAGCTTAAAGTCGAGCCTCCAGTCAATATCTCACACATAGACCCGTGTCCGCGCCGCTCACATAACATCCTATGTTAAATTGATACTAAACACACAAGTATAACCTTGATAGCCGACGTGGGATAGGCTTGCGTGCGTAGATTGACCTTTGTGGATTGCTAAATTGTCGGGAACTGGTTTTGTAGCGCTATCCGACGTTCAATAAAACGTAAACAAACGGAACATACGCACAAAATGGCCGCCTAGAGGCCCCACATTGTGCGATACATTCCTTGAGAGTTTTAAAAAAAGTTTATGGGAGCTAATAGTGTGGGGTCAGAAATTTGAAATGAATTCAACCCCATTGAACTATTGTAGCGAACCATATATTGAGGTAAGAAAATATGGAGTTATACTGACATTAATACAAAGAAGCCGTATTTGGTAAAGCTGTTTCGGTGAGATGAATCTATCGGCCACTCCTACTGTTTATAATATAGAACCAATTCGCACTAAAGTGCCAATACCGCTCCGTTCTCCATATGGTCCGGTTTCAATCATTTTTCACATCACATCACATCGTATCAATAGTGCGACTGCTCTCATTGTTTTACCCTTTATTGGACCGCGAAAAATCGATATCAGAACGTAAATCAATTCAATTAGACTTAGATTTAATAGTCGCTATTAAATAGACCACGCGTTCTACAGTTTCCTTTTTTTGTTTTTATATTTCCTAAGACTTTCCTAGTATTTTATATTCCATTTTCGGAATAATTGGCATGTGAAAATGCTTTTCCCCTGCGAAAAAATAACTAGGACTTTTACAATCAGAAAAGTTCAGTTCTAATCAATTTGTGGATGACAATACGTTACAATACAATAATATGATACAATAATTAGAGACTACGTGTGTAATATGTATACGTATTGTTTTAATATTGCATGAATAAATCATTGCGGCATTAAACTCTACATAAAGCGTTAAGCCATGTCTTAGTAAGCAGATAAGTCTTCGTGAAATTCTTAAATAGAAGCCATATTTGTTATTAAATATATATAAGAGATTCCAAAAATCTCTTATACTATATTTCATAACATTTCAGGAATCTCTTATACAGGGTGGCAGGTTAGACAGTGGAAATATTTTAAGGGGTCATTGTACTCATCATTATGAACAACTTTTACTATGGGACCAACCCTGAAATCGCGAAAAAAAATCAGCTGTGCCATACATTTATGTTCACATAACTCAACAAAATGTATGGAACAGCGGATTTTTATTTCGCGATTTCAGGATTGGTCCCATAGTAAAAGTTGTTCATAATGATGAGTACAATGATCCCTTAAAATATTTCCACTGTCTAACCTGCCACCCTGTATATTTAATAACATTTAATAATCATAACATGGCTTCAACATGTTTAAAATTCGCAAAAATATACATTTAGAAGCCATATTTATTTACGAATTAACATTATTTCTCTTCTACCGATCAAAACGTTGAGTGTGCCTACTGAGCCAGGGTAATTAACATAATTCACGGAAAGATATTTCGGATATGCCCAGATGGTATCTCGTAATGTTTTCATCAAGATCAAAGTCAAGGTCAAATAATAATGAAGTCCGTAGGATTAAAAGACTTAAACCAGAAAAGTCAAAGGGTAGGAAAAAATAACATCAGTCTACATTGAATTTGAAAAGGTTTAATCAAAATAGACTCCAATAAAAGGGTTACTTTTAATGAGTTTGAAATAACGACACTTCACACTTCATCTTCATGTTTGACTACTGCATGTCGTGTACACAGATACTACAATGGGTATACTCAAACGGCTCCGCGTGGTCAGGGATTGCAGTACGTTCATTGTTCGGGAGCAGTAAACGTAACACTTAGAATGTTAATTGCACATCGCCGGATCGGATTACAGAGACGTCTTTGTTTGTCAAGCACGATCCGTAAACGACGAACGGGATCTGTTGCTTGTATTTGTTTGGGATCCAGGTAACTTATTATATTACAAAGGTTACGTAGGTCGCAATGCTCTGTCATGTTTCATACACTCAGCGCTTTTCAACAACCTTTTACTTGTCGTTTACATAGGAAAAGGTTGTTAAGTTTATCTTTTTAGACTCCGTTTTTGAAGTCAGCTGTTTCTTGCGAATTCTAATTATCATTCTGGGTTTATTATTCTGGGGACTGTGTTCTAAAATAAGCTTTTATAATCTGTGTTTGGCCTAAAATTTGAAACTTTAGTATCTGTTTGGTTAGTTGAAATTAAGAAACGAAATTAGGTTAGGAATCCAGTTTGGTTACGCCGGACAAGTTAATGCTTCAGTCGCATGTTAAGTGTAAATAATATGAATCCTTGAAAGATTTACATTGCGGCAAAACTTCTGCTACTTAAAGATGCAGCTTCTCGAAGAATTTTATTAATTTATTTATAGCTTTACGCTTGGTTTCCCTAAGGGGCTGACTGGAAAGCGACACCAAAATTAATTGCTTTGGCGCAAAACTGGTACTTAAGTGCCAAATTACAGAACGAAAAGCTGCTAGAAGTGGCTAGTCGACGTTTCTCTCAGACGGTATGAAAGTGCTACTGCAAAAGTTCTATCTTGTAATTTTAATTTAAATAGTATTCTAAACGGGTTAATGTAGAATACTTACATAATATGAAATTCCAGCGCCAAGCTAGTAGGTGGGTATTAAAAACACAATACTCCACACGGCCACTCGAGCTACATCTCAGCGTGCTCGCCTCGAGGGCACTCGCTGGGGTCGAGTCGGGACTGGAGTGTAATCGCGCCGTGTCTTCACCCTGTTACCTTATTGCGTATAGCCGGCCTGTGTACACTCATGCATATTGAAAAAATAATACATTTCGGTTTTATGCCTTTAGTCAGTTAGAGGATGGGATTTTTGTTACTTATGTATGGTAAAAACAGAAGCTAGTCGTCAGTAAAAGTTTTCAGGTTCATGAGTTGATTGTAAATAGGTAGGACTTAGTTTAACTTTTTAGAAAATCTACCTGAAATGGCAGAGATTTTTTTCAAAAGTAAGTACTATTGTAATAGTATCCATTGTGGGAAACAGATTATATTACACTACTGTTACGGCTAAGAACATTAATGGTAGGTATGCAATGACGGGAACCACCTGGCTTCTGAGACGGCGGCGGCGATGAGGCGTTTTATTCTTATAACCCGGCGAATGCATACGAAGACATAACAGTTAATAGGTACTAGGGATGTACCGACTAGTCGCCGACTAGTCGGTAAAGCCGTTTTTTTTTTTTTTTTTTTTTTTTTTTTTTCTCGAAGGGCCTCTCGCAGTTGGCTTCTAACAGCCGTCACTGCTTAACCGGTCATCTGGTGAGGACTTACAAATGCCTCCAGCCAGGCTTAAAAACTAAATAAAAAACTACAAACTAAGCGACCACACGCTAAGGGCACCCCCTACTGGGGTACGGACCTCGGCTTAGGGCGTCGCTGGGGGGAGGACAACTAGAGGGAGGGGCTACTAGCTGGATCGGATTAATATGATTTAGGGGCATATTTAAATCTACAGGCTCAGCGCGGGCTGGCTCGAGCAAGGGTCGGTTAGGGGACTGAGTCATACGCGGCGGCGGACTCGGGTCATGATGGGGACGTCGCGACGGGCCTCGTCGGCGAGGTCGGAATGGCGCCGGTCTGTGTTTGTACCTACGCAGAGTGCTGGTCTCCCTGCTGCTCTCTTGCAGTAAGGTGATAGCATCATCGGGAGTATTTAAAGCATGCCTCGGGCGGCGAATTTTGCTAATCTGAGAGGGGGTGTATCGGGCGGCCGATACCACCAGAGGATTCGGGTGGTTCGGGGCAGAGTCAAAGAAGCGCTTGGAGGCGCGTTTCAAGCACTGTTGGATGGTGGGCAGTTTTAAGTCTAAGTGCAGGCGATCATTACGAACGTACCAGGGAGCTCCCGTGGCCTTTCGCATGAACCTGTTTTGAATGATTTGCATCCTATGGATTCGAGATGCCTTGACGTGTGCGAACACAGCGCCAGCATAGGTCATGATAGGGCGTATGCAAGTCACGTAAATGCGCACTTTGTATTTAAGTGCCAACTTGCTACGTGCATTTAGGATGGAGTGGAGGCGACCGAGAGCGAAGGCGGCGCGAGAGCGGACCGTCCTTATGTGCTCGATAAAGTTCAATCTCCTATCGAGGATGATGCCCAGGTATTTGGCTTGCTTATCCCAAGGGATCGGCTTGCCGAACATGGTGATCGGGGAGGGCGGTAAAGCCGACTATCCGGCCCCTTTTATAGTCGGCGACTAGTCGGCGACTAGTTACCACCTGCCAAGTTATAGGTACCTACTGGGAACTTGGTGGTATTAACTTAATACCATGTTCCCAGTAGGTATAACTTGGCAGGTGGTGAAAAGAGAACTAAAATGATGTAATGAATTTGACACATTGTCGCTTCTTGCTTTGACAAGCATTATCGTGTTGGTCTGTCAAAATATACTGGATTTTCTTTATATGATTGATTTTTTTATAGTGGGCGTTGTACATGGATTTATTTGTTAGATATTATATAAAAATTTGTCTACTATTATACGTTTCAAACTTTAAATGGCTTAAACAAACTTGTGAATAGTTTTTATTAAATATTCCGCATAGGTAGGTACTGTTCGACTAAAATATTCAGGTGTTTGTTCAGTGGCGTAAGATCGAGCTTAAATGGTAATACTAGATTTGGTGTTGTCGACAACGCGAAAGTAATACAAATGGCTTTATTTAAGCATGTCTATTATATTTATCTCGGTGATTATGAGTTTGAGTGCAAATGTGGAACAGAAGTACAAAGTTTGCATTGGAATTTATTATAGTATAAAGGAATCTATGTTAGTATTAGTAACAGTTTAGTTAAGACTGCACGAGTTTCAAGTCCGCCAGTTTACACAGTGGTAACGAAGAGAGACCTACTTCGGTACGAGTACTTCTTCAAGCACTTGTATGTACCCACTCGTAAATACGATGTACCTAAGTCTTTTTTCCGCAAATTCGCATCAACTGGCGAACATCAAATTGAAAATTCCATTGCCTTCATGAACGTACATAATAATACAAAACGTGACGAGTTGTGTTTTGATGGTTATTACTTATTACATGACGCAGAAATTGAGTATTTTTTGGCACGTGATAACGTGACTTCACTAGATATTAAAAATTTGAATGGAAGTTTAGCCGATCCCTTGTGTCAAAATGAAGTACGGCACAGCAGTTTATCTTATTCATATCTGAAGCAGCCCGACTAGGGAAGTAGGTACCTCCACCTTACAAAATACTTACTAACGTTACTCTTCGGTAGTGTTGTGTTCATGTCATGAGTAAGGTCGCCAGAGTACCTCACCATGAATGTGTTGATAGCGGAGGACCTGCTTGACCCTTAAGCTGTCGGCACAGCGAATTTAATTTTAAAATTTTAAAGGGTCGGTAACGCGCATGTGATACTCGGTGTTGCAAGCTTTAACAGGCTATCTATGGTATTACGTTTACCATCAGGGTTTGTTTGCCACCATCATCGTATAAAAAAAGGACAAAATTAAATATTCTAAAGGAGTCCAAGTATTTATAATTCATCGATATATTATTTTCGTTCCATATTTTTCTTTTATAAAAGAAAGGCTTTATATTCTTTGACAGTCCTTGAAAATGTCTAAGCCACAAAACCAATTTCCACAAATGATGGAGTGGGTGTCTTTCAATACGTCTAGCGGAGCGCGGGTTATGCGGCAAATTTTCCGGTTGGTAATATTTTTTAGATTCATATTTATTTTTTTAACCGACTTCAAAAAAGGAGGTTCTGTATTCGTCCCGTATGTATGTATGTATGTATGTATGTTTGTATGTGCGCGATTTTCTCAAAAACTACAGATTCGATTTGGATACGGTTTTCACTTACGTAATCTACATACTCTCAGGAAGGTTTTAGTATATAATACATTATGTAATCATTTCTATGTACAAAGTTATATGCATAAATGTACACACTCCGTAAAAGATTTACTGTTGAACGAATTCGTGAAAGTAATCTAACACGGGATAAAGAACTAAAAAAAGGGAAAAATGAAAAACTTTTTTAACAAAAAATAACCGACTTCAAAAATCCACTACAATGAAAATAATAATTTTGGTTTCGGAAGTCGGTGGCAAAAAAAAGCAAACATAAACCAAAGCCACCGACTTCCGAAACCAAAATTATTATTTTCTTTGTAGTTGATTTTTGAAGTCGGTTATTTTTTTCAATAACAATTTGAAAGGTACACATGGTAATACTCCCGTTCACATATTAAAATCCTTTAGTGAATTGTACCGTGTTGATGCACGGTGTCAAACAACGAGGGTACTTATCATTTGTACACACTGCAAAAGAGTTGCGTTTGCAAGTGCAAAATAAATATTTTTGTATGTTTTGAGGATGAGGCACAATCGAGCAATGTCAGACTTGACTACTCAGCAAACGGTCTGCATAATTATCTATTTCGTCGACTATACGTAGGTGACGTAGGTAAAGTATGTTTACCAATCAGTTCATATAATTTGTATTTGTCCAAACAATCCCATCTCGAGCTACTCCATCTGTTGTTACAGATAGATAATGACAGCACAGATAGCTGATATCTAACCAGTCGGTATACCAACTGACTTGTTCGCTCGTGACTAGACGATTTAGTTTCTATAGGAAAGTTATTACTGGCATATTTATTTGAATACGTGGGTGCTTGCACAACAGTCGCCATTATACCCGTGTAGGGTGGGCCCGCCGATTGCTGGCAGGATTGGTGACTAAAATAAACTTATTTGCATATGATGTATCGGCTAGTTGATAAAGTGTTTGCAGTTTCCAGTTCTGTTTGCAATTAGTTGCGTTGTGTTATGACTGAGAAGAGGAATTTTATTAGTTGTGTTCTGTTCTATGTCTTACGTTCTAGTAGTTCTTTCTTAAGTATAAGGAAGTAGGTATAACTAGCGGGATCAGTTATAATCACTTTTTTTTTTTTTTTTTTTTTTTTTTTTTTTTTTTTTTTATTTTTTTTTTTTTTTTGAAAGGGCCTCTCGCAGTTGGCTTCTAACAGCCGTCACTGCTTAACCGGTCATCTGGTGAGGACTTACAAATGCCTCCAGCCAGGCTTAAAACTAAATAAAAACTACAAACTAAGCGACCACACGCTAAGGGCACCCCCTATTGGGGTACGGACCTCGGCTTAGGGCGTCGCTGGGGGGAGGACAACTAGAGGGAGGGGCTACTAGCTGGAACGGATTAATATGATTTAGGGACATATTTAAATCTACAGGCTCAGCGCGGGCTGGCTCGAGCAAGGGTCGGTTAGGGGACTGAGTCATACGCGGCGGCGGACTCGGGTCATGATGGGGACGTCGCGACGGGCCTCGTCGGCGAGGTCGGAATGGCGCCGGTCTGTGTTTGTACCTACGCAAAGTGCTGGTCTCCCTGCTGCTCTCTTGCAGTAAGGTGATAGCATCATCGGGAGTATTTAAAGCATGCCTCGGGCGGCGAATTTTGCTAATCTGAGAGGGGAGTTATAATCACAAACGTCACCTGCGCATCAACAGATTTTTCGGTCTTTTTGGCGGAATGAAGAAGACGGGGTGCGCCGAGGCTGCACGCTATTGGTTCGTCAGTCAATGCTCGTCGTCTAATTGAACCATTCTCTATTACGTATTGTCAACTGTCTATTGTCTATTGGGCCGGAAATGTACATGCGCGATCTGTGATCACAATTCCTGCCGCAACCTATACCTATAGCCTCACAACAGTCACAACCGTATTTGGTTATAGCGACAGCTTCATTCACTCCAAACCAGTTTTATGTATAAACAAAGCTCTAACTCCCCATAAGAGTACGTGTTAGCAAATCTGTACTATAATTAAGGAGAACTGTTAATTTTCATTACATGTCATTGTTCAAACGTCCACGCATTAATTATGTCACAGTAATTACTATTTGCTTCGGTTAACAATTCGTAGCTTTACCCTATCTAATCTGTACATATGTACATGGGTACATAGTTGAATAGTCATGATTCAGAGAGCAATAAACTTTAGATTATGATTCATCTAGGTGATACAGGAATGTTTGAGATTCGGTCTCAATTCGGTTAGACTCGGGGAACCTCGGGTAGCCTCGGGTGCTGTCGACAGGGATCTTACAGGGAATTTAATCTCGGCTCGCTGTCGATTAGGTGCGCCTGCGGTTTCACCAACTTAATGCTTAGCTGTAGTTTGATATTAGGCGGTAATGAAAGGTGTAATTAAGTTTATCTAGTAATATTAGTCGAGCATTAAGACAAAATTGTAGCGTGTGGCTAGAGACAGAATGTTGTTAGTAGAGTCGGGAAAATTAATGACACCGCGTATTAGATTTAAATCAAACATTAATAGCTAAATTACTTTAATAGACTTCGATAATTTCGTTAGACGACTGTTGCGGAATAAGTAATTATTAATTGATAATAAAAAGTTGTTAGGAGGCTTCATTGGGCCATCTTTCGGTGTACAAACATTGAACAAAATTAAATGTAATCTCAACTTCGATCGTCAATCAATCAATGTTCGGGATCGGGAGCGATTGTTTGATGTTTAGGTGATTCGGTATTTCAATGAGTGGTTAACTTTGATGAGACTTTGTTGTTGAACTACTTTGTAGGTATCAATAGCAATACACTACAGGGGTGTTACAAAGCTCGTAAAAGTATTTTGTTCAGTAAGTTTGTTCAAAGATTGCTGATCGTGAGGTCCTGGGTTTGATCCCCAGGTTGGATAAAATGTTACCTTTTTTGTGCCCGGTTAATGGTAATAGGCTCGCTATTTCCACATAACTGGCGAAATGTGGGGTGTACTAAACATCTAAACCTAAACAGATTATAATAATAAAATTACTATAAGCTGTAAGTGTAAACTGTCATCAGATACAACTTAATAAGTTATTTTTATCGTAGCTCTCATCCAAGGGAAGTCATAGTGTAGTGAAAAAATACTGCATCCTGTAGGCCTGTTGTGTTGTTGTGTATGCAGCCAATTTAATGACAGGAACCATCATTGTTTTATATCACCATTATCATAAACTGCGACTTTCGAATAACTGCGTATATCTACCAACATGTACAGGCAACCTTAAATATTGATCCTGTTTTTATCAACGTTCGAATATCCTACTTATAAACGTGAAAGTTTGTGAGGATGGATGGATGTATGTATGGATGTTTGTTACTCTTTCACGCAAAAACTACTGAACGGATTTTGATGAAACTTTACAGTAATATAGCAACATCAAAATAACACGTAGATTACTTTTTATCCAAAAAACGCGGGCGAAGCCGCGGGCGCAAGATAGTAATAAAAAAACTCATATGTTTCAAATGGTATATTATAAACACTTGAATATACACATGGTTATCGTTACAAGAGAAAGGCTTCCGGCGTTTCTGGAACTGGTTTGGGTACATTGTCTCGCTCTAGCATTCCTGGCGCAAAGGACAGGGCGGGGCGCGCGCGCATTGCAGTTTAACCAATCATTAAATTGGTGCAGAAGTCTCACTCGTTAGGAATATACAGAAAAATTATGAAAGGCCCAGCAGGCTGATTAAAAAGCTAAAATGGACATCGCCGTCCTTCTGGGACAGACAGGTAAAAGTTAAGCTTTTGCGATGGCAAAACAGCGTGCATTGACGTAGATGTAGATGCCAAACCGAAAGAAACTTACTGAAATGCGGAAGTTAAAAGGTTTTTCAAGAATTATTGACCTCCCTACGTTGTTATCGTAGCAGTGCTACGTTACACAGAAATAACCCTAGTGTAAACAATGCATAATGCATCTGTCAGTCCCGCATAATTATGCAAATGCATAATTTAATTTCTAAAGGTGATATTTATTAATTACGGAGACTATTAGTACCTATTATGTAGTACCTTATCGTCTAATAATACTTATCACACACAATTATTTCGTTGTGAACTTGTAGTTCTTCTGTAACTTTTTGTAATGTGTAGTAACTTGGTATATTCAATAAGGTGCAAGGTCGCCGGCGAGACTCGCCGTGGCAGAGTCAAGGCCAGGGGACCTTTACGACTGGCCACAGCTATGGGGCATAACGGGCCTACATGGGATGAAAACGCTGTAACTTTTGTTAAAAGGGATCAAGCGTTATTGAGGACACTAAATAAATATAAGTTTATAGAAAAAAATCTATAGTCGGTTTTGATCCAATATGAATCGTTTCAACATCATTAAAAATATTACCAAGCTTTTTTAACCATACTTAACCACTATAGGTAAATATGTTTGTTAAAACGATGTATCAAAATATCGCATCATATTCAAAGGACATAGACCTCTGGTTTTGATTTCGGTCATTCAGCCATTTGACGTCACCTATTCTATTCAATTCTAAGTTGCACGAAGTATTAACCTATTCAACAATATTCTTATTATAACTAGCAATTGCTAACAATTTGTGCTCGTAGAAGAGAGAAATATTGTAAGCAGACCCGAAACGAATGGATTTAAAATTCATTTCGGTGAAAGTGCATGAAGTCGGAAATTTTGCTCTAATTTATCACAATTTACATATACGTTTAAAAAAATATTTAATAAGTAAACATTCTTTATTTGTTGTTACACCAATATTTAAGGGCAATGCGCACATGTAGCCCGTGAAATTCAAATTTTCTTTCGTTTTTTTGCAAACTGCAGCTCTATTTTACGTCGCAGTTGAACAAAATACGATTCACGACTGTAAAAACCGGGCAAGAGCGTGTCCGGACCACGCTCAGTCTAGGGTTCCGTAGCAAGAAGTATTTCAGTCTTTCAACCGCAAATATAAGTTTGTATTTCATAATATTATTACGAGATACAAACCTATTTTTGCGGTTGTCAAACTCAAAACTGAAAATAGTGAATATTTCAAAAAGTTAATGTCGTACCTTGTTCAAACCAATTTTAATCGAGAGTTTTTATTGGATGCCATAAGCTTGATTTTTTTCAGATATTTTGATTACGCGGTTGGAAAATGACAGGGGGGGACACATTGTTAACGACTTTCGGAGCTCCTAGTTCAGTTAATATAGACTTAAATAAAAAAGTAATTTAGAAAACTCTAAGTTAATTTCAAAGACCTATCCAACGATACCCCACACGAAGGGGTGCCCGCAAATATTATTTTTCATCCCTCAGTTTCATGTATGGGGGTACCACTAATTAATTTATTTTTCGTAATTTCGCGGCTCACAGTCTTCTGTGAGCCGCCATAAAGGCCTGTAGTGAAAAAAAAAACAATCTGTATGAAACTTCGCAGTTAGATGTCTTCGTCTAACTGCGAAGTTTCATACAGATTGGTTATGAACTGTAGATTTGACGAGGGTGTGACAGACGGACAGACGGACAGACAGACGGACAGACGGACAGATGGACAGACGGTCGGGATGAAACTATAAGGGTTCCTCGTTTTACTACGGAACCCTAAAAATTATATATTTATTCAATAATAATATTCAAAATCTTAACAATAGTCTATCATTACCATAATGGTCTCAAGTATACGTATGAAATGTTATTTCATGAAATATTCATACTGATGATTTTAATGATTAATTATTATTCACCAATCATATTTTGATCAGCATACAATCTGATGCTGAACTGCAAATTGCAAAAAACGTAAGAAAGTTTGAATTTCGTGGTCTACTTCAGAGCACCCCCCTTAAAGAAAACAAGGCATCATTTTATTAATTTCATTTCAGTTTTAAAAGAATAGCTTTGTTCATATTTCCTTTTTCATTCCGTGACAGACAATGTAGCCAGCTCGTTCTAAAAAGTAAAATGAATATCAGATCACTAGCGAGATTCCTGATAGATGTTCTTTATTCATTTTCACTTTATGCACCTGATATAAAAGGACGTCTATTTTTATTTTTTATTATTTTCAACGATTCAGTAGTTTATCTGTACTTTTTATAAAAGTAAGCTTTCATAAAAGAAATGAAAATAGGGCGACTGACTTTGCGCAAATTGTAACGTTTCAACTGCCAAATTAACTTCAGTCTGTAAACTTTAGATTGCGCTGACATAATTATCAGCGTGGAGTTAATATGGCCCAATTCAAGAGATGCAAATATTTACCTAGTGACTCCTTTTATTGTTGTAATGAATTCAGTGCCGCTTTTTTTCAAAGCAAATGTTATGTTATTAGGTAGGTACGTTGCACCTTATCTTGCAAAGTTTATCTTCAACTAATGTAAAAGATTCTCTTAACACAAACCTACAGACTACAGGATAGTTTAGAGTGCGTTCTTTGTACCTCGTCTGTACTGCAAGTTCCTACAAAAGTCTGCGAAGCATGCATTTGTGAAGTTCACCACACTATCGGTGAACTACTTTGCATCAGACTTGCAAGGCGAGGCTCAATTTGCAAGTCACTTTTCCTTTTGCGGGGTTTAATTGCCGTTTGTCTCTCCTCACTTTTGAGGTAGAATGCAATTAAGGTGCCTTTTGGCGAATACTAAGTATCTTTACCTCATTTTTGAATACTGACACTTATTGAATACCTACTTGAATGTGGTTAGAAAAATTGGCTGCACCGTATCCGTGCTAGGTCCTATTTAAGTGAAAACCGTAGAGACGAAGTCAACTTTTTGTGGCCTAATGTTACGTATCGTATGTTACTTACCAATCCGTTTATATTTTTTCTCAAAATATTCCTTTAGAGTTTAGACTATGTTAGAGTTAACGTTCATCGGCCAACGTGAATTCTTATAAAATTTCTTGACTGGGAACTGTGGAAAGATCAAACCTTTAATGTTGCTTTGATGTTCTCTTATTATATTTAAGGACGACAAAAGACGCCGAGAAAGCCTTTTGTCCAACAATGGAATTGACCAACTTACTTACTTTTATTTTTTTGTTAAAAATGTGTTTTGTGTTCACCGTTACCAATTTGGACATTACGGTGAGATGTACAGATAAAGTTATTTATAGGTTGTGAGTACCATATTTCCACAACAAACAATAGCGTCTATATTCATGGATTCCCATGGAACAAAAGCAAGAACCTGTAGTTTTTATCTTGGTGAGCAGAGGATAGTGACGGACGTCAACCAATGCCCTCTTGGGTAGGTTTCCTTATACGGCGCGTCTGGTCTAGCTGGCACGCTGATTGCATAGAATGGCTTCTAAAGTACTTTTCCTTCACGCGGTACCAACCCCCTACCGTGAGATCTTCGCAGTTTACGACCACTGAATTCTAAAGGATTGCTTTAAAGCCGGTTCATACTATTTACTTCTTCTAATTACGTTTTATTGCAACATTACAAGTTTGCATATTAAATTCGAAGAGAATAATTAGTTAAATTATACGGCTACCGATACATATCTAACCGAGCAATAAGTTTTAAATTCAGCCTACATACCTACTTCAATAGATAACATTTATCGTAATCGGGTTTATATAAAGTATCTATTTTATCATTTAATCTAGAAATATACTCGAACATGTTTCAAGTTGTTTTCATAATTTATAGGATCTTTCCATGCCACAACATAAGTAAATAGCACTAAATATGTCGTCAACGCCAAATTATAGGCATAAAGATTAATAGGAAATAAATGTTAGCACAAAAGAAACAAGAATGTGGGATACATTCAATCGAACTTTGCCAATCAGCGGCTGGTAACAAGACAGGGAATCGTTAAGCGCAGCTTCGTTTACACAGTACACAGCGGGTTTAGATCGCTGTTTACTATCCGTATTACTTTGTGCTAGTTCACTTGCATCCTAGTATCCCGCTTGCATAAAATCTTACTGAGTTCGTCGCTTGTAAAGTTTATGAAGGGGTGAAATTAAAATACTGAGTGCACTTATCCTGGGCTTAGGGCACTTTTGGGTTCGTATTACTAACTAAAGACTCAAGCATTATTTAAGACTAGTTTCAACCAATGGCTTGTAACTAGTCTCAAGTAATGCCTGAGTCTTTTTAGTTAGGTAGGTTTTGTAATACGACCCCTAAACTGATACATATAGGTAAGTGACATTAAAAAATAAAACTGTCAATGTAATGGCAGGTTTTTTAAACTAAAAAAAAATTCTTATTTTGTATTTGGAATACAGTTAGTAGAGAGAGACAGTAAAAGTAATTATGTTGCAGAATGATTAACGGTAAAATTGATTGTGTCATTTTATAATACGGGCGATAAAATTTAATATTGCAGCAACTGTAAAACATAATACATAAAGCTCTTTTATTTTATTAATTCTCTAATATCTTGCGACAACAAAGTTTGATATTATTCCGGCGTTGAAAATATAAATTTTAATTCTGAGAGAGTAGTGTCTTCGTTTTAAATAAACAAGTCTGCTATTTTGCAAACATAAAATATATTGGATTGCGTTTGTATATAAACAATTAATGGGAAACTAAAAACTATTAGATAGAGGTAGAGAAAGAGTAGGTACACAGTACACACTCATTAAAATATCGGTAATCTCTCTGGTCCTACTAATATTATAAATGCGAAAGTTTCTGCGTGTGTGTGTGTGTGTGTGTGTGTGTGTATGTTTGTTACTTCTTCACGCTAAATCGGCTGGACGGATTTGGATGAAATTTGGCACACAGATAGATTATAGTCTGGAATAACACAAAGACTACCTTTTATCCTGGAAAACGCGGGCGAAGCCGCGGGCGGAAGCTAGTAATATAATAATTGTTTAATTTCGTCTATGATATTTAAATTATCAAATAGCAAACACTTATTTAACCACCTTAGCTCGATAAAACAATTGAATCACCACCAGAGCTCTGATGAGATTTAGTCCAGTCGAGTTTTTAGTGGTTCCAACGAGGCATGGGTCCTCAGGTCCCGCAATAGATTGCTTGCCGGCCCGGGGCGCCTGTTCCGCGGTTTCAGCCTTTGCTAGGCGCCTTCAGGGAGCAGTGCTGATGCGATGAATCGAATGTTTCTTTTGATTCGAGGCCAAACAGCTCGTGTAGGCAGCCACTTATCGGTATCAAGTAGAATGCGAGCGATTGTGATTCCGGTTTATTTTACATAAACGAGGCATTTATTTTGGAATAAACGACGAATTTATTTTGATATGATGATGAATTCAACGTAAATTGATATTAAGTTGAACTCTGAATTTAACAGAAACAGGTCAATGGCACTTTACATAATAATGATTGTTTTTGTACAAACTCAAAATAGTAGTAGTTTTGCAGTTTATGCAGCATCAATTTTACTATTGTCGGTTCAGTGAGTAGTTTATAAACGCTTATCCAATCTTGTATCTAGCTTCCGTCAATTCGCTTACACCCTAATCTGACTGCTTCGCCAATCTCCACTGGAATAACTAGAATCTTCGCTTCAAGTTGCTATGTAATACAAACTAAGCTTCTCGTAAAAAGATAACCGTAGCTTGAAATCTTTAAAGACTATAATTCATCTAAGAATCAGTTTCATTGCTGGTGATTAAGCTAACCACTAATGTTTGCTTGCAAACGTTTGCGCAATAATCCAGTAATACCAGTATGTATCTGCAAAATGGTGGTGCGTTCATCGTGTCTTGGATCTTCACCGCGCACACGCCTACTAACATCGCTCTAGGGACCTATGATTCAGTACTAAGGGTGCCATTACGGGTTTGGTCTAAAACAAGAAACTTTAGCGAGTGGATGGAGATAACATACAGAAACACACTATAAGTTTTTTGACGGTTAGTGAATTAATTGTAGGTACCAGAAGCGGATCAATGTAGAAGAATCTTAATGATGTTATTGTAATCAATAGGTTCTCTTTTAAATACAAGACGATTAATCATTAAACCAGTTTCATTTAAAAGGAAAAGGAAGCGATACATGCGGCTGTATTCAGATAGTATAGTGAAAAAATACCGTCTGCCCGTAACTCATGATTTAATCCAAGGTTCAACTGGCAGACGGCTAGGGAGGGGGTGTCGTACAAAAACTCAGAGAGTACGCCGTTTAATCACCAACTCCATATTTATGAAGCTGCGGAGCAAGATCGGCGGCATTCTTAGAGCCAGCCTGGCCAAGCGACTGACTCTATGGATGCTTGGAAAACTGAGATTACTAGTGACTTTTTATTATATTATATTCAGTATGTGCACGCATGGTTTGTAATTATAAGGACATTTTTATGTTGTTTTCTCGTAAGCAAGTATAAATAACATTTAATTTTGCAAATGTTCCATGAAACAACTCGCTGTGCAGAGTTAAATAAATTAAAGAGTTATTTTTATTTTCTTTTCAAATAAGTACAGCATAATTTAACAACGATTAAATGACCAATAAATTATAGCAAATAATCATTAGATCCACTTCACATAATGTGTAGCTGAGTGTAGCTTGAGCCAGTTGATGTAATTACGAATAAAAAAAAACCGGTCAAACAAGTAGGTAATTGTACAAAAAATCGGGGACACTTTATCTAGTGATGGGAACCAATCGATATAAATTAAATTGTGATTGACTCATTAACGGTCGATTAGGTACCGAGCATGTGACGTGACATCCGTATAACGTAATAAGTAAAGAGCGTAAGTGTGCAATTTTTTACGGAAAATTGAAACATATCAGTCTATAGGAAAGGCAAATAATACTTCAACAGAAGAGGGATTGTAGTGTCCAATGCATTCTGAAACTGAAATCATTAATTTGTTTAAACATTGACGGCCCTTTTAAGTGAAATAATTTTATTTGATTCAATGTGGCATTCTGTAGGTCAGTAACTCAGTACCTATTAAACAAAGATTAGGTAGCATGGTCCAACATTGAAACATTAAACTGTGGCTATATTTTATGGCCACAAACAAAAATGACGTTTTTATTTCTAATACCTTTGAAATAATAAAAAAAAATAGTATTTAACGAAGGCAAGCCGTTTTGCTATCGTATAACTAAATGAATATCGGTTTATAATACATTAGAAGTTCTCAACGTCGCTTCGTTTCAAGCAAATGTCATCGATTAAGCCTATTAGCCATGTAATCTGTGATTAAAGCCCAATACGTGGGTGGGCGGAATTCCTGGACGCAACCCAATGCTTTATTTATGTGAATATTATTATGATAAAGTTATTTTGTGTTTTGATTGCATATTATATGCTGATAATTGTGTAATTTAGTTGTATAATAATTATCGTGATTATGGTAATAGTGAATGATGATAGTTTTATGATATTGCGGTTTGTTTCGACTTTCCACATATTGGACACTTTTGTTTTCATATTGTTGAATGGCTTTGATTTTAAATTTTTACTTATACTTACGTCTAAGGCCCGTATTACAGAACGATACTCGAGCACTGATCTCTGCTTGAGCATAGATTTCAACCAATCAAATGGCTTTAAATCTATGCTCAAGCAGAGATCTACGCTCGAGCATCGTTCTGTAATACGGGCCTTAGAAATAATAACTTAATTTTAGTTTTTGTACTTTATTGTATTTAAATAGTGTAATTGGTTTCGACCGATTATGATGATGATGATGATGATGATGATGATTATTAATGAATGAACTCGTAGTATCTGTAGATCCTAGATCGAAAAGTTCACTGTAGTCGGGTGTATCTAGATCTGATGCGATTAGATAAAAGTAGAATTGAAAGTCAAGGTAAGTAAGACTATTTATAAATAATACGCAGTAATACAAGCAAAGTTATTACAGTCTCCATTACGACCTGTCCCATTCTCATTTAAATCATATTCTCTTATATCAGCATGAACTACATAGGTATGGAGGTGTTAAAAAAAAGTGTAGTTGCTCGGTATCGAAAAACAAACATATTGCAAAAAAAATTGAGCACTGTTATTTTTTTTTTTTGGTATAATGTAATAAGAAAATTAGGCTTAGTAGATATTGGCACTCTGGTTACATCTCCTGGCTCTGCAGTCTCGACATAGATAACGATTGCTTTACAACCGAAATCGGTCGCTATCTATAGAAAAAAATAGTAAATTAAAAATTAAAAAAACCCGACTGCCAAAAAACAACTAAAAAGTTCAAAACAAGAGCACTTTTCAAGCAGTCTGATGCAGTTGGTGGCAATTATTTGTGTTAAATCTTAGATTTTATGCCACCAACTGCATCAGACTGCTTGAAAAGTGCTCTTGTTTTGAACTTTTTAGTTGTTTTTTGGCAGTCGGGTTTTTTTAATTTTTAATTTACTATTTTTATTTTTCACTTTTTAGTTTTTAATGTATGTTTTCGTAATCTTCTTTTTTGTTTGTACATCGTTAATACTTGAAATAAAAACTTAAATCAATAAGTAAGAATCAGCGAGAATGATTGCTTTGTTAAACAACTTTAAATCGTTATATATCCTAAACTATTATTTAAAATGAAAAATGATAAAAGGAACCTAAAGATGATTTTAAAATACCTATTCAACGACACCCCACTTGACATAGTTCATCAACTTTTTTTTTTTCATTTTGACAATATGGCGTCTGGTTGTCGCTGTGGTGAATTTTGATTACTGTTATGTCTTTAGTGACACTCGCAAGGTTAAGACGAATCGATTGACGTAAGAATTATCAAAATCGGCCTACGCATTTGGTCTCTAGAACGCCACATAGAAACAAACATACATACATACATACATACATAGACTGATAAACACATTACCCTCCTTTGTGTCTCGCAGTCGGGTAAAAATACGGCGGAACAACCGATTTCAGTTGTAAAGCGATCGCTATCTATGTCGAGACTGCGGGCCCTGAGGCCCTAGACAAGTTGCTTTTCTGTTAGCGTTCACGCCAACCGCTAAGGACAAAATGTATGGAATTGACATTTGTGAGTCACGTGACTTTTCCGCAGGTAATGTCATTCCCATACATTTTGGACGTACGTTTGGCGTTAACGCTAACAGAAAAGCAACTTGTCTAGGGCCTCTGGTGGCCTAAGTACGATATACTGTGCGCATATTGAATCATTTGTGCGAATGAAAATGACTGCATATCTTTGGAACGGATAGTTACTTGTATTTCTTCGTGATAATTTTTTAATGTTATTCACGCCGTTGTAAGTAAGTGGTAGCGAGGTTATTACTGTCTAGGGTGCGTCGCACGTACATTTAAGTATCACCAATCGTGGAGACTATTTTAATGCACCCTACATAAATTTTATATGAATACCCTTTATATGATAACCCTTACACTCTTAATTATACTATAGTACCATGTACCTAAAGGGCCTTCAAAGCTGGAACAATGATCAGCAAGGTGAGTTCGCCAATCGGCATAAAGGAATAATTAACCCGCCCTTTGGCGCTTAGCTCCTGGGCTAGTTTACAACTGTACACTTATGGCCAATAAAGGATACGGTTATATAATGTACACTAAGCTTTATTAATTGGGTAATATGTTACAATACAGGGGAAATGTAGGTACACGTTTTGTTGCCGTTTGTGTAACTTTACACGCTATTATTATTTAGTTGAATTCCTGGCGAGGTTTTCTTTTGTTATTTCTTTCGGAACAGACTTAAAAAAGTTTCTGCTATGGTTAGTAGAAATAATACTTTTTTGGTAATTTGGAGTTAGTTCTTTAAAAATAGTTCTTGAAAAGAACTAGATAATCTTACAAAGCTTACAATAGAGGCAACTGATGAGATGGAGAATTTCCCAAGTATTCCTATTGTGCCTGTTATTATATACTCGTCCGATCGAAAGGCAATTAATGCCGGTGTCCCTCAGGGGTCAGTGCTCTCTGCGACACTTTTTCTGCTGCATATCAACGATCTGCTAAAACCCGGAACGTTTGGGTATGCTGACGACAGCACTGTTGTAGAGAGTTACATAGCCAATGCACGGACCACTGGACCACAAATCCAGTCTCTGAGAGAGGCCATGGTCGAGCGCATGAATTTGGCCCTTAAGGCAGTCTCCAATTGGGGCGATGCCAACCTGGTCAAGTTCAATGCAGCTAAGACCCAGGCGTGTCTGTTCTCTGCTAAAAGGAGGCCATTCCAGCTGGCTCCTACTTTTCGAGATGTGTCTATACCGATAACTGACCATCTTGAGCTCTTGGGCGTTACTCTGACGTCTACCCTCAACTTTGGTTCCTATATTGAGTCCAAAGCTCAATTGGCAGCTAAAAAGCTGGGTATACTCTCGAAGGTGCGGCGGTACTTCACGTCGGAACAATTGCTTCGACTGTACCAAGCACAGGTTCGTTCGTGCATGGAATACTGCTCGCACCTTTGGGATGGCTCAGCCAAGTACCAACTTGAGGCGTTGGAGTCCATTGAAAAGCGTGCCAAGAAGCTCATTAGCAACGACTCCCTTGTAGAGACTAAGCTCCAAAGTCTTGAGCATAGGCGCAAGGTTGCTAGTCTATCGGTTTTTTATCGGATACATTTCGGAGAGTGTGCTACAGATCTGCATGATCTAATTCCCTCCTGCCCTTTTTTCTATCGGACAGCCAGAAGCACGAAAAAGCGCCATCGGTTCATGGTTGATGTACCAAAAACCCGAACGAAGCGCTTTGATTCCACTTTCATTGTGAAAACCGCAAAACAATGGAATTCGCTGCCCGAGTGGGTGTTCCCCGACAGTTACAATCTGGGTATCTTCAAGTCGAGAGTGAATCGGTTTCTTCTAGGCAAGCGTGCTCCATCGTAGACCGCATCATCACTTAACAACAGGCGAGATGGCGGTCAAACGCGAGCCTATAATTGAATAAAAAAAAAAAAAAAAAAATTATGCCCCGTTTGCTGATACTTATTGAACAAAACTTTATCTTAATTACTTCCATTATTAGTGTGAAGTGATGATAAGATTGCCAGTATTAAAAATGATTTTTGAATTTAGAATTTCTCTTTCTCTTATACCTAAAGTCTTCGAATATTCGAACAAAGATTCCGACTATTAAGCTTAAGGGCGAAGTAAACTGTTATTCTAATTTCGAGTAGGTCAATTACCCAAGAAGTAACATTTACATTCATGCCCACATAGGCACATATTAATTCACGTCTGGGGGCTTCAGATACAACTTTACGACCGCAAATAAACCAACGTCGGCCATTTTAATTAAAACTTGCGTCACTTGTGACGCTATTAGACAGAACCCTTCGAACGTACCTGTGACCACCCACCTAGGAAGTATAAGAAAGTTGAAAACTTAATTAAAACACCCTTCAGAGATTCCTTACTGTCCCGTCGTTGTTCACAAACAATGTTTTACATAGAGTTGCTAACTACATAAAAAATGCAAAAAGTCTCAGTGTGTAAATACAGTTTTTTCCCTCCATTTTTGTAGGAGAGCGTTTACACGCTCCGTTTCGTTACGTCACCGTTGTAACTTACACGTGGATATTTTTCGTAACTTACTTATGTCAGCGAAATACATATTTCCTAGAATAATATTTTCTTTACCAATATAATGATATCAAATTCCATTTCATATAAAGTTTGTGTTCGTTTGTTTTCGTACTTGGCAAAAGTTTCGTATTTAACAATTAACAGTATTGACATTCCTTTATGATTACTAATTAAACTGTTGTTATATCTGATACTTTGTAGACTGTTAAGAGGACCTAACTAATGGCTACATCTCTATACTTTCCAACTTTATTAAAGGACGGGAACCGCACAAGTTTTCCTAATTGAGGGAAAGTGCTCCGTTATTAAATTTCACAGTAACAATCTCAAAGCTTATTTATACCAGAGAAATGGTACCTACACTAAAAGCCTTCAAGAGCAAAGAAATCCTGGTATCGTTTCACTTAATGTAATGAAACAGCATCTTTTTAATTTTTATTTGCAACTGTATCAAAAACAAAGCGATACCTCCGTAATCCAATTGCAGTTTATTCGTCTTCAGTGTACAAGTTCTGTAACAATACGTCTTTGTCAGACGCATGGGTACCGTGGCCTAGCGGTGTAAGAAGCGAGCTCATTATTCTCGCCTAACTGTGGGATAGGAATGGCATTTGAGGTGCTAATTGGAAAACACTACTTGTTGTGTATTCGATATATTCTTCGATTATGGATGTTGCAAACGCTCTACACTTGACTGGTTATGCTGTACATTACCTCAAGGTTTGTTCTCACAAGTTGTGCACACTGTATTTTCTATATAAAATACTATACTTGCACCTTCACGCCGAATTAAAGCCTCTCCAAGGCACGCTACATTTACCTAGTGCAGTCATTTGCAGGTGTAATTATGTACCTACGAGCGTCGAGCGTAAGAGAGTAGTGTTACTAATTAAACTATACAACAGTGGAAAATATGAATTTAAATAGTAGGTACCTCAAAATATTTTTCAAAAAGATTCATGCAATTTTTTCGGTCGTTTTCTGCTCCAAATACTTATTTATACGGACACTTACGGACGTAAGTAGAGACGCGACGAGACGAAATCTTGGCTTCTTGGCGACGTCGCCGGTAACCTCACCTCTTTCGCTTCGACAAACACGAGTCTCGTTGAGAAATTCATGTGATTAAAAACAGGAATTCTTAAAAGGCAAGTTGCAGAATTTCATGAAGGCGAATATTATTTTTAATAACACGTCCAAGAAAACGGATGAATTTTAATTTCATGCAATCAGAAAAAATAATAGCGTTAAAAAAAAATTGTATTCATATAACTGCAGGGTTCAAGTAAATCTATTTCGAATGAATCACTAGCTCGTCATATCACTGATTACACCAAGGTCATGTAAATTACAATTAAGCAATGCTATCTTCAAAAACTTTATTCATTTAACTAAAATCTTGAGTAGTTTTTGAGCAGTTTTCGCCGAGGACTAATTGGTTGCATCGTGACAGGCACATGACGAATGGCAGCGAATTGGTAATTACCGTCAATATTGACATGCCACTTACACGGCTCATTAAAATGGTAATAACTTGTTTATGTTTCGAAAAGCTAATGGGTATAGGTTTACATGTCGGGTGAAGGATTTATTGGGATAATACGTAAAGCTTAATAACAAAAGAGACTTCACGAAACTTAAATTTATATACGTCTGGGACAGCCTCCGCCGTCAGCCCATTTACTGAGTTTGGTTATATTTTCACCATAGTGAGAGCCAATCTCCTACAGCTCGTGCCGACCCGAGAAAAATAAGAACGACTACGTTCTCTCATAAAGTCATAATAAAGTCCACCGATGAACATATAGCCCCATAGAAGTCGAAAATAAAGAAGAAAACTTACAGAAATATTATTACGGTCGTTAATCAACACAATAATATTTTTTTGGGCACCAGATATTCTCAAATGGGAATGCGATAACTTACTTCGTTTAGCATACTATTTCCCTTAAATCAAAACTTACCTTCAGCTGTATGCAAATATATATTTTCGATTCTTGTACCATCGGGAGTTATTGGTTCTTTGCTAGTTTGATACGTAATATTGTTATAAGAAGTTAAGTTCAGGATCAGTTTTGTATCGCATAACTTTGAGGTGAAGGATGATATTCCCAACTTTGACTTTCCATCTTTTCCGTGTCAATTTCCATCAAACACAATATTTTGTTTATAACATTGCATTGTAGGAATGGCTTATAATTAATAAACATTGTAAGAAAATATTAACTTACTTTTCCAAGCAAGGCGCTTTGTTAGTTTATGATCGTGAAAGTTATTATAGCGAAATCGAATGTATTGAGATTTGCCGAGATTGGCTTGAAGGATTGGATTAAATCTATTTCAATCAATATTGCGGAGCCGGAGGAAACTAAATCACTGGCACAGATAGTGTAGTTACCTACACAACTATGATTAATTGTACGCTACGTCCAGTAACATTGATTGATGAGCGAGTTATGACACAATTCCGCCCCATAATAGTGTAGCTTTGACAGATGCTAAAAGTAGAAAACAATAGTGGTTTACGTAACAGAAAGTCATCGGTCACGGCGTGAAACGTGACCGGGCGTCTCGCTAAAAGCGGTAGCCGCTTTTTAATTGACGGCGAAAGTTTTGAAAGCGGTTCCCATCGTCAGTTGCATAAACTATACCCGTTTTATACGACGCGCCAGTTCGGGAGAACCGGCGAGACATCTTTGACCTCTGATTTGTTACGTTACTATAACTCAACGCAAAGAATCGTACAATGTTTCCGCTTAGTGATGTAATGTTCCTGAGACCGGACGGATTTACGATTTACTTAACTGTTATAAAATTGCGACGGTGGTTTTTTTAGTGGAATATATACTTTATTTACCAGCAATAGAGTTAGAATTTGATTGATGGATGTAGAGTCCGTTATTATGATATAATTTGCGTGGTCACACGTAACCGGGCGTTATTTTTGCGGTGAGACTAACCATGAACCGGCGGCATTAGTATCTGTAAAAGCTCAGAGAGGACGTGAGACGAATAAAGTGCGTTTATAGTCCCATCGGTTTAATCACTTAGCACTTTATAACTGCCTGCCGTTTGCCATTAAGGGAATACTTACAGGCCGGTTATAGGAAACAGGAGGTGAGAAGAAGTAAGCTTTTTTTATTATATTTTTATTTGCCACTAATTGCCGATTTAACTTGTTGAATGCCGCGATTATAGACACAATTAAAAATAAAAACTATTATCTTGACAAATTAAAGTGTCGATGTGTGTTAGTGATAAATTAATAATATTATAATATACTCTAAAATGGTTCTGAAACCGTTAGAATCGTTAGTATTTACCCGTGGGAAATATGCCGAACTTTGTACGGTTTATTATATCATTGAGTTGATTTAATTTACGCAAGCATAATTTTATATTGTTACGATTATTTGTAGAATAAAATGATGCAGTATTCCATACAATTTACATGTCATTATTTTCACAAAATAATTTGCTTTAAAAATACCAACGTTATTTATAGAGACATCTCTGTTGGCGATTGTTTTTTTGTTTATCATATATCAGCTAATCTCTGTATTGATGCACGTCTGTTTTGTAACCCTAATTATAATGCAATGTCACCTATATCGAATGTGCAATAGAATTTAAATTAAATTGCAGCATCAGGTACAATCGTGCATGGATCAGACCATATTCTATATAGAATGTACAGTGATGGCATTATGCCTGCTGTGCCAATAAGCGAGACAATCTGATAATTATGACATTTGTGTAGGCTTTGCACAATTGTACGTGTCGTCCTAGACATGCCTATATTTCAGTGTGTTGCCAACGTGATAGCGTGATAGCGTGTTTGGACTTGTTCAAATACCATTGTCATCTATCTGGATCAGTTACGTTTAACGTAATTGGTTTCGATTTGTAATTTTGGCACTAGCTTTGTAACGAGCTTTAGACTGCGAATTTGTCTTCATTGCTGTTATGGTTTCGTCTTCTTTTTGCAACTATTCTCTATTTTATTTATATTTTTCGGTTAAATGCCACATATTATACGTTATTTGTCAATTCACGTCGTACAAAACCTGTAGAAGTTATTGATTATAGTTCGCAGTCTATCATACTGTTTTCCCATCGTTTGATACCACATCACATCGTGACCTCAATATTCCAAAAAATATTCTTAAAATTCATGGGAGAATTCTAATTGGAGACCCAGAAACAGTTGCGTGTTTGTTCACATAATCATAATGTCTACGGCCATCGTGTGTATCTAAGTCATTTCATGGGTAAACAAATACAATAGCTACGCTTAATTTGGTAACCAGTTTATAACAAGCTGACCAACATAAGCACTCGCATACCTACCTTTAATTAATCAAGGCACTGACTTCCCCTGTCGGATCGGCTAACTCAACGGATGGCGCAACTAATCTGTCTATTCCGTTATCTGACGGAGTCCCGTGAGAAAACCGGGTTATTGTTGTATTTGTAGGCAATTGAATAGTCATCTGGCACATCCTATGTGTCTATGAAATGTTCATCAAAACAGTGACATATTGGTTTATCTATTACTAACTTTCCGCCCCTGCTGCTTCGCTTGCGTAGACTATAAGATTTGCTTTGGGAATGGTTTTCGAAATGTTGATTTCTTTATTTGTAACAGAAAACCAAAACACCATTTTTATGACCCGAATTCAAAAATTACGACGCTATTTCACCCCTTTAAGGGTTGAATTTTCAGAAACCATGAAATACGTTTTTTTATTTGAATCCAAATACCAATTTCCATAGAAATTCTTTTAAATGTTAGCCGCGGTAAAACATACAATATTTTTTTGATACGTTCGTTACTTTAATGTTTTTCGCAATAGGCAGGTAGCTACTAAAAAAATGATTCATTTTCCATAATGACTACGGATATTAAAATTTGTCGCGTCTATTAAATGTCATCTCGTATTTTAATTAATCAGTATATTAATTACTGGTAAATAATTACAGTGCTGCCAGACACAGTTTTATTACAGCTAATAAGTACTATATTGCCGAACACTAATTAGCATGTTAAAATTGGAACGACAGAAAAACATAGGAGTCGCTAATTTTATATTCGTGCATTTTTTTTTGTATTTATGTAGTCGTAGGTAGGCTCTTTATAGTAGATTGTAGCACCGAGCGCAAAGTGAGTTATAATGCACGAGTGCTAAATTATTCTATTCCTAATACAACAAAACAGTGCATTAATGTAAAAACAGTGCAATAATGAGGTTTCATATAACATTACTGCACTGTTTTCGTTCTAAGCAGAAATGACGTCCTTTGTGATCAGTTTTGTAGTGATTAATGATAACATTACTGTACAGTTGGAAGAAAAGTTTATTAATTTTATTTATGTTAGTTAATTAGGTAATTAACTTTAATATTTAATGTAAAGGAGGTTAAAAAACAAAAGTAGTAGTAAAAGTAATCTTACTAATATTATAAATGCGAATGTTTGTGAGGATGTATGTAAGGATGTTTGTTACTCTTTCACGCAAAAACTACAGAACGGATTTTGATGAAACTTTACAGTAGGTAATATCGTCCCCGTAGAGCGCAGTCATTAAGTCGAAAAATCGTGTTTTGAGATAATGAGAGTTAAAGCTTAACTTTAACATTTTCTCATTTTCTCAAAACACAATTTTTCGACTTAATGACTTTTCGCTCTACGAGGACGATAAATATAGCTTATACATCAGAATAACACATAGGCTACTTTTTATCCCAAAAACGCGGGCGAAGCCGCGGGCGGAAGCTAGTTAATAACACAATTAAATTATGTCACTATTCATGCTTTCGAAATCTTTGTGCCGAGTAACGAAAACGTGAGGGAATATTATCCTAACATTATGTAGTTTCCTGAAAGCGTAAACCTATCTAAAGTAACCGTCATGAGAAGCTATAAATTTTGTAAACAAGTGTTCAGGAGTTCACAACATTTGGACCAACAAAAAAAAATGAATTTGTTTAAGATTTAATAAATTATTAAGTAACAAATATTAATTAACATATATTATTAAGAATAATTATTCGTCAGATTCAGATGTTTCCATTTCTGTGTCAGAATCAGTGACATGTATCACGAAGCTGTCTACAGTTTTATCAATCATCTCATCGATTTTGGAATAAAAACTGGCTCCATTATACGTAATAACAAATAAAATTAACGCAACAATTAAAGTAACAACAATAAAAAAGTGATAACGAAACAATAACAAAATTAACAATAACAACCAGATCCGCGATATATGCAAAGCAATGAAACAAACTCGTACGCATTCGAAACTCGAATGACGCGTTTATTTCAAAATGGCGTCCCGATAGTTTACAATCCCTGCGACGGACGCGTTCCGGTACCAAGAAACACAAACGATAGCGCTTTGCGTCGTTAAAATATGATCCGACTAAATTAAATAGGTTGTTACTTTCATATAACACGTCTATATTTCATGTCGATTGAATATGGTCAATTTATTATTATCTCGCAGTATAAAATGTTTACTTAGTAAAAGATGTTTGTTTACATAATTTATAGCTTCTCGTGACGGGTACTTTAGGTAATTACCTGCCAGTGAACTCACATGGTAGCCTGGTTTAGTCCGTAAAGGATTGAAATTTAGACGCGATGATGACCCAACAGCAAGTCGCCGACTCGCAC
This sequence comes from Thalpophila matura, assembly GCA_948465475.1. Classification (NCBI taxonomy): domain Eukaryota; kingdom Metazoa; phylum Arthropoda; class Insecta; order Lepidoptera; family Noctuidae; genus Thalpophila; species Thalpophila matura. The sequence continues at coordinate 9,891,971 of OX419190.1, read as the reverse complement.
GCAAGTGCTGAATAATTGCTTCTTATAATATCCATAAGGCTATTTCAGTCAATACTTTCAGTTTGTGGTTACCGAAGTGCCTCTGAAGCGTATGAAAAAATTATAAAAGTATTTATTCATTTTTAACTCGGCAAAATATCAAGTAGAACAAGTGCAAGTGACTTCTTTTTACAGACTCAGAAGAAAAACTTACAAGAAAATTGAAGTGTAGTTTCTACTCTAGTTTCCTCATAAATTGTTTTCCTGTAAAAAGCTTCAACTATAAACAACTATAGCACTTGAAATAGTATTAAATTAAAAAGCAATACCCTCAATGTAAACCCTGTTAAAATTTGTTAGTGTACAAAGGGGTTGATTGAGTCTGTATATGACGCAATCAATGTCGCTTCAGGGGCGATGAATCGAAACAAATTAACCTCCGCTTGTTGGTGACATTAACTTTAATTTGCACAAAACTAATTTACAGGGCTTTACTTTTTCCAGCATTCCTTGTAGACCATACATATATAGTGTTTCTTGGTTTCTCCTATAATATTATATTATATCACATTTTCTGATAGAATATCCAATTATTATTACCCCCTTAATTTTACCACTGATTAAATATACAGCTATCCTTGTCATTTCTATGTCAATGAATAGAGATGGGAATTGACTTAAGAGCTATTTAATTTAATCATCGTTCATAAGTAAGGGGGTTTATTTTTAATCATTCCATTGCTGGGACACAAGCCTCCTCTCACAGAAAGAGGAGTGGGCCCTAGTCCACCAGGTGGTCCCGTGCAGGTTGGTGCACGTCACAATATCTTAGAATTTTTGGCTCTAGGACATGCCGGCTTCTCCACGATGTTTTCCTTTTCCCGTTTTTAGAGCACCTAATACTAATAAAAGAGATAATAGAGTTTTTGTTGTCAAATGTCACGTTAATTTATATAAATACTGGCTCTTGCCCGTAGTTTCACTCGAATCCTAGGGAAACTATGTATGCACCTAGATAAATAATATCCTATGTGCTATGTGGTAGGTATGTCTTTCCTTGGGATTCAAGCTGGCGCGATAGCAAATTTCTAAGAAGTCAGTCCGATTAACTATGAAAACGTAACAGACAGACTGACAGAGTTTCGCATTTAATTATATTATTAATATTAGTTTGGGTTTCCTGTTTATTTTAGTGAATCATTCATCCTACTAATATTATAACGTGAAAGTTTGGAAGGATGGATGTTTGTTACTCTTTCATGCAAAATCTACTGAACTGATTTTGATGAAAATATGTTATAGTGGGTAATATAACTTACAGATAGGCTACCATTTATAAAGGTAATGTGTAAAAAAAATTAGGTAGTGTTATTTAATTAAAGACTTATAATATAACCAGACTTAAACCTAGTAAAGGTACTAAGTATAACTACGCTTTGCAACTACGAAAACAATTTGACAATATCATTATAAGAACTGACTTTCCACTTATGACAAAAAAATATTGATCAGTGTTAAACAGATAATCATCTGTTCCTGGTTAGATTGAAAGTCGACCTCAACATAGTTAGGAACAAGCTACTCGTAGATACCCGTCGACGTTTACCAAAAGTGTTTACGAAGGTAATCAGGAATTTAATATTTTTCATGATAATATTATGAGTAAATTCGTATCTCCGAGGCGGACGCTGAGCCTGCGGCGCGAATTTTAACGTAGGTAACGCATTTTGTAAAAGGTATTTAATAAATAAAATGTTGAAACTTATTTGCTGATAAGTTGTATCATTTAATAAAATAGGAAGGTTCTCGTTCAATTTTAATAAAAATAAATTGAATTTCATAAAAATATTTAAAAATCGTATATAAGATTTATTAAAAAAATGTTGCGAATATTATGTATTCGTTTTTACTAAGATTCACATAATTTTCCATAATTATTAGGAAAATATTTTTTATGATAAGTATCACAATACGACGCGAAGGTACTATTCTGAGCACACGTTAATAAGACGAGCTATAAAGAAAGTAGGTATAAACAACACAAAAAGGCAGGTGTGCCAATAATTTGCTAAACATGTTTACGACTATTATGAAAACCCATTTTGATTCAAAATAAATACGCTCATTAAACACGAAATTAATATGAATCACATCCTTAATTATCTACAGATTTATATAGCGCTAATATTTAATTAACACATCCTTAGCATTCAGAAAATATGTAAAGACCGTCTCGTTTGCCTTATGGGCGCAACCGCAGTCGACGAACATTAATTTTGTCTTTAGTCCTTTGACTGGAAAATAATTCTTGATTTTTCTCTTTGATAAATTGTGTGTACAGACGGCTGTATTAATTGATTACCCCCATTTCTAAGGTTTTTGTATGCGTGGGGGTACGCAATTGATGATGACATCGTCCGTACATTGTCTTAACGCCAAGTTTTAGCAAAATGATAGCGCTGCTTCATTTCATCGAAGTGACACAATGCTAAGTCTATTTTTGTCTCTCGCTGTTATAATGTTAGTGTTTTTTTTTGTTTTGTGTTTTGTTATTATTTTTTACTTTCCATTCCCCTTGTGTTTCTTTTTATTTGTTAGTGTGCAAGAGCCAAATTAATTAATTTATTTTGATATTATTTACCTTTTACATCATAGGTATTTATTGTACTCTTTTACATCATATCACATCTAATGTACCTAACATTAGGTACAGGCATAGTAATGTTTGAGGAGTACAGAATACCGTAATAAATTATGCATCTTCGAGGAAACATGCATAGTTGCGTAATATCAACAGATACACCGAAAGCCATAATTTCGTGTAGTTAATTATTAATTCTAGTTACCACGAGCTTATTACACCCATAGTTTATCACGAACCACCCGAGCTCCCCGGCACTCATTGTTCTACCAAATTGTATTACACTAATTTGCGCGCTCCGTGCCTTATTGTAGCTCTCGTGAATTAATTAACGTACGATTTTTGACGTTTCAATTAAATGTTGTACGTGAACGTTCGTATAAAATTGCATCAACAGTTTTCACGTTGGCGCTTCCCGCCTCTGTGTCAGCTTTTCTGCTTAAATACAAGTATGAAATGCCTATCGTGTTAATGTTTTTAGTTGGAGAAAAATATATTTTCTGTACGTAAAACGTAAAAGAAGAACGAGGGTGTACTTATGTCATGTAAGATATGTCACTTTGCAAAATAAGTGTGTCAAGGGGCGCTACTACGGCGTGGTTAGCAAACAAGCTTTAAAGGGTGATAAAGTTTCTTGACGGTAATTTAATCCTACATCATCCGTTTTTTTTAATTTTACAGAAGAGTACATTGCAGTAAGATTTGGTTTCCTTAATATGTACATAGCAAAGACATGTTATGATATACACCTGCTGATGGAATCAAACGATTTAGGTACCACTGTTTACTATGTTATTACGAAACTTTTCTTGAACATGTTATACCTACCCCTAGTATATGCTTTTTGAAGTCATGAAAGCAAACAACAGTGATATTAGACTTTATAGATATACAAATAAACATTTGAATCACGTAAAAAAACTTTACTAAACTAATTTACTCAACTAAACTATTTTTGTTCGCAAAACAAAAATCGATTTATAAATGCAGTCAAATAATAAATAATGAATCTTGTCCGTATCAATAAGCAATTACGCTTAGCAGTTTGTCCTGCCTGACATGATTTTTTAATATTAATTCAACAATTTGCTGTATTAATTTACAATAAGTATTTTCAAATTATTTTTTACTATACCTAACCAGCGGTTATCATGAGATATTAACTTTTTAAATTAATTGTAGTCGTTAATGTGAACTTTAACAAGAATTTCCTTTTCATAATACTGCAAAATAACTTGTCTCATAAATTATTTAATAACGTGTGAAAATGTTACAAGGACGACGACATGCTTTAAATTTGTAGGAAAATGTAAATACTTTAAGTTGTTATTCAGCGGCAGTAGGTACCTACGAGTATTTTAAATACTTTTTTGATTAGAATGAATGCTGGAGCGTTCGTTAGACATAGGTACAAGAAGAACACATAGGCGAGATTTTATTATAATACCAGATTAATAAAAATACATCCGAAATGCCTTAATGATCGGTTAATTTAAAAACCTAGATGAAGTAGAGCAACTCTTTCATTTCTATAGATATACTATGTTTTAACTTTTATGATTTTTTCTATGCGCTTGTTTACTATTCTGCCTTGTTTTACGCGTAGCCAATCATACTGGAAGTAAAAATTACCTTCCGATAGTATAACCAACATGTCCTGCAGGTAACAAACTTTACCGTATCTAAATCTATCTTTAATAGTGTGTGTTGAAGATAGGTACTATTATATACGAATATTTCATGAAACATATTCAGCGGAGTGAAAATGTAGTTGATGGAATATGGTTTGGTCAGCTAATTAATGTTATATTCAGATTTAGTAACGCTCCAATTCATTATCGCCGAGTTTGAATATCCAATTTGTGATTTAGGTTCATTATTCTAATTGAATTTTTGATGGTTGAATAGTTTATTGTTGATTTTAGCCATACATAAACGTACTGACCTGTGTAATTTGTACATATGTGATGAAATTTTTGTATTTTTGTTTGTGATGGATGAGAGTGGCCGAGAATTGAGTTAGTAGGTACCGTGCAATGGGACAGGCCTGGTCCAGCATTGAACTTGATCTAATGTCGATGATGTATTTATAGTATTTATAGTTTTTCTTTTTTCTTTTGTGATTTAGTTTATCCTTTTGATTTATATAATTTCGTACACAAAGTAACTGACAGACAGAATTGTGTTGCTGCGGAGTTTGTTGCGCCGTTTCTTCTTCGCAGCTAAAACACTAGGAAGCGGTGAAGGGCGGGCGTTTTTGGGGGCTGTCTTATGTACATTGACGTTCAAAAAGTGCTAATTCGTTAGCCCACTTTGAATAAATGATTTTTGAATTTGAATTTGATGACATAGTTTTATTATGTTAGTTTATGTATAGGTACATAATTTGTTGTCTTAAAAATAATTTGTTTGTTATTTTGTTACAGAGACGGGGAGCACGGATAAGAGCAATGGTATGAAGGAACCGGGATCACCTGAGGAACTGGTATGTAATTATTTTTCATAGTAGAGGAAGATAAAAACATTTTTTCTGTGTTTAAGCTTGGTTCTTATTTAGAACCATAGTCTGCTGTACCCACTTACAAAATAATTTTCTGAGAAAACTATTTTAATTAGAATCGATCATAAAACTTAGGTTTAACTCGTCATATCGTCATATATCATATCCAAATGTAGATCCACGCGTGGCACATTAATATAATTTGTATTGTGTCTGGAATTGCGAATACGAAAGGTTTAACAAAAAAAAATAGGCACGTAATGTTTGCATCGTTGTTAATATCATAGCAGATTCAGTGGTATCTATTGAGTAATGAAGAATAATTGGACAATTCGTTATTATTAGCTCTCATTCAGTCACTAATACACGGCCGTTACGTTAAAATAATGACTCATCCTAAAGTTAAAGAATGAACAAAAACAAGATGAGTGTGGTCGTCGGTCTTTGGTTGGTCAGGTTTGATAGGATCTTGCCATGGAATTCATCTGATTGGCAACCACCTATCAGCTATAAGATATTAAATGGTATTAAAGTAATTATAAACATATAATTATCATTTCGGATAATTTCAGGTATTATAAACGTCATAAAATAAATAGACTATAATAGTTAATTTTTTTGCGTACCCGTGACAATGGTTTTGCTTGTACCTGTTAACAATTTGTTTAAGTTACCAATGATAGCATTATCGCACCTTACGTACATTGTCTTATCAATATTTTAAGGTCGCATCATTACATGTGATCTGGTTGATCCCGCAAAAAGATCCAAAGGTATCCGAAATCAGGCGCTTTATGCGATTCGTCCACCGATCTTGTGTGTGGCGGCCCAATCTCCTTGAAGTTATGCTCCTTTTACGAACATTACCAAAGTATTTGATATCGCTGTGTTTGGTTACGGATATCATCGTAATGTTATAATGAAATATTGAAATAACGTTAGATTGCCAATGTTTCAAAATTGAGGCTTTTATCGTCATCGAAATCAAAACCAATTATGTGAACTCGATCAATTTGAACTTCGTTTTATTGAACTAAGCTCAGCGTTCAATCGGTTAATTCGGCCCTTATAAGTTCGATCCAAAAATACTCTATTTTTATTCATGTAGTCATTACCTTCCATCTCCGAATAAACCGCTAGGTATAGCAGTTCATTTCTCCAGCTAACCAACCATTAGCGACTATCACATGTGCCAATCAAACTCGCGCGTTTCGATTACGATTCGGACGTTAAGGTCGTATTCAAAAGATGACCTGTCGAACTGTCGATGATCGATTGCTCTCGGCCCTTTGCAATTGTTCGCTTCACATTCACGTTTAATTGCTCCTGCTAAATTGTCGTGGTTAGGTGTAGGATTGTGGCTAGGGGCACTATGTCGCCTGATATAAACTTGATAACTATTCGAGACTCTATTCTTATGAAAACCTTTTATGTAATACATTTAAACATCGACTGATTTTTAATTTAATCATATTTTGGTAGATAACCAAATGAAAAATCTGACAATTGCAACGATTAATGATAGGTAAAGGTATCCCATTCCCCAAAATGACAATAGGAATTTCGCGAGTAGGTAAACTAAACAAAACATAAATATACAAAAATTCCCTATATTCCAAGGAACATGACATCAATAGTCAACTAGTGAAGATAATCATTTGGATTATACTAAAATGATTGATTGATATCGAAGAATGAGAAAATTTCATACAAAAGTGAACAGATTTCGGAATTTTCCAAAGGTTACTTACATCGAAATATAAACAAACCGATTAAATTACTTACTCACCATTTATTGCCAATCATTTGAAGATACGTGAACACAAAGGCCAAAACGCATGAATTAAAATAAATTCTTAAAAAAATGAGAGGGAGTTGGAGTAAGGCCAAGTCTGTTGGGGCGTCGCGACGCGATTATAAATAAACAAGAACGATACGATAGTCATTTGTTATCATGTTAAAGACTAGGAAATTATGGTGAAATGCTACTTTATAACCTTTGAACTTACGGTATGTTGGTTCGGCAATTGTAACTCTCTTTACTAATAGTTGCCGATTCTTTGCCTTCATTTACGCAGATAACTCTTATTTATAGAAGGAAGGGTAAATAAATACTTACCTAGGCGAAGTTTAGCCTCATAAAAGCATTTTTTGCACACAGAATTTAGTTGGAAATTAAATAAACAACCTGAAAAAGTTTACAAAACTGCACATCTTCATCTCCAATCATAAATGTCAGAATATAAAAAGACTGTATTATGTCACAAACACGCAATCTTGAATAGATACGAGTCCCGTATATTCTACATCTAAGTCCATTTTAGTTCTGTGTCCACTCTGATTATTGTCAAAGCGATCGCGATCTGAATCCAAATCCGATTCGATGAGAAATCCGTAATCTGATGTCCATCACTTACTGTCACGGCACACGTTCTCTGAAATCTAAAGCTGGTTAGTAATCCTTTCTTTGGTTGTACGTTCATACATTTTACAAGTAGGTTCCTACGTGTGAAATGTTAGAATACATAAATGTTTCCCAAGAGATTTACTGTTTTTCGTAAATTTTAGATTATTTATCTTCTTCTTTTATATACTATAAATGAATTGCTGGACCTACGTTAGTCTCGCAAAAACTCGAAAATGGCGCGAGCGACTGGCTTGAAACTTTGTACAGTTGTTGACGCCAAAGAAGGCATATAAAAAAGCCGGCCAAATGCGAGTCGTACTCGCGCACCGAGGGTTCCGTATCAGTTTTGGACGTATAAAGTGAAAAAATCCGGACCGCATAACTAAGTTTGTTTGTGAAGGAATTTTGATGATTTTGAAAAAACTGTACTAGTTAGGAACATCGTTTTATTTTTGGTGCCATATTTGGGTCAATTCCTATCAACTCTAATTATTTCAGATTTTTCTCCCCGCAAACTTCGGAGATAAGGGGGGGGGGAATGGTATTTTTTCAGACATTTTTCATTTTATGTCGAAAGCTGTGAGACATAAAATAAAATAAAAATATATTTTGAAATGTGCAGATCAAGCCCTTTCATATGATATGTCACTTGACGTAGTAACCCCACTTTAAAATTTCGGACCCCCACTCCGGCCCCTTTTGCAATGAAAATAAAAATATTTTTGGACTTTTTTAATTTGCAATAAAGTTGGACAAGCATTTTTTATAACTGTTCCAAATTTCAAGTCGATAGCATTAGTAGTTGCTGAAATAAGCAGGTGTGACAGACAGACAGACATACAGACAGACGAAGTCGCACCATAAGGGTTCCTTTTTTACCATTTTGGTACGGAACCCTAAAAATGGGCAATGTAACGCATCGCACAGCACAGCTAGTTGTTAATATTTTTAGAAGGAAAACAGGTTTTAAATAAAGATCCAACGAAAATCAATAGAAATAAAACTGTACCTATATAAATACGGTTTTATTTTAAAATGTAGGTCTACCAAATACCAGAATTAAAATTAAAATTGCATTTCTTGTTTTTACTACGATCGCCCGAAATCGAGAAAAATACAACAATTAAATATATAAGTGATTCTCAAAAATCATATGACCCGAGCGGGATTTGAACACGCAAAAAATCACAAAAAAAATACAACAATGTTTTAATTTTTATTCTAGATATGTATTTCGACGATATAAAATATAAGTTTACCTGGAAAGTTGGCGATATTGGTCATGCATCAAATTCAATTACCGAGCCAACCGAGCTTTATCTCGGTTTTCCTTCGATATTTTCAAACTATGGAACTGTGCAGAAGTAAATGGATTTATTTTCTGATGTCGGAACAATGATATTTCCCTGAGTCGTATCGTATTACTAGGCAACGTTAATTAGTGGGAAAAAAGTGATGCCGCGTCAATAATGTATAGTTACCCAGAGATTAAGGTACTTGATGAGTCGTGTAATTTTTGAGAGAATAAAATGAGAGCCTCCACCGTTTAAAACCATCAAGATGCTACCCTGCATTTTATTTATATAAGTCACTAGCTGTTGCCCACGACTTTGTTCACGTGGAAATTACATATCTATCCCTCGGGAACCGTACATTTTTTGGGATAAAAAGTAGTCTATGCTATTCCAGGCTATAATCTATCTTTGTGCCCAATTTCATCTAGATCCTTTCAGCCGTTCTGGCGTGATGGAGACACAAACATCCATTCGTTCATCCAAACTTTCGCATTTATAATATTAGTATTAAATAACAATAATGAATTATGTATCCTGGAAAAGTCATTAAGTATACCTCAGTTTATATGACTGTGGCGTGCCCTGACACCACCTACACGCTGAAGGAACTAATGGACTGATAAATGATAATTGATATCCTAGTTACTTGAAGTTAAGTGCTGGTCTGACACTGTTTAGATTGCTACCGATTTCTAAACAAGAAGAGGCTAGTGAGATTGCTGCAAATGAAAGAATATTTTAACACCACAAATGTTCCTGAAATCTATGTGATACATTTAGTACAACATGTTTCCCTCATAAACATTAATATTTACTCTTATTTTTATTTAATAACTTCGTACTCAAGATTTAGGTCAATTACAGCCGGTCAACAAGATGTTGCATTGAGGTTAACCCGTTTGCGGCGGGGACTGGCGTGAGGGGCGCGGGCGGCCGGCCGCAAAAAGGCTCGTAACGGACTGACCGACACTGTTCGCGTCACACGAAACACGCGGCACTCTTAGATTAACCTGAATTAGATAAAATAAACAACTAAAGTTTGATATAAAGGAGTTTTAGAGATGTCACTTGTCATATAGAGTTATGATTAGCTACATGTCTCTTGGTGCAAGTAAAAGCAATACATGGCTTATTAACTTTGAGAAACAACAATCGATTTTCAATACTGCAGAATCTGAGGACAGTACGATGTTAAAGGTGTACCTATAGATTCTATTGTGAACTAATTCTTGAATGTGCCAATGAGTTGAATGTTATTCAAATGTAAACACATCAGAGGATGTTCCATTTGATGGTATCATTAGCTTTGGCGAACACTTGTAAGACTTAAAGATTTACGATAACTTAATTCGCAAACATTTCTCGCCAAACTAGTTGTAGTTATTCGTTCAACAGCTCCTAACAGCTCTGATCGACTCCTACGCGACTCCCGACGTTTGTTCCACAAGTCCATTTAAATACGCCAACATTTGATTGCGTTAACAGGATCGGCGTGTCGTCCAACCGGATTAAACTTGTACGTGGCTTTGACTACGCTTGTGCACACACGGCGGACGAAGGGTTATTATGTAATAGTTGTCACTTGTCAGTTGCGCGACCGATTGCGTCGCAGATAAGTGGATCAATCAGGTTGATGTATGAAGTGAGTTAATAAGTTTTATGTTAATCATTTGATCTGGCCGAAACCTGTTGCGTTAATTAAAAGTCATTTAACTTATACCTAATAGACCAGAGTTTGGGGGAGAAGTTAATTAAGAATTTGTTATCCGTAATTTTATAAATGATTTTTAAGGCTTACAATGTTTTGGTTGCAGTCATAAGATATAGAATGGTTTAAGTTACCTATCTATGCTAGTATTGATTGGCGTTCGACCGCTACTGGACCGTGGTCAGTTATGCCAGAGCGAAGGTTTGAAAAAAATCCCAGCGTTACGTTCCCAAACGAATGTCAATCCTATTGTGAAATAGGATAGGTACAACGTACATAGTTTGGATTAAAATTGTTCAATATACGTACGCGGAGCTGAGAGCACTGATCCGGCTTTCACGATTTTATCTCAGTAAAATGTATAGCAAATATATTTTTGTTACTTTTTTGTGCTAAATCGGTCCGCGATAAACGCTTCAATAAATATGAGTCGTTGATGGACAGACTGTATGCATTATCGTTTTATCCTCACTTTCCAAACACAAACGTACTGTATCTTCGGAATGTTTTCGACAAATGTGGATATTAGCTTTATCGACTCTATACCCTATTTATACCTTTTTTTATGACTTTGCCGATCTAAATGGCGAGATTATGCTTGGTCGCTGGAACTGATTCTAATCCTAGCTTAACTTTTGTCTTATTTGGTTTCGATTTAGTATTATGCATACTCGTACCTATATAGATTTCATTCAAACAGTTACATTGCTTTTTTAATCATTCTTTTAAAGAACAGTTATACATTTTGGGTCACAAAGTACAATGCCCAAATTGTACAGAATTCAATCAATCAATACCATTCATAAAACAAAAATGTTAATAATACCATAATATCCGTTAATTGTGACAGCGTAGGTTGAAATGACACTCATAACGGGTCGCCTGCACCGTTGCCAATCGGCCGCTCCCCACATGCATATGCAAGTGGCAATTTACGAGCCATGTCTCGATGTCCATCAATAAAGAGCTGATATCAACCGCAATCACCCACAATTGCACTTTACTGGTACATTGCTTTATTTATGACGGTTAGATTAATCAAGTCGCGAAGATGTATGATGTATCTCCTAACTGCTTTTTTTTGTTCTTTTGTAAAAAGCAAACGGCATTGAAGTTGACATTTAAACAATAAGCAATGCTAAGCACTTTAGCTAAGTCATTAAACTACACGATCTCATGTTATTGCTGAACATTTTTTTAAACATCGCGCCATTAGTTACACAAATCGGTTCTTAAGCAATCCCCTTGGCAAGGTTGCCTTTTCTTTTAAATCCTGTAAACATCCACACATTTCCGTCTAACACCGTACACCCACAAAAATCTTGTTACGAACAAGTTTTTGTTAGTCGACGGCTTCCCTGACTGATGAATGGGACAGCCCATCAATAGCAGATCACTTGGATGCTTCATAAATATGTACACGCCAGTGTGACGTCAGTTTTTATGAGCTCAAAAGGACCCGCTCACGTTTGATTGATGATCGGGAACCCGACGAGAGGTTTATTGATTCACTTGATTTGAGTGTTATGCGTGTTGTTAACAGCGTCATTAGGTGAAACCTCGTTCCGGCCTAAATTGCCAATTCGTTCGCCTTTGTTGTAGATTAGGGCAAAAAGATGGGGATCAAAATAAACGGCGAAGAATAACGTGTCGTGTGAAAGTCGAGAGATTCGTGCGGCATCAGGGTGCGTGTCCAGACAAGTATTTGGCAAGCCAACCTAATTTCTAACAGCTTCTGTCTGGAAGCTGATGAGCTCACATTCAAATTGGGGATCCTCGATTAGAAAACGCACGCGATGTTCGCATTTAGTGAACAGTTTCTATTTGGGCTCTTATTTGTTTCAAGCAAAGTTCTTTAACTATAAAATTACCCCAATTTTGCGATGGTCATCTCCATTGTTTTAAATAACAATACACTCTTTGATATTTCTATTGAGCACAATACAACATGATAATTACGAAATGTTTTGTCATCAATTATAAAATATTATTAATACCCAATGTAAGAAAAGGTATAAAATAGGCATAAAAAAAATCTTTATTTATTTAGGGAACAGTGCGTATGACAGTCCCATCCTACTACGGATGATGATAATTCTAAAATTTGGGCCATGAAACCGAACAGACTCTTCGCATCATTACCATTTGGTTGAGATACAATTTTATGGAATGTGCCTAAATCAAACCTATTCAACATTAAGACCTCAATAAAATAATTTCCATCAGACTCATATAAAATACGGTTCATCAATAAATTATGTAAATCTTCAACAACTCCATAGTCCACACAGTTAAATGAGTTAATAAGCACCATAACATTTCCTGCTTATCAGCTATATTTTCGTTTCCTTTCCTAAATACAATTCTGCAAAGCTCTTACCCAAATAATTACCACTTACACGTGTCATCAATTATGGGGGGAATAATGGGTAGAGCCAAGTAAATTGGTCCATACAATGAGGAAGAACACAGCCCATATAATATGTCAAGCTTTCATTGCCACAGACATTTCACGTAATAAACAAAATTGTTACCAATATAACAATATTGAAGTTTCCATAATAAATTTTTAACCAAATTAACTTTAGTGAACTATATGTATGTATGTCGTTCGTAATTTTGTATTAGCAATGTTCGGTATCACATAATGAGCACCGTTATTTCAATTAAACTGGAACACATGTACCTATAAAAGCTAGGAATAGTTTAGCCTGGAGTTAATCAAAAACTGGTAAAACGAGCCAATCGAGAGACATTATACCGTAACAACCAATAGAAATACATCACCATTCGAAGCCAATCTGATTTCAATTTTGTAGTACAACAATAAATAATGCACGCGTTAAATGTAAATGTATCCTCATATTTTATTTACGAATGCGGAAAGTGCAGTTGACGATTAAATGTATTATCTGTCAACACAGTTTTTTGATTCATAGCATGATTATGAAACATTTTTTTTTCATTGTGTAGATTTAATAGACACTATAAAAAGGTCACTATCTAAACCATCTCATATTTCTAACAATGCTGTTTGAATAGGTACTTTGTATCATACAGGTGAAATAGGGATTTCATTAGAGGAAATTACAACTCCGTCAGAGGTTCACACTTCCAGTAATTTATCTTGATTTGCTATATGAGTTACGAGGTCAGCATTGGGGTCTTAGGGACCTGATTGTTACGGTTTGTTTGAGTTATAGTCTCAGGATTTAGTAAATTATTATCTTGTTCCAATTTTCTTTATACAGGGTGGCAGGTTAGACAGTGGAAATATTTTAAGGGGTCATTGTACTCATCATTATGAACAACTTTTACAATGGGGCCAACCCTGAAATCGCGAAAAAAAAATCAGCTGTTCCATACATTTTGTTGAATTATGTGAGCATAAATGTATGGAACAGCTGATTTTTTTTCGCGATTTCAGGGTTGGTCCCATAGTAAAAGTTGTTCATAATGATGAGTACAATGACCCCTTAAAATATTTCCACTGTCTAACTTGCCACCCTGTATATTGTCAAATGTTTTGTCTTATAATAAACGGTTCATGTTTAAATTATTACCAGTTAAACAATCCTTTGATGATTCTGTTGAGCTGGCTGAAAGTTTGTAAACATTGTACAATTTTGCTAGTGTTCCAAGCAAAAAAAAGCTATTCAGCATTAATGGTACACTTTGCACGTAATATATCATGTAAATCCGGTATAAGCTTATTTATATATCTCCGCAACATGTGTGCGAGCTCGCCGCACCCGGGATTTCGTTAGCGTTGTCACCACAAACATTTGAACAGGCGGAGGGGAAAAAAAATCCTTTGTGATAACCGTGTAAAAAGAAACATTCTCCTCATTGGTCTAGTTAGAATCAGACTTTTGTATTTCTAGATTTAATGCAAGGTAAGAACGACAGTGTGGTTAGGTTTTCTTGCTTAAATATTTTTCAGTCCAAACCTAAGATTCCAGCCATTCCAGGAGTAGTATTGTGGTAGAATTCTGTGAGTAGTCTCTTCGAATATGCTCGTCGGGATGTGAAACCACTCTCCCCACACCTCTAGGGATTACAAGTGTAATAGCATAAACATGAACCTACGGCACTCATCGGTCGAACAGACTATTCAGACCAAGGTTCATTACGCACTTTGTGAGCCTCTTTGCGAGTATGAATTTCAATAATGGAGGACCTATTATCATTTATTTTGTGAGCCATTTTATTTTATGTTAATGAATGCTACGTTAGTGAGTAATTTACACAGTCAGCGGATAATGCTTCGGACATATTGGGGGATTTGGCCCGTCATGAAGATAAATTGATTGCTATTATATTGGCATTCTCATTAGGGTCAAAACGTTTATAATGTCATTGACCTCAAGCTCTTGAAGTGAAAGAGACAATAAAATTATTGATACTACAATTTATAAAAGTTCAAATGAAAACGATATTCCCAAAGTGGAGATTGAACGATCAAAATATTTGAAAGTATACATGTGAGGCATGTTATCATTTCGTTTGCTGATCAAAAAACCTTGTCAGTGATGTAGACATGTAATATTTCAGAAGTGGAGAGCTACTGAATGTTTGATATCGGGTACCCGAAGTTTTTGCGAGCGATATTCGCAGTTTTCGTTCGGTGCAAATGTGGTCCTGGCACGGGATCAAAACGACGGACGACGCAAGGTCGCGGTTACTAGCTACTAGCTAATAAAATTTACGCAGATCAGTCTACATCATACTGTGGTTTAATAAACAAAAACAATTTCATTCTATGTCCAAGGTTGTCTGCATGTTTTATGAGGACGGACGAGTCAGGAAGATCGTTCGAAGGTCTTCTTTTGGAAGGTCAGTAACGGACACTGCGCTTCAGTCTTAGAAAAATAAATTCGGGTTCTGTGTTTATTGTCGTCGACTCATCTAACGCTAACTCTTCGGTAGTGCTGTATTCCTATGGTGAGTAAGGTCGCCAAAGCTCTTGAGGGTACGCTGTGTTGACTTGCTTGTCCTCTAAGCTGTCGGCGTAATGAATCTTCATTTTAAATGGTCGGAAACGCGTACCTCATACTCGGTGTAAGTACTCGGTCTAAAGTAACCATTTAGGTACCTACTATCATCAGGTGGACCATAAGCCTGCTTACCACCATCATCGTAAAAAAAAATTATAACAGCAGATCTTCCAACAAACATTCGCGTGTACCTACATAATTAATTAACAATGTCCACAGAAACAAAGACGCATTCTGCATATTTGGGGTTACCGCGGAACACAGAAAACAGGGGGTTACCCATGAATGCAACCAACTTTTTGTATGGACTGTGGCCAGATGACGCCTACTATTTAAAATAAATTACGCTACTATTATTAACTAGATATTCTGTTTTATTATTACCTATGTTATGAATCATGATTATGAATAAATCTAATACGCTTTACGTCAATTCAAGCACGAGAGTGACTTTGGTAATTATACCCCTGAATGCAGTTGTGAAATACTCATGAAACACTCATAAATGTTCGACACATTTATGAGTGTTTCATGTTGTTAATTTTATTTAAGTACATGGTTTTTACTAATATTTTCTCTTCTCCTTTGCGGTTTTTAGCTGTGCTGACGAACCGAGTCATTACAGAGGAACTGGCAAATAGCAGCAAATTAAAATTAAAAGTACGTAATAAAACAACTAGACTTCATGAAAACTGAAAATATAACAGAAACAATTATTTATTCTAATCTTGGATTTTGGGTGCCTAATGAGTATTGTGACATTGATTACTCTTATATTGCCAGAATATCAATAAGCGCCAAGAAAAATTGTTTTAATAATTTTTCAGACGCAAAAACTCAAATCGGTGAGTCATCGCGGATGTCACCGGGAGAAAACGGGAAAATACGCAATGTTATTAAACCCACTTCATTTCAAAATTAGAACGTTCAGTCTCGATTCATCCCGCGCGGCGCGTGCGCCGACTCGCGGTCCGTTGACGTTTGAATCGGAAACTATCATTCAAGAAATAAATATTATACTTAGGAAATATTTGAAACGAATGTGACAAGTTCATCCGTATATCATAATCACGTAAACTTTATTTATTTATTTTTTATTTGTGTGACAAAAATTAACGTTTCGTGAACTTTGGCAAGAGTGGTTTTTTTATTGTGTTTGACATTTTTCATTACCTGAGAAATTATTTGTACGTGAAACAAAGCTATGATTTGTTATAAATCTGCAATTGTTTTTGATGCTTTCTTCACTCTTCTATCAATTAACACTGTCTTCGAATCTTTCGCCATTTTTTTTAGAACACTTTTATCTAATTTTTTAGAAAAGTGTCTTTTTCTTGAGAAAAAATAAGTACATACATACTTTAAAACTTTTAGAGCGTTTATATATGAGTTAGTATGACAACAGATATATTTTTCACAGTCAAGGGAATTCTATTGTCCTTCGTTCATAAAAGGTTATCTTTATAAAAATAAAAGGTTTTTGGTAAATTCGTAAATTAAATATCGAAACAATATCGAAACAGAGGAGAATCAAAATCGACAAAATGATTCGCTAGCCCATTTTTTACATCCCTTTTGACATAAAGGCAATGTTTATTATACTTAGTTGGCGCCGACCACAATACAAGCCAATTTTCAATGCTGACAATAAACTAAAACCACGCAAATAATTATTAATACCTAATCATTGTACCTACTAAATGTTGTTATGTTTGCCAATTACAATGATCCGAGCTTGTTGTCAGCTAAGCGGTTATTGTCAATGTTTAGTAAACAATATCTCTAACACACAATTGGTTATTGTCATCAATTATTGTAGTTAATCTGTGGTTTAAGGTATTGTTATGTTTTGAAAATCTGTTTATTGTGAACTATGAGAAGCTGTACTCAAATAATTGTGTTTTACATACACTTTTCTTTTATCATATTAAAAGGCCTACAAAAAAGTAGAGATAGTCACGTTTTTTAAAAACAATACAAAATGTTATTTTGTATTAAATCAATCGATAATCATAGCTTAATTCAGTTCAATGTTAGCTTCTTCTAAGTTTCATAGCGCCATTTGCACCCAATCAAAATAATTTACAGTATACATACTACTGAACTAACATGTAATATTTATTATTGACACTAAAATTAATCATTTAATTTAAAATACAGTAACAGTTATACAAGATGCAACATTTTATAATATCGAACAAATTACTTGCAGTAAATGAATATTTATTAGGACAAGTCTTCAATGTCTGAATTTAATTAAGTTTCGTCCATAAATAAGGCGTTCTACATGATTTATTTATCTAATCTTTTAGAACGCAATTTTATATCCTATTTCGATCTTAAAACCGAAGAAGTTAAAGCGATTAATGCATCACCAGGATGTTTTAAACTGTCACGAATTAAAATAGTGAATAGAACTTTTCGTAAGTCACTGGCCGAAGTAGTGTTTTGAAGGCCAAATAAGACATTTTATTTCTAAAGATTTATTAAAAAGAAAGTTCAAACTCTTTTTTATGTTATTTTATGTTACCCAAAATGTAAAATAAAACCTATAGGTTGGCGATAGGTGGCGCTAGACGTCCTTCTCGTTTGAAATATCGGAGCATCGCGGACGCATCGAGCGCCAAGCATTCTCCGAGCACTGCACTGACAGACATTCTATTACATAGCTCCAGCGAACAGACTATTAAGTGATGATATCCCTCTTTTAGTGCATGTAGTAGCTTCTAAATAGATGGTCGGGGCGATGACACCGTCCCGAGTGTACCGACCATAGTTTTGTTGCATGACATTTACGTTTTTGGTTGTCCCGTCTGGACTGTGTCTGATTTATTTCAGACGCCTTCATAAATGGCAACGAGTACGTTCGTGGTACATGAGTTGAGTTCAAAATGAACGTTGAACTATAGTAAAATATTCTTTTAAACACGAGGAATGATACCCTACCTACTGTATGTAAGTTATATTTCATGTTTTTATTGCAAACAAGTCGTAAGAAAAGACTAACACCTGTACCTAATGCCAACACAAAAATTAAAAATTAAAATTAAATTAAACTAAATTAAACATAAAATATTTCCATATCGCTGAATATAGCTAATGTATGTGAGATGAGAGGTTAGAAACATGCGCAGGCTCCTCAGATCATAGAAACAAGGGAGATGTGCCAAGGCGCTATCGAGCTTGATGCCTGATTTTGAGCAAATTGCTCATACTAAAAACGTACGCGCTGGCGACGAACCGAACACGATCGATGGTATAAATACAGTGTTTTAGTTTAGTGCTAGTGTTGAGTGACTATTAACAGTGTTAGATTGAGGGTGTGCGGATTGTTTAATGCGTGGGAGATCTTTTTACCCGACTGCGCGACGCAAAGGAGGGTAATGTGTTTATCAGTCTATGTATGTATGTATGTATGTATGTTTGTTTCTATGTGGCGTTCTAGAGACCAAATGCGTAGGCCGATTTTGATAATTCTTACGTCAATCGATTCGTCTTAACCTTGCGAGTGTCACTAAAGACATAACAGTAATCAAAATTCACCACAGCGACAACCAGACGCCATATTGTCAAAATGAAAAAAAAAAAATTGATGAACTATGTCAAGTGGGGTGTCGTTGAATAGGTATTTTAAAATCATCTTTAGGTTCCTTATATCATTTTTCATTTTAAATAATAGTTTAGGATATATAACGATTTAAAGTTGTTTAACAAAGCAATCATTCTCGCTAATTCTTACTAATTGATTTAAGTTTTTATTTCAAGTATTAACGATATACAAACAAAAAAGAAGATTACGAAAACATACATTAAAAACTAAAAAGTGAAAAATAAAAATAGTAAATTAAAAATTAAAAAAACCCGACTGCCAAAAAACAACTAAAAAGTTCAAAACAAGAGCACTTTTCAAGCAGTCTGATGCAGTTGGTGGCATAAAATCTAAGATTTAACACAAATAATTGCCACCAACTGCATCAGACTGCTTGAAAAGTGCTCTTGTTTTGAACTTTTTAGTTGTTTTTTGGCAGTCGGGTTTTTTTAATTTTTAATTTACTATTTTTTTATTCACATAATTAAGCGCTCCTTCGCTTAATTATGCGCGTAATTGTGTCGAAAAATGTACTAAAAGTGGCATCAGTTGTTCCTGTACTAATTTGCTATGATGGCATATCTCCTTGTTTCTATGATCTGAGGCAGGCTCCCTCGGTGACCCTTATCACCTACCTTTCACCACCTGCGGACAGCCCCCGCTACAATTTGATACCTGTTTTTAAACGTCAAAACATTTTCATATCGTGTTCTTTGCGTATACTGGAAAAAAAGCAATGAGCATCGTAAAAAATATGTGCTTTGCGCCTGACACAGGTAGGCAAGGTGCGCCCTTAAAAAATATAACGTTATTTTTCGAACATACTGAATTTTTAATTTTCCTCGCCTGTGTTAGGAAAATATTTACATTGCTTTATTCGTAATCTACTGCGGAGCTTCCAAAAATAACTTCTTTAACAAGCGCCACAAGGCTCATTTTTCATGACCATGACGTGCATGCGTGCAGCGGTCAGATGATTGCAGATTGAAATCAGATACTCAATACGCCCACTAGTCGACAGACGCAATTCATTATTCTACTTTTACTGTCGCACTGAAAGTTAAACATACATATTTATGTATTGAATAATAAACAAAGTTATTCAATCAGTGCAAACATAGCTCTCGGAACAATGGAGTGCGGTCGTCTCAACAACGGGTTGATGTGGAGTGCATACTCTTCCGCATCATCAGACGCAAACATGCCGCCCGTAGTGATTGAAGACTTGTGCGGAGACGAACAGTGCCCGGTGACCGACAATTATCTGATAACTTTCCCGGAAGAAGACAGCAAGCCCGAATCAGCTCACGACATCAAAAAGCGGATTTCTGAAGAAATAGACATCTTAAACGAAGCTCCTAAACTTCTTAATCGTTGTTACGAAAACCCTCTTTTCATTCCGGCCAGCCAAGTTTTAAAAGACGAGATAAGTGACGATGGGGACAGTGAGGAACTAATGAAGAGTGAGGCAAAAAAGTTTAAGGATTATAAGTTTTGTGAGGCAGTTAACGACTTCGATATCGAGTTGGAAGCGGGGGAGGCGGTGCCTATAGTGTACCTGTCGACGACGCGGGCCGCGCGGCTCCAGCGGGCCCTGCGTCTTGGCGGATACAAAAAGGTGAGACTCTCTTTATTAATTCCTGCTCTTTTATGAAAATATTTTTGAGGTTATTTTTTACTGTGGCAAACTTTATTGGAGTCAAAGTTTGTGACAGCTAATTACCATTTAATTTTCTTTTTTGTCGCAACGTTCGTTTCAAATATTCAATGAGAATTTTTTTGTCTGTTTCGACGGGATGAAATGCCACAAAAATAATGAGCGGTGCAACAACACCGTGGAAAATTTTTAGATAGTAATACATAGTATGTAGGTACGTAATCTGGTGTACTGTCCTCGTCTAGCTTGTTAATTACTGTTGTTAATATTTCATCTATGTAGGTTAGAGTAGTTAGTGCGGATGGGTGGTACACTTTGATCCGCTGTTCGAATATATTTACATAATATACTATATAGCTATTAGTCAGCTCATTGGTAGTAACGAGTATTGGGGGATTGTGTTCTCAATTAACTCGTACTTATGAAGTTTCATTCGTGTGAAATTAAGTAGAGTAATTATTATTCTCTGCTCGAATACTTCGTGTATGATAAGACAAAGTTCATGTATTAATTTGTTACAAATTGAGGTAGTTCAGTGGCTGGTGTAGTAGTTAGAAGCGTGTCTCGTAGGTCAGTGTTCTCGGCAATAACTCAGTGCAGCGTTGATATTTGCTTTCCTACACTACTCTTGAACGTCGTACTTTAATTAAAAAGCAGACTTGTAAATAAAACAACGATAGGTACTGCTACTTTCATTTCCTTCTCGGTAAAAGCTTCCTTATAGAGTCTACCTTTCCTATGAAATTACACGGAACTTTGCAGTTATCTTCAACACTCTATTTATCTTTAATAACACTACCGTTTTTTTTATTATCACGGAATAAACAAAGAAATAATTAAAAGGACGTCGGCAGTTTTGGGCTTGATATGGTACAGTAATAAAAGCTTAACCAAAAATAAAAATATATTTTAATTGTTCTTTGCCTAATTTATCTTAGAGATTAAGAATTGGAATCAAAAATCGAAATAAATAAGAAATAAAATGATAATGCCGTTGACATTTTGAAAAAACCAATAAAAAAAAAACGGGTGCATGCTGGCTGGCGCGTGCTTCCACAGAATATCATGTCGACAGCAACTAAAACCTTTGAATTGAGAACTCATTAGTCGGGCTGTACTTCATTGGACCTCCACAGAATATCATGGTGACAGCAACTAAAACCTTTGAATTGAGAACTCATTAGTCGGGCTGTACTTTACTGGATCATTCACACCATACTTAACCTCACTGTCAGAAATACGAAGATTTCTCTTTAACCCAATTACGTACAAAAACAAATAAAAAATGAATTTAAATACTCTTGAAATACTCGATCACACCAAACTAATTTCATATCTGTACCGACTTACACAATCTGAAGCCCAGCGTTCTATGGGCGTCTGCCAGTGCCCTTTGAGTCCACAAAACATCAGTATTTTCGTATCGTTCAAATAGGTACCATTTTGTATTTTACCCATATTTATTTCCAGCCAGTTTTTTGGATTATATATTTTTTTATTGCAGCACCATTTTCCTGGAATGAATTGCATTTAAATTTTGAATTTCATATTGGGCAAATAAAACTCGGTAGCAAGTCGAGCGCGAACACTGCACGATGTGGACGCACGCCACGAATTCACGGTATGCTGTACGATTTTAATTAGTACTGTCACGAACTCCACCCTACCTGCTGCATCATTTGTGTAATTTTGTATAACGTGGTACTCCTCTTATACCTATAAAGGGGTAAGCAGTAGTGTGGAGTGTGTGTTTTTGAAACATGACAGTACAATAATATAATATTTAAAAAAAAGATAAAATTAAAATAACACGCGCTTTGAATATAACACGAAATGCTGAAAAGCAGTGTAGGTATATCAAACTAGCACTTCGCCCGCGACTTCGTCCGCGTGGCCTACGGGAACTGTGCATTTTTTCGGGATACAAAGTAGCCTATGATACTCAGTGATAATGTAGCTTTCTATTGGTGAAAGAATTTTTAAAATCGGTTCAGTAGTTTCGGAGCCTATTCGGTACAAACAAACAAAAAAATCTTTCCTCTTTATAATATTAGTTTAGATAATATTGTGTGAATTTAGGTGTTTGGCAAAGTTACAGACTTACAGTGTTATCAACTTATATCGCTGAGTGTCGTTTACCCATATGTATTTTGCACAAGACAAAATCAGTTCTAGTACCTATACCTACTAGTATACTAATATGTATCAGCGAGTTCATCATTATCAATTGCAAGTCTTGGACTGCTTCTGTGAACATTACTGACTCAAAAACCGCTACCCTAAATGCTAATGCAAGTACCACTAAAACGGAAATCTATAGATCCTAACATATTCGTGTAAAAATCCACACTCATTTATCCGAATCACAAGAAAACGAGAACAATGTAGACAAGATTGGATCGAAATCAAATAAGCCTTTTATAGTATCAACCCGAGTCTTTAACATTCATTCGGTCCGTCCGTAATGCTCGGGCTGCTCGATTCTATCCAATATCCAGCGTTCAGTTCCTTAAATCCGTGTAAGCCTGTTTTAAAAGAAAGATGGAATAAAAACGTGGATGTGGTGGGAAAGAGTTGCGTCTTAACTAGCCGGTGAACTAAAACGGGTATGACTGGAATATAGGTCTCGTCTGGCGCTAATAAATCGCAATCATCTTATCGGGCGCAAACATAAATAGTTCGTAGATCTATGTTTTTGTTGTTCTTATTTGGTTTCCATTGGTGCTTTTAATTACTTCCATTACGCAACGAAGAAAATACAAAGTTAGATATCTGTAAATATACGGGTATTTTATTCTATTTCAGACATTGTGGTTTTTAGATCTATTTATGAAATAATTTATGTATTTTATATAATATAACATCACGCTTGTATTCCCCGAAGGGTTAAACAGAGGTGTATAGTACACCCACATTTCGTCAATTATGTTTAAGTTCCATGTAATAGAGGGCTTTTCTATTGCCACTAACCGGACACAAATCCAGACCCTGGTCTGCTACTGAAGATTTCCTAATCGAAAAGCCAATAGCACTTTGCCCGACTTGGGGATCGAACCCAGGACCTTACACTCAGCAGTCCCGCTTGCGACCATTAAACCAACGAGGCAAGGAAACGAAAGGAAAGAACGAGGTGTAACAAAAACACACTTATTCTGCTCTAACTTTATAAATGCAGCTCACTTAAGCAAAGCGTTCTTCACCGTAATATACATTAGAACTTGCCTCATTATATGAATGGTCCGTTTACCCCCTTTAGAAAATTATAAATCATTTGCTAAAGATTTTAATTAACTCAGACGAGGCTTCAAAACCAAGGCTCGTTATGAAGGTTAGATTAATTTCCCAAACTATCGACGATGAATTAAACGAACATGAAGCTTAATTTACGACTAATTGTTTCTAAACAACTAATAGTAATTTGGAACGAGAAACAGAAGTTGTTGAGGACAGAAAATACTTGAAACAGCAATGAGATTAGACCTCTGTAGCGAGATCTTGAGTCCATTTGTGTTCAAAGTATCATTGATGAGATATCCGTAGATATAAGAGGTTCTTGAGCTCGAGTGACTTATGAAACAGAAAAGAAAGAAGATTTCTGCAAGAAATGTCTTAGCATTGCTGTCACAGTATATAAGGAGTGTGACACCGTATAAATTAAACATGTCAGAGTAATAAAATCAGGTTCTACTAAGAAAAACTTTTATCAAGTAGGAACTAGAATCAGCCGAGTTTCTTCGTTCCGCAAACAATATTATTTGCAAACTTTATGTTAGAGTTTGTTGTTGTTCTTGAATTCATGATTTATGCAAATAGGATACAATATTATACCTTTTAGGTAAATGTAGCTATGTTGAGGTAATAGAGAGTAGTTTTTCAATTGAATAATCTTAAAATGATCGTGACGTGTATTGTGACTATTAGTTAATAAAACTTTGTTGGTAATGGTAGCCTGATTACTTAGGATACTTAGGATTATGAATTCATGACATCTAATGTCGTTGAACACGACGTCTCCATCGAGATAGATACTCGATTGATATCCACAATCCATACTCTTGGAGATCTTAGTTCAGTCAAATATGGTTATACCATCGTCATCAGGAGTGACCTATGTTTTCTTAATTTTGCTAGTTTTATGATAAATATGTTGAAGTAATTTAATAAAGGTATTTGGGAGCAAGGTTTCTACAGTTTTCATCACACAGACTTAAATAATTCAAGCAAAAATGTAGTTTAAAATTTTCATACACTTTAAATGATTACATTCTGTAACTCTAGAGAAAAGGTACGGACAATCAACAAAGTTTATATTTTGTGTCAAATAAAACCTAGATCTGACCTTTTTTGCCCAACTGATTATTGTTCACACAGAAAATGTGGCTGTTAAACTATCAACGAAATGTACGAAAATTAACATTCATGTAATGTATGACGTGTTTCTTCACAAAACAACATAAAACCCGAATATCTGACGGGATTGTTGATGATGTTATTTTATTACCATCAGCCGAAGTTTTTCATGTGTCGTCTTTGCTTCAGAGGTGTTTTACAGTGGTGGTGGCGCAACTCCATTTGCTACGTTACTTACATGTCCTAACGTCTTACCTATGTCCGAAACGATGTGTCAGCTGTGGTTACCTATAAATGAATATGTATTATTGGATATTGTGTAACATTCAAGTTTGATGAGTGCATTATCTTAATAGTTGGTAATTCCAAACTAAACAATTTCCTTTAAAAAATCTTAAACAGCCGGGACTGACGCCTTCCAAAGGAGATTCAATGTATAAAGAATTCCGTGTAAAGGACGGTCAACCACCCAAGGCACAACAGCGGCAATTCCCATAGCAATGAGCTACTCAAGTTATTTAGTTACCAACATTGTTAAACGAATTTCAAAGGCATCATAGCTCGTTTGGTTGTACGAAAGCCGCACTACAGTTAATCCCCATTCATATTACCTAAGCCGCTCCTTTCAAAGACTTTAATATGGCGGCCGTGGAAGTCGGCGGATGTTTTGATTAAACGAATATAAAATGCCGTGCAAGCGTAATGCACACCTTGAATCTTGCACCAAGTTTCATAAATCTTGGCTCTTTATAATTTTTATTTAAAATTAATATTGAGGCAGGTTGTCGACTAGAAGTTTGTTTATAAAATGATTATAGGAATTCATTTGTGATGATTACTGAGACAGTGTTTTATAAATGCTTTTTTTTATTATGGTACAATTAAAATTCTAGAACAATAATGATTGTAATTGCTGTACTGTCCTGGATTGGATCATATGTTCAATCAAAACACCATAATAATATGCTGGTTTACGTTCTAAAATTCATAATATTTACACTCTATATAAATATCTATCTCTAACCTTAAATTACTTAGATATCATCAAAAAAACAGATGTCCACAAATTACCGAATTAGATGTAATTAATTTTGGTTTTTCCCAAGTCATTAAAATTCATAAGGAATACTTATTTCCGTTTATCGAAGTCAACGATTTCATTGAAGTAACTTTGATGGCTAACAATTCTAACAGTTATTTTATCCTTCAAAGGCATCAAAGAAAAACAGACGATGTCTACGTCAGGTCGAGATGGAAGTTCGTATTTTACCATAAACCACTGATAGGACTGTCAAAATAACGAAATCTTATTTTAAACGGTTTTGGGGCACGAACAAAATGTTATGTTTTTCTTTTTTGATGTCAATCTGGAACTAAAAATACAGTGTGTATTATGTAAGTGCGACTCGAGTTTAAAAGTCATCTTAGGAAGATTGTGATGGCCAAGGCTTTTAGCAAACTAGTGTCTAGACTTTAGTGTCATTTCTAGAATTTCTTGATATAGCCAAATGAGGTCTTAGTGATTAAGATTGGAGGGCTTAAAGTACCTACTGTAGTACAATTTTCAACGAAAATACAGTCAACGTATCACAATCGACAATTTTTGTTCAAAAATTGTAACTTGAATTTATTTGAAGCTAAGCAAGAATCGATATCAAGATTAGCTACTTAACTTTAATTTAAGCACCCCGGTCTCATCAGGAAGATAACAATATTTGTTCAAATAAATCTCAAACTTCTATAACAAATCGAGACATATACTTAACGTCATATGTATAGATTTGTTATTGAAGTTTGTATAAAGTTCAGAACATGAAGAAAAAGACCAGGAAAAATATTTTTTGTAATTAAAAAAAAATCTTTTATGCACGAAAAAATGTATGTCCCGAAGACAGCCCAAGTTACGGCGGTCACGTTTCTTTGTATGTATCTGTACGTAGTATTTTATTATCTGTGGTTTAAGTAAAATTACACCATTGCTAGCATACAATTTTTTCCATTTATAGCTTCCAAGTTCTACGAGAGCTTCCTATTCAAAAACACGTAACTATAACATTGCTTCAATCCATGTGTCCGTGTTACTGTAAGGGTGCTTTTCCGTTGGTGAGGCAAGGCGAGGATTGGATGGGAGAGGAGTGAAATCTCGCCGGGACATTAATAACAAGCGCGTCTCGTTTTTCTATTGCAGAGTTAATACCTAAATAATCTATGTGTGCAAATAATCTATGTGTAAAACGGTTAAAATTTATATGATCGAATATTTCAATTCTCGTCTAGCGTATCCTCGCCAATACTGACTATTTTTATTGAAGTGGCGCTAGGAAAGAATTATAATTTCGCCATACAATTTTAATTCTTCACACGCCTCACCTCGCCGCCGGTGGAAAAGCACCTTAATACTGCTCGCGAACATGAACATACTCGTAATAAAATAGTTCCACTATTTGTCTTATGAAAGTAGTTCGCAGTTACGTTGGTATAATTTATAAGATAAATGATTTACGTGTGATATTTCTTGCTTCATATTTATTATAGTTTTTCTACTACTGACCTTAATTTGTTTTAGCGTCGTCCTCCCTCCCTCTAACCTCCCTTTAAGTTTGAATATTTTACTCAATATAAAAGTCCTGTTCTTTACGCAGAAAATCGTTAATAAGGGACAACATACAGTAAGTTCTTTGATAATGTTTTACCTGGTTACCTTTTCGTTTTATACAGAAATAGATGTTTTCTAAATTAAACGTTCGTAGTAATTACGAAACACCGGGGTCAAAGACCCCATACAATCTAAAGGTACGACGGCTGTCTATGTCAGTCAGTCTACAGAATACGTACTTCATACATTTTTTTCTACATACTGGCAGACGGTTGGCTCAGTTCCACACGGGAAGTGTCTTCGCATTCCGGAGCATCTTGCGCGAATACTGAGTTGCTTGGCCTTTTATATTTCCCACAAATATGGGAGATTAGGTACTCTTTTATAGGCCATGGTCATTTTGTCGATGGTGTTTTATAAACAGTTTTTAAACCATTTTCAGTGTGTTCTTGTGTCAATTATAAGTATGTAAATTGATAATAATAAAAATTATAAATTAGATCGCATTTGATAGCTAGGTATACCTGTTTAGCATTTATTCAAATAAAAAATATTTCTAAAAGATGATTATTAAATATACTTACAATCTATTAAATTACAAATGAAAAGTTCCAAAAATACCAGTTTAATAACGTCACAGGCAGATTATGAAGATCTCACCTAAAACGTTGCAAAAAATTGATTTACCAATCTTCGTGTAATTTTCAAAGTTCACCCTGGCACCCCTATTACAATATATGCCGCAGTCGATCCCGGGCAATTTCCTCGGCTCCGTCATCGATGCCTGGTGCGACCCATCACGACACCTACCGGCGGCAAATAGAATTCAGTTAGCGTTTCCTTCTCAAACACTTTAATTTAAACTTACAAGTAGGGGATTACTTGTGTAAGCCTCTTTCTAAGCCTGTAACAGCGTTTGTAAATTGATAGATTACTCAGAATTATGCTTGAAATTAATGTGTTAATTTTGTAAGATGTTAGAAGGTTTAATTTAATGGTATGTTAATTTGTGTTTTAATACGAAATTGATTCTGGAAAATGGGCAAGATGTAAGACAGTAAATTACAAGTTTGCCTATATAGAAAACCGCTTTTACTCCACCTTCATTGTGAAAACCGCCAAACAGTGGAATGCTCTGCCGAAGTGGGTGTTCCCCGATAGTTACAATCTAGGTGTTTTTAAGACACAAGTGAACTGGTTTCTTCTAGGCAAGCTGCAAGCTCCATCGTAGACCGCATCACGAGATGGCGGTCAAACGCAAGCACGCAGCGGCACGTAATGCAATAATATTAAAAAAAAACTCATAACTGAAATAGCTAAAACACATCTACTGCTAAACTAGTGGGCTAATATCATATGTCTCCCCCAAGATAGCAACACCAACCAATCCTGCGCTGCCCATATCCAGTGGATTTTTCACATGATCGTCGATCTTATCTTATAGACATAGGTACTACTTACATTGACATAATTTCTAGCACAATCAAAATGTGTTGACAAAGTCGACTGCACAATATCAAAACAGGTAAATACTTAATTATTATCAAGCGAAATGCAAAATAGGTGTTACTAAGAGTGAGCTCGCCACATAATAGTTTACCGCAGCTTCATCGCTCTTCACGATTTTCCGTTCACTCTTTCAATTGACACCATAGCAGCTGTTTTCTATCCCCACTTTATACTACATTATGACGTCATTATGTTGTTTAAGTGTTTCAATCGTCAATTTGTTGTGCTAGAAAATTGCTACGCTCCAAGAAACCCGAGATCAGTACTTGTTGCCAGTTGTTGCAGTTTTCAAGGAAACATAAAGTGTGCTGTTGTTTTACTGAAAATAGAAACTACAATTTTATTTATTTGAAAATGTTTGAAAGATTTCTATTCAGATCAAATTGTAATTCTTATTTAAAAATCTGTTATTGACAGGAATACAACATATTGTACTTAGGCAGGTGTTTATAGTGAGCCGTATTTTTATAACAATTCAACACTGCCAATATATATTCTATAGGCTAAACCATAAATAACTCGATAGCATATCGTATAGTTAGAAGAAACAACAATGGAATGATTTATCGTGCCTATCCACTTTAACCATCAATATAAAACGAGCATAAGAAATAGTTACATGAATAGGTACATCGTTTCGTAATATGACAAGTATCTCACAAAGAACACTTAACTGAAAAACTATATGATGAAAAAAAGATCCACAGTATGAACATTTTCAACTTTTATACTAATGTACAGTATTGTACAGTACTGAAACGAAAATACTCCGGCGCCAGGGCGCCAAACTTTATACAAGTAAAGTATTTTAATCTGCGGCGCGCAAGCCAAAGTTACTATTTACATAAAAGTGATATTTTGCCGTCAATTTATTCGTCGCGACGTTTAATTAGTAAGCGTTAAAAAGAGAACTTTGTTGTTTGATTATTTACATTTTACCATCTAAGAGACAACATAATTAGACAAGTTCAAGACGCAAGCAACGACGAAGCTACGTGGAGCGAAATATCTTGTTAGGAAAAGCCGATTTGTAAGTCAATCTCATTATTATACAAGTCTGAAGATTCATTCTAATTAGTTAGACGCTAGTGGAAAATGAATTCAGACCCTGAGAATAATAAATATTCTAATAACGGACCTCAACCAAAGAATTGTTTTTAAGATCTAATATCTTATGTAACAGAACTTTAAAAACCGGCCAAGTGCGAGTCGTACTCGCGCACGGAGGGTTCCGTATCAGTTTTGGACGTATAAAGTGAAAAAAACCGGACCGCATAATTAAATTTGTTTGTCAAGGAATTTTGATGATTTAAAAAAAACTGTAATAGTTAGGAACATCTTTTTATTTTTAATGCAATATTTGGGTCAATTCCTATCAACTCTAATTATTTCAGATTTTTCGCTCCGCAAACTTCGGAGATAAGGGGGGGGGGAATGGTATTTTTCAGACATTTTTCATCATAAGTCGAAAACTGTGAGACATAAAATAAAATGAAAATATATTTTGAAATGTGCAAATCAAGCCCTTTCATATGATATGTCACTTGACCTAGTAACCCCACATTAAAATTTCGGATTCCCACTCCGGCCCCTTTTGCAATGAAAATAAAAATATTTTTTGATATTTTTCATTTGCAATAAAGTTGAGCAAGCATTCCTTATAACTGTTCCAAATTTCAAGTCGATAGCTTTAGTAGTTGCTGAAATAAGCAGGAGTGACAGACAGACAGACGAAGTCTCACCATAAGGGTTCCTTTTTTTAATATTTTGGTACGGAACCCTAAAAACGCAAATGTCGAGTTAAGACATAAAGGTTATTAAATGAAAAATAATAAACAAGTAAGATTACAAAACATAATGTAAAATATACTAAGTCTAAATGAGGAAAATAAAATGCACTATGAAGCACTAGCGCAGAACTAACCTAATGTTTTTTTCATATTTCAAATTATGCATCAAAGAACTTATTACAGAGCAAAGGTAAGAACTGGGGAGCAAGACGAACAGACAGGCGTTTTATTTTCAATTTCAAGCTGTCTAGGCACAAAACGTAACTAACAATGTGCATGTGTGTACAATGCAGCATTTTTGTCATAACAACGCGCCACTCGGGGATCAAAAGGGGCGCCCACGTGGATCAGCGCCTAATTGGACTCCACATAGAGGTGAGATATACCGTGCACGTGTTGTACTCTTTGTGTACAGAATGTTACACAAGTGTAAATTAATATTGTTTTGCGAGTTAAGTAAATGTACATGTGAAGCGTTGTTAGGGTGTTTTGTCAACGGACTTTATCTATTGTGGATACTGTTTCGGGTCTGAATAAGAGCCATTTTCAGTACCCCACCTATCAGCTGTTTGCCTTACTACAAAAATGATATTTTGTTCTCTGGGGCCTGTATTAATTTTCAATATAGGCTAACTGACAATGGAATAGGATATTAAAATCCGGGGTACCGTTATTCATCTTGAACGACTGAAAACGCTACAGCTACTTATTTAAATTACACTAACATAGCATTAGAGTTTATTGAGAAATTCACAACATAACCAGTAACCTGTTAGCTTTGAGATAGTAACAATGCGTAAGTAATGATAATAATTACAAACCTATGGTAAAAGCTAGTGACTCAACCCTTGTGACTTCTGAAAGATGCGTGGGAATAAAACCTTTAAGCTTAACCTTGGAATAATACGACATCGTGTGAATAGGAAGAAATAAATACAGCCTGTTTTCCTTACAAACATTGGTCATGACTTTACAAAACAAGTTGTCATGCCAAATACTAATGATATAGTAACTTATACTATTAATAACTCCGGATATTGCTTAGGTGTCGGTAGGGTGTCCGTGCCGGATATCAGCGGTTTACTATGGACATGTTGATTACATTTTGCTTTAATCGTTCTAATCTACCTAAATCCCTTTGAAAAGCTTATTTGTGTTGATTACTTTATGGTACTTATGGAATATCATTGTATTTTAAGTTCTAGTCTGAGATTCTGAAGGGTAATTAAAATCTTCTTACAATAATCACACACGCCACATCGTGTTCTACTTTATAATAATTATAGGTACCTATTTGCCTTGATTAACTTTAGAGAACGTTTCTTTGAAAATACAAGCGTCCTGTAATTAGGTGCTAAATAAATGAAACCTTGATGTTATTTCGTACATTAAAGTATACCAACGTTTTCCTCTATGAAACTTAATTGGCAACATTCTCTTTTCGTAATTTTCCCAAAAGCTTTGTTTATATTCATTGTTGGCAACATTACCGTAATTATTCATTCAAAGTGAAAATGGTAGAGATTGGCAACAATTTTATAAGCACCTTTTTCAGTACCTACAATTGATTTTATTTTTCATTTGCCCGGACAGAGGATCTATTCCGTGAATTATGTTTTAATTTTGTTGCTGGCAGTATTTCAAAAAATATTATTGGAAAAATACGAATAGGTACCTGCCTCAGATTATAGAAACAAGGAGATATACCATCATAGCAAATTAGTACCGGAACAACTGATGCCACTTTTAGTACATTTTTAGACACAATTACGCGCATAATTAACCGCTCCTTGTAAATAAAAAGATCTCCCACTCATTAAACATTCCGCACACCCTCAATCTAACACTGTTAATCGTCACTCAACACTAACACTAAATTAAAACATTGTATTTATACCATCGATCGTGTTCGGTTCGTCGCCAACGCGTACGTTTTTAATATGAGCAATTTGTTCAAAATCAGGTATCAAGCTCGATAGCGCCTTGGCACATCTCCCTTGTTTCTATGATCTGAGGTACCTGCAATTGAAATTTATTTAATATTGGCGAGATGTGTTAATTTTATTAAGGCGCTCTTTTTCCAAATGTTTAGGTACCTAAATATTGCGCGCTGTCCGCGCGGCTATTCCTCGAACTCCCGCTCGGAACGACCGCGCCATAGTGTAATGAATGCAGTTGAGCGACGTTGATATTTTCATAACATTATTTTCTCAAAACTTTGCTTCTTTTTTAACCGATTTCAAAAAATGAGGTCCCGTATTCAACCCGTATGTAGGTATGTATGTATGTATGTATGTAAGTATGTATGTTTCTGTTCAGCCGGCCTAGCATGACCACGATAGAAACGGGTTTTGTCTACATAGAAATAGACAAAGTGACAGATTGTAGAAACATTTCTACGTTTTATGAATGAAATCTGTCACTTTGTCTATTTCTATGTAGACAAAACCCGTTTCTATCGTGGTCATGCTAGGCCGGCTGGTATTAATCAGGTTAAAATGCTTAATTTTAATTAATCTTAATTAATTAATCTTAATTAATTAATAAATCCAATTTCATAATTTTAGGCTTAATATAAACGAAGATACGCTGTTCAAAAATCATCAATATTTGCTAAAAGTCGGAAAACCTCGCCTTAAGAGTCGGTAATGAGAAATTATACTAATAATTATAACTGTATTTTTTTGATATAGGTACTTCTTTGATCTTTTAAATGGGTGTTGCTGTTTCGTCGGCAATGTATAATGGCTATTCGTAATCGAGATGATTTCGAAAAGCGCTCTCTTATCTTCATGCTGTAACCACCAATGTACCTGCTAATGGTAATATCCATATTCAACGTCTGATCATACGGCTTGATATGATACGAAGACGACGAAAATCTATTAGTGAGTGAGACGAAGTGCGTAAATGGGGGCGGCAGCCAACTACTGAAATAACTCTGTATTAATTTAGGAGAAGGTATATTTACCTGAGTTTCGTCTTAAAGAGCGTAAAGTTTGGTCAGATTGTTTTATAATTATAACAAATGGAGAACTGTAGGTATTTGGAGGAAAAGTTTATGTAGTAGGCTGACTAGTGAGTTAGTTTGTCTGAGATGTGCCACTATTCTAAATAATAAATTGTCTAAATGGTAGTGAAAACTGCATTAAAATCCATTGTATAGTTTATAAGAACTGAGCTGACAAGTAGTTTTACACTATTTAAAGATAAGCTGAACCTGACTTCAAGTCATCCATATTTGATCATCTACTAAGGTGCAGACATTATTCTATTCTATATTGCAAACATCACAACTTGTGACCGTATCTTGATGAAGTTCTGTCTGTCAACATAGCGATAAGTTTAAGATCGCTTTGAGAAAGTTACGAGTTATCTCGCTAGTTACTGTATTTAGCCGGTCTTATAGAACTGAATACTTCTGGTATCTACTGATAACTTGTTTAGTTGGAAGATAAAGTCACTCAGATCAGAAGGAATATTACGGTGCGCGAAAAGGTCTTTGTGGTACCTAAGGACCACTTCAAAACTAGTTTTACAATTGCTTGTTAAGAGGCTGACAGCAGCGAAATTAGTTTTATTGAGCACGTTTTTAGCCAATATAAAACATTCATTCTATTGTGACCCGTACCTATATTTTAAGTTTTACGGACGAGAATTGCGTGAATCGATAAAATTGGGTTTTGCTAGCCTCTTAATAAAATCATCAAGATCAGACAACTTCTACAACATTTATGTGTTTGTTTCCTCTTGCTTCTGTCAACATTGTATCCTTGTTCAAACGTTTTAGTTCTTCTTTCTTCTATCTGTCTTGTTTTATCTACAAGTAAAAAATTGCAATATTTTAAATTTATCTATAAACCTACCTATAATATACTTTGATTTTTATTTCTCATTCTTATAGCGTAATCTAAATGTTAATCTACTTTCGTTCGGGGCTCCCGAAACGCCATCCATCAATGACAGTGAAAAAAAATAATTATCCTATATAGGTACCTACTTGCTTTATACTGTAAAAGTAATATCGCCAGAAATATTTGGATGTTTTGGTAAAAATAGCTAAAATTATCTTTCGGAATTCTGATATTCATCTTGGGGAAAATTGAGGCGAGCGATAACTATCTTGGATTCAAAATATGAAAAGTTCCATAGGACCCGACCGGCAATTTTAAGTTTCTCTAATATTCTTTGGAAGGAGTATTTTTGAGGTTTGTTTTTTGGAAACAGCAAATGATTTTCGATTATTAAAATAATAACTATCTTCAAATCATCCTGGAAAAATAACCTCGTTGAATAATATGGCTATTTTTTCGAAGTTGAAAAACAAAAAACACGAAACGACCAACATTACTTAGCTGTCATGAATTACCATAAAACTATACAAATGGTGTTACTTAAAATAAAGAAGACTTGACCATATTTTCAAAATAAAAAGTATCATACTTAATTCAAAGAGAGCCGACTTCATATTTTCATCTCGCAATATTATTTATATTATGTTCTTTGATAAAATATCATAAAGCTTACTTTTTGCCGCTATTTTAATTTTATTATATCCGTAATCTTTGGCGTTAGCTCCTACTGAGCTTAGCTCGGAGTATAAGAAAGAAGTTGATTCTCATTTAAATGGAAGTCCTAATTTAGCGGAAATTCCAAACAACATGGCCGAAATTCCATTAGGAGCTAAGTGGGATACGTTTGATGTCACAGAGATTAAATGGTAGGTACCTACATTAGAACAGTCTCCAAAAAAATTAAGTTCAGAATTTTACTCTAATATACTTTTTGCAATAAACTACGATCAAAACGACACCACCTGTGACTATTTATTATGCGTGGATGTGACAATTTTAGAATTCTGTTCAAGATGGTCTAGATATCGTCATGTTTTCCTAGTACCGAGATTCGAATCGTACGGAAGAGCAGACCGAAATACATGCTAAATCTGTTTCCGTATTTTCGAAAAGTGTTAATGTTTTCTGGCAAAGGTATTGTCAGGCTGTATTCCTTTACTTCCCCAATGCACCGTTCCATTTCTCATTCAATACTTACTCGCAAGCGCAACCAGGACGGCCACTGATCCCTGGGGTGCTGGCGGCTTTCAACCATGAAACAAGTTACCTACGGGCAACAAGAAATTTTCATACCGTCCGCGTCCGTCCGCTAGCGAAATTTACTGGATGTCGCTTCAAAAAGAGACTTGCCTTAATTTTATTTATGTGAAAAATGCTTCAATTTTGTCCAGTGACACTAACGACCCAACCGTTCTTAGTAAAAAGTATTAAGATTCTGATGAAGTAGGTTTACTACTGCTTAAGTTAGGTACTTATTTAGAGCGTGAAATTAAAAATAAATAATGTAGGCAAGTGAATTTTTGCAAAGTTAAAGGTTTTTTTATTCTTGATTTTCTGAACAAATTATACAGCAGCCACCGCTTGTTATCATAATAATTTAAAAATTAATTCATTATTAGGTATATAATGTTAAAATCTAATTAGTGTTAATTTTTTAACTTTAAGTAAATGTATGTAGCGCAGTAATTATCACTTTCTACTGATATTTATGTAAAGTGGTACAAAAATTGTATTTAAAGAAAGTTATGCAGATAATTATCACATAAAAAACCTACTCACAATTATTAGGTACATACCTACACTCACAAGGTCATTAGTATCTACTATTACAAACTTGAGAATGTGTATAGAAACAACTACCTAGTAGATTTTGATTATAATTCAGAGAGGTTACAACAATAATTCCAGTAGAATTATTGCCTAGGTATTAACCTAGACTCGCTACATTGCTGCTGACAGTTACTAACAAAGGGAATAACACATCGCTGTAATCAATCACATTATTATTTGTAATCACAGAAAATACTCTCTGCTCTCATAAGTTTTTGTTTTGCCAGAGTACGCGTGAAACAATTAAGTACCTACCTATCCACTAATGGCTAACAACATCAATCTAATCTTCCCCGTTTTCTTTTTCCCCAATTATCTTTTCTCTGTGACGTCACACCCAACGAACCGCGGCCGAGAACAAACTAATTAATTTTTACTCATTTACAAGTCGTTTGGTTTAAGTGTTCTTTCAATGGCATTGAAAAATTATGCGGCAATTTTTCTCGCTTGTACAAGGTAATTGTGATTCGTGATAATCGTTCTAATTTGTTCATTCTTTTTTGTTACAGGTATGTAATTAAAGGTACAACGATATGACCTTTGATATCCAACAATAGCAGTAATAAAGTCATCAGAATGACAAGGACAGGTAATTAATTAGCATTTAAGAAGTATTTTATTAGTAACTCTTTGTTCCGTAACCCGTTACAATCACACGCGAAGTTTTCTTAAGCCTGTAGATGTGCCGTCGCAGTACTAAACTTAAGTCGTATCAATTAATTATTGCTTTCCTTTAAAACAACATTAATTTGCCTTTGTAAACTTGGACTCAAAATATCTGAGTAACTCCATTAGGGCAACGCTAAGCATCGAGTCTCGGTTGCAAGATGGAACCACTTGACCAAGTTTCCTACTTCGACTTGCTAAGTTACAACGATCTATGAGAATTAGAATGGGTCATAGTTATGCTAAGGGCATTATAGTCGGTTAATCCTTAGGGTACAGATGTACCTACCTGAAACTGTAACAAAGGTCATTGACCCTCCATGCGATCCTTAGATAAGTGAACGTTTACTTAATTGGGTTGAGTTCAGTTGTAGCACCTTGGGAGGTATGGTGAAGTTGGTTTAGTTAAGTCAAGTTTGCATATGATGATAGTCGTAAGTTTGACGTGGAGTTATAGTCTCAATACAGTCAGTTATTAGCTGAAATGGAATTGCATTCAAATGTTCGTGTTTCGAGGTAGTGTCCTATATTCCTAAGTACAGAGACTGGCAAACATCATGAAAAGTTACCTTGAACTGCGCAATAGTCGATTTTTGTATTTAGCATGGAAGCGTGCCTGCCTACCCCACTACGCCGCTTTTGCTCAAGATGTTTGTCGGTCTCTTATGCTATTTATTTTAGAGTGGCTAAATACATAGTATACGAAACTTAAATTAAACAACATGTTTTTTGCGCATTAGTTATCGGTGTGTCAACTTTTCTTATATTATTTGTCGTCTATTTTTTCATACATATTTTAATTTTTCAATTTTTAATCCCACTGATATACTTACTTAACATCTAAATGCTTAGTCTAATTTATAAGGCCATAAACTCCTAAATGTTATAACGAATTGTCTATAAACTCATCTACGTTATATCACATAGTTTAAATATTAAGCTTTTAGTGTGACAGAGAAACTTAAATGCGCTAATTAAAGTAACTAATGTATTAAATGAGCCGTCGCCATCTTGGATGCACGGTGACTGACTTTTAATTGTAATAAAGAGCGCTTCTCCCGCTCCTCGGCAAAGTTTCACGACGGGACGTTTAAACTCATACATCTTACTTCATACATATTGAGACAACTCGATTATACATTGAACTGCCAAGTTTTAGTGACATGTAGGAAGCGAAGTAACTGATCAGGGAAGATTAAAGTTTGGTGCTAAACTTCTTACAATTCTCCTTCGATCTATTAAATCTGCAAACAATATTTTAAAGTTAATCAAAAATTCCTATCTTCAATAATATTACATGCAAAGGTTATTTAAAATCTAGTTAACTTTTGGGATTGTTATGGGGCAAAATATCTAGCGCGGCATGTCATGTATGTGACACCAACAATGTTCCAAAATTTAATTCCACGTATGACCGCCCCGGGATTCTGCAAGCTCCCACAGCGTGGAACAGAACATTTTCCAAGTGAAAATTCAATGCAAAACGGACCCAATACAGACATTTTCATATTTCTCCCTCAGCCAAGTTTGACAATTGAGTTACGGCTTGCGATTGTTATTTTTATGTCGTTTGTTCGTAAAGAGTGCATGTTTTCCAAGTTTTATTGTAAGTAGGTCACCATTACCATATAATTTTGCGTGCTGAACTGGTAATGAAGGAGAAATATGTGTGTCTGAAGCTGTTTGTGTATTGCGGATTCCGAGAATCGCAGTCGAAAGTTAAAAATAAAATACTTCATCCGTTTTTGCTTCAATTGCGTCAATCAAAATAATTCAAACGTAGACTTTTGCAATTATTTTTATACAATTCCTTATAAAACTTTTGCAGTACCATATTTTAGAACTCACCCGGCATTAAAGTCATTCGTCCGCCAACCGAACGCGGTCTACATCACAATAGGGCAACCTAAACACTGGAACCGCCATCCCTCACTTATGTTAATCTATTCCCGCGCAGATATATTTAATCCTTTACAGAGTGTCGCTTTACTCGGGATTACTCGGGATTTTGTTAATTTCGTCGTTCATTACGCCACGAAGATACACGTAAGTGCGTCGTGTGAAGCTGTGATAGAAATTTAATTCTCGCCTTGTTTTCAATACATATAAGTTATTCATATTGATTTAGGCCTAAGTTCACCGACAAGATAACCGACAATTTAACGGACTGTTATCTTGTCGGTGAACTTGGCCCTTATTTATTATAATTATAATATAATTAAGTAAATACATTACCCTAACGTGAAATTCTGATGTGTTTGTTTATCAATCACCCTGTAAGGCTGATTTATCGTACAGCATATCCTGAAACTTCTTATGCCGATGGAGCCGGGTTCTAGATAATAAGATACAATATCCCACATCCCACGTATAGGTAGGTAATTATAATATTAGGAAGTAATTGAGTACCAGCGTACAAAATTAAAATTACCTCGTGCGTGCGTGATATTCAATAATTATTTTAATAGGTAACGTACGTAATCTTTAAGCAAAATTATAAATGTAACTTCCATAGTGTGTATTGCTATTGTTATAGGTACCGATTCCAGGTAATGTTTTACGGAAATCATTTTACAAATAAATTGAAAATATTTTTATAGATAATGCAATGAATGAAAAAAGTTCAACAGCTTGCCGAGAACGATCAATCAATCATCACCCGCTAGCTATTCATAGAAATGTTATTTTTTTTATTGAATGTTTTATTTATGGCATGCGTGCCTTTGGCACTTGCCTATCTTTAACATATAATTCTATTCTGGCCTAGCGAATTCCTTAAATTAAACATAGAATATGGTTTTCGATCGGGAAAACTTATCTCTTTGTGTAAATGTCACTGAAATTCTGGTATGGCTATGGTATGACCAAGGTTTCCTGAAAACTTTGACCGCCAACATGTCTCAGGATGTTTTCTTGTTGGAAGCACAATGTAGACCCCGATACAGGTCTCAGTTTCTATAAATCTCGGCCTACAAAAGTAGAACAACAAACGAGTCTAGACGCATTGTTAAAATTATACATATAAGTATATAATATTTCTATATTCAACCCTTTCCATATTTCCGCAAACGATATCAACAAAGGTTTATAAAGGCAGTCGCCATTCGATTACGTCAACCGTCATCTATCTAAACGAGCTGTGATTGTAGTCAAACACATGACGATCAATCGCGCTCACACTCCCGCGGCGGTTGATGTGGCGTGTAAATCACGTAGATTACCTCGCAAAATATTATGGAGGAACTGTGACGGAAACAAGTATATTCGTTGATAGGTACTATAACAACTGACAATACTTTTTCTTTGACAAACGTTGTATTTTTGACGCTTGGGTTGCTCCCGCGTTGTCAAGATAGAAATAGTATGCGAAAGAGTTTTTTGAGTAACCTAAACTTCGTCAAAATACAAAATTTATATTGATCGAAAGGACCCGAGTATTGAAAAGGGATAGGAAGACAGAGACCAGCACATCTTGAAATTTCGTTTATGCGTGGGAAACATGGGAAAACTTTCCCCCACTACGCCACTTTTTGCTC
Source organism: Thalpophila matura (assembly GCA_948465475.1). Classification (NCBI taxonomy): domain Eukaryota; kingdom Metazoa; phylum Arthropoda; class Insecta; order Lepidoptera; family Noctuidae; genus Thalpophila; species Thalpophila matura. The sequence continues at coordinate 9,851,067 of OX419190.1, read as the reverse complement.
AAAATGTTTGCCGGTCTCTTTACTATTGTTCGGTGTTAATGTACCACTGCAGGGCAAATATCTCAATCAGAGAGCAAAAGCACTGACCTCATTTTCCCACAATACCAGAGGTATCGCAGATGCGTAGACCTATAGACTAAGGGCGGGTTGCTTCAAACCATCTGTATTCGTAAGTCAGTACGTAATCGTTAAGTCAGTATGAAATTGTCATACAAGCCGCCATATTTGACGGTTACAGATACGTAACTGTAAGATGAAACAACATGGCCTAAGTAGAAAATGTCTCATGTGCCTTTAATTACACCGGCATTCATATCCTACAAATCGGAACATAGTATGGTGGTAGTACTTTCCCGGACGAGCTCTTTTACAAAGAGCTACTATAACTCTTTTAGCTATTCTAAAATACATTGAACATTGTTGACCTTAATTTTGGTCCTACGTTCATAACAAACGCATATTTTGTGCCGTTTACACTTTAGAGAAGCGGCCAAGGAATACTAATGCGTCCTACGATTTCCCAAGCTTTGAGAAAATCGTACGGCGTAAGTTACGTCTTAACCTTAAAATGTTGTAAATTATTAAGTGAGGTATTAAAGTGTAAACTTCACAACTTGTTTATATTGAGTGGCAGGCATTCACTGAGAGACCGACTTAGTATTTACTTGTCGAGCGACTATACGTGTTGATAAACCTATAAGATAGCTGCAGTGCACTGGGACTGAATGTATGTTTTACATAAACAATTCAACATTGTTATAAATTACTGTAGGTAGGTACACACAGCAGCACAGTACAACACATTCTTCAATATCGCGGCCAGAGAGAGAGAGAGCGAGTGATCTAAAAGACTGTACCTGAAAGTGACAGATCAGTTTTGACAGATGATATGGGCATTAGTTTTTATTGCGTTTGCTCATGTTCTACAACTTAAGGGTCTAAAGAAATAGTTGAAGGTTTTCCTAGTCTTAGGATCTCAAAACCTGTGTCAAAACTCTGTGTTCTGCAGTTGCGTTGGCAAATTACTGATAACTTCTAATTGCTTAGCTAAGAAGGAATGAGTAATGTAGTACAGAGTAATGAAATCATTTGATTTTGACGAATTTATAAAGTGTCTTCTTTCAGGTGATGCGCAGTCAGGCTAAATCTAAACGTAAATAAATACTTAGGGCGGGTTACTTCAAACCATCTGTATTCGTAAGTCAGTACGTAATCGTTAAGTCAGTATGAAATTGTCGTACAAGCCGCCATATTTGACGGTTACAGATACGTAACTGTAAGTTGAAACAACATGGCCTTAGTAGAGTAAAATACCGAGGTATTTCCAAATATGTTGACAATTTGGTCCGATTTTAGTCTAAGGTTGGATGAATTTATGCGTTTATTCCCACTAGTTCTATTGGGATTCTCTATTCCCACTTGTTCTACTGAATAGTTCCACGGTAGAACTAATGGGATATTTTGTTCAGTAGAACTAGTGGGAACGAACGGAATTTAAGTAGGTACCTGTTTTGATGTATGTAGCTGTAGACAGGATAATAATTAATTAATAACAATGTAAGTTCTCCAATTTGTTGTCATCATTAATTAAATTAATAATATGGCTTAATTGAATTACTAGTTGTTTATTACTAAATTCTTGCGCATGTGGGGGTAGCTTGTCTTGTGACTTGAAGATACTTTTTGTAAACTTAGAAATGGGCTGTTTACCAACTTTTTATTCAATGGTTTTGGAACAATGTGCTAAGGAAAACTTATTGTTCGGACTTTTTTTTAAGCAAATGTGAGTGTACCAGTGGCGAAGAGTGAGGGAAAGCTGGCACAATAATATAGCAACAAATTATGAATAAATATTATTCTTTGTGTGATACCTATTCGCCTATTCATAATATCGCACACCTAGAACTAAAGAGAGCTAACTCAAAAAAAAAATGTTTGAGTTTGCTCTCTAGTACCTTCCGAGATCTAAAGAGGGCTAATTCAAAAATTTTAATTTTTGAGTTAGCTCTATTTAGATCTAGGTGTGCGAATTATCTGAATAGCTAATTTACTAAACCACTACTTCCCCACTGCGATGTACCTCCTATACACTCTCTACCCAGCTGCCTCTGCCTGCTACTTGGGGAATTACAGGCGTGATGATGTTATTTCGAACTGTTTTAATTCTAGATATGCTACCTATATGATACAGCTGATGTTAATAAAGTAATTTTCCGCCATGCAACAGTACTAAACTAGTTTCCACTGAAAATGACAAGTTTCATAGCGTCACTTATAGTATTTCCTTTGGGTATATAACAGGGAGTGCGATTCAGAGACGTCTAAATTAGTCGGTCCCAGTACTCCCAGTGTAGGAAGCTTTATGAGACGGACGGCCTTTGCCTCCGGAACTATGTCGAAACTATTTACGTAAATGTATCTTATCTACGTAGTGGGTATCTGAATGACATATTAACAGATTGTACAATGCCTCATAAGCATTTAATTACTTATAACTACTCATAAGTGATATGATACTTTGCAATACGAATTTCACAAAAAAATCACATCACAGAGTACACTTTGTAAACTTTACGAAAATACCTATGTAAATTGTGAGGTCATTGTAAATTTTTACGCAAGTTTATAAACAATTAATTAAAGAAACGAAAACAGCAAAGAAACTAATGTTAATATACTTTATACTCGTAAATAACTGAAAAGTTATTCGTGTTATTAAATAATGAAGTTTTCCTTCGGAAGCTTTTCTGCTTTTTTTGTGACGCAAAGCTTTTCATCCCAGAAACTTCTGTCACAAAATAATTAACTTTGGAAAGCCTTTAGTGCATCATTGCATTAGAACAACTGCTGCATAAACTGAAACAGCAACTTCTTAAAGAAAACAGGAAAATTATGAGAAATATCAAACCTATTTTCGTGTAAAAAGATACTCATTCTCAAATTACCCTGAATATCTGATGCAGAAAGAAAAAAAAAGATCATGTTTGTGCCTAAATATAAAACATCTGTTCGCATCGGATAAAGGCCAAACCGCACATTTTCCTCATGCTGTCACTATCAGTTGCTATAAAGTCCACGTGGCGGCGCCGGGACCGGGAAAATGTCACTTTTCATTCATTTACTGGCCTTTTTTCCCATTAGACCTGAACAAAAACCTATCAGAAATGTAGGGTTGAAATAGTCTACGTATAAACACACGTTCAATTAGTACTGTCCACACATTTGCGAATTGTGCGTACACACAGAGGGTGGGCACTTGGGCAGGTCACTCGGTTCCATTACGACCCATGGCGCACCCATTCCCAGCGTCCTCGACATCTATAAGTCACCTCATACATATTATTCGCTGGTTTTAATCATGTTTACGCAAATGTTTGTTCTCGTTATGGTTTCAAAAGTCCCGTTCCGGTTCATAATAAATGTTTTGATATAGTGCCCTACCATATGAAGAAGAATGAGCTGTTATAAATATTGCTGCAAGTACGAGAAGCCATGATATAAATTTGTTTGGAGACGCGACACGTTCGCATATTTCGTGAATCTTCGCGTGTGAAGTTTTCTCAGAGTTATTCATATTTATGGCCCGAATTTCGCTTCTGGCCTTTGATCGTACCTACTCACGGTAGGAATGACATTTTTCAAAGTTAACTTCGGACAGCTGTTGATGTGTCTATTATAATTGTTTGATCTAAAAATAAATTGATTACCTTTTAAATTATTTCTTGAAGTTTGAACCTTGAACATCAATTTTATTTATAGAAATTTAATTATTAGTTCTCACTAAAATAATCCAGAACTGTTAGATATAACTAACAATCCTACTAATCCTACTTCCTACTAATATTATAAATGTGAAAGTTTGTGAGGATGGATGTATGTATGTATGGATGTTTGTTACTCTTTCACGCAAAAACTACTGAACGGATTTTTATGAAACTTTACATATATATATTATTATACATATAGCTTAGACATCAGAATAACATATAAGCTACTTTGTATCCCAAAAACGCGGGCGAAGCCGCGGGCGGAACCTAGTAAAATATAAAACGTCTAACTGACAACTCGTTTTATAAAACGCACACATTTGTTAATTAATTACTAATTTACTGTCTTATGCGACGTTGATATATGGCGAACAGACATGTAGTAAGTACCTACTGTGAGATAAATAGCAAAGGGTGCTCAAGGAGGTCGTTATTTGAGCTATAAAACGTGTTACTGCACGCAGGTAACGCAATAAGTTCAAGTCGAATGGTACGCTTACAGTGATAGCGCTGGGATTTAATAAAAACCGGCCAAGTGCGAGTCGTACTCGCGCATCGAGGGTCCCGTATCATTTTTGGACGTATAAGTGAAAAAAACCGGACCGCATAACTAAGTTTGTTTGTGAAGGAATTTTGATGATTTTGAAAAAAAACTGTACTAGTTAGGAACATCATTTTATTTTTTTATTTTTGGTGCAGTATTTGAGTAAATTCCTATCAACTTTAATTATTTGAGATTTTTCGCTCCGCAAACTTTGGAGATAAGGGTGGAATGGTATTTTTCAGACATTTTTGATCATATGTCGAAAACTGTGAGACATAAAATTAAATGAAAATATATTTTGAAACGTGCAAATTAAGTCCTTTTATAGAATATGTTACTTGACCTGGTAACCCCACTTTGAAATTTTGGACCCCCACTCCGGCCCCTTTTGCAATGAAAATAAAAATGTTTTTTTACTTTTTTCATTTGCAATAAATTTGGACAAGCATTTTTTATAACTGTACCAAATTTCAAGTCGATAGCATTAATAGTTGCTGAAATAAGCAGCTGTGACAGGCAGACAGACAGACAGACGAAGTCGCACCATAAGGGTTCCTTTTTTACCATTTTGGTACGGATCCCTAAAAACCACCATTATGTGAAGCTATGGCATTATTGCATCGGACTATAATTTTTTTCATGATTAGGTAACATAGTACTTATCCGTAAATAAAAATAAGTAGGTAGCAAATTATAAATATTTCTTCATAATAAGAAGTCGGATAGATGTCATGATAATGTAACGTTGAATAATAAAATAATTCGCTTCAAGTTAATTCTACATAATTTAAATACTTAAACCAAAATCCTTATTTACTTTATAAACCATTTCATTGCAAAATCTTTATTTTTAAAACTAGTTTTTCCAGCAAACAGAGTAGCATATAAAAACAGGTTTAAAAAAAACCGACTTCCAAAAACTACACTAAAAACTATGAAATAAAAATGTTAAACTTCCATAAATAAAAATCTAAATGTATATTGAAGTCGGCGGGGCCTCTTCTTCAGGTTTCTACCTCTCAGCCTTTGAACACGAAGAACGTGCGCAGTGTGTGCAGCGAACGTGCAGCTTGCTTTGCGCCTCGACAAATTAAAAATTTCTTTCATTCCTCCTTAATCTATAATGTTGCTTATATTTATGCTAGGCCCCGCCGACTTCAATATACATTTAGATTTTTATTTATGGAAGTTTAACATTTTTATTTCATAGTTTTTAGTGTAGTTTTTGGAAGTCGGTTTTTTTTAAACCTGTTTTTATTTTTATCTTTTTAGTGTAGTGTAACCATTTTTGTTGTTGTTAATTTATTACAATAAAGTACCATTAAATCATGGACAGAGCGACTTTGATCATTTATGTACTTTTACCGAGATCGATTACTTCCACGAATTTAAATAGGTATGTACTTATATTCATAGATGTTGGTGGATGAGAGCATTTCAGTAAACAAAAACCGGGCAAGAGCGTGTCGGACCACGCAGTGTAGGATTCCATAGCAAGAAGTATTTTGAGTGTTCCGACCGCAAATACAAGTTTGTATTTCATAATATTATTATTTTTACGGTTGTCAAACTCAAAATGGAAAATAGTGAATATTTCAAAAAATTTGTGACGTATCTTGTTCAAACCAATTTCAATCGAAAGTATTTATTAAATGCTATAAGCTTGATTTTTTCCAGATTTTCTGATAGCGCGGTTGGAAAATTACAGGGGGGGACACACATTGTTAACGACTTTGGGAGCTCCTAGTTCACTCAATATGCACTTAAATAAAAATAGTATTTAGAAACCTTCATGTTATTTTCAAAGACCTATCCAACGATATCCCACATGGTGGGGTGCGCGAAAATATTATTTTTCATCCCTCAGTTTCATGTATGGGAGCCCCCCCTAATAATTTTATTTTTCGTAATTTCACTATAGACCTTAATGGCGGCTTGTAAAAGACATCTACCTACGAAGTTTCATATAAATTGGTTATGAACTGTAGATAGTAGTAATAGCAATAGGCTCGCTCCCTAGCCTTCTATCAAATGCGACTTAAGCATAAAAAAATTGTGTGTACTATACACCTCTGTCTAACCTTGCGGGAAATATCGGCGTGATGTTATGTATGCATAATATCGAGATCGATTGCGTTCAGGAATTCATGTACCTACACAATATCACTTTTTCATTATCGTCATGATGTCATCGAGATACACCAAAAATACCGTTTATTACACCTGGTTAAAAATCTACTCAACCAAAGTTAATAAAATTTATATGGGACCACCTCGCGAGCTTCTTCTACCATATGAAAAAAGAATCACGTAAATCGGCTCATAAACCACGGAGTAATCGGTGTGTACATACATGAAAAAAAAAAAAAAAAAAAAAAACCAACCGAATGCAGAACCTCCTCCTTTTTGGAAGTCGGTTAAAAATGGAAAGTGCTACTTTAAATTCAACGCAGTCAGCATTGTTATGGTCCACAAAATGTAATAACGTGTGTAAGCAAATAAAAATAAACTGAATATGGATGGAAATTTTATAGAAAACCATGGAGGGTCAGTTCAAAGGTTCTATTGATAAAGAATCTCTTTGATAAGTGTTTGTACTTGCTTCTGGTATTAGATACTTTTATATAGAGCAAGTTGTGGCTATAAAGCATTGTTGTCTATTTACTAAATATTTATTATAAAAGAGTGAAATGTTTTGTATCTATTTTAGTTATATTTTGTTTTAACATAATAACAGATGATAAACAAATGCAGACTTAACATTTCGCTTTCAAAAAATTAAGTTTACTTTTGAATGACATCGTTTTTTATTATTCTGAACTACACTAGTTCGATATTAAAACAAGAAACACAATACAGGATATTTATATAGGTACCTACATTATTTTCTATGTATGGTACCTATACTGGATCTAACTAAAAAGTATTAAGTAGGTAATAAAGACTTAGTCAAGACGACGGGAATAGTTTTTACTCTAGGGATATTCAAGCTATTACCAGACTGCGCACATGAGGACTACAGAATGCGCTTTTTAATTGACTTTAAATACTTTACGTTTATTGGTTAGAGGGATTACATTGCGTGTTTAGTGTTAATTGAAATAAACATTCAATGTAATATGTGTTTGCTGTACTTCATTAATAAAATTACGTGACATAGTGAAAAACTTTTAACACGTTCCGGGACTCTGAACGCCTATAGACATAATGACAATAAAACTTATATTGTCTCTCGTCGTGTGTCATTGAACGAATCAAAACGAAACTTTTCACTTTTTCAAAAACCTTTTAATGAAAACGAACAAAGCATTCACTTTTAGTCTGAAGTCTCCACGTTACCTTACCGGACCCATTTCCGATCTTGGGCTAATCAAGAAAAACCTCCAAACAGATCCATTAATGCTTTTCACCAAACTTGAGAATAGACCTTACTTCAAAACCGACCGTACCATTACACCAATGAAGCTAACTTACCCCAAATTCTATTATACTAAAAACGTACTAAAATTTTATATTGTGTAGCCGAAAAAACCAACAAAAAGCGGCCTTATCAGACGATGGTAAAGTCTTGTTCTCTTTTCTTCAATAGGATTTACTTGAAACCCTGGGCCTTCACATGCGTGCGAGTTTGTTTTCGAAATAATATATCACACTTAGCCAAGATTACTTTAAGCCCCGTATAAGAAGATATATTGAAGGCTTAATGCAAGAGTTCAGGGTTATTTATTCTTTATTGGAGCATGCAAAAAGATTACGGATAATGAAATCAATGTTTTACTTTGGTAATTAGGATTTTCAGGGTCTTAGATTATTGTTTACTGGAACGTGTGTATTTTGGAGAATTTTTCAGTACCTAACATGTCAGGAGATATTAAAGACGCGAATACATTTTCAAAAGAATATTACACGGCCAGCACAGTCTTTATGACATGCAAAGAATAAAGCATAATATGCATATGCAATACTATAGTGTATACCTAACCCTACGATAGTAATGGAAAAATACGTCGATATAGCCCCTCAGATGAGAGCTTACTTCCATCAGGAAATGGTCATGCCAGATCCTTTTGAGGTCGTGAGTACATTGCCTTCGTCGCGTAAAAGGGAGCTCTTCTGTGCCTGCCTTATTCATATATGTAAATGTAGCTTCGCCCTAATGTTGTGTCTTCGCAATCACGAATAGTGTGCTTTATACAGTTCTATACAAATATTTGTGGGACTGAATATTTTCAGTGTTAACCTATATAATATTGTTGGTAAAATACTTTTATCCATGTTGATCTGCGAATAAAAGCGTGTTTGTATAAAGACTTAGACGTAAAATTTTATGACATCAGCTTTGAGTCGTCGAGAAGAACATTTATTTTTTTCAATGAACTCGAATGGTTTCGTTTAAAAAGACAATCTATTATAATATGTATTAACTTCGAATGATGTGTGCTTACAATGGTTTAAGATATTAAAAGTGTATAAAAATGGTTGCTTATGTTTTATAGCACGTATTTTCGTTGCCATAATAGAGCATACCAATCAAAATGATATGTTCATTAGCGATTACATCGTTCTAATAGGTAAGCACTCATTAAATGGCAGCTCTCGTGTTACATAGCCTTCATCACTAATTCAAACACCTTGGGTTTACTCTTAGATCGCGTTGCATCTAATCAGTATCGTGTGCACACATTTCTGTTTGCTTTTCAGGTCTTTCATTAGTACTAAAACGTAATACAGACAGTAGGTACCTACTATACTGTAATTTGGAGCCTGGATTTTATTGGAAACTGCACTATGAATACTGTTCACACTGCTCCACTGTGAACATGTTGTTCAATTGTTTACCTACTGGATTGACCCCGTTAAATGTCTTGATCCTTGCTTTAATGTCCAGTGGTAACGCATCAAAAACACCCCGTGAATGGACGTTTACGGGGTGTTTTTGATGCGTAATCAGTAGGTACTTAGTATTTATAGTGTATTGTCTTACACGTTATTATGATTCAAGAAGCAGCAAGATCCTGCTGCTTCTCTTCTAACAATGACGGAAAATGTTCAAAATTGATGACCGTTTGATTTTTGACAAATTGTGTATTAATGATAATTATGAATCATGGAGTCACAAACAAGTGACAAAAATTTTCGTAGAAATGTTTAAGGATATATTTTGTGCATACGGTATATAATTACTTGCACATGTGTGTTTTAATGTGTTTCTTGTTGGCAACATAAACATGAGAGGCGCTTCGATAACAACCAAAATGGCGTTCTAATGACATTTTAATAGTGGTTCAGGAAGCACTAATACCGTGATAAACACCAGTTCGGTACCCGTACGAACAAACTACGGATTTATTTCATTATACCCACAAAACGTACATTTATGCACGTTAATGATTCATTCGACCGGAATAAACGGTGGTGCGGCGTTCGGACACAGCGTTTATTCCATGGACGAATATAAGAGATTTAAATGACGGACGCGTATTCATGAAAGATAGTATTAAATAAATATCTGTAACATCCGACAGAAGTTTTGCTGGAGCCGGAATGTTTTATTATCTCTCACTTTATGTTCATAAAGCATACCGGAGAGTCAGAATAGCGAGTTTAGCGACATTAATTTAACCGCAGCTAGGTATGGTTCATGCGAGTCGGTCCGAAGGCCGAGTTTAATCCCACGAGAATGTACGTTTAATCTCAATTTTATTTATCAGCACAATGTACAGACTTCTTTTGTATTTATTGTATTGAATGTAAAAACGTTAATAAAGCTAGAAGTTGGACAACAAGTGGTGAGGAAATGCGAAATTGTGATAAAAGATCCAAAGCAGTTCTGACGGCTGAATCTTATATACAGGGTTGTTACGATTGGCAAGTTCAATAAACAACTTAAAGGTGAAAGGTTTCGATAAACACAGACTATTATATTCATCGCTGTTCTCTTATATTTTCGGAGGGTTGGAACAGCCCAATTGAGCACTTTCGTTTGTTTTGATTGTATTATTCTCTCTATAACTAGGTCTTGTTTGTTTATTTATTTACCGTGATCGTTCCTGGGAATATTTAAGTCAATATCAGGGGGGTGATTCTCGCGGGTGATATATTGATATCGAATTCGATATATATCGCAACAAATGTCAAAATGGTAGGGATTTTGACAGTTGTTGCAATATATATTGAATTCGATATCAATAGCGAACCCGCGAAAATCACCCCCCAGGCTTACGAAAATCTTGAAAGCCGCCATCAACATAATATGATAAATTATAAAGCTGAAAAATGTTAATACATCACAGTAAGAGTTTCTGAACACTATTGTTTACATAATTATTTTATTGTTGTTTTAACTTAATAAAAATACCTAGGTACGGTATTTAGAGTTTATTTTCAAGTTAAAACGTTACAATAATAATAAAAAAGTCATACCCTCATTCCTAAATTAAAATAAAAACATTATAATTAAACGTTTTGTTTTGCCGTTTAAAGGTTGTCCAAAACATAATTCCTTTTTAGCCACAAATAAAGGTTGTATAAACAAAACAGTCTGAACTGAATAGCCCGTCGGCTAAGCGAGCCTTTCAAAGAAGAAACGAGGAAGTATAAATTAGGAGGGGGCGTGAAATTCCCCGGCTTGCTGTCAATCCATACAAAGGCATGTATGACGGAATTAAAATTCCATCCAAATGGGCATTTAAATAGGTGTGATGGTGGAGGTCGTTTTGTATGTGTGTGTGTGTTTTGCGTGTATACTTGTTATTGTTTGTGCAGCTAAAGGATTGTGAGTTTTAGGGTAACGACATAAATTAAAGTCTTAGGATAGATTAGAATTGTTTACGTGCGGGAGAGTAAGAAATCTTAAGGGTAGAATTTATCTTAACAATAATTTTGCAGATTTCTGATGGAACGCAGTAATTCGAAATATCTCTTAGGGTGGGTTGTTTCATCTTACAGTTACGTATCTGTAACCGTCAAATATGGCGGCTTGTACAACAATTTCATACTGACTTAACGATTACGTACTGACTTATGAATACAGATGGTTTGAAGCAACCCGCCCTTAGTGTAGTTAAACATCACAATTAATGTGCACTGGGTAGCAATTAATGAACCTATTTTATTTTAACACTAGCTTCCGCCCGCGGCTTCGCCCGCGTTGTCCGGTATAAAAAGTAGCCTATGTGTTATTCCAGGTCCCAGGCTACCTCTTTGCCAAATTTCATCCAAATCCATCCAGCCGTTTCAGCGTGAAGAAGTAACAAACATACACACACACACATACACAAACTTTCGCATTTATAATATTAGTGGGATAAACAATAACGAATCCCCCGTACCTGTCTGTAGTGGAGCTTAATAGAATAGTAATAAAGTGTAAAATATGCTCCATTGAAATACGATCATCTAAGTACATATATCTAGAATTTTCTACAACTGTCGGCAACACGTTTGGGAAAGGTGTTTACGGTCAGTATACTTGGAATCCTTTTAAACCGGAGTGCACGGTGTTATCGAGTCCTTTAAGTGGTCTCAAAGACGTCTGCTTACCATAAAACTGATGATAAGGGATGTGTGTCAAGGACTATGGCGTCTATAGCATCCATTCTTCACATTCCTGAGAAGTTTTCGACTGAAGTACGGTTATGCATTACCTGTTTTTATCAGGCGGGTTTTTGGTAAAAAATTTCTTTGTACCATCAGTGTCTCAACTTCTTTGATAATACTGACACTGACAGTATCAGTGTATTACTGTTATTTGAACATAGGTAAAATTTTAGTCATCAAAGTTTAAATTTGGCGTATCTAAACGTTTTAGTTACTAAAGTTTTATTGTTATGTCACGAACTTTATTTAGTCGAGTTAGTAATTTATGTAATTTCTCAGATAAGAAGTTCCTTGTTATCTTATATTAAGAAACGTTTTGCCTTAAACGAACATTCATTTCTGTTATTAGCAGAGCGAATATCTCTTAGCTACAAAAACTAGTCACGTAATTTTCGCACAGGGATTCCTTACTATACGTAGAAAATAAATAATTATTTTGCTCTATGGGGATTATTTTCTTTCGATAGACTACATCTGTCAAATAACTCACAATCAACGGCAAATCGTAGACCTTATAACCTGACAGCTATTTTGATGAAGGTATTTTCGATTGCTAAGATATTTCAAAAAGATTTCGTAACATTTTATTCAAAACTTTATTATGATAAACGCAATTTTTACTTTGTATCTAACAAGGCAAAACAGTACGCAATCTGTGGAATTGTCTTTTCTGACAATTTGAATTTTTGAAAAATTTCTGACAATGAACTTTCTGTCTCAGTACGGACTGGGATGAAATTGATATAACAATAGGATTGTCGTAGGCGCTGGGTACCAAATTCTTAAAACATTTTTTGTCCCTTCCAAATACCATCTTATTATCTTTTATACCATTCCCCCTCTAAAAAGCTTATTTTATTCACTGAAAACAGTGAATAAAAAGCACTTTTACTCACTGTTTTGATGTTTGAAAATGGAACACACCAATGTATTCGACCACAGATTTAAAGAACCTATGCTAGATGAGGCACGTTATTAGATTGTATGAAAACCGACCGTGTCATCTTTTTTATACCTACGATAACTTCACCCCAGCCATTTAGTGATGTGCTCAGAGTAAACAGAATTGTTTCAATCACTAAGCGTCACTGAGCTAACAGACTTTTTTTAGTACGAACAGTCGAACATGCAGGGCACGCTTGGTCGTGGCTTGCCGTATCTAGTGTAAGTGTAATCTGTGTATTCGACCTATATTGATGTGTTCTAAATTCAATTTGATTGGTCGACATTTTCGACAAGGAGTTTAGCATTAGAATAAAAACTGTTTTGTGTTCTTTGCTGTCCTTAGTAAATTGGCGCTATTTTGAATACTGTAAGTTGTACGAACACAAAGTTTTGTGTTACTTTAATCTTTAATTTTGTGTTTGTTTAGTGTTGTTCTAATCGATTAAAAATGCATTCTAGTGATGAAGATGTGTTAACACCTGAGTTTGTGAAAGAGAGGGCGGCCGATATAGTGGAAAGGTGGAAAGCTTGCTACCCAAAAAATCACGGCTGGTTTACATCAAAGCCAATTTAACTTTACTTTTTCTTCATTATATGTATATTTTCACTTAAATCTTTCTTTTTCTCGTAGTCATGGTATAAAGTATAGTATGCAACTCTTGAATAAAACGGATTTATATCGAGGACCATGAATCGCTCGCGTCGCTCGTGATTCAATCATCACGAATCACTCCCTACGGTCGTGATTCAATCGTTAGAATCCTTCACTAGCTCGTGATTCATCTATGGCCCTCGCTTTAAATCCGTCCTTTATTCACTAATTGCATAATATACTATTAAAGCAAAAAATGGGCAAAGGAAACACTTGTGGGTCATCGGAGGCGGGGCCAAACTAATGTGCGCGGTTGTGTGAGCTCTTTAGTCTTTGCCACCAAAAAAAGTTCTACGAGTCTGCAAACGTAATTATTAAGAAGATTGATGATAGAAACGGAACGAATTTGTAGATCAATTTACAAACATGAGTTAGTTCAGCATTTATTAAGAGAAAAACATGAATGCGAATAGTTTTATGGTCGGGTCAGGTTACGATGGTCATCAATGTCAAACTTAATATAATACAAGTTGATCCCTACAAGGAATATAAAAAATGCGATGCCTTTGCGTATTATCTCATCGGGGGGTCAGAAAATATAGCATTTATATGATCGCTATGGCGTTCATGGAATTTTATTGCATCTTTCTCACTTCTCTCTTATTGTTCCCATATTAAAGAATATTTACATTTTTATCGGACTTTAAAGGGCCAATTTGTAACCAATTCTGAGAGTTCACATCATCTTTAATTCTATTAGTATTTAATGTTATACCTCGAGAGTACTTTAAAAGCTCTAAAACCAAAAATGTATGAGGAAATTAAGGAACAGTTACTGAGGGCACCATTTATATTTGAATTTAATTCTATAGATAAAACTTTTCGACTATTATTCGTTTACATAATATTATCATAATCTCATGTTATTGTGGAGTCGGCCTTAATTGAATCCTTAACCTACCTACTAAAATTTGGCAATTCTTTTGAACTGTCCAGCTTTGTGTCTTAGCTATCTCTACTCCATTTTTGGCAATTAAATTAGCGTGAGCTTCCATTTTATTCGATTATCTAGCTGATAAATTGTAACTTAGTTATTATATTATTAATACACCCAATAAATTATGGCCTATCATTTCGTATAGCCGAAAGCAATTAAAATACATCATATTTAGCGTTCTATGCTCCTCGTTAAACCTAATCATGATAACCAAAACCTAAAGCCAAAGCTACCTTTACTCAAGCAACGTCAGCTGACCAGTATTAGGGGTACTTTGCTTATCTACGCCTATCCGTTATCAATTACGGGCTATAGCAGAGTAAAAGGTTCCTTCGTAAATCGCGTGTGATATCCCCATGTTTGCAGGTCATTAGAGGACGGGTCTGATCTTTACATTTTCACGACATTGCCTCCTGCTGCCCCTTTGACACCTTCAAATTATCCTTGAGCGTGTCAACCTTTTATGTCAACATTGCATGTTTTATGTTTATGTAAATCTTGAAAGGAGATAAAATATGGAATGAAACTGAACGGTTTTGATGTTAAGTGCCTGTTTCACCACCTCCGAGTAAGCTTCTATTAAATTACTTGGCAGATAATTTCATACAAATTCTGTTCCATTTTTAAATTAATCTGGTGAGTAGGTAATAGCTACTCAGACATTGTGAAACAGGCCCTAAGACTTCTATAATATAATGGTGTTAATTTTATTGACACTGCCAATAATTATGTTTCAAATTAAGCAATAGTAGATTGTATCATAAGGGAGCAAAATAATATTTTTACGGCGAGGGCGCTTTTTTGAATCCAGAGTGAAGTGAGGGATTCTATAGTAGGTCAATTCAAAGTACGTCGCCCGAGCCAAAAATATATTTTGCGTCCAAGTGATACACTCTACTTTTCATCACCCTCTATGAGAAAATAAAAGGCGCCTTAAATTTTTCACTGTCACTTGAAGAATTCATTTTTCGTTCGTTCATTCGTTCGCTCACTTTGCTGGCTCTCTCAAGCCCCCGTCAACCCCATCATGTTTAGTTTACTTTTAACCAAGCAGACAGACGGGCTACGTCGACCATTGCCCTCCACCAGCTACCCTTACCCCCAAGCCCCTTAGTCCCCATAGTCCCCGTTGTCCCCATCGTCCCCATAGTCCCCATCGTCCCCATTGTTCCCATTGTCCCTATTGTCCCCATTGTCCCCATTGTCCGCATAGTCCCCATAGTCACCATTGTCCCCATAGTCCCCATAGTCCCCAAAGTTCTCTTAGTCCCCATAGTCCCCTTAGTCCCCATAGTCCCCTTAGCCTTATAGTCCCCTTAGTCCCAGTCCCCTTAGTCCCAGTTCTCTTAGTCCCCTTAGCCCCCTTTCCCCCTTACAAAAACACTACAGTTCATTGGTTATTAGTCAGATTCAATAAGTGCGCGGAAAAGATCTTTTCCGCGCACTTATTGAATTTGGAACATCTAAAGAGGATTAAAAACTCATATTTTCTGCCCGCTAAAAGTTTCTTATAGAAAACACCACCTTTGGGCACACTTAAGGCGAACCAAGTCGTCCTTTTGGAATAGATGGAATTAAAAAGTCATTTTCATACGTGGAGAATAGGAGATGCAACATGTTGCCATTTTTACTTACGAAAAGTTTACAGTACCTACTAACAGCTATTGATTATACCTTAGAGTATACTTATATTTGTTTTTAAAGAAAAAGGTTAAATGTAGAGCCAGTACGCATCGCCTTTTAAAAATGATTTTTTTTATTCTTCTTAGCGAAAATAACTTCGTCCTAACTTCTGCCTGTTATATTGCTTGTGAATTCTATTGCTGTTATTATTTGCTGTTTATGTAAATTAAGTGGTCTCTAGTTTAGCATAACTTCAACTAAATAACTTCGATTGTAAACTGTTCTGTAAAATTGAATCTGAATACTAAAACTATAATAATCATTATAAGGTTGGACAAGTTAACAGAAGTTACTTAATATGGGTTTGCCTATTAAACCTGGTCTAGTTTAAATGACGAGAATCTCCCTGGCTTTGTATTGGCTTTAGCGACTTTATTTGCAAGGAAGTTAGGCCCTTGGCAAAGCTATTTTTTAAGCCTGGATTTGTCTGAGCTTTCATTAATTTAACATAGAGTAGTTATAACATTGGTAGTGAGTTGTTTTGTTTTTAAACGTTACCACGTTCAATAATACAATCAGCAAAACAGGAAATATTTGTGTGGATTTTCTTTAAAAAGAGGGCACCTTACTTTATAGAAAACTTTTACGGAGTCCTTTATTTTAAAAACAGGTTTTATTAAGTTGTCTCAAACAGGGCAGACTTCGTTATTTCAATCATAATGAAATGATACGGTCTACACAGTATCATTCACACGTGTGATGAAAGAGAAATATTAATGAGTACTATTCATACCATTTATTTCTCTTTGCTTTATCGCTGAAATGAATCGGTACCTATTCAATAAATTAATACTACATACCTACAGCTGTTTCACTTTTTATCCAAGGAAAAAAGTTGAGATTTAACAGAATTTGTATAGAAAATCTGTCAAAAATTTTAAATTAATCCTTGGTCAAAGTTATATGACGATGGTGAAATCGACCCTAAGATAAGTAATTGAACTAGGCAGTTTACGTACATCAGCTGTCTCTGACGTCACAGCCACAAACACTATCGCAGGCAATCCCAGGCTTGTATCCAGCTCTATATTACATACGGCGAATTGCTGCAGCCCACATTCTTGCCGACATGCCATGTGGTATATGCTGTGACATGAATATTTTACTTGTGACAACCTTCCAAACTATGAGGCAATTATAATACCATTTCGTAGGTTACCTTTAATCTGTATCGAACTTTTGGTTAAAAGTAGATGAAGTAGTTTATTTTTTAATGTAACTTAATAACTTTACTGCATGGTTTTTAGTTTGCGTACGTTACGCTCATAATCAAACATGCTCATTTCGTAGCACGTGATGTACACACATGCTAGTAGGTATTTTCTCAAAATTAACATGCCGTTGTGCTATTAGGGACTATATAGTTACCTATAACAATGTATTGTACGCGCGCCCGATGCGCTGCGTATTGGTTTACTATGACGCGCGTTCGACGGACGGCAGCACTTGATATATCATGTATGTGTTGTGGTCCGATCATATAATTGGCCAGTTCATGAAATTCCTCAGCATTTCATGAAACGCCGTCATTTCATGATTTGGCCAGCTAATACCCGCCATATCGTTCAAAACTCATCGTTTGATAATTTACATAGCGAATAGCGCGATGTTGGGGTATGCCGATTATGTGGGGTGGTTTGCTGTCACTTGTCATTCTACAGAATACGAACACAATAATATTATCATTAGACAATAGTGACAGAACCAAATTAGACAACCCCGATTCTACGTGGTCTTATCTGTCCTGTCTTACCCCTAGAGGTTGCCGCTGGTAAATATTCTATCGAACATATAGACATTACCTAACCCGAAAACGTACGGTAGGTAGGTACTGTTGGATACACAGGTCTGCTCATCCTAATATTCCTTATAACCGTTGTTCGTGAGAACCGGGAATCTTTCGAAGCATTGTTTAGTCTTGTTTTATCATCGTTAGTCTTCACTTTATGACAAAGGTTTGCATAAACATTTTCAAAATTATCTAAGTACTTATATGAAGATACATCTAATAAGAATTCTTACGACAAAACGTCTAGTAATACATATTTTAACAACAATATCTCAGATAAAAGCTTAGAGGATTCTTTAACCTTTTAACTAACATTTTCATCTCAGACAATTGCATTCACAGTTTCACTAAATTGAGCTTCACGTGGCAGCAGCTAAGTGCTTTGTTTTATCTCACAACAAATCTCTTGTCAGAATTAATTACGTTAAATTGCTCAATCCTAAAAGAGTATTTTTAACATTCATTTTTGAACATAAAACATGTTTGGTATCACAAATGTTTTAAGTTTTTGTTATCACATAAAATCATTTCCTGTGTTACTAACTTTTGTTCTACCTTACTTTACCATTTCTTAAATCCAATTCTATAAGTTTCATACTACTTATGTATTATTTTTCTATTACATAGCGTAACTCAATTTTGAAATGTTACCCCACGTACTTCAAGCTTGACTTATTAATATAATTATAAAAATAATTGAAATGATAATGATAACAGTAAAACGAATCCCGTAAGGCAGTGTTGATGTAATCCACTCACGCGATCTGTCACATAAATATGCCACGGGAAGGTCGCAAATTTACGACAGGTGCAAATAAAGAGATACCACAAATACCTCAATGAATAAAGGCACCATACCTCTTTTTGGGCGGCGCGGGCGCGTCTTGAGAAGCGGCCGACCAACTTCATAATAACATATTTTATGCATCGATAAAGCCCTTATCTGGGAGCGCCCTTTTCTCAATAGCACATTCCCGACCGTATGAAAGATACAAAGTCTAAAGTTATCTTAGTAATTTTAGACCTTCTGTTTGCGATGTTACGGTTGTTATTCGGCTCTCCCTTTGTGGCCGAGGTATCTGATTTACGGCCAGGTGTAGGCTCTCGTCGCTGGCCACTCTTCCATTCAGAGCTTGTACAAAGTGGGACACCTTTAGATTGGCGGTCTCCGATGAATTCGCTCCATTTCAACGTCAACTCGCAGATTCGTAATTCTTTTTGCGGACGACAACGGTCAGACGTACTGACTCTGTGTAATTTAATTTCATGCTTTTGCCATCTGATTACAGTTTTAATCACTTGAATCATTTTTTTACTTCATTGTTTTATTTTAATGGCTCATTCTATCTGTTACAGTTAATAAAAGATTGGTGTCATAACACTCGATGCTTTGATCAAACCTTGCGTTTGCGTAAAAATGACAAACAAATTCCGACAACTCTTCGACGGTCTGTATTATTCAAACAGATATCAAAACTTCCTTTCGTTTCTCGTATCTCGCCGATTCAGCGTCATATGAATTCAGTATTCAGTGCGAAGTTGAGCGAACGCCTACAGCAGTCGGACGAACACCGGAGAACTTTATTGGAAATCGACGCTCTACGAAAATGCACTTTTACAGGTACTTCAAAAATAGTCTTCTTGTTTAAAATAGTTAATACATTCGATGAAAAAACCTTTTAGAGGACAAACGTCAACGATTTTTTAATTCTAAACCAAAACGATACACGGTAGTACCTATACTATCGGAGTTAACCCTACACCGCTAAAGTAAATATTTGATTTGAAATATTGGACACAAGGTCTCTATTCGACCGAACTGTTAGCTACAACAACCACAACTTTGAACGTATAGGTGACCTACGTGAAGTAACAACTTCGCTACCGATCGACAGCGATGGAGGATTTTTTTATGTTTTTTGGTTTGTTTAACAATATAATTAAATTATAATTTTTTATGTTTATTTTTTCTATTTGAACATAAAACTGTATATATGTATAATAAGTATTAAGTAAACAATTTAAAATATTATTACTGAGAACAACACGTTGTGCTCGATGTCGGCTCAGTTATGTTATGACGAACAACATTTAATTATCTCGGTGCTTCCCACTCAAAACGCTAAAACATGGAAGATAATTATGGGGGTGGTAGATAAATGAATTCCAACAAGTGCTACACAACAATACAGGTAGCATTCCGGCCCGCGGCCTCCTTTACAAACGTACATAAACAAAGGCCCAAATCTAAGGTACAAGTAATTATGGAACGTGCAACACTTTTCACATTCTTTGCTGGGCTTTTTTCCCTTTTAATGTGTGCATTTTTGGAATGAGGTGTTGGGGAAGAGGGATGGGGGGTGCACACTAGCTTTCATTCTGTCGTCGTCCTCCGGCGTGTCCGTCTGCGTCAGTTCAGTAGCTTTGAGCCCTTGGTAAGGGGTGGTCGTGCGCTCTCCGCGATGCCGCAATACGGCCTCTCTCGACACATCCGTGTATTCTAGTGAAGTTTTATTTTCAAAGACATTTTTTATGTTATTTGAATTATGCGTGTGTTTAAAATTGGCTGGAAACCTTAATGATTATTTTTGTCGACGACTTCTTTGACCTCGATTTTCTTATTTATTTCACTTTGGAGAAGTTATTTATTGATAAAAGATTTTCGTTAATAATCTTTTTAAATTAAATTTGTGAGGTTCACTGGGCGGAAAGTATTAAATTTCATCGATGCTTTACTTTGTAAATAAAATTAGTTATTAGTATAATGTAAATAGCTGAAACTTGTAAGTATATTGTATAAGTTAAGTCGTGTTTAAGTTATGTTTTGCACGAGTACCGTACCTGTGTTTTTTACACAAAGGTCGGCTTTGTGGAGACTGTTTTTTTCCGGTTGAACTCTTGACTCTTGAGTTCGAGTTTCTTGTTATGTTGCGGCAGGTCAATAAGACTATTCATCTTGTGGCCACATGTTTCTACTTGAAGTCATAGTCACTCTTGAGTACGTTTTTTAAAGGGATAGACTTATTGACAAGACTGTTGGTGACCTTGAACTATTTAACAACGTAATGGAAATATAGGAAAATCAGTAATACTTTTAGGACTTTAATGAATAATCTTCCTATTGAAACTTACAACTGACTTCCTATAAGACATTTCATACTTATTATTAGCTCATGTAATATTTGAGGTACTTTTTTCTTCTTTTTGATAACTTACGTGAATATTTACAGGTTTATTTATACCTACCATACACTGCCTACATTTCCCACGGCCTGGAACAGGTTAGGTCTACTTGAAGCTAATAAATTGCTCAAAACGTATGCTTAACCCAGTAACATCCACTTGATAGTTTTATATTGCTAACCGCATCTTATCGATGTGGTTAGCAAGAAGATTTCATATCACGTTTCAAAGAGGTTTTACGTACATTCAATAAAGTAGAAACTATTTCCTAAGTTCTTCACGAGTTAGAAGTTTGGAGTGGTATAGGCATACGCACAACTACAGTTCTTTAGTGACGAGTATAGTGGTATAGCCTCTGTTGTAAGGTAAGCCTAATGGACTTGCCAAAACAATCGATTTGACATTTTGATCTGTGTAATCCAGAAACAAGCTTGGCTGACGTAGTTCATCTATTCCAAACAGATCATCTTTTGATGACAAATATAATTGTCAGTTAGCGACAAAACTTGATTCACACTTCAGTTTTTTAAATTATACATTATATAAATGCTGAAAAGCAGTATTTAGTGTCAATTAAGATATGTAAAAGTAAGCGCCCTTATGGTCACTAATTCAGGCAAACATGGTAATGGAAATGGATCTTGCTTGAGAGTAGTATTAAACAATAATATACCTATAACTAACATTTTCTCGGGGCTACGCCCACATGGAGGTCGGAAGTTATGCCACCGAAACGCACTACCGGCCTATGTTACTCTCCGACCCATAAACTACCTACCTTAAAGCAAAAAATCACGTCGATCTGTTGCTCCGTTGCTGCGAAAGAAGGGCAAACCAAACAACACACTCTCGTATTAACAGGCATTACTAATAAGAATATAGGGGAATTAATATTATTTTTTCCAAGTTAAAAGCTTTTCTAAAACAAATAATAAACATACCGCGTTTGTAGAGTTGTCCAAGTTAAAAACTTGGACAACTCTACAAATGCGGTATGTTTATTTACGACAGTACTTGGACGATTTGCGTGGGAACTTGAGCAGCCGGTACCAAATTTTGTCATCTATTTTTATTTTTAGAACACCACAAAAACTTTCCATTTTTTTAAATATTATTACTGGACTAGGTACGCAGGGTTAAAATCCTTGGCCTTATACATAAATGACCGGAAAATCAATGATTTTGACAGAACAAGATGAAGTCGCCATGAATATGAATGGGCCTGCTTTTAGGTCATGAGGCAATATTGCCAAAGACTATGGTTACTGTTTTTTTCAAAGCAACTGCTACCTAGACTTGGAATAAATTCAGGAAAAAAAATATAGAATGTAGGTAGATATGATAAAGCAACATTTTTTTATGAAAACACACTATTTCTAGTCTATTTCTAATATTTTAGTATCTTTTGAATCGAGACCCGTTTTCGCAATTATCGTTTATATTTTTTAAAGTTTTTTTTATTACTACATACTCCACATAAAATTACTCACTTCTGCACGTATCAATTCGACACTATTGTTTCCTTTGTCATCATCAATACATAATAATATACTTAAAAAGAAAAGTCTTGACTCACTGACTCATCATCGTTCAAATCCTTGGAGCTCGGAAGCGAATTTTACAAAGAGTTTCCATATAATAATATGATGTTTCCAAGGAATAAGTATTTGTTGAAGTTCTCACGGGATAGGGAGCGGACGGAGTTGCGGGTATACGCTAGTTAGCAATAAAAACATAATCACGTCATTATGTATCTGCATTCAGAGTTGAAAGTCATAATACATGTATACAGGTCTATCAATCAATCACAGGGTACATCGTAATCCTGCTTTAATATATTGCTATATTTAAGTATAAACCCCAAGTTATGGTTTCCGGGTAGACTTAAAATTTTCGTTTGCAGGACAGTCATAAAGAGAGCTTACTTACTGCGTTATGATATGATATGATACTTACTGCTGAGCGTGGGGTCCTGGGTTCAATCTCTGGGTCGGGCAAGGTGTTGGGTTTTCCCATTAGGAAGTTCTCAGTAGCAGCCCGGAATCTAGATTTGTGGCAAATGGACTTGTCCCCATAACATAACTGGCAAAATGTGGCTGTACAATACACCTCTGGACTTACCTGGGAATACAAGCGTGATGTTATATTATATCTAATAAGCGAAAACTATTCCGTAAACCTAAGAGTCGAGAGCGCCGTCCGGTTATCGTGCGGCAGCCGTGCGGGCGTCGCACGACAGCCGGACGGCGCGCTCGACGTATCAACTGTATGGAAAATACATAGACTGATAAACACATTACCCTCCTTTGCGTCGCGCAGTCAGGTAAAAAACAACCGCCCGTGCGCAGTACGATAACGGCACGGCAGCAGCCCGACATTAAACGTCTAAATTGATAGAGCCCTAATTACAAAAGACGAAAGTTAACCATCATTGGTCCTATAGATTTCTTTTCGTGCCCCTATTAGCTAAGAAACAGTTCCGAATGGCCCTTCTAAACATACCTGAAACTTTTACTAGGGTTGTCGACTTTAGTGGTGCTGTCGTGAGTTTTGTAAGGGTTTTTGTGTCCAGAGGTTATTGTGGCGACACCTTACCTATGGGGGTTGGGTCAAGGCACCTGTTCCGACCACTACGCTGCTATTCAATATTTATGAAGTATTTTGTACATTTTTATTTGCAGGGTCGCTTTTGTTTGTGTTCTTTTTTTAAGTAACTTTGTGGTAGTGTTTTGAAGGAATAGCGGAAATAATTTTAAGTAATTGGACTAGGTGAATGACTACATGTCTAACCGCTACAATAAACATTTGGGGATTGTCAATCATTCTTCTTGCTAATGGATTGTTATTTGCAAACTGCATACCTATGCTTGATGTAATTCTTATTTGCTCTAATACATAATCAGCACTAGCTGTATCACCTTAGAGGAAGACGTCAATAAAACTCATTAAACACTCTACCATTAAACTGTTAAAATTATGTCACTTTAATAAACTAAGTACGTCTAAACGGCCCGAAACCATAACTTAAACTAGTATGACCCCACAATAGTCCTTCTGATAAATAGTCCATGTAAAACTTAATTTGCAAACACAGTTTATTAATGTCGTACCATATCTTACTGTGCCTTGTGATTGCAATTTATTACTTCTATCATAGCTTGACTAGTTTCTAGTTACAAGTTCAGGCCTAACTGTAACTAAGCAACGGATAATAGTCATTTACAAGTGGTCTACATTGATTGCGTAACTATGTTGTATGAGATTGAGAATTAATTACTTGAAGCAATGTGATGGTTGACCTGTGGTGTGATTGCTTAGGCGCTGTGCAGACGTAGCAATTTTGATCTCCGAGTTTCGGCAATTGGCAATCCGCAACTAGCACAACATTCATATAATTGCAAGAAACTGCGCATACAGAGCAACTCTAGTTGCGAGTTTCGATCATCGACAACGGTTTTGTTTTGTAATTATGTATTTGTCCACATAATATCGTAGCAGAGCAATTTAATGTAACTTAGTTATTTATTTGTAAAAAAATGTTTCTGAATCGATAAAAGACTGCCTGTGCTGTTTATCATACGAAAATCGCTACGCATTTCGTAGCACACTCGTAGCGAGTCTACATTTTGTAAGAGACGTGATCAGTCATTTTTAAATTATGTACTTACAGGTAATTTGTAGTATTCCGTATTTGTACCTATCTGTAAAAAAAAATATCACACCGTCGCGTCGTCGTAATTGACATGAGTTTTCGATTCCTATAACTTCCCGACCGTTACTATTAAATCTAACACACGGAAAATCGCTAATATCGACTTCACGAGAACCTTTAATTCATAAGTTAGGTTATGGATACAATATCTTCCAGTGAATTTTTAAGGGACTGTACCTAATAGCGATCCGTTTTTGCGTAAGAACCGTGCAAAAGTTAATACAATTATTGGGATCTTACGAGTTTACATATAGTAGGTACTTTCCCAACACGCCCGTTAACGATAGTACCTATAAATAAACAAATAGGTTGTTTTAGTAAAGGATGTTCGTGTAAACATCGATAAACATGCTTCCCAGATTTAATGTGCGGTACTTATTTATTTAGGATACTGTTTGCCAAGTAAAATGTGTCGCCTTGACCTGGGTTTATGTTACTTGGAAAATTTCGATTGATATGTCAATACATAGCATTGGTGTAGGTAAATAAACTGGGATTTTCCTTCCGGGGTACCTACCTACTAACTAATAGCTTGAGTAAGAATAAGTCTGTTGTAACTTGTAACACATTTTTAAATTGCGTCCCAACAAACCTACGTAAACTTTTATTCAAAAAACTAAAAAGATATACCTATTTTATATGTAGCTACATAATTTGCCAAAGATTTAGATTTTGTTTCCGTAAACAGCTACTGAAGACTCTGGGGTAAACTTCCCGTATCGTCCTATTTTAAAACCTTTTATTTACCTTCACTTGTTTTTCACCGTCATGATAAATACTATTAATTTTCATAAACATATTGTAACCAATATGAATCTTTTATAACAATATGAAAGCATTCCAGTAGAGGAAATAATATTCAAATTAAGCATTTTCATTGGGACTGTTCTGTATTTCAATGAAAACGTATAAAATAAAACGGTTGAATTGAGTTTATGCGCTATATTGAATCGCTGGAATATTTCGGCGCTGAACAATGATATGGCAAATAGGTTTGCAATGCTAATATGGCCCAAACAAAGTTTATATGCGCTTACTGACTTTGCAAAGGCTTGTCCACACAAAGCACTGTGCCTGCATTCCAAAGCTATTTTATTGTTATGCAACCTACTCATAATTACTTTACTGTCCAGAAAACAGACTTTTTGCACAGTTGTGGAATATTACAGGCTAGAATAAAACTCTACTCAATACTCATGTTTTGACAAATCATTATAAGATTTTAGAGTCTCATTGCTTGCATAAGACTCATTAATTTCTTTTTTGTGGCTCTCTTTATACATACCTATATTTTTTTAATTAATTAAACGGTTAAACAATTTTTCTGCTAAAACATTTTCATAGACTTCTTTTGAATTCAACTCATGCGACGACTAAAACTAGTACATAACAATAAAATTATGTAAAAATATACACACGTATGTGTATGCTGATATTGCCAATAATATTACACACTCAAGTTTAACTATCCATAGACATTTTGTCGTACTTACACGTACATTGTGAAAAATACATGCGTCTCGGTTCCACCTCTGCTTTCAGAAGGCTTGCTTATCAAAATATTGAAAATCGATACCTACCTAACAAGCTTCAACAATCTCTCGAGTGAAACATAAAAATACGCGACGCGATTCTTACGCGTTTCCTAGCGTACCTTTGATACCTTTTGATACTGTTACTGGGATAGAGAATGTACAGTCACAATAAAAAGAAGATAAATTTGCCCGAATTTAATTATTTTTGTAATATGTTGTTACTTGGTATGTGTAGATGGCAATACGCTACATTTTACTATTCCTAGACTTTCAAAAATATTGTGCATACTTACAGTAATTTTGAATGCTGGACTGGTATGATGCTTCGTATGCATTTTCATCATTTCAATCGATAGTTTAGAAAAACTCCTGACTACTATTTCTTTTTACACGTGTGTTTACAGGTTTAAAATACTTCGATGTAGCCACTGCCTTACAAACTATATTTTAAAAACTATAGGTACCGTATCTAAGTTTAAATTTCATTTTAACATAATTGTAACCTATAGTTGTCAGTTGTGCTAGGAAATTGTATAGGTAGATACAATATTTTGCACACCACTTACATTTAAAGTGGGTACATGCGCGACATAAAGTAATTATACTTGAGTAGTGCTACAACATCGTCTGTGTATATAAACATAGCTTTCAAAGCATTAATTTTGACGTCATACAATAAAATGTCTAAACAGCTGTCGTTTAAATCAGAGCTATTCAAAGCACGGTCCGCGGCTTATATGTGTACGGCCCGTCACGTATTTTTGATCTACCACAAATATATATTTTTTCCTTTTATAAAATTACTATCTACCGCCCACGGCTTCGCCCGCGTTTTTCGGGACAAAAGGTAGGATTATAATCTATCTGTGTGCCAAATTTCATCCAAATCCGTCCAGCCGTTTCAGCGTGAAGAAGTAACAAACATACACACACACACACACACACTAACTTTCGCATTTATAATATTAGTGGGATATTCATGTTTTTAATTATATTATCATTTATGAAAAATAAAAAACTAATGCTTCTGCGGCCCTCCAACACATCGCTTTACCACATCGTATCTGGTTTGGTCAGCCCAGTCTAAATTAATATTTTTGCTGAATAATGACTTTCTGCTTAATTAAATTACTGGGACTCAAGTCAACAATAATTATTTTATTATTGTTTCTCTAATAATGAAGATACAGTTCAATGTTTCTTAAAATTGTTGTTTCTAGAGGCAACTATAATAATGCTATAATATCGTTAAGTATTTATTAAAGCGAAAACGAGCAGAAAGGTCAAAATTTTTTAATTACAGGACATTAAAGTAAATGTCTGCTATTGAAGATGGGCCTCCCCGACTTAACGAACGTTCGCTGGAGTCCATATTTTGAAGCTGTGCTATCTTTTATTTAAGTTTTTTGTATAGACTTCAAAAAAAGTACTTTCCCTAAAGTTTTGCCCCACTTTATATAATAAAGTATTTATACAGACATGATTTATCCTTTCATAACATTTTTACCAATCAAATAAAAGTTGAATTTTGTTAAAAACTGACAAAACATAAGGGTTAAAAATAATTAAAATACGGCTATAAATAACCAAGCGTGTTTGTCAAAATAGCACCTGCAAAGTTGATTGCTAAAAACAAATATACGAACTTTGCAGTTGTTTCTTTCACCGTTGTTAGTTCAATGTTATAAATAGGCATCAATACTTAGCTATATAAACATGTCTTTTAATTATTATCAAGTTCACTTCGAGTTTTTCAATTAAGCTTTTGTTATTATTTGCTTTTAACCGAGCTAAAAAGGTCCTTTGCTAGTTCCAGATTTTTTCAATGCTTTACAAACACAATCGGTCGAATTTCTAATTTAGAATTTCTGTAAAGATACTGGGTTATCCTCAGATCATAGAAACAAGGGAGATGTGCAAGGCGCTACTAAAATTGACGCTTTGATACGGTCACCACGCTGGCGACGAACCGAACACGATCGATGATATAAATACAGTGTTTTAGTTTAGTGCTAGTGTTGAGTGACAATTAACAGTGTTATATTGAGGGTGTGTGGAATGTTTAATGCGTTGGAGATCTTTATATTCACGAGGAGCGCTTGTAATTGTGTTGAAAAATGTACTAAAAGTGGCGACAGTTGTTGTTCCCGTACTAATTTGCTATGATGGCATATCTCCTTGTTTCTATGATCTGAGGGGTTATCTAATAGCCGTTATCATTTTTAGAACTTAGAAGGTTAGTTACTGAAATATATTGGATTAATTTACCTGCGGCCAAACGGGATATCTACCTACAATCTCGGTATGAGTTATTTAAAAAAAATCGCATTTTTTTTAAAGTAAAACGAATTGGAATTATCGAACAATGAGCTTAAATAAGGTTTTACGTGATTCAAAATCACTACAGATCAGCTAGTCTATTCTCTACTTGGTGTGAAAGACAGGCAGTTTGGAACGTCGATATTTTTTTAGCCATATCGGATTTTGTAAAGTTACATTTATTTCCGAAATTAAAAACAATATTAAACAGATCGGTTTATAATTTAACAGAAAACGGGACAAAATAACATCACTTAAACAAAAAATTTAACATTCAACAGGCACTCGGCAACTTACAGAATAGCCAAAGGACTTAATGGAAAGGCTTGATTAAAGTTTTTCTTCCTCAATATACCCATACTGAATAAACATAGCCGTTGAGTATGATTGTAATCAGCAGTTTCAATATTCTGAAGTTGTGATCAATAAATTATATTTCTAAGTTTATGTAGTTATAGAAACAGGAAAGTAGAAAACAGAATATTACATTTTCTCGGTCGCAAACTTTCTCAGTAGGTACCCACCCATAATATAGGTTAAATGACTTTAGTTTTGGGTTGCTGAGACCTAAGATCGATAAAATTTTATTGGGTCGCATAAGGTTCGCGTGACAGCCCTGAGCGTACCACAGGGTAGAAAGGACTTATGTACGAGTAGTTTAGGGTTATGTAATAAATGTTGTCTGTGGTGCCCTTCGGTCCACTTTATTTCGTAATTGACGTATTGCGAATAAATGGAAAAAGAAAACATTGATGTTTATTTTGTTTGCCCAGCAACGAACAAAATAAATGTTTATTTTTTGTGAATTTGAAACATGTCAAAGCCATGTTATGCTTATATTAAGTTATTAAATATATAAGTGATTCTCAAAAATCATATGACCCGAGCGGGATTTGAACCCGCGACCTCTGCCGAACCGTGGCTAGTGCTCTGAACCAACTGAGCTACCGGGTCCCGCCCGACTCATCTGAAATTTGAGACCCCTTTGTAATACGCTTCTTAGGAGCGTTTGGCGACATCTATCGGAAAAACTTATGCAGTATTTCCAACTCAATGCCAATTACTTTGCAGTTATCGGACATCGATGCGATATCACCATCTATACATTATAAATGTATATTTTTTGTGAATTTGAAACATGTCAAAGCCATGTTATGCTTATATTAAGTTATTAAATATATAAGTGATTCTCAAAAATCATATGACCCGAGCGGGATTTGAACCCGCGACCTCTGCCGAACCGTGGCTAGTGCTCTGAACCAACTGAGCTACCGGGTCCCGCCCGACTCATCTGAAATTTGAGACCCCTTTGTAATACGCTTCTTAGGAGCGTTTGGCGACATCTATCGGAAAACTTATGCAGTATTTCCAACTCAATGCCAATTACTTTGCAGTTATCGGACATCGATGCGATATCACCATCTATACATTATAAATGTATATTTTTTGTGAATTTGAAACATGTCAAAGCCATGTTATGCTTATATTAAGTTATTAAATATATAAGTGATTCTCAAAAATCATATGACCCGAGCGGGATTTGAACCCGCGACCTCTGCCGAACCGTGGCTAGTGCTCTGAACCAACTGAGCTACCGGGTCCCGCCCGACTCATCTGAAATTTGAGACCCCTTTGTAATACGCTTCTTAGGAGCGTTTGGCGACATCTATCGGAAAACTTATGCAGTATTTCCAACTCAATGCCAATTACTTTGCAGTTATCGGACATCGATGCGATATCACCATCTATACATTATAAATGTATATTTTTTGTGAATTTGAAACATGTCAAAGCCATGTTATGCTTATATTAAGTTATTAAATATATAAGTGATTCTCAAAAATCATATGACCCGAGCGGGATTTGAACCCGCGACCTCTGCCGAACCGTGGCTAGTGCTCTGAACCAACTGAGCTACCGGGTCCCGCCCGACTCATCTGAAATTTGAGACCCCTTTGTAATACGCTTCTTAGGAGCGTTTGGCGACATCTATCGGAAAACTTATGCAGTATTTCCAACTCAATGCCAATTACTTTGCAGTTATCGGACATCGATGCGATATCACCATCTATACATTATAAATGTATATTTTTTGTGAATTTGAAACATGTCAAAGCCATGTTATGCTTATATTAAGTTATTAAATATATAAGTGATTCTCAAAAATCATATGACCCGAGCGGGATTTGAACCCGCGACCTCTGCCGAACCGTGGCTAGTGCTCTGAACCAACTGAGCTACCGGGTCTCGCCCGACTCATCTGAAATTTGAGACCCCTTTGTAATACGCTTCTTAGGAGCGTTTGGCGACATCTATCGGAAAACTTATGCAGTATTTCCAACTCAATGCCAATTACTTTGCAGTTATCGGACATCGATGCGATATCACCATCTATACATTATAAATGTATATTTTTTGTGAATTTGAAACATGTCAAAGCCATGTTATGCTTATATTAAGTTATTAAATATATAAGTGATTCTCAAAAATCATATGACCCGAGCGGGATTTGAACCCGCGACCTCTGCCGAACCGTGGCTAGTGCTCTGAACCAACTGAGCTACCGGGTCCCGCCCGACTCATCTGAAATTTGAGACCCCTTTGTAATACGCTTCTTAGGAGCGTTTGGCGACATCTATCGGAAAACTTATGCAGTATTTCCAACTCAATGCCAATTACTTTGCAGTTATCGGACATCGATGCGATATCACCATCTATACATTATAAATGTATATTTTTTGTGAATTTGAAACATGTCAAAGCCATGTTATGCTTATATTAAGTTATTAAATATATAAGTGATTCTCAAAAATCATATGACCCGAGCGGGATTTGAACCCGCGACCTCTGCCGAACCGTGGCTAGTGCTCTGAACCAACTGAGCTACCGGGTCCCGCCCGACTCATCTGAAATTTGAGACCCCTTTGTAATACGCTTCTTAGGAGCGTTTGGCGACATCTATCGGAAAACTTATGCAGTATTTCCAACTCAATGCCAATTACTTTGCAGTTATCGGACATCGATGCGATATCACCATCTATACATTATAAATGTATATTTTTTGTGAATTTGAAACATGTTAAAGCCATGTTATGCTTATATTAAGTTATTAAATATATAAGTGATTCTCAAAAATCATATGACCCGAGCGGGATTTGAACCCGCGACCTCTGCCGAACCGTGGCTAGTGCTCTGAACCAACTGAGCTACCGGGTCCCGCCCGACTCATCTGAAATTTGAGACCCCTTTGTAATACGCTTCTTAGGTTGGTTGTTGGTCAGTTGGTTCAGAGCACTAGCCACGGTTCGGCAGAGGTCGCGGGTTCAAATCCCGCTCGGGTCATATGATTTTTGAGAATCACTTATATATTTAATAACTTAATATAAGCATAACATGGCTTTGACATGTTTCAAATTCACAAAAAATATACATTTATAATGTATAGATGGTGATATCGCATCGATGTCCGATAACTGCAAAGTAATTGGCATTGAGTTGGAAATACTGCATAAGTTTTCCGATAGATGTCGCCAAACGCTCCTAAGAAGCGTATTACAAAGGGGTCTCAAATTTCAGATGAGTCGGGCGGGACCCGGTAGCTCAGTTGGTTCAGAGCACTAGCCACGGTTCGGCAGAGGTCGCGGGTTCAAATCCCGCTCGGGTCATATGATTTTTGAGAATCACTTATATATTTAATAACTTAATATAAGCATAACATGGCTTTGACATGTTTCAAATTCACAAAAAATATACATTTATAATGTATAGATGGTGATATCGCATCGATGTCCGATAACTGCAAAGTAATTGGCATTGAGTTGGAAATACTGCATAAGTTTTCCGATAGATGTCGCCAAACGCTCCTAAGAAGCGTATTACAAAGGGGTCTCAAATTTCAGATGAGTCGGGCGGGACCCGGTAGCTCAGTTGGTTCAGAGCACTAGCCACGGTTCGGCAGAGGTCGCGGGTTCAAATCCCGCTCGGGTCATATGATTTTTGAGAATCACTTATATATTTAATAACTTAATATAAGCATAACATGGCTTTGACATGTTTCAAATTCACAAAAAATATACATTTATAATGTATAGATGGTGATATCGCATCGATGTCCGATAACTGCAAAGTAATTGGCATTGAGTTGGAAATACTGCATAAGTTTTCCGATAGATGTCGCCAAACGCTCCTAAGAAGCGTATTACAAAGGGGTCTCAAATTTCAGATGAGTCGGGCGGGACCCGGTAGCTCAGTTGGTTCAGAGCACTAGCCACGGTTCGGCAGAGGTCGCGGGTTCAAATCCCGCTCGGGTCATATGATTTTTGAGAATCACTTATATATTTAATAACTTAAAATAAATGTTAATAATATCAGACGTATATATTTGTTCTTCAATCAATTTTATCCTTAGATCACAGAAACAAAGAGATAATAATTATGCCGTCACAGCAAATTACCTAGTACGGGAACCACTGTCGCCACTTTTAGAACATGTGTGCGTCATAATTACAAACGCTCCTTGTAAATATAAAGATCTCCCACACATAAAAACTTTCGCACACCCTCAATCTAACACTGATTCGTCTATCATCACATCCCTCACACTAAACTAAAACACTGTATTTATGTCATCGATCGCATTCGGTCCGTCGTCGGCAGCGTGACGCTTTAATTCTGATCAGTGTTCACAATTAAAGCGTCAAGCTCAATAGCGCTTTGGCACATCTGCCTTGTTTCTATGATTTAATTTATCAATACAATATTCAATAAATACGGACTGTCAGTAAAAAACAAAATCTGATAATTTTTGTCACAGCGAAAGACAAAAAATATTAGATTATTATTTTTAGAATATTAATAATGTAGTACCTACATTGAATTGTTATGAGGCACGCTACCATGAAAACTAATGTTTTTGTAGTCCAACGTGATTTATTGGGGCCCATACAATGTCATCCTATAATAACGCTAAACTTCATCCTTCTAAGAATTTTATTATGTGCTTAATAGCTGGTTAATTGTGTCTTAAACTCGTAATTACCTTTTGATTATATAAGAGCTTTCACTCAGTTTAACGGGACGATCTCATTTTGACGACGTCTGGGCTAAAATATATTTACAATTTAAGTATTAGGTATAGCATGTTCAAAACGTTCTGAATGTAAAATATTAAATAAGAAATGCTTCATATTTTCAGTCTAGTTTTCATGCAGGAAAGCTAAAGCACTGAAGGCTACAGGTTTTTTAAACTGTACTTTTAGCTTGTCTAACTTATTTTTCATATTAATTTTGTCACTAAAAATAAATATACTATCCGCATAACGATTAAAATTACACTAAGGCGATTCGCACACTACCCCACATCACGCAGCGGGGTGTGTGGCGACGGCGCCATGCGTGCGGGTGCGGGAGCGCAGATCTGCATCATCATGCAGATTTTTCCGCATAAACGCGCGTAGGTGCAGTATTGTCATGCGGTAGCCTAGAGGAAAAAACGATACGCCAACTACTAGTGTTGTCTTAGCAACTTTTTTGACATTTTATAAAGCAGTTCATTAGTATCTAATTTATAACACTAGATGGCAATTATTGTCTTGTTCTTCATACTGGCAGATTTAAAATAAAACAAACTTCCTAGCATATGTATTTTGTCAACTGTCAACACGAAATCACGCACGATACTGTAGATCACAGTGTGCCATACCTTGCGTCTTGCCCCGCACCCACTCGCGGGGGTGCGTGTTTCTCCGCATGTAGGTGCGTGATCTGCAACCCCGCGCGTGAATGCGTTTTCAGTGTGTTGTACTATGCGTGATTTCTATACAAACATAGGTACTTGCAAACAACGTAAGATCACGCACTCCCGCACCCCGCTGCGTGATGCGGGGCAGTGTGCGAATCGCCTAACGTTAAAAAATCATATGGAAATGTCACATGATGAATATTTCAACGCTCAATCATTATTTGCGATAAAGGCAATGATAAATCAGTTAATTAATAATTAATGTGTGAACAGTTTATGGACGTACTTTCGTTATTAACGCGCGCCGTCCAATACTGATTGCGAGATTTGGCCAGCCCGGGAGGATAACACGGCGCGTCACCATAAAGTAACCATGTATAAGCTTTACTGAAAATTCGTGTTACTGACTGATCTCAATATGGGACGATGCTGATGTTATATGTATAGGAAGCTTAACATAACGATGTTGGCAATTAACTGTTAAAAGCCGATGTTTTTATTGTTCATTCCTGCTGCAAACATTTTTATCAATTTTCTTTATTAATTTACTTGTTACTGATCCTGATCTATCGGTAGTTATTGGAATGGTCCTCTTTCTTCTTAATTGTTCACATAGTACTAAGTGAAAAAGCTGAATATGGTTTTAGCTCGAATTCAATAATTATCTTTAGTTAATGCCGAATGAAGTGCTTTATGCGTTCTTCCTATTCGACATAAATTTATCTCAATCCATTTCGACATGTGCTTGTGCAACTTCATCCGCACAATAAAATTCATAACCTAAAAAATAACCTAAACGATATTGCCCAAAAGGGAATCGACAGAATGAATCTTCACCCAACATTTCCATAAACGTCACCAGTTTATTTACCACAATTTATTTGCCCTGGAAACATCCGTCAGTTTACCCATGAACATCAAGTTAAGCATTATTCCTTACTGCTGACAGTCGCGACGTTTTCCGTAAAGATATGGAAACAGCCTTCTTTTACGTCGTTATGTGACGTGGTCCTGTAAGGAAACATACAACCGATCTATTGGATTTACATAAAAGGTTCAATGAATTCGCCACAAGCTCATATTTGCGGTGACACGTAGATGCTTGCTTGCTTATCGTTTTCTTTTGAAATTTCTTTTTGAAGATATTATTAAGTTATGCTCCATTCCTTCCGACAATCAATAATTGTTAGGCTTATCAGAGTCCATTGCTGAATTACCACTGCCGTTTGCCATAACACCCGGTACTCCGCCTTTAGTATCCGTTCCATCCTTGATGCTGTGTAGAATAATCGAAATTAATCTTTAAACAAACCTTATCAGTTTATCAAGCACTTGTTCCACTTATCACAATATGTACACACGGCTTTCGTTGAAAGCTCAAAATTAATATAAACTACCTTCACTGCTTGATTACTCTGCTCTCACAGTCAAAATTTGAAGCTTTAAGGTCAACAAAGTTCATTTCCATCATAATAAAATTAACGCCGCATAATCACCTGGTAATCAAGAAACTCGTTCCTTTTTTATAGGTGCTTACTGCTTAGTGTTTAGAGGCTATAAGCCCAATATAATTAACAATAAAGGCATAATAGAAAATCGATGGTTATTTCAATGTTCTCTTGTTAAGAAAGCATCGTTGTCTCGATGGATCATTACGCAAAACTGTTATAAACTTGGCTTAATTACTCTTTGTATGGTCTCTACACCACCAATAGCTCTACTTTAGTGTGGTTTTTTAGGGTTCCGTAGTAAAACTAGGAACCCTTATAGTTTCGTCATGTCCGTCTGTCTGTCCATCTGTCTGTCCGTCTGTCCGTCTGTCACACCCTCGTCAAATCTACAGTTCATAACCAATTTGTATGAAACTTCGTAGGTAGGTGTATTTTATAAGCCGCCATAAAAACCTGTAGTGAAATTACAAAAAATAAAATAATTAGGAGGGGGCTCCCATACATAAAACTGAAGGATGAAAAAAAATATTTTCGCGCACCCCGTCATGTGGGATATCGTTGAATAGGTCTTTAAAAATAACATAGAGGTTTCTAAATGACTTTTTTATTTAAGTGCATTTTGAGTGAACTAGAAGCTCCGAAAGTCGTTAACAATGTGTGTCCCCCTGTAATTTTCCAACCGCGCTATCGAAAAATCTGAAAAAAAATCAAGCTTATGGCATCTAATAAATACTCTTGTATAAATTGGTTTGAACAAGATACGTCAATAACTTTTTAAAATATTCACTTTTTTCAGTTTTGAGTTCGACAACCGCAAAATCGACTGTATTCCATAATAATATTATGATATACAAACTTATATTGCGGTCGGAAGACTGAAATGCTTCATGCTACGGAACCCTACACTGTGCGTGGTCTGACACGCTCTTGCCCGGTTTTTATTAAGTGTAATATGTTTTTGGGAGTTCTGTACCAAATTAATTAATATATTATCACATTGTATGTATACTGTCATGAAAAACGTCAGGTTTACTGATGGTTAGTTTCGGGTCTTTTTCAGTTAGAGCAGTATCAGTCAACAATGTTCACTAGAGTATTAGTTTGTTATTCAACGAATACCTCAGTAACGAGTAATTGTGCTCAGATGGTTAATAAACTATGTAGAAAACGTTCGGTATAAAAGACAGCTGTCCTTTTCTTTTAATTTCCAATACAGGCTATACCTCTATATTAGACACAAGCCTGTCCTAAGTTAAGCCACAACGTTCTGTCTGCTTCCCACAACCAGCGTAAGAGCTTACTTGCTAGCTTTTCTTTTCTTGATTTGGAGACCGTAATGGATAAAACTGCTTGTTTGTAGTTTCAGTTTTTTTATTTTCTTTACTTTGCCGGAACGAGTTAAGGGTAAGCTTCAAAAAATATTTTTATCTGTACTTCTAAAAGATTTAATCAAACACAAAGTGTAAAGAGGTGTTTTAATTAAAAATGTAAAAAAACTTGAATGCCGTGAGTTATTTAAATATTAACTATTAAGCTGGGTTCTCATTTAACTGTACTCAATAGTGATTTTGAAATAGTTGTTTAATAACAATTAGTTATTCTGGGAAATGTCACATAATATTATGCAAGTACTCACCTACGATATTTCAAATGTGAGGTCAATTTATTACTCCTCCTCTTAGGACGTGCCTTGCCTGCTAAATTCTGAATTATGGATCCATTAATTTAAGAGTAACTATCCTCTATTCAACATTAAAGATATATCCGATTACAAATATGGATGAAACGCCTTTTACAACTTATAAAGGTCCCTTTACCAGATCTTTCTCCTTTCTAATGGCCCTTCAACTCTGTTTCATCCGTCCTTGAGACAAGATAATAAATCTTCGGAAGAAAAGAGGAAAGACACGGAACAAAAAATGCGTCATGTAAACACCCAAACACTTTGGGCGTCCCGCCGTAAGCCAAGTAAAAGGGGGTATTAACTTAATGATCTCACCACATCCAACAGGTAGAATGATCTTGGTACATCACGGGTCAAATGCTTGGAAACTTTCCTCTACAATTTTCTATAAACGATCTGTATATTGATTATGGTCTTAAGAATGGCAAAAATATCTCTAAAAAGTTGGTAGAAAAACTAAGAAAATAAACGTACCGTATTCTGACATTTTAATCTTACGCTTTTTTAATGGCTGCTTGTTGCCTTAACGTCTGTATTTAGTTACGTAAACATGTCTTTTCAAAAAAAAATAGAACTTCTATCGTTTAATGTGGTCGAACTGGTCGTGTTATCATTTAAAATATAAATCTAAATTCAAAATGTTTCTGATAAATATCTTCCGCAAATTAAGCACGCAATTGCGCAAACAACATAAGCCGCTATATTCGCAAAATTTGTATGTAAGATGTCGCTTAAACTCACTATATCCACATTAAAACTTCGCTACAACTGCTTTTGCGATCGCAACTCGGCCAAGTCTTGCGACTTTAAGTTGCAAGTATGAGGGATGCCTGTTATTTAGGTCAGGATCAGACCATTTCATTGTCGCTCGTTGATCGCGTCAACGGATAAAAGTCGTGTGTTATGGCTTTGTATGCGTACATTTATATGATCGTTCAGATGAATGAAAGCCCTTTCTCTTTAAGCAGTCGTAAACGGAGGGTGGAGTACAAACATTTGCTCTACTTTTGTAAAGTGATTTATTCTGAATGGCAATAGCGTATTGTTAAACCTCGTGTTTCATTCATGCTTTGCAGATTTATACATTTTGGAGTCTGTTTGTGTATGAAGATCATGTCGTAACTTTGTAAGTGAATATTTTCATAAAACTTTGTAGCGCAAGCAAGGATTAACTAGATTATATTTTCAAAAGTCTTACTAGCTGGAAAGCTGCTTTTTAATGCAACAACGAAAACTCCAAGGTTTTATAAATTACATATTAAATTAAGTTTCATTCGGTTTAGGGGTACCTACCAGGAAGGCTGTCAAAGTAAAGCTCTTAGTTTAATACCAAAGATTATTTGGTTGTACTTACTAAATGTACTTCAATATATAATGATATTCTAGCAACATTGAATAAGTAAACATAATTTATGTAAAAGTTTCCAGAAAATATTTGGTGAAAACGAAAATGTTGTGTTAACGAACTTGACAAGTAGATAATTTGGGCCAACCGATGAGTTATGGCCATTTTCCTTAAAGGTAACAAATGGAAGATACTGACAGCGCCATTTTATCAGTATCGATGTCTCATAAGCGGTGGAAGCGAGTCGTGCTCTTCAGAGCCGCGGGAGGCTCTATAAAAGTTAGCCTCGTCGGGGGAGGGGCCAGGGTTGTATGTAATGATTTATATAAACTCATCTCTTATAATATAATTCTGACTTCTGTAATTCTTTTTTGTTTTTGTGGCTTCTTCTTAAGTTCGTGGGTGCGGACAATTTTACAGGATATAATGTTTATCGAGAAATTGTAAAGATTTATTATAATTAAAGTTTTCTCGTCACTATATCCTACCTATCTTACTTTTTTCTAAGCTTGTATTACTGAGGTAGAATTCAAATCAATGGCCAGTAGGATTTTATCCCGCCTCTTCAAAAGCACTGTAATTCCATTGATACTTATCTTAATCTTTAAACTTCAGTTTTAAAAATTGTAGTACATATAAGATACTTGCAAAGCTATAACTATAATAGCTTGATATAATTTTCCGCCAGCAACCTTTAAGTCTTCATGAGGGCCAATGGAGCGGAACATTGAAGTAAAGCTCACTGAGCGAATTCATACTAAAGATGATATGAGTTGGAACTTCCACTAAGGAATACTTTATTTACAGTTCTATACACTCTCTACAGTTATATGTATATACTCTGTACAGTTCTATTAACTAAGTTATTTGGTTTTAATGCTATAACAGTATTTAGTAGATATTAGCCTGTTTTTCGACTTAATTTATTGAACCAATATTTTTATACTTATATATCTATTACTACCTACAAGTTTTAGCTTGATAATTATAAAAAAAACATAGGTAATTGTTTATTTTTTTTTACAAATTTTACACTTCGCAAATCAAAAAAAAATGCGGAAATGGTTTAATAACGAAGCGATTTTGATAGGCCAAAACACGCGAAACATAAATGTATAAGAGTCGTAAATCTAAGTATATCCCAGATAATTATCAGAACAAACAATGGATACCCTTAAGTTCCGCATTTTCTGTTGGGCAATCTCCTGTAGATAATCTTTATAAAATAAATCACGCTCCTTTGGACAATTCAGCTCCAGGATAATTAACATTTATAATGAATCAAAGCAACCTTCGCGGCCTTCTGTTTTGTGCATTATTTAATAGCCAACATTTCAGCACGAGTAAAACCAGTATCTAGCAAAAATTCAATTTAGATTTAAGGGAAATTAACTTTAACGGATATCTTCCATCTGAATTGTTCGCTTAACTCAATTAGAGGTTTGAGCCGAAATTGATTTACGGCTGTTTAAAACTAAGCCCGTTTTCTATTAGATTATTTGGGTTTAATAGTCGTTCGATTATCCATCGGCCCGCCTTCACACTATGCAAACCGA
The DNA here is from genome assembly GCA_948465475.1 of Thalpophila matura. NCBI lineage: Eukaryota > Metazoa > Arthropoda > Insecta > Lepidoptera > Noctuidae > Thalpophila > Thalpophila matura. The sequence goes on along the minus strand of OX419190.1, from coordinate 9,810,626 downwards.
ATTATTTATTGAGCCTATTAGAGAGACGTAAAGTTATCAATAGGTGTGTGCTTCATGGAATTGCTTAATGACTCTAAAGGATACGTTATTTATTATGTCTGTCAATTATTGGCAATTGAAGAGAATTTATAATAACCACACAATTGTTTTGAATTGAGAAATATTTTATTTCTCTGGAAATCTATTGGTCTGCGTCTCGTATTGGATATCAACAGATCTGGAATTTAATCTAAGCCCGCAACTTTCCACTACTGAACAATAGCCTGTATAGGTTCTCGGTGCTAGCCGTTTAGTGATTTTTATTAACATACAACGCGAACGTAGTTTTTATAAAAATTCTGAATGTAACATCGCCTTCAGAACTTACAAAAAAACAGTTGCTCAGTTTATTTACACAAGACTACTTAATTATTTTTTTCTTTAAAGGCGACAATTTATAGGTTGCTCTCTGATTTAGATCATCATAATAATAAGTACTTAGATACTGAGGTAGAATATATTTACAATTTTAGGTTAACGGTTCCCTCTAGCTTCCACTTATGTAAACTTCCTTCAGCTAGGTACATAATACCAAAAAAGTTTATATACAGGCAGAACCGCAGACATTTGTATTGCAAAAAAAATAACTCTTGACAATCAAATAAGGTTTGGTTTCCACAGGTAATTCGGTTAACAGATTGCTCTAAGTAATAAACCAATTACGAGAATGAGTGAGAACTTGGTGTAGATTTATCTCATTATAGTGGAAGTAGCTGACGAGATTACAGTTTAATAATAAATTGCTGTTTCATGTTCGGATGAAACAATGGGGTTTTATTAATTGGTTGTATGAATATTATAAGGATGAGGTTAGTATTTATAAGCACACTTGTAGTTTTTATTTTTTAAATTAATTCAAATTTTTATTTTATAATCACACAGATTTTAGTTTATGTATCTTTATAGTAATTATATACAATACCTACGTATATCCTTATATTTTAACTACAGTGAGATAAGTTTAGGGAGTCTACCCGTTGTCGTCGGCTCTAATTTGTAAACGTCTTATTAATTATGTAGTTGAATTAATAGGTGTGTTGTCAAAAGATGGCCGAGGTCCTCTATTATTAATTCAGAGAACCCACGGGATGCAAACTGATAGACAGAAAGACACTCAATGAAAATTCAACCCTGTATCAAACAAAACTTGTCGAAATCCACTGGTGTCGCCAACGGAATTTATTCACTTGAAAATTTTTTCAAACTGATTAATTCATGAAATATTTCAATTACACCCATTCTCTGTAACGGCGATAAAAAAAATTACGTGTTAAGAGAAAAATATCATTTCATGCATAAGTTACGCCCAGTAGAGATATTATTTACAACTCAATTTTGGCTTGTGGATTTACGAGCCGTGATTATGTGAACATGTTATAGTTAATTTTTATATAAAAAAGTAACAAGATAACTTTAAAGTTGCAAAATAAACTCAATCTCTGGTCATTCTAGTACAACAAAGATTGCTTTTTGTCTCAAGAGTCATACCAGACTGTAATATCATACCTCGCAAGTGATATAAATGTGAGAACTTCCTATTAATAATGTCACCTAGTGTAGGGAAAAGCAATCAAATAAACGTCCCTCCATAAAGGTAAATTCACATTTGGGCGACTACTCAATGCGGGCGTGATAATTAAATCTCACTCTAATTGAGCAGGGATCGATGGCTGTACCCATCCTTCGTGAACATACTTCAGTGTCATCCGCACGTGAGGCTGTCCTCGCCATCTTACGGTATATAAACAAAAGGCAATGTGAAGTTATTACCAAAACTTGATCAATTAAAACCTCCCTTTTCAGTACATTATTAAAATCGTTAACACGATGTCATCTTTTCTAATTAATTACAACACCGTCGTATCTTTAGATAAGTACTTTTTGGCCCGTTTTACATAACTACCTACCTTCTTAATTAAACCTTATTGCTTATTCAATTAAAATTATATTATACTGCTTAATTGGAATCTTATCTTACGCAAATTAAGTTTAATGACGCTTATAAACAATTTAAATTTTCAGAGAAAAAAAAAGTGACACGTTTTTCAAAGAGTGAGCAAACCTTGAAATGCTAAAATTATGGTGTCAATATTAATAATAGGATTCAATTTTGTACCCTTTCATACGTCTCGTCGTACCTTATATTATGAAAATACGTTATAGTGAGTTATTTTCTCAAGAAAATAAGTATTCATTCCTTTCACAGCTCACCGCAAACTCCTCTTTCTTATACATAAGTAATTTTTATGAAATTCAATTTACGGCATCGCTAAGCTCTTCCTAATTTATTTGTTTTTCAAAGACACCACGACAAGGAGATAATTAGAATTTCGTACGGAACGCTGTCTTTAACTGGATATAAATTTAAAATTTCTGCCTGGAAAACTGTTAAATTTTTCCGTGCAATAACTTTCAATTAACAGTCGTTGCGCCGAGGACTAACTTTTTCGTGATTGATGTCACAGTATAAAAAACGGTTCTGCAAAGTTACAAGCAATTTCACTAACCATTGTGTGAGAAATTCTTCTTAATTTTCCGCTGGAGCGTTGGGTTGAATAATAACGCTGTTTTAATGGGCTTTTCCTGGTTCTTTATTTCGAAAGTGAAGTGTTTCTGCGAGTGAATCAATGGGATTTTCGCGAATGGACTTTTAAATAGAATTCCTAACGCATTAGTAGTCCAAACATGAATGAATAGTTGGAAACGAATGAGATTTATTTAAAAGATACTTGTTCTCATACTAACCCGCCTCCCTGAACACAAAGTAGGTAATTTCCTATTTCCAAAACTGAAACTTGTCTAGCTCAGAGTTAGTTGAAGTTGTATGAAAGGTGATAGGGGAGGATAGGAAACTGTGGGTGGAGGCAGGAGAGTCGGTTCACTTTGACTTCCGAGCCTACTTCCGATGTGGCAGTGTCGTGTGTCCTAAATATGCGCACTTACTCTCAACAATATCAAACGTCAGCCACGACGTTAGACGAGGTTAACAACCCTTTGTACGTTATAGACAGGTACATTAATTAATTACTTAAGAAATTAAAGACGAGTATTAACTTTGTTGGTAAAATATAATAAAAACTTTTTTAACAAAAAATAACCGACTTCAAAAAGCCACTACAAAGAAAATAATAATATTGGTTTAGGAAGTCGGTGGCTTTGGATTTTGTTTGCTTTTTTTGCCACCGACTTCCTAAACCAATATTATTATTTTCTTTGTAGTGGCTTTTTGAAGTCGGTTATTTTTTGTTAAAAAAGTTTTTATTTTTCCCTTTTTAGTTCTTTATCTCGCGTTAGATTACTTTGACGACTTCGTTCAACAGTAAATCTTCTACGTAGTGTGTACATTTATGCATATAACTTTGTACATAGGAATGATTACCTAATGTATTATATACTTACGATGATTACGTTAGTGAAAACTCCATCCAAATCGAATCAGTAGTTTTTGAGATAATCGCGCACATACAAACATACATACATACATACATACATACATACATACATACATACATACGGGACGAATACAGAACCTCCTTTTTTGAAGTCGGTTAAACACAGCAAGATAATAATTACTAATTACTGCTCATAATCACATAATCTAATTACTGCTCAGTCAATTAAAACCAAACCTACGCCACAGTAATAATATCTAATATTACCGTGCCTACGCAGAAACTGTCTTTCTATTTTTTGGCAAGGGTATGCTCAAAATACAGGGTTATTTGTAAAACACCAGAAACCTCTTAATAGGTCATTGTACTCATCATTATGAACAACTTTTACTGTGGGACGAAACCTGAAATCGCGAAAAAAATAGCTGTTTTTCTTTTCGCGATTTCAGGTTTTCTCCCATAGTAAAAGTTGTTCATAATGATGAGTACAATGACCTCTTAAGAGGTTTCTGGTGTTTTACAAATAACCCTGTATATAACCACGAATTTATAAATTAAGTGACTTTGTAGGTCGTTTTCAGTGTAGTTTGAAGTTATGTACGGAAAACAAAGTAACATATAAATGTAGTATTATAAAACCTCTGCATTTTATTTGTAACGTTTTCAATCCGTCGACATTAAATATTTACATTAAAATGTGCAAAATTAAAACGACGGTAATGAAAAGTTCCGACGTCGCTTTACTGAAATATGCTTAATGTTTTTCAGCAATTTTAAATTAATTTCACAATATTGTAGAACCTGAAATTCTATTTCTAGGTATCATACAGGGCATTTTATACACTTTCATCGCCAACAAAGCTTCTTTTCATAGGTATTGAGTTTTTTTTAAATATTGAAGCTCTTTGCTAGCCCTTGTTCGTAAGGTTGATTATAATTATTTTATCGGTTATTATTATTACAATACCTACCTAAAGATAAACATTCACGAATAAAAAATAAAAAAAATCTGGAACAAACATTGAATCTGCAAAATGTTGGTAGGTACTGTGTGGCAGAATAAAACTATTAAAATTATTTATAAACAAGAAACCATAGTTTGAACGGTTTGAACTAAGTACTATCAATACTGCCGACTTTTTTATCTTGACCATTATCTGTCCATTTTCACCAAAGTTTATCTTCCCAATCTAGAAGCTAGAGCCAAGCAAGCTAGATCCAATAAGGCACAAAAAAACCTTAAATACCTACATAGCTGACGGTCTTCGTAGACTCAATATTAAGCATTCCGTCCACTATACCTGACCATACCTGGATATTTCGGCGAGGTCAGAATTCCCTACGTGCAAATTTTGCATAGCACTATCCACTTACGTCACTCTTGCTTGCTAAGAAAAGTTTTTGTATTTATAAGGTAAGAGTTAAATAGTAAAAGGGTGGTATAATGCGCTTAGTCCCATTTAATACTTAGCTTGAAGTGGGCTGAGAGTAAAAAGTTTTCATGTACTTTTAACTCTGGAAGTGGACAAACCAAAAGTACCTACATGTGCTTTATCTCACTTGAAAACACTTGGCTTAAACTTTAAATTTTTGGAAAGTTATATAAAATGGATTATACAGTATTATTATTAACTTAATGTTCACTTATATTGTGAAGCGAATATTGTGAGCGATAATTATTTGAATTCCTGAAATATATGAAGTTACATTTTATTACAGTTCCATTTATTTTATACGAGGAGGTAATTTGGGGCGTAATAATGTATTTTCAATTTTTGAATAAAAAGATTATGCGAAGCACGCCTGTTTATTTAAGGAAACATCTACTAGGTTAGTTAAATATTCCTAACCGTAATAAAAAAGTTATAGTAAGTATTGACAAAGTAAAGTATTCTGCCTCTAAATTGTTACATTTTGTATCGCACGCTGCGTTCCTTTTATATTCTTCCGTGACAATATTTCATGAAACACCGATCGTCATCGTATAGAAATCGTTCGAAATGTAAATGATTGAGGGGAATCGGTTCAATTGTTATTTTTTACGGTTACTCAAAGTCTGAACATTGGACCAAAGCAAACGCTTGGCATTCAAATGATTCACTTTTATTGCCTTAACCTGATTGATTATTCATATAATTATGCAAGTGGGAAGGGCTTTGGTGGATGCTTTTAGATATGAATGCTTTTAGGAAGGGCAGATATATTACCATCTGAAATTTATGACAAAGAGGATAGGAAACACAAGTACAAAATTATACAACCATACCTTGAACTGTGTATTCATACAAATAAAATGTTTTTTTTTTATAATATGAAAAGAAGGACAACCTCAGCAAGAAAGTAGAGTATCAGAAACGCAACAGATCTTTACCACGATAAATACAAACCTCGGTGAGACATTGTGACATGCTCGAGCAGAAAATCCGATAACGTCAACTTTTCACTCGTGGCGTAAGTACGTAGACGAGTATACGCGGAATAAAGCAGTAACTGGCTTTTGAACTTTTTCCTCCCCAGAGAAAGGATTCGGGGACAAAATGTTTGCGGTTCACTTTTGGCGTATTTTGTTCTGTAAACTCTATAAATGACTTTGAATATTTTTAGATTCAAATACTATTTCGGGATTTGACGTTTTAAAAGCTTCCATTCAAATGTTATTTTCTCGACTATCTGAATCAAACTCAACTGTTCTGTACAAAATACGTTTCTCCAATTTGTATGTATTATGTAGAAAAATAAGGAAGTCAGTTCTAAGTAAAGACACATCAAGCATTCAAATGATGGTGATGATTACGCTATTCAGTTAGAAATAACATGTCTTCGCGGCAGACGGGAATACGCGTCAAACGTGTGTGATGCATTATGAGATATAACATTCGTATGTAGGTACTTAGGTAAATGCTTCACGTACAGTGTCGCTTTTAACTCTGTTTAAGTTGCAGTTTTGATTATATCTAAACCTTGTCTGTTGATTTGTTTTATTTTTCTGTTAATGAGTACCTACGGGTTTCCAGCCATACTTCACGCTTACATTTAAACATCATTTAGTTCGTTTCGTGTTGTTACACCATAATAATACACCAAATATGTGAGTGATAATAGTGATAAGTAAATTAAATGAATATTGAAAATGTTAGCTTGTGTATGTCAACCAACGGAGACGGCGTTATTATTTAAAGGAGGACCACCAGTTGCTATGGGGCCACTTGGTACACACAAAATACGTCATAACCCTGTTGATACTATGAAAGCCATCAAACTGATACCCGCAGCTGTTCGCCGCTCCAACGATGATGCTAAAAACAGTTCTCCGTCACACAATTCATCACCAACCCTCATAAACTCAACCGGAAACTTATTGAATTTAAGGAAAATAGAAAGAAAAGCTAAATCAACGAAAATCCTAGTCAACCCCGTCTGCTCCGACAGCGTTGGCACAAGCGATGATAGCAATCGATCCAAAAATGTCAACTCTAAGTGGAATGTAAAGAAAAAACGTCTCAAGTCGGAAAGCGCCAAGAACCACAGGAAAGACGAACGCAAACGTGATAAAAATGATCCAATTAGTAGAAGCGATGGTAAAGAAGATAAGAAATCGATATCTTGTTTCAAAATAAAAAGTTCCGAAGATAAATCACGTTCAGCCGAAGACCGAAAATCTGGAAAAGAGAACTGTACAAATGAAAATGCGAGTAATCTGATGAGCGCCGAGAAACCCGATATTATTAACCATTCCAGGAAAAATAGTGGAGATGTTTTAGTAGACGAGAGTACTATGACCGATGAGACGATGTTAAGAAATGACCAATTGGATACGGGAAAGACTGATACTACTATAGCAGATAAGGAAATGAAGGTAAGTTAGTAGTTTAGACTTGGCTAACATTAATAAAACAAACTTAATTAGCCGTTCCACATAAAAAAATAATAGATTCTCAAAGGGAAGTAGCGGAAAAGTAATTAAAATGCATTTCCGATGCTTTAAAAGCACACCAGGAGAACTTGAAGCACAATCATTCGGTTGTATATTGAATTGGGTTCATTACCAGCATTTCGGTCGTCTCGGCGTGTGAATCAATCTGTATGCTAATGACGAACTGGAACATTCTCGGATAGCACTCATCTCTTCGCCCTGTCATTACCATTCCTTTCAATGGACTGATAATAAATAATATTCACTATCAGAACTACGTTACTTCGTTTATCAGAATTACGCTTTTTAATACACAGGTCTGTATTTGGCAGAATATTTCCGGTTTTTGAAATGATACCTTGTAATTCCACATGAATGGCCTTAAAGATGTCAAATTATTCAACTTACTATTATTAGCTGTTTATAAATTATATAGGTGAATGACTACACAGTCAACTCATGAATACACATTCAGCACAAATTAAGAGTTAATTAATTGAAGTGTTGGACAATACAGTATATTTCGCTGCGTTATTGGAATTATTTGCTATGTGATTGTCTCTGCCCATCTGTGTTTAATATCCGGTGCCTAAAGCCCGGATAATTTCATTGTGGCTTCGCTAAAACCTCATTGCAAATCGATTCTGTGTCGATTGCGAATCGAAAAAGGTCCTCTCGGGCGGATTTGATGCTTCATTGATATTCTGGCTCGTGCCGCGAATAATTTTAATATTGACATTTGCATAAATATTAATATTAGACGTTTTATAGGTGATGAGGCTGAATTTGTTTTGGCTTTAAGCTCGTTTGATAAATGTTTCATCTGAATCCATATTGGCTCTAATCCGTTTATCGATGTTAATGGCGAAATATGTGACAATACTAATAATTATTATCTTGTATCGTTTGACTTGTACCACCACCAGTACACCTATTATATTATTTATCAGTCTTCTTAATGTTGAGGGGCTCGTGGCTAAATGACGGCCGCGCTGATCGATCGATCTGCGAGGTTAAGCTGCGCTTGCCGCGGTCAGTCCTTGGATGGGTGACCGTTCTTTACACATCGAGACCCCTCCGTGCCTCGGAGAGCACGTTAAGCAGTCGGTCCCGGTGGTCATAGGAATATCTTTGACAATCGTTACGGGTAGTCAGAAGCCCTAAAAGTCTGACAACTGGTCTAACATTCGAATACCGGCATTACCCATTAATTGGGTTGTGGAGGTCAGATGGCAGTCGCTCCACGTAAAATATTGATATTCAGCCAAAACTAGTTAGACTGGATGCCGACCCCAATATAATTTGGGAAAAGGCTAGGCAGATGATGATCAGTCTTCTTAATGTTGAAAAGCATTGTTCCAAGTTGCATCGTTTATTGGACAGTATTGGAGCAACAGATGTTACAGTCATTGTAAATGTTTCGCTAGGAGCTCGATTTATAGAAGCCTCGGAAATGATAAACCCTCTTGTGTGTGTATCCGACTGTGGCGGCACAGCCAACAGAAACACAGGCACTGAACACTGAAGCACTATTACCTACACTAGATCCAGTTGTATAATATTATATAGATACATCTTTATGTTCGCTACTACTGTGCATATATATTTTAAACCGAATTTTCAGATTCAAATTCAGTGCTGCAACCTCAGGCTGCAACAATGTATAAATTACACATGGAAACTTAATGAGGGATTTATTGTTTCTTTTATTTATTTGTACATATTATAGTGTACTGTCATTGATCTTCATTCAGGCAACTAAATTATGACTTTGTAGTAGAAAAAAGAGTTTGTTTTTTTGAACGCACTAATCTCTGGAACTACCAGTTAGATTCGAAAAAACATTTTTGTATATGATAACCAGATTCATGAAAAATAGTAATAAGCTATTTAACATTACGCTACGATCCTCGGAAGTCGAGCAACGGGTACCGCGGGGAACAGCTTGTATAGTTATTATTGGGTTCAAAAGATTTTCGCACAATACAAACACTATTACATCTACTTAATAAAAGAATACGATAAGAGATCTTGTTCAACGGAAATCTTCACGCCATTTACTTGTGTGAATTTTAATTCATTACAAAGAATACCCACTTTGATTCTTAAACTTGAAAATAAATTAAATGTTTCCGTTTATTTGTTTCAGGTAAGAGTTTAAATAATGGCGCCCAAGTGTACGCGCCGTGTAAAAGGTATTTAATTAAGTAAAATCCGCTTCTCGTTTGATTACATGTAGACTTTTTCTCATTATTATTTTGAATATTTTATTATAACTGTAGGTATTTGTAATTATTTGTTATTTTAAAGTAATGATAATGTGTATAATTGTTTTGAAAACAATTTCACGAAGTCAGTTGAAACTAGAAACAAACAGATCAAAATATTTTTGTTTGTTTTTGGTACAATTTATTATCCACGAAATAATTAAAACAAACTTCTACGGGGTAAACTACACAAATTGAAATTACGAAGAAAAAGGTAGACATTCACTTCTTAAACAGAAGGAGTTATCAGGGCACTAAAGTTTTGGGGTTAATTATTTTAGTACAAAAGCTGAATAAACTCGGGGTATGATGAATACGCGTTGTAAAAATTCCCAGCGTTCACTGTAGGGATAATGGAGTTACCGTGCGGCGAGTTTCATAAACTTAGTTTTCACCGTGAAATGGCCACTATAACTGTTTACACCTCTTTGTTGTGGCAGAATCGTTATGCCACATTTATAACTGGAATGACTACACCTAGTTTACTAATCTCTCTTATTATTATTTGATTTGTTTTGAAGTTAATTTTGTACAGAGTAATTAAAAGCCGAGAACCAAGTACTGTGGTGGAACTTGAAAGATCGCTAAATTAAGAAGTAGACTGTGAAAGGTGATTAAATAAGTTGACTAATGAAATTGCTTTCTTCCGAGCATGCGACTCAAAACGTTATTAAATTCCTCTATCCGTATATTTCCTGTAAATATGTAGATTTTTCCCAGTATCTACCTACTAATTTTGATTGTATTAAAGATGACGATGTTGCACTCCATCACTTCTCAACTTTGTACTTGCAATTATTTTTAAACAAAGTAAGCCTTTTCTTGGCTCGCGATTATGCGTTAGTAAATCCCATTTACTTTGAAGCCTTAAAGACTCTACCGTCAAAATGATGAACGAAGCTAAAATATTACATAAACCTTACTTATTATTACTTACTTATTCATTGTTTACGTTTAACTTCAAACATTTTATGGTGTGTTAACAACGCTTTATTAAAGTTCTCTAGAAATAGGGTGACATTGAGAACTTGTTTCAATGAGCGACGTCAAACGTGTAAGGAGAATATTCTTTATACCATTCCCCCTCTAAAAAGCTTATTTTATTCACTGAAAACAGTGAATAAAAAGCACTTTTACTCACTGTTTTGATGTTTGAAAATGGAACACACCAATGTATTCGACCACAGATTTAAAGAACCTATGCTAGATGCGGCACGTTATTAGATTGTATGAAAACCGAACGTGTCATCTTTTTTATACCTACGATAACTTCACCCCAGCCATTTAGTGATGTGCTCAGAGTAAACAGAATTGTTTCAATCACTAAGCGTCACTGAGCTAACAGACTTTTTTTAGTACGAACAGTCGAACATGCAGGGCACGCTTGGTCGTGGCTTGCCGTATCTAGTGTAAGTGTAATCTGTGTATTCGACCTATATTGATGTGTTCTAAATTCAATTTGTTTGGTCGACATTTTCGACAAGGAGTTTAGCATTAGAATAAAAACTGTTTTGTGTTCTTTGCTGTCCTTAGTAAATTGACGCTATTTTGAATACTGTAAGTTGTACGAACACAAAGTTTAGTGTTACTTTAATCTTTAATTTTGTGTTTGTTAAGTGTTGTTCTAATCGATTAAAAATGCATTCTAGTGATGAAGATGTGTTAACACCTGAGTTTGTGAAAGAGAGGGCGGCCGATATAGTGGAAAGGTGGAAAGCTTGCTACCCAAAAAATCACGGCTAGTTTACATCAAAGCCAATTTAACTTTACTTTTTCTTCATTATATGTATATTTTCACTTAAATCTTTCTTTTTCTCGTAGTCATGGTATAAAGTATAGTATGCAACTCTTGAATAAAACGGATTTATATCGAGGGCCATGAATCGCTCGCGTCGCTCAGGATTCTAACACTTGAATCACTCGCTACGCTCGTGATTCAATCATCATGAATCACTCCCTACGGTCGTGATTCAATCGTTAGAATCCTTCACTAGCTCGTGATTCATCTATGGCCCTCGCTTTAAATCCGTCCTTTATTCACTAATTGCATAATATACTATTATTTAAGTGTTTATTTTTTTTATACACCGCTTGGGGAACAAAAAACGTGCAGTCACTTGGTTCTTTTTTTAAATTTGAAAGAGAGGCCGAGTGATGAACGGGAGCGTTGTTCAGGTTGTTTGTGGGTCGTGGCCTTGTCTATTTACAGTTGGTCAAAGGTTGCGCGCGGTGTGGACTTTTAGACGCGAAATGAATGGTCTATGACTAAGACGGATGCTCTATTGAGACTTGGTTTGAGTTGTCGCTGTGGTAAGTGCTTTCTTGTTTTGATACTTTTGGGAGGGTTTGTATACTTTCGGAGTTGAAGCTGAATATAGAGCAGTGACAAAAATATGTTTCCGTTCCAATGAATACTTTTCCTCATTCTGTAAAACAAACAAAACAAAATATTTTTCCTCTTTATAAGAATAAAACGTTTAACTGACTTTAAAAATTAATATCAAAACATCACTCAATTAAATATCAACCCTGCTACTTTTATTAAGACGTGGAAAATGAAGCCTTTCTCTCGGAAATTTTGTTTTTCAATTAAAACTTTCTATTTGTTTGGCAAATGAATTTTATTTTTTTGCTTCCGAAGTTTGCGCGATTCTTTTGAAAGTTGAGTTACCAGTGAGGCGGCCATATCATACGGTTTCTGGTTTGAGCAGTCTTTTAATAACAAACAATTCTTAATGGAAATATCTACTTGGAATAACTTAAGTTACAGGAATTCTTAGAGAAATTACGAAAGTTCATTTTATGTAATGTTAAGTGTGTCAGTGGTCTAACAATGACAATTGAAAGGGCATTTTCTTTGCTCGGTGGTCATTGAACACATTGGAGCACACAAATGACCAACCTGGAGTAAGGTAATTAAATACAATTTTAGCTATTGTATCGCAGCAGTAGGTATACACAATTACACATAACGCATCGCGTTTACATGGCGTATATATTCGTGCGTATATTCAAAATACCTAGACAATTTGACAACAAAACGTCTACGCGTAGAACTAACTGGCCACACAAATTGGGCTATGGCGAATATTTGCCGTAGCCCGATGAGTGCGCACACGCCATTAATGGTGGTTGCCTATCTTACGTTCTTTTTGTTCGACATAAAAAAAAACACTACTTATTGCCCACATTTTCGAAATTACCGTTGCCCTATCAAACTAATCGACAACACAATTGACGTAATACGAGTGTCCGCCTTCCGTTCAATTTCCGCAGAGACAAACTTAAACAAAGCAGAAAATGTACGGCTCACAAATATTTGTTTTAAACTTTTGGTAAACGACGAACGAATAAATTGGATAGCCCCATTCTCTATTATGTACAATTAACAGGTCAACTTTGTTTGTTTGGGGATGAAACTAAAACGGCTTATCCGATTGATGGGATCCCCTTATCATCAGGTAGACCGTAGATCAAACAGGGAAACATTTACGTAGGTAGGTAGGTACCTTTAATAACGATAAGGCGTAGGTAATCCTCAATAAACATAAAAACACAACTACAAATAATATTTGGTTATAATACAATCAATAGCAATTAATTTTTAATTAAATATTTCAATTTAATTCCACCCATAAGAAGTTACTGTCTGCAATTCTTTTAATTTATCCTCTTTGCCGTTGGAATGAAAAAGTTAATCTACAAACATTATTAGCTACTGCATCGCCCATAAGTACGTTCAGCTAACTGAGATGAAGTTTACTCGGCCACTCTCCAAACTACGTTGTTAGTTAAACACAAATTCGTTGGCCAGTAATCCACTAAAATATTATTTTGGCCTAGGTACAGTTAAAATAGATAGCAAGGTACTCAATTTTGCCATAAAATACACGATGTAATTCTTGAATATTTAGATTTATATTAAATGAATAAAGGTGAGATAATTTTGGCCCGAAGTGTAGATACAGGTAAAGCAATTATTAATCAAAAATATTTTACAGAATTCTTGGCTAGTTCATAACGCTCGCATTTATTTTACCGACCGTTAAAAGGATAAAATTAAACTGTACACTTCAGTTTAATTTTATCCTTTTAACGGTCGCGGTCGGTTGCAGAAAGATAATTAAATTTTAAAGGAGACATTAACCATACAATTTCTATCGTTAAAGTCTCCTTTAAAACTTAACGACCTTTTCTGCAACTCAGTGTAAGTTAATTAAGATCTTTAAGAAGAATCCTGACTGATTGACTATCCAAAGTAGGAATAGATAGTTCTTAGAATATTAATTGCAGCTTACATGTAGCAATCATGTCAGGACAGCCGCCAAGATAATACAGTGCTGATAGCCAGTACCAGTATTTATTAAGTTCGAGATACGGCATCAAGACTTAACGAGTTACGGATAGGGCAAACATGAAACCATTTACATAATAATCTGCGTAAACAAATGCCTTATACGGCATTAGATACTTATTATCTAACTTACTTTAGTTTCGATTGACGCCCACGGAAAGAGATACGATCTGTTTTATCCGTAAACCACACGACAAAAAGGAAATTGGTTTCGCAAGCGAATTTGGAAAATCGTGATTTTTTTGAGTAGTGGCGGATTATCTAACCGTTTATTGCTTATCTGTTTATCCTTATCATTTTTTTTTAATTTTTTTCAATAAGATTAGCTATTTCGTTATAATATTAATTTAATAATTCCGTGTGTTTCCCAGTAAATAGGGTCACCAGTCACCACCCATGAGTGAAAAGGGTGAATGTCTTTTATTGCAACAGTAATTACAATTTCAATTTCCCCTGTTTACCCAAAACTAACCTCAAACTCTTAATCCCCACTAACATCCAAGTTAATTCCGTAAACCGGTGCAAAGACGAAAACAAATCCGACCCGGCTACAAACAAAATCACTATTTACGCTTATTTAGATAAGTGTTTATCTCCTGCTATAAAGGCTAAAGGCGTATCCTGTGCCGCTATTCCGGGGGTACCGACATTAACAGGCTCGCACAGTCTACTTACTTATTCACGGCATTAGGCCGCTTGCGGATAGACAGCTACAATGTTAGGTATCTACCGAAAACGATTGTCCGAACTCCTAACCTTACACACACCAACCACAGCCTAAATAAACTTGACGTGAATGCTAATAGGAGAATTCTAAATTTACGCTGCGAGGTGTGGATGTGGCCTTAGGTGGGTGCATACGAGTTTTGTTCATAAATTTTCTTGTTAGGTTAAGGAGTATATTTGCTTGGAAGCGCTATTGCGGTGCATTAAGGAAGGAAGCGCGCTGCAAAGTTTACTTGGGTACATTAATCTAATTTTCGCGCCATGTGTTCTGAATTTTACAATAGCTCGGAAAACCGTTTATCTATAGTAGGGTTTTATTGGTAAAATGACGTTGTTAATATTTGCACTGAATATGTATACATAAATATATTTACAAATATTGTATAGATAGGTACTAAACAAACCTAATACTTCCGAAACTTAACCGTATGTTGTAATATTAAAAGCATACAAAATAATCAGCCATCAAGATATACAAATAATTATAAGGACTAACACGCACGGCCCGTTTGTATTATAACAAGAAGATGGCGCACCCTTGCCACCGAGCCGTCCCTTGCAAATAGGATTACGTGATGCGAGAATTCGTATTATTCATTTCGTCACTCTGTGGAATGGGGTAGGAGTGGTCGTGAAGATTTATTGTTATAGGTTATAATAATTTTCTTAGTCATAGAATTTTACCGAAATATTTGTTGGCTTTGTTGAAGACATAATGTGCCATGGAAAAGGAATTTCTTTATACAATAAATGGCGAGCTTTTCTCGTGGGACCACTGCTATATTTCTCTATCTAGATAAAGATGAAGTGATAATAATTATTTTATTACGGTTGTTGGTATAACTTGTTAATACTTAGACTTTCGCAACAAATGGTGTTGAGCTGCTGGCTTTCGGTCATTTCCATTGCAAACTCATTCACACGTCTTAGCAAACTAGCGCAGAGGGTTCTAAAACATAGGTAGGTACTACTACATGATTATACCTCTTTTTATTTATTTGTAAAGTAACTATAAGTACATGTGATATTTTACCTTCTGTGACAGGACAGGACACAGATAGGTAGGTATACAAAAGAACTATAACATTGGAACATTAAAATAAGATGTGTAAAATAAAAATATTTACTAATTTGATTTCACCGAAAAAATCTAGTATGTTGTCAGTATAGTAGGTTGTCGGCGTTCTACTGTAACATATTCCTGGAAATAGTTCTCTTGTGGTCAACCTACTCAGTGTATCTGCTCCGAACCGATTACGCCCAAACTAACAGACGGCTGGTGGATTAACTTCCCAGAACGGATGGTTTTAATAGACGGCGGGCTAGACCGATATATCGGTAATCCGGAATAGGTCCGACGTTTATCGGAAAACCGAATATTGTAACAGTGTTATCGTGTATCTTTGCGTGACTTTCCTCATTATGTTTTCTAAATAATGTATTTGATAGACCGTTCATAAATTACTAAACGAATTAAAACGAATAGGTATACATTTTCTATTTGACATGACGTCTGAATTATTACGACATTACACGACTAATTATATTCCTATATCTGTTCACATGATAAAAACGCTATAGCTGTGGCTATAACATCGGGCGTTTCGTGTAGGTACTTACCTATACAGACAGTTTAGCATTTTTATTATGCCATTGAAGGCGTAATAGAAAAATAGCTCTTTTATCGCTGAACTTAGCCGTTCGAAGTGCTTTTGTGTTGTAGTTTAATAATGTTCTCGTTTACACAAAGCCCGTTTAATCTACGAACCACGAACAGCTCTCTGACCAGCTGGTAACCACCTATACATATACCAGAAACTAAGTTCCTTCTTGTTTTCCTAGAAACCTAGCGCTGTTGCAGATACCTACATAATTCCATTGAGTTGCAATCGCCAAAGTTTAAGATAGAAGTTTAGAGACCATAAATAACTGGTAGTGACTGGGAGGAAACAGGATTAGTATTTCCTTAGAGTATGGATAAGTTCATACTTCCTTCTGTAATTGAATAAATTGTCGTTAAGGCGTAACCATTTCTTTGCCTTTACCTGCTCTATATTACTCGTAAAAGCAATTAGTAAGTTCCGGTTATGGTAAGATTTTCTATTACCTATATTTTCCTAAGACAGGAGCTGAAAAATAATGGTAGAACCTAAAGAAACTTAGATAACTATTTAATCTTTCCATAATGATGATGATGATGTAATGTCAAAATACGACTATCATTCATTAATTACGTATAAAAGTTTTCTGCACTCCTTCTCAATGTAAACTGTAATACGCTAAATCTGGGTGCGCGCAAAGTTTAAAAGGGGTACAAAGTTTTATATTCACGTATTTAATAGATAGTTTACTGTGATTAGACTGCAAGTTATCTGCTACATAGATATTACAGTTGAAAAGTCTAGGTTCATAGATTACCAAAAAGAATCGCCAACTTTATGAACCTTAGTTTTACTGAAAACGATAATGATGTCGTTAGAAAATACAAAGTTATTTACATTCAATAACTCTTCTCTCCTCAAGATAATCTTCTTTCATGAAATATGTAGGTATTGATAATAAAACTTCTGAATCCAGTAAGGGTCGAAGATGAAATATTGGCCGCTGTCATACATATAGTAACCCGACTATTTTCGGTAGGTAGTATGATTTCGTGGGATCTACTTACGACCTCGAACTAAATAATTTATCACTAGGCCGGCGCCCAAGCGTGGGTTGTCGGAAATAGTTACATGCATACGTAATGTTTTACTGAAAAAATTGTTTTGTATTCTTAATCTTATGCAGATAAGGTATTGAAACATTTTTGTCGCTTGCATCAAATGAATTAAATTACACCTTGTTTAAATACAAGAATTGCTTGGTTACAAGATAAGATAACGGCGCTACGCCTCCAAAAATCGCTGTTAGTTTTCGATTGTTAGTTTTTGGTGCAATTTTAGTCTTTGTAAAATAAATATTAAAATTGCATCGAAAACTAAACATAGTCGGTCAAAAAACACATACTTAGTGATTTTTGTAAGTGCAGTGACAATATGAGTTACATTAGTAACATTTCCACTAAAACATCTTCACCACAGCGTATCTTCAAAATGTTCCGCGTGAGATAAGTACGTACACATATGACTTCCTTACCTTATTACCAGGCTTTCAGCTTTTACAGCTTTGCCTACCGCAAATTACAAAGCGGTGCTTGAACTGGCGGTAAATCCTGAGATTGTAATGTGCACTGCTTCAGACTACGTCAGGTGGCTAATCCATTGCCGAGTGGTTAAAGTAGTTTAGTAAGCTTGGTACTTATCATGTACCTACTTATGGTCGTGTTAAAGAACTTCTTTTATTTTTTTATTTATTTCTACTATTACAGATGTCTTTTTTTAAGGATGTGTCATATATTATTATTTTTATACAGGGTGACTGATTAAATGAGAACTTATCGTCGTCGTATTCGATTACAATTCTAATAAATACAATGTCGATTATTACGATTCGATTACATCGCATTCAGCAGGTATTCGAATTACTACAGGTCGAATAGTACCTACCTCCTAAAATCGTGAAATAAAATCATGACCACACATTTTTGTATGGAGCTGTTGATTTTTTTTCGCGATTTCAAGGTTGTTTCCGTGGTAGATCAAACGAGAAATGATTACTGAATCCTCCTTCTTCAATAAGTTTCTCCTTAAATATGTATATTTTTCCACCTTTTACTTACTATTAAGTGATGTATGAAGGTTAACTTTATTACATTTTCCGATTCCCGTAGAGATGTAGGTAGGTAGGTACTCAAATGATTAATTGATGTAGGTAACTAAATACATAATTTATATGAAGCTTCTATCATCAACATCACATTTCTGTCTACATAATCACTTTCATTTTCATTTCGAGATGTTAGTTGGAAATCCATTAAAATTTTAATTAAACCCCCGCTTTTATGTGTTAACTTTAGTATAAACATCCCTCGTTATCCTTGTCAATTTTCTGTTACAAACCTAATGACAGAAGCCTTTTAATATTAATACGGAATAATCACTACGTTTGTAACATGTAGGTAACTTTGTAATTATGAGGTGTAAAATTTTATGGAAGCACTTTAGAAAAGGAGGGCACTTGCTGGAGAGCGGGACGGCATACTAATGTCCTTTTAGATAGATAAACACTTCATCGCCTTTTAACGATTTGCTTTTTAGATCGGTAGGTAATCGCTCGTTTTATCTAGTCCAATAAATGCTTTCCACTTATGTCTCATTGAGATTGCCTGTGTAATACTTAATTACCCATTACGTCCATTTACATCCAAGCTCAAATTAATATAATCTATGCACTTTGTTACAGAAGGCAAACACGAAGAAGATATTGGAAACGTCCTAGAGTAACTATTAGTATAACTCTAAAATGAATACCAGATTTTTCTGCTAAACTTAATACAGGATGTAAGATTAGACGAGGGACGTATTGAAGGAAGGTCAGTGTTCGATAGGGAACCAATCATATAATCACGAAAAAACAACAGCTGTTCGTGTTCTATATACATTTTGTCCAGTGTTATGGATTTTTTTGTATGGAACAGTTGATTTTTCTACGTGATTTCAAGTGAATACCCTCCTATCATATGTCCCTCTACTTTAATCAGAGTAGGTTTTTAATGAAAGTTTAGTGACCCATCTTAGAGCTCATTCACACGAGGATGATTCGTAGGGTTCCGTGTTTTGACGACTCGTCTTTTTTCACGATTCGTTTTTGAATCGTGAAAAATGACGGACACGTCTCAAATCACGTATCGTCGTTTAAAAATCACGTCAGAAAACACGAATCTTGAATTTTTTGTGACGGATTCACTGATGCGCTCGTGCCATCGTGTTCGGATAGTTCATCCAAGATTGAACTCTGAATCACGAAACGAATGTGAACATCTATTCGGATACTTTGCCGAATCGTGATAAAACACAATTGTGTTTTGTTGAACGTCCATCCATCATGACGTATCATGTTTTTTGACGAATCGTCAATGACGGAACCCGTGTGAATGAACCGTTAAAGTAAGTAAATAGGTACCTACGTATAATGAATGTTACTTTCTTACAAGCATCAAACGAAATGGAATATAGCATATATTTGCGAAATCGTTAGTACAAATCGGCAGCTTAAATTAATATGAGGGATCAACCGTTACTGGGAACTGTCTCGTATAATTTTATCGGCTCACTTGGCAATATACGAACGGCAATATTTGCTAATTCCTACCAAAGGTAATTGAAATGTTTGGAGTGTGCGAGATTTTTCGATTGAGTGCGATATTCAATATTCCTTTAAGAAAATATAGGTATATTAATTTATTCGAAAAAACATCACGTGCTGCTCTAATTACAAAGAAGACGAACAAGTTTTAAAATCAAGTATCAAATGAAATTTCTCGCCAGTAAGAAATAAAAAAAACCACGACATTGATCAAAGTTATTTTAGGATCAAATCTGATTGTGAAGACTAAACCTTTTAGAATTCTTGTTAATCCAAACCATATTATTTATATCTCAATAAATTATTCCACTAAATTATTTTTCATCTAATATTAATCTTTCCAAAGTAATTAATAGCTAGCTGTAAATATAAATTTAACAAATGTCGTGTAACAGAAAACGAATGGAAGCTTCCAAAGATTAACGAGAAACTGAATACAATTTTCGTGCTGCGCTCATAATAATTGAAGGAAAACTGCGGTCATTTTGTAAAAAGTTTCGGATTTATGTTCGTTTTAATTCGTTTATTTCTCGAACAACAAGTGGAGTTACTCCCAATATATTTTTTGCTATATTATGTGTATGTAGGTATAATCCGTAGCAATTTTCGTTTTATTGTAGAAAGTTTTAGATGCTTATCAAGCAACGTTTTTTCAGTTGAGTAACTTCCGTATTTTTCGGTCATAATCATTGAAGCAATTGTTCACAGCGTGATTATAGATGATTGAGCAATTATTGCCCTCGCCTTTATTCTATTTTCTGCAGGTTTATGGTGTTGAATGTTTGTACCTTAAAGCCGTGTTATTGTTATATTAAGGTTCAAGTTCCTATCGTTAATCTCAGACTTAGAATCCACAATTCCACAATCGGACTCTGAAGTTCTAGACATACCACTCGATATTGATGCATTCACAACGTTCAGATTATTGGCTCCGATATTGGCTTTCAGAAAGCGCCGTTCAAAAGCAGTTTACGTAGCATAGTCATGCTAAACGCTAACTCGGAGAATATCTTATTTCGGCAAAAGTTTCTGTTGTTGTACGCTTCGAAGTTGCGAGTTTTCCAAATTCTCGACTTGAATACAGCGACTTTACTTTAGTTCATTCCTTAGGGACTTATAGTACGTGACTTGTCGGCTAGTTAGCGTACTACGGATTTTGGTTATTTACGCCCATAGGAAAAAGTATTAACTGTATGATCTAAATTGGGTTGAAAGTAATCTATATAGTACCTTCTTGGGTATGTCCCTAGCGAGGAATGGCTATTACCCTTGAAACGCAAAGTGTCACTAGATAACATGATATGACTTTATATAATTTCGTCTATTTAGATTTCGTATAACATTCGGAATAGAGTAAATAATTATTTGGCTGTAACAATATAGGTATTCAAAACCAAAAAAAACGTTTAATACCTAACATTGCAAAATCTAATTTATACCTACACTCATGTTTTTACAAATAAATTAATTTGTATCTTTTTTATAAAAAATTAACAACTAAAAAAAATGAATGAACTGTCAGGTCAATGTAACAAGATTTCTTTGTGTAAAGAAATAACAATAACAAAATCATGCAATTTCACCTGATAATTTCAAACGCTTTAACTTTAAATAGGCCAATGCCTATTTAAAGTTAAAGCGTTTGAAATTATATCATTTTCCAAAATCATAATTATATCAGAGATGAGAATAACCTTTTAACTCGTTAAGAAAAACATGATAGAGAATGTAAACTTCTGACATGGCGATCGTGAGTTCTAATTCAACACCGCTCGCTTTTGTATGGGCTCCTAGTACCTATGCGGTTATGTTGGCATCATAATGTGAAGAAATCTGCATGTAGATAGGTATATGGTGTTTGGAATAAAGACTGGCTTGTTTCAAACCGTAGTATTCGTAGTAGGTAGTGTAGGTACTCGTACGTTATTGTAAAATTAGTAGGTCCTGGTATGAAATTGCCATTCAGCCCAGTGTCATGTATTTAACACCATCTAAGATATAATTAAACTTTTAGGTATTTATAAAGGTTTCCGATATATTGTTTTACCAGTAGGTACTTCTCTAACTTTTAAAAGAGCATGTAATCACAAATTAACTTTACTCTATTTCATTTAAATGGCATTACAGTAGCATATCGCTACGAACAGACTTGCTAATACTTATAAAACAAAGTAGGTATCCGAGTAGCCAATCATCATATTTATTGAAGCAAATAATCGTCAATTTCGCAGCGGATGCGAGCTTATCGAGCTGTTACAAGTACAATTATTTGCTAACTAGAATCGTCTATTAGTTATTTGCACACAAACATACTATGTGGGTTCCGTCGAACAGTCAGTATTAGGTATTACATATTTTGTCTATAGTACCTACCTACCTTACTTAGGCATATTGTAGTGTATTACATAGGCCCTAAGTTTCTATGATATTTATATTGGACTGAATAAATAAGATTTGATTTGGTTCTTTGAATAATTCTAATAGTTATATGAAACAGGTACATAGCCAGGCCTTTAAAATGAATAATGAGTAAAAATAAAATATTAGGAAAACGATCGACGTGGTTAGAGCAATCCATCAAAATACCTTATTTGTCAAAAAGGAAACGAGGGTCGAAGCAAATTCATAAAATATTCATGTCTACTTTCACTCTTTGAATATTAAATCTTTTTTTTAATATACATTTATTTTGTATAAACTTTTTGTATCAAAGATTGAACCTAAAATATCATTCATAAAATTGAGTAGATACACTAAGTATTTAAACATCTCTAGACTTCAGACATTTTCTTGTTGAGCCTTAAAAGATTGAGTACAATGATGTTAAGGATGAGCAATTACTTACTGAAAAGATAGTAGATTTTAGCTATGACGATATCGCAGAGCTAGAAGAAGTTTCAAACTTGCATCCCTCCCACAACTTAATTTATTAAAACCACCGCCAGAGCTCGGCAGCTGAGATAACCGAGTTACATAATCGTGTTTAGTCTCGGAAAAACTAGTGTAGCATTCATTTATGTTCAGAAAAATTTATTGCATCGTTACCACATAAAATTGTCGTTCCATTACTGCAGGAAATCTTATTCTAAACGAGAAGAACGCTAATGAATTGCGAAAAAAACAAGGCGCCCCATAAATTCGTTGGCAGTCGTCCGCCGTATTAAGGTTTCTGTAATTGTAACCAACAAGGGCTCCGCAGGCTTCGTCTCCACTGCTAGACGCGAGACGCGCTTTTATCGCAATTTATTTTCTTGACAATAAAAGCGTTCTCATTTTTCCAGCAACGAATTGCGGTCACATAGTGGTCCGCCATACTGAGACGTATGTATCCGAGGCTAAGTGCAGAAAAGTGTCGGGATGCCTCGGTGCTCGCGGCCAAAGAATGTCCGCAATAGGGCTTCTAGATGTCGCTTTTTATTGAACGCTACTTGGCTTTCGCGATGGACCTTGTAAAATTTAGTAGTCTTAAACTATACACTTAAGACGATGTTAGATTGTAAAGAAAATTACATTCACTCGTTTTGGGGTTTAATGAAAAAAGCGGACGTTTTAAGGTTGGCTCTTGGACGGGTCGGGTCTCGCGATACATTCTTAAAGCATACAATGCTTTATTTTTCACATGTTGCAAAGGCCGTGAAAGACAATAGAGCAAGTAATAACGTCAACCAGAAGAATGAGGGTGGAACAAAACAGGCTGAAGTGGCGCGCCAGGGTCGCTCTATTGTTGCTTGAGATATTGCAGCGCGAGCTACACATGTGCTATGTATGGTAAATAATTATGCTAGTAATTACTGAAACTGCATGTTCACGTTTTCCATGTTCATCGCTACAGCTTCATAGTATAATTGGACACGCATGAATAACAACATTCAACAGTGAAAATAATATATTTCACTGATTTACAGTTAATATTGCAGAGATCGTATACATAATAATGAAAATCAGAAAATGATTCACCGTTTAAACAAAGTCAGTTTTTGCTCTTTTAATATTGGTTATGGAGCGTGGTTTTATGAAGAGATTCTTTTCACTTCAATGTTAAATTTTTAATGGTATAAAAAATGAATTTTCGCAATATTAACTTTATTAGCACACTTTTACGTCTTTCACAGGCACATCAAAGAAACATAAATTCCGATTTCCATCCCGAACGTTTTACCAAAAGACATAAGTTCATTCACCTTGGAGCATATTTCTTGGAGTAGTAAGTTCGGAGGCAGTGGTGCGAGCGAAGTTATGGGCCCAGCAAATGGCGCGGGACAAGCTTGAGGGGACTACAGATATGGTATTGGCACTCGCATTGATATTTTATCTCGTCTTCCATTGTTAATGATGAGTTTTCTGTCTCAATATTCAATGAAACCTTTGTGTTCATAAATGGAGTGGTGATATAGATTTCGTTAAGCTTGGTCTCTTATTTTATACTAATACTCAGGACTTTTCTCAGTTTCAGGTTACCAATAATCTCTGTTTCGTCTTTAATAAATAACTAGCTTCTGCCCGCGGCTTTGCCCGCGTTTTTGAGATAAAAAGAAGCATATAACATTCAGGGATATTACAATATTTAACAGCTTTTATTTCAATTTTTTATACCACCACACTCGTAATACTTTGCAACATTATGTTTTGGAACGAAGTATATCTGACCACGTAAACAAACGGGTCATGTCATGCCATTTATTTGAAGTACTAACTGTATGCATGCCATATAAGTGTCATCACATTCCTTTCTTTACGACAAGCTTTCAGATGGATTGGTGGAAATAAAACAAAAACGTGCCGAATTATTTTTTGCGGTTGCTAATAAAGCCACAGTAACTTCCCTGGGGTATCATAAGTGGCTGCTAAAGGGTTATTGCCCTAAGTTCGGGCAGCATCCTGTGAACATACGTACTATCATTAATCCGGTTGGGGGAATGATTATGGCAATATCCCCCAGGGACATTCGTGTGGCGGACTACAGGGGCTTTAGGTCAGTAGTGGACGCTTTCCAACTGACATGGATTCTCGATTCTCTTGGGATTACATATCGTTAGTTGGTCAGTATTATGTTGTACACGGTTTTAGGTTTAGATTATATTATATGCACATCTTCTTTAGTGTCCTCACATATTTCTGTTATTTCCGACTTTGTAGATGGTTTCTTGTCCGTGCTTTCTCCATAGGAATCTATGCTTTTGAACGGGCATATAGCTTCATCTTGCTGACTAACTGACTGACTCCTTGACAATTCAAACAAACAAAAGTACATGTAAGTGATTTAATTGAAATAAATGCTTTTATTGTGATTTCTTTCACAGCTTAAAAGCTTTCATTTATACTCAAACATTTATGTAACGTACCTATATTGTAAAAAAATCTACAAAAACGCAACATTATGAATTTGACATCTGAAATATTGTACATACTAATTATAAGGTAGGTACTATATACACTGATCTACTAAAGCTGAGGAGTTTTTGTTCGGTTGTTTGTTCGTTTAAACGCGCTAATCTCTTGAAATACTAGTCGTATTTGAAAAAATATTTTTGCGTTTGATAGCCCAATGCTCAAGGAAGGTTATAGTTTATTTAACATCACGTTGCGACCCACGAAGCCGAGTAACGTAAGGGGGTGAAACCGTAGGGAACGCCTAGTGAAAAATAAAGTAGTAGCTTATCAGTACCTATCGGGAGCAGGGTCTAAGATATCAGTGAGTGGTTTATGGCCAGAAAGGAACTAACTAATAATTTGCGCTGGTAAATGAACTGACACCATCTTTGACGATTGCTCAAAAAGTGAACAAACTCTTATATACCATTCACGTAAGGATTCCCCTCGACGCTATGTTGGCCCCTCTGCTTGTTCCTATTTAGGTCATATCGTTTTGTGTTTTTTGTAGATTTATTTATACTAATATTATAAAGAGGAAAGATTTTTTTGTTTGTTTGTACCGAATAGGCTCCGAAACAACTGGACCGATTTTAAAAATTCTTTCACTAATAGAAAGCTACATTATCACGGAGTAACATAGGCTACTTTTTATCCCGAGAAAATGCACAGTTCCTGTGGGACACGCGGACGAAGTCGCGGGCGAAGTGCTAGTGTTTTATAATAATGTTTAGGACGTTAAAAAGTGATGGAAGTGAATTGGTGCTGAAAGGAAACTCCAAACACCGTTAAAGACGGTTTACTAAATTGAGATTCAGGGCAACCAACGAAGGGAAATCTTATGTGAAATGGTCAATACAAAAGTGATGCATGTTTTCGTGCATGTGTGTGTGCGTGTTCTATTCAATATTGCCCCAGTACATGCCCAGTACCCACATTTATATTCCAAAACATTTTCGTATTGATTTTTGTACGAATAAAACAAATTTATTATGCACGACAGGGATACAGGTGCGGTCGCCACAGTAAATCAATGTCGGCTCCATTTAACCGCTCTAAAACAATACCAATTCAATTACAACTTGTATTTTATGTTTGTGTGTACAACATGGAATAAATACAAACAATAAAAATGATAGAGTTGATCATTTGACTGGAAGTGTCATCTGCAGGGAATGTTCCGAAATTGTTTTTTTACAAGCTGACAGCTTTTGAAGGCCTAAAGTAAAATTGTAAAAAAATAAAAAAATATATACGGCGTTTCTATGTTATTGCTCGTGACTGTACATAACTCTGTAATTCCTCTGTGGTACATAATAATATATACGTAATGAAATAAAGACTTACATTTTTTGAATTTTTACTGATTCTTATGTTAAGCTTTGGTAGCCTACATTCACTTTGGAGTTTCATCCTAGAATACTTTCTAAGATGATACTCCTAAATTAATCTCGTTTTTAAATCCTGGTTCTCTGCTTTTCCAAATCCGGCTTCAGTCTGTTTGTATCATAACAGGCGACCAACTAAGTCTAACCGATTAATCAGGAAAGACAGTAAAAATCCTCAAAAAACAGACATTTTCATTGTTTATCGTAACTGGCAATACAACTATCGATCGATAAATCTACAATATGGTAGTACACTGATAATAATAAATTGTTTCTATACACAAAACGAATATTCCATATATTTTAATAATATTAAATAGCACATTCGGTTAAATTATTTCCATGTCTGTTTTAGTTTATTACTGCACTAATTACTTTGGGTGAACTTTGAGTGGATGTAAAATATGCAGACCGCATTTAGTTCATCCTCATTTCAATCCATATAAAATCCTGCAGAGATTAACTTTGTTTTTTATGGAAATGACAAGCCGTAGCCAGAGGCTTGGGCCACAAACGTCCATATAAATTTCTCATATTATTATTGTGGTATAAAAAACGGAAAGTATTAATGTAAGCTAGTTCCCGCACGCTACGTCGACCTTTCATGTTATAAGTTATAACCCCTATAAATGTCACCTTGACCGACTTTGCCTGCTTGCCTGCTTAATTACCCGATTGCGGTGGAGCGTAAAAGGAGGGTAATGTTCTTTTATTATGTACCTACTTTTCGCCAATACTGAGTTACTGAACATCGTGTCTGTCTGTTTAATCGATATGGCTATGGCCATAGTCATTTTTAAATCTTTGTTCTTTTGTTAAAAATTATAAAGGTTCAAATATGGAATTTAGTGTCGCTTTAATTAAGACTGTCGTTTGTTTGTAGTAACAATGGAGCTTGAATAATTAGGGTTCCATATCAAAATGGTAAAAAAGTAACCCTTACGGTGCGACTTTGTCTGTCTGTCTGTCACACCTGCTTATTTCAGCAACTACTAATGCTATCGACTTGAAATTTGAAACAGTTATAAAGAATGCTTGCCCAACTTTATTGCAAATGAAAAAAGTAAAAAAATAATTTTATTTTCATTGCAAAAGGGGCCGGAGTGGGGGTCCGAAATTTTAAAGTGGGGTTACTAGGTCAAATGGCATATCATATGAAAGTGCTTGATCTGCACATTTCAAAATGTATTTTCATGTTATTTTATGTCATATGAAAAATGTCTGAAAAAATACCATTCCCCCCCCCCTTATCTCCGAAGTTTGCGAAGCGAAAAATCTGAAATAATTAGAGCTGATAGGAATTGACCCAAATACTGCACCAAAAATAAAACGATGTTCCTAACTAGTACAGTTTTTTTCAAAATCAACAAAATTCCTTCACAAACAAACTTACTTATGCGGTCCGGTTTTTTTCACTTTATACGTCCAAAAATGATACGGAACCCTCGCTGCGCGAGTACGACTCGCACTTGGCCGGTTTTTTTAATAATATTTTTATAGAGAATCCCAACATTCTTTTTCTTTATAAATTTTCTTCTTGAAAAATGTGTTTACTGCCACCAAATTACTCTATTATAGCGATGTCGTTATTTAGTTTGTAAAACAGTCTCTATACTAACTGTGTCTTAGTTACTCTGTTATATTCTAAATCAAGTTAGCTCAATGTCAGGTGGCGTATGATTAATGACGCTCATAATAATCCTAGTTGCTCTGTCGATCACACCCTATCTGTATGTATAGGTCAGTATAAAGAGATAGGTAGCTCCTGCCCTAATTGAATTAAATTCTATGAATAGATGTTGAATTTGGTTCATTATCTAGCGATTCGACACCCCGAGGTAAATTTTGGACTGAAAATAAATTCTAGAATATATTTCGTCTTACCTTTCGAAAGCAGTCCTGATTTTGAGTTTCTATTGAATCTATTGAAGTATGGAAAAGTTTTCCATGTAATTGATTGTTAAAGCGAAATGTACTACAGTTATTATTAAAGTGCGTACTATGTTCAGAAATTAACTACGAGTTTCGTAGCTTTGTCTGAAGGAACTTTAAAAGTGTAATAATATGTAATTGTATTATGTTTTTAGGGTTCCGTACCAAAATGGTAAAAAAGGAACCCTTATGGTGCGACTTCGTCTGTCTGTCTGTCTGTCACACCTGCTTATTTCAGCAACTACTAATGCTATCGACTTGAAATTTGGAACAGTTATAAAGAATGCTTGCCCAGCTTTATTGCAAATGAAAAAAATAAAAAATGTTTTTATTTTCATTGCAAAAGGGGCCAGAGTGGGGGTCCGAAATTTTAAAGTGGGGTTACTAGGTTAAGTGACATATCATATAAAAGGGCTTGATCTGCACATTTCAAAACATATTTTCATTTTACTTTATGTCTCACAGTTTTTGACATATGATGAAAAATTTCTGAAAAAATACCATTCCCCCCCCCTTATCTCCGAAGTTTGCAGAGCGAAAAATCTGAAATAATTAGTGTTGATAGAAATTGATCCAAATATTGCACCAAAAATAAAACGATGTTCCTAACTAGTACAGTTTTTGCAAAATCATTAAAATTCCTTCACAAACAAACTTAGTTATGCGGTCCGGTTTTTTTCACTTTTAATGTCCAAAAATGATATGGAACCCTCGGTGCGCGAGTACGACTCACACTTGGCCGGTTTTTTATAGAGTTCTCGGCATAGAAATGACGAAGCTACACGACAAGAAATTATTATAAAGAAAATTGCATCCTTTGATTTTATGTGCTCCTGATACTTGTGTTCTGAAAACTAATAAGGAGCTTCATTTTATATTCTTAAAAATGGCTTCATGTAAATTACTGGCTGTCAAAACTTTAGTAATTTAGCTTAGTTAAAATTTACTGGAAAATAAGGTAACAGAAGAGATAGAAGTTTAAAATAAAAAGATTACTTTGTCGGTTGTATAAATCACTCAAGCATAGCAACAAGCAACTAATTGCTCTGATAGTATAATGTACCTACTACTGCCATTACGAAATGTCTAATGTGAATGTAATTTCTTGTTAACTTGTTCTTGATAAGTGAGTGAGTTTTATTTGCGCTGAAAACATTTGCGAGCAAACGTCCTTCCTTTTAAATTGCCGACGAAGGGGAGCACATTTGATTAATTTCCTATGCAGTTACACTCGTTTCCCGAAGCTCGTTTATAATACATTTTCTTAGAAAAGCAGATGATATTCTTACTTGAAAGAAGGCAAGGTTAACAATTCATCACCATTATGATAATGAATATAGATATAATTCAGTAAGTATACCATTTCAAGATAAAAGAGGATTAAGTTATATTCACTTAGATAATTGTAGGTACTGTTTTCTCAGGCCTTGGAAGGAGGTCCAACCTTTTACAAGTGTTTGTGCGTTGTGATTTCAAACCTCAAACGTTACCTACCTACTTAATTGCAACTTCGTAGGTACTATAGTGCTGATAAAAGCGACGTGTTGTCGCGGAGGGCCTCCCTCCTCTGTCCTCTCAGCCTCGGCTAGCTATCGGAGGGAGCCTCCACAGACACAAATCTTGGTTGAATAAAACACTGCAGGATGGTTGGAGAGGTATATTACGAGACGTAGGTTGTATATTTGCACTTTATAACGTTACACAGAGGTATAAAAATAACTGTTACAAAAAGAGACTATTTGCTTATAGCTTTGCACACTTTATAAATAGGTAGTAGGTAATAAATAATAACAGTACAGCGGTTCAGCGGTCACAAGTGCATGGAAGGAACGACTTTCGCAACCCAGCGCAGGGCACGCCGCAATAGCGGCGGTAAGACCCCTCTTTGAGGAGTGGCTAGGGAGACGTCACGGCGTCCTCACCTACCGCCTGACGCAGGTCCTCACCGGACACGGAAGTTTCGGGAGGTACCTGCACATCATCGGGCGGGAGGAAACGCCCGGGTGTCATCACTGCGTTGATCGCCCTGAGGACACGGTGGAGCACACGGTGGGGGTCTGCCCTGCATGGGCGGAGCACCGCCGTGTCCTCGTAGAGGCGATCGGCAGCGGCGGCGACCTCTCGCGCCCGGCCCTGGTTCAAGCCATGGTCCGGGGCGAGGGGGAGTGGGAGGCAGTCGCCTCCTTCTGCGAAGCAGTCATGCTAGTGAAGGAGGCGGCGGGACGGGAGAGGGAGAGATTCTCCCGTCCAAGCCGCCGCGGCAGACGCTCCGGGCGTCGGGAGCCGCGTGACGACTCCCGGCCACCGTAGGCGCGGGCCTGCGGGCGGTGAGTAATGGGTAGCTCACCGTCCGATCAGGACCAGGCCCGTGCCGAACGGCGCGTACGTGTTCCACGCGCGCCTCAAAGAGATGTCAGCATCAGAGAGGGGGCCCATTAGGGCCCAAGCCTGCCGGGAAAGCGGGATCGTCCGGAAGGGATACCGCTGACCCGGACAAAAGGGCTAAGGAAGGAACATGGGTGGGTTTTAGTCAGTAAGAGTCTGACACTCCCTTCCGCTCCGCCCAGAGCGGGAGGGGTCATTTGATGATTTCCCATCCCCAAAAAAAAAAAAAAAAAGCGGTCACAAGTGATGTCGTTGGAGACCAGACAAAGAATGACGAAACAATGCAAAAAAATATGAGATGTTCTAATTTTGAAATTTAAAGTTAAAATCTAAACCGAATTTAGAAGAATGGGATGAATGAAGTGGCCAGCAATGGAAGATTGCCAGCACTAAATGATGAAAGAAGGATGACTCCGTCACAGTGTGACGTGAAACGTCCTTGTTCTGACCGATTTTTCCAGGACTAATAAATAAATAACTAATGATAGTAGATAATATTTGTTTTTAATATTTTATAATGTACGATAAAACTGATTTTTATATAGGAAATTACGGCTAGTAATTAATAATAATTTACTGCTACGCTTGGCACGAGCTAAATGAGAATGGCTGTAATCGGTCAATATTACTATGATTTTACTTATACACATTACATTAGAGCTTACACAACAATACATTTTGCACTGGAGCTTCTACAAAAAGCTCTTCTACATATTTGTAAACTTCAGCAAGTCTTTTACACATTCCTGTCACTACTACCAAAGTGTGTAATTAAAATTCACACGAGTTTTTGCATATTTGTAAGGGGTGGTGAGAAAATTAATTGATAAAGTTCCCGCCCACACGTAGCGCGGCGCTATAAATATTAATCAGAATTTAATGTACGCACCTACTGAAACATAAAGCCATTTTGTACCGCGTATGTTTCGGTATGCTTTAATTTCGCTGCTGTAATTATTTTATATGATGTTGTATCATTTGCTGAATTAAAACCAGATGGTTTAACATAGCCTTGTATTTTCATTTCACATAATAATATTTTGGTGAATCAAAACCATTTA
Organism: Thalpophila matura; assembly: GCA_948465475.1. Classification (NCBI taxonomy): domain Eukaryota; kingdom Metazoa; phylum Arthropoda; class Insecta; order Lepidoptera; family Noctuidae; genus Thalpophila; species Thalpophila matura. The sequence continues at coordinate 9,778,555 of OX419190.1, read as the reverse complement.
TTTTACACTAATATACCTAATATTTATTTACTCTTTAACAATAATTACGTAGGTACCTATTTGCTACATCAGTAAATACCTTATTGATTTTAAACAAATACCTAGATTATTTTCTTGGACACGAACTAAAATCTTTTTAAAGCATCGATAACATGAAAATACGAATACACTAGGTACGTCACTACTTATTATTTCATAATATCGGAATAATAATTAATATACTTATAGGGGAATATTTCAATAATCGCTGGCCATCGCGATGGTGATCATAGTATGTTGTAGACACGTACCTACTCGTACAGTTGCAGATCTTGCAACTGCTAATCTTAACAAAAAATCAAAGTCGCCTCAATATTATTATTAACTAGCTTCCGCCCGCGGCTTCGCCCACGTTTTTGGGATAAAAAGTAGCCTATGTGTTATTCTGATGTATAAGCTATATTACTGTAAAGTTTCATCAAAATCCGTTCAGTAATTTTTGCGTGAAAGAGTAACAAACATCCATACATCTTTACATCCTCACAAACTGTCACGTTTATAATATTATATAGTAGGATTATTATTATACCTTCGTGACATTCATCGTTCAATTCAATATTCACATAGTCACTTATGAAAATAGCTTCACTCTACACACATTACGTTATTAAACCACATAAACGAAATTTACACATGAAAGGACACGATAAGCGAAAAAAAAGCGAACGTCATTCAAGGAAAAACTTTTTCACGCTTGAGCAATCTTACGTGGTTGTCATGGTAATCGATAACAACTTTTTACGTAGGTTTTATTTTAAGTGGGAACTATAGGGGATGCGAAAAGTAGTCGTTCCCACCGTTACCCCTCTTAACAAGAACTGCGGTCAGAAGTTCCAGTCTTCGATAGGTATTATAGTTTTTTTTTATGGTTCAGAATGTTACATATGAATGTTTGTATATATGTTTTCATGAAGCGTGTCGAAAAATTATGAAACCAATGATCCTTGCCGACTCTGTATTGTGATTTATTCGTTGTTAGATGGTGCAAGCTATAAGCAATACTTTCCGCTCTTACAAAGACTAAGAGCGGAAAGTATTTTAAAATAAAAATTGTATTATAAAGCATAGCTTAATTCTATAATGAAATATAGTATTATGTTAATTATGTGCTATTTTATAAAATAAATGACTGAGCCGCTTCAGTCTAATCTATTACTAAAATAAAGTTTTACGACGTTTTAGGAGTTCATTTAATTTTATTATGATCGACACAGCCCATTTCGTTACGAAACAGCTCCCTAAAATAAACAAACAGATAAATTGTTTAGGACATTACAAGAAAGATGTCTATAATAATTCTAGTTAATGACCACGTTTTTGTTGTGGACTATAATTTATTTTTATGCGACATTACATCGCTATAATAACACTTTACGCAATTATTCATCGGTTCAATTAAAGTTTACAGTTTGCACCATACTTTTTTATTTTTTATTTTATTTATTTATTTGTAAATAGGCTTGCGTTTGACCGCCATCTCGCCTGATGTTAAGCGATGATGCGGTCTACGATGGAGCACGCTTGCCTAGAAGAAACCGATTTTTTTCCGTCTAAGGCCGGACTCACACGGTTCTATGTATTATTCATTACCTGATAGGAGGTTCCTTGCCTCCTCATCTCATTTACACGCTCGTCCATGAGGTTTAATTACCTTCTGAACAGAAGTTTTTGTCCGTTGATTTTAACTTTATTAAACTCTACGTTTAATTATTAGTCAACCAACACGAGTGTGTTTTACATAAATTATTTATTTGTTATTTAAAGAGCACCTCTAAGTGCCATGAATATATTTTTTTTACGGTTTAAATAGTACACTTAAAGATATAATATTAATACTTATTAATATTATATCTTTAAGTGTACTAAAATAGGTAGATTGCGTGTACAGTACCTACACCTATCAAAATTTCAAATTACCTCCTTATAGCGAATCTTTCCGCTAATTTTATCCGCGGCAGAAGATTTACGGTACCTATTTAATTGAAAAAACGTTTGTACTTTTTTATACGATGGTGATGTTGGTAGCAAACAGGCGTACGGCTCGCCTGATGGTAAATGGTAACCTCAGATCATAGAAACAAGAAGATATGCCATCATAGCAAATTAGTACGGGAACAACTAATGCCACTTTTAGTACATTTTTCGACACAATTACGCGCATAATTAAGCGCTCCTTGTGAATAAAAAGATCTCCCACGCATTAAATATTCCGCACACCCTCAATCTAACACTGTTAATCGTCACTCAACACTAGCACTAAACTAAAACACTGTATTTATACCATCGATCGTGTTCGGTTCGTCGCCAGCGCGTACGTTTTTAGTATGAGCAATTTGCTCAAAATCGGGCATCAAGCTCGATAGCGCCTTGGCACATCTCCCTTGTTTCTATGATCTAAGGTGTAACCGAGTATCACACATTGCCGGACCGGCAACGTGTAATGCTCGATGCTTTAAAATGAAGATTCGCTGTGCCGACAGCTTAAGGGACAAGCAGGTCCCCCGCTGTCAACACAGCGCATCCTCAGAGCTCTGGCGACCTTACTCTCCACAGAAACACAACACTACCAAAGAGGGTTATTCGGCTGTAAAGTGGTTACTTCTCTAGTCGGGCTGCTAACCTCTCTTATTCGTACTACTCTAAGCTGTGTTTGTAGGTACTCGATCGTTTCTATAATAAGAACGCGCGCTTTTGGGACACAAAATCCAAGGAGATGAAACAAGAAGTAAAAATAGTTTTATTTTTGTTTTGATAATGGGTGACTGCTTCGTTGATCTAGTGGTTGCAAGCGTGTTGCAAGCGTGACTACTCAGCGTGCGGTCCTGGGTTCGATTCCCGGATCGGGCAGTGTTATTGGGTTTTCCCATTAGGAAATGTTCAGTAGCTGACCGGAGTCTAGATCCGTGCCCGATTAATGGCAATAGGTTCGCCCCTTTTACATGGGACTTATACATATAACTGGTGGAATGTGGATGTAGACGTAGGTATGTACTAACACCTCTGTTAAACCGAGGAAATATAATTCTGATGTAATGGGTCCCTTAGTTTAAATTAACGTCTCAACCAATTAATTTTACACAACACCTAGCTTATATGGCTATCCGGAATCAATTCCATTTGATCAATTCCATTTGATGTAACGAGTGCCTAAGTTATTTAATCACGTTACCGTTTTCAATCGGTAGTTTTATGTTTAGTCATTAAGATAAAGTTATTGCCTAACAACCCGCCTTTATGACTCATTACAATCTTTAATTCTATCTGTAGCCTAAGTAACCCGCGATTCCATCTTAGGGATATTATATGCCTTCGGAGGCGGTAATAATATCTGCACATTGTAATATATCCGATAGGAAAGTGCAAAGAGGTGAACATCATATCCATCGGATTCAACCTTTTTGTGTTCACCTCTATCCAACTAAATCTATTGCGGAAATAATCCGACCGGGCCACTACCGTATGACCTCACTTCACCATCTGTGCACGTCAAAATAAAGTAAAAAAACCATATTCAAACGTAAATTTCGAAAGCAGCCGAGTAAATTATGTTGACATGAATCCTGGATAATGTTAACTAAATATTCCTTTTCATATTTAATTGCGTTTCAAAATTAAAACTCGTGTAAACCATCAGCTGAGTTGTAGTCGAGCGCAACTGGAAGCCCACAAGAGTCATTCCCAACTGAATTAGACTGTGTAAAGCAGCAGTTTTGCTCTAAGCGAGTAATTAATTTGTGAGAGCCAGCATTGCCTTTGAAACGACACTCGTGGGGTAAGAAAAGCTGTTAAGCATTTCTGGACTATAACGCGAAACCAATTTAATATGCTCTCAGATTATTATTATAACACTTGTTCTGCAACACTACAAGTTACTTAGAGGACTTACCCAGCTAGACTGATAGCAGATAAGCAGTTATAAATATTGCTATTAAACATTAGGGGCCGTACCACAAAAAAGATAGACACGCGTTAAACGCGAATGCTACCAAAAATAATACGCACTTGTTTTAGCACTAACTTGTCTAAAACAAGTGTGTATTATTTTTGGTAGCATTCGCGTTTAACGCGTGTCTATCTTTTTTGTGGTAAGAGTGCTGATGTCACATAATCCTAATGGCCGTTGTCAAAAACTGATCCATCGGCTCTTGCTCCTACAAGAGATCAATTTTTGACATAAGCTATATACAAGTAATGTCACAAATCGATCGCTAGTATGGGAAAGAGCAAATGGATCAGTTATTGAGAACGATTATAAATCGCGCAAAAAAGTGGCTTTTATTTATCACCCGCTTGGCTGAAGGAACCTCTCTTTTCATTGGCACATCACACCACGTTTCTCCACCTCCACACTGTTGACCCCTACGTGATCGCCTCCATAGTTCTGTATCTGCTGTTAGAACTAGAAACAATGCTGTGCAGTGTTGAACTAGGCTATATGTTTTATCGGCATCATTAGCTTTGACATTAGTTTTCGCAACAGCTGCATTTGTCAGTTTTGTTAACATGTTCAATGTAATGCAACAATTTAATGGTTAGCGAAATAACAGAGGTGTATTGAGTGGCGTATTTGCACGTAAATTGTTACTTGGTAATGGCTTTTACATAAGTTATTCGCAAGTCAAGTTACTCCAAGCTCCGCGAAGTAGGTATAGAATAAAATGTGCCATAGAATAATAATGGTAATTTACTTACCTGTACCCGCGCCCTAATTTTGTAACACGTTCGTTAACACAATCGCTCTCATTTTGTTAATTCTACAATGTATGTTGCTTTCATCTAGTTGTAGAGAAGACAATTTTTTCAAACATTATTGTTTGAAAAAATTGTCTTCACAAAATCCATTGCTTTATAGCAATGGATTTTGTTGTATTATTAACATGAAAGCGATTGGGATTCCGAATATTTTATAAAATTAGGGGTAGGTAAATCAAGGGCAGCATTACTGCAAGAATAGGCTATGACGTTGCACTCATTTAAAGATAAATGATCCCTTATTCAACATAACTTTCTCGTAACTATGATCAAAGTAGAATAATGCTAATCTTAATAAACTCTCTTCAAAATCTTTGTACACTTTAAATATTTAGATAAGTACAAGGATTTCGGAGTTGTGCTTTCCAAATACAGTTCATTTAAGTTCGTGTAATACGTCAGTTTGTTTACATACAGTCGCGCTCAGTGTTCCAGTTGACGCCAGGATTATCTCTTTCAGTCCGAAGTCGGATTACGTCTGTGACTTTATGTTTATTCTCATGATTTTCAACTTTAAAAGCCAGTAGCTCAAAATTAACAGGCAAAGTTAAACAAATTAAGTGTCTTTGAACCGTTAATGAAGTCGAACCTAATCGTAAAGAAAATGTATTGAAATAAGGACGTACGTACTCTGTGGAATTTGAATCTTTTAGTTTGTTAAATTGTGTGTAAAACAAGAACTAAAATGTTTTGACCCGATTAAATAGTTGTCAGTTTTATCTTACAAAAAATACAATAAAAATATTTTACTTTGTGTTTGTCTGATAATAAAAAGACTTTTACTTTGACACGAAATAAAATCAGCGCGCTGTCAAATCATATAAACAGCGAAACAAATTTTATCCCGCGACGACAAAAACGTTCCGTGACTTGATAAAAAAGGGGATTCAAATTGTTTGAAGTTGATCGTTATTTCATGCACGTGAACATGTTAATACGGTACAATGCGTACGTTCCATTCAAAGGCATACCTCGTGACTTTTCACTCGATTCATTCCAACCCACAGAAAGAATCGATTTACAGTAACTGCGATAACTGACCGTTTGAGAAATCTCTACCGTTCCTAACAAAGCGCAAAGTGAAAAGTTTCTACGAAAAATTACACTTACTTGAACCTTATAGAAGGATTTATTTTCATCTTAATCCATGTCCAAGATAATTCTGTCGTCGAGAAAAATCGCGTGGATTTAAGGTAGCTTTATATTATCTAGTATACGCTTGCATAACAGATCTTATGAAGCTGAGAATATCTAGGATAAACTTAAAAGCAACAGACGCTATAACCGAGGTCAGGAGACAGGAAAAGTTGGCTATGATAAATATTTAGAAGGATGTTATACCAACACATATTTATTATTAGCTAAATACTTATTTACACGCGATTTTTGCTGAAAATATAGATATACAGACAGACGTTGTCGTGTTTTATTTTTTATTAGATAAGTACTTACCTATACAGGGTGGCAGGTTAGACAATGGAAATATTTTAAGGGGTCATTGTACTCATCATTATGAACAACTTTTACTATGGGACCAACCCCGAAATCGCGAAAAAAAATCAGCTGTTCCATACATTTATGTTCACTTAACTCAACAAAATGTATGGAACAGCTGATTTTTTTTCGCGATTTCAGGGTTGGTCCCATAGTAAAAGTTGTTCATAATGATGAGTACAATGACCCCTTAAAATATTTCCACTGTTTAACCTGCCACCCTGTATAAACTGTATAAACTGCCTTGTTGGTTTAGTGATCGCATGCTCAGTAGCAGCCCGGAGTTTGGATTTGTGCCCGGTTAATGGCAATAGGCTCGCCCCTATTACTTGGGACTTAAATATAACTGACGAAATGTAGGTGTACTACACACCTCAGCCTAAACCTTCAAGTAATACAGCCGTGATGTTATGTTAAAAAAAAAACAGATACAAATTCGCCGGCTAGGCGTGTTGATTATGACATCATTCCCTAAGGATTGTTCGTTATGACGTGTTAGAGAGGTAGAGAAGTTTAAAAGTAGACATTTACGCAATCACGAGTCCTACCTATAATGAAACAAGTTTTAACGGATTACATCGCGTAGGCTAGGTCGCGTAGGCTAGATCGATTTCTTTCCTGACATTTTGAGCACTTAGCAGCGTTCGTGGTCGCAGGATGACTCCCGAATGAACGTCAGGGAAACAAAAAAATCGATAATATACGAGATGTAATCCGTTAAAAGTTGTTTTATTAGAATGTGTAGTGATTGAAGTGATCGATGTTGCCGTTTATTTAAGTTTGTACCAAATAATTCAACTCGCATTAACATATCTAACAAAAACAAATTAGAAAAATGTTACGTTATAGTTTACGTTAGACCTTCTTCTTTCTAAGTATTATACACAAAATGAAGTTACAACCCGTCATTCAAAAATAACAAGTGTCGGATTGTAAAAAACAAACCGATTGGTGGCAACCATTAGTGATCCCGTGAGTTAATACATTATTCATGGGTATGGGAGTGCGGGAGGCTCGCCATCCACATTTTTACAATGGGCCGACACAGAAATTCACTTATGTTTATGTGCTACTAAACTATTCACCCGTTATTATACGCGGGATTCGAATTCTCTATGTTATGAGACTTAATATTTGTGTAACCTCCATACCGTAACGAGAATACAATAGGAAATATATTTTGGAGTAAAAGAGCTGTTTTTACGAAATGTTCGCAAAACATCCGGTATTTTCCCCCTGGTGTATTTTTGTGAGCAATGTTTTTAGTCATAATGTTAATATTATGACTAATGAAATCTTTCATTATTTTCAAAGATGTTTTGTTTGTTTTTTCGACGTACCTACTTTTATAATTAGTTCCAAATCTTTGGAAACAGTGATTGACATCAGATTTCCTAAAAGACTAAGTACATAGCACACTTATTTTTAACTCCTTTTCAGTCTGTTAGATTAAACGAGAGGCATACTGAAGGAGATTCACTATTCGATAGTAGTTCGATTAACTACGGGTCCAACTTTTCGATCTCGAGGCACGCACCGCTGACTTTTCGAAGTCATGTGCGTGTTAGACATTAATTATCACTGCTTTAACGGTGAAGGAAAACGAGAGTTCTCCTTAAAGTTCTTGAAGGTGTGTGAAGTCTGCCAACCCGCACTTGGCTAGAGTGGTGGACTACAGTCCCCTCTCATTCTGAGAGGACTCCCATGCCCAGCAGTGGGACAGTTTATTAACAGGGCTGATGTGTTTTATTATTATTGTGATTTTATTATTATTATTATGCAAAAATATCTAATCTATCACTCGACAAAATGTATGTGTTGTATGTATTTTTTCATAGTTCAATATGATCCTTCGTTTCACATAAAAGACTCTATAATATAACAGAAATGGTACCTGTTTTTGGAATTAAAATGTACTTTTACCACAACAAGTTTGCTTTTACAATAAAATTGTCTTTGTGTGTAAACTAATACGGAAGAGAAAAATATTGTCGCATAGTGCAATTAAATTAAAAGGCAGCAGCAGGCAGTATTTTTATTACGGCTGTCCGTATATTTACGACTATTTACGCTGTTCTGTTTTATATGAGTGTTCCATTTAGTTGTCTTATGTAACGACATTCATTTATGAATTAATCTGAAAAAGTTTGGTTGAGAGTTAACCGACTTTACATTTTTACTTTTTTTTTTAAGAAATAAGTGTTTATTGAATTTAAAAAATAGTCATATATGGAACACTGAATACTGTCCGCATAAAGCCATATCCGAAAATTTAAAAGAGTTATCTGATATCGCAACCTTTTATGTTGAAATCGTTGAATATGGAAACGAAAATACATTTAATCAATATCATCACGTCATCCTACACATCAACCTTTCTCTCATTCACATCTGCAAAATGAATGAAAAATAAATACATGTGGCTTTATATTTTTATCGCGCTATCCTTCTCCATTCATCCCGTATTTCAATACAAGCGGAGGTCAGCGTCATTATACTCTTTCACGGTCTGACAGTAATACAATTTATCTTTCCGCCAATACATCAGAGCGCAGACAGGGCCGGCTATCAACAAGTGTCAAGATATTATATATAAATCGTGCCTACAGACGCCCTTAATTCCGCCGATACGCCGAAAGGGACCAAATCCAAGAATTTTCGTCCTACGCAAGATACGAGGATGAAAACTTACAATAGGATTTTGTTGTGATATCATCTGACGGTTGTATGATAGTTTATTACAAGCTGTTTCAGAGGGGAATGTAGTTTATTCTTAGGGGAACTATATTTTTCCGGTATCTATCTAATCCCAGATGAATAGTATGAAAAATTACAGTATCAAAATATAATGTACCTACAGTTAAAATGCGGTATACGATTAATTTTGGATAATGCTAGTAGAATACTGAATAGATATTGCGATATTATGTAAATTTGTTTTTTAGTGAATTTTATTAGTCAAATTATAATGTATTTAATGTAAATATCCCAACATCTAATCTAAACTAATAATGACTAATTGATAAGACCAAATCGTTTGGGTTGGGAATATTGCCAATAATTTATAGTATTCTGATATTATCTCTGATTGCATTTAAATTGACAAAACGGTTTAAATTAGTTTCCCAAGAATACCTACATCAAAATTAATATAATTTATCATTTAACCGCAAATATTGATCTTAATAATTGATCCCCTCTCCGCTTGACAAGTGTGATCCAACATTCCCTGACATTTTACCATGGCTATCATTAGGAACCCCATAGTAAGTAATTAAGTATTATTAAAATTTACTGTTCCTACTACAATTCTGATGCAAGCAACCACACTATTTACCAACTTAAATAGGTTATAACTTTAACGGCATTAAATGATAAAAATAATAAATGCCAGATATCCGAGCCGCGCCTCCTCACGGCGATACATTACGGCTGAGTTATGGAAAAGGGCGACCCAACTGAATTATGAAGACAATTTCAAACAATCGCAGGCCACTAATGCGGTATTCAAAGCCGTCCCACTGGGTGAACCTTGTCACCCGCTGACCTACAGCTATCTCTGAAAGACACTCATATATGAGCACTCTCGCTAATCCTGGCCGAGGGTGAGTGTTTCTAGTGTACACAAAAATGCAATTACTGGACGCGAGTGAAGTGATGTCGTATATTGTGAACTATTCGTATTGTCGTGTCTCGTTCCTGTTGAACTTTAAAACTTTAAAACTATGTACCTATTCAGCAGATAGATTGTGCAGTTTATCAAAGCTACATTATTATATATGATATAATAAGATACAATAGAATTTTTATTATATCTACTTTCTCCTCCTTGATTAAATAAAAGTTCAACTGAACTTATTCTAAAGCTGAAGCGCTAATTCTAATTACAAAAAGCTATGTTATATCTTATTACTTTAGCGAGAAATTCTTGTATTTAAACATCTATGAATAGTATAAAACAAAGTCGCGTTTCGTTTTTTTCAGTAATGGATACGGAACTAATAACACAATGATTTTTAATGCGGTTTTCACCACCATTTAAATAATTTATCCCGGAAGGTTCCGGAATAGTATATTTCATTACAAGTGCGGAAAGCCTATCATTGCAAAGAGCAATGACGGTTCCGCACGTGTACTGAACAACTATTTTTAATACAGTTGCGAAAAAATGAAGCAATTTAATAAAGAAAATTTTTGGAAAATGGCGCCAACCGTAAAAGAATATAAGCAGATTTTTTTTGTTTTCCACACCCATTCTGGGCAGGCAAAGGGAACTATGCTGCTACTATAGTTCCCTTTGCCTGCCCAGTAGTTTTTTTTTATTGATATAAAATGAAAATGAAATTGAGATGAAATGAAATGAAACCTAACCTAACTCATTGAATCAAATCATTAAATCTGATATTGAAACAAATTAGTAGCTTCTTTTTAGAAATATTTGGACGAATCATAAAAACTTCTATGATTTTTTTTTAGTAAAAACTTTGTGGTTGGTTTTTTTTAATAGACATTATTTTGACAGTTGGGAAAGAGAACGCACGAGTTCGGAAAAGGTAAAGAAAAAGCCTTGGCGTATTGCAGGGACGTATAGCGTTCGGGATGTGTCCCGAACGCTATACGTCCCTGCAATACGCCACTTTTTGAGCAACTGTATTAAAAAATTAGATACATCAGATAAATCTCGATGTTTTGACATGTCGCCACATCGCTGTCGGTAAAGAATAGACAGGCTGTTGATTGCAACCGTGTAAAGCAGGGGCGAGCCGCTAGTAATTTATTATAATTATTTATTAAATAATTGGTTTCTCGGAAACGGCTCTAACGAGTTGGATGAAATTTTGTATTTAGATAATGTTTTACTTTCTAAGATTATCTAGATTCTAGACGAAATGGTATTTTAAAACATACCAGAGCTTCCATATAACGTATACCTACTGTTAATGGTCGAATGGGCGATGCATAAAAGTCGCACCCCCCACCGAATAATATGGTAATGTGCTATTGCGGTAGTTTATGTTTTATTGCATATTCGGTGTCTAGAGCATTCATTACACCTTGTGAATTTTTTTTGTAATGTTTCTATGGATATTGATAAAAGTACAATAATTTCAATGGCCCCGTAATGAACATAACAATATTATTCTCTTAAAATCTAAACACACTTTTTACACGAATAGTACATTAACAAGTAAATACAGATTATGCAATCGTTAAGTTTTTCGGTAAGTGACGATTACCATTTTATTCGCGTAGGAAATACATTTAGTGTTTCATGTAAAGTTTAAAACAATTATATTCATGTGTTATTTTTATTTACACGATTTGGTAATGTTTTTTTACAATACATGACAGATATTATGCAAAATCGTAATGTTGTTCGCTGTTTATTAGGCTTGCATTTGACCGACATTTCGCCTGACGTGAAGCGATGATACGGTCTTCGATGGAGCACACTTGCCCAGAAGAAACCGATTCACTCTCGTCTTTAAGAAACCCAGATTGTTATTATCGGGAACATCTACTCCGATAGTGAATTCCATTGTTTTGCGGTTTTCACAATGAAAGTGGAATCAAAGCGGTTCGTATGGGTTTTTGGTATATCAACCATGCACCGATGGCGCTGTTTCGTGCTTCTGGCTGTCCGATAGAAAAAAGGGTAGGAGGGACATGAAGTACCGTCGCAGCTTCGACAGGAATCCTAGCTTTTTAGCTGCCAATTGAACTTTGGACTCAATATAAGAGCCAAAGTTAAGGGGAGACGTCAGAGTAACGACCAAAAGCTCAAGATGGTCAGTTATCGGTATGGAGTATGGACACATTTCAAAAATAGGAGCCAGCTGGAATGGGCTCTTTTTGGCAGAGAACAGACACGCCTGGGTTTTAGTTGCATTGAACTTGACCAGATTGGCATCGCTGCAATCGGAGACTGCCTTAAGGGACAAATTCAAGCGCTCGACCATAGCCTCTCTCAGAGCCTGGATTTGTAGTCCAGTAGTCCGTTCATTGGCTATGTAGATACATAGCCAATGAACGGACTACTGGACTACAACCTTTGGGTATGCAGATGACAACACTGTTGTAGAGAGATCTCTACAACAGTGTTGTCATCTGCATACCCAAAGGTTCCGGGCTGAAGCAGATCGTTGATATGCAGCAGGAAGAGCGTCGCAGAGAGCACTGACGCCTGAGGGACACGCATTAATTGCTTTTCGATCGGACGAGCAGCCATCAATGACTCGAATCGAACGATCCCTCAGGAAGTCTGATATCCACGCAACGAAACAGGTGGGCAAGCCATATGAGGAAAGCATACGAATAAGGCCGTCGTGAAAAACCCTGTCGAAATTCTTCGAGATGTCCAGGGAAACGGTTAGCGCGTCCTCATGTTTCATAAGTGAGTAGCGTAGGCTAGGTCCCCAGTAGACCGGTTTCGGCGAAATACGGATTGCCGATAACTGAGGAGATCATTAGCTTCAAGGCACGTCAAGAGCCTGTTATTGAAGAGACGCTGCATACTCTTGTAAAGTATGGACGTAACCGAATTGGCAGGGTCGGCACGACTAGGTATCTACCTCTTTCGTTTCTCTCTTGAAATCTCTTTTGGGCACGGGTTGCACGTTGGAAAGATTCCACGTTTTCGGCACTTGTCCAGTATTTAAAAGAGACACAGGAAACAACTCAGGCGCACATGTCCTCAAAACTATGGCTGGAATACCATCTGGGCCACTGGCCTTGTTCACGTCAAGATTGCACAGTGTTTTGCATATCTCCATTTGGCAAATGCGAATTTCCGACATAAATGTCGTGGTGCCAGGTAAAGTAGGAGGTATCGCGTTGCCAGCATTTAGACGTGATGACTCCGCAAACAGATTCGCTTCAACTAATTTGACCAAAACGCTTTACTACCCGCAGGGTACGAAGTCAATTTGTTCCCTATTCGACTAATGTGATCAAAGCGAGCTCCTTTTTGCAGGACTTGGCAGCCTTGTTAAACGACTTCTTCCTCTGACTTATGTCCTTCGCTTTACGGTGTCGAGCATCAACCCAGGCCAGGTATGCCTCACTGCTTACTGACTTTAGCGAGACCACATTGAGGCCCAAACCACAGGCGAGCTTTGGCGGACAGCGGTACTTCGGAATAAGGAATGTAGTATTCCATGGCCCGATGCAACACATCCGTCACAGCATCCGCGCAAGTCGAAGGATCACCAAACGAAAAACACATCAACTGCCAAGGATAAAATGCAAAGAAAGACCGCATCTCATCCCTATCTGCTGACCTGTATCGCCACACTCGGTGAGTTCCTCTTGGGCAGAGATCGGGCGGGGAGTAAACAGATACAGATTTCACCAGACAGTGATAGGAGTTACCTAAAGGTGACGAAACCGATACCGAGTAGCGGTAAATTGTTAAAAGAAGATTTATTAAGTCTATGCAGAACAGAAGCCTTACCTCAGCATTGTCATACTTTTTATCGTTTCCTACAGACCAGTGAAATTATGACAGAACAATCTTCAGACTGAATCGGACTGTAATGATGATTGACTTGATTGATTTTTACTATCATTTAGATACCAACGACCCAACGGACCAACAGGACTTCCATCTGATTATTATTTGTGATAGAAAACATAATGTTGTACCTGATTAATATAATAAAAGCTGTGCATCGTTTTATTTGAAAACCTTTAACAAATCACTATTATTTATATAAATTATACAGTACCTATAAAATCAATTTATTCTAAATTTGTTACTTTTTTGCCAAATCAATTAATATTTACTAAATTATTTAATGAAATAACGTATTTGCAACATTATATTACTGTTCATTATTGACACCATACATCGACGAATATTATTGTAATGTAATAATACTGTATTCACTATAGCTGAGATTTCACCCGAATAATGTCGTAATATCGTATTACCGTAAACTTTTTTGACACTACATTTTGACGAATAATACTGTAATGCATTAATACTGCCTACGATATCGTTGGGTTTACACGCGAATAATATCGGAATGATGCGTTGCATACTATACTTTTGACCAGCAATTTCAGTAATGTTATTTTCGTCAATAACTTTATTCAGGAAACTATTACAAAAAAATCATAAAAGGAAATAGACAGTAAAAAAATATGCTTTGTTTTGACATATAAATCACTATCTTACGATGCACCCGTGCTGAGATATAAGCAAAAAACAGTTTTTTATTTTTCCTGTAAAATTTAGAATTATCGATTACCATATTATTCGGTGGGGGGTGCGAAGTATTATGGGCAAGTTAATAAAATTGTACTTTGCCATATCAGGGTCATAATAAAATTATATCTTTTCCATAGTACATAATATTTTAATATGTAGTTCATAATGTTTTAATATCGTAAAAAAAAATATAAGTTCAGCTCGCAAAATTGTTATATTGAAACGTGAGGGACGCACGAATAATGGCTATTGTTAAGGCGCTGTCAATGTACAAAGTTGGCTAAAAGAGGGTTTTAAGAAGCAGTTTATCTCCATATCGACTATTTTAAACTTGAAAAAAATATATGACATTATTAAGACCTTTAAGCAGGTCTTGATGGAACTCAAAACATATTTGAACATACTTCACTGCATAAAAAAAATTCAAATACCAAATTCTAAATAAGAAGTCGCAAAGGTGCGTGACCTTGTCCCCACTTTCGAGCAAGTGGTGTCTTACACGCTTAGTTTTGTATTCCATTGGATGCTTTGACATTGACTGCAAATGGCGACATGCGTCTGGGAATAAATTTTGTAGTAGATGACATTTCTATTGACTTATTATTTATATTTCTGTAATTCAAATCTATTCGGGCATACCCAAAGCATGCACGTAAAAAAGTCGTAAACTTATATGCTGCATAGTCAGTCCATAAGCTAGAATAAAAAGTCAACATTACTACCAACCTGAATGTTCAACGAGTACTGTATCACGTACATTTTATTAGAGACACTTGCAACATGTAAGTGCATTATTTCCCGTCCCCTGAACGAGTGGCTCTTGTATGTCTAATGCCAGTTCACTCCGTTCTTGCACCTGTACCAATCGCGAAAGCTTTTCTCGTACTATAGGATGAACGAAGATACAAAAGGTATTAAGGTTACGTAATATGCTCTTCGAAGAGTTCATTTCATACTAATTCAATGATAAAACAAATAAATTCGTATCACTTCTGGTATAACATGTATATTAATATACACCCACTACTTATAATACTTACATCTCTGCCTGCATATTTGATACTTGCATAAAGCCAAAAGTGAACTGTAGCCGAATATTTCAGCGATGTTGGTATTCAGTAACGCATTCCAAGATTTCGGGCTATTTTTTCGCGATATGAAGTCACTATTGATTTTTTAGCCAGAATAACCCAAAGGCCAGTAGTTTGCAAGCCAAAATAGATGTCATTTTTACCTTCGTCAATAATATATGAAAACAATAGTATATTATGCAATTAGTGAATAAAGGACGGATTTAAAGCGAGGGCCATAGATGAATCACGAGCTAGTGAAGGATTCTAACGATTGAATCACGACCGTAGGGAGTGATTCATGATGATTGAATCACGAGCGTAGCGAGTGATTCAAGTGTTAGAATCAAGAGCGACGCGAGCGATTCATGGCCCTCGATATAAATCCGTTTTATTCAAGAGTTGCATACTATACTTTATACCATGACTACGAGAAAAAGAAAGATTTAAGTGAAAATATACATATAATGAAGAAAAAGTAAAGTTAAATTGGCTTTGATGTAAACCAGCCGTGATTTTTTGGGTAGCAAGCTTTCCAAATTTCCACTATATCGGCCGCCCTCTCTTTCACAAACTCAGGTGTTAACACATCTTCATCACTAGAATGCATTTTTAATCGATTAGAACAACACTAAACAAACACAAAATTAAAGATTAAAGTAACACTAAACTTTGTGTTCGTACAACTTACAGTATTCAAAATAACGCCAATTTACTAAGGACAGCAAAGAACACAAAACAGTTTTTATTCTAATGCTAAACTCCTTGTCGAAAATGTCGACCAATCAAATTGAATTTAGAACACATCAATATAGGTCGAATACACAGATTACACTTACACTAGATACGGCAAGCCACGACCAAGCGTGCCCTGCATGTTCGACTGTTCGTACTAAAAAAAGTCTGTTAGCTCAGTGACGCTTAGTGATTGAAACAATTCTGTTTACTCTGAGCACATCACTAAATGGCTGGGGTGAAGTTATCGTAGGTATAAAAAAGATGACACGTTCGGTTTTCATACAAACTCATAACGTGCCGCATCTAGCATAGGTTCTTTAAATCTGTGGTCGAATACATTGGTGTGTTCCATTTTCAAACAACAAAACAGTGAGTAAAAGTGCTTTTTATTCACTGTTTTCAGTGAATAAAATAAGCTTTTTAGAGGGGGAATGGTATAAAGATATTTTTCGTTTCAGGCGCATGTCACGTCACGCGATTCTCATGGGGTTTTGCAGAAACTGCAAATTGACACGAGCTACGATCCCTACACCTATATTTTTTCGGCATTTATGCATGTTTTTATACAGGACTGATACCAAATATGTTGGAAAGCTACACTAACTAGCAAAACAAAACCTGACGGAAGAAATTTAAACCAGGCCAAAATTAGAGCTGTCAAATCAAATTGAGCTATAATTTGCAAATAAGTTTAGATGACCTGCGTGTGTCAGTTGTTTTTGGAATCTCTTATATATTTAATGAGTTTAGATGACACCACAAAAATAATACCACCACCTAAAATACACAGAACTTGTTTCTTGTAATATCTGCTAATCAAAGATAGTTATTTGGGTTACTTTAGTCGTTTCTCAATAGAATCAGGACATATTTCAAAGTATCTACACCACATAAATGTTCTTATTGACAGCCAGGAAAATAAGGAAGCCCGTATGCTAATAATTCACTCTTAATGTGTGTGATGGTGTTAGCCAGGGTCGTATGTCAGTGGACATTAACTATCGGAACGACGCACATTGAGCGCCGAGCTTTAGCCACGATGAACGACGGGATAACGTGCGGTTGATTAACCTGTTATAAACGCAGTATGGTAGACACGGTAGCTTAATAGCTTTTTGTATGCAGTTGATTGTATTATCTATTCTGCATACTAATTTATCGTATGATATCAGAACATGGAAATGCTAAAAGCGCACGGCCGCTTTTTGTCATTGGTTTTTATCACAGCGCCCGACTTTAGTCGATGAGAATCGGTCACCAACAAAAACTTGTTCACTCGTGTATTCTATTCTTGTTTTGACAAACGATACGACCGATATTCTTCGGATCGTATCGGCGAGAATTGTTCATGCTTGACCATAATTTTGAAGTGTCGAGTTTTGTGGAACGTCTGCGTTAGATTATTAAATGTACCTATAGATATTTATGTTCTATTTTCACCGATATTTGCAGGATTTTGTCGGTCGTTTGTGATGTTTCTTTTGAAACTACATTTCACGATCAAATGGGATATTATCATATCTGTAGGGATGGATACTTCCTTCGACTGACGGATTGACGGATACTGATGGCAAATAAAGGGTCGCTGCTAATCCTCTTAAAGTAATCCGTTAGTCGTCCGTCAATTACGACACCCACAAGAGGAAAATGGATGGTCTAATCTTTGTTCGGAACCACACGGTAAACACGATTTAAGAGTCAATAGAGAGAGCAATTCTTGTCCTATTGTATTCTATTATGAGTATAACTGCTTTATATTTTGACCACCGCCACGACGACTAAATATTTTATTTTTGTCTAACTACATCTGACATCTACTATACATTATACATAAGCCTCACGTAAAAGTGGAGCTTCAGTTGTCTTAAACACCGCCTGAAAATAACAGGTCTTTTAAAAAACAGGCCAATCTCAGATTTCATTCTAAAATAAACTACACCCGAAAAAAGCTTTACTAAGTGATTACATTCTCATGACAATTCTACTTACCTATATGAGGTCTGAGCTTATATAAACAAGCAAAAGTTTCAATTGTAAATGTCTCAAGAAAAATTGTTAAAGTTTCCCTTTTAACAATATCGAAGTGAACTCACAATGTCTTTTTCATGATAATAAAGTACGAATGAACTTTCGCGAGAGATTTTTTTCTTATTATCCTGTGTCATTAAATTGGTATTATGAAGATCAGCTTCATGATAATATTCTTATTCTTATTAGCTCTCTTTGACATCTCGGTCTTTGCATTTTTGTTGTTATATACCTACTGTACTTATAATTAAATAGAAGTTAGTGGTTTGTAATATAACATGTTTGTTTTATTGTCTCTATGATTTCGTGTTGTTGTAATTCTCATTTTGATAGTAATTAAAGCTACGAGACATCATGTGAGTAAAACGTAAAAACATCTTACGTTGTTATAACTTAACGATAGGGATCGTTAAGTATTGTTGTCCATAATTCATACAAGTTTGAACTACTTATATAAATTATATCATTATACGAGTATATTACTCAAAGATTTTAATGCTTCGCGAATTAAATAGGTAAAGTAATCCTTACTATTATACTTTTATACTAATATTATAAATGTGAAAGTAACTCTGTCCGTCTGTCTGTCTGTGTGTTACGCAATCACGCCTAAACTACTGAACCGATTCAAATGAAATTCGGTACAGAGATAGCCTGGAGCCTGAGAAAGGACATAGGCTACTTTTTAATGCGAAAAAAGGGCTGTAAAGGGTAGAAATAGGGCATGAAAGTTTGTATGGAAATTACGTCATTTTTAGGGTTCCGTACCAAAATGAGCAATTTGAGATTTTGAGATTTGGGGTGTAAGGTAGGTGTGGGGAAGGTGTAGGGTAGGTGTAGGGTAGGTGTAGGGTAGGTGTAGGGCAGGTGTAGGGTAGGTGTAGGGTAGGCGTAGAGTAGGCGTAGGGTAGGCGTAGGGTAGGCGTAGGGTAGGCGTAGGGTAGGCGTAGGGTAGGCGTAGGGTAGGCGTAGGGTAGGCGTAGGGTAGGCGTAGGGTAGGCGTAGGGTAGGCGTAGGGTAGGCGTAGGGTAGGCGTAGGGTAGGCGTAGGGTAGGCGTAGGGTAGGCGTAGGGTAGGCGTAGGGTAGGCGTAGGGTAGGCGTAGGGTAGGCGTAGGGTAGGCGTAGGGTAGGCGTAGGGTAGGCGTAGGGTAGGCGTAGGGTAGGCGTAGGGTAGGCGTAGGGTAGGTGTAGGGTAGGTGTACTAAACTTTACCCGTGCGAAGCCCGGGCGGGTCAGCTAGTAATATACTTTTTAATGCGGGAAAAGGGCTGTAAAGGGTTGAAATAGGGGATGAAAATTTGTATGGAAATTACGTCATTTTTAGGGTTCCGTACCAAAATGGTAAAAAAGGAACCCTTATGGTGCGATTTCGTCTGTCTGTCACACCTGCTTATTTGAGCAACTACTAATGCTATCGACTTGAAATTTGGAACAGTTATAAAGAATGCTTGCCCAACTTTATTGCAAATAAAAAAACTAAAAAAATATTTTTATTTTCATTGCTAAAGGGGCCGGAGTTTGGGGTGTAGGGTAGGTGTAGGGTATGTGTAGGTATAGGGTAAGTGTAGGGTAGGTGTAGGGTAGGTGTACTATACTTTACCCGTGCGAAGCCCGGGCGGGTCAGCTAGTAAAGCTTATAAACAAGTATCACGTTGGAATGTCACATCACTATGCGTCAAGTCTAGTGATAAATGTTAGTGTTATTTTAAATACCATACGGCTAAACACCCAAGCAAGGAAAAATATAGAAAACGACAAAATCTATACTATTTCAAAACAAAACCTGTAACAGTTGTATCCACTCCATGAGACTACACGACGAATGACCCCGATGTGAGATCTAGTATCTAAAAGCTACGAAATACAGTTTATCACAGTCCCAGAATACTAGACAGTTTTTTTTCTGGTAACGTCGCACTGCCATCAGCGTTGCTATAATTAAGACCTTCTTTGAAAAGTGATCGAGAGTTTTCCATTTCAGCTTCCGTTAGTGCAAAACAGTACAAAGAGCTGTCGGTAAACAGGATGTGCTATATATTGTCTTCTATCATCAGCTTCAGTACCTAGACTATTATTTTCTTAAGACAAACTGTTTTAATTTTTTGTACAGTACTGATGTTGCCTATATAATATTATTATTATTTTAAAACATTACGTTGACTTTGTATTTTTGACTAATGCTATCATTTAACTTTCTTTATTCTTTCGTTTATTTTGTTTTCCGTTGGATACAGTTTAAAAAATATTTTGTATTCTTTTAATAATTTCTATGTTTCTTCAAATGACCCGAGAAAGTTCCATCTTGATAAATATATTATTGTTTTGTAACCGATGACATAGATGTAAAATTGTGCTTTTTAAGAAGGTGCAAATAGTTTTATGTTTTATTAACACGAGGATATTAAAAGTGCAGTGATAGCCTAGTGGTTAAACCATGTGCCTCCCACGGCGAATGGTTCGAGTTCGATCCCAAGGCACGCACCGCTGACTTTTCGAAGTCATGTGCGTATTAAACAGTAATTAATAATTATCACTTGCATTAACGGTGAAGGAAAACGTCGTGAGGAAACCTACATGCCTGAGAGTTCTCCATGAAGTTCTTGAAGGTGTGTGAACTGTGTGAAGTCTGCCAACCCCCACTTGGCTAGCTTGGTGGATTATGGCCTATCCCCTCTCATTCTGAGAAGAGACCCGTGCCCAGCAGTGGGACAGTTTATAAATAGGGCTGATATTATATACCTATTATTTTTATATAAGTATTAAAGAGTGTTTCTCTGTTTCCAGTTGGGGGAAGGGGTGGAGCTGACTTTGGGCGAGTTGCGCGCGATGGCGCTGCGCCAACAGCAGCAGATCGACACGCAGCACCAGCTGCTTTGCGCCAAGGAGCAGCGGCTGCGGTACCTCAAGCAACAGGAGGCTAGGCAACACCAGGTCAGTACGACACAAGACATTTTGGGAAACGTTTCACACATACAGATGCTGCTCAGTTTGATCGACTTGCAACACTAGACTCGCAGCTAATATATTAGCTGCGGAATTATTATTATTATTATCTGATGGAATTAGTAAATTTTATGAGGTTTTTCTTGCTATAGCAAGAAAAACCTCATAAAATTTACTAATTCCATCACACAGCTAGGATATCCTCTTTTTAAAAAGGAGGTTATACTTGGAGTCATCTTACTGACCCCGGGACTGGATTTTTTTACAGACAGCCTTCTTGAACCATTAATGGTACGATAGTTGTCAGGTCGTTTTCTGAATCTATATGATTATTTTCGCCATACTCCATGTCAATCTGAAAGTTTTTGATGTTTACGCAACAAAAAAATGTTTTAAGACCTGTGGAGACAAAATCATTAAGAATAGATCTAGAATTCACAATTGATGTCTTTGAATTCAGTTATAAATCTTAAACATAGGGTTGAGCAGTAACTTAGTTGACCTCCCACGGGACTAAGTATACTTAGTACTTACTAGCAAGCCTTTTACGACGCAATTCCCTGGAGTAATGATGTCGTTACGGGCACATACATAAACCTGTGTTACCATATACATGCATTTACATATATAAGTACGAATGGCTATTAGTAAAGTTATGGTGCACCTGGAAATTTTCTTCATATAAATGTCCTGTTAAAATGATGAAGGAAAACATCGTGAAGAAAGTGGCATATTCTAGAATTTAAAAAATCAAAGATATGTGACATCCATCAACCCGGACCAAGCCCACTCTTTTACACAGAGAAGAGACCGGAGTCCCAACAGTACGTAAAACGTAACATAATGAGCCAATAATGTTCTCAACATCTATTAATTTATTTAGAAATGTAATCGTGAATATCACGCATAAGCAATGGGACTTATATTAATTATGAAGGTAGAGGTAGGGGGAAGAGGATATTGAATAAGCCGTGCAAGGTCGTATTAGTACGAGTAAGTACTTTTATTAGATTATGGTTGCACAGATGGTTATGTTCATAATGTCCATGAAAGGTTTCTTATTAGCGTTTAATCTTAGCGTCTGAGATTTGTATTTATTATTAGATTCTACGTGCTACGGAAACATCTTCTGTGGATTTGATTTTTCATTTAATATCAATGAATATATAAGTGAAGTGTAAAAGGTACCGTAAAGAAAAACTCCTATTCATTTACTAAGTTTCCAAATAAAAATTGCACGTACAACAGCCCTATTGGCTTGAATTACTGACAACCAAACAAAGTTACTTCTAAAAAGACTATCTATTTCTGTTGGGATATAGTGATAGATTCAATTTGTAGAAGTAAGACTCGGTTCCAGGGAAACTTAATAGTCTGCAGTCTCGAAGGGAATCGTTACTAGATCGCCGGGATGACAGCCAGGTCGGTAGTTTATTGAATAAATTACGAAATCGTGTCACAGAAATACTTTTACCTTTTTTTTTTATTTAAGCTCCATTTACAACTATATAAGGTCCTACCCTTCATACTCGAAATATTTTATGAGGCACATCTATAGATGGTAAAGATGCTATACAAATGAAAAAAAAAATGATCCGAGTATTTTTTTTAAATAAATTAATTTTAAAATTATTTGACACAAAAAAATACTATTTTCAACGTCCATTACGCTAGTTTCTAATAATAATAGTAAGTTACGTAAAAACTAGCTTAATGGATGTTGATAATAATAAGGAACCAGTATTTTTAATGTGTGTCAAATAATTTTAATCAAACAAAATTTCAAACAAAATTAGTCAAATCTTGAAGCGTGCTTCTATAAAAACCTACTTCAAGCCACATAGAAAGATTAGCCAATTTCTTAGACCAGTGAAGTGTCATATTCTCAAACTTCACACCGCACTACAAAACATCGAGACACCGTGAGCGATTATTGTGTGCATCGAAACGAGTACGATTCGAATAATATCGATTAAAATAAATCTTGTGCGGGTAGATCGAGAATAATTTTTCTATAAATTAGCTGTCATGACGCCTACCACCTCAGTCGTCCTGCGACCACGAATGCTGCAAAGTGTTCGAAACGTCAGGAAAACTCTGTAAAAATCCGTAATATACGCGATTTAATCCATTTAAACTTGTTTTATTATAATGTGTAATAATCGCGAAAACCTAAGACATTAGTATTTAGAAGCTAGTGATAGACCAATAACAATCTATGTTTTAACACGGATTCCCACGTACAAGTTTACATGAATGTTTCTTTTAAAAAGCAAAAATAAAGCAAGAGTTCAGCTTGATAAATTGAAAATTTAACATTTCACAGCCCTTTCAAGTAGTTAGTTAGCACGCATCCACAGCACTCATCCTTCCATATAAAAACGTAAGTTTCCACCAGTGCTACGCTATGTGGACCAATGAATATGATTGGTGGATATCAAACGCATCTATAGCAACATTTCTTAGCACTTCTCTGGTAGAAAAGCAGCCTTATTGTCTTACCAATAGTTCTCCAAACATTAATTAAATTAGGCTTATTTTTTACTCCTTTTTCCAGATTTTCTGAAGCCCAAACAGTACCAAAGTATTTTTAGAATTTACGAAAAAGATGAATACGCGGTGTAATTAATCAACCTCGGTGGATCAAAAGCTCTTTTTTTTCTTTGTGAAGTCCCTAAAATATCTAGTTTATTCCACCTTTTATATTTTCATTTCTCTTGGGTGTTATTCAGTCAAACGGTGACTTTGGAAACCATAAATCGCTTATTGTCTTTTTATTTTCTTTTTGTTACGTTCGCGACATCGGGATTTCATGTTTCTTCTGTAACATTATTAAACATATGCGTATGATTTATTTAGCTTTTAGATAGATTTTTTCACTTTTCTAATTTCGTGCGAATTTACGAGGTACGTTTACCAACTTGGTACAAAAAGATCCTGGTAATATTTACTTATGCTATGTTTCAAAGTTTAATAATTCAGTTATTAAAGTAGATGATTTTTTTTGCTTTTATATAAACGCCTACTCCTACTTATTAATTGTTTTTTTATTTGTAGGGTATAGAGTATATTAAACCTTTTATTTTTATTATAAATACTTTATAATCTTTTTCTGTTTAATCTGAGTTCGTATGACAAAATACATTCCTAAAAAAAAATTGACATTAATTTTTTGTCAGCTTATGTATAATTCAGTTCATTAGCGTTGTTTCCTATACTAATACTAAAACAAAATAATTCGCACATAAATATGCGAAATATAGGGATGCTAAGCTCAGTCAACAAGGCACAGCTGCGTATCGACAGAGTTTGCAAATCATCCACTCAGTGCAGAGTCCTCGACCCACTGGCGACCTCCGGGGAATCTGATAAGTGAGTCTATTGTTTGCTACAGAAATATATGCTTATATCGCCTTAAACATCCAGTAAATACGCGGAATGTTTTGGTATACGACTTCACAATTTCGAGGAAATTTGGAGACAATCTTAAAACAAATTATGTGGTGTCTTACACAAAGTTTTGTCGGATCTTATATTTTATTTACTGTAAGTATATTAACTTGAAGCGCCTTCTCAATATTTGGCATTTAGGTCGCTACTTCTATAAGGATTCTTAAGTATTTAATGATTAACCCTAGAGTACTAATATAAATTTATAACTGCTCAATATTCTATACTCTAATACTCCCAGGCGATCATTAGGATCGCCTGGGAGGCTACTTTCTAAATAAAACAAAATTTTGGTATGAAACTTTTATTAGAACTTAAAAAACTTATAACTAAATAACAAGCATGTCCTCCGCCTTACTTAAGTGCAAAAAAAGTTTCTGAGAAACTCTTAATTTGCCTTAAAATCAGGCTCAAGAGTAATACTAAACTTTGTAACCAAGACTTAAGGGTATATTTTATAAAAAATAATATGATCATCTAGGATCACTGTTTTGGTATTCAAACTAAAGTATAATATTTAAACTATAAAAAACATAACTAATAACTATTATAACCATCATTTTGTTTTCATCTGTATGAAATAAGTCAACAGTAAAAAAAATACCATAAATACTAATGATCGCCTCCCAGGCGATCACATAGGCAATTGCCTATGTGATGTCTATGTCGAGATATTAAGAGGGAACGGGGCCTGCGAGGAATTTGAAAAATAGGTATTTGAAGAAACTATTGCCGTCGCGCTGCGCCCGAACAACCCCCGTAGTGTGTGATAGGGACAGCTGCAGCTCAGACCGATTATATCACAAAACAATTGACGAGATTGACGTTTCGTTTTCCCCCTTTTTCTCCTCGAAAACTGAGCCGATGCAATTTTTTTTTTTAATTTATTTATAAAAAGAGTATGCTTAGGTTCCTATCATTTTCTTTTATGTTGAAAACTTTTCTAAATTGTCTGGTAATCCTCTAACCACGGCGGTAAAAATAGGTCATTTTTTGTAATTTTTGGAGGGTCATATTTTCATTACTAATTAGTTGCTGAAAAAAAGAAAATGATAGGGACATGTATACAGCAGACCTTGATTTTATGAAACAAAAAAAAACTCTAGAGCCATTATTCAGGAAGAAAAAAGGGGAATACGTTTGTATGGAGAATCTCACGCCCTGTTCCCTCTTAATATCTCGACAACGCTGTGTCCCACCGAGTGTGCAAGCATTTCCCCTTCGTGTTACAGGCTATACTGAGTTGGCGTGAATACACGACGCGATACGTTCCCGCAATTTTAAGATAATCAGTAAAAACCTACTTGGGGCGGCCTCTCCGGCGATGATTAGTATTCTAGGGTTAATAGGTAATACTGCTTTTATCTAGACGTAATCTTAACGTAGTAAAGATTCCAGGGAACTCGAAAATTCCTATTAAATACTTTGTTTCGAATACTTTGAAGTTTATGTTCCCTGCTTCTATTTTATTTTTAATTAAGCCGATACCCTGTTTATTTTCGAATGGTTTTCGTTGTTAGTAATAAAAAATAACAATAAAACGGGCTCAGATTTTATTTATAACTGGCCTCGACAAAGGGTGACACGTATGAAAAGGGAAGGTGTAAATTTTTAAAAAGGGTTTCAGAAATCCGAAATATAAAACAAAGGATTTTTAATGAAGTAAGGAAAAACACGAAAAGTAAATGGAACGAAAAATCCTTGTTCTCAGTTACGAGTTTGTACGTCAAAGTCTTTAGATTGCTTTTGTATGACTGTGTTATTTATAATTAAATTCTGGCTTGTTTTCGCTTCGTAATTAACTCTGACAGTTCATCATTGAAGACTTTAGAATTGAATAAGTTCGAGTTACAATTGATAACTTAAATGCCGAGATGGTACAATCTTGTCGAATCATTTAAGTGATTTCTGATAGTCAAGTGGGGTTTTTGACAATACACTGATCTAAGATTAATCGAATCCGGATCGAAGGACCATATAGTTGGGCCCGGTCCGCTATATGTGTGGTAGCAGTCACTCAAGAGCAATTATTCCGGATCATTTACAAAAGTCTTAATATCACTGAAAATGAAACTGAAAAAATATGCTGGCTTAATCTGATATAAATTGTATGAAGTGTATTTATTAATAAGTAAAAATAAAAAAGCTTAAGTTTAAAATACAAGCTGTAGCAATAAAACATTTTTAAGTAATTAAGTAATAGTTTCGGAGATGTTAAGATTTTTATGACTGACCTGGATTCATTGCTCTTGAGTGTATTTATCTAATATTAACAAGGGAAAGCAAAATTAATACAACAACTGTTACTAAGTTATGTACATCTGAAACTATAATATGTAAAGCTATTGTAGTTACAAGTTAAAGTATCAATAAAGTTAGTATCGTTCTGATAAAATGCCATGCCGATAGAATCATAATCAAACAAGGTATGAAGTTTTAATGTGTAAAACCCTCAGATCATAGAAGAACTTAGATTTCTATGTGTAAAACCAAACCAATGATTCAGCATAGCGGTGAATATTAAACATATTAGGTTGGGGAAAAAGTCTTTTCGCATTATAGTATGTATGAACTTGTAATAAAATCTCTTTGGCTATACTATTTGTATCTGGCTGGTTTTGGTATCATTGAAAGTTTAAATTTTAAAGAACATAATTCCAAATTCAAATTAGGAAAATGTGTGATTTTCATTTGTTTTTCGTACCGTCAAGATGAGTGAATCTAATGAAGAAATTCGATACATTTTAAAATTTTACTACAAAAAAGGTAAAAATGCAACGCAAACCGCGAAAAAAAATTGCGATGTTTATGGACCTAGTGTAGTGTCTGTGAGAGTAGCACAAATTTGGTTTAAGCGTTTTCAATCCGGAAATTTTGATGTCAAAGATGCACGTCGCTCTGGTCGCCCTATTACGGATAAAATGGATGCCATTTTTGAAAAAGTGGAGCAAGATCGGCATACCAGTAGTTACGACGTAGCTGAAGAACTGGAAATTGACCACAAAACAGTTTTGGCGCATTTGAAAAAAACTGGGTACACAAAAAAGCTCGACATTTGGGTACCTCACGAGCTCACTGAAAGAAACGTAATGAACCGTGTACTCATTTGTGATTCTTTATTACGACGTAATGAAACCGAACCATTTTTGAAGAAGCTGATAACTGGTGATGAAAAGTGGATCACGTATGACAAGAACGTGCGAAAAAGGTCGTGGTCAAAGGCCGGTCAGGCTTCACAGACTGTGGTGAAACCCGGGTTAACTCGCAACAAGGTGATGCTGTGTGTGTGGTGGGATTGGAAGGGCATTATTCATTATGAGCTGTTACCACCAGGCAGGACCATCGATTCTGAACTCTACTACGAACAACTGATGAGATTAAAGCAAGAAGTTGAGAGAAAGCGGCCGGAATTAATCAACAGAAGGGGTGTGGTTTTTCATCATGATAACGCTAGACCTCACACATCTTTAGCCACCCAACAAAAATTAAGAGAGTTTGGCTGGGAGGTGTTAATGCATCCGCCGTATAGTCCTGACCTTGCACCTTCAGATTTCCACCTGTTTCGGTCTCTTCAGAATTCTTTAGGCAGTGTCAGGTTAACATCACGAGAGGACTGCCAAAACCACTTGTCGCGGTATTTTGACCAGAAGTCCCAACATTTCTATAGCAATGGGATCATGTCCCTACCTACAAGATGGCAAAAAGTTATCGAACAAAATGGTACCTACATACTTTAGTTAAATGTAAATAAACTTTATTAAAAAATGTTTTGAATTTTCTTAAAAAATGCGAAGAAACTTTTTCCCCAACCTATTATAAACAACATTTGAAAGTAAACCGACTGAAAAATGAATAGTCAGAGAATATTAGTACGATCGTAAAATTAATCGTAAAAGGTTTCTGCACAGGCCTTAAAAAACATGTTAGTAGAATAATAAGAAAGTTGTATTTAAAACATATAGTGGAAAGCCTTATCCAGACCGTAATCCATTCGTTGAGCTGCACTATATTTCGGCAGATAATCTTATCTATTTAGCATTCTTATTATGCCATTAGATACCAACTGAGTTATCACGGATAAAGACGTCCCGGAATCTTTTTGAGAAATTGTGAACAGATAAGAAAGCAAAAAATTAAATTTTCCCCGTTCTTAATAAATCTCTCGGGGTGGGCCGGACGCGCGTTAGCCTAATGCGATATTTATCGCCGCCTTGAAAATAAACTCTTCTCACGCAATAAGTACGCCTATAAAATAAACAAAATTGCCCGACGTCGAGCCTTTATACAGATCTAATTTTATATTCATTATAATACTCCCTTTGAATTTTATAAGCCTTCGTCTTCATCGATTTACTATGATGTCGCTTTATTAATGGAACATTATTTTGAATGGGGAAACAACTGGCTCATATAAATCAACTGCGATATTAAAATAAATTTCAGAACTTTCCACACGCTCTCAACAGCCCTCGTTTTAAACAATAAAACTCAACTAAGTTGTTTTAAGGTTGGAAAAGCATAAAAAAAACAGTAAATGTCGGTAACCAACTTTATAAATGGAATGAATTTTATTCAAAACCGCAGTTTGAATAGCTTTTCGTTGCGAGTTGTAAATTTCATGCATTTGTTGATAGGTGGCGGTCGAAGGCGAGCGGCTACGACGGCTACGCGAGCGCGTAGAGGCGCAAGAGTTGAAGTTACGCCGGCTACGAGCGCTACGGGGACAGCTCGACAGAAACAAGCAAGCGAATATCGCACTTAGTAAGTACAGTTATAGTTTATTTTGCCTTACACCTTATTTAGTTATTTTGAATCAGTATTTCTGTTGTTTCTTACGTAATAGTTAGTTACACCTACAGTCGTAAATAAACGACAAATGGTCTTAACAGGCGGTTTATGGAACAGATTTCCTTCGCAAAATAATTCTTATGCAATATTATTTGGTCCAGGAAAAGTGTTCTGATTTTCCTTCTACTTAAGTCCCTTTTTCTACGAACTGCGGCTCACAATCCTTACAAATGGGGTATACGAGAAGTAGGCTTGCCATTCGCCAATGTATAACTTATAAAAGCAGCTAATACTCTCTAAAAAAGTATAAATTAAGTTTTAAATACAAAAAATAATTAAGTCTAAGTACGAATGCATAGTGTGTCTCATTAAGGATTAAATTAACACGACGAAACAGTGTCAATAGTCGCGCGCTCAGATCATAGAAACAAGGAGATGTGCCAAGGCGCTATCGAGCTTGATGCCTGATCTTGAACAAATTGCCCATATTAAAAACGTACGCGCTGGCGACGAACCGAACACGATCGATGGTATAAATACAGTGTTTTAGTTTAGTGCTAGTATTGAGTGACGATTAACAGTGTTAGATTGAGGGTGTGCGGAATGTTCAATGCGTGGGAGATCTTTTTATTCACAAGGAGTGCTTAATTATGCGCGTAATTGTGTCGAAAAATGTACTAAAAGTGGCATCAGTTGTTCCCGTACTAATTTGCTATGGTGGCATATCTCCTTGTTTCTATGATCTGAGGTCGCGCGCTATTCAATTACCAACCATTTGAACGACGCTATTGAATAATATTATCATATTAACGGGTGTTAAAGACCAATTAATAGTTACATCAGTAAGTTTATATTTGATTTGTGTTAGTGATAACGATAACTTTGGTTAAAATGAACTTAACTGTTTAAGTAAAATTAACTGTTATTGTTAGTATTGTACATAATAACCTTAGAAATAATAATACTCAAACATTAGCACCAACAAATAGTTTAAAAATCTCTTTTTCTATTTGAATATTCGACGCTTCTATTCGCAGTTATATTAGTATACTATAATATAATGGCCCCCTTAGGGATCGAACAGGTTTTACATGCTGTATATTCTAAAATAAACTGCAATGTTCACCATAAAAAATATCTACAGCCAAACTACGCTAAACCATTGTCACTTTTTCCCAAAAACATTATAAGCTGACGTTTTTCAAACACCATCAACAAAGAATTTATAACCTGTTTCGATGAAATACCATTGTATTGGTAAAACAAAGTGACCACGCGAATTGTCCATACGTTCTGCGGAACATAAAAATCGTTTTAGGTTATTGAAACGATTCTGCGAACTGCGAATAGAAGCGTCGAATATTCAAATAGAAACAGCATTTTTAAACTATTTTTTGGTGCTAATGTTTGAGTATTATTATTTTCAAGGTCATTATTATAAACAATATTTTGTATGACACAACCCCGAAATCGCAAAAAAAATCAGCTGTTCCATACATTTTATCGATTATGTGAAAACAAATGTATGGAACAGCAATTATTTTTAGCTATTTTAGGGTTGGTCCCATACTAAAAAAAAATCATAATGATGAGCATAATGGCCCCCTTCGGAATCGAACAGGCTTTTTGTTACATGCTAAATAAAACAAAATAGAAGCATAGATTTATTGTCTGCGTGTATAGGAAGTCGTGTTTCGATCGTAGAGTTGGAGTTGGAGCTTAAAATCATTTCGAAAAATGAATAAAATCATGTTTTGTTGTTTTTTTTCTGTACGCCAGTGGCCATGTCGTAATTATAGACAAACAATTTCTATTCATTAATCGCTCTAAAGGCCTTTTCATTGTCATGCGTGTTTGCG
This sequence comes from Thalpophila matura, assembly GCA_948465475.1. NCBI lineage: Eukaryota > Metazoa > Arthropoda > Insecta > Lepidoptera > Noctuidae > Thalpophila > Thalpophila matura. The sequence continues at coordinate 9,747,181 of OX419190.1, read as the reverse complement.
CCCATACGCATGACAATGAAAAGGCCCTAAAGCACATCTTGGTCCGATTTAACAGCTGTTGACAGTTTTATTATTCATAGAATTATGGCATTTCATGACACAGCCAGATGCTTTGATTGGAAAATTCTACAATCAGGATAACTTGTCTATTTAAGAATAAATGTGTCTATGACATTTGCTATTTCTGCGCCCATGCATTTGTAACAATATAGTGGTTCTTTAACAAACATTTTCAATTATTCAAACACCACTTACAACTTAACAGTCTAACTGCGAAGAATTCGTACCGATGCACCATTAACAGCGTTGGTGGAACATAATCAATAACCGTTAATTCATTATGAGACGAACAACGACGATCGATGTTCTGTTCGAGACTTGTTTGTTAGGGTTAACTAGAAAACTTCCATGCAACCTGTTCAACAATGTTCTATTAAAGGGTAGATTGTTGCTGGATGAAATAAGAAAGGAATTAAAAGCATCGTGATTAAGGAGGGGGTTGGTAGCCAGAGTTTAAATGAGGAGAGAAGTGAATTTGAATTAGTTAAAAACTTTTTTTGAAGGCCTTCCCGTCTGAGATTCGGAATTCTTATGTTTTTTTGTTCGTCGAACGTTGAGGGAAGTTTTTGTTTTGTCTTTTCACCATTCAGGTCAAACAAAACTACGACTAAGCATTTATATTTATAGGAGAAACAATTTTAAAACAAAACGGAATTGTTTTCCCCGTTGTATCCTGTTTCATTGAAAATTGAAATGAGTTTCATACAGCTCTCGAAACAGAAAGAAGTTAAATGAACCATGTGCCGATTCACATTAAATATGCATGTCTGCATTGCAATTTACATTTGTAATACGCTTGCCGGGGACGGGTTGACTTTTTCCACTTTACATACATCATTTTACTTGTCTTGGTGACGAAACAAAATTGACAAAAAATTACAGTGCCGTATGTGACGGTGTCGTTGGCGGTCGCCCCGTCTGATGCCGATGGGCGGGGTCTACGGCTATATAAGCAGCGCGTGGTGGCCGCACGCCCTCTTGATCCAGCGGCTGACCACCAGTTAAGTGCTCCAGCCACATTACCTGAAGACCTGAAGACCCGTATTGCCAGCGAACTACTCACCCCTGAGTTTCTAGTATTTTCTGCCTACCAAAGTGTGGTACCTCCTATAATTTTTAAAGAAAAAAAATACATAGTGTTTTGTATAAAGGTGTTTGCTTTATTTTCCTACTCTAGTTAAAATAACCCTTCAGGTTATTTTGGCTACAAGTATTACAAACCGAATTATTCTCGAACTGGTGCGCGGGTCAATTTTCCGTTTTGGAACTTGGATGTATGTTCATACTTAAATTTTATGACGAGCAACTGACATAAACTTACGTTACCAATATGCTATGGTTAGACCAGTAGTCAGGCTGGTGGACTTCGGGCTGTTTGTAATGAGAATAGGTGGTCGTATTGGCTAACAGCTTGGCCTGGTTTATAAGGCTCTCAATGTGCACAGAGCTCCCTTCGCTATATTGATGTCTATGACAGTTCGTGTCGTTAAGATTCTTGGTGTCGTTAGTAAATATTACCGAAATAAAAATATATAAATGTTTATTTAATTACCTACAAATTCACGTCCAACTGGCCAAACCGGTGTAAATGGGTCACATTATTGGATCAAGAACAGTCTATTTGGAGTGCAGACGGCACTCTGACATTGGACTTGCAGCATTCAATGAAATGATACGATGCGCTGTTTCAACTGATGCAGATTATTATTATTTACGGCAGTCCATAAAAATAGACTGGTGTGGTTTGTTTTGTTTCGATTCGAAAAGGCTATTATAGAAGAGCAATAATCAACATATATTTAACTATATTCATGCTTACTCTTCATCATATTGATTATACATAAGAAGGCATACAAAAATCTGAATTTTTGATAAAATCCTGAAAAGTCAAAATCAAATACTTCCAAATAAAAATAGGTATGCAAAATGTATGATAATATTGGTTGTGTTAAATGTAAATTAAGAACATGACGAGACTCGGAAAAATCGGATTTACGAATACTGAATTAATAATCTCACCATGCCCCATGAGAAAGACGAGCAATTTAATGTTGGGAATCCTTTAATTCCCCGTTTGAGCGGATCATCGGATGAATGGTATTTTTTATTGGTCATTTACGTTAAATTGCTATTTGATTCATGGATGATTTGACAACTCTTCCGTGTATTACACACATACATAAACAGTTGTCATAAATACTTTCTCTAGTCTATGCTTATTGTTTTTCACACAAGAATATCTAAAATTAACAAAACAAGAAATTTCTCACTAAAAATATTCCGAAACCACGCCACGCCTAGAATTAGTAAAAGTAGCCGTTGCTAGGTGTGGCCTAATTGTCTACACGCGGTTCATTGGTAGTGTAATGAGAAAACAGTAATTTGATTGTTTAACTTAATGGAAGGATAGAGTTTGTTCTAAAATGATTGTAGGAGTACATGTTCTGTAGTACAAGAAAAGTAGGTAGTTTAGTTATAATGATATTAAAATAAAATAGTAAAATACTAATCTAACAAATAAAGACACTAAATAATGCTTCACTATGTCATAATAAATAGTACATAAAGGACCTGAGTAATAAATGTAAACTGGACTTTATTTTGTTATTAATTAAGAGTACCTAAATAATTTTTCACACCACCTGCTCGAAAATGTCAAATTATATGTCATGTAACTCTAACCTAAAGTAGGTCATTAAAGCCCATGGGCAATAAAATTGTACTGAATTTCATTATAACCCTTGGTCAATAATGTGATTTGAATTTGGAACCTCAACTAAAAATTCGTATGAACACTTTTACTACAGAGGCCTATATACCCAAAAGAACTTGTTCGAAATTCGAACTGGCCATGGCCGTGGCGACTCGTGATTATAAAACAAAAGAAAATAAAAAGCGCGAACTGCAAATAGCTGTGGTGAATAAATAAATACCAAACTAATTTTTTTTTTAATGTTGAGTGACGAAACTACCGACTACCGACCAACATTGGTCAATTGTGTGGTCTATAGTGTATACGCTGGTGAGCCAGGCGTAGTCGTGCTAGAGGCGTACATGTCGGAATGATACGTAAGTCTAGGTAGGTACTTAGTGTTATAGTGAGCCAGTGTAATTAGAAACTAATAGATCCTACACTACTGTAATTAAAACTATTAGAATACCTTTTAAAATACCTTGATTCTAGTACTATTGCTTTTTATTTTCTCGCAGAAGGTGTGAAAAGTAGAGTATTCTCCTCGGGGATAACGCGTGTCTACGTCTTGGGCGAGCTTGAATCCCTCGCTGCACTCAGGATGCTAGTTTTAACTGCCTCGCTTCGCTCGGGAGTTAACTCATGAACTCCCTCGCTACGCTCGGGAGTTAACCCTAGCATCCTTCGTTGCACTCGGGATTCAATATTGCGCCCGTGACATAAGACACTGCTTTATCCCCTTGGTGAATAATCTACTATTATTTTAAACAAGTAAAGCCAGACAGATTTTATTATACTCAACCTAAAACAAACAAACCCAAATATCCGCACAACATGGCGTCACAGCTCAGTATTCCGTTTTCAAAAATCATAACCGTTAATAGAAATGTCAATCCGTTGGTATCGCGGCTTCACAGTGCAAATGGGACTGTGGGACTAGTCGTTTTATCGCTCAGTGACCAGGCGATGGGCCGATTGTCCCCTTCTGAATCAACAGGGTTAACTCAACGGCTTTGTATTACGTAATGCGATCTTTAGACTTGCTTATCTTTTGGGAGTTAAAAGGAATGTATTCTGTCCTTTAAGTTTTAGGTTCAGTTGAACTATTTGTGGTGTTTCAGTTTTGGGAATTTAATTCTGTGGGAAGAAAATCGATAGTTGAAAAATAACAGCTAAACTTTTGTAATTTGTATTGTAACTGAAAATTTATGTTACATGAAGAAAATAAACCTATTAACAACAAGCGAGTATCCAGACCTTAAGGGACTTTTTTAGACAATAAAATTCAGGATACCTAACATTTTTTAAGTGAGAATAAGTTTCATTCACGACCCCTTGAAACATAAATTACATAACATCACGCCTGTATTTCCCCGAAGAGGTAGGCAGAGGTCTATTTTATACTCACATTTCGCCAATTAAGTTTTAAGCCCCATGTAATAAGGGGCGAGCCTATTGTCATCAACCGGGTACAAATCCAGACTCCAGGCTGCTACTGAGAATTTCCTAATAGAAAAAATGCAAGAACACATTGTCCAACCTGGGGATCGACCCCAGGAAATGTGCTCAGCAGTCAGAAACATATAAATGTGTCAAGGTGTTATAAAACACCAGACATATTTTTATGTAAAACAGGGTCCACAAATAAGTCGCGACAACAAAGAATGTACGAATCTAGTTTCTGTATCACCTGTATTCTGGCCATAAACATAGATATTATCTGAGGGTATTTCATAAACGTGGCACTCCAGTAAATGCCACGGCCCGATAAATATCAATACACATGTACTACTTATTGGGTCGCCGTTTATAAGGTCTAAATGGATTTCCTTTGCCTCCCTAATACTATTTGTTGGGAAAGTACATTTGTAATGTCAGTTGAACGACCTTATGTAAAGATGTTTGTGTCGAACAAGAAATTTATAACGCATTGTGGGGTAGAGAAATATATATTATGCGTTAACTTTCTAGCTTTTATATTTTTTTGTACCGTCCTTTAACTCATACCTACGTATAATAAAGGTAAATAAAGTCCGTGCACAGCATTCTCTTTGTAAAAATATTGCACAATATTCTTGTTTGATTATAAAGTCAAATACAGCGCGCTTTTTTAGTTGTTAGTTAAACTTTCAGGACTGTTTATACTCGTTCTATTGAACAACTATTTTATAGAAATGAATAAAAACGCCAAAAAAATTATATTCAACGTTGTTGTACGCACGGCTACAGATCAAGCTATACATTTCCAGTATAAGCCGATCTCGCATTGTACAGGATTTCCTTACAGTGAGAGGTCAGTGTAAACTGGGAATGTATAGCTTGATGTGTAGCCGTGTGTACCAAATTCTACGAACAAAAGATACATAATAACGACACAGCAACCCGTAAAAAATGTTCTACCCACTTAATACAGGATGTAGGTACTATACTATGCGATCAAAATAAGAATAGGAATGACCTTGTGCCATATTGTGACGTTTCGTATTGAAAATTGCTGAGCTGTTTTGTTTTAAAAAATCTATCTATTCCAATAGATTTGTCAAATCAAAGACTCAATTAAATGAAGTGAAAAATAAAAAGTTACTGATTCGCACATAAATTTTCTTTGTAAGACTTTGTTTTCAAGTGATTGTTGACATTTCGAGGTCATTGACGTTCCTATTCTTGTCACGATCGCATAGTATAACCTACGTACACAACCATTTCACTTCAACAAGCAAACATCCAACTCTATAGATGTTGTACTTCGTACTTATTAAGATAAACTATTCGTCCTATCCGCCAGAATACGCCAAGTACTTCCCTCTTCCCTCAGCTAGACATAACACAGATGATTCAGATACTTGGTACTCGAGTGACGTCTGCCAATCGTAGAATGTTCTTGAAGCATCCTGAATTCGATCGCCGTTAATTAAAAGCACTCCGAATCAAACCCGGTTTGGTTCACTAAGTAATCATAACCGCACTGCAATGCGGTTGCATTTGTATGTCAATTAATATTTCAATAATTGGAACCAAATGTTCGGTTTATAGGATGTGAGTTTTGAATTGTCGTCAGCTGTACCTTTTTCAAATGTTTTTCATTCCAAATGATACGGTACTTTACAACACGGTCATTCTGACTTGGCTTTCACAGGAAAGTAAAAACCGTAATCTTGCTCTGCTTTCTCTAATAATAAAAATACGTACTCTTAAGCAGAAAATAGATTTATTGTCTTCCTGATTTCACGAATTATTTCCTAACCGCGTATTCAGAAACCATTGTAGATTGTGCTAGATTTCTAGAACCAGCGTGATGCATCACACAATGCTTTATAATTTTAATTTATCCCGAAACCATTGCGTGGTACAGAGCTCCAGCAATCGGAATGGGACCCAACGTTGACGACCAGCGTTGAGACTATTTTTTTTATTCATAAATTACATAAATTGACCCCTGGATACTTGCCATAACAAATGTAAAAAACTGTAACAAATCACTCCCAATTTTCTGTCATTAGCTCCCGGTCTATTCTGGGTAGCACAATGGTTTCTAAATACTCAACCGGGCCCGTGCCTCTCGTTGTTTTATAGACAGTTGAAACCAGAATCCGAAATAATACTACTATATTCGAATTTCTTTCTGTGAAATAAAAAAGCTTCGAGATCTTCGTTTGGTACATACATTCTGACATCAAACAATGCTTTTAAAATTATCCTTTTGTTAAAATTCAATTTACATTTCCTAATTTTTAAGAAGATCCACTTATATAATTGGTTTTCTGTCAAAAGTATTTTATCACGACGAAGTTTAATTAAGTTTCTTATTTTATTCGCACGGTTTAGTCGGTCGCCCCGTTGCGTAAATAAGCTTAATATTCATCCTGATTTGTCAGGGCAGACTACAACAGCCCAGGTGCGTTTTATGCCCACCGGGTCTAAATCACCTTTTGAATTTTTAACCCTATTCACCCAATTCGGTAATATTAAATTTGCCAATTTTATGAATGATTTGAGGTCGTATACACCCTCAAAATATCAATAATGGCAACACGCACAATAAAAAAGTTAATTCTGATTTTTTATTGGTCGTAAATCTTTTATGAATCTCAAATTCGGGAACCTTTGGCGACGACGGCGACGTAAAGTTTTATAAGTGTTTCATTGCTTAATTAAAAACTGATAATTAATATCTTGTTTGACAGTTATATTTTTAGAATAGTAAAATATAGACTCGGGCCTAAAATGGATTTCAAATTAAATAACTAGTTGGCTGGGTGAATTTATCGTGACATTTTTATTTTTACGTTCCTTCGTTTATCAATGCGCCTTCACTTTGAAACGTTTAACGACATATTATGAAAGTAATAAAAATCTAGATGATTTGTTTTAGATATAATATAAATTCCGTATCCAAGAGAAGAATTTATTATAATGTCTTTGTCACCATAGTATCTTTTGGTATTTACGACTTTATAAAATATTTTGATTAAAAATACTTCGAATAGCATTTAAGTATCTGCTTCATTAAAGTGTTTTAACGGAAAAAGACTCAGCTTTTTTCTAAAAATAATTTCTTTTTTCGAGGTCTTATTACAAGACTAATCGCTTACCTACTCCTAAATTAATTTGCTAATCAATGTCAATTGCCAATCAATCCTTTTAGGACAAACGAGTTCCCTCTCAGTCTAGAGTCGTAAAACAAAATAGGATTGAAAGTGCGAGCTCCTAAATAAATAACGTCAACATTTTATGGGCCATTGATTCACCGATGGAGCGTAAAATTTGTGTTGTAACCACAATTTGTGTCGTCCTCAAAATAGATAAAGTTCATATTAAGATTACTTGTCGGGATAAAATGGGGGGAGTCTGAATTTTTCGGGTTATAAATATCGGTTGAAGCTATTTTCTCCACTCTCGCGTACCTTTAGTGACGTGATAGAGATAGATTGTGTTTTACGAGCGAAAATCAAGTGATTGAGTGTACAGTTTTCTTTACTGTTACTTGGGTTTGGTATATTTTATTTATGTATCACGTAACGATAGATGTTGTTAACTTTGACAACTATTGTGATGAGATACCTATTAATAAACTGTGACGATAATAGAACTGTTAGAAAATGGTTGGCTCATTTCAGTTACTCTGCAGAGTAACTGAAATGAGTCAATCATTTTAACAGTATGAATTGGACGTAGTTATATGCAAAATGAATCCAACCCACATGAACTTGGTTTTGAGAAAATTGTCCTTTCAGTCAAATAAATATAGGCAATTAACGAGATCTAACTTTGATTTTGCCTTTTAAATAATGGCTATAAAGTTGATATATACCTAGGTATATACAGTTTATGACCGTAGCTCATATAGTTTTTTTTGGGTTGGATCCATTTTGCATAACCACGTCCAATTAATTCAATTATTTGATACCTTTCTCTTATTTTATGTCCTACCTACTCTAATAAAATGGTATTAGAATAAGAATCCAATAAAGGTGGAATAGTATTGGTAATGCAGTGCACACTGACTCTAACTGCATATGCACAAGTTGGGGATAACTCAGGAAAATAGGTTACTTAAAGACAATAAACTGGATTTAAGTTAGGTACTACATATTCCACGCTATGTAGGACAGTTCTCAAACTTAGTATGTTGTTTCACCAAATATAGATTGACTTCATAAACAGAACTTCGAGGGAACACTGAAGTAACTTAATAGCATTCGAGAACTCATTCCAAATTCAAAACTAAATATTGCATTAAGGCAATCGATTAGTTCTAATCGCACTAAACATGATCGACAGCTACCGATTACCTTCTAGCCAAACTACTCGATGAAATAGTAGATAAATACGAACAATAAAGACAATAATTATGTCTGACCCACTTTATCGATAAAAATGAAGCGGTATCGAGTGTTGGTCTATTTCTTCACGATTGCTAGGAAACGTTGCTATTTGCACAGATTGTTCGATTTAGAGGGTTTATTGGAGTAGGCATTCGATTTTATCTCACATTCAAGCAAATATCCAATTACTTAGAGGAGAGCTTTTTCTTAGAAGATGAACGTTGTTAGGATGATAATAAAACTGTATCCTTCGATGAATACTATTGAGGCAGTGTTGATTTTCTGTAATTCTGTGTGAGGAACTGTATGTACTATATCAATCGGAAATAAATCGTTCAATAAATAACAGAATAACATGCTATCTGGAGTTATAAAATCGATTATCTTTCTTTCATTTTTAATTCATGATTTTTTTAATTCATCATAAATGATTAATTTTAAAACGTTTTCTATTGTTATATTGATACCGGCAAAACTTTTTTAAAACAGGCTGTATAAGTTATGCAAACGATAAATTGCATTAAAAAAATATCGTACAAAATGTAACTCTTCATTAAAAAAAATGTTTACATAAAAAGCTCATACAAATTAAAAATACACTTGACTACTTTAACCTCATATCCTTAATTATGACAAAGGTAACGGCTAAGCAGGGAGGCTCAAAGTAACCAAAAGCTGTTAAAGTAACAAGGTAGGCTAAACTGAAATATAATTACGGAAACCTCACGCTAATTCTGTAGTTACGTGTTTATTCTATTTAAGTTTTGAAACGGGATAATTAGCTTAAATCATCAGGTGTATGAATGTCTTTTTGTTACACTGTTATTGTTTGTGGGTGATATTATTTTTAAGGCAGAATACTTTGTTTAAACCTAAGCGTTTCCATTTGTTTGTTTTCTTTCCTTGTTTCCTTGCATATAAGTACCACAGCATTAGACAATATTAAAGAGTTACTTATACTATCGATACAGCTCTGTTCATCCTACTACAATCATTATACGTAGAATATGTCCCGCAAGGCACACATAGTCACCATTTTAAAATTTTAATAAAAATAAATTATGTACCACCTTATAAAAATTATACGCTTACTTTTCGTTATAATGAAAACGAAGAAGATATAGAAAACTAAGATAACTGTTCATTTTTTTCTGAAACTTGCTCAAGAAAAACAATTTTTTACTTCCATTTCCCGATCATTAAGGAAAATATTGCGATAAAATCATAAACGAAAACTTTCAGGTACACATTAAAAATTCATAAGGCGTTGTTCAAGAAAAACCGTTCAGTTTTATTTACCGACAATAATTTTTCATGGTATCAGTTTTGCGATGTCCATAAAAATGAAATATCGTTGGGTTACGTAACTATAACCTACTGTCTAACGTTAGGGACTAATATCGCGTAGTACCAGTCTTCAAATGACACCGACGGTGACGCATCGACTAAACTTAGAAAATCAATACTAAACATGTTATGGTGGAAAGTAGGATATGTTTTGTTGGGGATAACGAGGTGTCAAAGAATTTTGACAGATTAAAAAAAAATAGGTAAGTACTTTGCAAAGGTGTAAGCTAATTTTATGTAGCTATAAGTTTAGGCTAGCGAATTTCAATGAAATCATGGTGTTTAATTAAATGAAGATTCGTTTTCATTGCGACGCCAAACAAAGTTAATGATCCTCTAGGCTTTTTTTTGTTCATTACGCAGAGCAAATAGTATTATAAAGTAACAGGTCAAGGCTTCGCTATTGGGAATTTTTAATATACTTAGTACGCATTTTTTTTTATTTCGTTACCAATCGTCAAAACTTGGACGGCCGCGGCGCGGGCTAATAAATGCGAGCAAAAAACGTATCCCATATTTACATGTTGCTATTTTTCATTCCACCTAATCGTTGTTAAAGTTGAAAGTTCCATTTGTTCTCGACCCTAGACATCAGTCTACGTCAGCGAGGAGGTTTTTGTGGTCGCACCTACATTAGCTCCGTGCCTACAAATGTGGGTTTTACTGGAGCGGTCCAACACTCTGTTGCGGCTAATCACTTTACAAGTTTCGTCTCATTAAGCTGATTGTGACCCGCTGTAGTTCATAGTTCTGTATGTAGGAAATCGAGCCACTTCGTTACGACCTCAACCGAATCGATTTCAATCATAGTCGAACGGAAAATTTTCTTTCCACCGTGCTATTTCATTCGACCCCTCTACAAAACAACTGATGAAAGTTTTCTTTCATAGCCGTATCAAAAAGTTTTTATGTAGCCCTAATTAAAAACACTACGCAAGCTATCGACCAAGTTGAATTTAAACTTTATCTGTGGTCATAATACATTTTGCTATGTAAACCAATCTACTAGTACGTCGGTGATGTAAACTAGCGTGAACTAAAGTCTTACCCATGAAATAAATGTAAATTCAGTGAATAGGTGACTAACTTTTTTTATGTAAAGTTACGCGGAAGTTCTCCACTCTCGAATAGCGAAGGAACTGTTTCCTAAAGCTAAACACATTATATTTGCTGCGAGATAACGAGTGAAACAACCCTTTGCGCGTAAATTGTTACTAAAGAAAAAAGGGGAAAAAGGTTCTTTCGTACATTAGATACTAAAAGTAGAATACGTTCTTAGAGAGGCGTAGTTAAATCAATTTGGGCGGGTCGCACAGATCGCGATACATTTTCTCCAGAGAAATATTCTTTTATTCGACGATTGGCCTTCGGAGCTTTTGTTTTCGATCGCTTTCCTTACAGGGATGTGGCTTCTAAGATCGTCTTACAAGATTTAAAACTTAGATGCACGTGAATTATAGCTTATTGACAGGGATGTAAATTATATTTATCTTCGAAAATTATCTAGACTTACTCAGATTCAATTTTCTGTGCTAATGTCAGCTGCTGATGCATATTAATTTGTTTTATAATAAATAAATACTTTCTTTATGCTTAGACAAGGCATGTTTCACAACATGAATAGACGACCTTCAATACCTCAGCAAGATTAAAACAATAATTTGAACAGCAAAATTTCTTCGAAGCTTTATGAAAATCTAGGAACAATCCATTGTATCCCGAAATAGGTTGTGTGTGCACCGATAACATTATTTGCACTCTTTATTTCACGGTTCGATACGACCCTTTGATGGGGCAAATCAACCATTGATGCGTAGTGACGTGTTAAGCAAATCACTCATACGACTGACCATTATGAGATCCCATTCTGTATATCCCACCCCTTTGGCTTTAAAGGAAATGAACCATCCGTTAGTATTCAATAAAAATCGATGGTGAATAAAACAGTCGGTTAACAAAAAAACAAAAGCTTATTGATGAAACTGGAATCGATTTTGATATTTATGCTGATGAAATTGTTAAAACGAATAAGATAGATACAATGTCTAGTATTGTAATCTTATTCAAGCTAGCGTATAGATTTTGAATTTCCTAATTATTTTGGTTTATTGCATTATATTGAGATGCATCTAGATAACTTGGAAACCGACCTCAACCTTCTTGGAGAGGGCTAGGATAATGATCTTAATTAACTTGTTAAATCATGGATTACTGCTAATATCAGCATGATTATCTAAATCATCTAATCTAATCTCTTGAGCTTTGCAAGCTATACACTCCTGATTTAGGTTCAGACTTAATATTATGTTAGGTACTCAAAGAGAAGCCAGTCCATTGAATGCCTTACTTAGCATCCATTCAGTGTGAAATTCATTAGCGTATATTCAGCTGCAGGGTTTAATTTGATTTTATAGCAATGTGGAGTACATTGCCACTTAACAATGTAGGTCAAATATCTACAGGGTTTACATGATTCTGCCATGAGTCTGCCAATGAATGATCAAAGGAAAACGGACATAATCACCATATTTGACAGACGGTTTGCTTTGGGACCACACCAAGTGGCCGATGGAAACACAGTTTGTTGTTTCGTCACCAGAGGCGAATGTCGACCCATCCTCCCGATATATCCCTAATCCTATCCCTATATCCGTTTCTGTTTACGACACCCATGGGAATAGGGGAATGGCCAATTTTCCATAAAAAATTACGCCACCTATGCAGAGTTTGCCCCAAAGCATAATTTTCGACCTAATATACCAAAATATATTTTTAGCATTAAACGTATACCAAAAATTACGTTGTTCCATCGTGTCGTGTACAAACGGAGGGACTCTTCATACAGATAAAGCCCTCTTTATTGTCTTCTGTAATTGAAAGGTCGGAGGTATTTCCCTCTCGCAGCTTTTAAATGTGTCTCAGCTGGGTCCGCGCTCCGTAAAATAGCATTTTTGCCCCTCAATACGTTAGAATTTCACAATTGTTAACTTTATTCCGTTTATTTCGGTCCAAATTAGTTTTATTGTTGCTCTAATGGCAACTATTAAGCGAAATCAATGTTTATTTGCCTATAAATTGGAGTGAACAATTCGTAAAGTTGAGCACTAAAATCGGGAGTTAGGGCTACAGTATTAGAACATTAGCTGGTTCGTTTCTTTAACTTTGTTTAGCGGAGTTCCTGGATTGTTGCCAAGTACCTACGCTCCTCTCGAAAGAGTTGTTAGTGTGCTCGTCAGCAGCTACCAGGTCCCTATTGCAATGTTACAATGACTTTCTGATTTCCTCATCTGAATTGATGGAGGTCTTTACTGTACCCAGGAATGGCTTGAAGAATTTATATTCGTATGAATAACGTCAGTAGGTATGAATATCTCAGATAAAACCGTTTAACTCCCACGTACGGGTTCTAAACGTCAAACCATTATCATAGGATTTTTCATAACGTTCATTTTGGTTATGGTCTCCCCGTCTCATATTTCGGACAATATTTCAAAACATTCTCGCAAAGTATATTTACTTACCTGGAAATGACAACAGTCACTGGGTAACGTTTAAAGGTGGACGCACATTTATCCGCGCCGAACGAGTCGAACGAAGCAAATTTTCGCACATCAATCCGCGCCGAAAGAATCGACCACGCCAAACGAATCGACCGTATTTATTATCAATGAAATACAGGTGCGCGCGTTGCCCACGTATGACGCAGATATCAGAATGCGCGCACACCAGCTGCTTCGTTCGCACTGTCCGCACCGCATCTGATGACGTCATCCAAATTCCTTAAGGACTTGGGTACCTTCCGAATTTTTTCAGCTAATCGCACGATCGCCGCAATTGGTGGACGAGGTTTCATAAGATTTCATATAAAGAATTCTAAAACTCGTTTCGTTCGGCTCGTTCGGCGTGGACAAATACCTATGCGTCCACCTTTACATTTTAACATCCGTACCCACGTTATAGCATTTTTTATTGTTTTACGTGACAGGTGATAACCACGTTGTCGGCCTTCAAGCATTCATGCCTAAAAATTTGCTCTCATTCGAGTATATTTTTATAGACGATGAAAAAATATTCTTGGTCTCCGAGACAGATTCAGTTGTTCCAAACGATGATAATGTTCGCTTCGTTTACTTGACAACTCAAAATAATTCCAAATTTTGTGTTTCGCGAAGTCGTATCTTTTGATAGGTAACTGATATTTTCTTGGGTACCTAGGTATCGCTTTTCTGTCCTTCGCACATTTCCGAGGAATGGAACAGTAGCGTCGTTATTTCGTGTTAGAATATCACAAGACGTTACTTTGACATCGTTTCGTGTAATTAATAATTAGGTAAGACAATTTCCGCAATGAAGTTTTTCATCATGGAAAACTTGAATAAAATAAAATGTTAATTATTTTGTCAATAGATATATAACAATATGAATAGTTGGACCAGAAAATATCAATGTTGTTGTAACTATTCATAAACAATGTATACGTTCATAAACGCAAGTAAGACGAAAATTCCGTAAAATAAGCCACAATATTTTGTAAAGACCCGTAAATACTTATAAGAATAAAAATCCCGGTAACGTAAAAGGGTTTTGTTATTTATATTTACCATTTTTCTTCTGTTTTTTTCCGGGTACAATTTTTTTTTTAGTTAGGTAACTAACTAGTTTACTAACCGAATGTAACTACCTACATTCGGTTAGCAAATTAGATTTAAAGGCAAAATAATTTATATTTATGATACTCAATAAATATTATTGAGTATCATAAATATAAATTATTTTTAGGTATTATAATGTGTTAATGTTTCCATAACCTTCCTTGTAAGTATAGATATTATGTAGCCTATATAGAATATGCTACGCCCCCGCTACATTAGCCCGCCTTACTGCCGCCTTTTGTTTGACGCGTCCTTCAAGCTTTTATAAGTTCAAGTACTTACCTACTTAATATTAAATCGATTAACGCCTAATAACGTCGAATATTTATCGATTTTCCTCTTAACCATGTCCCATCATATAAATATAATTTATTATATTTATTGTGATTGTTTGACTATTGCGTCTGAAGTATTGTATTGGTATTTTTGTAGATGCTAGTCTCTTTTACCCTTCGCAATTGTGGGTTAAAAATATGATAAAGTAGACTGAATGCCAGCAGTAATCAATTTTTTTTCTCTTTTGTCCTCAGCGAGCGACCTAGAGTCAATACGAGCGCTCTTCAATGAGAAGGAAAAGGAGTTATCAGTGGCGGTGGCCAAGGTGGAGGAGCTGACGAGGCAGCTGGAGGAGTTGAGGAGGGGGAGAGTGCAGCCCGCGCCCCCCTCCGCCCACGAGCTGGACAAGCTGCGTCGGGAGTTAATGGTGAGTTCCGAAGTAAGCTGGAAACTGTATTTGATTTATGTTTTGTTAAAATCTTGCATCAGAAATTAACTTCAAACTAGCAGCAATTAACTTACACAATTAACAAACAGCAATTAACTTAAAAAAATTACAGTCATGTCAGTCACTCAGTCTATCTAATAAAAGAATTTCTAAAATCTATTACGAGTCCGTGCGGCTGTTCTAACCAACCGATTTGCATGTTTTTTTTTAATGAAAAGTAAAAAACCTATTGACGCACAGATTTGTCATGCATTGAAATGCTATGGAGCAGCACGGGTCCCCTAGTGTCATATTAAATATTTAAGTTAATTTTAGACGTTACGGCAACACTGTGGCGGAAAAATTGTAAGGAAACCTGGTCTTAGGACCACTTGCATAAATGCTTACTGACTCAAATACCAACCGTTCAGTGGCGAAGGGTCCCTGCAATACGATTCCTACCGGCTACCCTTTGAAAAATTGCACCAGCGGTATTGACTACTATTGTCAAATATTTAAATTAGCTTTTCGTAGCCAGGTAGCATTTGTAGGTCCGGCTTACCTCTTACAAAAATTGACCCTTCGCCGCTGCGACCGTTTGAAACAACCCAGGGTGGATTGTTTCAAACGGTCTTTGACAATAAGCAGTGAGAACGTTGGTTTTTTGTGCAAAAAATGTGTACAATTTCGGAAACATGTAACAACTTATTGCTTACCTATGTACCACAATAAAGAATAATTGAATTGAATTGAATTGAAAAAGGGCATTTGCTTTACAGTGGAATTTTATAAGTTCTAAAATCAAAGAGTTGTTCGTAATTTCAAAACTTATTTATTAATAACTCATATTTAGTTACAACGCTATTGAAGTTAGGGCTCAGATAAAAGTACCTATATAGGTATAGGTACTTTTATCTGAGCCCTAACTTCAATAGCGTTGTAACTAAACTAGATAGCTTGCAGTGTCAAAGGGTTAGGGGAAGCTGGTACAGTAAAATCATAATAAAATAATACTAATAAATAATTCCGTTGTACTTATGTCATACCTACCTATTTGCTAATTGAAAATATATAAATACCGTGAATAAACTAAAAAGTATGACATAAATAAAACGGAATTTACACTAATATTATAAAGAGGCAGACTTCACAAACCTTCAAGAACTTTATGGAGAACTCTCAGGGACACAGGTTTCCTCACGATATTTTCCTTCACCGTTAAAGCAAGTAATAATTAATTTCTAATACGCACATGACTTCGAAAAGTCAGCGGTGCGTGCCTCGGAATTGAACTCGAACCTTCACCGTGAGAGGCGCATGGTATACCACTATTTTATTGTACCAGCTTCCCTTCACCCTTTGCCACTGTATCTTGAACCCTGGGGATGGACATGGAATGTTTTAACCACAAATACGAAGTCGTCCCTGTAAGATGGAAGGGGAACCGCGGGCAACTAAGTTACAAATACATATTATTAAATTACAAGATTGTAGAACAAGATCTTAAATGGCAGTGCGACTCTTCAAAGTTCCTTGATAATATTAAATTAACTGCCAGCTCTTTGTGTTTTCCATAAATGTAATATTAAACAGGTGTAAGGTACACCACGTCTAAACTTCACAAGTTCATTCAACTTTGTAACAACTCTGAACAATTTAGTCTCAAAATTATTTGGAACAATGATCTATTTATAAACTTGACTTATTGCTTCCCCGTCTTTGAAGGGGGAAGGACTCCAAGTACCGACAGCGGTTTATTTTATCATAATTAATAAATGAAGATAATAACCGCATGTCTCAGTTTTAGATAAAGTGAACTTAGTTAGGACCTTATAATGAATATATATAATTCTCATTTTACTCTGCTCTGCTCACTTCACTCTAAGATGCTCCCTTGATTCTTAATGTTAAAATATATTACCAAAAAACTAAATTTAAACTATCAGCAAAGAATAATAACTACGTAAAGAAGCGACACTCATTCCTCCCGTCAACTTAACGTATCCTCCAACGTTACAGTAGTCCTGGCGGTATTTCCGTGTCGTGATTGGCATAGCTCAGCCCGAAAATGATTATCGAGACACACAGAACAAAGGAGAGCGCAAGGAGCGCGCGCTCAGTCATACTTTGATTTGTTTTCATTTTGAAAAAGTCTAAACAGAACAGAATATGAAAAGGAAAGTCAACAGGCCTGGTATAATACCATTCCGAATGAAGCTGAGAGCTAAAGCTACCACTCAGTTCATAATACACTTTTAGGAGATCCCTCGTCACCAATCAGGCCCTTGTCAGTCACTTCAACAAACGTCCGAAAGCCGATAAATTGTAATCAGGCTAATACAGTAAAAATCAATGAGGCCATTTTTTTTTAAGATTTTTCCAGGCCACCTTTCGACATTCTGTTTCGTACATTTTGGTTATTGCATAACAGTCATTATTGGAAATAGGAATAGGTACTTTAATACAAACGCCACAGGTAATCTTTCAATACATATTATTACAGAAAGTTATCTTTTAAAAGTTTTATTATTAATTTTTGTACAAAATTATGTTATTTTTATTGCCTCCTGAAATATTTTTGTTTCATTGTTCCTAAATGAACATGAAACACGACGAAATAAGATGGCAATTACTGCACCTTCTATTCTATTCTATTCGTCTCTATGTGAATTAATATCCTAATATATGCAGATTACGATGACTGACTGTATTAATGTATTAAAAGATAACGAGACCCTTCTCTATTTATAAAACCAAAAAGATTTAAGAAATAGCCTAAAAAAATAATAATTTGGTGATAGGTACAATAAATTTCATTAGGTAAACTTATTTTCTTTATTATCTGGCCACAATAAAGAAAATAACGTATTTTTTTTAGATTTTGCATTAGTAATTCAACGCCAAACTCCAGATGCATTATTCCTCTCTGAATCAGATTTATGAACGCATTACTATAAAACTCTATTTTAATTTTCAAACAAAAGAAATAAAAATGTCTTCCCTTCTATAAGTGACAAAGCATTTTCTACGTACATTGATAGATTACTATATTGCTAGACGTTAGTGTACGAATCAATCAATCGAGTACGAGAATAGAATAGAGGCCGACTTTTCAAAAAGGTTATGGTGATTGATTCATTGTGCCTTTATTGACTAACCTAAATTCGACAATTCGACCTATTTACCTAACACTTTTAAGAAATAAACTAGTTCATATCACCTGCAAATACTGCAATCATATCGGCATCTTGATAATGCCATTCAAAATAAACAAAAAATAAGTAAACACCACTTTGAAAAAATGATTTGTGTGAAACAAATTCGAAAACCTCAAAAAAAACTTATATATAACAAACCAAATCAAAGGCATCGATTTTCAAAACCGTTTCACCCAACCTTATTAAATTCATTATTTTCGAAGTCGACTTTTCTTTTATATACTTATTTGCATTTTACGTGTCTTCCAAAAAGTCTTTGATGGTCAATAGCGTCCTAACAATGTAATAAAGGCGATGATCCCACCTGGGAGATGGCTCGGATAGCTAACGAGCTCACTAACACGCGGGACTGTAATATTTGTAGAGAGAGTGCCCCGCCAACTAGGTTGCGGGCATTCGGCCGCTTGAACCCGCATCTTGGACTTGATAGTTGGGTGGTTATTCTGTAAGCTTTTAGTTTAGGAATATGCATGATCTTCTTTTTTTGTTATTAAATATATTGAGTGATTCTCAAAAAGCATATGACCCGAGCGGGATTTGAACCCGCGACCTCTGCCATTCCGTGGCGTTCTTTTTTTGTGTTATTATTTTTGTATGACGAATATTGTGTAATTTGTATTTGGCAAAAAGCGATAATATAATATAGATTTTTCAGAAACTGATTTTAATCTTGAGATTCTATCATATATTTGCAGTGTTAATAAGTAAAATATGTTATAGGTATGCCTAATACTTGTCCAACTAATGTGCACCTCTTAGAAAAAGTATTGAATTTTTGTATGTCTACCGAAATATTTAATTTATATGGGTACCAAGGTACCGACAAAAT
This sequence comes from Thalpophila matura, assembly GCA_948465475.1. Lineage (NCBI taxonomy): Eukaryota > Metazoa > Arthropoda > Insecta > Lepidoptera > Noctuidae > Thalpophila > Thalpophila matura. The sequence continues at coordinate 9,727,855 of OX419190.1, read as the reverse complement.
ATTTTCTAATATAAGTAATGATATAATATTCTGCGTAGAAATACGTAAACATAATTTATTGTTCAGAAGTAATACAAAAAATGAGAATACTAATAAGCTATTTATATGAAGCAAAGATTCGAGAATAGTCCCTGTATATGAGACGACAAAAAACTCGCGCGACTGGCTTGGATGTATTGCCAAAGAAACAATATTGAATTCGTCGAACTGGAATAATGAGACATGCGTCTAACAAGACTTTTGGTCTCCGTATATATTTTCTGGAGACGTTGTATAAAAACATCCAACGCCTAGTATATTACAGAGAGAAATAATAAAGTAACTCGGTGTTCTGTCGGGGATAACAGGAAAAATAAAAGGTAATATTGGTGAAAATATCGCCGTGTCCCGCTAGTTAATCTCGTAAACGGTTTGAATTGACATTCGGTGCGGCGTGACAGCTGTATAGATAGGATAAACAAACCAAGAGTAGAAAACGAAAGGATTTCATTGAGCATGACATTGTACACACGACGCGAGCCATAGTCAACACAAGCCTGGTAATTTATGGATTCAATAGTAGGTTAAACACTTAGAAATAATTTACACTAATAGAACGACAATTAATTAAAATTATTACGAGTTAGAGAAATAGGCACCTATAAATTATTGTGCTAAGCTGAACCCGTTGAGCTAGCAAACTGCAATTACAGATGGACATCGCAGTCTATCAATATAAACCTACATGATAACATGATAGATACGTCACTAGGTACTTGTTAATTAATTTATTAGACGTTAACGATCGATAATATTTTGACCATGATACGAATCTATGATAGGGATAGAGTGTGAACTTACAAACGATAATGTAATTAGGTAGCCAATACGTGTTGGAGACTCAGGGTTGCATACTTACGGACAAAGTTACAGTACAAGTAAAGGACTTTGTGAAATTCGAGCAGTTGTTAGACTACAAATGGGGAGCTTTTCTTTTAAGATCACATTCCAGTGCTCCCAAATTCTGAATAGTCGGGAAAAATTTGCTGCTGTGCCATACCTTGTAGGAAAGAACACAATTTATACGATTTTTTGGGTTGATTTTAAGATAACAGTAGAGGTACTGAAATGGGTCATTATTGTAATAATTGATGATGATGTCTCAAATTTCTTGTAGGATTTTGCTTGTTATTTCAGCTGATATCCAAAGCATTTTCATAGAACATTTTTAATTGCTTGCTACGTGCTTAGTTTCTAGATAGTAAACGAGTACTTACTTTAATATATTGTCCCCAGTGGGATGCACGTAGCTGCAAGGTGATCCGACATGAGACATGCTCGGACCGTCTGGCTACTGAAAGTTTCTCAATTACTGAACTTTATAATAAGGTTCCTGGGTTTTCCTCGAGTAGTCTACCATAACTATAAAAATATCGTGTCTTCAAAATAACTGAACAGTTTAATTGATTTAGATTTATTGTCATGGGTTTTACGTAGCCGTAAGTTCAATTATTAGATTATTACCTAGTTAATTGTTTTATGTAATAGATATTTTGACTTTTGAAATCGTCAACCTTGAGGTAGTATCATTTATAATCGTGATGATGAATAGCTAGATGTATAAATTAATGCCTTTTGAAAATTCATCAAATCAGTTTTGAAAAGAAGTGTCTAGAAAAGTTTTCTGGAACTTTTTTTATTATATAACCTCGTTCAGATAATAATAACTAATACCAACCCTACAGGTAACTACGAGTACAACTGAACCCGCGTCACCGAACTAATTTCGCTAGTGCGTCTAATGCCAACATTTTGATTCAGATCTATTTGACAATTTAGTTACCGACGCGGCATTCAACCGGCCCAGTGTCCATCTTAGAAGAAAAAAAACTATAGTGTAGTGAATCATTAATGGAACAGTGAACGTTCAAATTAGATAAGTGTTGTGAAGTAACTGAAATACCTGTGTTATAACAAGTGGGTCGAGGGCGAAAGGTCAGTATTAGAGTAAATCAAGTTAGTCTGCTAGTACCTACCCGTTTCAATTTATGTCGTTTATTTCGTAAACTGGACCTTTTTGTGTCCTCTTTCGAGTTCTTTGTTATTTATGCAGTGTGGATCGGATTTCAATGAGAAGTAACTTTCTGAGAAATAAGTGCCTAATATTTGACTTACTTAAATACATAATTTATAAGAATCAAGTAGATACGCTTGTTTTCTGTTCTTTTCAACTTAAACAAGCAAAAAAAATCGCTCAATTTATTTCATAGTTTTTTTTTATTCATTCAATGCAGTCATGTTTTATTTTAATAGTTGGCTTTGTATTCTGTAATTAACTAGCTATCTACAGACTTATTAAATTTAAATATAATTTCACTAGGAAACTAGAATTATAAAACCGTTACCAACTATAGAACTTAGAATAACAATTCAAACACTCATAAAACTATATTACAGGTAGCTAACGGACGTTCAATTACCAATATCCCCAGTAATTACAACGGACTCTCTAAAGGCGACATGTCTACCAGATTAATATTCTCACTTAGGGTCCTAGCTATTTAATTCGCTCATAGTCTAAATTGACGTTGTCAATCTACAGAATTACCTTCCTGATGGGACTTGTACCATTAACGCCAAGCTACCTGAAAATATAGTATGAGTATGAATAAGGGAGGAGTTTAGCTTGCTTACTTGAGAAAAAAGTAAAATTAAAGAAGAAAATTGAATCCACTTATCTTGGTTGAGTCAATAGTGCTCGCGTCGTCGTTGTGAATCGTGGGGAATTGTAACTTATTTTTAGATCTGTAGTAACAACTGCCTCTTACGAATATTAATTAAATTAAAAAAATGGTATTTAAAAAATAAAAAAAATATTCGATTATATTATATTAATATCACATTGTGATTAATTTAATTGCGGTCTAATGGTATTACGGGAGCTATTACCTTATCTGAAAGTCTGAAAACTATCCATGACTATTAAATCGGTTTTAATCTGTTTAGGTATGTTTCGACATCTTGAAAAAATTACAATTTTTAGACTTTTAGAAAAACAGTTTTCACTTTTGCTTATTTAATTACAGCTCTCCAACGACTTATTCTATAATACATAATTATATTTAAATTGATTTTGAAGTGTTTAGATCTTGGTGAACTTGGCACGTACAGGAGTGCACAGCACTTAAAGCAAAATTATATTTAAATTAATGTAAGGTACCTACGCTACCTACTTATTTTCACAACTTATGTAGCTATGTCTAAGATTTTGTAGAAAAATGTAGGTTCTTACTTGCACACGATGGTTCAACATAAAAGATTCTGATCTATAAATTATGTTTAAATTGTTCAAAATTACAGCCAGACTTTCGTTATCTAACGAAATTTAGAGTCCCAGATGTATTATTAAGTCCCTAAAAAGGAGGATTTTTCTCAACTGAGACCATAGTTTTCATAAGTCATTCTATACAGGGTAAAATTAAAACCAGTGCGGATATTTTAGGAGGTGAAAGCACTCATGAATATGATCAACTTTTATTATGGGACCGACACTGAAATAAGAAAAAAAAAACAGCTGTTCCATACATTTTGATCGTGTTTTAGTGCATTTTTGTAGGGAACAGCTGATTTTTTTTTTCATATTTCTTTGTCGGTCCCATAATAAAAATTGATCATATTCATGAGTACTTTCACCTCCTAAAATATCCGCACTGGTTTTAATTTTACCCTGTATAAAGAACTGGAGGGCTCTTTCGTAATGACAGTGTCAGATTTTTAGATAAGTACAGTTTGTTTTTGGTACAAAAATATAAGAATAATAAATAGTTTTAGACGATACCATAATACTGATACCATAATAGGTTTTTAGATCTGACAGAATAGTTATTTGAACTGTCATCCACCACAACCAAAAACTTAACTATGTACCATTTTTATATGTTCACCTGCTTAGCAAAAAAGCTGCATCTCTGATCTTTAAATGCATCCATCATCCCTTTACGTGCAGGTAGGTACATAACACCACCTACATTTCATCGTACAAGAATTAACCTCGATGGGTAAAGCGAACTAATAAAAAAGTAAAGCATTATGAATCAGCTGTTTATTTTCCCACGCGCCTTATATTTATCGATCGATATCGACATATAATTAGGTACTAAAGGCCTTACCACAAAAAAAAATAAACATCTGTTAAACACGAATGCTACCAAAAATAATACACACTTGTTTTAGACAAGTTAGTGCTAAAACAATTGCCTATTATTTTTGGTAGCATTCGTGTTGAACAGACGTTTATCTTTTTGTGGTACGGCCGTAAGCATCTATGTATCGATGACCTAGCGACTCAACGTGAAAAATACACACACTTAACTACAAAAGAAAATTATGCTTTGCCTACTTTAAGCTGCAATATTTTTTGAACGTTGTTGTTCCATTCGATTATACTCGATGCACAAGCAAATAAGTAACCCGACACAAGAAATATAGAAATAATGGAATAGGTATAAACCATAGGGCTCTTTCACATTTTTTATTGACGAATCGTCTTTTTTTTACGTTTTTTTTTTTTTTTACGGCTGCAATGCTTTTTATAGCAATAGTATTAGACAGAACCTCATACATACAAACTTTATCAAGTGGGTATAGATAATAATTAAATAGTTTGTGTGTACCATACCTTTGTTGAGTCAAACCACAGAAATGGTGTCTACTCACGTGCACAAACGCCCACCCAACCCAACTAAGCACATCAACGATTCAGTGCGTACCTACCCAACCGCATAACTCAAAAGGCAATGGACAAAAATATAATAAATGATAAACATAAACCGCGATAGTTTTCTTACTGTTCCAAGTAGTTTATTTTTTTCTCCTCGTTAAACTCTATGAAACGAAAAATACAAATTGCTCTTAATGTTGACCAGAAAATCCATTGACATGGAAAAAGTCATTCGCATGGAACTAATTTAGCTCAAGAATGGATTCGTGGTTAGATATATCTGTGGTTTAATGATTTGGATTGATCTCTGTATGAAAAAGATTAGAGGCTATTGTACATACCTACATAGAATTTTTAGTCACATTGTTTTTATTGATATTCTTTTGTGGGTCAAGTGTAATACAAATTAAGTACGGTACGTAATAGCGTATTTCTGATAGAACAATCAACAATCGAACAATCGATTATGTGGCCCTGGCCTTTCACAACTTCTCAAGTCTTTATAGTATCACAGTATGTTTAAAGTCTAAGGCCCGTATTACAGAACGATACTCGAGCACCGATCTCTGCTTGAGCATAGATTCAACCAATCAAATGGCTTCAAATCAATGCTCAAGCAGAGATCGAGTATCGTTCTGGAATACGGGCCTAAAAGTTGTAGGTATTATTAAGTGTATTTATACGAGAAGACTTTCATCTTATCTCCGTAATTTAATTATACGAGGTATCAGGTACGAGTACCACATTAATGTTGTACCGTACACTTATAGAGAATATACATTCCAGATTTATCTGTCAGCTTTAGTGTACCTATCCGCCAATGGCCTTTAGTTAAGCACGCCATAAAATTACCCATTTTATGTTATAATTATCGGAAACTGTACCGAGATTTAGGTCGCACTGCCGATTGCAGTGCATCCGCAGTAAGTAATACCATAAATAAGGGTAATCGCTGAAGTAGAATCTGCTTGCTATGGCTGTGTTATATACCTACTATATTTGCAGCTAAGTAGGTAAGTATATCACGTAGAACGTGTTTTCACAAGGGACTGTCGACTGGAGTATAATTACCCGCATTTAAAATGAGCACCAGCGTAGATTTCTCAGAAATAAGCTTAAAATAAAGTTATTAAGTTTAATTTTAAGCAAAGCTACGCATTTTGTCTTATAAACAGCGCTAAGATTTAGATCGCACTGCTTATTGCAGTGCATTCGCGGTACTTAATACCATAAATAAGGGTAATCAATGAAGTAGAATCTATATTATATTTATGGCTGAGTATTGACGCCCTATTCCAGTTCTCCCAAGTGACTGTCAACTGCAGTGCAATTTACTCGCATTTAGAATGAGCACTAGCGTAGATTTCTTTGAAATAAGCGCATATTAAGGTTAATATTATAATATGCAAAGCGTTTGTTGCTAAGAACGATTTACCTACTGTTCATACCTATTTAGTAAAAAAAAACAATTGCATAATCGCGCAAAATCCCCTATTCAGAAACTAGTTAAGACTATCGTTTCACATAATAGCCATACCTACATTTTGATTTTATTTTTATTTTTAAACAAGTACACAATGACCTAAGTACGAGAGCCATGGCCAAGGCGTTTGCGCAGACCAGTATTTTTACTTTTTTTGTGGCCTACCTGATGGTAGTTGTTACCGTCGCCTATGGACATCTACAACAGGTACTAGAGGCATCGCAGGTGCGTTGTTCACCCTAGAGACAAAGTTGAATTGCCTCATGTGCCCATAATTTTCTTAATTTTTGCCTATAAATCCTGTAATTACACCTGCAACTATATCTACCCTTCGGAACACACCAATGCTGCTTAGCGGAAGAAATAGGTATGGTGGTAGTACCTACTTCCCAGATGAGCTTTTCTACAAAGACTCTATTGCTACTATTAAAACACGTAGTTTAGTTTGCTATACTTAAATGCCCGTGAAGAACCCCGTAAAAGCATCCATGTAGCTTCTTGGTCTGCCACACCTCCATGTGGTAGAACGCCAATCCCACTGCTAAACGAAGCGCCACATGAATATAATTATGTTCTTCGAAAACAAAAGAATATTGTTAATGAGACCGTGACAAAGCAAACAATAATGATAGGTTGTTCCACCGCCATCAAAGATCATCACGGTAATTCGCGCAAGTAGTAAAAGTCAACTGTGGGAAATAGTCAGCTGTGTGCGCTATTATGGTCTCTACCGTTTACAGCTATAAGATAGGGCTACAAAAGGCTACAATCTTCTTTTGTTACGCCCTCATTAAAACTGTATATTGATTATTTAATAACGTCGTATGTACCTTTCTAATTATGTAGCGCTCTAGTCATCATTTTGGTTTTGAAAAAAAATCTTTACTATTTTTGGAGCCTTTTGTAGACCAAAGAGTTGCTACCAAAGTTGCTAGCATAATTATTATTTTTTGAAAATATTACCATAGCTGCTTATTTCTATGCAACGTTAATTAAAATGTTATCTTTCGTGTTCGAATTTGTCACCGAATTTTCTTATAGCCTTTTATTTTATTACTCCAGTACCGCAACAAGCTGAACGAGCAACAGAACGGCAGGCTGTCGGCGCAGCGGGCGGCGCTGGGCGCGCGGCAGGAGGAGATGCGCAGCATCGACCGCCGCGTGTCCGAGCTGCAGGCGCGGCTGCTAAGGAAGCGGGCCCTGAACAGGCAGCTGGCGGCCGCGCATCGGCAGCCGCAGCAGCAGAGGTTGGTTTGACTTATTTCTATACTAAAAGCTAAAGAGTTTGTTTATTTGAACGCGCTAATCTCTGGAACTACTGGTCAGATTCGAAAAAATCTTTTTGTATATGATAGCCAGATTTATGAGTAATAGTACAAGCTATTTAACATTACGCTACCACCCTTAGGAGCCAAGCAACGGGAGTGAAACCGCGGGAAACAGCTAGTACTAGATATGCAGAAGTAAAACTTGTTTGTAAGTTTGTATGTAGGGGTAATCTCCGGTACTACTGAACGGATTTTGAAAATTCTTTCACTAATAGATAGCTACATTATCCCTAAGTGCTATAGGTTACTTTTTATAACGAAAAAATGCACGGTTCCTGTGGGTCACGCGGACGAAGTCGTAGGCAAAGTGCTAGTAAATTATAATGTACCTAATACTGAAATGACTCTGTTTTACGGGACAGTATAAAAACTGATTCTCCGAAAGTTCGAACGTACCTATTTATGCATTACAATTTACTTAGGCTCATTATTAACTTGACATTCAAATGTAATGTCACGTAAAATTAAATCTCAAAATAATTAGGCCTATTGTGCCAGCGAACCTATCTAGGTAGGTACTTCAGTAACGTCACAAGTTCATAAAACCGTCGCTCCTCAGTGAATGTGGTTTCGTCGTTGTTGGTGCGGAACAATAGAGTCTGCAAGCACAATAGACTCTAGGAACAGTCGAATTTTATATTATGAATGTTGCCTTCACTGTTCATTACTCATTTTTATAATAACATATTATTAAATTCATGTACCTAACCTAACATTTGATTAAAATTATAAATCAAGGGCAAAAAAATATATCTGATAAGTGGAAGTCTGCATAGTTTTCCGATAGATGTCGCCAAACGCTCCTAAGAGGCGTATACAAAGGGATTTCAAATTTCGAATGAGTCGGGCGAGACCCGGTAGCTCAGTTGGTCAGAGCACAGCTACGGTACGGCAGAGGTCGGGGGTCAAATCCCGCTCGGGTCATTCCATTTTAGAAAATCACTTATACCAACATATACCTATTTAATAAATAAATATATTTTATTGATTTTCATTTTCAGAGCGACGAATCCCACGCCCATGCAACAGTTACCCAGCTATTCTGCTGGTAACACTGGGGTAAATAGTCAACCAAAGAACCAACAAGCCCGAGGAAATGTTGCTGCTGTCGAACCTTATAATCATGTACCCCATGCCCAGAGCGTTAGTCATAATGCTAACTTCCAGGTAATTATCTCATAACAGTGTTTAAAACTTTATTATGTAAATCAGATGTTGTTTACAACAACTGTAACACTATTTTGTTTTGTACCTACCTGGAGAATTTCGTTTATTGTATTTAAGTAATTGTTAAAAGTTATTGTTGGTGTGTATTAATATAAATTGTAATAATAACTTGCAGGCAATGAAACAGAATGTAATACAAAACAACGTGCCATTAAAACAACACACACAAAGCGACAACATTCAGAGTCATTTAACGCAGGAAGCGCATTATTTGCAGCAGAAACAAATGATAAATCCCTTATTCAACGGCTACACTCATTCGCAGGGGCAACAAGAAAATCAATATCAGGGACAATATCCAAACAAACATGAGAACTTTAGTCACGTACAGCAAGGCATCGGCAATGCTTACGATCAGAAGACCATGCTTGATCAAAACAAATACATGGACTACCTAAAACAACCGCAATACAGTCCAAACAGCACGAGCAGTTCTAACAGCAATCAAACTAACAAAGATCTGAAAATAAACGAACAAGAATTCCTCCCAGAATTTGCTGCAAGCAAGTCAGATCCTAAGTATCAAACGTTGCCTTACAACACAAAATTCCCTCAGAGTACGAATGGGAAATTAAAACCTGAAGTGAATGGTAAAAACAACGAAAACCAAGACGCAAAAAATGCGATAAACGTAAATCACATGACTGTACATTCAACACCACTTTCGGTTGTGAATAAAAGTCTTGCGACACCTCTAAGTCAAACGGAAACTACATATCAGCAAGAAAATACATATCAGTTGCAAAAATCTGACTCTTCAAGTAGATGTAATCAAGAAGGGAAGGAGAACCATGCATATCCACAGAATAGGCTTAGTCAGAGTAATAGTCAGAGCAATGAAGCTTCAAAAGGCAATGGGAAGAGCCAGCAGGTGTTAAAAGGCAGCTCACCAAGTTTGGGTTCCAGTACAACGTCTGCTGGCAGTTCTATTGGATTTGGGGTGAGTTTCTATGCAAATGTGTGTAATTTTATGAGAAAAGAATCTCAGTTTGTGGTTCTTATTTTTGAAAAATTCTAAAAATAAGAAACACAACCAGATTTTTTTTTTCAAGGATGCTTTCTAACAAAGGGCATTCTGCGGGTGCGGGGAGTCTTTTCTATATAATACAGTTCAATAATCCTGTATTTACTTAAATTAATTGTATTGTTTGCATTCCATTACGAAAGTAACTAATAGTTTATTTGTGTTCAAGTTTCTGCATAAACCCATACCTACCTTTTTTTCATCAATAAGTAACCACCATTATTGTTATGTTTCCTCGCAAAGCTTATATGAGTTGCTGCTCATCATCACACCTGTAAATATCATCATCATTCATTCATTCCAGAAACCTGTATCGAGTGTAGCACCCACGTCAGTTCAGGTCTCAAGCGGGAAACCGTCACCCATTTACCAGACATCCTCCACAAAGATCCAACCGGTCCAGCCACAGACCGTTCAGACCCAAAGCATCACTGTATCATCATCAAATCATGTAGCTAGTAATGTGGTGACCTCCCAACCCCAGATCGTTAGGAACACGGCGTCAGGACTGTCCACAAGTACGGGGAGTTCCTTCGTCGGCCAGAATGCGTCGTCACAGAGTATCCTGTTGTCACCGCCACAGAGTGCCAGCACGCCGCTCTCGACGCCTGATGTTAGCGGTACAGACAAATCTCCCAAACCAGCCCTACCTCCAAAGCCAACAATCAAGGTATGTAGATCACTGCTCTCATTGATAAATATTTGTAATTACCTACAAACGTTTATCATTACATCCATAGTCATGTCATGGCCTACTAAAAAGTTATAACTGATCATACTTTCCAGAATGTTTGCACATTTGTAACTAATGTAGGTACTTAATGATCTATTTGTTCTCTCAACAATGAACACTAAATAGGTAATTATAATAGGCATAATCGTTAAAAGCATAATTTCTCATTTCAGACACCACCGAGACAGTCAGTGAACACCGATGTTGGCTTCAATCAATCTGCTGACAACATCACCCCCATGCCCACGATACCCTTGCCTACAGACCTGCCAAACGACAGTGAACAACAAAATCAGAAAGAATCAGCCAGCAGTACGAGTAGCAACGAAATGATCATCAAAGCACGCCCACTAACTATAAGAAAACCACCGATGAGCGAACAGCCCAAACTTAGAAACGTTAGTAACGCAAAGAACGGAATAAGTGTCAGTATAAACCGGCGTATAGAAATGCCACCAGCGTTTTTGTTCCCTGAAATGGATCACTTAGTCGATTCCATGCCTAATGAAAACGGCCTAAAGGATAAAAAACAAAAGGATGAAGTTGATAGGGCGTTAAATAATAATAACATATCAATAGGACAGGATGAGAGTAAAGATATTGTTGTGTCAGACATAACGGAGCAGATTAGCTCGGTAGACTTGAACGGTCAGGATTCTCAGGGCCCTGAGAATGTTCTGAGGCGAAAAAAGGGTAATTTGAAGCAAGGCGGCAAAGCTCCGCTGGCCAGGCGAGTTAGCTTCGATCCCCTCGCACTGCTGTTGGATGCCAGTTTAGAAGGCGAGTTGGAACTTGTTAAGAAAACGGCAACACAGGTACGTAATTTCTTATCAATCCTATATTTTGTACTTTTATTAATGACTTTTATACCTATTCAGAAGTTGCCCGAAATACCTTATAGCATGAAGTCCACCTTATGTCACATTATTAATGCTAAAATTACAAACCAAATAATATAAAATCTGTTCGGGCCCCTTCGACTATCTTCGGCTGGCGGCAGGCGACGGCGGGAGGCGGCGAAAGGCGCGGGCGCGCGGGACGCGGGTCCAAGGAGCCACCACATCGCTACTTGTTCGCTACCGAGCTCCATCCACGACACGCGCGCGCATACAAAACGTTCACTAACATTGTACCTATTTGGATTTTATTATAGTCAGTTTTACCTACAGTCCGCTGCTTTCATTTTATAGTCCTTAGACAGGTCCCTAACAAATCTGTTTACATTAGTTAATTTTCATGAATTTGGTTTCAGGTGCAGAATGCAAGCGCTGCAAATGACGAAGGGATCACTGCTCTACACAACGCGATTTGCGCAGGGCACTTCGAAATCGTCAAGTAAGTATAAAATTATATTCCATAATTAATACATAGCATTCCCAAACCTACCTTCAGGTGTACTTCCTTCAATAAATGCCTAAGCTAACAATGTTCGTACACCAAGGCAACGAGTGGGTGTCGTTACTTGTAACGTCAATCAGAATTACGCGCCCGAAATTCAGATTGAATCAAATATTTGTCTAAGAAAACGCCCAAAAAATTTCATAAAATATGTCTCTTGAAAATTACGCCGACAATTTTAAAAAGTAATTTATAACAAAACTAGCTACCTATCGTAATATAATTTAGCTCGTTTACACTTATTAAGTACCTACCGTAGTTTCGGCAAGCGATGACGATCGTTCGAAGAAGGCGACGCCATCGAAGTGCTGTTTAGGAAACAGTTTACACTAGTCGTCTACCGCCTTCATTAATACTACGTGCGGTGTTGACTGTCGATCGAGACTGCGAATTGTCGTCGTCAAGCGACTAAGTACTTAGTTGGCGCTTGCCGCCTTCGTTGGGCAAACGAAGTCAACCTGTCGACGTGTCGTCTGTGTATAAGAGTGCCATAAGGTTGTCTGAGAGAAATCGCCCAGAGCGACAAGACCGCCTCTTATAGGTACAGTTTTGAATCTCTGTATACATTAGAGTAGGTACCTAAATAATTATATTGTATTGTAAAGTACCTATGTTGTATATTCCCAGATTCCTAGTGGAGCTAGGTTGCGACGTGAACGCGCAGGACTCCGACGGGTGGACGCCTTTACACTGCGCTGCGTCATGCAACAACCTAGCCATGGTGCGCTTCCTCGTTGACAACGGTATGTATCTTATTATAATTAACTAGCTTCCAGTGGCTTTGCCCGAAATTATCCCAGGGTAACATATTAACGGGATAAAAATTAGCCTATTTTACTCTCTGGCCCATAAACTATTTTATACCTATGCAAAAAATCATTTCGATACGATGCGCGATGCTCTGTTGCTGCGTGAACGAAGGACAAACCAAGAAAACACACTTTTGCATTTCTAATATTTGTAGAGATTAGAGAGTATCTCGTAAAAGTCAACGAAGAAAAGTGGCATCAATTTAAACGCTGAAATTAATTTTAATTAACGCTTAAATTAATTTTCGGGACAATATTGATAATATCAACGTGCAGCTCTGCCATCTGACCTCCACAACCCAACTTATATCTATAATGTTCTGATTGTGGGTTTTTTCAATTGCAAACGCACGCTTGATTAACACATTTGTTTAATTACTGATTCAACACTGGCAGACTTTAGTATAATTTAAAATCACAATCACAGATCGTACGACTTGCTGGCGGTACAATATTCATTCGTAATTTATCGATAATAAACCTAACTAAAGGAAGATAACTAGAGTTGTGATGTCCATTAAAACATAGACTACAGAATAGTAAGACTAATAAACAACCACCTCTATTTTTAAACTATTATAAAGTGTTGCCATTAAAATGTCGACTAAAATACCAATGTTTCTATATTAAATAAAATATATGACAATATCAATATCCGAAAACCGAAATTCCTCTACATTTGGAGGGCTCAACAATTCCTACCCTGACGCCATCTAACGTGTCATAATAACTTCATTTCTAGGCGCATGCATATTCGCAACCACGCTGTCTGACCATGAGACGGCGGCAGAGAAATGCGAAGAGGACGAGGAGGGGTTCGACGGGTGCTCGGAATATCTTTACAGTGAGTACCTTACACATTCGTGGTACGAAAAGTTGCTGGTGGCTTTAGGCAGATGGCGCTTGCGTTCGTAGTACCTACCAAATTATAAGAAAGCTAACTACGTATTGTAAAATAATTTAGGAAGGAAGTGAGTCTTCTGCCGGCGCCGTGTCCCGAATTGGCTGCCAGCGCCGGTTGCTGAATTGGTTGCCGGCGCAGAATTTGGAAAAAAGCGGAAAATGGGGTTGGCAATTTGGCATAAGGCGGGGTAGGCACACCTAACTAGGGTTCAAGAGCTGAAGGGGTTGACGGGGGCTTCAGTGAGCGAGCAAAGCGAGCGACCGGCAGCGGAGTCACTCCCAACAATTTGTAATTTACGAATATTTAAACAACACACTCTAATACCAGGCTCCCTAAAACCTTGAATCAGACTATAGTCATCAGATAAGTTTTTCCTAAAACAATTGGTTCAAAAATGATTTAAAAAAATGGACTATAATCTTACCTTATCTATAATTTCCAGGTGTACAAGAGAAACTCGGCATCATGAACAACGGTCTGGTGTACGCCGTGTTCTCATACAGCGCGGCGCGTAATGACGAACTATCGTTCGAGACCAGCGCACGCCTGCAAGTGCTGAGGAAGGGCGACGACAACGAGCGCGAGTGGTGGTGGTGCCGAGACGACCAGGGCAACGAGGGCTATGTGCCTAGGAACTTGCTTGGGGTGAGTTCACTCGATATAGGCCCAGGCACACTGCACTTTAGGAAAGTAGCTACTAAATACTTCCGCCGGCCTAGACGGCAGTGGGTTGATGCCGCGTCAGAAGAGATTCACCCACGTAATAGATAGGTAAGTACTATGAGGTTTCCTAGGATTGTAGGTAGATACGTATTATCTACCTACGTTAATGTTCATATTCGTGCGCGCGGCTGCAAGTGCTGAGGAAGGGCGACGACAACAACCGCGAGTGGTGGTGGTGCCGAGAAGACCAGAGCAACGAGGGCTATGTGCCTAGGAACTTGCTTGGGGTGAGTTGACTCGTGGGTCCATTAGCAGGCTTGGCGCACGACTGCACTTTAGGAAAGTAGCTACAAATACTTCGGTGGGCCTGGATGGCAGTGGGTCGACGCCGCGTCAGAAGAGATTCACCCCCGTATTCACGAACAATAGATATCTACTATGAGGACTTAGCAAAGTGTAGAAAAAACGAGTGAACACCGAACATGAGGTGGTGTTGATCGGGTGCCGGGTGGCTCTGATGAGCTATCTACCTTTACACAGAAAGAAATAGATTTACGCGATAGAAAGAGAAACAAAGAGAGCCTAGGCGCCTTGTAGGTTAATATAATTTTAGCCACGCAGCCGCAGGGCTGTGCATTTTCTTACTGCTGCATTTGGCCTACGGATTGGTGATCACAGTTTGTTTTTGTGAGGAAACTGTATGACAATGGTGATGGATTTAGGTCCCTTTGTCACCTTTAACGATAAAACATGGTGAGGAAGAGCTAGCTTATTGTTTGCAGAATCACACGGGGGTCGGGACAAATAAATAAATGAATAAAAGATTTAAAGGTGACAAGATTTGATGTGTGTGTGGTCAAGTCCCTGTTTATAATTTTATAGACTTATATTTTTATGAAACTGCCTTGTAGGTATAAAGCTTAACTATGGCGATTTTATTAACTGTATCTATTTGTTTGTTTCAGTTATATCCACGAGTAACCACACAGCAAGATTAAAGTCTTGAATTATGACCTGATTAATTTGTAAATATCTATTAGTTACTTTTATTTTTTATGTATATTTATATCACTGTAATCTAAAAGTAACGACGCTGTATACAATTTTATCAAATCTAATATTTTGTAAATATTTAACTGTGTAAGTCAAATGAATGAGATTATATTGTACATTTTATAAATATTTTGAGTCATCACTGATATTATTGGTCATAAAATTTGTATATCTTAGTTCTGCAAATGTTGTGAACTATTACACATAAACTGACAATACAAATAATTATGAAGAATTGTGTGTGGAGTTTGATTTATCTTAGTGTTTTTTTTTAGTAAAAAGGCTAATGTGATATTCCAGTTCACCCAAGACCATTCTAACATGAACACAACGAGGCTTTTTCGCGGCAGAAAGTTCATGTGGTTATACTATCACAAGTACCTACCTACTAAGGTGGAGATTGCCTAATCTAAATCTGAACGCCCCTCCATTATCACTGTATGTTTAACTTCGCTGAAAAAAATATAAAATTTCCAAGCAGACGGTAGTGTAGAGGCCCTAGACAAGTTACTTTTCTGTTAGCGTTAGCGTCAAACGCTACGGATAAAATGTATGGAAATGACATTTGTGAGTCACGTGACTTTTCCGCAGGTAATGTCATTGCCATACATTTTGTGCTTATCGTTTGGCGTGAACGCTAACGGAAAAGCAACTTGTCTAGAGCCTCAAATCAGTGGCGTAACTACGGTGTGGCTGACTGGCAACAGCACGTCAGAGGCGCCAGTAGGATGCTTACCTACGTCCGAATTCGTCTGGGATTTCGTGAGAAATTCGTTTCTTTCAGCTCATTCGATGCGTTTGGTGCGAAAAAATATGCGTTTACCTTCACGCTAAACATCGTTGATTATTGTCATACCAGCGGGCCTAGATAAAAATTAAATAAAAAACTTAAAAAAAAAGTGGTGGGTAGTACGAGCGTTTCAGTAAATTTGAGCGAAAGAGCGCATCGACATAGAAGTGAGACAAAACAACACTCGCACGTAGTAAAACGTGGTAACAGGTACTTTTATCTCAGTCGCACTCCCGCTGACCGCTGTTGCGAGAACGAGACAGAAGGTATCTAACAATAGCAAATCCTGTAGGTATGTGTGTACGTACGGTACAGGCCGGAATTTAACTCTGCATACTTTCTGCGCGCCTAGTATTCCTGATAGGAACTTTACCATTTTGACTCGCGAATTTATTGATTTGCATGCCACACTCAATAACACTTCTACTGCCCTAATACCCGGAACACTAAAATACATAGGTAGCACCTACCTACAAGTAGTCTGTCGTTGACGATGTAAGCAACAAAGTACTCCTTTTAACTGCTGTTATCCTAGTAATCCAAGTAATCGAGTCATATGCTTTTTAGTTGTTCAGGGATACTAGGCGCGCAAAAAGAATGCAGAGTTAGTTTAGGTATATAAATCATGTAAGCTAACTCTGCATTCTGTCTGTGCGCCTAGTACCTATTCCTGATAGAAACCTTTCCATTTTGACTCGCCATAAATTATTGATTCGCATTCCCACACTCACACTCAATAAACACTTCTACTGCCCTAATAAGTACCTACTCCTTTAACTACTGTTATCCTAGTAATAAGAGAGCCAACCATCGAACTGTTCCACCAAGGCACGATTGTACCGTGTCTACGGTTGGCTCTCTGATTACTAGGATAACAGCAGTTAAAAGGAGTACTTTGTTGCTTACATCATCAACGAGAGACTACTTGTAGGTAGGTGCTACCTATATATTTTAGTTGTTCGGGTATTAGGGCAGTAGAAGTGTTATTGAGTGTGGGAATGCGAATCAATAAATTCGCGAGTCAAAATGGTAAAGTTCCTATCAGGAATACTAGGCGCGCAGAAAGAATGCAGAGTTAAATTCCGGCCTGTACCGTACGTACACACATACCTACAGGATTTGCTATTGTTAGATACCTTCTGTCTCGTTTTCGCAACAGCGGTCAGCGGGAGTGCGACTGAGATAAAAGTACCTTGTTACCACGCTTTTCTACGTGCGAGTGTTGTTTTGTCTCACTTCTATGTCGAAGCGCTCTTTCGCTCAAAGTCCAATCATGCATCTCCTGGTGTGATACGTTTTACTGAGACGCTCGCACTACCCACAATTTTTTTATCTAGGCCCGCTGGTATGACAACAATCAACGATGTTTAGCGTGAAGGTAAACGCACATTTTTTCGCACCAAACGTATCGAATGAGCTGAACGAAACGAATTTCTCACGTAATCCCAGACGAATTCGGACATAAGCAGATTCGGAAAGACAAATATGCGGACAAAGGGGCTGGTGCAACCACATTTTCTTTTTTTATTGGGTACCGCAGCATGTCGATTTCTGCTGAGTATTTCTACCACGGCTATACCCATTTCAGGCTGTCAGACAGGAATGTTTTCTTGTTTCATGCTTTTCAGTTCGATTTGTTTCGGAGTCGGGTTTTAGTTTTTAACTATATTTTTTATTTCAAATATTTTTTGTGGTTTTATTAATACCGAACAAGACGCAGTGCAAATCGCAATCGAGTTTTTAAAATGTACTAGTCTTATTTTACACTTTAATTTTTTATAAATATTATAAATGAATATATATTCGAAATCTTCACTTCAAGCCCTTCATTTTGATACCCCACACGACTGAGTAGATTTTTTTTTTTTCCTACTTCACATAATGGCGACTAAAATCCGCCATGTTCATTTTTTTTATAATTCATATAGCCTATGTTACCCGGACCATAATAACGAATCGATTGACACCTCATTCATCAAAATTGGATGAGTAGTTTAGGCGCTACGGTGGAACACACTTAAATACAAACATACATACCTACATACATACATAATAGACTGCTAAAATGGAAGGAAGGGTAATGACCCTTCCTTTTGGCTTTGCCGAGTCGGGTAAAAAATAATGTGTTATAGTACCTATTTTGTGCCAAAAATTAACAATATTTTGTTGTGTTGAACCTAGTGTTAATAATTTTATTGTTCACGTTGATTTAATAAAATACATTTATCATTATTCTTCCTTCATTTGTGTGAAAATTCCGGACGTAAGGCCTAACGCCACCTGAGTCCTACCTGTTCAAGGGCGGATCCAGGCAGGTCATGACCCCCTGGGATGGGCGTAGGTCGACTACTGACATTTGTAATCTAAAAAAAATACTTTGTAGTCAAATACATGACCCTCCCCTAACTCGAAGGCTGCGGCTGGATCCACACCCTTGCAGCTGTTGTAATGTCTGTATTTCATTCATACCAATTACAATAAAAATGTGATTAGCTGCTTTACTTGTATGTAGGCACCTACTTGTACAACATTATGAAGTGTTAGTATCTAAGTGTCTGCGACATCAACACCATTAGCGGTCGATTCGTTCGGCGCGGTCGATGCTTTCGACGCGGACAAAATTATATGCGTTCACCTTTAGGAGGCTTTACTGCTCAGCGATTAATCACTTTTTGTTAGAAAGATATAAAATGATATCCTGGATATAAAATGGGTGCCCAATAACAGCACATAACACATAATCAGCCTATTTTCCTTTCACACTTCACAGCTAGGAGACCTGAATCCCAAGACTCCCAAGACTGGGTGATAATACAATCATATATGCAGTTAGTGGAACTTCATACATAAATAAGAAAAGCGATGTAATATATAAAAATTTATTATCTAAATACATTTACATGTCTCCCTCATCGGAATCCTCAATATCAGCAAGGGCCTGCTTGGCCAAATTTTCGGCCTCACTGGCAATTTCCTTAGGCACGGGCTGGTGACGACCTTTTGTGTCCTTGGATACCCATGAGAGCTCTAACTCAAACTGCTTGTCCTTTAGCTCGTCGTGCACGATGTAGATACTGAAATGTTGAAGAAAAATATTAAATGTTGATGATAAAAAATAAAAGCTTTTTTAATTTTTTTTTATGTATGTATGTAGGTATCTTTATTTATCAATGTTTCACAATATTCATATAACTAAACAAAGCCCCACAAAACTGTTTTCACAGTTTGTCTGTGGGAACAGATCCTTCAATATTATAATTTAAGGTGTAGGTGTAGGTATAGTGCGAACATTAGTTGTCCCCATTTCCTTTTTTCTAACAGGTGGCCCTAACTATGAGATTATGGCAAAGGAATGGGTTAATGCTTGTGCTACTACCTACTAGACAGCCTCCATGCAAAACACAAGCATGAATGGACATGAACATTTTTTTTCTAATGGCACCATTGATTCCAATTCCAATGGTACAAGATACCGTCATATTCAAGGGTGGAGCCTTCGAGTCAGGGGGGGTCACTACTATTAATAACCAATATACAAAGTATTTTTTTATGATTTGAAATATTATATCAGTGGTGACGTAGGCCCAGCCCAGGGGTGGGAGGGCGTCATGACCCTATATGATCTCCCCCTGGATCCGCCCTAACTGCCAAGAGGCGCGATGGACATACATAAGTGTAATCTTTGTAGAGATAACTTTAGGCTCACTCAACCAATTGAAGGTGTTATTGATATAAAAGTTCTACTTACATTCTGGCAGCCTCCTTCACAAGTTCCTTGACAGTGAGATCAGCAAGCTTCAGCTTTTCAATTTCAGTCTTGGCAGCTTGCTTTGCTTTTCCTACTGCACATCCAAAGTATGACTGAAAATGAATACATAACCAAATATTACAAATTGCAGCTCCACAAAAAAAGTGTTATTTACTTATATATTATACTTGTAAGACTGTGCCTCATCAAGTCATCATATACCAACAATGAAGCAGAATCAAGCCTGAATGAAATAAAAGAAAACAAGTGGGTCAGGGATCTCCAACAGGAACGAAATTCCTTAGGTTTGTGCCAGTATGAAAAGAAAAATTTAAAGTGAGACAAATATTCAATGCTTGTACCCATATGGGCAAAGAGAAACAGTTGGAGAAAGAATATGTTTGGAACAGTAACATAGGGGTATAATACTTTTGCAACTATTGTTTTTTTCGTTATTGGCCCCTAATTTTGCAGCACAAGTAGTAATTAATTCCAAAAATAATTTTCACTGGCACAAATTAAGAAAATTAAAAGCAATGACATTTGTGTCACATGCAAGTACATACTAAATATTAATTAAATCAACCAAATAATACTTACAAATGACACTCCACTGGGATCAAGCATGTACATTTGAGGGCCTTCATAATCATTCCATGTTCCCATGACAACGGAGCACCCGTAAGGGCGGACGGCACTGTACAGTGTGTATGCATGCATGTACATTGACACGCGCTCATTTAAGTACTTTAGAGGTACTTGGGCACCATACTGAGATCTGTAGTTGGATGCTTCGGAGCGAGCTGTTTCAACAATCTGTCTTGCATCAGAGATGAGGCCTGCTACTGCCTGAAAAGGAGAATAATATTTAAGGATAATACGGTAGTGGACTACTATTAAAAAAGTACAAATAAATTATTTTATTCCAAAGAAGGAATAGGAATAACAAAAAAGTAAAAAAAAAAAAAATATTTATCACAAAATGGAAAACATAGACGCTTTTAAAGTTTTTGGAGGGAGTATCGCTCCGTCTTTGTCGCGCGAAGCGGACATAGGTGGTGTTACGTCACTTATCATGCAGTGTCTAGCAAATCATTTTAAAACGCTTATAAATAACTTTGCCAATTTTGTAGATGTTTCATCGGTTTTTTTGGTGTTAATTATCTTTTTTCAAATAATTTACAGATTCACAATAAAAAAAATATATTGGCATAACAATAGGTGTTATGCCAATATAATTATATTATTGATTACCTGAAGCACCATTGTGTAGGCAAAATAATAATTACCATTTCAAGCACTGACTAATGCACAATCAATTCATATTGTTTACTTGTGGAGTTGTTAATTCACACTTAAGAGGTTAACGGTTGGTTGCAGAAAGATAATTAAATTTTAATGGAGGCATTACCCATACAATTTCTATCGTTTAAGTCTCCTTTAAGTCAGCGTAAGTTATTTCACATTGGTATGGTATGGTATCATATAGGTAGCAGGCTGGTTTCCGCAACTCCATGACTAAGCGCGTATTTTGCATGCGATCATTTCACATTATCAGAATGAAATGCTTGATGAGGTTATTAGTTTCAGAATGCAACAAAAACCAATAAAGAGTTTCATCTTATGATGGTAGTCTTAATAATTCTACTGGTAGATTGTGAGAGCTGTTGGTGTAATATTATTTAGATTCTATTGGTAAGAAAAAGATTAATTATTCGGTGTTTCTTCTCAAAGGTAGTCATATAGGAAACACCGAACTCATCTAGCTTAAAAAAATGTTTTGACGTGTAAAAGTGTTATTTTTAACCTATTTACAAAATAAATATCATTTATCAATGAGAACGAGTTGCCAGACCTTTGTGTTGGTTTCCTGTAAAAGAGTCTTAAGCACTGAAACTTGGTCAAAATTGTCATAAAAGCCTTGCACAAACTTTTCGGCACTCTGACTACAAATGTACTCAAAAAAAACCTTGATGGTCTTCAATAAACTTGACTAACTGTTAAAACTTAAACCTAATGTTATACACACTATAGTAAATTACGAAACTAATGATTGAAACAGCTCTCTGCTAAGATGCTTACCATGCCGACATGTTCATCAACATGGAATATCCTCTTGTTTGCACCAGGTTCGTAAAGCTTAGAAGTAACGAGTTTCTCCACAGCGAACACCACTCCGTCCTTCCCGCGCAGGGCGATCACTGTTCCAGAGTTCTCCACGGCCTTCGCAGCATACTCCACTTGGAATACTCGGCCATCAGGCGAGAATTGTGAGGCCGAAAGGTCGTACTGTAATTACATAGAAAATATGTATAATTAGTATCGTGATGGGTTTTAAGGAAAACAGTCTGATTTACTTCTGAAATAAATAATTACACAGAAATCGTTGTGCCGCTGTGAATTGCAGAGCAAATTACACTAAATACGTCTGAAAGTTTTACAAAAATGGAATATAACCTATACAAAAAATTGTAGTTCTAAGATAAATACTTACACCCGTTCCAATTGAACTCATGTTTATGATTATTTATAAAACCAAATGCTTGATAAAACCTCGATTTAGCACTTTTACCTAAAATTTCTAGCAATATTTTTAGTTTGCGGCGGCGATGACAAGCAATTCAATCGGTTTACTTTGTCATTGGCATGTTTTCTATTGCTGCGTTGGGTTGGATAATGATAATATTAATTTCGACAACAAATGTGTAAAGTACGTTCCGATTTGCACCTGACCTTGTTAATCAAGTAATAAACATTAAGTATCATCTTAGTTTGTAACATAAATATCTCTATATTTAACTTTTTTTAAGTAGCGTAGGTATATTTTTTTTGTAGCTGAATTGATTAAAATAAATAAGATAATTTGGAAATGTAATATTGGCTTCTTAGTTTTGGTATTCATGCGTGTAAAGGGACGTTACTGTTGGCATATTTCAATGACCAATAAAAACAAAGTATTCTTCTCATTGGGAACAAGCTTGTAAAATTTGACAAATCATTAAAATTTTATCTATGGGTGTGAACAAAATTACTGTTTGCAAAATAAAATTAGGTGCATTCAAAAATAAGAATTAAAATGTTAAATGTGTTTTTTATTACATACCTACAATTTTTTTTTGTGGGGTACATAGGTACATACGCTATTAAAAAAAGTAAAATTAATAAGACCTGAGAATGTTAACAACGCTTTACGTAAGTAGGTAGACGTGACTTTTGTGTGGCATTGCTGTGGTTTATGAAATACCTTGTTACTAAGTTTCTAATTTGTAATTACCTACCTACCTACTCGAAGAGTTAGCTGATTTCAAAGATTTCCATGAATGAAAGTATATTTTACTTCTTTTTCTATTTATGTCAATGGTACCTACTACTGCTTTTGAGTAGGAACCTACGTGTTATTTGAAAATCGGCACGTTGAACCCCGGTCTCCCTTATTTTTATATTAGATGCTCTAAGTTCATTGCAGAAGTAAAGAGGTTCTCTTTGGCAAAAAAGTTCAATAACGAACTAATAGATGGCGCTGTTTAGCGTTTAGAAACCAGTGGTTGGCTAGGCTGATAATAAAATCTATGATATTTAATAAACAGTGGATTTTATTAATTTGCTAGCATTTATCAACAACCACAGTGGATTTCTCTGTCAAAAGCTTGCTTTTGCGGTTACTGAAGTTTAGCATGGGAAATGTATGGGGAATGTACCTATGGGGACGCCTGTCCAGTCAGGAGGCTTGTGTTCCAGCAGTGGGAACATTATTATGTAAGTATCTAAGTATATAGGTAGGTATTTAGGCTGATTACGTATGAGTAAAATAGTAGGTACATACTTGTAGAGGGAGTGGCGGATTTACACATTTGTGGCCAGTAGGCTACGCAAATTTTACCGCCCCCCCTACCAACCTCTACAATGCGATACCTACCTACCTACCTAAAATATCATAATGGAGAAACCAAAACAGATTATGTTACTAAATATTTAAGAGATTCTCAAAAATCGAATGTCGCGAGCAGGATTTGAACCTGCGTTCTCTGGCGAACCGTGCCAACGCTTTTTCCAACTAAGCTAAGCCAGAGATCGCAGGTTCAAATCCTGCTCGCAACATTCGATTTTTGAGAATCTCTTAAATATTTAATAACTTAAGGCGCACTTCGCCAGTTTTGTCACATGTACCTAACTCAAAATTAGTAGATAATAACAATGGAAATTACAACTACTTATGTAGGTACCTCTTCCAAATAAATCCTAGTAAAACGCGTTAAGTCAGTACGTAATCGTTAAGTCAGTATGAAATTGTCGTACAAGCCGCCATATTTGACGGTTACAGATACGTAACTGTAAGATGAAAGAACATGGCCTTAGAGTGAGTCTGACACTCTGGCGTCACTGCTACATACCTACGTGCCCAAGTACAAACATTGCGAATATATGACAAAACACTGCCGTTTCACGGAGCAAGTAGCAGAATTACCATGTCAAAAGAATTTACGAGCGTGGCCCTGTTTACACGTTTTTGCCTGTCGCGTCATATCACCGAAAATCCTACGAGAACTTTATTATAGCGGAATTCTTACGTCGACGCCGACGCTCAAGTGTGGAGGCAAGTCTGTCGGCCCAACATGAGAATTTCCGAAGTGAATAGTTCGAAACTTAGTTCTTTCGAACATCTGCCTGGCTGTGATATTGGTTTTATCGGTATGTGATGTGCCATATGGTGAACTTACGCAGTAGGTATGTAGGATGATAATGGGAAATGAGTAAGACACATGACAACTTTCAGCTAAGTATTATCTTATGCAGAAAGAGGAAGTCGAACTTTAAAACTTGAGGAAGTGTACCTACCTAAATGTAAACAAAGTTTTATGCATTATGAAAAATAAGTTGGTGATTTAAATGATGTCATAAACTTATTTAATAGGTAGGTACTTACATAATTCAGAACAGATGGGCTAAGGTTACCACGCAGTGGGTGCCCGAAGACAGGCAACGATATCGATGCAGACATAGAAAATGTTGGTTTGACAACTTAGGGCCAAGTTCACCGACAAGATAACAGTCTGTTAAATTGAATACAGCTGTTTAACAAGACCTTTAAGGGCAAAAGTCATGTTAAACGGCTGTTTTCAATTTATCGGACTGTTAAAAATAGTCGGCGAACTTGGCGCTTAAATGCGTACATGACCGACTGGTCAGAAAGACATTTAATAGAGTAATATGGAAATCTATGGGGGAGACCCTCGTCCAGTAGTGGAACAGTGTAAGTCGAATAAAATAATAATAGGTAATCAAGATGATAGTGTGACGATCTCGACGTATTTACAGGGCACACAATATGGCCAGAAACCACATAGTCTCTACTTTCTAAAGAACCTAGGGAGGTTTTTTTACTACTGGGTTAAGGCTTCAAAATCTAGGGAGGTTTTGATGCCTTAACCCAGTAGTAAGACACAAACGGTCGGTTGCAGAAAGATAATTAAATTTTAAGGGAGGCATTAACCATAGCCTGTACAATTTCTATCGTTAAAGTCTCCTTTAAAACTTAATGACCATTTCTTCGTCATTAAGTTTCGCTGACGAAAGGCTATCAAAAAACATTACTTATTTAATCATGTTAAAATGTCTCAAAAACAATAGAACTTCTATTGAGTCTATCCTTACTGCTGTTTGATAGGTACTACACCTACTTACCTAATAACGCTAGACCTTAATATAAAAACTAAAAATCGACAGCTGTACCTACCTACATACAATAAACGGGCATGTGGATTCGTAATCGCAATTTGCTGAATGACGTCATTATCAGGGTGGAGGATGCTGATATCATCCTCGACCCTCCGTCATTTTTTACGACACCCTAGAGTGGGAAGCGGGCTTATTCTTTGTTAGGAGCCACACATAGCAACCCTGTTTATGATATCTTTGTCTTTATTTGTATCTTTATACTAAAATAGTCTTATCTATCTTCTGTGTTATTTATTGGCCCATTAAAAGTAACACCTACGATATCATCTCAACACAAAGGGTGAAGTGGGTACCTAAGCATGTAGCTCTATACAGTTTAAATAGTCGCCACCCTCGTATTAGGTGCGAATCTTCAGATCTTTAAACACCAAATAGATACTCTGCCAAAATCCATTCTTCACCAACCACTCGGATTGTTTGTTTCAACCACGATAATTGCCTACGTTCCCGCATCTTCACTCCCACTATCTGCAACTGTGGTTTCCAAACTTTCATACACAGTGGAGCTGCTCATATAAGTTTCCAGAAAATTCTCAGAATAGTTAGCCCAAGAAATTTAATACTTTGAAGATGTGGTGAGAATAAAAAAGGAGGTAAAAAGTGTTGAAACTTACTCACGAAAAATGTGTATAAATAAGCTCTCCAACCATTAAGAAAAACAAAACTTTCAGCTTACAGAAAGTTAAAAAAACAATTTGGGTGGTTGGAAAAGCAGTTACAAAAAGAGTAGTTAAACTCAAAAGTTTGAGAACAGCTGTTCTATAGCGAAATGTAAGTAAACACAGCACCCTTGAAAGGGTTCGGGCGTTCCCTTAGAGTGGTAGAATAAAACAAAATGAGCTTTTCTATTGATCCACAAGAAGCGTGCAGTTTATGTTCAGTGAACCTACGAATATGAATGAGCTACCAAGTAGGTGATTCACAAATAGAATATCTATTCTGTTACTACATTATTTTGTTTGTTTACATCCAATGCAAAAGAAAGCGACGAAAGCGTCCAGGAATTCTCTCCTATTGACTTTTTGCTAAATCGGGTCAGACTTATAATCCATTTTATACGAATTTTATGTAAGGGTAATTTCAGGGTCCAAGGATCACCTATTCAAATTCAACGGACCTTTTAATCGTCGACTCTCTTTTGTCATTTGGGTAAATATTTTAAGTACCTACCTACAAGCAAAGCGCGAGTATTTACAACGACAGAAATTATGCGGAGTAAATGACTTGCCGGTACGCGGGTAGCACTTAAATAATACCGTACATAATCGGGGCCGACGTTTTTATGAATTTTATGAAGTTATTGCTTGCACCGAAGCCTTCTCGACAGTGTAAGGTACCCATATAAACTATTGAGGGAAGAAAACCTTCACATATCACGGTAGATGATATATTTATTTCTTTAATAATGTCGACCTGGGCATGACCACGCCGAATTAAAAATCCTGTCGTACATGTTTTCTGACCGACTGTGGGTCGAAATTAAGTAAATATTCCTGTAATTGCGTTGTCTAAAAAATGCAAAGATAAATTTTTGGCCGCGAGCCGGGGCTGCATACGAAATGAGCCACACTGGGATTATTATTTGCGTAGCTGACATCCTAATTAACGTGACTTTTTTTCTTTGTCCGCCTAGCGGAATTCTCCTCGCTCGGATAATGGACTAACAGTATGACGTAGGTAGCGAATAAATAACAAAAGAGGTCCTGCCTGTGGTAGGGTGAGCAAAAAATATAATAAAAAAAATCTCTTCTTATTTTAAAGTTAATTGCTCTTTTAGTACTTTTACTTCAGAGTTCGAATTTCAAAGAGGTGGAAGTGATAATTCTGAAACAAATTCAGAGCTCGTGGAACAATTAAACCGCTTGAATGTCAAATGGAAAAGCTGGACAAAGTTTGAGAGCAAAAGTCTTAGAATTTAAAGACAGACTTTCACTGGCTTCATTTACGTAGAACGGTGTAGCGCGTTGAACTATGAAGGTGGGATTATGAACACTAAGTAATAATATTATAGCTCAAGGTACCTACCTTTATTCACGTAAGACTTATAAAGCTTTGCAATAAAAATTTGATGTGTGTGAACAAAGGCAGCTTTATTTCGAAATTGCTTATTATCTTTATTATTAAGTAGTTAATACGCAGGTTTAAGTACCTACTGCCAACCTGTAATTTTTTTTAGAAAACAAGCATGAAGATTTATTGTAAAAGACCTTACATAATGTTCCACGTTCTTAACTTACCTTGTTATGTGGAACATTATTTTCATGTAAGGTTTTCTTTTATTACATGAGATTTTTTAATTATTCGTGTGTATTGTCTCACACCATTTGTGGATGGTACCTATGAGACAACACACACAAAACAAGCTTTTCTCTTACAAAAAAAATTATTTTTTTATGAGACCGGCCTGCTATGTAATCTTCAACTAAGCCTTGCCTATTATTGAAAAATATACTTATTAGCTAGGTTTCTCCGTCAGATTTATATCGTCCTTCTACCTTCATGTTTGTACTCGGGGAGTTTGGTCATCGCAAACTTGTTTTACCTGTAGGCTGTAAGGACAAACTTTACAAAATGATTCAGCAATCATTTATGTTACAGATTGTCAACAGTCTATCCAAAAGTAGGAACACTACCTAAGTAACATTTAATTTTACTGGTACATTAGAGCTGTCCTCTTCACCAAGAAATCTTCTAGTTAATCAAGTCCCAGCACTAAAAACTTCTTACTCCAAAAGTATCGGCCGTCCAATTTGCGGCGCTCCGTCAACACGAATTGTCGTAAAAGGAGTAAGCAAACGGAGAAGCAGCTATCGCCTTTATTATATTTCTGTGGCAATATTTTGTCGGCATCACGACGTATATTAACGAGTTCGTGTAACGCCCCGCCGAGTAAACAGATTGCTAATATATCTGCGGACAATCCACCGATGTATTGTCGGTGCGAGCGAAGGTTTTGAACGGAGTTAAAGGTCCCTAAGGATAGTAAAGCCTTTGAGGGTCTGATTAAATTTCTAATGTTTTGCTTTGTGGTTTAGTATAGACAGGTAACTAATACCTAGCTATATTATCTTAAGTAGCAGGTAGGCACTTTCTTTAGTTACTTTAAGTGTGGATTGAAAATAATAAGATGTATAACTGTAGTTCAACTAGGTCATTGTGGTGCCAAAGTCAACTCATAAAAAAGACGCTTCAAATTATTGTTCGTGTTCCACAAACCTCATGCCAAAATATTTGTCACCAATATCTGAAAGATACCGTATCCACTCTGTATAGATAACTGTAGAAAATATATTACTGTATCCCCAAAGGGGAAGTGCGGCAATAAATTACCAATCAGGTGGTGTTACAATGGCGTGCACTCGCATTCAGCCTAAACTTGGTTGAGTATGAGCCAAGTTGTACCAACTATGAAATATTCTGTTGGTTCCATTTATCCGCTCTTATGTAAAGTGCACTTACTTGCACAAATTTGAACCAGGGAAACCATTACAGAGACGCGCGGACGATTTCGTCCCGTTCAGCTGGAAAAGCGCTATGGAATCGTAATGGTGTTGCGAATAATGGCTTTGAATTTTGCTTGAGTAAACATGAAGTGGAAGAGATTTAATTTGTTTGAGCGATTTAGCTAGCAAATGCGCTGACAATGAGACGAATTTTGTAGATTTAACGCTCATTGTATTGTAGATTTTGATTTTTGAATACAGGAAGAGGCGTGAGGAAGAAAATGGTTATCGATATTTGATTTTATGACATCCTTCCTTTTGGTGTTGTAAGAGATAGCCAGATATGAAATTGAGTAGAGCTTAAAGTAAATCTATCTAGTCAAATAGTTCTAGAATTAGAAAACAACAAGAACAGACACGAATAAAAATAGATTTTGTGAAGGTTCACAGTTCATTTTCTTATAACACCTTGCAAATGGCGGTATTCGAATGGGCTTTTTTCACGAAGGTAGCAGTGTACTAAAGCATTGTACTAAAAAGAAAGCATCAGCGATTATTTAAAAAAGAATTTCCATAAAAATCAGTCGTTACGTGGAACATCAAATTGAATTCGGACCTCACTCGAAAGCTATTTTCATAAAATTTTATATGAAAGCTTCACATACATTGTGGACAAAAGAGAGAATTAAGGATAATCTATGTGTCGTGAAATCCGAACTTTTCTTTTCATTACCTCTTTATACTAAAGCGAAATGAGGCAATTCTAGTTTCAACCGTTTTAAGTTTTATTTCAGTAATAAAACACACTTAATGTGGCATTGAATATGATAAGTACCATTATCAACACTTTTTTATGTCATTAGCATTTAGAAATGCTGGCATAATTTTCAATTTGAAAAATTTCCCCTGCCAATAAAAACAAACTGAAAAACTGAATAACGTCGATAAATTTTATTTTTTATTTGTCTGTTCGTTAAAGACAGGTAGGAGGACATAAAAAGCATTTCAATTGTATCTGTAAAACACGTCAGAATCAATTTCGCCTTTGAAAAATACGTTGGAAAATCCTTTAGCAAATGCTTTAGCTTATTGAATCCATACGATGCGATCGCTCCACCTATTATTTAGCTTACGTTGGCAAATGGACATGTCGATATAAAAGGTTTTCGTAATATATTTGAGGGATTTTACGCATTCACGCATAATTTAACTTGTAACGCAATAAAATATCCATTAATTTTGAAGATGGCCATTTTCCGGTGGGCTGAGCACAAGACGTTAGATTCCGAGGGCAACTTTTCACTTGGAAAGGTAAATTTCGCGTCTTCATCTTACTTTCGTTTAAGTTATTTTACCTTGACAAAAATTGGATAGAAGTCAACTTTTGAGGGAACTCGTCTTATTATGGTTGCGTCACTGTCTGAAATAAAGTAAAAAGTTGTGTTAATGTATATTTTATCAACTTACACCAACGAAACCAAATGAAACTGAAACATTCTGACAATGTATGTTCTTATGTAAACAATAAAACCTTTTTCCTTAATCAAAGAGGGTGTCAAGACATAAGAATAAGTTCACACTCGATTCTATGACACAATTTTTATTCCACATACATTATGGGCGGCATAACGAGCAGAATGTAAATAATGCTGTATAAGTTATTACAATGTTATGTTCTAAATGATATATAGAAGGAAACACTTAAGAAGAGTACTTTTGCAGAAAACTAATATCAGTGTTTGCCAAGCAGTTCGCATTTGCAGAATTGGGGTGACAGCATAGACAATTTAACTAATAGAGCAGACAGAAAATAATATTTGGAATAGGATTAGCTTACATACAAATATTGCTGCGTAGTGATAAAGAAGAAAAAATAATCAGTTGACAGAAAATATAGGGAATAAAGCCTAGCTAAGCCCAGAGCTACTGGAAAAGAACATGACATGGATATGTGAAGGCGTAATTAGGGCAACACTATTTCAACTTCAACTGTAAAAACTGATAGAAAAAATATTAACAGTATTAGAATTTGAACGAGGTCTTTTAGATCTACTGAGTTTTCAAACTAAGTACTGAGTTCTAAAACTCAAAACACATTTGCAACAGGTACCTACCTAACACATACTTTGCCAGCAGAATAACGAAATGTGCTAATAATAATAACATAACCTAACATAACCAAAGGCAGAATTAAAATCAAACTAAAGATTGCAAGTGACAGGTGAGCTCTATGGGTTCGCTAGGATATTATTATAGTAATGTGCGTGTCTGCAAATAAAGTTGTATGTCCTCCTATACCTATACTCCTTCAAGATTATAATTTAATATACATAGTAGTTACAAGTTAGCAAATCAATATTTGTAATTTATGATGTATGTAGGTACTGTGTAGGCTCTAACACTACGATTTATAATAGGATTGAAATCAATCCACTCCACCCAATCTCGTACACCAAGACATTTCGAAATTGAAATTCAAAATTACAGCGCGTCTACCATCAGCGAGTTCTACAGAGTCACACAATACTCGCTTATCGGGACGGGCGCAACATTATTAAATAAACAGGCAACTCGTACGAGACTATATCGCTATCTGCGGACTATGCAGACAGAAGCTTCGGTAAATTATTGAAATCCAAATTTGTCGATGGATGCAGATGTTGGAAGGATTTCAACGCTTTGTCTTCCAGAAATATTAGTATTCTGAGTTGATTGTATTGATTGATAGGCATTCAATGGTGGTGTTGTTCCAGCTGTTAATTGGGGTTTAGTCCTTCGCATCATGCTTTTTGTCAGTTGGGAATTTAGAAGCAATTGATTACCTAAATTTTAAAGATTGATTTTTAATCATTTAACTCAGTTTATTGTTAAAAAAATTATTCCGACGAATTGAGAACCTCCTCCTTTTTTTGAAGTCGGTTAATAAGGGTAACAATGTTTTAGTAAGATACCTTAAAAAACTACATAACCTGATTATTATGAAAAAAAAAAAAATATGGAGCTTTACCGGTTCTTACAGTAGCAAATTCGTCTGACACAGCCAGATTGAGCATTCTCAAGTTATGTGAAATGCACAGTCGACGAGGATGAAACCGGGTTTTTCAAAGAGACGAATCCGGAACGGTTCAATCTTTAGCTTCATTTAAACGGAAGGCAGAGCATTGAACTATGAGGAAACGCCTCAATAGTGGCAAATGAGGCACGCTCACCGCTTGCAGTTTTAAGAAAATTTCTATAAAGAAGCCTTAATTCAACGTCTTTAGAAAATGCACCCGGATTTACTTTTAATGAGTTTCGAGAGTGCAACTTGGGGTTTACTTTCCAAATGAATGGCTGATCTACCCTCTTGGGAATCTATTGCAAATCTTTATTTATTAATTTTTTATCCTGTGTAAGGTCTGTGCTGTTGCATTTCTTTGAAGATTTTGATTTCTACGCAAATGCTGGTTTTAATATAATTGCTCGTGTAGGTACCTATTGAGAATATCCACCTTATTTGAGACTGTTGTTGCAAATTTTCAGTTTGGGGCTTGTGGCTAAATGACAGTTGCGCTGATCGATCGATCTGCGAGATCTGCTGAATGGATGACCGTTCTATACACACCGAGATCCTTCTGTGCCTCGGAAAGCATGTTAAATAGTCGGTCCCGGTAGTCATACGAATGTCTTTGACAGACGTTACGGGTAGTCAGGAGCACGAAAAGTCTGACAACTGGTCTAACATTCCAGTACCGATATTTCCCAATAATTGGGTTGTGGAGGTCAGAAGGCAGTCGCTCCACGTAAAATATTGACATTCAGCGGCAACTTATTAGACTGAAAGCCAACCTCAATCTAGTTTGGGAAAAGGCTAGGCGGATGATGGAGCTGCTGATGCAAAATTGCAATTTGAAGAGAACCACATGAATGACTGAGTCGTTGTGCATGACAATTTCAGGATTGATTGACAGGAGTCATCACACTTGACGTACGAATACGTAGGAGCAGAATGCTCTCATAAATCTTAGTAGAGGCGAGGCTTACATGTCGCGGTATGGGGAAAGAATTTAAGTGTACCTAACTTGCATTACTTTTACGACTCCAGTAAATGTTGGAAAATAAGCTGTGTTATTTTTATGTGTGCATTAAAAATAAATCTTCATTGTATTCAACTGTTTGTTCGTGATGTTCCTAGTTTTTTTGGGGTTTTGTAAAAACTTTGTAGGTACGGCGTTTAGCTGTAAATCATATTTAAACTGTAGTAAAGAGTATTAGATGCTCCGAGTCTAAGCAGTTTAAAAGTAACAATAGACTTATTTTTATTTTTCACAGTATTAGCTTTACTATAAAGTTACAAACAGAGCTTATTATAAAATATTTCTATTGTATTGCTTGGTTAATACAATTTACTATGTATTTCTAAGAAAAAACTTAACTCAAAATCACCCCAGTCAGTCATTTCAGCCTAATGTCCACAACAGAGCCGCTCACAAAGCTGGCTATATCTGATACGATCAGACGGCAAAACGGATCACACGGGAAATATCATGTGGCACTTGAAAATGTGGCGTGTAAATCTTACAATACCGATGCCTTGCCTCGATAATGCATCAATTTTACAAGACAAACTCCTACAGCCATGTGAGACAAGTTTAAGCATCTAGGGGTTAAGCGTTGACGTCAATGTCAATTGAGCAGCACTAGTGATGGATGAAACTCTCAGGGGTTGAGTTCAACCCTTCGAATTACTTAATACTCTCAAGAACGCGAGTTTTTTTTCTTGTAAGCTATTAGAAATAGCTGTTTTTTATAAGTTGCAATTCATTGGGATGTTGCAGTATTTTTCATTATTTATTAGGTTGTAGTTCAGATGCATTTACGCTTTGAGTTTTATGCTCAGCGTTTGAACAGAACAGCGTTGGAAAAGGTTGGTTTCATTAACATTTAGTGAGGGTCTAAATCTTCTTGAATCAGAATCTTCGGAGTTATGAACAGAATTACACCTCGAGAGTGCAGCAAACTGTTTTTTTCAAATTCTGCCAGCAAAAACGTCTTTTAAACAGCTAGGTACAATTTGAAAAAAAATTAAACATTAATTGATGGTGTAACCACTAAGAACCACCTTCTCATCATAAAATTCCTCATTGGATTAAGATAACTTGTTAAAATTTTTCAACTCAGGATAAAGTAGGTATAGGTACCTACTAAAAGTATAAAGTACCTATAAAAAGTCGGTGGCAAAAATAAGGAAACAAAAATCAAAACCGCCTTTCGAAACTAAAATTACTTACTATTTACTTTGTAGTGATTTTATGGAGTCGGTTATTTTTTTGGAAAAAAAAAATATTTCCTAAAATGGAAATCCTGTCTTTCTAGATTCGTCTTCCCAGTCGTATATCCCGTGGATACTTACATGAACCCATGACTCCATTAGCTAGTTATCTCGTTACCTGTCACCAACTCAATCTTCGTGGGTACACAATGCGATAATTGAGTTAGTAGAATTAACCCTACGCGGCTGCAAGGTGACTTGTAGGAACCGCCTTAATGTTTAGTTACAGTGAGAGGGATGTGCCTTCCTTTGGTAACAAAATATTTCGCGCCTGAAATGAAAATAAATAACATTTCTTTCAAAAACGTAAGTAAGTAGGTATATGAAAGAAAAAACTGTACTAGTTAGGAACATCGTTTTATTTTTGGTGCCATATTTGGGTCAATTCCTATCAACTCTAATTATTTCAGATTTTTCGCTCTGCAAACTTCGGAGATAAGAGGGGGGAATGGTATTTCGGACATTTTTCATCATTTATGTCGAAAACTGTGAGACATAAAAAAAAAAAATATATACTTTGAAATGTGCAGATCAAGCCCTTTCATTGGATATGTCACTTGACCTAGTAACCCCACTTTAAAATGTTGGACCCCCACTCCGGCCCCTTTTGCAATGAAAATAAAAAGATATTTTGACTTTTTTCATTTGCAATAAAATTGGGCAAGCATTCCTTATAACTGTTCCAAATTTCGAGTCGATAGCATTAGTAGTTGCTGAAATAAGTAGGTGTGACAGACAGACAGACAGACAGACGAAGTCGCACCATAAGGGTTCCTTTTTTACCATTTTGGTACGGAACCCTAAAAAAGACGTAGACGTATGGATCGATAAACAAGACTACAAATAGTGGACATAACAATAATGTTAACACGCATGAAAAAGAAAACTACAAAATTTTATTCATGTCACTGCGATTTTCACAATTCAGCAAAAAAAATATTCTGCCAAAAAAGAAAAAGCACAGACTGCAAAACAGTATAAATATAAAAACAATAAGCACACGACAAGCATATAAATAGGTACATTGTGTTAACTAACAGCTTGTTGGTATTTCAGACGATGTTCTCTGCGTCTATCGACCTTGTACCATGAGCATTTTAGTGTTGGGTACAATCTTTTATAGTGTGTCATTGTGTTTGCTTTTATTTTCTATCGTTTAGTCATAATTATAACAATCTGAGGTTTCCATATTTTAATATTTTTTCTGTTATTCAAATATTTTGGTTCTGCACATCATCTTGTATATCCACTTAGTTTCTAGAATGTCTGTATTTCAATCAAATGTCATTACTAATTAACAGTAATGGTGATTTGTGTAATATTGATACAAATACATTTCACGGTTCACGTAATGCAACCGCAATATTACTAATTATATCTACGCCAAATATTTGCTGATCTGCATAGCAATAATTATGAATTATGTTGATAACGAAATTACGAAGCCGCTTCAATTGTAGCTGAAACAAACAATTGATCAATAAAACTTCTTGTTACTGAGAAAGTCTTTACTGATGCTACTTTTGTGAACACAAACGTAGAATTGAACAACGTTACCCCAAGTTACAAAATTAATGCACTCCACTACACACAGCCTCTGAATTGTAAGTCGGAGAAAGCCAACACTATGCCATTCTTATTCCACCATCGTCCTCAAACTAGCGTCGGCAAGTTAATATTGGCTGAACCTTGTCTCGGTTTTACCCCGCGCCACCCCTTACTCGGCATGTGAGGATACGAACGTTTGTTGTATCTTAGAAACGGAAGCAGAATGTTTAAAATCAATGAGGAAATGGGATAGGCACCAAATGTAATGTGTTTTCTTAGATAAAATATTGTGTGCTGGGTGGACATCTACCACATTAATTTGTCATCTAGCATTCTTTATCTTAGAATTTGATTAATATGTACAGTAGTAGTAGGCATACTATTAATTAACAAAAACGCTAGATTATTTTGATTTTGCCTATAGCTACGTCAAAAATTAGGAATCTACAATTTCAGATATTATATTTCCGTACCAAATAAAAGTTCAGAGCAAAGATAAGACCGGTCTTTAGCAATTTTCAGTCAAAGCAAACTTTTATAGGTACCATCGTCTCGGCTAAAAGTTCGTAAGACCGTTCGCCATTAGAGGCTATCCAACCATGTGCGTTACAGGAAAAACTTGCTCACTAATGCCTAAGTTTCTGAAAAGCTTCAAATACAATTTCGGGCCGCTCTTTAATGCTCGCTTAGTATGGCATTATCTTTACAATTTTAGTTCTCCGGCTGTCGAAAGTAAAATCCTCTTTATGTCCAACTTGTTCCGAGAGACTCGTTAAAAATTTAGGGAGGATTCTCATTTGACAAATGTTGTCATAAAAAGTTTAGCAGTCTAGAGTTCTAGACTTTATTACTTGTTACTGAACTGTCGGAAATAATACCCTTCAGTCAACTTTACTTAAGTAGATACCACATAATTACAAATTGAAGACTTCGAATTTTTGTAAGAAAAACAGTTCATTTTATCAAAGATTTGCAGAAATCATTGAAGTGAATGCTATGTGAGCTATATTATGTTTCACAACGAGAAAGTGGGTGTTCTCGGGGAAAGCCAAACTCAACTATCTTAATTGTTTTAATACCGCTGCACTCTCATGTGGCAAAGTCAGGAAACTACAATTTAAAGAGGTAAACTGTAACTTTGATGATAAAACTTAGAAAGGGGTAGCAAAGATGTATATATGAATAAATTATGAGACTTTCTGAATAAGGCAATTTTTATAGTAATTAGGTATGGACAATTAAAAACATAAGTTTGTTACTATTGTAGTATTTGTCCAGTAGATTAACCTAAAGACATAAATGTATTAACCGTTACAAAAGTTGAAGCAGCAATCTTGATAAGGAGTTTTTAAAGTGTGCGTCTCCACTCAAAGCTATCAGTCAAAATGTATCTGAACTTAGCACGAAGAGTATTTCAAGTAACTTGTCTTTGATTTTGCTGTTGGCCTCCGGCTTGATTGAAACTGAGAGAAACCTTATTCGATGTCATTGGAAAGATAAATATTAAATATTTACAAAAAATTACAATTAATTCTGTCAGATAATGTGAAGGAATGTGAAGGATAACAGTAATTTAAGGGTTGTCAAATTAAAAAATATATAAATTACTTTTGTGGAAGGGCAAAAACTGATAAAACGATCAAAACTTACAATAATATAATAAACCAATATTATTTGTAAGGTAATCTGAAAAAATAATATGAATAGGTATAATGTTCGGGCAATGATATCTATTTCAAGTCACCTGTATTCAAGTACCCATTTTAAGCGGTCTTTATTTCAACCTGTGGTGAAGGACCCAGTAATGTACCCATTCCTATCTCATTTAAATAAGTATAGGGAAAACGTAATCGAACCCTTAAACGGGATTTATGAAGCAAATATATAAAATGGGGTAGCACAATTTAATACGGGAAGTTTACCTAAATCGTCGTTGTTGAGTAAATCGAAATTGCTTCTCTTGCCGAATGTAATTGCTTTCCTTCAATGTAGCAATCCAATTATTTTTCTAAACCCTGAAAAGATTTACCCGAGTAATATCGACCAAAGTTTCCCTTCTTATCGGAAAACGATATTGGATGTATGTAGCTTGGCCAACCATGGCCCTAGAGGAGAAAGGGTTTAACAACCGCTACACAATGCCGAAGAATTATTGTTGCTTATTAAATAGGCACATAAAACCCTTTCGTTGAGGAACGAACGAATATTTCTGGAAAATATTGGCTATTGTCACGTGAAACGTTGCTAACATTTTGGTTGCAGCTGTGAGAAACGGAAACGTTGGCGTGAAAATATTTTCCGCAGTAGCTGTAAAATATCATTGCCGTCCCTAGTACTGGGAGTTATAATTACATTTTTTACGTTCCAACTCTTTGCATTGTGAGCGATATGATCGTTAGAAATGTCGCCAGCAAGCTGACCTACTTGCAGCTTGTTAGCACTTCCAGGTAAATAAAAAAGTTATTGGTTTTCATTGCCGGAATAACATTACGGAATGTGATCAGCATTCTAGGCGGAGGCGAATTGTAACTTTGACCACAAACTTCCGTAGATTCGGAACGTTTGTTTCCCAAATTCGGTGTGGCTAATTTGAATAGGACCCGTGGACTACGTCAAAGTTTAATCTTCCTCCTAATATTGATCCAGAAGGAGTGAAGTTTTTACATTTCTAACGAACCATGAAAGCGTTTGGGGAGCAATGAATCACCCCCGCTCTAAGCGATGACTAGTTGCTGAAGAATGAAAAAGCAATTTGGCTGGAAACTAATCAAAATTTTAACTCCATGTAATAAATGAATATTGGCTAACATAAAAGTTGTATCGAGTTGTAATTGTTAAAAGTTAAATAACTTAGCTAACTAAGCTGTTAACATGGCACCTAATAATAAACTTGTTTCTTTTATGGTTTGAATACAATAGATTACATAATTATCTTTAAAGATTCTGTACCTACTATTTCTATGAGAAATACTAAAATTATTTAGATAGCTTATAAAATCGTTTTCTTTAGCTGATGAACTAATAAGTAACATTAAATCTTCCAGGTACATAAAATAGCTAGAAGTATATTTACGAAGTTCAGTATGTCGGTTTTATCGCTAGGCATCTAGAACTTTTGGCGACAAAACGAGAAAATGTCACGACTAGAAGAAAAATGTGTTTGAACAATTCGGTGTTGCTACACTATGTACATAGTGGATGAAATTCAGGGAACTTGGGAAATAAAGGGGCTGCTTGGCGAGACAAAGGTGGAGCTTATTGCAAATTCCTAAGCTCACCTTGCGTTGCTATTAAACCTCCTTTGCGATACTGCAATATAATGTTTGTAAATCTCTTCAGCACCGACAGGGTAGAGAGGCACGTACGTTTTGTCTAATCAATCAATCTTCTTTGTCGTGTCATTTTATGAAATAGATAGGTACATAATCAAAGTGGCATTACAAAATCTAAGTAAAACGATTTGAGTAACAAAGCAAACATTTTTTTTTTATGTTGTTACCCGTTACAACATAAAAAAAAAAATGTTTGCTTTGTTACTCAAATCGTTTTACTTAGATTTTGTAACATAATACCACAAAGAACAATTGAAACGAATAATGATTTGCATTTTATTTATAATTTATAATCCTATTGCGTTCGTTGTGTAGATTATTAAAGATAAGTTTATATACTTGCAACAACATCGAAGATAAGTAGAGCATACAATACCTACTAGACAGGCCTAAATAACTTACATACGAAATACATAATTATTTCTATTAATTAACCCTTAATAACATCAGAGCTCAATGTAAACACTGAAACAATACGCCTCGACTACGCACATATTGGTTCTACAGGTAATACGTCAGTAATATGCCTGAAATAAAAAGGCTTTCATGTTCGCTTTAAATGAAAAATAAACTGCCTCTAAACCTTTTCATCATGGGCCAGTCAAAGTTAACGTCACTGGGCCCGCACGAAGCGCCATTTCGTGCTATAAAAATATTCATACGAAGTATGGAAAAAATCCTACAATCAGTGAAAGCGGCCCCCTGAGGCATATTGTGGTACAGAGTTTTCATTAAACACAGAGCTCGGTTTTTGTCCAAAAAAATGCCTACACAGCCGGAGGCGTCTCCCCCGCATATAAGGAATGTTGTCTCTGGGAAATTAGTTCATAAAATTTCGTCCAACTCACACAATGTACGAAAGTACGCTACTCTTTTCTACAATCTATGATTATGTTTTCTCTTGTTTTGTTTATCTCGATGTAAAAAATAAATTAGAAAATATTCTGGCTCCGTGACGTTTTCGTCTTTTTTGTGTTGAAGATGAAGAATTTTATTTAAGTAGCCGGCCGTTGGTGTTACACGCAGTTATATTTCCCGCGGGAAACTTAAATTTTTCGTAACGTTTTCATTAATTTATATTTATGTTTTTTATTTAATGTAGGTAGCCTTTTTCTGAATTGCCAGTTAAAGTAAAACTAATGATTCTTTTTGATATTTTGAGAAGAACGTCTCTATACATGGTGGCAGGTTAAACAGTGGAAATATTTTAAGGGGTTATTGTACTCATCATTATGAACAACTTTTACTATATGGCACCAACCCTGAAATCGCGTAAAAAAATCAGCTGTTCCATACATTTATGTTCACATAACTCAACAAAATGTATGGAACAGCAGATTTTTTTTTCGCGATTTCATGGTTGGTCCCATAGTAAAAGTTGTTCATAATGATGAGTACAATAACCCGTTGCCTGCCTACCCCCTGCCACACTGTATAGATATCTAGATTTTACCAGTATTTTATAAAAATAACGTTACGCGTAGGTTAGAAATAACAAAAACATTATTAATAACACTCTGTCGCCTTTCTATTACATTTCAATAACTACGTAACACGTTATTTGAACAGGAGCAACTATGGGGCAATATTACGGCGGTATTACGTACAAATAACAGGGGACACTTACCAAAATTGCTTATACAGAAAACTAATATCAGTGTTTGCCAGCCGTTCGCGTATGTTATGATGTAAGTTAAAAGTAAATGGGGGAATTGGACCCACGCTGATTTTGTTACAGTATTTTGGAACGTAATGTACGAGTTTTGTGCCAATTTTGGGTTAGTTCCAATATTGGTTCAAACTTTTAAACCGTATTTGAATTTCGATTTTGGAGTTGAGAGAACTATTGGTGTCGGGTGGTTTTTGTTCTGTTTGTAGTTGTACCCCGTAGGCTTTACAGGTTAATATTTATACTTGTAACTAATAACTTGCTTGTAAATAATAATTTGAAAATTTCGTTAAATAAATGCGTATTGTATCCTACCTATAGGTTAGCTTTAGTCAATTAAATTAATGTCTTTTGAAATTAAATTAACAAACTATACAGGTGTTTAATTACCAAATTTATTTTTGATCCCATCAAACTATAAAAAAAAATCAAAAATCTTTAAAACAAATACAATTAGGCCGCGGCCGCACTGGTACGGCGACAGCGACGCGACGGCGATTTCGTGAAAACAACTTCATGAAAACATAATTTTATAATGTATGTCGGCCGCACTGCACAAACGACAAGCGACATTTATTTGTTCACGAAATCGCCGTCGCGTCGCTGTCGCCGTACCAGTGCGGCCGCGGCGTTAATGACATAGTATGTTAATAATGTTACTTTTACGTAAAATCTTCATTGATACAAAATTACTATATACAGCATTTAATATAGGTAATAGCCAGCCATTGGGTTTTTGTTACAACTCTATTGCTAAAATCTTTTTTGTTTAATTATAAACGCTATGAGGTGTGCACTTTTGGATTTGCCAATTTTTCAACTTTGAACGCTTTGATGTGCGCTAAAACTCGACAATGGATGGCAAAGTACAGGACTTGTATGTCCAAATCTTTGTCACATGTTTGGCGCTTACGTTCCAATAAACGACACATTCTCAGTACATCTCCAACTCAGGTGACATTTTCAGGGTTTACCTATTTCAAGGCATGCCATGTGACATGAACCAAGAACGTGACAGAAGAATCGAATTAAATGATTCTTTGGTTCTTGGTTTGTAAGATCGCTACCTACATGGTAAATTATATGCTAAACATCCTTTCAGTATTTAAATCAGAGCTGCAGCACTTTCTAGTGTTGCATCATAGTTGTGAGATGGGAACGTTTTTTAGGTTCGTAGTTTCGGGTGTTTTATTTTATTGTTATAAGTACTGTGCGTGCATAAGCAGCGATAGCCTAGTACTATAACCATGCGCCTATCCCACGGTGAAAGGCTCTAGTTCGATCCCGAGGCATGCATTGCTGACTTTTCGAAGTCATATGCGTATTAGAAATTAATTATCATTTGCTTTAATGGTGAAGGGAAACATCGTAAGGAATCTTGCATGCAGTTCTCCGTAAAGTTTTTGAAGGTGTGTGAAGTCTGCCAACCCGCACTTGGCCAGCGTGGTGGACTATGTATGGCCTATGGTCATTCTGAGAGGAAGCCCGTGCACCTGCACAGCAGTGGGTAAGTTTATAAACAGGGCTGATATTATTAAATTATTATGTACCGTGCGAATCAAAGAAATTATATTTTCATATTTTTTGGACTTGACTGTGCGTTGTCTGTCAGTCAGTGTTTATAATTTTATTAAGGGCCGATTTTCAATCGTCAGATAACTTTATCCAAGTATTAATTTAATTTTTTTTATACTTGCAAAATCTGTCAAACGTCAGTTTTATATTTCTTAGGTAAAAGATATCTGGCGATTAAAAAATCAACCCTAACGGCTCAAATACACCAAATCCGTCATCGTA
The DNA here is from genome assembly GCA_948465475.1 of Thalpophila matura. Classification (NCBI taxonomy): domain Eukaryota; kingdom Metazoa; phylum Arthropoda; class Insecta; order Lepidoptera; family Noctuidae; genus Thalpophila; species Thalpophila matura. The sequence continues at coordinate 9,685,160 of OX419190.1, read as the reverse complement.
CGAACTTTGCTCATACGATGACGGACGAACTCGGACGATTGAATCAAACACTTGTAAATTGTAGAGAGCGCGTACCAACACGACCGATTTTGTCCGATTTTGTCGGCCGATGGCGGACGTGTTGTACGCGCTCTGTTTGATTCAATCGTCCGAGTTCTGCCCTCGTCGTACGAGCAAAGTTCGTACGATGACGGATTTGGTGTATTTGAGCCGTAAGGGGATTATCTTTTCAGAAGATTTTTATTAAATAACAACGTTACATCCACTCTTTTTTTTTTCTTTGCCTCACGATCATGCGTACAGTTTTTAATTTTCGCCATAAATACAAAGGCGATGCAGCCTCAAAAGGAATTATGGAAGAAGTTTATAACTTAAAGTTCATCAGTTTGTTGCTAAATTTGTTCAGATACCGTGTCCTTGTTCGCTTACCTACAAAATTATGTGGATATTAATTTAGTTTACTATAATTACTTATCTCTTCGTCTTTGTGTAAATATTTACATGTCAAATGTCCACTTCTGAATATTAGCTCCTGCCACAGGTAACTATAGCCTTAACTTAAATTATGCCAAAATCAACGCGCTTGTTAGTCGTCAATGATGATACATTAATTGTGTTAACTTTGCTAACTTTCTGCTAGATAGTTATTATGATTCAGTTATTTTTGTAATGCTTGTTAAACGACAGTTAACATATTTGACGAAGAAATAGGTGTTCGTTGTTAGTAGTACCAACTTATAATTTAAGGAGTCTATTATGTTTTGTAAATGCGATGTAGAGATTGCTGCCTTGTATGTCACCTATGGGAAGAAACGAGATAAATATCTGCTGCATTCTTTACTCGGTTCGTAGGCTTGAATACCAGTCTGAATTTTTACTTTAGTAGGTATAAAAATACCTAGCCCACCTAAATATTCAGCGTCCTAAAATGAGAATCTGAAATATTATGTCGTGTATAGTGAGTATATAATGAGTGTTCCCAAAATATCTCGAATAACGCTCAATGTCTTTAATATTTTCCATCACAATGTTGGATTTTCGGCAATATCAAATTCTAATATCAAGCTGCTTGCCACATGTCGACATGGCATCAATAAAATCCATTCCAATAAAGTTTCTTTTGTGTCGGTGTTAAGCCTCGTATATATTGGGGTACAAATAATTGCGATTCACAAACGAAACACTCGTACTATGAGCCTGCCTAAACTACACTTTTATTACTGGATTTGAGTATCCTCACAATATTGCAAACGATATATTTGAGCACATGATTTTAGCAGAGCCAGACGATAAAAAATCGTCTCTTGTGTTTATAAAAACTGTGCAAAAATAGCTCATGCTACTCAAAAAAGTTAGCTAGTCAGTAAAATTTCGCGAGCAAGTCGCGGAGCTAGCCTTAAGAACGACGAAAAATATGCCATTGTGTGAGCAATGCTTTACAATAATTTATTCATCGCAGACATTGTTCGCAAAGGCAGTTAAAAACTTGAAAGTAATTCGCTTTTCCATAACAACGACAGAATACATAAAAAATTAAGAACAACGTCGTCAGGCTTGCTATTCCCCTAACTAGAATTAAAAATTTACACGAGAAACAGTGATGATCCTAGTTCTTAGAAATTTTCCAATTTATCGAGAGCTCCTATTTTTTTTCCTTTTAAAATTGTGTAGTTAGAGGTACGTACCAAAAAATAATATTTAATATCATAACAAAGATTGTTTTGCTTACCGATCCCCAGGCGAAAAGTAATTGATAGAAGTTCTTTTGGGATGAAATTGAAATGTTATTACAGAAAATCATTTCAGATTCGTAGTTTAGAAATAATGGATGTCGATACCGCTTGATGTATCGAAATAGATATTATTTTACTCTAACTTATTAAATCCAGTCTCCAAAATATGTTGTCGCACAATATGTTATTTGGTATTCATTATTCTGGTTTTGAAGCGAGTAATTTCGTTGATGTTAAAAACGATCCCAACCCTAAAATGTAAATGAGGGAGGATACAATACAAACTGAACGTATCACTAATTTCATTCCGCAACTTCGTATAAATATGTATGAACAAACAAGTAATGTAATTTCAAAGATTCTGTAAGCCAGTATTTACGTACTTAAACTGAATTAACGTATACAGTGTGGAACTGTGTAGAAGTCAACACGTAGCAAATGTTCCAAATTTATTCGCCATCCCTGTTGCACCAGGCAGGAATGCTAGTGCCAGAAAAGGATGAAATATAGCAATCTTAAACTTGGAAGTTAACTTTAGTAAAATATTCAGGGTGCTTCACACCGCTTCTATTATTATAAAACAGAGGTGCTTTAATCCGGCAAAATGGAGATTTGTTGCCCACGGTACTCCTCAGTTACCTACTTCTTTCTTTAAGTTAGTTACGTCTATTTCGTTCCCTTTATAATATTGAAGCAAATTACAAATTATGCTATGCTATGCTTATGCCTATACGAAAATATATCTCATTTCTGATGGTTGGTTACTTGGACTATTTCGATTGATGGTCTTTTTATTATTATAAAAAAAGAACAATAAACAGTAATTATGTTACCTTCATCTTTAATGTATTATCTTTCTGATTTCTGAAATTTGAGAGCAAATGGAATATTAATCTTCAAGACGTTTCGAAACAAATAAGTTTATGAATATTGTGTTTCAATTTATTAAGTCCTGCTGAAATCTGTATTTTCTTACAAACTCGGCAGAATTTGAATAAGTTTCTATAATTTCACGAATGGTGACACTGACAGCCCTGCTAATCAAGAGAATGAAATTTAATGTGGGTTATTATTACAGAAGGTAATATAATGGAAAATAGATGATTACCTACTGGCATATTTAAATAAGTCGATAATTATTATATAACGGGTAAATTATAAAAACACATTTCTACTGTGTCATCTAATCAATTTAGGAGCAGTTTTTATACTATCCTATATAACTGCTCCTAAATTGATTAGATGACACAGTAGAAATGTGTTTTTAACTTTTTATTAAGTATTTACTCGTTAAACTAATAATATTATCTAAAACATTATAAGAATATTTTTTTGCAAAAATGCATCTTTTCATTAAACATTCTTAAAAAATATGGTTTTGTGCGAGCGAGACAGGTGACAAAATGTAAGCCCTCTTAAATTTCGTAGATCCGATCTAATGCAATTAATGTCGAGTATTGTATCGAAACAACTTTTATGTTCACATTAAAGGATGGTTATAGACTAGCACAAAATGCAATTTAATTGGCATCAATTTATTCTATTTTCCCATCGATTGTCGTCCGATTGATAATACGCAATTACGCATTGTACACTATCACTCCGCAAATGTTGCAACACCACTAGTTACAATACATGTTGCGCACGACTAAACTCACATTAGTATTTTCTGCAACACACAAACACAACTTTATTCTCATTTGTCTCCTATGAGCGGTAAATGTTCACGTACCTATTCAATTTTTATTCTCTCATTCTATACCAAGTTTTATTACGGAGTGTATTTGAGTGAATGGATTGTTAAAAAACGGTGAAGGAAAGTTTAATCTTGGACAGAAGGCAATAAAATAAGGGTGGGAATTTTGTGAGAAGTCGGCGCCGAGCCTGCCAGTTGCAGACAGCTATCCTATCGATAGGGTTCCGAATGTAATGTCACCTGCATAGAACTGATAATACCAACCTAGGTATTTAAAAATAATATGGATGTAGAGATGACTCACGTATTTTGTTGCACCGAATAAACGTGTTAAGTATCTCACATTTTCAATAAAATATTAATTGGTGAATGAAAAGTACATTAACTTTGATTCAGTCACCAGTGACATAACATTTCAAAACATTTACCTACTTCTTTACTGAATAGCAATAAATCGTATTTATTAGTTGGAGCGATAGTAGGTACTAAGCGTTTGTCCGGTGCACCCTGAATAGTTAGCCACGTAACCAACCGGCTGAATCGCATTTTTTTCTACCAGCCACGGTCTGAACTAATATTCTCGTAGGTAGCAGATTATTAAGTAGAAACTGATTTTGTTGCGTACATTTTACTGTTAGACAGGGCAAGAGTAATTAGCCCTGCTATTTTTGCAAGTTTTAAAACATTTAAAAAGAAACTCACCCCTGGTATTCGCAGCTCCATATCAATATTACACAAACCGTTTCTCTCTGTCATAAATTTGAATAGAATCGATTGGTGTCTGCGCCTCCGGGAAAGTTAGATTTCCCCGAGGACTTCCACGACACCTGACCGAACGTAAAATATATTCTCGATTTTTTCCGACTCCTGAAATGATGGATTAGAAATATATACGCGATGTTTCATGCTTTAGGAGACAGGTTTATGTTGAAATATGATAATACTGTTGAGTTTGGAAAACGATTACTTTGCGATTTACGATTGTCATTTCTTTGTTTAGAAAGTAATAGGTACGAAAGATAACTCAAAGCTGGATAGTTTTTCAATGAGACTGGACTTTATAATAAATTGTAGTTCGCTATATACCCAGATAATATAATTTTAATACGATAGAAAACAAAATTACAAATGTTACAATGAACTTTGATTTAGGAGTTAAAAAAAAATCAAAAAAATCACTATTTTTTTAACAGTTACCATATACAGGGTGGCAGGTTAAACAGTGGAAATATTTTTAGGGGTCATTGTAATCATCATTATGAACAACTTTTACTATGGGACCAACCCGGAAATCGCGAAAAAAAAAACAGCTGTTCCATACATTTATGTTCACATATGTATAAAGCTGTATAACGCTTGAAGCTAAAAAAAAATTTCAAATTTTGAAAACTTCAAAATAGAGCTTGCAAAAAGGTACCTATATTATTTTTATAAAGCAAGTATTATAACAAGGTAAAGCGGAGCTCTTTTAATCGTATTTTTTATACTTTAACTTGAAGTTTACTGCCTTCAAGCTAGGATCTTTGTTCAACCCGGTATGATGGGGTAGAATTCCTAAAGAATTTCTTATGAAATGTAATGTTTCTTGTAACCAACTTTTCTGGGAGTAAAAAAATTCTTTGAACTTTAAAAATGTATGCTGTCTTTTTTAAATTTTATCGTGTTTATTTCCATTTACTTAAATATAAAACGTGTTTTACCTGTGCCCGCGACTCTTTCCGCATGGAAGTCGAAAAACAACACAATGTGGTTATTTTTTTCATTCAAACTTTGCCACCCCTTTTCTTGATCCCTTTTCCCTTAGATCTTTAGGTATGGAATTTAAAAAATATCCTTACATAGTGCACCTCTAGGGTACTCAAGGAATATTCAAACTAGGTCCAACGGCTTAGGCTATGCGTAGTCTATCAGTCAATTATGGTACTGTTTTATAGGTAGGTTCAGATTTTTAATGTACCTACAGGCTGTCATCTATATTTTTTGCTTCTTCGTAACACTAAGAAGCAAAAAATATAGATGACAGCCTGTAAGGCAGCATTTGTAAGGCCGAAATGTTAAAATCGAAATATGCAAACTGATTTTTGTTTAAAAAAATAGGTAGTAGGGTAGGGACTTGATTAGTTTGAATTATCTTATCTATCCTCTTGCTAATTTCAATGTCTATCGGGCGTCAATATTTTTATTTATTAATCGCAATGTAGCAGCAGCGAATGTCTTTCGGCTTATTAACTTCATGATAAAAATTCTACAAAATGTCCCACTTTAAACATTACTTCTTGTTATATAAAACAACAAGCAATAACATCTTGGTAGACAAACGTGCTCAATGTGTTCCCTTACAAACGATTACGAATAGCTAACATAACCTTTGTTCCTCCACCGAAGGTTACTTCTGTTTACCTAATTTTCTTTGCGTTACCCAAACAGTACCCTTCTTTTGGTTCCTTCGCATTTTTATACGAGGAAAATATTAATAATGTCGCTAAAATAAAAATACATAGTTCAGCTTGTTCCTACGGCTGAACATACGGAATCCCTAATAAGGGAGGCTTATGGCGAATAACATCTGGGCCCCGAGGACGGCAAACACTTGGCAGTAAACACGAGGTTACAGTAAGAAAAATGTTTTTGTTTTCCAAGGCTCTCCGTTATATTGACATACTTTGTAACTACGTATGACTCATACATAGACAGCATTGTTTTGCTTCGCTACACTACTTTTTACTATACAATGAAGTCCTTCTTTCGCCAGCCGCTATCTTGGGGCCCGCTTTTGTCAACGGACGCTTTTAAATTTTTCCCACATAAAATAAGAAAAATATGCCGCTCGGATTTTTCTGTCAGTCTCTAGTTATGTAAGCTAACAAAGTTCTGGTTTTATTGTGGGCTTATCTCTTGAATTTTCTTGGCAGTGTGACGATATTCAGAGTGACTTGAAAGCTTGTAAGATAAGCATTTGTAAAATAAAATTACCCTTGTCCCCGGGGAGATTTGGTTACCAGCATTCCTTAGAAGTTTCGTAGTTGTAAAGTCTTGGACTTATGTGTTAGGCTTAATCTAAATCTTAGTTAGAATAGAGTTACGTATTTCTAAGTACCTAAGAACAAGTATTTAAATAGTTATTGTAATGTAGCTAGCGGTTCACCACGTTTAGTCCGCATAGAGCTTGCCTAATCATAGCAGTCGATGTTGCAACAACCTCATATTAAACTTTAAAATGACTGCATTGAGTTTTAATGCACGCAAACAAAAAGTAAATATAGATTATAGTTTTAAAAGGCTTTGTGATTTTTTGATACTGATTTTGTATACAACTGGTTCGTTTAAACATATAACTATGAAGCACATACTCATAGTTACGTCAAGTATACGTAATTTTCCTTTTCCTTCCTCGGATCCCTCGATAACATAGAAAAAGCGGCCATAAATACCATCCAATATAGGTTGCCGCCTCCCTCAAATAGTCCATTGTGCGTACAAAAGTAATTCAATACATTGTTATTCCTTTTACGTACCCGCAAAACTCTATAAAGTTTCATAATAGCACCTCTGTCACCTATATTAATGGTGCCTACAGCGTTTATCTACAGGACTAAATTAAGAAATACCTTTCGTCGCATAAATCAATAGACGTGTAATATATTGTTATCGTGGAAGGGGTGGTCTGGGGTATTTTATCCTCTTGTTCTGCACCCGCTGCATCACCATTCGAGGCACGCTTCACGTCGGGGGAGCCTAATTCTTCTCCTAATTTCGCACCTTATTGTTGGCGGGTGGTAAGAAAATGGGTATTTTTTGGTATAAATTCAACACCACGCTTACAGGTCTATGAACTTTTATTACCCGTATATTTTGTTCGCTGTAATAGGTAATATTATTATGTTACAATAGGCAATAACTAGCTGGGTAATTTTTTCTTTAGTAATCCATATTAAATAGGTACGTTTAATGAGATCAAATTGAATTCCAAAAATAAGTAGATGGGTTTATTCGTAGTGATTTCGTTTTCTATACCTACTTACTAAAGAAATAGATTGGGTAGATACGTACTAAACTAAGTTGGTTAGGTAATTCATTTTTAAAATAAAATTAAAAATACACATTATAAGAATGCAATTATGACCTTTCCAGTAAGTAACGGAAAGGTTTTTTTTTTCTTATGATGTATTGTATAATGATTATTTTATTCGATAACGTGAGAACTTGGGTAAAAAATAATACCTACTATTTAATAATTTTATCAGTTATTATTTTAGGTATATAATCGTAATTATATACAAAACTAATTATATTATTATCAACCTAAAAGTAAATACAGAAAAACAAAACAGTTATATTATTAATTAAATAAGAGATTCCAAAAAAAACAGTTATACTTCAAAATATTCATCCGCATCGCTGTCAACGAGTAACGTGCCCAAAAGGCTGGCTGCACTGCCACGTTGAATGGCAATGCTGATTCTTTGACCAAAAAATAGGCCAGCCCTCTGGTCGCGTGAAGAGTCGGGTACCTATATATATTTCTAAAGATACCTACAGTAAAATAGACCTACCTACGGTAAAATAGATTCCTAAGAGAGTGGATAAATGGCTGTTTTTTCCGAATATAAAAATACTATATAATTTTTTTTTGGAAGATGCGTGTTTGTACACGCATCTTCCAAAAAAAAATTACCTGCATGTAACCATTGATAGACAAGCAACATTTTAAAAGCTTATCCATACCAATATCCATTTTACGAAAAAAATGGAGTGCTTTTTTCAATTTCAATTTAAGAGGGAAAGTGTGGATGTAGGCTGGTTCCGTATATGCCTCACCCATCAAAATTCCGAACATCCACGAAATGAAGTTGGTAAAATATCTAAGACATTTGTCAGACGATTACCTGAGAGGGGTGGCTCCCCGATAATATTCAGAATTTCGAACCCCCGAAACATCTTACTATGCTTATGAATATAAATTTACTTATCTTTCTTGCACACTTTATTTACTTTCTCGAGATAAAGGTGTAAGCTTGTATGTTTTAAAATGTAATTATGATGTTATTTTTTATAACAAAAATGGTTTTTCGTTTATCTAAAAGAAAATATTTGGCACTAAAGACAGGAGTTTTTCGAACGAGTTCTATCTTTATGTCACCAAAAAGTTAAAAAAAAATTCAACACGAGTTTCCAAATTGCTATCACTGACTTTCAGTCGTTCATTCACAACTACTGAAAGCATAAAGTATCCTCGAAAAATCTAACAAATTCGCTTGTCCTTTCATAAAAAATTAAGTTCACATACCAAAAATGTTCAGAATTCGTTTAATTATAAGCAGCGGCGTACTTTCCCGTTATTTCGTATTTAGATGGGCCCGTTATATTTTGAGATAAAGTTTTCCCGAGTTGGGGGAAAGAATTTTAATAGGAAAGGAATTGTTAAGAGGCCGGTGGTGGGTCAAAGCGTTCCAGACGAGGAACGCTAACAATACTCGTTATAGTGTAAGCTTGTCTTTAAGTTCCTCCATCGAATACCCCGGGGATTTCATGTTCGAGTGGTTCCCTTTGCTATTTAAATAATGCTGATATTTTCTTTAAAGCCTCGGTGCACCTGAACGGAGTTTCCAGTATAAATTCAATGTTTTAAATTCAAAAGGTTGTTCGTTCAATGTTTGTTTGACTAACCTTACGACTGTGTATTTATGAAATGGATTTTTAGACTGAATTCAATATCAGGAGTACGTTGGAATTTTCTTATAGAAATTACACTTTTCCAATGTTTACATTACAATATCTACAGTTTACAGAGGTAGAATGACTCGGATATTCTATTATCAAGAAACTACGGACTATAAAGCATGGAATTATATTTTCATAATTATATTCATCTAGCTCTATATTTCGTTATGCTGTCTTTTGGGCTTGAGATAACAATTTTCAGAAAAACAATTTCTTGAAATCTTTTTGCGTTATCCTATCAAAATGCAGCGCGTGCACACATACATGAACTCCCTGGGCCGCCTGGAAGGACACTGGTTATAACTACATAATGCCAGATGTAGTTGACCTGGCTGCAGGCATTTGTAAGTCCTCACCACATGACCGGTTAAGCAGTGACGGCTGTTAGAAGCCAACTGCGAGAGGCCATTCCAAAAAAAGAGTCGAAAATATAAGTTAATAAAGTTTTAGTTTGAGATGAAAAATTGCTGTGTTAATACTCACCTCTGTTACAACAAGCCCCTCACTCCCTTACATACCCCGATCCGATATCAGCTTTAAAATGTACATACCTACATATTATTCCAATCTCTGTGGATTAACACTTGACGCCATAATAGTTGGTGGTTGAGGCATCCGGCCAGCGACACCGCTTTGAGGGGGAACATCCAAAATTTCCAACTTGCAAAGGATGTGGGTAGCCCGAACGGAAGACTCCCGCCGTCGAGTGTATTAGGAGTCGTTGGAAACTAAAACTTTCATAAATAAGTAAAATTGTGGTGTATAGTTTGCTGAGTTGGATTAATGGTATACTTATCTGTGGTTTTAAACCAGTTTATATTTACAGAGGGAGATTTACAAGTCATAGATTAATTATAAATGTGATAGTCTCCGGGCAGTCAGCTTTGCTGCCATCTGGATAACTGGTTAATAATATAGGCAAATATTTTAATTGTTCCTATCCTTTGATTTTTTTTTAAACCCGACCGCGAAATCAAAAGAAAACAAGACCACAATACAAACTTTCTCTTCTTTCAACATTATTGATTACTAAAAAATCGTTTTTGAACACTATACCCATGGAGTATAGATATAAGGAGTACTATCTCAATATGGAGACAAGTTGAAAAAGTGTTCAGCTATGTAGTAAGTAAATAATAGTTCAAAAACCCTCCAAAGTATATAGCGCTAGAATAGCAAAGTAGGTATAATATAGTATGAATGTAACACAGTAGCGCCACCCTAATTTAACGTATTTTGACGGAAATTTACATACAGTTTTTTGATTGGATGGAACTGTTGGCGCTTTATTTGAAATTTACCCTCTTGCACACAGTAGCGCAACCCTAATTATTTAACGCATTTTGACGGACAGTTTTCATACACAGAGATGTTCCTCCTGATTAGAGATCACGAGGAACATCTCTGTGTATGAAACTGTCCGTCATGAATACTCCATGCCTACACCAATGAGGCAGCGTAGATAATACAATTTTGCCTTTTCTATTGTTGGTAGAGGGATCCGACGGGGTACCGCGTTTTGGTAAAAATGGATGGAAGGTACAAAAGATGAAAGGATTTATCGTACGATTATAAAAAGGATTTATCTCGTCAATGTTAGTGGAAATACCGGAACCCTAGGAAGACATAGGTACTGACGAATAACCATGTTGATGATATCCTTCAGAAATATTAAGTTAATGGTACACAGAACCAGTAGGTATGTCCGGAAAGAGCGTAAGATGCAAAAGAAGTGAGCACATTTCTATGACTTCAGCAAGTTGTGTATCAGTTAATGACATATAATTGATCTGCCAGTACTTTTGTTAGACCTTAGTTGCACGTGTTGAAAGGCAACGAAAATTGCGAACCGTAGTTACATCAGAGTTCGTAGAAAGTTACTAAGTATAAAAGTTTTATCTTCCTTCAGTAAAACATAGAGTGACATTCTTTGCTGTTATTTATTTTATCAACATTTTTCCTGTTTTTCGCAATACAACGATCTAAGACCAGATTAGCTATAATTTCTATGAAGAGATAACAACTCAATCACAATAATCCGATAACACAAAGAGCCTTTCTCATGAATAAAACCTAGTTTAAAAAAATGTACATTTCGCAATCAGTGGCAATTGCTTGTAAGTCGTATCTTTCAATTGTCTTTTACAACTCGCGTATAAAGACTAACAGCTAATATATGCTATCTTAGAAGCAATTTACGTTAAATGCTTTGAATCCTGAAAGCAATTTGTTGAAAACAATAGTGCAGACAAGTACTCCTAATGTTTGGAAGTGATTATAGCACTAAGGTATATCGAGTGTGTGTAAAAATAGGTCACACTCTTCTTATGAGTGTTAAAAAAAACGGTAGGATTGTACCGCGTATAGCTATACCAAAAGTTTCAGTTACTGTAAAAGCTCAATACTAAAGACTATCGTTTTTTAGTGTAAAAGTACATGGGTAAATCAGAATTAAATTATAAACTTGAACACCTTACTTACCTTAGTATAAATAACTTGATTACCTATGTCATGCAGGGTTGTCGCTGGCCTGTTTGACAACTCTCGCTCCGCCCGCTCGGCTCGCTCATGTACTGTGTACAGGTACGTACGTACGTACTAAGCACCCAGAGCAACATTTATACATTTTGCAACATATTCTGTAACAGATAAATTTGATTTATAGGTTCAAATCCTGCTCGCGACATTCGATTTTTGAGAAGCTCTTAAATATTTAATAACTTAAGAGAAGCATAACATGGCTTTGACATGTTTCAAATTCACAAAAATATACAGATAAATTGGACTTAACTTCACTTCTAAAATTAACACATTCACAATTTAGTATGAAGATCTTTGCTCGGTAAAGTCCTACCTATCGACTAATAGGTATAATATGTCAATTTTAATGATATAAAGTTATTGTGAATCAATATGAAGCGAAGTAGTTATTTTATGACACAATAATTTGTTTTTAATATAAGATTACGTATCTTAGGCGAATCACACACCGCCCCGCGCTTCGCTGCAGGGTGCGTGGCGACGGAGCCACGCGTGCGGGTGCGGAGTGCAGATCTGCATCATCATGCAGATTTCTCCGCACAAACGCGCGGAGGTGCAGTATAGTCATGTGGCCTAGAGGCAAAAACGATACGCCACCTACCTGTTGTCTTACTTTTTGACAGTTGTAGCATTGTGTTGCGTCCGCGTCGCCGCCGCGTCAATGTTGACTCGCGTTACACCCGCCGCTATAAGGATACGGCGCATGCTTCGCGCCGAAAACGTTCGCGTCACTCGCTCGCGTGGCCAGTCGGCCCCCCGCTACGCTGTTAGTTAGATACCCCGCGCACGGCTGCGATCGTATCTCGTGATTTGTATTGTGTTGTGCCGTATGGATCTGTATCTCGTGATTTGTATTGTGTTGTGCCGTTACCAATAATTACTGTTTTACCAAATCCGTGCATTATTTATTCTCCCACGAGAATCCCCCTTATAAATTGCGCCCAACTCGTGGCACGTGCTCCGTACGGCAAGTACCTACCTACGAAAAATAACCGACGCGAGTGCGAACAGTATCCACGCGAAGTGTTCTACGTAATCACGGATCGAGTAATCTGTATACCTACTGGACTATATTGCTGTTGTTCACCGTTTGCGTTCATCACCGAGTGTTATCGTCGAGAAAATGCCGCCGAAAACACGCCGCGCACACGCAAACGAGGAGAAAAACGATGGTTCCAGTAGCGATGAAGAAATCCACGACGCGGTAGCTTACCCCGCGAGCGTGAACACCACGATTACGGCTACACCGATCCCGACAACGGCATGTGGTAACATTATTCCCATGTCCGAGGAACAGCTCACACGATTGTTATGCAACGTCATGAGAAGCGTCGCGACGTCGACGCCGACGTCAACGAGTGGCGATCCTACGGGACCGACTCAACAAACCGCTCCACACCACACTGGACCAACCGTGCAAGGCATGCACGGCGTGCACAACAACTTCACCCGGTGCACGGCCCGCTTTGACGGAGCCGCCCGCAGTACCGAAGCCCTAGAAGCATTTGTCGAGAGCGTTCTCATCTACAAAGAGTGTGCAAGTGTATCCGACGAACACGCCCTTCGAGGACTACCTATGCTGCTGACCGGAGACGCCGCAGTGTGGTGGCAAGGCGTGAAATCTACCGTGAAGACCTGGGACGACGCGATACGCCGCCTACGATTCATGTACGGCGCTCCACGCCCCGCCCATCGGATCTTACGAGAAATATTCGCGCGCGAACAAAGTGATAACGATAGTGTCGATTCCTTTATATCGCGAGTGCGAGCAGAAATGTCGCGTTTACCGTATAAGCTATCCGATGTTATGCAAGTAGATGTAGTTTACGGCCTTTTACATCGTAAGTTCCGTAAAAGAGTGTCACGCGATAGTGTAAGTAGTGTCGACTGTCTACTCGAGCGAGCAAGGTATGTTGAAGAGACGCTAGGCGAGGTAAGTCATATTAAATCACTAATTCCGTCTCGTAATGCGAGTATTTCGACTGATAACAGTAATAATACTGCAAGTAGCACGAAATCTCGAAATGTAAACATTAACCCTCCAACGGCGACGGTGAACCAAAGTAACCCTTCGCGCGCTACGTCCGACCCTGGTTCGAATATTTGCAATGATACGATATCGAATACGAAACGTGTTCGGCCGCGCTGCGCTTTCTGTAAACGGTTTGGTCATTCGGAAGATGAATGCAAAATTAAAATAAAATCGGGTGACCAAGATAAGAATTCACCGCTGTCTTGTTACGGCTGCGGTCGACAAGGAGTAATACGCTCGAAGTGTCCGACGTGTAAAGGCACGCCCTCCGCCGACAAGGCGAGTTTCCAAAGCGCTATCACCTGCGAGTCTGACCTGTCACACCCTACAGTCAAGATAGAAGTTGCGTCTTTAGTAGGTGTTGCAGTGCTGGATACGGGTGCTACTGAGAGTCTCGCTAGTCCCGGACTCTATAAAATATTATTAGACAGTGGGACCACTTTCACGAAAACACGTCGCAACCTTGGCCTTGCCGATGGAACGCAGCAGGTACGTGAATTATTATCATGTGACACGAACGTCACCATTGCGGGACGCGTTATCCCCACCACTTTCCTAGTGATACCAGAAGCAGATAATAGGACGCTTCTAGGACAGGACTTTATCGCTAGAGCAGGTATATTAGTGGACCTCCAACATAATTGTTGGCATTTTAGTAATGCCCCTGGGCAGAAGTTTACTTTTGTGCAGTCTTTCAGTCTTACATCCACCAGCGACGCAGAGCTGATGCAGGTTGACACCACCGGCTTGGCGCTGAGAGAGGATGAAGGAACGAAGCTTTCACCTGCCCAAAGGACGCAGCTCAACCAGCTCGTAACCAAGAGAGCTGAGCGCTTCGCCACCGAAGGACCCCCTACAACTTACGCCTCTCATCACATTCGGGTCGACGAGAAGCAGGAACCGACCGCTTCACCACCCTATAGAATGTCACAAGGTAAGAGAGAGTTGCTGGACGGTGAGCTCGAGAAGCTGCTGCGCGCAGATGTAATAGAGGAGTGCGAGTCGCCGTGGGCTGCCAACGTCATCTTAGTCACTAAGAAGGATGGCGGAATCCGTCTATGTGTGGACTACCGTAAGCTCAACGCCGTGACTGAGCCGGATAGGTATCCGCTCCCGCGCATAGAAGATGTGCTTCATGCAGCGAAGACCACCAGCTACATGACGACGCTAGACCTCCACTCCGGCTACTTTCAGGTTTGTGTCGCAGAAGAAGACCGAGACAAAACCGCGTTCATAACACCCTCCGGCACCTATAGGTTTAAGAGGATGCCGATGGGCCTTCGCAACTCTGGCGCCACGTTTCAGAGATTGATAGATCGTTTCAAGTCGAACTTGAGTGTCCCTATTAGAGGACACAAGGTAAGTGACGGCTCCGATATCCCACCAGACTCCCAAGGAAGGAGGCCTGTGACTATTCTTGGATATCTAGACGATTATAGTCGGGGTGGGTCAGGTGCAATGGAAAGAGCTTTGTTACTTGGCATAAACTATATTTTAACATAAAAGACACACACGAACATTACAAAACTTGAACAAGATCCGCCATATTTTTTATACTACTCTATGAATCTCAACAGCCAATCAGTGGCTAGCCTTGCGTCGGCTCTCATTGGACGGCGCAAGGCGCTGAACGAAATTGCGTTCGGAAACACGCTAAGGTGAATAACGTTTAGGCGCATTACCTCGGCCTATGCGACTAGGGAGTTTTGGTGTATGCACATCCGCTATACACTCCCCCTCGGGTTCATGAAGGCGTCCTCGCTCAGGAACCCGCTCAATGATGGCAGAACCAGGCTCAATAATCTCAGGAATATGACGAGGTCGGCCTCGGTTCCGCTTTGGCATAACTGGACAAATAAGCTCATCATCCCTATTAATAAACGACGTGAGTTGGGACGCGTGAAACCTGCCTAAAATATCGTCGGGAGCATCAATTTTCGAAACTAGGTAAGTGGTGGGACTAGCTTTTTTAACGACCATGTAGGGACCATCCCTTTTAGGTACAAACTTAGCCGATAGTCCTTTAGCAGCGTTACTTAACACGTGCGACTTAACTAAAACTTGGTCACCGACATCAAAACTTTCATTTTTACGAGCTTTGTCAGCGTAATTTTTCCGCTGGTCCTGTTCTTTTTCTACTTTGTCCCTAATACAGACTAAAGAATCTAGAAATTTCTTCAGGTAGGGTGTAATTTGTGGAACAAAATTATCCTTTTTCAGGACGGCCCTGATATCATAATGAGCGTCTACGGGCGAACGGAGATCTCTAGCTAAGGTGAGAAAAGCCGGAGACACACCTGTTGTTTGGCATAAAGCTGAGTTCATTGCGAACCGAACAGAAGGCAAGTGATTAGGCCACGACGAATGCTGTGTGTCCACCAACTGGGCTAGCTGTACCTTCAGATCTCTATTTTTTCGCTCTGCCGGATTTGCTTCAGGGTGATATAATGGTAACAAGTCCTGTTTTATCCCCAATATGTACATACACTGTTGCATGACAGAAGACACAAACTGTACGCCATTATCAGATATAATACGGCGCGGCAGTCCATACCTTAGGAAGTACTCTTCAATTAATGTACGAGCACAGGCTACTGAGGTGGCGTCCACTAGGGCAAAAAGCTCGACCCACCGAGTAGCTGTATCTTCTACCAGTAAAATATATTTCTCCCCCTTCTCTCCAGAAGGGAGCGGGCCAAACAAGTCAATCGCCAAGACCTCTCCCCTTTGATTCAAAACTGGGGTCTGTAAAAGGCCTGAAGGCTTTAAGTTCGATGACTTGTACCGCTGGCATGTCGCGCAAGACTTAATAAAGTCGACGACAAATCTTCTCATTCCAGGGAAGAAAAACCGTTGTGAAAGCTTATGCAAGGTCCTATCAATACCTTGATGTCCAGCAATAGGAGTGTCATGGCATTCCCTCAAGATATCGAGTCGTAAGCTCACAGGAAGCACAAGCTGTGGTTCCTCAACATCGACATCAGGGTTGTACCTATAAAGAACACCTTGCTGCATGAAGTATCCACGTTCGGACCAACGTTTTTCTTCTACTGCATCATTAGTTTCAAGACCACTGATTATCTTTTTCAGTTCCGGGTCATCTAACTGAGCAAGTCGAAGATCGGCAGGACTTCTAGTGGGTAAGTCAACAACGACGGAACAAATACCACACTGACCTTTACTATCTTCTTCGCAGGTAGGACGACTCAGCGTGTCGGCGACAACATTGGCTCTGCCTGGAGTGTACTCAAACTGAATATTGAACTCCTGTAACTTCAGTGCCCACCGAACTAATCTACCTGACGGCGACTTCAAACTCAGCAACCATTTCAGAGGCTGATGGTCGCTACCTACAACAACTTGTTGACCTTCAATATATCCTCTGAATCGTTCAACCGACCATACTACCGCAAGAGCTTCCCTCTCGGTAGTGCTATAATTACGCTCGGCGGGGTTAAGAAGGCGGCTCGCGTATTCAATCGGCCGTTCGTCTTTTCCTTCACCCTGCAGCAACACTGCACCCAGAGCGTAATTGCTTGCATCTGTACGCAAGACAAATGGTTTGCTGTAATCAGCTTGGACAAGTATGGGCGCAGACGTTAAGCGATTCTTTAACTCCTGAAACGCCTGATTTTGCTCAGAGCCCCATACCCAAGTCTGATTCTTTTTTAACAGACGCGTTAAAGGTTCAGCCACATCGGAAAAGTTTAACATAAACTTCCTGAACCACGAACAGGTCTGAAGAAACGTTTTGAGGTGACGTAGCGAACTTGGTGCTTTCATGTCCGCCACAGCGCGAACTTTGTCATGATCAGGTGAAACCCCATCCTGAGTGATGACGTGACCTAAGTATTTCACCTCTTCACGCGCGAAAACACACTTTTCGCGATTAGCGCGAAGATTGAACATGCGCAACCTCTCAAAAACTGCACGTAAATCAGCGACATGCTGATCGAATCCTTCCGATATTACGAGCAAATCGTCTTGATAGGCTAATAGAGTCACATTCTTTAGTGACGCGCCGGAGCGCAACCTATCTATGAGCCGTTGGAAGGTGGACGGAGCGTTTTTCAGACCGAACGGCATCCTTTTAAAACGGTATGTACCGAAAGGTGTCAAAAAGGCCGTTTTGTCTCTATCACACTCGCGGACAGAAACCTTCCAAAATCCGCTTCTCATGTCCAAAGTACTCATGATGCAATTACGCTTAGTAGACTGCACGAGCTCGTCTATAAGCGGCATCGGGTACACATCGGTTTTTGATATCGCATTAAGTTTTCGGTAATCTACGCAAAATCGAACTTGACCGTTCTTTTTAGGCACTAACAATGCCGGAGAGCCCCATGCCGATTCGCACTCTTCTATAATATCATCAGCCAGCATCTTTTCTATTTCCGACTGCATGATCTCTTTTTTAGCAGGAGTTAGCCGATACGGAGGGACTGCGATTGGAGCGTGGTCGCCGGTGTCAATGACGTGCTCTGCAAATGTCGTCGGTTCGCCCTTCAACTCAAATACGTCCTTGTTTTCAGAAAGGAAATTGGCAAGAACCGTGCGCTGCTCGTCACTAAGACGTGACGCCTCCTCGTCCCTAAGTACACTACTAATAGGCACACTCTCAACGTGGTGTGCTTTTTCAAAGAGAAGATCGAACTGCTCAACACTGTCAGCAAAGTGCCATTTAGCGTTACCGAAATCAACACTAATATTAAAATTAACCAAAAAATCTATACCTAATAGACTCTCATTACTGTCCGCGTTTGGAAAAATCAAAAAACTTACGAGTCTGGTTCTACCCTCAAGAGTTACATTCACCTCGGTAGTAAGTACGTTCATTGACCTACTGATACCATCTGCCAGTTTTACATTTTCCATACGCGAGGACATAGGATGATCTTTGGCCTTTAGGAGAGCGTACAGCGTATGGCCAGCTACACAGCTTTTAGCTGCCGAATCTACTAACGCGGTACCGTTTACACCTAAAATACTAATATTTAGCACCGGCCGAAGAAAAGATCGACCATCAGTACGTTTACCGAAAAAAGGTTGAGAACCACTGGTAATTTCGCACAACTGTTGACAACTGTTCGTATTCTTAGCATTAATTTTATTTTTGGGAAAATGTTGAGAGCCACTTGCGTTCTCGATAAAATGTTGACAATTACTTGCGTTCTCGGAAAAATGTTGACAACCACTTGTCTTTCCGGAAAAATGTTGAGAGTCGCCGGTACTGTCACAAAATGGTTTATAATCACTGGAAATTGGCATAAAATCGCGAGCGCAAGATTTTGATCCGTCGAAATTACCAGAATAAGATTGACAACCATTGAACATTACCGACCGCGAGCGCGACGTACTATCATTAACCTGTAACGGCGACGCGAACTCCCCCTGGTCGCAAGTATTACAAACACACATTTTAGTTTTAGTACAAACACACGTTTTAGTTTTAGTACAAAAACAAACATCTTTCCCGTTTACACTAGAATAACGATTATCATCAACACAAAAACAATTATCAAAATTATCATTTGAAGTCACAGAATTAATAATAACATTGCTATCATAGCGAAACATCTTTTGTGAACTAAAATGATCATTCTTAGAACAACTTTTACTCTGTAAAACACAACTTTTACAAGAAACTTTATCATGTAAACATTTACTATAAGGAACACTATTATCACAATAGTAAGTATCCATAGTGATTACATCAGAATTAGGAACACTAGTAACACAGCTAGATTTAGTAACAAAATCCCCAGCGACAGTCGCAGGGTTACCTCGCACTTCGTGAGACATGCATTTCTCGACGCTAGAGGGCGAGAGCGTGCCCACACCGGCAAACATCACGCTACCTCGCGGCGGCGGGGTGGGCGCTTGCGGTGGCGGCGCGTTGATCGCGGTGCATTTGTCGCCGTGCACAGAGCGCGTGCGATGCGACGCAATGCTAGTAGCGTGCACAGGTGATTCACTAGCCGAATTTAGGGAATAGAACCCTGAATGTTCACTAATCTTCTTTTTATCCGCGTTACACTTCGCGCACTTAGACTTTATTGTATTCGCGGCACCACAGCCGTAACACTTAATGTCTTTTGAGTGTTCATTTTTATTAGAGTTATTTTTACTATTATTTACTAACTTTTCGCACTTTTCCTTACTGTGACCGGTGGACTTGCAGTAAACGCAGAACGACTTCGTAGAGCGGGAAGCAGAACTCGTGGTAGTACGCGAGTCTTTGACCGTAGCACGCGCAGGCTCGACGGCGGTGGAGGCGGCGCGTGATTCTTCTTCACATTTAGACGGTTTTTGAGCTAGACGGCCGTGTTGTGACTCATTCAGTGAGTCTTCTACAGCTCGCGCCTTTTTCAGTAACTCGTCGAACGTCGAAACTTCAGCTCTGTCGATACGCTTACGGATGCGGCGATCCAGCAATCCGAAGGTCATGTCCAACTCGACGCGTTCGCATAAATCTTCCTGTGGCAGCTTCGCTAATAAGGCTCGGACTTTAGCAATGAATAAGTCCGTATTTTCCTTGCCTTGTACTAGGGAGAACAACTCGACGTATATTCGAAACGGCGGGCGACGCTCGCCATACGCACTTCGGAGTCTAGTTACCGCTTCATCCCAAGTCTTTGTAGTGCCTTTGACGCCCTGCCACCAGGTTCCTGCCGAAGAAGTGAGCAGCATGGACATACCTAATAGAGCGTTCGCATCGCTTATGTTTAGGCATGACTTGTAAACTTCGATGGCATCGATGAAGTTTTCCACGGATTCCTCAGGATTGCCGCTGAACTTGGATGAACACTTCGAGAAGTTTGCTGTAGACTTCGCGATGGCCGCGGCGGCGGCGCTGGCGGTGGCGGCAGACGTACTTACATCGATCGATGTTTGTGGCGTCGACGAACGAACTTCGCGTAAGAGTTGATTGCAAAATTCTGCTTGCGATTGTTGAATTGTTGTTATCAAATTGGTAAGGACGTCTTGTGTCATAGTAATGTTGCTGGATTGTTCAGATTCTTCCAGAATCGATTCGTCTCTGGTGGGAAGCGACTTGCGTTTTCGCGGCATTTTGCAAACAAGTACTTACTTGTCGGCAAGTAAGTACGGTTCCTGGCTGTACTAGCCAGCAAAACTCGCAAGAAAACACAAAACAACGGCAATGTCACTGTAGATACACAGTTTTTACGCACTTGTCGGTCGTTTCACGAAAACTTTTTGACGAACGAACTCGCAGCCAACGAAAAAGTTTGATCCACGTAGTAACAAGACTCCGACCCCTTGTTTAATAGAAAACACACGTTGGAGCGCCAAGATATAGTCGGGGTGGGTCAGGTGCAATGGAAAGAGCTTTGTTACTTGGCATAAACTATATTTTAACATAAAAGACACACACGAACATTACAAAACTTGAACAAGATCCGCCATATTTTTTATACTACTCTATGAATCTCAACAGCCAATCAGTGGCTAGCCTTGCGTCGGCTCTCATTGGACGGCGCAAGGCGCTGAACGAAATTGCGTTCGGAAACACGCTAAGGTGAATAACGTTTAGGCGCATTACCTCGGCCTATGCGACTAGGGAGTTTTGGTGTATGCACATCCGCTATACGATCTAATTATCTTGTCACAGAGTTTCGAAGGTCATATGGAAGATCTCGAAGCCGTCTTCGACAGACTCCAGAAGTTCGATCTTCGAGTCAATCGGAGAAAAAGCTGCTTCGCCCGTGACTCAGTGAAATTCCTTGGGCACATAATTGTTCCTGGAGGCCTACAAGTAGACCCAGAGAAAACCTCAGCTATTGCTGACATGCCTGCCCCAAAAAACGAAAGGCAGCTCAAAGGTTTTCTGGCCACATCCAGCTGGTTTCGACGGTTTGTACCGAACTACGCTGCGATTGCCAAACCTTTGACTGACCTGCTCAAGAAGAACAGCAGTTGGAGATGGCATGATGAGCAGCAGGCTGCTTTCGAGCTCATCAAGGAGCTCTTGGTCACCGCCCCCATTCTTCGCCAGGCTGACGAGTCAAAACCTTTCTCCCTCCGGACAGACAGCAGTGGCTACTGTCTCGGTGCAGTTTTGATGCAGGGGGAGGGTCCCGACGAAAGGCCCATAGAGTATGCCAGTCGCCTACTCTCGCCAGCCGAGCGCAACTATACCACCACCGAGCGCGAAGCCCTCGCCGTCGTCTGGGCGGTCACGAAGTTCAGGGGTTATGTGGAAGGCTCGGAAGTAGTGGTTAAGTCCGACCATCAGCCGCTTCGATGGCTGATGAGCCTCAAGTCTCCCAGTGGTCGTCTCGCCAGATGGGCATTAACCCTGCAGGCCTATAACCTGCAGATACAGTACACTCCCGGAAAGGTGAATGTGATTGCCGATGCACTAAGCCGCCCAGCTTGTTGCGAGGAGAGCCCGGCTCGTTGCGAGGTATGCTTAGTGACCGTAGATATGCCACATAGGACACCTGAGGACGTGCGCTCTAACCAACTCAAGGACCCAGAGCTGAAGAGTATCGTCGAGGACTTGGAGACTACCGACGATCCCTTCAGGGGGAGAGGATGGTCAGAGAGAGGATACCTGATGTCTGATGGTGTATTGTACAGGTGTGCACCCGAATCGGAAGACGCCGAGTCCGCCTGCCTCGTGGTTCCTAAACACGAGAGAGAAACCGTTCTCGTGGAGTTCCACGACGCTCCCACAGCAGGCCACTTTGGTGCTGAACGTACTCTGCAACGCATCAGAGCGCGCTACTTCTGGCCAGGTATGAGGTCTTTTGTCACAGACTATATTAAACGCTGTGCAGCTTGCCAGCGATACAAAATAGATAACAGGAAGCCTGCAGGGCTACTCCAGACTCCTGCACCCACCCGGCGATTTGAGGTGGTATCGGTTGACCTGTTCGGACCCCTACCGAAGACTCCGAAGGGTAACCGCTGGATTTTAATACTTGAGGACACGTGTTCCCGTTGGGTTGAGCTATTTGCGTTGGAGAAGGCCACCAGCGTGGAATGCGCTGAGATTTTAATATCCGAGGTCTTCCTGAGGTATGGAGTCCCACGCAGGATGATCAGTGACAACGGAGTCCAGTTTGTTGCTGAGGTGATGCAACAGGCCTGTCATGTGATGGGTATCAAACAGTCCTTGACGCCGTTGTATCACCCAGAAGCGAACCCTATCGAGCGGAAAAATCGTGACCTTAAACCACAGTTAGCAATACTGGTTGGAAAGGATCATGCATCATGGGATGCTCACCTCGCAGCTATAAGGTTCGCGATGAACTCCGCTGTTACGGCGAGCACTGGATTTTCACCAGCTTTCCTTACCTTCGGGAGAGAGCTGCGCGCGCCATCGGACGTCGTGGCGGACATGAAGACCATTGTGGACAGCGATAATTTTGTCCACAATATCACTCCTTACCTTCGTAAGTTGTCGACAGTGTTGCTTGATGCCCGAGATGTCCACGAACGTAACCAGTCTCTGCAGAAGAAGTACGCAGACGAAGGCAGACGCGCCCCTCCAGAATATACGGTAGGTGATCTCGTTTTGTTAAAAACGCAAGGGATGAATGACGTTGGTCCCGGGCAGTCTGCGAAATTTATACCCCGGAGGGATGGCCCTTATCGCATCCGCGAAATAGTAAGCGCTACCACTTACCTAGTAGAGGGAGTCACTAGAGGTGAGCACGTAGGACGTTACCACGTCTCTGATTTGACTCCATTTATCGGCGATGTCGAGGCCCCGGTTAGAGAGAAGCGCAGACGCGGTCGGCCACGTAGGTTTGATTGCTAGCCCGAACGCGAGGGCGCTATGTTCGAACTAGAGGGGGAGTGTGTAGCATTGTGTTGCGTCCGCGTCGCCGCCGCGTCAATGTTGACTCGCGTTACACCCGCCGCTATAAGGATACGGCGCATGCTTCGCGCCGAAAACGTTCGCGTCACTCGCTCGCGTGGCCAGTCGGCCCCCCGCTACGCTGTTAGTTAGATACCCCGCGCACGGCTGCGATCGTATCTCGTGATTTGTATTGTGTTGTGCCGTATGGATCTGTATCTCGTGATTTGTATTGTGTTGTGCCGTTACCAATAATTACTGTTTTACCAAATCCGTGCATTATTTATTCTCCCACGAGAATCCCCCTTATACAGTTTGATAAAACAGTAGATGTAGAAGACAATGATTGTCTTGTTCTTCATACTGGCAGATTTAAAATAAAACAAACTTCCTAGCAACCATATGTAGGTAGTATTTGATATTGTCGGCTGATGTCGCTGTTGCTACGTACGTCTAGCTCTGTCAACATGAAATCACGCACGATACTGCAGATCTCAGTGTGCCATACCTTGCGTCTTGCCCCGCATCCACGCGCGGGGATGCGTGTTTCTCCGCATGTAGGTGCTTGATCTGCAACACCGCGCGTGGATGCGTTTTCAGTGTGTTGCACTATGCGTGATTTCTATACAAACAAAGGTACTTGCAAACAACGTAAGATCACGCACTCCCACACTACGCTACATGATGCGGTGCAGTGTGCGAATCGCCTTAATATCTAAAAATAATTAAGCTGTCAAAGTGATCATAAATAGTAACTCTGTAATGTTTATTTTAACGAAACAAATTGAGTTACAGTTTGGAATAGTTTCGATACGGTATAATACAGTAGAAATCTACAACAAATTATAAGTTGACACTAATGACTAATTTGTGATGATGTATAGTTTCTTTGAAGCAAAAAACAAATTCAGTATTATTCTGTGAAGCTATAAATAATTTCTAAATAAAAAAGTCCAGTCACTATCATGGAAATTAATGGACATTATACTGAAACGAATGGACTAGATATTTTAAATGGGGCTTTGAGCAAATAATACACTTTCTTCTGTATTAGCTCTAAACATTTTGATACATATTAATGTACCTACTGACAGCAAAAGAGTAGTATTCGAGAATTATTATCGGCTTTGTTATAAAGACGTGAAGGATTGTCATCGCTCTAAGGGCTCTTTCAATTTAGATGATTGGTGTCGGACTGCTAACGTGCGGCAGCTGTCCGACACCAAACGTCTAAATATTTAGTGAAAACAGTGACATAAGGCCTGCGTGTGTTGTGCTTAGATTTTCGTTAGTAGCATGTATACCTACTTAACTCATTGGTTAAGTGTAGGTACTTTATTACAACTAAAAATATTCGATAATGTACCTAATAATTAATAGCTGGTATGAGTCAGGATGATCAGTATTTTGCCTTCTAGACCTACTCTTGGTATGCTGACACCGACATAAATAAATAATTCGTTTAAGCTTGCTTAGAAGTAAGTTGCTTATTTTCTTATTGGTTAATCATCCGATCCATTTCAGGCAATCTGTCTTCGTCAGACGGCTGAAACTGAGCCCAATGAGGCTTTTAGGCGCGAGGTCGTGTTTTATTTCAGTTACGACGATATTTCGGATATCCGAATTTACCTATATCAAAATAAGAGCTATATTAATATAGAGATAATAGGTATTCCTTTATGTATATTATACATTAAAATAGATTCAGATAATAATTTGTTGAATCAAATGCAGGTAACACGTGCCAAACTACTTGGTTACTACTTGGCTTAATTGGTTACCTTTTGCTTCATATAAATGCATTGCATTTATATGAAGCATTGAAGGATTATGGGTATCAAGAGAAACAACAGAGTAGATGCAAACTGATATAATTAAACACAGAGCGGACACGCACAAACTCATCAGCGATGGCGGACACAAAAGGAACGAGAAAAAACACAGTGCTGCCAAGTGACAGATAAAACTTTTAGACATTGACATTTGGTTTACCATAAACTTCAACACTGGCCCTTAAACTAAATACAATGTCTCGCCAGATAGCTGGCCCTTAAATGTTGCAAGACACAAGTACATAACCTAGTCAATAACAGTCAAAAGATACAGGATATGTTTTCACGTTAAATAAACACATACCTACTAAGTTACATAGATAGTCTTACACATAAACAATTACAGATTAGGTACAGTATTACATGTTCTATAAAATGTTAATTAATACAATAAAAGAATTTACTCTTTACATTTTATAAACAAACCTAATCCTTTCAAAAACAAATCATGTTTTTCCTTTGTTAGGGGTTTTGTTAGAATATCAGCTATCATTACATCAGTCGACAAGTATTCAATTTTAACTACGTCTTTACTAACAACTTCTCTAATGAAATGATGCCTTACATCTATATGCTTTGTCCTACTGTCCCATTGCAGATAAATGTAAACTACATCTTGAAAAATAGACACTATTTTTAGAAAAACCTAAATAAGGAAGAAAAAACGGTGGCACCAAAGTTTAATGATGACATCGAACACCGCACACAAACTTTTCGAAAGGAAACTTGCGCACGTGACATGTAAGTAAAGGAAAAAAAAATATGTGAGTAACAAAATTACATAGAAAACCGTAATATTCCTTAGAATTTTCCGAACGCAATATAACTGCTCGCGCCTCACGCCTTTTGAGCCGAATGTTTTACCAAATTGACGTTCGACATGAGATCATGCATTCTTTTGATATGGTAATCCGTTCCAACCCTCGGGCAATAATCGATTATTAAATAGGTAGAAATCGGCAGATCAGGGTCCCTTATCCACTGTAGGATTCTTAAGAGGATTCTTTTATGACATGAAAGGTCGACTGTGGCCGTTGTTGAACAGGGAAACATTTTTTGGCAAATTACTTTTGTGACTGTCTGAAATTTCACGAACCAATTTAAAGGCGATGAGTCGCCGCAAGGAGCCATATTTGGTTTTGTAATTACGTATTTTATTACAGTAGAATGAATTGACTGATTTGGTAGTGATTACTTTGAATAAAATTGTTATAAATTAGGTTGCGGATTTCCATATAGTGGTGTGGGCGGTTACTGGTATGCAAATGTTGGCCTGACATGTCGATTACGGTACAGTGAAAGGAGGAAGACATTTGAATAGGTATATTAATGGCATAAGTTGGCATATATTGGCAATAATTGGCAAGAAAATGAGTAGTATAACAATAGGCTGTAAGCCACTTAATGTTTCATTTGACGAATAAATAATAAACGATTTACGACATGTTCATGTTCTCCGAAGTCTATGTAGGTAGTTGTGTATTGTTGTATAGTGATGTTATTAGGTCTCATGTAATGAAATGCGAGATTTATTTACCAGGCGCTTAATTTCGGGTTGCTAATGAGAATTTCTAAGAACACCTCATTTTGTTTTTCACAATTCATTTTTAATATTTAACTAAGTAAGGAAAGGACTTATAAATCTCCCGATAGGTACCATTTTAAATGAGCTCTCTTTGTAAGTTTCTAGAGGAGTTATAAGACTGGATTTTCTTTAGAATAAAAAAAAACTTTTATTGTTGAGGCCAAGAAAGCTCTCGAGTGTTAGTTGCTAACTTCATTTCTAAACTCATAAACAATTTTGTTTTATTATTTTTGTGTAACTGGCGTTAGTTATTTTGTTGTAGACAGCAATGGCGCCATTGGTGGTTGGAAACTTTAATCTACCATAAAAATGGATGTTATGATGACAAATTAAATAAACTAACTGTCATTTGTTAGCAGAATATACCTTTTTTGAAATGTTTCATCTATGGTATAGTCAACGACAAAGGTTGGTTAATATTAATTCTTTATAATAATTACTGGATACAAAAATAAATTGGAGCAGATGTACCTAAAAATGAAATAGAACAATATATTGAGTGTTACTTGAAAAGCTGAAAAGCAGCGTATCGAATGATTTTGAGAAAAATCTAAAAGTAACTTCGAATGAAACTAAACTAAATCCGATAATGTTGGTATAAGTAAACCTACACCTCAGAAATCACCTAGCTTGTTCTATTCTGGTTGGCTGACCAAGAAATCTGCGTTTTAACGTCAAGACAACACTATCCATTAATCCTAAACAGACAATGTAAATAAATAAAAATGAAAGTCAAAATATTTACACAAATGTCGTTTGCGAGGTTGTCATAAACGCCCTTAGATAAGATGAAGTAAGCTCAATAAGGCTTACAACAAATACTTTAAGTGCCGTCTTGGGAAACAAACAGGCTTTAATTTCCTTTTACGAATTGAAAAAAATAAATGTTAAAACGTCTTTGAACGTCTGTATTGCCAGGAAGATTATTTTTATCTTTAAATCAAAATAGAAGATAAAAATAAAAACGTTTTTTTTGGACATTTACCAAACATTGTCAATAGGGTAAGATAAGTGAAGTAATTTCGAAAAAAATAGAAGCTCAATATAGGTAGGTACTATGAACATGGCAACGGTTTAATGGGTTTGCTAACGAATACACGGTTGCTTTCTAGAGACAAAGCGAATCCTGTAAAAAGCGAAAAAAATTAAGGTGAAAGAGATGACTTCGCCTCTTTCCTCCAAAAACAAAAAAGCTTAGCTGAAATCTCTTTCCAAGAGCATAGAGACGAAATGTGAGTGATGGAAAAAGATGGAGGCATCTTTTTTAATGCTAAGCCCGGCCTACAAACAGCTTCTAGCAACACAAAAAAGAGATATTATTATCAACATTGAATGTGAAAATGTTAATATTATATTATGCAGTTTTAATTTACTGCATTTCCTGTCGGCAACGTTAAATACCCTGCTCCTTCTTAAAATAAAACATAAGACGACATACGATATCCAATACATTTTAAAATTAACTTCATTACCAGCATTTCGATATGCTTTTTTATATCGTATCGTTAATCGACTTATCGATCACTGTTAATTACTTTTTATAAAGTAACTGATATGTGTGCAGGCGACAGGTCACTGGCCACTTGAGACATGCCGTCAGATCGTATCTGAAGCCTGCGCAAGGAGGATATGACAACTTTACTTTTTGCAGAAAAAAAAAAACTCCGAAAGATGTCTGAAGAGCGACGCGACGCCGCTCCGAGCCGCGCCGAAAAAAATGCATAACGATGCTTTGACACCATCACTTTGATGGTGCGAGTTGAAAATAGAAGATTTTTACTAAGAATTACTGCTAAAAATTTTAATTACAAGTAACGAATTCTGGTAACAGCTGTTAGGGAAAATTCGCATCAAACAACACAATATTAGCGGTATTTTTATGCAAATGAAAATTGGATAGTTTCATTAAATATTTAAATTTTAAATTGTATGCGAAAAGAAAATTTCAGATTTTATTACAATACATACTTAGGATAGCAGTAGGTACATAGCAGTACAAAGCTTTTTTTAAAGTTCTCAAATTTTCTACTCGATCGAAAAACTGTATGTTCAATTGAAACCAAGATAATTCGTAGGTACTCCTTTATGAAACATGCATGAAAACATTCTCCTCTATCCTTTAACGTAGTTCCACAAAAAAACACGTACTCCACTATGTTGAAACACATACTTTTCCAACTGCGACTTCAAAATAAATTCGTGCCTTGTGGAATACACACATACAAAACAAAATAAACAAACAGTGACGAAGCGTCGGAAGAAGCGTCCTGTCTGATCGGAAATTCTGTTATTCGCACAGGGAATCGACTAGTGCCGCATTCGGTTGGTTTGAACTCCAAGAGTTTGCAGTACGAAACGCCATAGCCGAACTGCACGTGATTGGATTCCGAACGTATAAAAGTTTAGGTTTAAAGAGCATAGTTTACATGCCCGAGATAGGTTCGCCATGAGGAACGCGGGTCGTGTTACAAAGTTCTGAAATCTGAATGTCTTTGGGAGTTTGCATGCGAGATGGAAATAGATAACTATTTAAAGTGTTATGGTAGCCTGGTACCTGTTTTGACTTGTTGAGTTTTGGTTAAAATGGCGTTATGTTAGACAAAAGACTAATTTATTATCAAGAGGAAGTTCTAATGGTTCTAATTACTATTGTTATTGATAACTTTTGCTTGAAATATAATGATTTACTCGGTAAAAATGGCTATATTAGCTTGTCAA
Source organism: Thalpophila matura (assembly GCA_948465475.1). Lineage (NCBI taxonomy): Eukaryota > Metazoa > Arthropoda > Insecta > Lepidoptera > Noctuidae > Thalpophila > Thalpophila matura. Next base: position 9,655,473 of record OX419190.1, on the reverse strand, counting down.
CGAACGAACGCTCAAGTGCTCTATTTCAGGCGCGCCCAACGATTAGCTCCTGTAAAAATAATTACAAATAATAACGTCGTGTTATGTAGAGCAACGTGTTAATCATACTGCTATCGTGTGAGTTTGCTGTCGAAGAAAATTGCTCAATCAGAGGCCTGGTCAGGTCAAGCGTGACTTAACTCATAACAATGTAATAACCGGCCAACGAACAGCTTATTGACCTATTAGCTTTTCACTACTTGAATATTTATAGCCACTGATAACAGTAGAAAGTGCTCGCCTGTAATTATACAGGTTGTTAGTTTGACGTTATTTTTAGTTGGCCGTTGTACAAAATATTTTACAGGAACCCGGCAAATATTAAACTAAATAAAATTAACCTAAAAAGCTTCAATTTTGCCTGCAGATTAAAATGACTGTAAGGGTTTTCAGTGTCAATAGTCAGGCGTAGATGGTAAGCGGCGCAGGGCACCAGATAGATGTGTCTTGTACCGTTTCACAGTGAAACGCGCACGAAACGCGTACGATCGCACGGCTTACAAACCGCGCTGGCCGCTCGTGCTGACGGTCAGCGCGACTCTGAAATCACCCTAAATATACACAAACGATACGTTAATTTATCTACCGCCGTATACTGAAAGACAATCGAAGATTGCTAAGACTGAAAACGTAAAGGAAATGTTTTGAAAGCCGTCGACCGATCACATAAACATGAGCGCCTACGCAGAGGGCAAGTTAATAAACACTCATTGAGATTTCAGTCAAAAGTTTTATTGGCAATCCGTCAAACGTGTAATTTTGTACCCTTAGATTAATTAAACCAGTTGAACCACATCAAAAATCTCGCAGACAGTCAAATAAATGTCAAACACGTGTTTGATAAACATTCAAAAGATCTAATGTAGGCGATGGTGCACTAATAGAATTAATAAACATTCCCAGCAAAAGTCGACACAATATAACATAACATCTGAGTATTATTCCAGCTGGTTTCTTCTGGGGCATAATGAATAGAGCAAAGTTTACTTAGTCTCAGCTCCCCACGGCTACGCTAGCGGTTACAACAATGTTTAGATGAAAGAACACCTGACTACAGTGGCTACATGCATTATGTGAGCCTGTTTTGTTTCATATTTTTAAAGAAAACTGACTATTGTTTGGAACTGGCTCTTCAAGAGGATGAAAAATAAAAGCTTGAAATAAAGTACGATTTTTTAGGTAATAGGAGAATAAATGTTGAAACGATGGATTGTGTGAAAGATGATTTGGCCTGATACTGTGATGACGGCTTATAGAAATCCATAGAAAAACAGAAATAAAATGTTTCGGCTGTAAATTATTGCAACTGCTTTATGCTAGTTACGTTTTGTGTGAAAAATTTCATGGATACCATCCACCCTAGGCTACCATAAGTTACCTTAATGACAGTTAACGCGACATTCGACGTAAACCTTAATGTTTATTTTCTGTGAAAGAACTAGGTATATTTATTGTATGAGAAAGAAGTTGTACTTTTTGTAGCAAATATCGTTAAAAAGGCCTGATCAAGTCAGAGTTAGAAACACTTCAGTGAATACAAATCACTTGACTCAATTTAAAATATTGAGCGCTGTTGAGCGAACTTAATTTACGAACCGAGCGATACCTAAGATTTTTCAGCGTAGCTTTAAAACGCCAAAGGTCGGAAAATGAAGAAATCGTAATATTATCAAGGTATAAAGAATCTTTCTTCTTTATAAAGATTTCTTGACTGTGACAAAGTGATCCCTCATTAGGTATTTAATACTGGCAATTTTTCATCACTAGCCAGTCTAGCCACTTCGTGCTCCTAATTTCAATTTAGATCGTCGAACATATTCATCATTTATGTTTATTGATTCCAATACCGTCATCCATAGCGTAAACAATTTGCTGTCGTGGCACCACTGTTTGTCCTAGTCATTACAATCATCATATTAATCAAGTGTTGAATAGGTACTAACTATAATCAAAAATCGCGGTAACTTGTAACTTATATTCTTTGTAACAGTGTTATACCTTAAACGGTGTAACAGTGTGAAATCAAAGTACCTATTACATTCCTTCTTGTTATTTTAATCAGAGGCTAGACTTCGGGGCAACTATTACTCCAAACCAAGAGTATAAGTCAAAAGTGGCCTACTCAAGCACAAATGGCTTTGGAGCCATTCCATCATGTAGACTGTAGAGCTTTATTTAGCCCATCGTCGTAGACCATTACAGTCTTACCACAAAAAAGTTGATAAACACAGTTTGAACTAGTGTTTAGTTAGACAGTGTCTAAATGCTATTTAGGTATAAAAAAAGTTTACTGTGTTGAACTCCTATTGTAAGCAAACATGTTGTTTATTTCTATAAAGTTTCTTACAAAAATTAATCTTATTTTTCTAATGTTATAATAAATAAAGTAGGTACCTATCTACGTATCTATACTCTAACGTTTAACATTTTAACGCTTTCGTCGTCTAATGTACCTAATTTAGTTGTATAAATGTAAATGGAAGCAATTGATACTATCAATGACAAGAATAACAATCGTAATGATGCCTGTAGTGAGTACCAGATAATGGTCGTGGGAGTAAAACTTAATCGCACATTTATTCGCCCTGACATAGCCTAACAAAAAAGATTGGGTCGTTGTCTTATCTCCTAATGTTATGAGGAGTAAGGACCATTTGATTAGTTATTCTGTGGGCTTATATATTGAAGTGACTCGTCAAACTGAATATTGCTCGATTTCTAGAACTCTCTTAGTCGTTATTGGTTAAGACTAGGAATATGCTAGGATATAAGAAAAGTTTTTACTATTTCTGCGTAGTTAGGTATTTATTATCTATTCAGAAACCAAAAATATAATTTATTTTAACAATTTCGGGTCAGCATCGGTAAAAAACGATGCGTTTTGGGGTATTTGGCCATTGTGGATCGGGAGTTTGATTCACCATCATACTGATTTTGGCAGATTGGTCACAAAAATTGGCTCGAATTACCATAAAATCGAAGCCAAGAGACGACGGACGGGAAAAACAAAAACATTCAACTAGTGCGGTGGTAATGTTACTACGTAAGGACAAAGTTGAGTAATAAGGGACACCAGTTCTCCATAACAATTACGCTACTCGGAAGTAATAAAAGTTCTCTTTTCTGTGTACGTGACGTAGAAATCAACCGACTCTTATGGACGTGTTCGGCATAGCTTACTTACGGTTTTTCCCTTTTATTTCTTTTTGCTTTCTCCTGTTCTTACCTCTTTGCTCCCTATTAAGGTATGGCTCCATAAAGTTTCCATTTAATAATGTTTATTGGCTTTTCCTTTCGGCATTGCTATTTTCGCTGATTATTTACCTGATTATTAGATATTTATTATTAAGATTACGGCTCTGGCCGCGTGATATCTTTTAAATTGTAGCCCGGGTTGGCTACTTTCCTGCTATATTTGTATCGTTTCGAGATTTTAGCAGAAAAATTACAGGTTTACTTTCGCTTTTATAAAATATTTTTATTGTATTAAGCGCTGAGTGTTCGCAATTACCAATCTTGCAAAATAACTGGTTGATTAACTATAACCGAGTGGTACAGTCAACATAGTTGAAGATTTTAACACGACTCCATAATTTACTTACTTAGGTACCTTCAGTAAAAAATATAAAAAATCTTCTCGACCTTTCTACACAGGTTTCTATTTTTTATTGGCAAATAAAGCAAATAGTTTAGTATAGTTTGTTGTAGCAAATCTGTGAAAGGAAAGTTATCACATAGGAGCGCCAACTCAACCTATGAAACAAATTTATTACCTCAACACGTGGCTTCGAGAGCTCTCAGTAATGTAGTGCTACTCTGTCGCATATAGCGCAAACATAAAATGTGAATCGTATACATTCAAATACATTAGGATCGTTCGGGATAGATTGCACTTATACCGGCGTCGTGAAACTACTTCGTGGAACGTAGTTGGTTTAACAAAAACTGTTTTTCTTTGAAACACTTCTTTTAAAAATTGTTTACTTTAGTAGGGACATATTTCCGGAATCACGTTTAGTAAGATTGGTGATTACGCGAATTTTGTGACACGAATGCTTAACTTATAATCCCACGAGATATACTTACTCACGAAAAATTTTAGATTATTTCGTGACTTCATTTTCTTTTAGTAACAGTCCCTTCAATATTAAACAGTCATTAAAAAGTCTTCGACATCTTAACTGGAAACGACTACAAAACGATTATTAATAAACAAAATCTTAAATCTTTCTCATAATTTATCCTTCAACGAATCCGTATCTATTTTCAGCGTCTTTTGTCATCAAATAAACAGCGATCGCCAGCACTCGGTAAACGAGTTTCGTTTCCTTTCGCACGTGAAAATCGGATTTGTTTAATTTATTACTCTGTCTCGAAACAGAGAGATGCTACGGTTACTTAGCTCTCGACACCTCACTGTAATAATAGGATCTCTACGAGGATTTAAATTGAATCCTGTTGCAGGGTGCTCAAATGTATTTAAGTCTCCGTTGCCGAAAATCGTGATGAAGCATTTTGGGGCATTGGAGTATACTAATAAAGAGCTAACAAGTTATTTTCGTGGAAAATGAAACAAGGTGTTGCGGCTTATTGGAAGTTGAAAAGTACAATTAATGATTTATAGCTGAAGTTTCTGCAGGACTGTCTACGTAATTTTGAGAATGACCTTCGTTCTGGTATTTATTTTAGAATTAACCACAAAAAGCAAAATATTCATATTGTATGAATAGATAGGATTGAATGCAAGGTATACTTGCGTTTAACGCTTTTCTGAGCAGTACCTATAGAATTTAGTATGAACTTAATTTACTTTTCCAAACAAGCAAAATTATAGGTATCTTAAATTTGTCTAAATATGTAACTTACATTTATCACAACTCTTATTGCGAACTTGTATTCGATTCTTTTTGTTTTTTTCCTGTGTAAGATATATTTTCCTTTACGTATTTGGAAAATCCACCTCAATATACCTTCCACTACGTCAGCTGTAGTTTTTAATAAAACGCAAAAGTAGAATGTATTTCATTTACCCCTCACAATGTATCAAGACAAGACAAGGGTGCAAAAGGGCTGACTCTGAAACGAAAATAAACGTTGAACGATCGCTTAGACCCTTCACTTTGAACTGACGGCCGAAACAAAGGAGCTCGTGTGAAATACCTATGTAATTACATAGAGAGACTAAACACGATCTATTACGGAAATGGCAATTTTCTACGTCCTAGATTTTTAGGCTTGTTGCCAGAGTTCATTTCGTGCAAAGGAATTTTAGCTATTCTCCTTAGGAGTTTTACCCATCATCAGCTTAACTTAATTTTAACTTTGTAAGTTGTAGTCGGCTTTCTGTTTCTGTCACAGTTGGTAATAATAATTATATAAATATAACAGTTTGGGTGTCGGTTTGTGTGTGTTTGTTACTCCTTCACGCTGAAACGGCTGGATGGATTCGGACGAATTGTGAAAAACAGGTAGCTTGGGACCTGGAAAAGCACATTATGCTACTTTTCATCCATTTGAATGCATAAGTCGCGGGCAACAGCTAGCTATTTTATATTATCTAGTACTTTTATGCAGGGTGATACCTATCTGAACTCCACTGGTAACCAAATCAAAGGGTGGATGTCAAGAACATCCAACATCCAAATAATCCTTCGAGTTCTCGAATTTCAAGGTAATTCACCGTAATCTTGTATACTATATAACTAGGTTTACTGCTTAACGTAGGTACTCTTTGAGTGATGGGGGGGTCTCTTTGGGACATAATGTCACTCATACGTAACCGTTGCATCAAGCAAAATTTTACCTCAAAGATTAAATGACATACCTGTCATTTAATCTTTGAGGTAAAATTTTGCCACTTAGTCTTAATTAGCTCTCTAAGGCCCGTATTCCAGAACGATACTCGAGCACCGATCTCTGCTTGAGCATAGATTTAAAGCCATTTGATTGGTTGAAACTAGTTTCAATCTATGCTCAAGAAGAGATCTGTGCTCGAGTATCGTTCTGTAATACGAACCTTAGTCTTAGGTTACCTATGTATTCAAAAACAATAAAATAATATCTATTAATTTGTAAACAAAAGATTTTTACAGACTGGATTGACGGCCCCAAGGAAGACAAAATAAAAGTAATTTTGTAGCATGAAATCATATTAAATTTATATTCATAATTTAGATTAAAAAGATTGAACATTCTTTTTTAATAAAAATGAGAAAAACAGCAGAACGAAGGACGTTAATTACATTTCCAATAATAACACTCATTTAGACATCATTATTATGTTCTACCTAATTAAATGAAAGTGGATATTAATTAGCGATATACCTATTGGAAAGAAAATATTTTGAAATTAGGCATAAAATAGTTTCGAAATGTTTTCAATATTTATAGGTAACGTTTCGTATTTTAAATTTCGTGCAGATAGTTGAAAAATGTTCTTGGGTTTAATGTAAAATACTTATGTTTTGATTATCTTATTCGTTTTTTCTGATTCTTGAAACTCAATTTATTGTTTTTTTACTCACGGCTTTTTCATTTTTTTTTATTTGTTTTTAAACTTGTTATTTTCGTTTGTTTTCGGAAACCAGGTGTATACATATATAACATAGTTAAGCTTCGTACAATATTATTAAGAACCCGACCAAACGCCATGACGATCGACAAAATTGAATGCAATATGCATATTATGTCAATAGCGCAATCTGTCATGTCTATGCAAAACGAGCATCAACGGACACGTAATTTGTATTTATGTAGGTATATTATGCTAGCAAATCTGCAAATAAAATAGCAAATCTGGTGCAATGCGTGCAATTGCAATAAATTGCAAATGCAATTCATATCAATTCAGAAACTCATAATTGGTGCAGTTGCTAAGTGCTCGGCTCATGCTTTAGGGATTGCTGGTTCAATCCCGTACGAAGCAAAATGAAGGCATTCAAAATGCCTATAGAGATACCTTTAATTTCCCAGTGTTTGTAATAATTATGTAGATTGGCATCACTCTGCGAAACACTCCCTAGATAGACGTATCGTTTAAAATGCTTTAAAACTATTAGAAAAGTTTTGTCCTATCTATTATAAAGGTTTAATGGTTATAACTCATGTCCAACTCGATTTAAAGCTATCAAATCCCGCTCTTTTCTACTAAATAAAATCGTGTCGTACCACTATAAAATACACGTCGCATGTTTACAAAACATAGACCTTAAACCGTCAGGTGTTCGCGGTTATAATTTTTCCTTTTTCAAACCGTTATCACGCTTCCCTGACCTTTCATTCACTGTTACAGTGGGAAATTTCTGTGCAAATGTCTCAATTAACACAGAAAATGGTGATAAAAGCGACAGGGAGAAATTGGTTCCAATTTTGTAGGTACCTAACGACAATTCAGTGGTTAAGTTAAAATCACGCTAACCATCCAGACTTTCATTATAGTCTATTAGGAAAATATTCGACGGCCAAATACCACAGTTCACCAACTCTGGCTAATAAAAAAAGTAAATAACGCCAACACTGAGTTAAAGACCGCAAATTTTGCTGAGAGTTACGCCCAAAGAATTGTTTCCAGTTCTGTTTTCCAAACATTTTTTTCTTGGAAGTTGGCGTTCTGTTTTCTTATGAATTCTAACAAGATATTCTTTTGAAAATCATTAGCTGCTGTTCACTTTTTGATGTGAAACATCTGTTGGCGCGCCTTGGAGGTAAGACCGACTCGTATGCCGTGACGGCAACTGGCATGACGCTCTCTCATGTCCCCTTTCCATCGTCGTTTTCTACTACTCCTTTGTGTGTGCGTTTCTATGTTTCAATCTACGGGGCATCCCGTAACGGAGTTTTTTTAAATAGTTTTTTTAGTTTTAAAGATCTCGCCTAAAAAGTTCAACTGTTTATTTTATCAGAAAGTACTACCTACCTAAGATATAACACTACTGAAATGAATAACCCTGCCCGGCAAAGCAATTATTTTAATTTAAAGGACTTGACGGCAACTTTTGGTGACAATAATGCGCTGGAAATGCATTTTATGTTCACTGTACCTGTTCGCAGTTTAGTTCTCAGCCAAATGTTTATGGGCGATAAATCTTCAAACAATTGCGACTGAGGCACTTGCATACCAGCCCTTATTAATAGTAAATATGAATTTAGATGGGGTTTTTTGCTTAATTGTTTTTTTTTATATTATCTATTATTAAATAGTGTGTTTTGAGTATATTTCAGGTGTTTTTTAACAAATTCCCCATGGATCTCATTATTTGCCACCAATATTAAAGCGATACTCGTATAAACAAAGTGAATAGTAATTGCATCCATATTATTTAGTTACAACATTACTTTAATGAGTACCTACACCACCGAAACACGTATGACATCCTTCATTTTGCCAACGGTTCGCTGAATTTTCCGAGTAACAACCGTGAATTAATGTAAACAATATTTGAAAGCAGGAACACTTAAAGCGAAACCGTCGGAAACGTTCTCAAATATGTGTCTAATTACGCGCATTTTGTACGTTTAGCCGTTGTGCAGTCACATTAAAACCGATTATTCCCGATGTCCACCACTTTGTCTGGCCACCACTGGGGGACAGCGAGACAACTTTAAAACTATTCTCGTTGTCCACCACTGGGGGACAGCGTCACAACTTTTGCCTCCGCAGCCGGCGGCGGCTCCCAAAAATAACGCCGTTGGGAACCGGCGTAGCCTTCGAGTAGCAGGACGAAAATAATTGCAAACTACCGTAGCAGCAGATTAATGTTGCCGTGTTTTAAGTTGAATTATTTACACTTTTAAATAACAGTGTCAATGTAAAACAAAATACTACTTTTTTGGACTTACAAGGGGGAGGGAGGTGGTCGACGGAGCCCCGCTACGCGGGGCTCCTATTTCTGTCTGCAAGGTTAAAAGTAACCTAACACGAAGCGGTTGACGGGGGCTTCGTTCGCTCGCTTCGCTCGCTCACTGAAGCCCCCGTCAACCCCTTCGAACCTAAATTGTCCGTGTCGGGGTGTCCAAGTTCCCGAGCTCGCTTCGCTCGCTCTTGGACCCTAAGACGCTGTCCCCCAGTGGTGGACAACGAGAATAGTTTTAAAGTTGTCTCGCTGTCCCCCAGTGGTGGCCAGACAAAGTGGTGGACATCGGGAATAATCACATTAAAACTGTTTGTTTGCTCGCCTCAAATGTATCACGGCTACAACGATTGGGACCGCTAGGAACTGCAGTTTATCCACACAGAACGACGCACACAATCTCAAGTGCCCATTCTATACGTCGTCAAGCCTTAATGGGCAACAACAAATGGTGCTATTTATCGTAAAATCGACACTAAAAACAGACTAACACATCGTTTCGGCAAAACACGTAGTAAATTTTATACGCCCTCTTGTTTAGGAGTAGGACCTACGTTTTGCTGAACATTTTAAGGTTTTAAAATTGAAAAGTTGACATCGTGTGTTACGGATTGATCGGCACTAAACCCCATAAAGGGCAATCGCTAAATATTTATTTTCTTCTTAACTTTCTGATCGTAAAAGTGGGGTTTAATATCTCTGTGGATTTAACCGAAAGCCAATATCAATCTAACCTTTATCAGACGTCGTGAAACCTCCACTAGGAAAATAAAATATTTACTTCTGACGTTGCACCTTGCAATTCAAGTTCATCTGGGATTCTTTCTGCTAGATATTTTTTCGTGTCTTGTTTCTATATCGTATGCCGTTTTCCACTATAGCAAAATTTATCTTTACATTTTATTGACGATCAACAACAGGCTAATCAAATTTTTCTATTCTTTTGTTTAAAAATGTTGTTCCAATCTCACCAGTTGCCACGTTTACAGCAATTTTCGTGTGTTATAGCTATTTTACGACAATCTCGAGAGTATGGTGCTGTCATTAAACATACGGGTTGATCGCGGGGGAAATTGCTCAACAAAACGCCACAAAAATGGGATAAAAGCCTTAAAATTTATGTTGGGGGCTCATCGTGGCCATTAACACGTAGTAGCGTTGTGCATAAAACATTAAAATGTCGTGATACACCGCCTGCAGTATTATTTACGTACGTATTAGCAATTTTCAATTATTACATCGTTGCTTAAGAAGCGCAGGTGCTGTTCGTTCTGACAATATTGAAGCTATTTCATTTTATTGTGAAAATGGCAATATTTGTTATTAGACACTTTTGGAAGATTGTTGCTTGGGTACAGTGAAATCGTAACAGTAAAAAATATTATTCAATAATTATGAATTTAATTATTAACAATGTCAGTCATGCACACAAATACATAATATTGTCTGTAGTCTTTCGATAAATAAAATTTATCACTACAATACTACCTAATATCAATGCTACGCGCGTCGTCGCCGCATCGTAGTGTCATGAATAATTTAGAACTGTGGAATTTACGGTAATTTTTTATAGGTAGGAACTTAATTGAATTTTCCATACCTGTAAAAAATAATTTTATATTAAAAAACGACATAATTCATTTAAACGTCTAAAAAAATTGAATACCGCAACGTAAAATTCAGTGGCACACGTGGTTAGTAAAATAATATAATAAGAGTTGCTTTAGATTGGCGTCGTGCTCGCGGTGTTCGGGTGGTCCAGCTAAGGCTGTCGACATACCTGCGTCATGCGCGACAGACGACGCGACACGACTTTGAATAATTAGCTAATAATCTCATTGTTGTCTATTCAAGCGTTCACAATTTTCTTACATAGTCATTATGCGAGTGCGAACCAACACGAAAGAATCCTTTGTTGGTCGACATTAAAAGAAATATTACGAGATTTGTCGACTTGCTCTTAAAGAATACATAATATGTTAAGTTTTGTTATTGTGATTTGTAGAACATGGAATAAACATTATGTCTAATTAATGCGAAGTGCTTTCCTAACATTTTAGTGTCGAATTTAAATATTAAATTGGTACTCCGAAGTGTAACGAATAGACTGATGAATAAATGATTACCCTTAAAATCTATCCTGTGTAGAATTCCTGAGTTTATTCAAAGTCACTTTTTTATTCGTATATCCAGTAGGTACTTGCAGCGTTTTATAAAAAGAAAATCTATTTTCAAAACCGCAGACACCGAGCATGCAAAAAGTTTGCATCTGCGCTTTGTCTTCGTTATGAAGCAGTCTTTAGTTGCACCTGGCAAGCAGGTCACGACCCGGCCTCGGCCCTCGGGTCTCAAGATCGAGAACAGAGCTAAGATTCATTGATATCGGAATACCGTCCGAACATTCTCTCAGTTTCAAAGGTTTTGCTATAAATTGGAGACGGTATAAATTGGGAAACTATTCTGAAGGTATTAGATCCAGTTGAAGTATGTGTGCTCATTATTTCCAGTGAAGACATTTTCTACTGAAGGAATTAGTCCAAAGTTCTATTTTATTCAAGGTTTAACGTCTTTCGAACGTACTAATAAAAGCTCACCCAATTAGGATTTTTAAAGTTGTTTCGTATAATGAAGCCCACCTACTTAATATGTATTTTTCTTCAAAGTTTTAATAATATTATTTATTCGCATTTAATCTTTTTAAGATCACTATTATTTGTGGTATGTTTACATAATACATAATTATGCATAATTAGCCTATAATGTTCCCACTGTTAGGAACGTCATTATGTGAGAAGGAATAGGCTGTAGTCCACCACGCGGACCCAGTGCGGGTTGATGGTAAGTTTACATCTTCTTAATACTCTACCAACTCTTATTATATTATTCGTAACATCACTTAAATCTGAAGGCCAATTCTCGTAAATAAGAATGTTCAAAATATAATTCCGATTTGGTTTCGATATAATCTCAATGCCTTAAATGTCACAAAATTATGTTCTCATGTACTCAGGTATTGTATTCTCTTATCCGTTTGACGTTGACATGTAGTCAACGTCAAACGGATAAGAGAATACAATATCTGACATATATGGCATTGAGATTATAACGAAACCAAATCGGAACTCATTTTTATTTACGCGAATTGGGCTTCAGTTATCAAATAATATACCGTTTACCATTAATTACAAACAGCTACAAGTATAACGAGTACCAAAACAGTTCTATTGAAATGTCCCCAAGATAGTGAGGACTTTTATCAATCCGGTCACGCCTCATTCTAATGAAGTGAGGAGTTTGTCACGTAACTCCTGGGGTAGCATTCGGAATCGCGATAAAAGGAAAATTTACTGCCGCCCTAAATACTTGTAAGTACCTATATATTATTTAGAAACTCAGGAATTAGGCGTTGGTTGGTTTGATTTTGCACTAATTTTGATTTTCGTATCAATCCTCATCGCAGATTTCTGAAAGATTTATCAGATAGCTGATGTGTTTTGCTGTCAAATATCATGTCCCAGTTGTTACTGGTATATATCGCCATATTTAAATAATACTTATCCCTTGTCACTCCCCTTTACAATGAAGACGAATCGAACGACACTTCATTATAATGTTGAAATTTAATCATTCGTCGGTCGCACTTGACAGACACAATTGATTTCGACCTGAAAGAGGCGGATTTTTTAAATGCGATAGATGGAGGGCTATGAAGCCGTTTAGACAAAGCGTGCTAAAGAAATATACTTAAATACACTCATAGAACATTTTCCTCGTTTCTTGGGCAGTGGGATAAAAAGTCTTTTACCGAACGTCAATGTCCTAATATAGAAACGTTATAGTTGTAGGTATTTATTGCTTTCAGTTTCAATAAACGAATGGCATACTTCAAAATGTTAGCTGCATTTGCACAACCCAAACTGAAACGCATAGGAGGAATGGAAAATCCAACAAAATCTTCTATCGCAAATTGTATTTGATATATCCAAAGCGCGAGATGGAAGCGGCCTGGTCGAATCTAGATAATGCAAATACAGGGCTGCAACGTCCGATGTACGGAACTCTTTTGACCGCGAGCGCCGAATAACATTTCGTTTGTATGGGGTAACCAAGTCGTTTGACGTCCTCGGATTTTTGTAAAGGTGTGTCATGATTTTCAAATATTAAAATGAATTTAGAATTAAATATTAAATTGAAAGGTAATTTGACGTGATTTTTGTATTGAGTTTCAAAAGTGTCTAATTTGACAGTTAACGTTGAAGCAAATACGATTTAAAAATAATGTAACGAATATCATGGCGTTCTAAGAGATTGCCTAGTTTTTAAATTAATTCTTGTCGAGCGCTGGAACCGAAAGGTTGTCTCCAATAATTAACCAAGTGTAATACTTTAGAGGATTAATCAGTTTGTCATACCGTTATACTAAGTGTGCACGATCAGAAATAAAGAACTATTATAAACTGAAGGAGGCGTGTTCATTTCATTTCAGAAGTGGGATAAACCAAAAAGGTATGTTGATAATCTGTACTATGACAATGATATTTAGAAATAAGTTGCTTGAACATAAGTTTTTGAGTATGGCATTATTCTTTTAAAAAACTGTTAAAATTGTTACTTTTTGATTTATATTGTCACAATTCTGTTGGTTCCATGACAACACTACACATTAGGTCAGGGCAACTCTCTGATAATGTGTTGTGTAGATTGTAGGTAATATTGTGTGCGAATACGTGGCCGGGGCTACTCTCTGGCAGTATCTTAGCGCGCATTATTGCACGTATCAGCCGGACATATCGCGTACTTGATCGGGGCTACTCCCCGATAGTGCGGGACGTGTACCTACTGGCTAGATTGAACCTGAGGACATGATCTTCTGGTACTATATGGGCACTGCACGTCAGGTCGGGGCAACTCTCTGATGACGTGCATTGTAGGATGTGTATAATATTATGCGTGGGTACGTGGCCAGGGCTACTCCCTGGCAGTGCCATTGCGCGTAATTATTGTACATACATTCAACCGGGCATAGCGTGTGCTTGATCGGGGCTACTCCCTGATAGTGCGGGATATGCTTTGGAAACGTGGAACCTTGGAGTCATGATTTTCGCACAGAATATTACTGTGACAGTTATTATCAACTTTGTAACGTTTTGTTTCCTTTTTATTCTCTCATTTTATAATGGCTAAGTGCTCATAAACTTCTGTAGGTGCAATGGATTTAATTGACCAAATTTTGAACATGTTTATTTTTATTTTATAAAATTTCCCGACGACAGGAGGTAAGCATGAATTGTTGATGATTAAATGGTGATGTACAACATGTTTGGTATATGAATAAGCACTATGATAAATTAAAATAGTCGATAAGTAAACTATGATTGTTTACTGGATTTATGTTAGGGGACGTACTATGTGACTTCGCTGGAATTTTGAGTGGGTATGTGCCCCACTGGATGTTGAGCGAGTCTCTAGTCGTCGGATTATGATAGTGGGCGTATTTTGTGATCTCACTGGATTTTTGAGTAGGTATGGTTCCTACTGGTTGTTGAGTGAATCACTAGTCGTCGGATAATAAATTATACTATGAATGCTAGCAGCTGAGTGAAGTTATGCTAACCAAATCAAGTAGATAATCTGATTTTTAATAACATTGTGTGAATAGTTATGTACATTGAATTTAATATTATTTATTTTTATCTTTATTGCCAATAATGCCAATGTACCTACATAAATGAATTAATACTTTTTTACCATAATATTTTCAAATGGATTTGAGTGGCATTGTAATATTTGCCTATTATTTATACAAAATGTTTATTGTGCTGAATTCCAGCACATTTAATTATTATAGTTCTGAACTATAAGTACATTTTAGGTATACCTTGATTACAAGTGATTATGTTAATGGCTGCGAATGGATTATGCCCCAGGTAATGTGTATGTTTCAGCGAGGTGTGACGATGACGTCTGATGTCGAGAGTGGAACTCCGCCTGGTACACCTCCGAGACGTCGGCGTAAATCCAATAAAACGAAAGCTAGGCGGAAGAGTCCGTCGTCATCTAGTTCAAGTGATGAAGCTATACCTAGGAAGATACGTAAGCGTGCCAGTAAACTTTCTACCAAGGATATTTTAAAGTTAGTTAAGCATGCTTCAAAAAGTACAATCAAAAACCCCTGGAATAACAACAATCTCAATAATGTTATTCCGGAGTTTGATCCGTCAAACAGGACTCAAACTATCGAATGCTGGTTGCGAAAAGTTAATGAATGTGCAGTAATATACGGATGGGATGAGAAACAAATTGTCCATTTCTCTTTACAAAAGTTAGTCGGTCTAGCAAAAAGGTGGTTTGAAGCCTTGCCGACAGTAGTCTTTTCTTGGGATGAGTGGCAGGCTAAACTCAAGAAGGCTTTCCCTAGTGAAGAGAATTATGGACGTCTTTTAGAAGAGATGCTAAATCGTACTTCACGAGGTGATGAAAGCCTTCGTGAGTATTTTTATGATAAATTAGGATTATTAAACAGATGTGAAATTAGTGGTAAAAAGGCTGTTGACTGTATCACGTACGGTATTAGCGACCGTTCAATTAGGAATGGCGCACAGGCGCAAAACAGTTCACAACCCGAAGATTTGCTTAACTTTCTTGCATCTCAAAAACCTCAACCACTGCTCAACAATAAATCGCGTGAGCGTACAAATCAAAAACCAAACTTTAGTAGTCCCGGCACAAGTTCACAAGCAGCTAACACCAGTTCAATAACTTGTTATAATTGTCGTTCAAAAGGTCATCCTTATTTTAAATGCACGAAGCCCATTATTAAGTGCAAGCATTGCAATCGGATAGGACACGATAATGATGGGTGTAAACTAGAGCCCCTTGTAACCTCGAATTCTAAAATTAACCCAGATAATGTAGTGGAGAAAAAGACAATGAAAATTAATTCATACAATAACAACAACGCAAAATATTTTAAATCTATTGTAATTAATGATAAATCTTTTGAAGCATATATCGACTTTGGTAGTGAGTGTACACTCTTGCGCAAAACCGATGCAGAACTACTAAATGTAGCCAAAGGTTTTGACAATGTCCCAGTTGTTAAGGGTTTTGGACAGTCGTCAGTTGTGCCTCTGTACAAAACAGATGTGTTTGTTAGGATCGATGAGATTGAATCTAATATTGAAGTATTGGTTGTCGATGATGTTTATATGCAGGTATCACTGATTATTGGACAAAATTTTACGGAATTGCCGTTTATTACAGTTTTGAAGGATAGCTCTAAACTTACATTTTATAGAAGCCCAAATCTAGCCTCTTTCGAGTATCCAAAGAGTATCTTAAAATTATATGTTACTAATATGATAGAAGTTTCGAAAACCAGTACTGTCCCTGTTCATGCAGATCATAATTTCACCGGAGATGTATTTATTGAAGGTTACAATGCCGTCGAAACAGGTAAAGAGTTTCGTTTGTTTCAAGGCGCTTTTAATATTAATAACGGAAAGGGAGCAGTTGTTATAACTAACTTATCACCTTATGCCATAACCCTAAAACCAAACCTTTTAATAGCTAGAGCCATTCCGTTTAACGAACAGAAAGTATGTCAGATAAATCGAATAGTGACAGATCCCTCTACTTTAGAACCTCTTAATAAAGAGGACATAAAAACGGGACCAGGGTTGAATAATGAACAATTGGATAGACTTTACTTGTTATTACAAAATTACCGCGATTGTTTTGCCATGAACCTTAGCGAGATAGGTTGCGCGATTGACGTTGAAATGAAGATCGATTTATTAGATAATAAGCCAATTATTTACCGTCCGTATCGGCTGTCACATTATGAACGCGAACGAGTCCGAGAAACTATTGACGACTTACTCCAAAACGATATTATTCAGGAATCGAAATCCGATTACGCCAGTCCAATTTTAATGGTTAAAAAGAAAACTGGAGAGCAGCGATTATGCGTAGACTTCCGAGCCCTTAACAACAAGACTAAAAGATCGTTTTCCGCTGCCGCTTATAGAAGACCAAATATCGAACCTTAGTGGCAATAGTTTCTTTACGACTCTCGATCTCGCCTCAGGGTATTACCAGATTCCCATGGCTAAAGAGAGCAGACATCTAACTGGTTTCGTCACACCCGATGGGCATTTTGAGTTCAAAAGAATGCCTTTTGGCCTAGCCAATGCACCAGCCGTGTTCCAGAGAATGATTAACAAAATACTCGGGAACAGGCGATTTGAATACGCGTTGGCATATTTAGACGACGTTTTAATTCCCTCAAAAAGTGTAGACGAGATGTTTCTAAGACTAGAAGACGTGTTAATACTTTTTAGGCAATATGGCTTGACCTTAAAACTGACCAAATGTCGGTTCTTTGATAGTACTGTTAGTTACCTTGGGTATGAAATCTCTCCACAGGGCATTCAGCCTAGTGAAGCAAAAATTTTAGCGGTTAGGGAATTCCCAACACCGCATAATGTCCATGAAATCCGCCAATTTCTGGGTTTGACGGGTTACTTCAGAAAATTTATTAAGAGTTACGGAGAGGTTGCTCGACCATTAACGTCCCTGCTAAAAAAAGACTCTGCGTGGCAATGGTCCAATAAGGAAAATGAGGCATTTTCAATTTTAAAGGACAGACTGACTGGTCGGCCTGTTCTAGCTCTTTATGATCCTGCCCTTGAAACAGAACTCCACACGGACGCTAGTTCATTAGGCGTAGGAGGTATACTTATGCAATGGCAAAAGGATGCTAGGGTTTTAAAACCAGTCGCTTATTTTAGTCGACAGACTACTCCCGAAGAAAAACACCTGCATTCCTACGAACTGGAAACGCTAGCTGTTGTATGTTCCCTAAAAAAATTCCGTGTGTATCTGTTAGGCATTCATTTTAAGGTTTATACCGATTGTGCGGCCCTTCGCACTACACTTACCAAAAGGGATCTGGTTCCGCGGATAGCGAGGTGGTGGCTACAAATAAGCGAGTTCACGTTTGATATCGAATATCGACCTGGCGTTCAAATGTCGCACGTGGATGCATTAAGCAGAAACACCAAACTATCTGCGGAACCAGATAATAGCCCCTCTGTTGGCGTGTATGCCATAGAGAAAGAGAACTGGCTTTTATCATTGCAATTAGCAGACCCCGAAATATCCCGTATATTTAAAATCCTTAAACCCGAAGACAACCAAGATGAAAGAGAAGATGTAGGGATATTCGCAAAAATTATGCTATAAAAGATCATACCGTATATAAAAAGGTAGATGATAGGCTATATTTGGTTGTTCCGCGAAGTGCTCGATGGCAAATATGCCGAGCCAACCACGATGAGATTGGTCATCTAGGGTACGCAAAAACTCTAGAACGTATACAACACTTATACTGGTTCCCTAAATTAAGAAAATTTGTTAAAAAGTATGTTTCGGCATGTTTAGAGTGCGCTTATAATAAGGATACTGCTTCCAAGCAAAAGTCGGGTCATTTGTATCCAATAGAAAAAATTCAAAAACCGTTTCACACGATTCATATGGATCACCTTGGGCCTTTTGTTAGGAGTAAAGACAGTAATACTCACATTTTAACTGTAGTAGACGCGTTCACAAAATATGTATTCGTAAGAGCTGTTAAAGATTTAAAAACAAAAAGCACAGTTAAGGTTTTAGAGAAAATATTTTATGATTTCGGTGTTCCGGCAAGGATTGTGTCCGACCGTGGCACGAGTTTTACATCAGCAGCCTTTCAGACCTTTTGTAATACATTCGGTATTAAGCATGTCTTAAACGCAGTAGCTTGTCCCAGAGCTAATGGCCAGGCAGAAAGATTTAATCAAACCATTTTGAATTCATTGTCAGCACAAAACTTTTCAGGCCATGAACGGACTGGGACAAGTGCCTGGGTAAAATTCAGTGGGGCATTAACAACACTGTTAATGCCTCAACACAAAAAACTGCGACAGAAGCTATGTTTGGAATTAAATTACATGATGTTTTGTCAAATAAGCTTAACGTCGAAAACAATTCAAGTAGTAATTTAGAGTTACAAAAAGTCAGAGAACAGATCAGTGATAACATAGAAAAAGATCAAGCAAAACAAAAAGAAAGACATGATGCAAATCGAATTCCCGCAGCTAAATATGAGATCGGTGATTTGGTTAAAATTTCTCGAAATAATTTTGATAATGATAAGAAAAGTACAAAGCTTCTGTCGAAATTTATAGGTCCATACAAAGTCACCGAAATATTAGGCAATGACCGCTATAGAATAACAGACGTCCCTGGTTTTACCAAGAAGGGCAAGCCTTATAAAACTGTAATTGCAGCTGATAGAATCCGACCTTGGATTCATATAAAAGCTTTGCAACTACATAATTCTGATGAAAGTAGTTCTGACGATGCTGTTAAAAGTAATTCCGAATCATTCTAAATAAAATTTAAAAACAGTATACTTAATGGACTTACTTACTGGTAAAATTCAAATGTATTTTTTTTTCACATGTATTAGGAATTGTTATTTATTTTATTTTTATTTTTATGTTGTTTTGTTGTATTGTACTTATACACTAAAAGCGTGAATGTCATGATTTATGTAAAATTTACAATTTATGATTATTGTGTGTGCCAGGAGGCAACACAGTGTCGGATGGCCGAATGTCATGATTTTCAAATATTAAAATGAATTTAGAATTAAATATTAAATTGAAAGGTAATTTGACGTGATTTTTGTATTGAGTTTCAAAAGTGTCTAATTTGACAGTTAACGTTGAAGCAAATACGATTTAAAAATAATGTAACGAATATCATGGCGTTCTAAGAGATTGCCTAGTTTTTAAATTAATACTTGTCGAGCGCTGGTTTAATTATAGTACTCTGTGGCTGGAACCGAAAGGTTGTCTCCAATAATTAACCAAGTGTAATACTTTAGAGGATTAATCAGTTTGTCATACCGTTATACTAAGTGTGCACGATCAGAAATAAAGAACTATTATAAACTGAAGGAGGCGTGTTCATTTCAGGTGTGTCAAATGTTGTTAACGAATTGGAGTTTTTACATGAAGCTTGGTCTTTTGTAATACGTGATACTGATAATATTTGTGATGGTGTAACATTACACCTATGACGCCACTGATTATTATGCATCTTCAGATATAACAAAATGGCGTCATTAAATAAATCTAAGCGTAATTAATGTGTTTTTTGTCCTGACTTTTAATTCCAGTCATGGTGACCGTACTTATATCAAATACCAGGCCAAAAGCGGCGGCCGAGCGGTCACGGTGAATGTTGTTTTAATAAAATGACACTGATTTAATCTGTGCTCACTGGGAAATTAGATTTTTCAGAAGGTTTTTCAGGACCCATATGAAATTGTGAGTAACGTTATATCTGCAGTAATAAAAGTGGTCTGTTTAATTAAATGTTGGTATCCCTTATATTATTTTTTCTGTTTATAAAACTGGTAGCATTTAGTACCTACTCATCCAGATGGTTCTGGATTTTACACAGATACTTGGTGAATGAGAGCTAGGCTGAAAAAAGTGAAATACTTCGACCATCACGAAACTTTTTTTTTTCATTAAATCATTCCCAAACCATTGTTAATTTATTTGATTGTGCCTGTTATTTAATGCGATTCTTGTTTTTTATCTTTAGCCTGTTCCATAAATAAAATAGGGTGTTGGACTAATTTTGGGAAATGATTTTATATTATTCTTCATTTAAAAGCACACTACATTGATATTTCAGGGAGATCTACTGTATTATCAATAAAAATCAATGATAAAGTTTTAATTTCCAAAACCGCTCCAAAAACGCTGTTTCTGACACAAGTGACGTAACAACATGCAAGTAAACGTTTAGTTTTTATCAACATAACCTAAAATGAGATTTAACAAAACTTCTGAATGATCATACATAAAGATTTGTAAATAAATATATGGTAGGTAGGTACTCACACTGCTGTTTTTACATTTTTAAGTTCCGCAGCATAATAATCAGCGTTATTCATAAAGAAAAGTGCAACCATAAATGCGTCTATCTTAGGTAGGTTGTATCAGCTTGCACAAAACTTGACTCCATTTTGAGATTTGATATGTATATTTATGCCACTAGATAGAAGATTTCTATGAAAACAGCTTCAGAAATAGCTCAAAGGTCGAATATAACACCCAGAAAACAAAACGTAAACTACAATCTGTCAAAGCCGTGCTTACTACAGTGTTGCTAAGCTAGATTTTCATTTTACCCCAATGCCTGATTAATTTTACCCTAAAATCATAACTATTTCTACTAAAGTACCCTAAGGCTAAAGTTTTGGTTTTGGATATACATAAAACAAGTTATTTCTTAATCAATGGTCATATTTCACAATAAAAATATGCTGAATTTGTTTGTTTAACTCAAATTCAATTCAAATACTTAGGTACCTACATTTATTGCTTACTAAAAAACCCATAAACGTTAGTAATTATAACAACAATACAAAATCTAACCTTAAAATTTTACCCTCAAGTTTACCCTAAAGAATTCTTAACCCTAAAAATAAGTTGGCAACACTGACTTACTTGCATGTGACGTCACTAGAGAGCAACAGGCCGTTCTTGTCACAGCTAAAATAACAAAAAATATTACATTTTATTTTCGTGTTATTTGCAAAAAATATACGTATTTTAGTTGAAAATCAAGTGAAATAAGTTTATTTACGCTATGAACTAATAGGATGACCACAATCTGTAGTATATTTTCAATGTTGTCAAGTAGCGTAGTTACGATTTATCTATTACAATAGTTCGATTGCTATGACTTAGAAGTACCTATCTATACAAAGTAGCTTGTCCATAATAGGAGTCACCTCTAATCTGTCTCGAGCAGATAATCTCTAACTGATACCTCTAAAGTTCAAAACAGATATTGTCAAATTCCAGTCCAATATTTTTAAAAATAAAAGCATATTGCTATTGCTATAAAATTCTTCGATTCCATAAATTATATGGCAATTTCTGGCACTTTAATGTTTTATTCAGGCAGTGGGTACGTGTTAACGGTTCCAATGAATTTTTGACGTCCATTCCTCGGCTTAGTTTTAAATAAAATTTTGATTTAGGCGTCAGCGATTCTGAGTGGTTTCCGAGAATTTGAAAATTATATTATATTTCTAAGTGCAAAGTTTCGTAGAAGAATATTTTGGTTTTACATTGGAATTTGCACGCCGTATATTGTATGAATTAATGTATGCAAGATGCTATGAAAATGCCATGATTACAGGTTGAGTTAAGTAAGTAATTATTTAATAAAAATAAGTTATTAATTATTTTCAACTTAATGGAGCTTTAGGTTATTTTTCAATATGCATTATTTCATGAATGTCTTTCAATTAAAAAAAAACCGGCCAAGTGTGAGTCGTACTCGCGCACTGAGGGTTCCGTATCATTTTTGGACGTATAAAGTGAAAAAAACCGGATCGCATAAGTAAGTTTGTTTGTGAAGGAATTTTGATGATTTTGAAAAAACTGTACTAGTTAGGGACATCGTTTTATTGTTGGTGCAATATTTGGGTTAATTCCTATCAGCTCATTAGAGCTTGATAAATACCATTAAATACCATTCCCCCCCTTATCTCCGAAGTTTGCGAAGCGAAAAATCTGAAATAATTATATTTCAGATTTTTCGCTTCACAAACTTCGGAGATAAGGGGGGGAGGGAATGGTATTTTTTCAGACATTTTTCATCATATGTCGAAAACTGTGAGACATAAAATAAAATGAAAATATATTTAGAAATGTGCAGATCAAGCCCTTTCGTATGATATGCCATTTGACCTAGTAAACCACTTTAAAATTTCGGACCCCCACTCCGGCCCCTTTTGCAATGAAAATAAAACATATTTTTGACTTTTTTCATTTGCAATAAAGTTGGGCAAGCATTCTTTATAACTGTTCCAAATTTCAAGTCGATAGCATTAGTAGTTGCTGAAATAAGCAGGTGTGACAGACTGACAGACAGACAGATAGACAGACAGACGAAGTCGCACCATAAGGGTTCCTTTTTTACGATTTTGGTACGGAACCCTAAAAACGTGTAGGTATGAAAGAACTTCGTTCCACCTTCTATTTAATAGAAAGAGACAAAGAGAAAGTCGCATCGAAGGGGCTTCGCTTTTTTCCTTACGTGACGATTTTTACCAATCAACTCCTACCGCAAGCCAAGTTCAGGAACATTATTAAAAAAAAAAAATCAACAGAGCCACTAAAATAATGACAAAAGCAAAAAAAAAACATGTACCTATCAGTATAAAAACAATAAAAATCATATTACCATCATGCACTTTTAACATTAATTCGATTGCTTTTTGTCTGCGTTCGTGACGAAGTATCGCAGTTTAATTCCAACACAATAAGAGTAATCCATTCATGTCAGTGAACAAAAGCAATATCGCCAATGAAACTAGTAGGTAATCGTTAAACACCCTTTGTAAGTATTGAAAATGTTGGATAATATTTCATGAATCTCTTTACGCGTGCAAAGTTTGGTGCATTGTAAATTACAATTTTCCGAAATGAAATTCGATCGGAAAAAGTTTTGAGTATGGATCTACTTTGAGATAATGGAAGTGGCGTGTGTAGTTCTGCTATCTGAGAAATCCGTGAGAAGGAATAAATGTATCCATTTCGTGAACCATACAATAGATTTATTTCCAACACAGCAACATAATGTGAGTATAATTATTAATTTGTTATCTGGATAGGTATACTTCGGTAGTTCCTGTTTACTTACCTTCCATCTTAGAGATAACCGTTTAGAGGATTCTTGTAAGATAGGATAGCTATCTAACTAATTATTGATTTTTATGACACCAAAATAATCAGTGATAATGTAGTAATGTCTTAAGTTTTCGCGATCGCTTTGCAGCATTTGCGGTCGCAGAATGATTGGTCAACCTCTCAGATCATAGAAACAAGGAGATATGCCATCATAGCAAATTAGTACGGGAACAACTGATGCCACTTTTAGTACATTTTTCGACACAATTACGCGCATAATTAAGCGCTCCTTGTGAATAAAAAGATCTCCCACGCATTAAACATTCCGCACACCATCAATCTAACACTGTTAATCGTCACTCAACACTAGCACTAAACTAAAACACTGAATTTATACCATCGATCGTGTTCAGTTCGTCGCCAGCGCGTACGTTTATAATATGAGCAATTTGCTCAAAGTCAGGCATCAAGCTCGATAGCGCCTTGGCACATCTCCCTCATTTCTATGATCTGAGGTCAAACTACTAACCAATGCTGCAAAGTGCTCTCGGAACGTCAGGAAAAAATAAATCAATAATAATATACCTACGCGATGTAATCCGTTAAAACTTATTTTTATTAATAGGTGATAATGTGCCAAGTGGCTTTTTATATAAGTAGTCTTTCTAAACCCAGGAAGTCCAAAACTATAAATTACTATCTCCAGCGGAAAACCCAGAACTGATGACACTAATTATTATTATTCCAACACCATTAAAGCTATAATATTTTTTGGCTGCCGTTGGACAATATTATGTCCAAAATCCGCAGACATTGTTCATCATAAAATGCAAATTCGTGTAAGTAGGGTATGAGAGCTCACGAGTGGCCAATAAATAACAAATCAGTCACAGGCATAATGGGACCATTCCTCAGCGCCAAGAAGTTGGAGTTGGCTGTAGTTCAACTAAAGTTCTTGGTCCTGCGTTGTTGGGTGCAGTGATGTAGGTAAACGTTAGATGGATAGGATTAACAATTTTATTAATGACTAGCTGTTGTCCGCGACTTCGCTCTCGTGGAAATTACAAATCTATCCCACAGGAACCGTACATTTTTTGGGATAAAAAGTAGCCTATGCACTATTCAGACTATAATCTATCTCTGTTCAAAATTTCATCCAGATCCGTTCAGCGGTTAATTATTATTAGATATAATTATTATTGGCATGAGCTATTCTCATATAGTTCGTTCAAATACAAGATAAAACAAATATCAAACTTCTAAGATAAAGAAAAATACGAGAGCCCGGTAAATAAGACTGGTTACGGGCAGTAGCTTCGCCATTGTGATAATTAGCTGTTAATGAGAATTAACAGCTAATTATCACACACATCACTTCAAAATTTGGACGGTATCAAGGTGTTATTCCGCTTTCAAATTGTGTACAGTCACGCGAGTGAGTGAGGCTCGTTGTGAACATTAGAGACTGGCATGTGATAACCCTATGATAATGGTATGATTATAAAAAAACCGGCCAAGTACGAGTCGTACTCGCGCCCCGAGGGTTCCGTATCATTTTTGGACGTATAAAGTGAAAAAATCCGGACCGCATAACTAAGTTTGTTTGTCAAGGAATTTTGATGATTTTGAAAAAACTATACGAGTTAGGAACATCGTTTTATTTTTGGTGCCATATTTGGGTCAATTCCTATCAACTCTAATTATTTCAGATTTTTCGCCCCGCAAACTTCGGAGATAAGGGGGGGAATGGTATTTTTTTGGACATTTTTCATTATATGTCGAAAACTGTGAGACATAAAATAAAATAAAAATATATTTTGAAATGTGGAGATCAAGTCCTTTCATATGATATATCACTTGACCTAGTAACCCCACTTTGAAATTTCGAACCCCCACTCCGGCCCCTTTTGCAATGAAAATAAAAATATTTTTGAACTTTTTTCATTTGCAATAAAGTTGAACAAGCATTCTTTATAACTGTTCCAAATTTCAAGTCGATAGCATAAGTAGTTGCTGAAATAAGCAGGTGTGACAGACAGACAGACAGACAGACAGACAGACGAAGTCGCACCATAAGGGTTCCATTTTGGTACGGAACCCTAAAAATGGGTTCTTAATTATAGCGATCTACATACCTACATTGACGCCCACCACAATACAAATATAATGTAAAAATGCTTTAGCTAAACATTATTCCTATTCAAGTACCATTTACTTACCTCACAGCGCTCTGTACACTCGTATATGAAATATTCAGGCAAATACATCGCGATCGCAGCCCGCCGCCGAATGTTCCACTCGAAACTGGACCATGGCTGAAATTGTTTCGCAGAACGACAAGGCTCTGTAAAAAAGAAATTTGAATAAAATACAGGAAAACTTTATGGCATTTTGTTCGCTTTTCAGCTGTAAAAGCCAAACTTTTCATGAATCGCACGTTGAGGTTAAATCTCCGAAATAACGGTTTAAAAAATAACTTTTGTATCGATACCGTTCGATTTATAGGTAGGCATACAAGACAAAAGAAACACGGATTTATTGGAAATCCTGATTGGAATATTGGGATGACCCGTTATTTTTAAAAAACCCGTTGTACCAATTTTTGTATGCGATTGTTGATATAAGTTCGATAAATCTTATAGGAGTTTAACGTTAAGGAGCTATAAGGAGTGTTAGCTTAAACGAGGGATATATTGAAGGTACCTATTTGATACTAACAACCTTGAAATCACGAAAAAAAAATCTGCATTCTGAAAATCTTTACTCGAGTAATAGGTAATAGGCTTATAAATATTTTTGTATGGGACAGTTGTTTTTTTCGTTAATCGAAATACTAGTATCCATTACTGAATACCCTTCTTCAAAATATTCCTAAACCTAAATCGAAAATTATAAAAAATATGTACCAATTATCTTTAGATTGGCAGTCGTAGCAGTGTGCAGTAGCGTACCTAGAGGGCATGCCTAACGCATTTTTTTCGTTTTAGAAAGTAACAGTATTTTATGTTCATTTTTCATGAATGTAAGTGCTTTTTAATGTACTCGTATAACGACATTAACTCATTTAAATTCATGAAAAATTAACCTTAATACCCTCTAAGACCAAAAAAAATGTCTCGGGATTGCCCTCTAGGCACGCTACTGGCAGTGTGTTGTTTAAGTGCACAGATAGTGAAATAATTCTCTTACTTTATTTCAAGGATTACTTAATAGAAACTTTATGTGCAATTAATTCCACTTCAAATTTGCTTTAAAATCCTCCAAGAATTAAATTCTAATCTAAACTTACAGCTCGCATCTTCAAATTACCTTCTACGAATCCGATGTAATGAAATGAAATTTTCTTCATAAGAACTTAGATGTAAGAATTAGCTTCAGCACACGACCCGGCGTTGTCTGGCTCTGTCTACAAATGCTCGCGTTGATCCTCTGAAATTGAAATTTAAGACCTTATGAAACCTTATCTGGGTAAAAGTTTTACCTTATGTCTAGAACGTGTTCGTACATACACAATATGCGGTAACTTACGATGTTTATGTTATTTATTAATGGAATATTTATTAAAACTAGACGCCTTGTAATATTAATGCTCAAACATCAACGAATTTTTACAGATCAACCCACACTGGGTTTTCACTGGATATTATTCCCTTTCACTGAGAAGAGGCCTGAGTCCCAGCAGTGGGAACATTAAAGCCTATTTATGTTATGTATGGCCTTTAAACGCTGTGCCGGGAACCGGCAAACAATAGATTTGCTGTTTTTAAATAGGTATATTAGAGATTTCCAAAATCAACTGAAGCGAACGAGATTTGAACCCGCGACCTCTGCCGAACCGTGGCAAGTGCTCTGCCAACTGAGTTACCGCGTCTTGCCCGCTTCGTATATTATAGATTTGCTATTATGTCTGGTAGCGTACCTTCTTATCAGATACAACATTCGGTGCCCATACAGTATTTTTAAATAAGAAATAACACACTATCTATGGTACCTTCCCGTAACTTTATTTTTGTCCTTTATGATGGTAATTGCAATGGAGACTCCAGTGGTGCCTTAAAGGGCATGGTTTGTAGGGACGCACTTAACAGTGATGTATCGCCATCATTTCATACGAACACCATAAAATACTTACCCGTAGGCTATTTATTCTGATTTGCACAAAGAGATAAACTGCTATGGTGGTTTGCTTTTTGTTTCTAAAGCATTCAACATCAAGATTCACCAAAAAACATAATCCTATGTGTATTCTTAAAAAAGTGTATTTTTAGACAAATGGAAATGTACCTAGATGAGGAAGTTTCTGAAATGCTCAAACAAACACTTATGTCCTAGTGAAGCACGATATTGGTGGTAACCTACCTAATTGATTTACATAATTATATTTTCTTATTTGGAAAATATACTCGTACTTAAGCAAAATACGCGTAATGAGAAAATAGGCCGGTATATAATTTCCAAAATTACTTTTTCCCAAATAGTTCTATTTGGAAAAAAGTAATTTTACGTACAGGTCCTACAGGCCGGCCATTTACTCCTAAGTCCCAAAAAACTCGATGAGTTTACTCCCACGTTAGCCCGAGCCCCATCGGGGTTAATAAAATGTTTTTCAGACGTATACCTATTTGTTCTCATATTGTGCCTCTATTTCATCATGGGTATATTTTAAGGGTGGCTCTAAATTAGATATAGGTACCTACTTGTGAGTATGAAATATCACCATTGCCGTTTGCTGTGATTTTGGCTAAATAGACGATAGGAGTGCCTAGCACGAATAATTTTGACGTTGCGTATCGTAAACGTAAGCAAATTTTGAATAAGTAAAATACGTTTGCTGCATACTTAATATTTATTATAGAAAATGTATATTTTGTTATATCTGTCTTATCTGTTGTTATAGACCCACCAAAAAGAAAAGGAAAACATCTGACATAGTTGTTTTTTTTATTTTTTACGTCTTCACTTATTGGCGGTTAAAATCCGCCATGATGGTTTTTTTCATAATCTATATTATAGCCTATGTTACTGAAATTGAAATTGAAATTGAAATCATTTATTCTGCAAATAGGTTACTAATAACACTTTTACAAGTCAAATGAGTTTTTCTTTTAAAACTAGATGAGGTCGGTGTTTCCTATCTGACTACCTTTGAGAAGAAACACCGAAACAAACTCAAAGGTCAAGGTCTCTTTTAAAGTCCAGACAATAAAAAATAAACTATGTAAGAACCATGCAGGTTAGTCTGGAATGGCCTTTAGAGGAAAGAGCCATACAGATTTGAGTGGACCTGTCCTTATTGTGCACGCCTGTGCCGAGTATCGTAGTAGCTCAACCCAGACTTAGGGAGCTCAACGACTCGACGAACATTACCATCAGAAAAGGACATTTGGGTAGGCCCCATAAAGTACTCAAACTGTCAGACTGAACTTCAGATCTGGGACTGTAACATAATAACCCACATAGTACTCACATTTACAATTATAATTAAAATAGTAATGTCACATTGAATGTCATTATGTATAAGTATAATTATTTCAAAAGAAAACATTTCATGTCAAAGTTTCATGTCATATTGTAAACAAAATAATAAAAAAAAAACCATAAAAAGTAATAATTTAAGTATCATTATTGGCCCATGTAAATATTGTTTACTTAGACAGTCAGGAGATGACCAGTACCAACTGACAGCGCCCGTTCACGAACATGACACGCGCATCAGCACCGTTCAACTCAACCATTTTGGAGGGAATCGAACGATCCAATACATATGTCACCATCAGCGGTAAATCTAAGCGAGCATGACATGCTCCCAACTGCCATACTAAACACAAGGTTAAAACTTAATAAAGGGCTACAAAGTACTCACATGTACAATACTGAAATAATGATACTGAAATGAAATATGTAATCCAATTGGTATTAAATTGAGAATGATTAAAAAAAATAAAAATTAAATCATTATAATGTCAAGGTTTTATGTCATGTGATCATTATGTCAAAATGCTAGTCAAAGTTAAAAAAATAAAATAATACGATTGTAATTTTATTACATATGCAAAGGAATACTCACATAGCTTAATTAAGCGAGCAGCTCAATCCCAAGCGTTTTTATCATTTAAATAATCAGAGATTTTGTAATACCCTCTTTTACAAAGTTTGGTTTTAATGCAATTTTTAAATTTCCTGATGGGTAAATTTCTAATATCAATGGGAAGCTTGTTGTAAAAGCGTATACATTGACCCATGAATGAGTTGCTTACTCTGTGGAGGCGAGTGGCATGAACAGCAAGATTATGTTTATTCCTGGTATTCAAGCTATGTACATCAGACATTTTAATAAAATTTGATATGTTTTTGTGTACATACATCAAGTTTTCGAAAATATATTGTGAAGCTACAGTCAGAATATTTATCTCTTTGAATTTCTCTCTAAGAGAAACTCTTGGGCCTAAGTTGTAGATGGCTCGAACAACTCTTTTCTGCAAAATGAAGATAGTACTAATGTCTGCACAGGTTCCCCACAGAAGAATCCCATAAGACATGATACTATGAAAATAACTGAAATACACTATTCTGGCTGTATCCACATCAGTAAGTTGTCTAATTTTTTTAACAGCGTAAGCGGCCAAACTTAGTCTTCCTGACAATTTGTCTATGTGTGGGCCCCATTGTAATTTGGCATCAATAGTTATTCCAAGAAAAACTGTTGACTCAACAGGGTCCAACCCTACTCCATTAATTTGTACATTGGTACTTAGCTGCCTGACATTTGGCGTTGAAAATTTTATAAGTTTCGTCTTTTTTTCATTCAAAAGAAGATTATTTACATTAAACCAATGGACAATTTTAGCGAGTAGATTGTTAACTTCATCGAAATTATCTAATTGACGTTTGATTTTAAAAACGAGTGAAGTATCATCCGCGAACAATACAATCTTGTGATTATCCCTTACGTGGTAAGGTAAGTCATTTATATATATAAGAAACAGAAAAGGACCTAGAATTGAACCCTGCAGAACGCCCATGGTGACCGTAGATCCTGCTGATCGCTTGCCATTAACATCCACCCTCTGAATTCTGTTGGACAGATAAGAAGTCAGAAGGTCGAGAGCTTTGTCTCTTATACCGTAGTGGTATAATTTCCTGATGAGTGTATCATGATGTACACAATCGAAGGCCTTGGATAAGTCGCAGAAGACGCCAAGAGCATCCTGCGAATCCTCCCAGGCCTCAAATATGTTTTTCAGCAATTCCACGCCCGCATCTGTAGTTGAGCGACCTTTAGTAAATCCAAATTGTTTCTTATGAAATATATTATGTTGACTGAAGTGTCTTAACATTTGGCTTAAAATCAATTTTTCAAAAATTTTACTCAATGTGGGCAGTATCGAAATGGGCCGAAAGTTCGTCGGATCAGATGTGCTCCCAGATTTGAACAGTGGAATTACTTTGCTTAGTTTCATCAAGTCAGGAAATACACCGGATGCGACACAAACTCGCGACGTCGATACGAATGTAATGATATGCCATATGTTAAAATCCGTTCGCTCGTTTAGTCTCTAGGAGGGAACACAGAAACGGAAATGCATACCCCACATACATACATTAGACATACAGGTGAAACACTATACCCTCCTTTCGGGCTTCGCCGCAGTCGGGTAAAAAGAGCAAATTGTATAAAATTACTTCTGTATTTCAGCTTCATAATTAACTTACGTTTACAATACTCAACGTCAATTATATACAGGGTGGCAGGTTAGACAGTAGAAATATTTTAAGGGGTCATTGTACTCATCATTATGAACAACTTTTATTATGGGACCAACCCTAAAATCGCGAAAAAAAAATCAGCTGTTCCATACATTTATGTTCACATAACTCAAAAAATTGTATGGAACAGCTGATTTTTTCGTTCGCGATTTCAGGTTTGGTCCAATAGTAAAACTTTTTCATAATGACGAGTACAATGACCCCTTAAAATATTTCCACTGTCCAACCTGCCACCCTGTATTATTATTATTCGTGCTAGGCCCACAAATTATATTCCATGTGTGATAAAAAACGGACCAAAAAATTACAAGCGCCAGAATGAGCTACTTTTAAACTTTCTTATTTCACAGTCAAAGAAACAAAATTATTACTCTTAGCAATCGGATTTTAATATGATTTCATTTATTTTGGTATTAGTTTCTCATGTTACCTAGGCTAGGTCAATGATTTGTCAAGAAATCCATGGAACCATTACCCAGCAACATTCTTCAATTACCATCAGATAATTACGATGGACTTTCACACAGACGTTCGATTAAACGAAGGTCCTTTCATTCAATACCCGGTACTTGTCAATTACCTAAGATGTTGTGAGAAATCCTTTCTTATGTGAGTGAGCACTGTAATGTTAATCTATTCCTAGTAAACCCTTATGTACTAATCCAGCTTGATTCTCTCTGGCTTACGGCGAACTAGAGATGTGGGTAGGTACCTCGGATCATAGCAACAAGGGAGATGTGCCAAGGCGCTGTTGAGCTTGACGCTTTCATACGGTCACATTGACCGTATATAAAAAGTACACGCTAGCGACGAACCGAACACGATCGATGGTATAAATACAGTGTTTTAGTTTAGTGCTAGTGTTGAGTAACGATTAACAGTGTTAGATTGAGGGTGTGCGGAATTTTTAATGTGTGGGAGATCTTTTTATTCACAAGGAGCGCTTGTAATTGTGTCGAAAAATGTACTAAAAGTGGCGACAGTTGTTCCCGTACTAATTTGCTATGATGGCATATCTCCTTGTTTCTATGATCTTAGGTAGGTACTTATAACTACAATAGTACTTATACTACCTACGTAGTACTTATAATATTATCTATGTAGTAGTGGGTAGGTACTTATACTACCTATAACTGCAATATTTGGTAGGTAATTCATGAAGTGTACGTTATTTATGATTAGAATATTTATTATCTACACATCTCATATTGTTATTAATTTTCACAGCATTTATCATGGTAATAAAATAAGTATAAAGTATGGACAGTAGCGTCATTATGATAATTTGATAAATAACCAATTAATTGTGACTGCGATCACCAATTTCTTAGGCAGGCGTGCTATAATCAACCAATACTAGAATCGACAGAATGTAGACAGAATGAATTCTGTACCGACACGCCACGTGATATCACCGCAAGAACTGTCAATTTGTTTGCGAACGTTCGAGGGAGAATGTCACGGTGAGATTCTGTCAATAAAATAGGTAGGTAATTATTTTTCTAAACATGCCAACCTTTGTTTTGCAATCATTTTTTAAATCAGCGCTATTTTTTAAACTATAGCTTACATGGAAAGAAGTCCACGTTAACGACCATGCTGAAACGACAACACGACATAAACCAGAAACGCCTTCACCATTTTCATCACGCAAACTTTGCCGCGAAAATTAACAATTTAAAGAGCTAAACAACAATCATGTCGTAAACTCAGCGTAAATACTGCCTCAGCCATAAAACAGAAAAGTTATACAGCAGAATTTTAATTACGTACAAGCAAACAACCGGCGAAGGTCACAATAAAACGTAATGAATTTTCGTTGTCATTAATACACAGTGGCGTTTAGTGGCCATTCGTATTCACACTCACGACCATAGAGGCATAGACATAGGATCTATAGATGGCGCATAAGGCTCGTATTACAGAACGATGCTCGAGTGCAGATCTCTGCTTGAGCATAGATTTAAACTTTAAAGACATTTGATTGGTTGAAATCTATGCTCAAGCAGAGATCGGTACTCGAATATCGTTCTGTAATACGGGCCTTAGAGGGAAAGACGGTTGGCCGTTTCTTGTTAGTGTGCGGTTCTGAATTTGTATTAGTGTGCGTGACTAAGGAAGAGTTGACGCTTTATAGCATGGTTTTATAGCATTCAGATGTAAGACAATCTTACTCACAATGTGTGAATCTTCATCGATTATCGATTTTCTAAATATAAATCTCAGTAATTAACGATAAAATCGTTTTCAAAGACTTACTTGTAAAATAGTTTTTACTTTATAGCATGGTTTTATAGCAATATGATGAAAAACAATCTTACTCACAATGTATAAAACTTTAATGTTTAACGACTTTCTAAATGAAAATTTCAGCAATTAACGATAAAATCGGTGTCAAAGGCACTTCTAAGCCCCCTCTCGTTGATCTTGATGAACAGTTCACAGCTACACAAGACATGTTTTAATTTTAAGTACCTACTTAGCCATACCGCTCAATATTTAATAATTTGGATTTTTATACTACCACAACGCAATGTTTTGATACACTAAGTGTACCTATAACTATCAACAAGAAATGGCCAACCTTCACATAGTATAGGTACGGACATGGATACACGACCTCCAGACTTCAGTAATTCTTCCTCCATGTTCACGACTGCCATGTTTGCGAATCTCACGTGTATGTAGTTAAAAACATGGCATAAGGGTGTAGGATAACGTCATTGGTCCGACGCGCACCCCTCCACTTGGTTCGAGTGCAGTATATGAGTATATATGTGTATAGCGTTTGAATATGTTAGATGCGTACATACTTAGTGATGGCGTTGGGAAAACTTATGAAATGTCTTGAGCTGTATGCACTTAGGTTAGCTAGAAACAAATCTACACTTTTTAGAATAATTCTAGACTTCCAGTAATGGCTATGAATGTGGTTTTTAGGGTTCCGTACCAAAATGATAAAAAAGGAACCCTTATGGTGCGACTTCGTCTGTCTGTCTGTCTGTCTGTCACACCTGCTTATTTCAGCAACTAGGTACTTATGCTATCGACTTGAAATTTGGAACAGTTATAAAGAACGCTTGTTCAACTTTGTGCAAATGAAAAAAGTCCAAAAATATTTTTATTTTCATTGCAAAAGGGGCCGGAGTGGGGGTCCGAAAAAAATACCATTCCCCCCCCCCCCCCTTATCTCCGAAGTTTGCGGAGCGAAAAATCTGAAATAATTAGAGTTGATAGGAATTGACCCAAATATGGCACCAAAAATAAAACGATGTTTTTTTTTACAGTTTTTTCAAAATCATCAAAATTCCTTCAAAAACAAACTTAGTTATGCGGTCCGGATTTTTTCACTTTATACCTACGCCCAAAAATGATACGGAACCCTCGGTGCGCGAGTACGACTCGCACTTGGCCGGTTTTTTTAATAATTCATTGGCTATTTTTAACTTAAATAATTTAACTTAATCAAAGTACTACTAATATTAAATCTAGAATGTCACTGTAAAGTTCAAAACCAGCTATACAGGATACAATTAAAACCAGTACGGATATTTTAGGAGGTGAAAGTACTCATGAATAATATGATCAACTTTTATTATGGGACCGACACTGAAATAAGAAAAAAAAATCTGCTGTTCCCTACAAAAATGCAACACGATCAAAATGTATGGAACAGCAGATTTTTCTTTTCTTATTTCAGTGTCGGTCCCATAATAAAAGTTGATCATATTCATGAGTACTTTAACCTCCTAAAATATCCGCACTGGTTTTAATTTTATCCTGTATAAGTAAGTGGCGCTGGGTAAAGCAAATCAAAATTCACTCAGCATTTTTGTCAAAAGTTTACTTTTTTAACTGCAGGATTAAGAGTTGAGTATACACAAAAATGTAAGATTCAATTTCCTAATGAACTGATAGGTACCGACCGATCCATAGGTATGTAAAGAAATAAATTGATTGTGTCTACCAAACGCTAATGGTAATCTCATAGTCACGTGCCACACAAGAGGGGCTAATAAACAAAAAAATACGAAAAAAATAAATAGGTACACATTTTCTGCTGATTTCACTCCTAATAACAAAGAAAGGAGGGGTAATCAAGTCTGGCGATATCATAAAGAGAACCTGCCAAGTGTGAGTTGGGCTGGGCACAAAGTTTTACGTTATGACACCAATTCTTTAAAGGTTTTATACGAACATCATAGAACTGCCGCGTTTGTTTAGTGGTCGCAAGCGCAATTGTGCAAATTATGATATTATGTTATCATAGGATGTGATGGGAAATACATGCTAGGGAGTCATTTATGCAGCAACTGCCTAGAAGACTTTTGAACGGGACCAACTGATTGAAAGCTTGGAATATATACGTACTCGTACCCATATCTCAAAATCATTGAATAATTTAAAATAAAAAGTTTGTAGCCTGTAGTTTTCATTCGAGAAATAATGGTAAAAAAATAACAAGAAGGTTCTCATATTGTTTGAAATTTTACTCCATCAAAGACGAACAAAAGAACATGATAAAATAATAAGGTTTCCTAATTTGATTATTTTTATATCTACTACATAACCCAACAGCGTAAAAGAATCAGAATCTAGATAGCAACATCTTATTTATTCATAGCAAACTCGTGGCTTGGGTGTACAATATTGAGTATTACGTAAGTACCTAATACAGGCCTAGACGTGGCCTTAAAAAACTAATATAAGCAATATCGTTTCGAAGTACCTACCCTATATAATAAATCCGGTATATTATTATTTTGTTGTTTTTATATGTTAGGATACCGGCTACATCTAAAAGGTTCTTCTTTTCACATATTGAGTTTAATATTGTATAGTCAAAGCAAATTGTTTTGTTATAATTTGTGCAAACAAATAATGTGGTTGTGGAAATGTTTTATGGATATAAATAAATAATAGTTATATCAGCTGATTTTTCTATTAGGTAGGTAAATGTAAATATTCCTATAGACATTTGAGATAAGTATCTACCTACTGAATATGAAAATTAATAATAATGCACAATCATGCACTGTTATAGAGCAATGTTAAGTTATTTAACCACCCTTCTCAAATAAGCCATGGTGATCATAACACAGTCTAGATACATTGGTTTTTGTGCAGTATCTGTTGACGAGGTATATTTCCATTTTGTTCATCTGGGTGAACAAAGGAATTTTATGAACCGCCCTATCGGTCGATTTATTATTCTTTGCTGAAAACAACAAAATGCTCTGCTTTTTCTTGCCCATCATTTCAGTCGACGCCTCCTGTATTTTGAATGTGTGTCAATTTATCACAATTCACACAAGTACGTGATGCATGAAAATTAAAAATTGGATGTAAGCGGCCATAACGATACGACTGAAGGCCTATGTTTAACTGTAGTTGCTTTTCAACTGGTACCTATATAATATGGTTGAAGTGAATAAACGATACAGAATGTCTGTACTTTGTCAAGAAGTAATACCAATTTAATTTTATGGCCAATACCAGAGAAGACCTAAGTCCTAACCAAACACTTCGACCTCACACAGATACCCATACAAGTAAATTAGAAGTTAGTACCCACATAAATGTTTCTTAGAACATTTATGCACACCCAAGTTTCCAATATCACTAAATAACTAGTATCGCCACTTGATATTACGGTGTATTTAATGATATCCAAACTTACAAGTCCGTTAGTTATCGACTACTTGGGCCTTGATGTGCTTATGTATTCCTATGATGGTGATACCTACCTACATACACTTCAGAAGGGATTTGAACAAGTTAGTTACTAGTTGGTAAGAACCCTTTGTAGTAATTTAGAAGATAGTTTAACACTTGGTTGAAGCTTACGTTTGAGCAACTAATTAAAGGAATTTATACATTAAGTTGTAGCCGTTGTAGGTAATGTGGTTTATGAGAGTTTTAAGACATCTATTTTCGCACAAATATTTTCACATAAATAGGTTTTGAATCGACTGCACAATACCTAAGTTAATATAGGTACCTAAATCTATTGAAAGATCTAAGATTCATATCATTGTATCTAATATCTCTCGGCAAAGAACAAAAACATATTTCCAAGAACAGCAGTTTCAGTTTTAGTCGACACAAAACGTCCTATCAACATGTAAATGTCTGTCGTTGTTTACAATAAGAGCAAATTACTGTCTGTACGGATGGAAAATGTGACGCAAAGAATAAATGTTCAAACGAATTGTAGGAAAAACTTCTCGATATAGGTTTTACTTTTTTGTTTGATAAAAAAACTATTTTAAAATTACACTCTTTTTCAGACGAAGTTGAAACGTGTCTTTAAAGCCTGTACGTTATGTCACATAAAGATACTCTTCAAACCAACTACGAGTACTACTTCTAACAAATTTTAACTAACCAAATCTTACAGACAGGAGGCCTGAGTCAGTGGGAATATTGAATTATTTATCTATGTAGTCAACTCTATAAGTAGAGTCAGATCAAAAACCACAACCAAAAATACATGCACACACACCTACCGAAACATTATTTCACAGTGGAAAAATAGACTATGTAAAGTACAAGGACAAACACACGATAAACAGCAGGCATTTATTAAAAGTTCTTCAGACAACAGGAAGAATTAAAGATGACAGTAGTTGCCAACGGATATTATTCTGAAGAATATTCTATACTCTCAGATTCTATACTCGGACTAATCTCAGATCATAGAATCAAGGAGATATGCCATCATAGCAAATTAGTACGGGAACAACTGATGCCACTTTTCGACACAATTACGCGCATAATTAAGCGCTCCTTGTGAATAAAAAGATCTCCCACGCATTGAACATTCCGCACACCCTCAATGTAACACTGTTAATCGTCACTCAACACTAGCACTAAACTAAAACACTATTTATACCATCGATCGTGTTCGGTTCGTCGGCAGCGCGTACGTTTTTAATATGAGCAATTTGCTCAAGATCAGGCATCAAGCTCGATAGCGCCTTGGCACATCTCCTTGTTTCTATGATCTGAGGGACTAATCGAATCTCCAAATAAACTTCAATATTTGTGTCAAAAATACAATACAGGCTATTTAAGCTAGACGAGACATAAATAACAAAAAAAAGGTACAAAAGTAGTCACTTGATGTAAGAGACAGCCCTTCAGACAACGAGGTGAACTCAGGAAAGGTTACAGTAATTACCGAAGGGAATAAGTCTGAGGAATTTCAAACTTCCAAATACATAGACTTTAACTTCATAAAAAAACACGACCATGTCATGAAACATACGACTTTACCAACAACATAATGCCAAAATCTCGACGAAGGAAAACAAAAACCAAAATCCTTTACATACCAAAACATGAATCTACAGCGCAAATTACTGCCTATGTAAGGAAGACGCGACACAAAGAATAAGTGATAAAAAACAAGGCATTTGATGCACGAGACATCCCTTCAGACAATGGGGCGCACTTAATGCCCGTATCATGTACAAGCGTGTGATACAGATGTTCCCGTAATTAGCGGAGCTGGCGATGACTGAGTTAAGTAAGACCTAGTTAATGAGCGGACAGTTTGAACATTTTCATATTTAATTTTAATGTAGCTCGTTAGGGTTTTCAGAGCAGTGTGTCTCTGAAGTTGGTGTAAAGGTTTGAGTTTGAGAAAAAGTTGACTTTTTTTGCTTTGGATGTGGTTTTGAAAGCCGTATTTTGGACTGGTTTGGCTTTAGAATGCTAGTTTGTTTCGTTTTATTATA
Organism: Thalpophila matura; assembly: GCA_948465475.1. Taxonomy (NCBI): domain Eukaryota; kingdom Metazoa; phylum Arthropoda; class Insecta; order Lepidoptera; family Noctuidae; genus Thalpophila; species Thalpophila matura. The sequence goes on along the minus strand of OX419190.1, from coordinate 9,616,311 downwards.
GTCTAGAGAAAGAAAAGAAAGTGTTTCGCAGAGGAAATATTTTCTCTTTGAGGAAACATTTTCTCTTAAAAGTGTGAGAAAGTGATGTTTCATTATTGCTCGAAAATGTACCGTATAATTATAATTTGTATAAGTATGTATATCAAGATATTCAGAATTTCGATATAGGTCAAACGAATAAAGAGGAAAAAATACAATCTAATCCTTTAATCCTCAAGGAGGCAATAGAAGTGTTCCTCCAGTAGGTACTTATTTATGAAATAAAATATAGAATTATTTATGTCGGCAACTTTAGCTCACACTTCGCTACAATAGCGTGTTTGTTTATGATTTCCCTTGAGTACCCCTACACCTATTTGTAGAAGCCTTGAAGGGCGATAGAACGTTTTCATTACCCACGTTATGAGTTGTTGTCGAGAAAATTATGTCGCAACGTATCAAACTTTGTGTTACGAGTATTACTATAAGCGTCATTGCTGTAATCCCTGAAGGTGGATAAATAATATTTTACTAATATAATTTACCTACCTACTGGGTCTCTATAAACTAGCACTTTGCCCGCGACATCGGCCGTGTGACCCACAGGAACTGTGCATTTTTTCGGGATAAAAAGTAACCTATAGAACTCAGGGATAATATGTAGCTTTCTATCAGTGAAAGAATTTTCAGAATCGGATCAGTAGTTCCGGAGATTACTTTATACATAAATTACAAACTTTTAAACTTTACCTATTTATAAATATTAGTGTAGATGCAAGTCAGTCAAATCTCTGTTAGGGTCATCCAGGTCGGTACATAATGGTAGGAAAAAAATTAGTTAGTCTAGTGATACGAAAAATAGTAGAGAAATCAATTATCAGGCGCGATTGTAACCCTGAACTAAAACTGTTTCTTTTTAAAGAATCTTTGAATTGAACATTCAAAGATTGAGTATGTGGATAAGTTTTGGGATGAACAAATTAAACAACAGGGTCTGAAATTGCTTACGGCTAAGTGTATATATGAATATCTATCAATCTTTGCCTTTAAAATTATTACTTACTTAATATTAAACATGATGCATTTTGAATAATTTTGTTAAGTTACATATTTTAACAAAACTAGTCAATACGATAAGCACCTATTACAACAAATACAAAACAAAAAAAAACATTGAATAATCAGAACCGTCTTCCTCTTAATAACTCAGTTAATTGTAGAAGGTAAGAGCTCTTTTGTAGCTTGCTGCAGCATTCCTTTTTGAAAACAAACAAAATAAAATGCTGTAGGCTTCCGCCTGATGTTCCTGAAAGTTTAAATCTTATCTAACCCCTTGTACAATGAGTAGTACTTTTTAATTGTACAAAACCACTTTGAGAATGACTGACTATCCGCTGGAGTATTTTGATGTTAATTTTATTCAATGTTTGCATAAGTTTGCAAATAATCAGGTAAATCAGCTAATCACGGATAATTTGGTGAACATACATGGAAAAAAAATGCATAGCCTCCGCCTTTTTTGAAGTTGGTCAAAATACCATTACTTATTTCTTTTTAAATTTAATGTAAACCCTAAATTATTTTTAGGTACCATATATCCTAACTAATAATTTGAAAACCATAATTTTCGTTTCATAAACCACGAACCACATAAATACGCACTGTCAAAGTGTCCGCCACAATATCTAATCATATTATCACTAAATTACAATATTAATTAACAGTGGATAAGGTAATTATAGGTAAATTAGGCGGGGCTACATGCAAGCCACACTTCGTAATACAAACATAATTACCTAAAACTGTTATTGTTGTGATCCCAGCATTAATTGAATTTACTCTAAAGTTTATACAGACGAGGTTACTGAAGGCAATTGCTGGCTCTTTGATTAAACTAAACAATGTTTGTTGCCTTACAATTATTCATGATACGGTCCCTCTGTTTAATTTAGTAGGTACATACTTTAAGTTAGATCCAATAGTTGTGGCTAGTTTCAACCGTAACTTGTGCCTTATAAAGTATGTATAGCCGGTACAGCGCCGTATTTTGTAACAAATTGGGCTCATTTTAATTTCAAGTGCGGAGTAAACCGAAGAGTTATTACAGGGTCTTGTATCATTTTGCGAATTCGAGGCGCAGGTAATAATATTCTTAATTGGGGAAGTAGGGAAGTATGTTTCACCTGAGAAATGTTAATTTCGTAAAACATAGAGCTGTCTCAATACTCACAATAATTTTCGTTGAGAAAACTGCTAGTTTAAAAATTTTATCGTTAGCATTGTCAAAGTGAGCGTAAGCAACTCTTGTACATATGTTAATAAAATTGATTTCTCGGAAACAGCTCTAATGATTTTGATGAAATGTTGTTTTAAGATAATGTTTTACTTTCCATGTTTGTCGAGATAGGTCTCCTGAAAAAATCTCACCCAAGTAGGTAATTTGATAAAGATGGATAAAAGGTTAAATTATCCCAAATTCTTTATTGTACTCAAAAGGCATAATACGTCTCATGTCCTATGCACAGCTTCATACAGTTCTGTACGTACTTAAAATGAACCGAAAGAAAGAATTTTAATAACATTCTTTTAAAATTTTAGCCTACATATTTTTTTAAATATTTCTACGCATAAGCGTACGACGTAAGATACGAAACCCAGTAATGCCTAGCGTGTCCAAATGGACACGTATTTAGTGGTAAAATTAATTATTTGGTAAGCTAACCTAGCTTTCTTTTTTCGCAAAGTAATTCTTATAGCGTATTCACTAAAGCCTATAGTTTCTGTAAACTTTATTATGCTGCTGATATTTGCCATTATTTTGGAAATATTTGCATTGTATGTTCAATAAACTTGCGAACAGGTGAAAAAATGGATCCCAGATGAGAGTAGGTAATATTATGTCTATGTCTTGTTATTTACCTATGTTATTTTTATGATATATGATATTTTTATAAATACCCTTGGATGACGTAACGGGAAAACAAAGCTCTGCTTTCATTTTAGTTTGTTTTTTTCACAATAAATTCGATGTGTCCATATGGACACGCTAAGCATTTGTCGTAGCTTTTTATCAAAGCAATTGTTATATGTCAGCTGCTTTGATTTCGATAAATTCAAGGAAACGTGTACACTAAATCAAGTTCTTTATTACCTATTTGTATAAAAAAGATGATGGCGTAGATCAGCCAATGCCTGAATCTCTTTTTATAACCCTCGGAGCCAGCTATTTTGAGTAATAAGGACTCTCCTGGCGAAGGTAATAGTGGAAGGGCAGAAAATTTGAATGATTGTCAGTTGTTTGTTGAGACAGAGATGCGTTTTCGGAATAAAAATGCCAATAGATGTTTTGATGACCTTTGTGGGAGAATTCATATAAGATGAAAGAAATAGTACTGGTCCCTGATGACATGGATGTTAGATGCAAGCGTTCATAACGCATGGCTACTCCAGAAATGACTGGAGCTAACGTTTTCCTATTCGATTTTCGTAAGAGATTGTCTGAAGCTGTCTTCAGACTACGCTATACTATATAGTATACGATATACCTTATAGCATAGCGCAGTATACAAAGCCAATAATATATAGTATAGCACAGTGTGAACGTGTCCATAACAATGTATGGTGCGCGATATTGTTGTGCTATGAGCTATATGCTATAATGCTATATAGTATAGTGTAGTCTGAAGACAGCTTTACAGTACCTCAACAAACATCGGACGGTTGTCAAAAGTCCAGGAAAACCTAGTACTGCGACATCTGCACTAACAGGTTCATCGAGATATGAAAGGACTGATCACTACGTACAAAAAAAAAAGGGCTATATGTGGGGCCATCGTGTAAAAACAAATTTTCAGCAGGTAGAATTGAATTCATAAAATGCAATGTGGGCTTATGTGTTTCTTGCTTTTATCATATAAAATCACACTTTTACAATTTACCTACAAATACTTTTTTGCTACTGATAATGCTTAGCGTGTCCACATGGACACATAGTTTTTTTCTATTTTGCAATATATTTATTCAAACCAAAATTGTATATTTCATTTACGTACCCTATAATGAACCCTAATTTATAAAAAAAAAACATTAAAAACTAAAAAAATACAAATTCGGGCATTACTGCAAGGTATAATTAAAAGCATAATTTATATTAAAACAATGTTGAGTCAGACCTAACTTCAGCAAGATAAAAAAAAACCGGCCAAGTGCGAGTCGTACTCGCGCACCGAGGGTTCCGTATCATTTTTAGGGTTCCGTACCAAAATGGTAAAAAAGGAACCCTTATGGTGCGACTTCGTCTGTCTGTCTGTCTGTCTGTCTGTCTGTCTGTCTGTCTGTCTGTCACACCTGCTTATTTCAGCAACTACTTATCCTATCGACTTGAAATTTGGAACAGTTATAAAGAATGCTTTTTCAACTTTATTGCAAATGAAAAAAGTCCAAAAATATTCTTATTTTCATTGCAAAAGGGGCTGGAGTGGGGGTCCGAAATTTCAAAGAGGGGTTACTAGGTCAAGTGACATATCATATGAAAGGGCTTGATCTGCACATTTCAAAATATATTTTTATTTTATTTTATGTCACACAGTTTTCGACATATGATGAAGATTGTCCAAAAAAATACCATTCCCCCCCCCCCTTATCTCCGAAGTTTGCGGGGCGAAAAATCTGAAATAATTAGAGTTGATAGGAATTGACCCAAATATGGCACCAAAAATAAAACGATGTTCCTAACTAGTACAGTTTTTTCAAAATCATCAAAATTCCTTGACAAACGTATAAAGTGACAACTCTAATTATTTCAGATTTTTCCCTCCACAAACTTCGGATACTTCGGATACGGAACTTCGATAAGGGGGGAGGGATGGTATTTTTTCAGACATTTTTCATCATTATGTCGAAAACTGTGACACATAAAATAAAATGAAAATATATTTTGAAATGTGCAGATCAAGCCCTTTCATAATTATGATATGTCACTTGACCTAGTAACCCCGCTTTGAAATTTTGGACCCCCACTCCGGCCCCTTTTGCAATGAAAATAAAAATATTATTTGACTTTTTTCATTTGCAATAAAGTTCGGCAAGCATTCTTTATAACTGTTCCAAATTTCAAGTCGATAGCATAACTAGTTGCTGAAATAAGCAGGTGTGACAGACAGACAGACAGACGAAGTCGCACCATAAGGGTTCCTTTTTCACCATTTTGGTACGGAACCCTAATTAAATATTTGCACATGTAGGTACGCGTATCATAAATCATAGTTACGTACTTAAATTAATTTAACAAATATTAATTTGCCAACATACCGTGTAATCTAGGCACGTTGTTAATTTACGAAATAAGGTTAAACGGGAACGTATCTCTCCAAATATTTATACATAATGGAAAAGATGAAACGTGGGCTCATTGCCTTTGTTGAATAATTTATATTTTATTTCTCATACAATCCCGTTCTGACGTCCTTAATATGCGAGTCTATGAGCCCCGGGCAGTATTCATTTTTTAGTCATATAAGAGTTTCAAGCGAATAATGAACAAAGAAAAATTGAGAGAAATGTTATCATTTTATGATTAAAAAATATATTAACTTTGTCAAATGTTAAGATGGTCCAACATTAGAATGTCTTCTAATTAGTTAGTAATTTTATTGAGATTATATTTTATAGCTTTATTTTCTTGAAAGGCTGTTATATTATTAATTTACTAAGTACTTTCAAAGCTCATTTAAGTTGCGTAAGGTTTCAAACAGCGCTTTTTTTGAAAGCGTAGAAAAAGCTTTTGTTGAATACTTAATGACCTTTAATATAGCTAAGGACGTGAATACAATCACTTACAGTCAAAGTAGTAACAAAAAACAAGACTCAAATTCACATTATTTAGCCTATTTTATGTACCTACTCTTTTATTGAAGAATAGAATTTGACCTTACAGAAGTGAGAAGCTTTCGTAAGTTTCTATCTGTATACTAAATTTACCTAGCAAAAAAAAAAAAAAGATTAACTTTTTAATTTATGAACGTAGTCCTTAAACTGCAGTATCAAAGCAACAACAATACTAGGACCGCAGAGAACAAAAGAGCATTTCTTAAATTTTCAATTTGGAGTCTGAATGAGGGTTGAGCATAGCAGACGCTCATAATGCCGCACTTGACACGAGGGCCTGACCGCGGCTACTTCGACAGCTCCACATTTAAGTGGTTGGTGGAAGTTAGTAACTGATAGTATTGGGTGCCTTTGTTTTATAATTTGACCCTTAACGCCGTTCTCACGATGCGAGTCAGTCGGTCAACTTTTAGGTGATCAACTATTTGCACAAAAAAAAAATACTTTTTTATTTAAAGCGTGTTCTCATGATCCGATTGTTATTCAATTCGCAAACGAATTTCAAATTGATTAAAATCACCTCGTGAGGACGCCGCTTTATAAGTACTTATCTTTCCAGGCCATAACTTCAAAATAAAGCGCAGGCCACACCGCCAGCTAGCGGGCGGGTGGGCTAGGCGGGCGAGGCATTTCACACGCTGACGATAAGTTCGCGGTGTGAACCGAAGTATGAAGAGAGGTGAAACGATGCCTCGCCCGGCTCGCTAGCTCGCTCGCTAGCTGGCGGTGTGGCCTGCGCTTAAACCTTTCTGAAGATATGTCTTAGGACGTTAACAGCCTAGAACAAAGAAATCGGCTAACTCTAAAATTACTTTTTCTTATATTGACTTTTGGTGTTGTATTTCGTTTCACTAGAGACTGGAAAGTAACCTAAACTTAAATGAATGCAGATTTTTCTATTACCGTATGTCTGGTCTGTTGTACTTTTTAGTACGAACTAATGTGCATTGTGAACTTTACTTTCCATTATTCATTATAAATTATACTAGCTTGTACATTCTGATCAACTGCATTATTATCATTATTACAAGCTTTTATTTAGTTTCACCTGTCGCGTTGTCTGTGGGTAATCAAATATTACATGTTGTTACATTAAATTTGACCCACTTCTTGGTGTTCGATTGACCTGAAATTTCGTATGCATATGTATATCGCATGACAATGCAATATAATGACGTCATAGAGCTGGTCTGATGATGGAGCTGGAAGGCGGCTACAGTAACTTTGTAACGAAACGACGTAAATTCATCGAGTTTGGGCTCGTTTGATTTGTCTCCACAAGCGCTTTGGTTCTAGATGACGTCCAGAGTCCTGATGATGGAGCCAAAAGGTGGCCACATGACCTTTGTAATGAATCGACGTAACCTCATAGAGTTTGGGCTCGTTTGATTTGTCTTCACAAGTGCTCTGGTCCGAGATGATGTCCAGGGTCTCATGATGCAGTTGGGAAGCAGTCATTATAAAAGCTTGTTTTGAAAAATGTTTTTCAACATAGAACTTGTTTTTAAACATAGAACTTGTTTTTCAACATAGAACTTGTTTTTCAACATGCAAAACGCATGTCGTGTCACTTACACCACACACTAAGTTTTACTCATTCAACCTCTTACAACTGGCCACTGAATGAAACGTCAATTTTTAAGCCTCAAAATAGGCTTTTAAAAATGTCTAGTGTGTTTAAAAAGTATGTTCATTTCGTTTCAACTTGAGTGTAACAAGAAAAGTTGCCATTTCTATTATGATCTGTTCTTTATATTCGCATTATGTTACTAATTACATTGTTTCAAATACTTTGTTGGGACTTGTTTAATTCAATATTTAAAATAATATCAACCTTAGAAGTTAGGATTTAGATATAAGTTTCAACTATGGCTTGTGTCGAGTGCACGTTTTACAAACGGGCGAAGTGGAGGCTTTTTTTTACTGTCGACTTTTTATGAAAAACGTCAGAAAAGCTTTGTTCACCGCGTACAACTTCAGTTACGATTTTCCTTCTTACGAGTTTTAAATAAAAATGAGTTTGTTATTATTACTTTCAGGGTGAATAAATTGATGGTAGCCATAAGTTTACCCATAAGAAGTGAGCTAAAATAATTGTCAATTTTTATATTATGTAGGTACACACATCAAAAGTGTCTAGGGATCAAGCATTTTTATGCGGATTTCTTGAGATTGAGATGTGGCTTTGTAATAAATTTATGATTTTATAAATTTATATGGATCCTTTTTGGTGCATTTCATAATTTGAATCAGGAACTCTCAATCAAATTCGAGTAAAAGATGAAAATAAGCTGTCAATATTTTCCCTACAAAAACATACAACGCATTGAAGACATTATTAGTGCTACTGTTTCCCTACTACTGATTAAAACCAACGTTATTATGGAGCGGCGACGTCATTTAAGCAGGGAAGAAATGCTCAGAGCCGTGGGAATGATAGAAGCTGGTTCCCGGCAACGTACTGTAGCTTTAGCTCTGAATACAAGTCAGAGTGTTATCAGTCGACTTTGGACACGTTACCGAAGCACTGGTACCGTGGCTGAGCGCCATGGAGGACGGTATCGCTGCACCACACGGAGACAAGACCGATACATTCAAATCTTAACTCGAAGAGCTCCAACAATAACCGCCATGATGTTAGCCGTGAGGCTTCATCACTCTTCAGGGAACTTAATTAGCGACCAAACAGTCAGAAACCGCTTGCATGAAGTGAACCTTCATTCCCGAAGACCGCTACGGGTACCACCTATAGCAATGCACAATCGTAGGATTCGATATCAATGGGCTCTTGAACACAGAAATTGGGCAGAAGAACAATGGCGTTTCGTGTGCTTTTCTGATGAGTCTCGTTTTGGTATGAGACCGGATACAAGACGTATACGACACTGGAGAACCCCTGGACGCCAACAGCGATTAAAATCCTGCCAGGAAGTCCATCCTTATAGTGGTGGAACCATCATGGTATGGGCGGGTATTTGGATCGGCGGAAGAACTGAGTTGATTTGGATCAGAGGCAACCTCAACGCTCAAATTTATGCTGAGACGATTGTATCAGACGTCATCGTTCCTCTACAAGTGCAAATCGGTCCCTTATTTCAGTTAATGCATGATAATGCACGACCGCACACCGCAAGAGTTGTAAGACAGACTCTCGCCGCAGCTAACATCAATGTCCTGCCCTGGCCTGCTCAGTCGCCAGACTTGAACCCGATTGAGCATGCATGGGATATGCTACAGAGAAGAGCTCTGCCGAATATGGAGGGTATCCAGTCGCAAGAAGACCTTTTTTTGTTGTTGCAACGAACATGGGCGGCCATTCCACAGCGTGATTTGGATGAACTCATTTTGAGTATGCCAAACCGATGTTCTTGTGTTGTTAGTGTTCGCGGTAGAAACACGAATTATTAATTGTTTAAGTTACCCAATAAAATTTTAAAGAAAACTGTTATTTCAGTCTTTTTTTCGAACTTTAATGTTAGTGGTTCAAATGTCAAAAATCCCTTTATTAGGAAAATGGCAAATTTCTTTATTAATGCAAAGGTGACTTGGTTTATCGTTACTGTGACAAACGAAAACACTTTATTTGATGAATCCTTAAAGAAAATTTTAATTAATATCAATCAGGAGAAAAGTTATTGCAAAAATATATGTTGATCCCTAGATACTTTTGATGTGTGTAGTTGATGATACATAAAATACTCATAGCAATTCTAGATTACTTGGTTTATATATTAGAGTTAGTAATAACGACAACTGTTACCATTTTAAACAATCTGCCATATAAATCTCAGCGTTGGAGATATCTGAAAACAATAGCGACTCGACTTTACAAGCAACAGATTGGCCAAAATTCAAAGCGGTCCACCCTTAAATTCAGGTCTTATTCACTATCTCAATATCCTAGTATCCAGGGACCTCGTTAAATTGGGAAACCGTACGTTTACCGCCATTGTATCGGGGTAGACGGCATTCTTCACACCCCTGGCTCGTAAAAGGGAATGTCGAGATATAGCCGACTCTGTGAAGGGTCATCGGCGCCCTTATTAGGAACGTCTTTAGTGTCGTATTTCTTAAGGGTAAGGTCAGGTTTGGCTCGCAGTATAAATTATTCGGAGCATATGGAGCGGCTGTGGTTTGAGGGCAGAGATCAGAGCTCACATACATATTATACCTATAGAACATTATATTATGCTGTATTATGTTTTGTTTGCTGAGATTTTAGTGTTGTGTGTTCATTATCTCTGTATCTCTATCTCTTAGTTCATTTTGTTGGAATTGTAGTGGTATTATATGGAGCTTAGTAGGTATTGTTTGTTAATTCCGAAATTGCTTTTTCAGACTAATATATGCCTACTGTGTGTGTGTTGGATGTTTTTTTTGTTGAAATAAATCTCGTAAATATTTAAGGCGCTGATAACTGCCAACGGCCTTGAGTGATTTGGGTGATATAGCTTGAGTGTTCTGCGCTGAGCTCAAGCAACGCGACATACGTCCACCGAGCAATACGACTCGCCTATCAAGGAGCGCGCTGTGCCGAATTAGACGTAGGTATTATTACTTTTTAGTATCTAAAATATAAAATAAAACAAAGTAACAGGCACTATTATAGGTAGTAACATAGTCTTTTCACACAAAACAAATCATGAAAATATCTTAAGCGATTTGAAAGTAATTACGTTTTTATGTTTTGGGTAGACAGTAATTCATGAATTTATTTCTTAAGTATTTTACTACAATAGTTAAATATTCATAGGTACGATTGATGTAAATATGTTCTAGTTTAACATAAAAAAATGCACAACTAACCTGCATTATTTGACGGCGAAATAAGAGATTTAAAACTTGAGATTTACGGCCGTTACCATTTACCGTTCGCTTTAAGAGATTTTGACCTCTCGATACGTATGAACCGTATTTTTACACAACATTTTTAGGGCGGCATCGAAACTTGATTTCGCTTGACTCATTTACCTGAAACATTTTAGAGTACAGGTATGGGTTAACCCTTAGATTTTCCTCGTAATACGCCATGTAAAAGTTATGTTTTCATCTTGTATAAACCACAACACCCAATATTCATATCTTGACGCTCCTGCATCGTAAAAATATACGACAATGTTATATGTTAAAAGAATCGTAACTTTGAGGCGTTGATGTTTCAATATTTCTTTAGAAATTTACAAGGCACGCTTTGTATTTTTACGATAAGAAAAATATGGAATTATTAATGTCTGTATACTTTTATGGCGTACTACGCACATGTAATATAATAAAATCAGGTACAGAGTTAAGGAAACAGGTGTCTACACTACGTTTTTGCTATATTTACCAACAGGTTAATATTTAACAATGCTTTATTACGAACGCAATTGCGTCATTTATGTCTGCAGAGCAGATTGATTCAACTGAAAAATACAATTTGCTTATCAAATATCCTTCACCGTTTTTAGAGCAGTGGTGATGAAACAAATTGGACAAAGTGTGCACCTGCCGGGGTTCGAGCTTGCTCGTCGGGGCTGTTCCCTCTGTTGCTCTCCCACTGAGCCACTACACTACTCATCTTCCACTTGTCCACCACTGCTCTCGTACTATTATTTGCTCTCAGTGACAGTATTATATAATATTTTTAATTAGTAAATTTAATGAATCGGGACATTGTAAGGTAAGATTCAGACTCCTATTTGGTCAGAATTTGCCCATTGACTTTTATTCTTACTGTGAATAAGAAATTAAGTAATTTGATTGCCAACCGCAGGATGTTTTAGACATTTAGATCTTTAATAAGATTTTTACTAAGCCCACCATTGGGCAGAAGCTTTTTTATTGAGCTTTTCAGCGCAATAAAAGATAATTGGATTAGATTTTTATTCACTTTGATTTTTTTTATAATCAAGATTCCAATCTCGTTTAGAATGCTAATATTGCGGTTCCAATCTAAAAGTAATCGAATAGGTAGCTTAAATAAACATGGTTTGAAAAGGTTTTTAGTTCTACAAAACGCTGACATTTAAAAAAGGCAGACGATATTAATTTAACTGGAGAATGTAATTGTGTGCAGCGAACATAATCTGCAGACGTCGTTTAGGGTAAAAGAAGAGTTTTTATAAAAAAAAAGATATTCTTTCTACGCTACGTCGTATATGTTTAACAAAATGTTATTAAAATGCTAAAGTTTATGTGAGCAATTCTTGGTGATTTAGTTTGGGTCTGAGCTTTACGAGCATATACTGAATTTATCCTAGGCGGTATTTCATCGTGCTGAAAATATATTTATATTTAATTTATTTTTTTATAAACACATTAACGATCAAAACTCTTTGTTATCTAACTTCAGAAAAGAAGGAGGTTCTCAATTCAGTTGCAGTTTTTTTAGGTTTGTTACCTTAGAAGTCCGTCATTTATAAACCGATTTTAGGGTCGGCGCACACGGGCCACTTCTGGCGCCACAAGTGGCCCGTGTGCGTCGATGGTTACTGTCAACTACTGTCCCTAAAGCTACAGTCAAAGTCACAGTTACGTGTCAGGTAATTTTTTCTTTCCTCAGTATTTATTAATTTAAATAATTTAATTAACATCGTCCGCATTTATGACATGTAACTATAGAGTTCTCAATAAATAATTGTGTTGTACCCATAACTGCCAATACTAGCATCAAAGGCCGTTATTTCCTGCAAGTCTTGTTACGTATCGTCGGCTGTCACGTCGAAGCGCATCGCCACTGTACCTACGCGATTTCCGAGCGTTCATTACAATGATTGACATTCGATTATGCATTTCTGATTACCCACAGGATATGTGGAAGCGTGATGACACCTCCGTCAATAAGGAGAGCTGAGATAATGTAAGAATTGTGGATTGAAATACCTACGGAGTCCAATTTTATGCTATGAGTACAAAGCACATTTCAAAAATTACACTCGAGAGCAATGAATCAGGGTCGTTTATAAAAATCTTAATATCACTGAAAGTATGAATGCTAGCTTATTACTGTGTTAAATATATGTATTATTAAATAAAAATAAAAAAGGATATTAAGTTTAAAATACGCACAAGCCGCAGCAGTAAAACTTTTATGTATTATAGTTATAGTACCTAGTTTCGAAGATATTAAGATTTTGTGACTGACCCGGATTCATTGCTTCATTAGATATTAAGTTCTAGTTAAAATAAAACAACGTGTTTGCTTTTAGTAGAAATATAACACAATACCTTGGTCTGTTGCTTTTATGAACTTTAACGATTGGTCGTTAGCGCTCATGCAATTTGTGCGGCTACCCGCATTGCGGCTAGCCGTCCAGTTGACCGCAAGCAAGAAGATGTATGTAAAACTAATTATTGCGATGCTGCTGCCCGCAAACCGTTGAGTTACGTTGCGGATTGCGTCTAAACGCAAGTTCAACCACATCCTGCGGGCAACCGGATGGCTAGCCGCAATGCGGGTAACCGCGCAGTGCGTATGAGTGCTTACGGTTAATTCTGAGCAAGACTGTAACTGAAAAAATGATTAAAAAAAATATTCGTGTTCATTCATAACCATGTGTAGCTAGGTACTAAAGTAGGTACTAAAGTTATTTCATCAAAATCTTTACGAAGCTGGAGAACTATAATTGTTACAATACTCGAGTGCAATGTTCCTTACAATCACATTAACAAGCTTGCCGTTTTTCTTAACTATATGGCTAGAACCTTCAGTTAAATTAACCAGACGTGACCCCAACATAATAAAACTAGTTATAATCAGGGTTCGTTGCCTTTTACTGTCTCTACTTTCTTTGCTATATTAGAATTCTTTCTTCGTCTTCCAACGGATAAATGACGTGGAATTAAAGTGAATATTCTGGATTTTTAAAGAGCAATGTTGCGTGACTTAGCTCGACAAAGCAGGACAAGACTGAAGTCGTGTTTTTTAATGTGAATGTCTATTATTCAGTTATTTAAATAGAAAGAACAATGGCCACTTTCCTAACATGCTTGGACTCGGAAAATCTTATAAAAGTTATAACGATGAAACATTTGTCATTTTATTTGCCTATTTATGTATATATAACTACGTTTAACATTCAATATATTTTTTAAAGCACGGAGAATCGAGAAATTACGTATAATGTTTTTTGAGTTTATGCGGTATATTTATTAATCTGTAACATTTTGAATTGAGAGGTTTTTCACATTGAGGTCTAATTTAAGTAGGCAGGTACATTAAACCTTGGGTTAAATAATTATCATGATTTTATCCAGTTGAATACAGCCTGGGATTTAATTAAGATTCAGAAATAAAATCAATTTAGATTTAAAAAATGTATGGGCGTCTCTAGAGACGTAAATAAATGTGGATGCGTTCATAAATAAATAAATAAATATTTTATCCTGCGTTTTGTTTCAAGCATTATGGTATAATTTGGAAGAGGTTTATCTATTATTTCCCGGCTTTTAAAAATAAACTGATGCCATCCATTAATTACATTAACAATGTACAACATTTTGCTAACATTACTATCTCTATAAGAATTAATGTTTTTTCCGAGGCCAAAATGGCCATTGTTCTTTTCTTAAGAGTTCTTTGACACAAAGAATTGCAGAAGTTTCATCTTAGTAGCCCTTATTCAACAGGTATTCTAGTTTCTGAATAATGTTTTAAATAAACGTCTTTTATAGGTACTACTATTGATTTTATGTCTTTAATACACTATACAGGGTGGCAGGTTAGACAGTGGAAATATTTTAAGGGGTCATTGTACTCATCATTATGAACAACTTTTACTAAGAGTACAATGACCCCTTAAAATATTTCCACTGTCTAACCTGCCACCCTGTATATTTTATATACACAGACAGGCATTCAAGTTATGCCCGTAGCCCACACCCAAGGCTTTGGCGGTACCTATCAGTCATCATAACTTTAGCATTAAGTTAATTTGAATTTAAAACACGCTATTAAAAGACGCATAATCGCCCTCAATATTACAGCGCAGTTTAGTGTACTACTATTCCATCTATACCATCGGCAATAATGTCGTAACTTCAAATCCGACCATCAAAGCACAATTAGAACGTACCCGGAGACCGTTTTGTCCCTCAGCCATATCTTGAATAATATCCATTACCGACACATAAGCTTAACCCTTTATAAGATATTAACATCTAAGGCATTATTAACACGTAATCCTTCAGAAGAGAGGTGACCCAAGCTTTCATATGTTAATTCTGACCTATTAAAACGCCGCATAATCTTGACTGAGATGATGTTGTGAATGGATGTGAACGTACGACGAAATTGCTTTATAAGTACGTGTATTGGTATGTAGTTCTGTAGGGATTTGAGTAGCTAGAGTGGTTTGGGTATGTAGCTTTTTGTGTTGTAGAAGAAAAGGAGTGTACGTACCTGCGTACATTAATTGTCATCTGTCAGTTATGAGAGGATGAATAATGTTCACAACCAAGAATTTCCTAATATAAATGCCCAATATAACAATAATGGCTGTATTAACCTTTTTTGCTTTCTAGTTTTATTAATATCACCTTTATCTTACTAATCAGTTATCACTGTTATTTTTATTGTATCTAAAAACCTAAAAAACTTAACTATTTTTTCATTTTTTTGTGATAAGGTCTACAGTACCTAGGTACCTACTGAATGTGAAATAATCAACTAATGAATTTCTGTATTTCAATGTATCTAAGTTCTCTGCAAGTGCTGTGCACTTCTGTTAGTGACAAATTTACAATATCCAAACAAAAGCTGTATTAAAATTTCACTAAAACCACCTGATTGTCACCATGGGCACATTGAGTGGGACTCCGGGTCTTTTTAGAAACCAGCTTCAGAACCCCCTATAAGCAACGCCTGTTGGGCACATCTTTGGAAAGACTATAAAGGGACCTTTCACCCAAGGTGCAAAGTGAATAAGTCGTTGAAGTGAAATATCAATAAATAAATAAATAAAACTTTACCCGAGCGGGGGATTGAGCCCAGGACCCCATGCTCAGCAGTCGCCATTGCAGCCACTAGTCCAATGAGGCAGTATCTACTAAACTAAATGTTAACTACTATGGGTAATGGGTATAGATAAGTTTCCAATCAAAATGTATGGGCGGGAGCCTAAAGTGTTACTCCGTGCTTTAGTGCCGATTACAGTCAAGCTCTTGGTATCAAAAGCTAGGCTGTTAAAAAAATGTTTAGCTATCAGCAACAGCATGGATATTTTGTACCATCCTCGGAAAATATTCCCATGTTCGTCATGAATGGAGCTAAAAGTTATGGTACTTTTGTATGTACAACCGACATCATTGACGGTCGACCACTTTTCACCCTTATGTTCTTAGTAATAAGGGTGAAAAGTGGTCGACCGTCAATGATGTCGAGCGTACCTAAATTGAGTTTACTTCTAGATGGTTTTGTTTAATTAGGTACGTGAAGGTGAACTTCTCTAAACTTGATTATATTGGCAGCTGAACTTAGTGGAATCGTTATAAATATTTTAATAGAAAAAGTTTAACAATTAACCATCGATATGAGAAAACTTATTTCTTAACAATGCCGATGCAACGCCTTTATTAGGAATGTAACGCAGTTTTTGGTATGATTCAGGGTCTATTTTTACATAATTTGGCACAAAAAGTTCATTGATATGTCTTTGTACAGTCGACAAAGATAAGACAGCTAACTACTATTACAAGTTTTAACCAATGTTGTGCGCTTCATAAAGTCAAGTCTTTGAATAGGTTTTGACTTGAGTGTGTCTAACGACGAGATTAATAGACGCTACTTAGCACGAACTTTGGCTAAGTAGACGTAATCCTGTCATTTTCAAACTACAAGTAGGTACAAGACAGAGACGAAAACATAATATGTAATATCTTAGCCATGAAAGCACGTGTACCTAATATTTATTTTTTCTGCCTGAAGTTAAAAGATATGCTTAATTACCTACGCAATAAAAAATAATATTGCCTAAGAAAATTTTATTATTTCTTACCTGTGTACAAAACTTATTTGTTGACAAAAATGTTTTTTACCACGTGGGCATAATCACAGATATACTTAGTTTGTTAGTAAATAAAATACAGAAAAGCTTGACGCTTTAGTTTGGTCACATTGACCATAATTAAAACGTACACGCAGGTGACACGGATAATAATATGATATAAATACAGTGTTTTAGTTTAGTGCTAGTGATGAGTGACGAATAAAGGTGTTAGATTGAAGGTGTGCGAAATTTTTAATGTGTGAGAGATCTTTATATTCACATGGAGCGCTTGTAATTATGTCGCAAACATAATTATGTCGCAAACTATTTTAAAAGTGGTGACATTGGTTCCCGTACTAATTTGCTACGATGCCATATCTCCTTTTTCTATGATCTGAGGTTATAACCCTAGACGTGACAAAATGTTGATTATCCTACCGACTTACTAACTAAACTAGTTATTACTACTTTGGCTAGTTGACTAGTTTGGCTTTCGGAAAATAATATCACAGAAAATTGCAGTTTATCCCGAAACAGGCTGATAGAAAATACTTGGATTAGGACATTCTATTAATATTGGGACTTATCGGTGAGTTTGGGACATGCAATGTATTTTTTATTCTATTATTATTCTGTGTGTGATTATGAAGAATCAAATAATTTAGCAAATAGTTGCATCGTTACGCGCACATGACGTGGCGATGTATCGATATGTAGGTATCTAAGATATTGAAGATTTGTCGAGATATCTAAGATAGTGGATGATGATGGACTATTAGTATGTATAGTTAATAACAATAATGTAGCATAACATAGCCTTGAAATGTTAAAAAAATCACAAATTATACATTTATAAGCTGGTATAAATTAAGTCACAAGTATGGCTGTTAAACGTTAGATTTCGGGTTCAATTCCGAACTATTTTGGGTTTTTTGATCAGAAATTTTGGATTCTTTCCGCAAATTTTCCATAATAGACCAGGGTCGATAATTTTTGAAACCAAAAAAAATTACAGTAGGATGAAACCCATTAGAAAAGGAGGGGAATATGATCAAAATGAAAGGAAAAATAAATTACGGTCGATCCGAGTTCGGGAAGTGGGAGGGGGTGAGTTTTTAAGGGTAAAAAATGGTTTTCCTTGATTTCCGGCAAAACTACAAGTCCTATGGAAAAAAGTTAAATGGCAAAGTTGTAGGTAATAAAAAGATCTACAACTTTTGTATTTGCAATTTTTTCACATTACCTCAATATTTAGGTGAAAAATTCAAAAAACCAAATTTTTGGTTTTTTATTTATATCTTTTTAAAGGAAAAGTTTTTTTCTACGAAATTTGGTGAAAACTTACCTTATTATGTCCCAAATACGCTGTAATTTATTTGATTTAAAATATTTATTTTTTCGCCTTATTTTAACTTAATATCAAAAAAGCACCCTAATTTTCAATCGAAAATTCTGACGTCAAAATATCAGCTTTTTTCAAAAAGTTTGGGAGCTTTTTGTTCGTTGAAATATCTAATTTCTGATGGTGTAAAAAATATATACATTACTATAGGAAATGTTCTCAGAAAATGCAAAAAATTGAAAAAAACTCAAATTCGAAAATTTTTTTTTAATCACTATGAACAATTTCATAAAAAAAAATGTGATTGCTGCAATTTTTTTTAGTTAAAAAGTTTATTTATTTAATTCGAATTACATTCATGTCATAGAAAATCTCATACAATATAATTATACATGTAAATCGTACTATTGAATTTAGATACTTAATTCTGATTACGTTATTCATTATAATTATAATTATATATAATTGTTTTTTCAAAAAATAAAGTAAATTTCTCACAATTCACTTAGAGTAACTCAGTCTGCACGTGTATTTTTAAAAACGATGTTGTACAGTGTACACTGCTCTGTATCTCGAATACTGGCTAACGGTTTTTACAGCTGCTACGAAATAGCAGGTATGTAGTAAGGCCCAGACCCTCCTAGGTCCGTCCCCACTTCTCTATGAAATAACTTACAATGGGCTAAAATTTACCGAAGGTCACTCAGGTATATGAATTATCTTAAAACAGCAATAAATAGGCATCTAAAAATATTATTTAAAGAAGATTCTACAACTTTTTCAAAATACTGTAGATGTCTTATTAAATATTAACTTATTTGTTTGTTAATTATAGAAGTATATTTCAATTTGCAATTTTTTCGTTTATAAATAAAACATGAAATCTTACGTTTTTTGAGTAATTAAAGTGTAATAATAAATACCTCAAAATTGTACAATTGTTTTTTTCAATTTTTTGCAATTTCTGAGAACATTTCCTATAGTAATGTATATTTTTTTTACACCATCAGAAAGTAGATATTTCAACGAACAAAAAGTCCCCAAATTTTTTGAAAAAAGCTGATATTTTGACGTCAGAATTTTCGATTGAAAATTAGGGTGCTTTTTTGATATTAAGTTAAAATAAGGCGAAAAAATAAATATTTTAAATCAAATAAATTACAGTGTATTTGGGACATAATAAGGTAAGTTTTCACCAAATTTCATAGAAAATTTTTTTTTTTTTAAAAAAGTTATAAATAAAAAACCAAAAACTTGGTTTTTTGAATTTATCACCTAAATTTTGAGGTTATGTGAAAAAATTGTAAATACAAAAGTTGTAGATCTTTTTATTACCTACAACTTTGCCATTTAACTTTTATCCATAGGACTTGTAGTTTTGCCGGAAATCAAGGAAAACCATTTTTTACCCTTAAAAATTCACCCCCTCCCACTTCCCGAACTCGGATCGACCGTAATTTATTTTTCCTTTCATTTTGATCATATTCCCCTCCTTTTCTAATGGGTTTCATCCTACTGTAATTTTTTTTCACTTTTTAACATTTTTGAAGGCTTCGGCCCTGGTCTATAAACTTACCTCCCCCCTTAAAAGATTCAGGTAAGACATGTCTTGAACAACAGTACTAAACAATACAGACAAGATGTTGCAAATACATACAATTATCTCTAAACGTTCGCATTATTACCAAACTAAACCGCGGAAATTGCTACACTTACATAGTTTTGCAAAATACCACCATAAATATAACGGTCGGGCATTGACCACTATTTGCATAGCAGGTGGTATAGCCCTAAGCCAATAGGCACCATGTTAACCCACATCCGTTAATTAATTATATACGACACTAGTTGCTTATTGGAGCAATAGTAGCATAAGGTAGTCAAGCGATTCAAACCGCTTCTGTGCTTGAGTACAAACAAGCAATTATAATTGTTAGGATTTTCCGTTATTAGTACTGCAGATATTGAAATGCAATAATTTAGAAAGAAAGAAAATGCATTTTGTTACGTCGATCTGACGCACATAAATAATAATAACAAAAATACAAAAACAAACAAAACTGCTAGGGAAATATGCGTCACACCACACCCGCGCAAAACGGCCATCGCTCAGCGTGATGCTGTGACCCACGCACGGAGCAGAGCCACAGCGCTGGTTTTCAGCGAGAGCCGGCGTTGACGTGATGACGTCGACCACTGCAGCATGCAATTAATAAAGATAATAAATATGTACAGTAAAAATAAATAAATAAATAAATGTGAGACTAAAATAAAATATAAAACACATTTTAAATATTGCAACATTCCATCGTCGCTGTCGCTCACGCGCAGACACTGTAGCCACTAAAACGTTCAGAGTTTCTAAGTTATCTGTGGTTATCTATTTGCGAGTTTTGCGACATGGATTTGATTTGTCAATGGTTGAGCTGAATTATAGAATATAGGTATCAATATAATGCAAAGCAGCGCGTGGCCTGACTACAAGTCGTAGGTTCAAACCCGGACAGGCGCATACTTTGTGCAATTCGTTTCATCACCACTGCTTTAAAAATGTAAAGGAAAACATTGGAGAAAACCATCACCTACAACAATCAAGAATTCGAAAACATATATTATGTGACCCGCACTAGATCTGCGTGGTGGATTACGGCCCTTTCCCTCTTTCTCTTCCACAGAGAGGAGCCCTTGAGTCTCAGTAGTGGGACCATTTAAATAATAGGAAATAGGTAGCAAACATAAAAAAAACCTAAGACCGGTACGCTTTTTATCCCAAACACTGTCCGTACATTTAAATTACAATTTGCGAGCAGTCCAAGTAATTTATAATGCATAATCAAGCTAAAAGCTTGCAGCTGGGTCGACAACTAGGTACTGGACATACGTTTACGAAGCTAAAAGCTAGTTGCTTAGCAATTTAGACGGCAGTTTCGGATGTAACGGCAGATACTTAGTATAGAAACGGTTAATATGATTACTACGGTCTTGCTACTTAGTTGTTTAGCATTCTCTTTGTGAAACTTGTGTGAATAATGCATGCTACTGTCCTTAGTTTAGCAGTTTGAAGTTTAGAGGTGTGAATGGCGGCTAAGAGCTGTGGTGTGTGGAGGTATGACGGTGTTTGAAATTGTGCTACAGAAATATGGTATAGTAATTATATAAATACTAGCTTCCACCCGCGGGTTTGCCCGCGTTTTTTGGGATAAAACGTAGCCTATGTATTATTCCAGACTATAATCTATCTGTGTGCCAAATTTCATACAGATCCATTTAGCCGTTCTGGCGTGATTGAGTAACAAACATCTATCCATTCATCAAAACCTATTTGTGGTATTCAAGCTGATATGATATGGCTATTTATAATATATAACCTATCCATTGACTTTTCCCTTACTAGAGCAGGAATATGACACAGGCGAGGTATACCGGGTTACTCGTCATACATCAACACTACCCTCAACCTTGCAGGACTGTATTATGGTCTAACATCATAAGCTACAAATTTTGTTATATGACTTTAAAAAATATATAATACATTTACCAAAAATCTTAACCTAGATTAATCTTGATAGCGTAATATAACATTCATAGCATAGCGTGGCCCTTTTGCTTGAACAGCATTGTCCAATAACTAGGTACCCCAGGGATCACCAATTCGTTTTTGGTATGAATGTGACATTTTATAATCGAAATATGAAACGAGAAAGTACCTACCAATAAAACACAACACTATTAAAAAAGGCTTTACCGTCCCAATCACGACAAACGAACATAAAGCTATTAAGTAAATGAATATTAATTATCACATTATGTGTTTGGCATACAAACAACCATAATCTGGCACATAAAATATTGGCGTTTCGTCAATACCAGTGTAGCCATCGGACGTTTTAACCGTATAATCCTGCTTACAAACATCAACTCATTCCCGCAAACGCATTGCGGGGCTTACGTTGTACGAAAAGCACATCGGAACGCGTCATCACAATTGATGAAATAGTACTTGGAGCTACGAATACGCGGTTATAGTCTAAGTATATGCAATGAATAACGTCGGTATAACCATTTTTTTTTAATGTTTATGCTTGTCATAACGTCTTTATTCCGAGTTTATTTGTAAGGGAGCATATATTTTTTCAGTAATTAATATTCCTCTGCCGCATTAGAGATGAATGATCTCCGCACAGAAATAGATTAATAGTCTGAAATAGGCTTTATATCTCGAAAAACGTGGGTGATGCCGCGGGCAGAAGCTAGTCAGAAATAAACACTGTGCCTACGATATAGATCCACATTCAGAATACAGTCTTAATCCTCGTCCAGTATAATAGGTAATTATGCTACCAGATCAAACTATCAAGCCAAGACGTTAATCAACAAAGCAGTATTGTATTATACCTACCTATCCCAGGTTACTATAGGTGTAAGCCTAATTGCTTGGTGTTTATAGGCCTACTTCTGACCATCATAGAATTATCTCTAATGAGGTAATAACCTCTGTAGAATTACTGCGGACATTCCGTAACAATAAGTACAACTTACTAATGCTTTTATTTACGAAAATATTTTGCATTGTATATTTAACGAGGGTAATTCCAAAATACCGGTAGTTAAATTGCTTTATAGTAGGTACACTTAACAGTATTTCTTAATTTGCTACTGAATGATACTATTAATTCTAGAGTATACGATATAAAAATAGGCGTTTTCATTGGACCTATTCGATTAGTCATTCGTAGTTCCACGTTTGTGTCCATTATACAAAATGGAAGCGCAGGATTTCAAGTTCATTAGACTTCGCATCTCGTTAGCGCATAGTCGAGTGCTTTTCCAATATTGGTCTTCTGGACAATACGTAGGTAAGTTCATGATTTACATTCATGCATTAGCTATTTATGTAGGCTTTATAACAAGAATAAATCAACTGGTTGGACGACTAAATAAACGTGGCTTCTGGATGTAAGAATGAAGTTAAACATGTTTATTTTATAAGAAAGTTTTGTTTACTATGGATTCGTGTAAAGCTGCTGCTTTTATGAATTGGATTTCGTTGTTGTACAGTCTAATAGGTATTACATCTCCAGTATAAACTGGAAGTCTGTACCACGTTAGGCCTAAATGATCAAACCAGTAGAGCATTTCAAGTTGAAACAGGCTACGTCGTGCTAAAAACGAAGGTTTTAAAAAATAGCCTTGAGTCCAATGATATGTAAACCATAGATATGTTACCCGCGATCTAGTCATGCATCAACCAGTTTCTTGGCTGAACGTCATTTCTTCACCATTTTGTGAAAAAAAAAAACCTACTAAACAAGAGGTAGGTATGCAAAGTAAGGCATTGGTTTCCTTCCCTTTTTTTTGCACATATGCACTGATATGTTTCTATTTAGCTATTTAAAGTATTATCGCTTCCGTTCTGGAAATTTCGACCTGAAAAATGAACCTCGCGGTCGTCCGAAGACTTTGGTCGACAATGACGAATTAAAGGCGATTGTGGAAGCTGATGATACACAATCTACGGCTGAATTAGCAGCAGCTTTCGACGTTAGCGTCAAAACAATATTGGTCCATTTGCGTCAAATTGGCAAGGTAAAAAAGCTTGACAAATGGGTGCCCCACGAACTCAATGATCGCCAGCGCGAAGTACGTGTCGAGACGTGCCTTGCACTGCTCAACAGGCACACAAATGAAGGAATTTTGAACCGCATTGTTACCTGCGATGAGAAATGGATTCTGTTTGATAACCGCAAGCGCTCAGCAAGTTGGTTGGACCCTGGTTCAGCACCTAAACAATGCCCTAAACGAAAACTTACCCCTAGAAAAGTGATGGTCACTGTTTGGTGGTCTAGCGCCGGTGTGATTCATCACAGCTTCTTACCAAACGGGGTGAGCATTACTGCAGATGTGTACTGTGAAGAACTGAACACAATGATGAAGGAGCTGGCACATCTCCAACCAGCATTGGTCAATCGCTCGTCTCCGCTGCTCCTGCACGACAACGCGCGACCTCATACTGCACAGCAGACGGTCTCCAAGTTGCAAGAACTGGGGTTGGAAGCTCTCCGTCATCCGCCCTACTCACCAGACCTTGCGCCTACAGACTACTACTTTTTCCAGAATTTGGATAACTTTTTGGCGGGAAAAAATTCAATACCCGAGAGGCAGTACAAAATGCCTTTGAAGAATTTGTTGCCTCCCGTCCAGCTGATTTCTTTAAGAAGGGCATCAATAAACTGCCACTGCGTTGGCAAAGATGCATTGATTGCATGGGTGATTACTTCGATTAATACAAATAAAAAATCATGAAAAAAATTCGTTTAAATATTTTCATACAAAACGGCAATTTCATAAGTAAAGACCTATTATAATACGTCATTGCTTGAGTCGCACTGCTAGCAAATTCCTCCCTGTTCTTCTTCCAAACATCTGTATCTCTTTTTATTTTTAATCATGTCCGCCCTGACATACATCAAAATCGCCACGTCACGTAAAGTTTCATGGATGACAAAAAAATCAAACATTGCATACTAGACATAAATATTTTATTTGCTTCTGTGATCTTGGATTGAAAGGAATGAAATGTTACTCTTTTATTTTATTTTTATAATATCTAAATAGGAAGCGGATATCAGTCGCGAGGCCAACATAGCTCCGAACGTGTCCAATACTGTAACTACCCTGCTGGTACCTACTCGCAGTTTTGCTTTGTAAAAATAGCAACAGCGAAATGAAAACTCTTTTCAGGATAAAAAGCTGTATCCTGACTGCTTTTTCACTGTGCTCTTATTATTTAAAAATATACTGCGCTCTATGTTTATGGTCGTGATATTTCGTAAATTACTTTACTTTGTGCATAAAAAGATTAAGAGATAAACGTTTTTATATTTGCTAGAACACCCTAGAAGCTAATTATACGGCCTTTTTTAATGATGTGACCTTTTCTGTCACGCTAATAAAGCGAAATACTTATCTCGTTCTGTAATTAAATGCATATTAGTAAAAGAAGCAAAACTTGACTAGGTATAACAAAGGTAACGTTATGTCAATCTTTATCAAGGACATACAGGAGGTCAAGATTTTCACCATCAACACTGAAACATGCTAAGAAAAAGCCTACCATTTCAAAGTTACCCCCTTACCTATAAACGATGATTAAATGAAACAGCTCTTAAGCAAATTGCCATTTCTATTTTATCTCTATTCATTGGCATAAAAATAACATCAGTAGTTTTTTCTGTTTCAGGGCGAGACCACCTTGAAAAACAACCCTGTATAGGATCGCATTAACCGTCTATTAGGTCCATATATTAGGTCTTTACCTATGAAATTGCCGTTCTGCAGTACTGGCCATTTCAAATCAAAATAATTTTTGTTTGGCTAAGAATTCTAATTTCAAATTAATTTTATTTTAAAAACATGGTTTTTTTTTTCCAAAAGTAGTCATTTGTTTATTGATTAGTGTTACATTTTCATCGCATTTCAATCTTTTTCGTCATCATGGATACGTTAAAAATTCGAGTAATTATGGAATACGAGTACCGTCGTGGCAGCAACGCGCACAAGCGGCACGCAACATCAACGACGTTTACGGAGCTAACACTACAAACCAACGCACCACCTGTTATTGGTTTGCTCGCTTCCGTTCTGGAAATTTCGACCTGAAAAATGAACCTCGCGGTCGTCCGAAGACTTTGGTTGACAATGACGAATTAAAGGTGATTGTGGAAGCTGATGATACACAATCTACGGCTGAATTAGCAGCAGCTTTCGACGTTAGCGTCAAAACAATATTGGTCCATTTGCGTCAAATTGGCAAGGTAAAAAAGCTTGACAAATGGGTGCCCCACGAACTCAATGATCGCCAGCGCGAAGTACGTGTCGAGACGTGCCTTGCACTGCTCAACAGACACACAAATGAAGGAATTTTGAACCACATTGTTACCTGCGAAGAGAAATGGATTCTGTTTGATAACCGCAAGCGCTCAGCAAGTTGGTTGGATCCTGCTTCAGCACCTAAACAATGCCCTAAACGAAAACTTACCCCTAGAAAAGTGATGGTCACTGTTTGGTGGTCTAGCGCCGGTGTGATTCATCACAGCTTCTTACCAAACGGGGTGAGCATTACTGCAGATGTGTACTGTGAAGAACTGAACACAATGATGAAGAAGCTGGCACATCTCCAACCAGCATTGGTCAATCGCTCGTCTCCACTGCTCCTGCACGACAACGCGCGACCTGATACTGCACAGCAGACGGTCTCCAAGTTGCAAGAACTGGGGTTGGAAGCTCTCCGTCATCCGCCCTACTCACCAGACCTTGCGCCTACAGACTACTACTTTTTCCAGAATTTGGATAACTTCTTGGCGGGAAAAAAATTCAATACCCGAGAGGCAGTACAAAATGCCTTTGAAGCTTTTGTTGCCTCCCGTCCAGCTGATTTCCTTAAGAAGGGCATCAATAAACTGCCACTGCATTGGCAAAGATGCATTGATTGCATGGGTGATTACTTCGATTAATACAAATAAAAAATACATGAAAAAAATTAGTTTAAATTTTTTCATACAAAACGGCAATTTCATAGGTAAAGACCTATTATATTCTGCCCACTTCTATTAAAAAAAATCATGCGTATTCTGGAATTTTGGTTTCAATCTAATTTTCAATTTTAAAATGACAACAGTAGGTATATAGGTCACATTCGACAAGCCAATAAGTTCACACGTCACAGTTAAATAGTCCTCTTGTAACTTTAAGCGATTTCTGTGGTCAAAGCAATTTGTGTGGACAATGATTTACCAGCTATTGTAATTAGTGTGCCGAGGAATTAATGCAATTATAATGGAACGGCATGGAATTCCGGCCGGTCCGTGTTTGTGCTAATGTGTACGTACCGTAGTATCTACATATTTAGTGTATGTACACAGAGGTATGTGCTGAGATTATTATGTTGAAATATTTGTGGTATTGAGAAGTTGAACAAAAATACACCTATGGATAAATTCCATTTACATTTATTTATTTCGTGCAAATTCTGTTCCCATTTTTGATATTTATCGGTAGATAGTGCAAATCCGGAGACTTTGAATCTGACCCTCAAGTTTTTTGAACATCTTCGACTATTTTAATACTAAGAGGTAAAGTTTCTAAGTAATCTCAAGAACCGATCCGATTCTGAAAATTCTTTTACTAATAGGAAGCTAGGTATGTTATCCCATGAGTGCTACTTTTCATCTCGAAAAATGCATAGTTTCTGTAGGTCACACGGATGAAGTCACGTGCAAATTAATAAAAGACCTTGAAGTATAGCATTCAATTTATCAGTTCATTTACTATCTACAGAATTTTATATACCTAGGTAACCTGTCTAAAATATTGTGATAACATTTTATCAAACTAATTCTATCAACCCTGTCACCAGCGTATAGAAGCTTACGATATATTAAGGATTTATGTACTACTTTAATACAAAATTTAAATTCGTGTTTAAAAAAGGAAACACAAAAACGTCCCCCTAATTGACTGATAAGGTAAACATTTTCCCAAACCTGTTTTCCTAGAGAAATCATTTCGCCCGTACAAATGGAATCTAAAAGAGCCACCGCTTACGCAAATAAAAACCTGTACGTAGACACAAAACGTTTTTAATCTGAACCATTTAAATATTCACTTGGGTTTTTATTTATCTTTTAAACAAAACAGTATTCTTTTGTGGACGTCTAATGAGAATGTTGGCGATGTTCACGGGCCAGGGGTCAAAGTGGCCTCAACTTAGAAACTTGAAACAATCTCAGCGACGTTCGTTATCTCGCAAGAAAATTGAACTTGCCAACATTGTCATCGTAATGAAATTCCTCTCGGATAATGCCACATTGCTGCCCTTCCCAGTTTGCATTTTGTTTAGTGGAAAAATCTAGTTATTTCTTGGTATTCTTAAAAATGTTATTAAGATTTTTTCCGAGATAAATATGATAATTTAACGAGACAGATTAACCGCGAACGTGAATGCTGGAAGGTACGGAGCTAAAAAACATGTGCTCAGAAGTTCAAGTTTTTAACCCTTGACTATGTCTTACCTGAAATACCAACCATACAGCGACGTTATTATTATAGACTAGACTAGGTAATTGGGTTATTAGGTATTGCCCTAAAATTAATAAGCTCTCATAAATCTATATAACAAAATATAAAGATGCATTTTCAACCTCAATATTGTGTGCAGTTAATCGCTTTCCTCTCTTTGTTGAATGTCTACCAATTGGAGCAAACTGTGTCAGTACACTTACACACTATGGAATGGTTTGGTCGGCAATAGTACACATGATAAAAAATTATAGGATTTCAAATATGTGAACGCGCAGTCAGTCAAAGCTTTTGTGTGGAAGGTCGCTACTCTGTGACTCGTTCTTACACAACTGCCATCGCAATGTGTACGTGACTAGGTAATAGGTTATGATTGATGACCGGACCGACTAGTAAGGGGACGCTAAACTAATTTGCGAATTGATTCGCCATTTATTATCTGTGAGCATTGAAATGTTAATTAAATACGAATATAATGAATTTCGCGATTATCTTAATTGACTTGTGGGTCGTATAAAAGCGTTGAAGTTAAGCCGATATCTTTATAGCTCTGCTGGATACTTTACATTCGAAAAATATATATTATTACAATAATCATATACTAAAGCAGCTTATGTTGTAATAGTAATATACGATATCCGAACTTTTGAATATTAACACCAGTTATTAGGGTCCAAAGCATCGCGCAAGATGGCGGGTAGACGCGGATTAAAATTAAAATAAATTGCTTTACACTTTAATTGTATTTAAGGATAATTTTCCGTGCTCCTGAATTCTAGAGTTGCTAGCTGATGGTATGAAGATGTGAAGACATTGAGTGGTGTGGAGGTGATAAAAGCTAAACAAATGTGTGCTTATATAAAAATATAAAAATGCTTCTAATACATTGCGGTAAACGTAAATTCGTAAAAATAATTGAATGCCATAAATCATTTATTTTGTGTCATCTACTATTTAGGAGTTAAAACTGCACCTCTACACTCTATCCAATTCATGATACCTAAATGTATCTTCCAAAGCCCCTATACTCAAAAGTTGCACTGTTCAATAAGACCTTTTATCCCAAGAGATAGCTTGAAGTTATTAAAGAATTTGTGTCCTCTAACAATCGTAACGGCAAATAAAATAGTAGGTACAAAAAATATTTACAACAAAAGTCCGCTCTACGCATGTCTGTTTCCATTCGGCATACTCTAAATTTCATTAGGCGTTTAAGTCGAGCCACCGCCGTCGTGTAATTGCTCATTTTCCTCGTCATCTCCTGCAAAAAACCTTACAGGCTAATAGTATTTTCGTTTTAATTGTACCTACTGATAAAATAATAGTTGCGATGGCAAAGTGTTTTGGCACAGCTCTAGTGCTACTTATTTTATTTGAATTTTAAGACAAAAAATAGTTGTAATAAAAATAAGATTAATTATTTCATTTTGGGGTAGGTATATTCGTTCATTCTCGCGTTAGGATAACGCTAAATACAATGACTATTAGTGAAAAAATTAATGGGGTGTGAATTAATTTAACAAATCTTTTATATCGAATAGCATATCACCAAGATTGTATTAATATTAATAATCATTACATAAATTGTTTGATTTTCGGTGAGTACCTTCATAATATCCATCTATCCAAATTAAAAATATCAAAGGTAGGTACCTACTTACAGAACTGAGCTTCAATAAAATGCGTACTAAAACATTATAAAAGTTACGGTATGGCAAAACCAAGGTTTAAATCCTAAGCCGAGCACATTTTTATGCGATCCCATAAAAATCAGTAATCCGGTCCCGTGTGCCGTGCGCACAAAACGCGAAAAGCAAAAACAATTTGTTCCGGAACAAACAAAAGTGAATTAAATTAAAACAGTAGAAAAAATACTTTAGATTTGCGGAACCACAACAACTGACAATTAAAATCCTGTATTAAAATTTCTGCCACGAAAATTTTTCAGTTTTTCGCAACATAAAATTCGAAAATATAACTAACGAACAAAGAAAACCTTTGTATAAATAAAATATCGTTGATTTCAACTTAATATATTTTTATTGTAAGTATTTCCATAAAATTGGAAATCCGGGTTTATGGAGGCATTATTTCGCTGCTAGCAAAATATTGATTGAAAAGTAGTATTTTAATCATAATAAGCTACTTTTTTTATACAATTTAACCCTTTACTTACATAATCATTCAGGTAATTACTTAATATTTTTATCCGTTCCCTTAAATATCTGTGATTCGGTCCTGAAAAAAACGAACACAATTTGTCCCGAAACAAACAAAAGAGGCCGAATTATGAAAAAACTCATTACTTTAAAGCGATATCAATGAAGTGCATTCCAGCTTTACCGAGGCCGCCAGGAATTGAATTAAAAAAAAGTGCACTTGCAATTACGCCATTCAAATGCCCCTCTCGCGTTTCAATCTTTTATAGCGGCCTCTATGAATCCGAATGGAGTGCAATATGAGATGAGAGGGCCAATAATGAAATATAAAAACAGAAATAAGCACTCCTTTCCCCGGCTATGGGCCGTCGAGTATTCTCCATTATTCCCATTCAGTAGATTTGCTTTGACGAGTGTCCTTACGGAGCGTTTAAATTATTTCACTTATTTTTGGTTAAGGTAACGCTGAGAAACACGAGTGCTTCAATCTTGCGCCGTCAACAATTAGAATAAAATCTCACAAATAAATAACAGTGATTTAAGAAACTCAAAATCTACGACATTCGGACCAAATTACAATAAAATCGTAACAAACAGTGTTACAGTTTACAATTCTGATAAATTTTTTTAGGCACAGAGATTCTACACAAGCTCATAAATACCGAACCTGTACTAATAATGATGCAACAATTGAAACCCAGAAGTATCTACCAAGGGACGTTGGCAGTTTTGGGCTTGATCTCGTACAGTAATAAAAGCTTAACCAAAAATGGTACCCCAGTAGGGGGTGCCCTTAGCGTGTGGTCGCTTAGTTTGTAGTTTTTATTTAGTTTTAAGCCTGGCTGGAGGCATTTGTAAGTCCTCACCAGATGACCGGTTAAGCAGTGACGGCTGTTAGAAGCCAACTGCGAGAGGCCCTTCAAAAAAAAAAAAAAATTGTTCTATCTTACAGATTAAGAATTGAAATATAAAATCGAAATAAAATGATTATGCCGTTGACATTTTGAAAAAAAAACAATAAAACAAAAACGGGTGCTTGCGCCCTAGCGCGTGCCTCTATAGAATATCATGTCAACAGCAACTAAAACCTTTGAATTGAGAGCTCATTAGTCGGGCTGTACTTCACAGCATACTTAACCTCACTGTCACAGATAAGAAGATTTCTCTTTCACCCAATTACGTACAAAAACAAAAAAAATATTTAAATACTCTTGAAATACTAGATCACACCAAACTAATTTCATATCTGTACCGACTTACACAATCTGAAGCCCAGCGTTCTATGGGCGTCTGCCAGTGTCCTTTGCTTCTACAGATACTTATCGCGTTTTCGAGGTGCACTTCACCCCAACCACATTCGTGTCCCGAACCAATGTTCAATATTGTTTAAAATGACCAGACTGCACCACAAAAATACGCTAAAATTATGAAAATGTTCTACTACTTATGGCACTTTTTGCTTATTGCTTGATCATTATTATCAAAACTGATAATAATACAACAAAGCATAGTAGAGAAGTAAAGCTGCTAAGTAGCCTTTTACACCAAATGAACATGTTTTGTTAAATGTTGTAACTTGAGAAATTAAGGTTTTATGTGTTTTCTAACGTACTCCACAAAATAAGATATCTACTTTTATTTAGAAATCAAAGTGTCCTTCGCGGAGTCACCTACCATATTTCACTTCAACATCTCTCGTCCATTGTACCTAGATCCAAGATACATTAATCTAAACTGTAACAAAATGAACTAAAAGACGTATTCATTCAATGTCGTCGACGAAACACGCAACGCACGCCAAACGCACAAAATAGAAAAGAAAAATGTCACCGCATCGCTAGTTGGAGCAAATAAAATTGTTTCCTGTACCCCGGACATCCACAGTGGTAACAAAAGGTGTCTGGACAATGTAATTGTTCATTTTATTTCGGGAGTTTTCTAGAAAATGTGTTTCTTACTGCTGAAGTGATGATTCTGTAGAAAGTTTCTGTATTATGATTTAACTTTGATGAAGAGTTTATTTTAAAAAATCGTTTCGCTAAACTTAAAGGCATACGGTACTAAATTTTATGCATCGCTAATAATAATTGAATTTTATTAATTTTGAAGGGATTAATGTAACTTTTAGGAACGTTTATAGGTATTAATATACTTAAACTGGGTTCTTCTTCTGAATTAATTGTTCGTTTTTGAGGACAACTTATCAAACTACATATTTTAAATTATACTTTCAATATACCACAGTCTAAGCCTGGACGATGTAGGTAAGGTACAAGACGAGCCTAGTTCGCGCTATGCATCCATTGAGGAGGCAACAAATCACTGAGCGGCCTAGCTGCAAGTGATTGTTAGGCGCACACTAAACGACGCGTGCAAAATAGAACAAAACGCGACGTCTGTAACCGGCCTGTGTGCGCATTGAGATTCTGGACCTGTAGGTAGTTCGTAGACGATCGACATTATTAATTTGTCTCAGCAACAATCCGTTAAATAATGATTAAGTATCTGTATCGTTTCTTTTTCACAAGACCACATGGTATTGCCATAAAAGAATTGAATTATTCAAACCTAAGTTACCTTTATAAAGTTTCTACTAGCAGTTATAACTGCATAGTTTGCAACACTATTTAATTTTATTCATACATAAATCTGTGAAAGTTTGGCTGTGAGTTTTGCACTGGCCGATTTGAAACTACAACCGTTAGCGTGGTTTGGATAAAAGGATAAAACATACGAGTGAACACGCATTAGTGCAGGACGTGTGCGATGAGTCGGTATGAAATCGGACTATGTTGCTGGCAGTCGGCAATTGTTCGTCACAATTCGATGACCGATAAAAATCGTTCGTCTGCATGAGGCCTAAAGGAGACAGTTTCCAATTTAGACGACAATTTCTTTCACATTAGAATGTAATCTATTCTATGTAGTTCTGCAATGTAAAATGACATTAACGATGAATTTAACGAGACACTAAATGTGGAGAACAAGACATTTAATTGAATAATTTGTTCTCTATTTTGTATTGAGTGTTAAACTGGGACTATTTTCTGGAATTAATTTGCGATTTGATTTTATTTTTCCTAGAAAGTGACATTAAATTAGAGTAGATGTTTATACCCTTGATTTAAGTTAATCAATATTTTAGGCTATTTGGTGGCAAGAGTTTACTGACTAGGTATACTACGATAATTATGTTCTATATTTTACAGTTAAAAAGTCAGTGCATCTTTATTTTACACAAAATTAATTTTGTACCATGGACATTACTTAGTGCCGATCCGATTCTGTTGTTTGCAAACTAAACTAATTTAGTCTTAATACGTCTCTTTCTAACATAAGAAAGGTATGGAAGATATCGCACCCCCCACCGAATAATATGGTAATCGATAATTCTAAATTTTACAGGAAAAATAAAAAACGGTTTTTTGCTTATATCTCAGCACGGGTGCATCGTAAGATAGTGATTTATATGTCAAAACAAAGCATATTTTTTTACTGTCTATTTCCTTTTATGATTTTTTTGTAATAGTTTCCTAAATGAAGTTATTGACGAAAATAACATTACTGAAATTGCTGGTCAAAAGTATAGTATGCAACGCATCATTACAATATTATTCGCGTGTAAACCCAACGATATCGTAGGCAGTAATAATGCATTACAGTATTATTCGTTGAAATGTAGTGTCAAAAAAGTTAACGGTAATATGATATTACGACATTATTCGGGTGAAATCTCAGCGATAGTGTATACAGTATTATTACATTACGACATTATTCGGGTGAAATCTCAGCGATAGTGTATACGGTCTTATTACATTACAGTAATATTCGTCGATGTATGGTATCAATAATGCACAGTAATATAATGTTGCAAATGCGTTATTTTATTAAATAATTTAGTAAATATTAATTGATTTGGTAAAAAAGTAACAAATTTAGAAGAAATTGATTTTATAGGTACTGTATAATATATAATATATATAATATATAAATAATAGTGATTTGTTAAAGGTTTTAAAATAAAACGATGCACAGCTAATATTATATTAATCAGGTACAACATTATGTTTTGTATCACAAATAATAATCAGATGGAAGTCCTGTTGGTCCATTAGGTTGTTGGTATCTAAATGATAGTAAAAATCAATCATGTCAATCATCATTACAGCCCGATTCAGTCTGAAGATTGCTCTGTCATAATTTCACTAGTCTGAAGGAAATTATAAAAATAATGACAATGCTGAGGTAAGGCTTCTGTTCCGCATAGACTTAATAAATCTTCTTTTAACAATTTACCGCTACTCGGTATCGGTTTCGTCACCTTTAGGTAACTCCTATCACTGTCTGGTGAAATCTGTTATCTGTTTATTCCCCGCCCGATCTCTGCCCGAGAGGAACTCACCGAGTGTGGCGATACAGGTCAGCAGATTGGGATGAGATGCGGTTTTTCTTTGCATTTTATACTTGACAGTTGATGTGTTTTTCGTTTGATGATCCTTCGACTTGCGCGGATGCTGTGACGGATGTGTTGCATCGGACCATGGAATACTACATTCCTTATGCCGAAGTACCGCTGTCCGGCAAAGCTCGCCTGTGGTTTGGGCCTCAATGTGATCTCGCTAAAGCCAGTAAACAGTGAAACATACCTGGCCTGGGTTGATGCTCGACACCGTAAAGCGAAGGACATAAGTCAGAGGAAGAAGTCGTTTAACAAGGCTGCCAATTCCTGCAAAAAGGAGCTCGCTTTGATCACATTAGTCGAATAGGGAACAAATTGAC
This sequence comes from Thalpophila matura, assembly GCA_948465475.1. NCBI lineage: Eukaryota > Metazoa > Arthropoda > Insecta > Lepidoptera > Noctuidae > Thalpophila > Thalpophila matura. The sequence goes on along the minus strand of OX419190.1, from coordinate 9,581,122 downwards.
TTCGTACCCTGCTTCGTAACTGATTTGACCAAAACGCTTTACTACCCGTAAAGCGTTTTGGTCAAATCAGTTGAAACGAACTTCTGCCGCCCCTCACTACCTCCACTGCTGAAGCCTGATGGGACGCTGGCTCATACCGTCGAAGAGAAAGCAAACTTGTTTGCTTCTCTGTTTGCGGAGTCTTTACGTCTAGATACTGGCAACGCGATACCTCCAACTCTACCTGGCAGCACGACATTTATATCGGAAATTCACATTTGCCAAATGGAAATTTGCAAAACGCTGTGCAATCTTGACGTAAACAAGGCCAGTGGCCCAGATGGTATTCCAGCCATAGTTCTGAGGACATGTGCGCCTGAGTTGTTTCCTGTGCTTACACGCCTCTTTCGTTTCTCTCTTTTAAATACTGGACAAGTGCTGAAAACGTAGAATCTTGCCAACGTGCAACCCGTGCCCAAAAAATATATCAAGAGAGAAACGAAAGAGGTAGTCGTGCCGACCCTGCCAATTATAGGCCCATCTCGGTTACGTCCATACTTTACAAGAGTATGCAGCGTCTCTTCAATAGCAAGCTCCTGACGTAGGTACCTTGAAGCTAATGACTTCCTCAGTGACCGGCAATCCGTATTTCGCCGAAACCGGTCTAATTGGGACCTAATCTACACTACTTGCTTATGAAACATGAGGACGCGCTAGCCGTTTCCCTGGACATCTCGAAGACTTTCAACAGGGTTTGGCACGACGGCCTTTTTCGTAAGCTTTCCTCATATGGCTTGCCCACTTGTTTCGTTGCGTGGATATCGGACTTCCTGAGGGATCGTTTGATTCGAATAATTGATGGCTGCTCTTTCGATCGAAAGGCAATTAATGCCGGTGTCCCTAAGGGGTCAGTACTCTCTGCGACGCTCTTCCTGCTGCATATCAACGATCTGCTACAGCCCGGTAGGCCAGCTACGTTTGAGTATGCAGATGACAACACTGTTGTAGAGAGATACATAGCCAATGCATGGACTACTGGACTCAAATCCAGGCTCTGAGAGAGGCCACGGTCGAGCGCTTGAATTAATGTTCCTTAAGGCAGTCTCCGATTGCAGCGATGCCAATCTGTTCAAGTTCAATGCAACTAAGACCCAGGCGTGTCTGTTCTCTGCCAAAAAGAGCCTATTCCAGGTGGCTCCTACATTTCAGAATGTGTCCTAACCGATAACTGATCATCTTGAGCTTTTGGTCGTTACTCTGACGTCTCCCCTTAACTTTGGCTCTTATATTGAGTCCAAAGCTCAATTGGCAGCTAAAAAGCTAGGATTCCTCTCAAAGCTGCGACGGTACTTCATGTCCCTCCTACCTTTTTTTCTATCGGACAGCCAGAAGCACGAAAAAGCGCCATCAGTTCACGGTTGATGTACCAAAAACCCGTACGAAGCGCTTTGATTCCACTTTCATTGTGAAAACCGCAAAACAATGGAATTCTCTATCGGAGTGGATGTTCTCGATAATTACAATCTGGATGTCTTCAAGTCGAGAGTGAATCAGTTTCTTTCTCTGGGCAAGTGTGCTCCATCGTAGACCGCATCATCGCTTCACATCAGGCGAGATGGCGGTCAAATGCAAGCCTATTATACAGGGAACAACATTACGATTTTGCATAATATCTATCATGTATTGTAAAAAAACATTACCAAATCATGTAAATAAAAATAACACATGAATATAATTGTTTTAAACTTTACATGAAAACACAAATGTATTTCTTACGCGAATAAAATGGTAATCGTCACTTACCGAAGAAGTTAACGATTGCATAATCTGTATTTACTTGTTATGGTACTATTCGTGTAAAAAGTGTGTTTAGATTTGAAGAGAATAATATTGTTATATTTATTACGGGGCCATTGAAATTATTGTACTTTTGTCAATATCCATAGAAACATTACAAAAAAAATTCACAAGGTGTAATGAATGCTCTAGACACCGAATATGCAATAAAACATAAACTACCGCAATAGCACATTACCATATTATTCGGTGGGGGGTGCGATATTTAATTCTATCAAATTACTCCACTTGCACATTTTCAACATGAATTTAGTCGTCATCGCAATAGGTCACGACCATTTTCCCGTAAATGACAAGAATATTAGTTTCTGTCCTTTTTCATTGTTAATATTGTAAGAAAGAGATGTAGTGTGATTGAATTTGGTTTAGTGCGATGTACAAACAAAATCAGCGCCAGTATCGTGAAATATCTTCTTAAACTATAGGTATAAAATTTTAGCAAATATCTGTAGCTATAAGCCACAAACCAACACTGGGCTTACCTAAGTAACTCAAAATTATTTCATTACTTCATCAACATAAGACAAAGTCATAACAGATTTGAGTTTGTTAAAATATTCACTCTATTCCTACAAGTAGGCTTCAGCAACTTGGGCATATAGTTGTGGCTTTACCAAGCGGGGTTAAATTAATTGTGAAATTAGTCAAGTTACATAATGCCCCGACGATGGGGCTCAAACGCCTTTACTTTAAGGTTTAGTACTTAATAACCTGTTCTTAGCCGGCTGGGATTAAACGCTTCATGTCAACAAAGCCTAAATTGATGAATCACAAGGATTTTGGTACAAAGTGCTCTTATATTAACGTTAATACTTTGTGTGTCTTACTTTGGGATTATTAGGTAGGTACTTGAAAACTTATTGGAGATCGTTTATATTTTCAAGAGCTTTGCATGGGGGGTGACCAGGAAAGTATTACTTAACTTTCCTTTATTCTTAACGTGAGTCTAAATAATTAAATGGATATATCAAGTAAGAGTCTAAGAGAGCAGTAGCAACATTCTCCCGTACCTAAACTTAAACTTGGTCAATCTTAGGATGATGTTAAAAACAGTAACTCAAGCTTACAGCTGAACTTAAAATCAACCAATCATATGGCTTCAAAATCTACTCTCAAGACGAGTTTCGTTCTTGGGTATAATAGCTCTATAATACCTACTCTCCTTAGTGCGCTGACAACACAGCAGGGTCACCACGTTTTGTTACAATAAGCCCATGTACTTCCCATTCAGTAAAAAACCTCTAAAACTGATTTATCCTAAAAAACACTGTTCAATGTTAACACAAATTATTGTTTATTGAAAAACAGCGGAGCGTGGTAGTAGATTTTAAACATAAATTAATCACAATATGAACAGTTGTTGCCAGCCACGATGTTAAAAATGCAAATTACGCGGAAACATAGACCACAACACGTATTTGGCTTTGCGATATTTTGTATATCAAAATATCGCAAAGCCAAATACGTGTTGTGGTTCTATTGATAAATCAACCACATCGCGGCCTGCCAATGAATACTACCGTTATATTCAACATCAATCTAGCCTTAGGCAGTAGCCTAGTTAGGTTCCTGGTTAAATTGCGTCCAGAAGTGGACACGCTAGTTTGAACTTCATCAGTGCGGTTGAGTGTTGTTCTTGTAACTGTTTTGTCTTTACTGAATACGAACATTGGGGATCTAACTTATGCAAGCGAGTGGCAAGATTCAAAAAGTTCAGTTAGTTAAGTGTGGTGTGTCTTAACTAAATGGGCAAGTCGCAGTTTATTTCAAGTATAAATGTTAAGGCAATTGGATCCCATACTAAAAATTCAAGACCTTTGAATAAAAGTTATACCATCAGTAAAATCAAACTTTCAGAAATAACCATTAATACTTATTACTTATACATTAGCCATTATACTTTACAATGTTATAATATCTGGCAATCGTCATTGAGCTTCAAAAAAGCCCGCTTCGACATCCAAGCACCTGCCGGTTGGAATGAGATTGATGGTGTAATTAATACTCTATGGCACTTCTCTTTTGACTGAGACCGTTGTGGTCATCCGCATGAAACCACAAGAAGCTTCGATGCACTTTACGTTCACGGCCGAGCCTGTGGTCGTTTGTTGAATGAACAAGGTTAAATTAAGACAAAGATTTGACAAAAGAATCTTTGTAATTTCCATTCTCGAACAAGTTTCTTCGAGTCAAAGAAAGGCAGTAATTAATCCGAGAAATAGATGGTATTCAAATAGCGCTAGACCTTAATATTAAATCAGAATTTCTACGTCCTTTGTCCTTGATGCTCAAAGCGGTTCCTGTCGACATACCAATCATTCATCTAGGATATAAATCTTTTGCTAGCGTCTGCCGACAGAAGGTCGATTTGGGATTCCTGTTTTTGCTTAAGGGTCGAGTGAAATGTTACAAAAAAGATGGTCTGTCATCAGGACCCCATGAGATAGACAACATTGCGAAATAGTAAAGCGGTTTTCTAAGTAATTGTGTTTCGTATTGATGTTTTTTTTCTTTATTTTTCTATATCATAGATTTCTTTGCCATGTTAATCTACCTATGTAAGATAGGTAATCAAAATTAAATAGTTAAAAACTTTACACCGACCAAACAACTCGTCTACAATTAATCAAAAAGTTGTTTAGAAACATATTAAATTAACGTGTTCGTATAACAATAGCCTTGACGTAATGGTAGGGAGTTTCCGTGAGAGGAACGAATTTGTAACTCAATCACCTAATTAGAGTTTGTTTGGAACAACTCCAGACTGTAGGCGAGTAATTAATAGGCTTTGTAATCTAAAATGTAATAAGAAGAAAACAACATAAACACTGAACAAAAAATTTTGCGCTGGATGACAAAATATATAGTTAATACTTGTTTTAGGCTGACTTATAAATATTATATTGGCTGTAAAGTTAAAGAATCCCTTCTTTAACTTAACGTATTGAAGGCTATTCAGTATTTGATGATACTAATTCGATTAACTACATTGCCGCGCTAACGAAGAATACTCGATTTTGGACGATTTTGAGTTATGTATCTATCTTTATAATTATGCAATGGATACGTAAACATTAAAATAAGAATTTAACTTTCTTCAAGAAATGATAATACTATTCACTCATCGACCATAATAAAAGGCCCAGACACTAACAAAATCTATTGTAAAATTCACTTCTCCATTAAAAATATTATTACACTCTGCTCCTGGCCTAATGAAAAACGAACCGCGAGCAACGGAACCGCACGAAATCAACTTATTATCGCTTATTAGGTTTCCTCGATACATTGCTTTTCTGTTGTCTAGTCAATTTCTCGTCGGCAAGTTAGTCGAGGGGACGGCGGTGGAACGTTCACTCAATTAGTTAATTTTGTTAAATATCCTTGATTGAGCAGCGGACGGCAATCAGCCATGCAAATTCTCCCCGTCATTTCCGAGACTGCCGAAATAGGATTTCGCTAAACGCAGTGTATTTAGCTTTGCGTTGTGATAAATTGTCCGTGCAGAACGAACGGCATAATGAATGTGGAGAATAATGTTGTAACGTTTGAATAGGGAAGCTTTTATATTTTTGACAGTTGGTAGAATTTTGTTGGGGTGGTTCTTGGGTAAGCTTTTTTTTGGCTACAAGGTTTGAGCACATAATAATGTACTAACTGACTGATTCATTAACGTCCAGACCAAACCGATAGACTTAGAGATTCAGAGGAAATATTCCTTGAAAACCCTAAGGGAGCTTGTAGACGTCCGGTTTTTTTCAGCGGACAACGGACCGATTTTTTACCGGTTTCGCGGTGGTGTATGGTTTATAATGAATGTGTGTACACGCACTGGATATTGGTCCGGCGAACAATTTACGCCGGATTCATTATAAACCATACAATGGTAAAAAATCGGTCCGATGTCCGGTGAAAAAAACCGGACGTCTACAAGCGCCCTAAAGGTGCGCTAAGGAGGGATTTTTTGAAATTCTATTCCAAAAGGGGTGAAAAGATGCGGTAAAGTTTTTGTTACACAATTTGTTTAAAATTACAATAATGCCACTTTGTAAATATAGAAAACGAAAAGTTGGTGCATAAAAAAAGCAATACGGAGGTACGTTGTGTCAGAATTTCGGCTTAAGCTCGCGTCAAGTGTCTATTATTGTTTTCTGTACCCACCTAATCCAACAGGTCGCTGGCAGCCGATCGAGACAAGCGCTGAAAGCAGCTGCTTATTAAGGAAATCTACGGAGACCTGGTCCAGCTTTGTATTGTACGTGTTATGCCAGATATTAATAATTTATTAAGTTTGATGAAATCTGAGATATAATTTGTTACTTCACTATAAAGATTGCTTCTATTAGGTACCTATGTGCCAATATAAAAGAGTAACTTCTCAGTAATTTTTTAACTCTCAGCAACTGATGATAATAGAAAAATATAATATTTTACATTTATTATTAATTATGGTTAAAATAATACTTAGGTACTTTATTAAAAAAATAAATTATAACAATCCTACAAATACAAACAGTTTTATGGTGTCACAATATAAACATAAAGGTACACTTACTAATTAAAACAATTTAATTACTTATCTAACACACAAACACATGCTTGTTCCCACAAATCTCGTGTTATAACAAACGCCATGAGTACCATGACACACCGCAGTGTTGTCACATCACTGAATTTTAATTCGCTGTGTTTGTAAAGGCTTGTTCAGATACTAGTTTTATTATATTTTGCTGCTGGCTGACAGTGTAATTATATAATTATGATGATATGACGATATTATGGAAAGATGATATTATGACTAGAAACGGGGTGAATAATGAGGCTGGCAGATATTTATGAAAGTATCCCAAATAAATTGGGATAAGGACGGGAGGATGATAATGCTGATTTGAAGTGAAAAACGATTTGTTTGAGAGGATGAACAGCTACATCTTTTTTTGTGCAAATGGCACTAAATACCAACAATGGGCTTGTGTTTATTGGCGCTTATCCACCAGTAAGATGAGGTGAGGTTTGCGCTTGTTGACAATTTTTGGTGGACGTGGGCCGGCGAGATTTCAATTCTTTCCCATCCTCACCTCGCCTCGCCAATGGATAAACACCTTTACAGTGTATATTTATTAGGTTAAGTTATAATGATATCCTACTAGGTCCTAACGCGTAAATCCTTCACCAACACCGTTTTACTGGGAAGTATGACCGTCATCATAATTATATTCATCTTCATAGTCACCATGCGTGGATAACGCATTAGTGATTACAATGAGATATAATTTTATGAACTAAAACAGAAGAACGCTGCCCAATCCCCTAAGCATAATCCCTTACTCGCCTTTTACGATACCCATGGGTAAAGGGTTGTTCCATGGAGGAGAATACCGCTCATAATATATCTGAACCCACCTTAACATGTAAAGGAAACAAACGTAGTTTTGGCACATAACATGAAATGGTGTGGTGTTTTAATGACTCGGTAGTGTATAGTAGGGTTAATTTTGTCAGAAATGCGCACTTTTGTGTAAGCAGCCCATATTCTTGACAACCAAAAGGTTATGGGTTTTGTTGAGCCTCCTTTAACTTCTTTGTAACATGATCTTACGATACAAAAAATAGCATTAGTATCGAAATTTAAAATGTCTATTGAGTTTTTTGAAATTTCTTTTGAATTTTTACGGAGACGATTTAAATATTAAATGTGCAGCGGCAACGGCAAAGAAGAAATGTACTGGAGGCGACAGTGTCATCGTGCTCGGAATGTACCTTCATACAATCTCATAGAAAATGTATAGGAACAACTAGCATCGCTTGCAGTCGGCGACGACTGCAGCGGTAGCTGCTATTGCCGGTGTCGGAATTGTACCTTAAATCTTAATACATAAGGGCGAGTCCTCTCTAAGTTAGGAAGTAACTGAGACAGCATCAGGAAAGGCATAAGTCTTTTCTCAGAAACAAGGATTGTCTTCTGTACTTACATGTTAGTATTTTGCTGTATGTGTATTTCTATGCATGTGTGCTCATCTCATACATAAAGTTTGTGAACGTGTTCAGTTGTGTACGTATGTTTTAATTATAAAACGTTGTCATTTGCAGTATAATGCTTCCGGGTCGCTCGTTTAATAGTACAACAATATTATCAAATATTTGCATCAAAATTATATGGAGGCCAATTGGTTTTTGGAATGATTTTATGTTATTACTTAATTAAATTTAAAAATAGATTGGTATTTACTGGGCATAAGCAGGCCTTTTGGTGTAGGTATTTTTTTTACAATAGATCATTAATGTCATTCATAAGTGTCATTGCTTACGCCTACTCACACTCAGAAGTTTTACACATTTTTTTGCGGCATTGGTCTTCAATATTTTCCTTAGTGTTAGTGCTTCGTGCGATAAAGATGACACTACAAAACCGAAGCTAGCCGATTATCTCTTTCTAAAGCTCGATGTGTAATACTGCCACTTACTGTATGTTATTGATCACACCACCCACTTAATAAAGGTAAGAAGATAATCCAAACAAGAATTTAAAATTACATTAGTTGGGAATCCTTATTAGACCAACAACGAGCTCTTGTTAATGTTGCTGAACAAAACCCACCCCATATAGAGGGTTGTTTACATGCGGTCGACGATTGCGGCGAGTCGAGTAAGAGAGTGGGCGCTAGTAAATGCATGTATGTACTTACTCGTACCTATGTATTATAATTTAGGAGACAGCCACTGGCTTGGACTAGCGACCTTGTTTTGGTAATGAAGCCTCATTTAGACGGTTTTGGCATGTGTGATGGCACTGATGGCAGTAAGAAGGAAGCATTCAGCACGCTATAGGTGGTTGGGCCCGTATCGTTCTAGTCTGGATGTCCAAGAGATATCTTCATATTTTGAGTGTGTATGAGATATTTAGAGAGTAAAATATAAGAACGTTTTTCAGTTGTCAAATTGTCATGAACAGTTTTATAGACTGACGAAGCGCTGCTACGTAAATAACTCAATAAGCTGCTTTCAGACTACGCTATAATATAATTATAGCATTATAGCATATAGCTCATACAACAATGTCGCGCACCATACTTTTTTTTTTGTTTTATACTCTCGCAGTTGGCTTCTAACAGCCGTCACTGCTTAACGCGAACTTCTGGTGAGGACTTACAAATGCCTCCAGCCAGGCTTAAAACTAAATAAAAACTACAAATTAAGCGACCACACGCTAAGGGCACCCCCATGTGGGGTACGGGCCTCGGCTTAGGGCGTCGCTGGGGGGAGGGCAACTAAAGGGAGGGACTACTAGCTGGATCGGTTCATTATTTTGGGGCGAATTTAAATCTACAGGCTCAGCGCGGGCTGGCTCGAGCAAGGGTCGGTTTGGAGTCTGAGTCATACTCGGCGGCGGACTCGGGTCATGACGGGGACGTCGCGACGGGCCTCGTCGGCGAGGTCGGAATGACCGCGCACCATACAAAGCCAGTAATAATATTATAGTATAGTGTGAACATGTCCATAATAATGTATGGTACGCGATATTGTTGTGCTGTGAGCTATATACTATAATGCTATTTAAATAGTATAGCGTAGTCTGAAAGCAGCTTTAGAAATATGTTTTGGAACAGTAGGAAAAGGTATTTTTTTGTTTTAACTACAGTAAATAATAGTTTCAATATTAGGAATTGTATTAAGTACTAGTTATGTTCGACAATGGAAATGTTGTTATACCTATTTCCTCCCAATCCATGTAAGACTCTGGGACATAGGTACATTTACATTATTATGTGTATGTTATGTAGGTATCCGTTCTGTTACATTTAAATGCTACGTAAATCAAGACAATAACAAACACCGACTTTAATGACATTAGTAACGTCAGTGAAATAGATTACTGAGTTCATTAATCAATTTTGAAAGTAGTCCGAAATAATTATTTTAATCAACTAAATCCAAACTGAGTTAATTTATTTATAACGCAATCGGGTAATAAAGCTATAAAGGTTATCGACTAAAGTTGGTACACCCACATAATTCTGAATAGGTTCGTATGAGATTGAATCGTGTGCCTACACTACACTAAGGCCATGTTGTTTCAACTTACAGTTATGTATCTGTAACCGTCAAATATGGCGGCTTGTACGACAATTTCATACTGACTTAACGATTACGTACTGACTTACGAATACAGATGGTTTGAAGCAACCCGCCCTAAGTTAATAAAACACAGGTATGACTTATGGAGTAAATTGATGTTTATTTTAGATAATAGCTCCACCAGCATGCGTGGAAAGAGGTAGTGAAAAGTTTTCGTCGCATCATTGCCAAATCAAAGACTTCCCCGAAAAGTTGCCTCACTGGACTCAGTTGATGGTGCTATCATATCTACATCCACAGTGGCCCCACTGTACCCATGATAGTGTTTTTTAAAGGAAGGGTTATGATGTTAGCGATCTATTATGTGGGTATGTTCCGCCTAAACTACTCATCTGATTTTGATGAATGAGGTGTCATTAGTTAAAATTCCAAGTTTCCAAGACAACTTCTCGTCGTCTCTCGTCCAAACAGCTTCTCTTTGATATTTTTTCTAAGATATTTTGTTTTATTTTTTCCGTCAAAACTGATACCTATTTTTTTATATGTGTCTGAGATTGGTCCACATAATGTCGGGAAATTAATCACCACTGCCTACTATTTGTATCGCAGATGCAGTCCACCCTAGAGAAAATCAAAATGTCTTAAAAATGTGTAATTACCTACACTAGCACCTTTTAAACTGGAACACAGCAATGCAGCTGAACGATAGAAATAAAAAGTACTAGTAATCAGTTTAAAAACAAAGCACTGATTAGTTTTTATACTTCATTTAATTAAACGTTGCACAGTTAGTTCCTTAACATTGACACATGGGGCACAGAGCAATTCACTTAGTAATATTATTCATTTCACTGAGGGAGCCAGTTCTCATTAATTAGAAAGTAAAGTGACTCCGCAGAATTTACTCAAAAAGCAACATAATACAGTACCATAAATTCGCTTATCTGCATTTTATCAAAGACATTTTACTGACAAAGTTAGGTTTAATGTTACAGTTTATTTGCCTTGTTCGAATAAAAAGTTTGGTAATTAAAGCGTCGTTGGCTATTTTGTTTACTAACTTATGTTTAGTGTTGTCTCGCTTCGTTTTCTGTACTGTAATTATGTCATACCTTATAACTTTGTTAGTACCTAGTTGTTTTCGGAGAAATATAGTATTTCATTGAAATGTTTGAGAGGATACAATAATTCAATTTAAAACTCTATAAAAAACATAATAAAGTATCTAAGTTTATAATTAAAACAAATACGTTAGACGACAAAGAAGAGAATAGCCCTAAGTTTAGTATCTATCAACACTCTATCTGCTGACAGCCAAATTATTTATTCCCATAACGGCGGGATGGATTACAATGCCGTAAAACCGCTCCGAGACAATCGTTCCAACACAACTGAAACCTTCGGACGTTCACAAAGCTCGGCTAGTTATAACTCGCTCGTTATCGTCTCGGTGTTTCCGCAATTAATCCTATCTCGACGATAAGGCTGTTTCAAGTTAAGGGCCAGTCACTAGGGATCTAAGCAATCTTTACGGGTGACTTGTCAAAGTGAGAAAAGGGTCGGAAGCTCGAGAGACTTTCAACAATGCTTGTTATCTTAGAAGTAAGCCAAGAACGCACCTAATGATACCAATTTTAAAATAAATACAAGGTTCCGGTGATGGTATTCAGCTCTTGGGAAAAGATTTCGTCTTTGTCATGACAAAAGAACGCTTGGATGAATTTGATAAAGAACCAAGAATAGATCTGATAATATTAAGTACCGAGAAATTCAAGAAATATTTTTACCAAAGCAAAATACGAGAAAAATACACCTTAAAAGGAAACGAATTTGTAAATAAAACCGCGTTTTATAAACTCAGAAAGTCGCAGCGAAAATGTTTATTTAGCGACATTAAAACTTTCTCATTCCGTTTCATATAGGTGTGGAACAGAGGAATCGTTTGAGGCAAATAAACACAACGTAACCAAAAGTTAATATGGTCGTAGTGGAGTTCAATAAAACGATCCGTGTTCGTGACGGATGTCGACAGGGGTTGCGAACATTTGCTTTTATTTCGTCGTGCAACTCGTTTAGCACATGCCGACTGACAATCAATCTCAGTCAATATATGGGACAAAGGATCGTTGTTTCTGTGTTGTCGCGGCCTAATGAAATTTTTCTGGTGCGCTTTTTTGCAACTGAACTCTCTCTATAGCGGAGTGGACATAAAACCCTGCTTAACACGGACATTATTGCGAGAATTTTTCATCATTTTGCGGAAAAGGTATTCCAAACGTGCACGTGTTTTCTGGCAAAAGTTTGTATCGCAAACAGGGCATCGTTATTCGGAACAATTCATAAAAAAAATTGATCAAAATTGTGTCACACAAGTGGAGAGTGGGTTTTGTGTCTACTACATCCTCTGCTTCACATAATGTGTATCGTATTGTTGTTGGATTGTCTCAATCAATTAAATCTTAGCATACTGCTAGATTTTCCACTTTCTATAATCCAATACCCAAAACAATAATCAGCGTAACTTCTGTTGCTGAGTCACCGAAATTTTAATAATTCACAAATGGGCTATCTTCATTTGTGGCCTACCCTTATCAGGAGTGACATAAAACAGAACCCTATTAATTTATGCCCACTGTTAACTAATAAAGAAAAACGAGTGAGCACGGATCCCCCAGGAGCTACATTGAAAATCAGCTCTGTCTGGCCGACAAATTAAATTTCCTACACATTGATTTTCACCGAGCGCAGTAATTACTTAATTTACCGATTAGTTTACAGAGTCGCGAGCGCAGCCAATGGGGAAAAGATTTATGGACTAATTTTATAAGGGAGCTCCTCAGGTATCGAGATATTCAATTACGGAGATGGTGCTGTGAAAAATTCTTTTGCGAGATAATTTGGGGTGGAAAAATTTTCTACGTTGTCGTTATTATGATAAAAGTTCACGTTTTGCGGTTTATGACCCATTCATTGAAATCTTGAGGAGACTTTGGGGTATTAAATGCATAAATTATGTTACCAAAATTAACTTATTTAGTAAAACGCTTCAAAAAGCTAAGATCATTGCACACAATATTATGTTTATCATTAAGTATATTAAACTTGTGTTCAGATTTAATATAAATTCTGGTCATGACTTTCTTAAAACCTTGATATGAAAAAAAAAGTAAAGGTACTTATACATACGTTAGGTATTTATGTCACTTTAATATAACTTTATTTTATTGAAAAGGTTCCGCGGCGTTCATCAGAGGTATTAACACGATACTTTGCGTTACAGATCTGTCAAATTTGTCATCGCTGAGTTATTAATTGCAGATTATTTTGATCGGACAACAAAAATCTAAGTATAGCTATTTCACTGTCGTATTTTTACTCGTATTAAAGTAGGTATTATATTATATTATAGGATATTCTATAATATAATATAATACTTTAATACGAGTAAAAATACGACAGTGAAATAGCTATACTTAGATTTTTGTTATTTGTAAATCATTAAAATGCCAACAATTTTTGCAGAACAGTTAGAGGACTTCAAAAACATGATTATAACTTCTTGGTTGGTTAGACTTTGTTGATTTAAAATGTAATTGACCTAAACTAATAACTCGTTGACGTAGAATTTATTGTACTAAAGGTCGAAACACTGGCTGGCTCGAAAATAAAACATGCATGTACACAAGTAGGCACACGCGCGGTCACTAGTTTAAGTACTAAGTGCTCAACAAAGAGGGTGGTCGCAGGCTTAGTGCCACTTAGTTCTAATTATGCATTCATGTTGATCAAAAGAATGGGTGCTTTCAAAAGCCTACAAATGGAAGCCGATTTTTTTATGAATTAGTACATTAAAAGGAACCACTAGAAGCTCACAACGGTCAACAGTGCTTTTGATGACCAAATGACTGGCCCTCGATTTGAGAGCACTCGTAGCGACCCCGTGATGAATATTACGCGTGATTCTACATATCTATGTAAAAGCTAATGTTTATATGGAAATATTTTTATTCAAATCGGAAATCTTATATTCTTTACTAGTGATCCTTCAACGCTTATTCAATAATCATACTATAGCTTAGCTCTGCTGGATTGACAAATCATCAGCAAGTTTTTGGAAAAGTTTGCGCTTTTCAAAAAGCTGGTAGAATTATAATGCGTGCTTCCAGATGTATTTATTGATATTATGCACCAAAAAAAGGAGGAATGAACACAACCTCAAATTTTATAGAAATATACAGTGAAACTATTGATAGGAATCCTGAATTAAAATCTAAGATTACTTTCCTATCATAATGTGCCTCAGGTTAAAAAGCAAAAAAATAGCACTGACATCTTCGTCGTAGTTTTTAAGCTTCCGCGAATTGTACACATTTTTTTAACTATATCGGGACTTTTCAGTCTTTTCGTGACCACAGTCAATGCATAGCATAATCGGCCTATAATGTTCCCACTGCTGGGACACAGGCCTCCTCTCTATGAGAGGGAGTGGGCCGTAGTCCACCACACGGGCCCAGTGCGGGTTGGTGGACGTCACATGTCTTCGAATTTTTGGTTCTAGGACATGCCGGTTTCCTCACGATGTTTTCCTTCACCGTTAAAGCAAGTGATAATTAATTTCTAATACGTACATGACTTCGAAAAGTCAGCGGTGCGTGCCTCGGGATTGAACTCGAACCATTCGCCGTGGGAGGCACATGGTTTAACCACTAGGCTATCACTGCACTTTGTTGCACTAGGCTGCAATGCAACTTGATCGAAACGTCGAGGTTAGTCAAAATACTGATATTTTGATTATGCTTGAGCGCGAAAAGTCCCGATATAATTAAAAATTAAAAAACATCTTCCTCGTATTTCCCTTTATAATAAACATAAACATATTCTCAGTTTCCAACAAGCCTCCTATATCTACTAATAGAGGAGGAAGTTTATCAGTTCTCGGCACGTTTTGCCTGTTACAGGGAACTTCATTAACGCACACTATTCAACCGGGAATTTATGCTTAGCGACATATAATGACGTTAACTAGTGAATTATTACGTGACTATATTAGAATGTATAACTCTTGGCTGACTGTTTAAGTACTTTGATTGATATTTGTGTTAGTTTGTTGTTTATTAGTTCGTTGAAGTTCTTGTTCTTGGTCTTTTAGGGTTCCGTACCAAATTGGCAATAAAGGAACCCTTAGGGCGACGCAGACTACAGACTTTTTGTGCGATCGAGTCTGCAGCGCTTTGCAGCGCTCGAACAATCTGCGAAACTTAGTGAACAGATTGTTCGAGCGCTGCCACAGATTGGCGCTGCAAAGTGCGGCAGACTCGATCCCACAAAAAGTCTGTCGTCTGCGTCGCCCCTTATGGTGCGACTTCGTCTATCTGTCTGTGTTTCACAGCTACTTATTACACAGCAACTATGCTATCAACTTGTAGAGCAGATAAAAACATTACTGGTCCACCGTTATTGCAAATGAAAATACTGATGTGATATTTAGGTATTTTTATTTTCACTGCAAAAGGCGCTGAAGTGGAGCTTCGAAATTTTATTATAAAAGGGCTTTATCTGCACATTTCAAAATATATTTTCATTATTTTTATGCCCCCTATAAAATGAAAATATTTTCATTGTTTATAAAATAAGGTAATAATGCACTATTAATACAAGTTTAACTTAAATTGTTATTATAATATCAACCTACAATAAACTAAAATAGTTTAGTGCTAATTTAAATTAATCAAGTATCAGGAACACATAATAATTCGAATCATAATAAAAAATAATACCTACTCTCGGCGGCCGCTCTGTAGTTACAGACATCAAGCATAAATCCATAAATATCTTTATATCAACCGATTAACTATAAAATCAACACGTGGAGAGAACATGTGTAGCGTTTATCGGAGCAAATTATTTTTTAAAATTATGTTTTAATACTTTTTATAAAAATATTTCAAGTTATAAGAAACGCGCTAACATTAAGCAGAGAATAGCGTGTTTTAAAGCTAAAATGCAGCCGACCTATATCCAACACAATGGCCTATGTTTTCGGGCACACAATGCGATCCCATCGTTCACTCGACTTGCAGTTTGTACAGGTGCTCGCGATTTTTGCTCACAACGCCATTTTTGTTTAAAATTCTTGTTTGAAAATAGAGATATAATTTTGCTTTATGGCTTTGTGTGTTTTCAAAGTACAGTTTCTTGGTTGAATTTCTTGAAAAAACAATTGTTAAGTTTGATTTTCTTTTCAGTTTTCTATTCTCAACTCTGTAGATATTTATCAGCTAGAGGTTTATTTAACTTAAAACCATGAAGTTCCTGAAAACATTCTAAAAGATGTCGTGAAATATAATTTTAAGTAAGAGAAAAATATGACATTGTTAATATAAAATAGATAAAGAAGCAATGTACACATGTACACACTTAAAGGTTCATTTAGTATTCATCCGATTAAAAAACGTCACTTAAGTTCGAAGACAGCATTTTAGCATAATTAATAGGATACTTGCTATCTTAGCTGAAAAATCTTTTTCAGGCAACTTTTCAATTCAACACCATCTGAATACTTCAGCTGCTGAACATAAGGCAACATTATACGGCCTGGTTTAAAAAAATATGGGGATGGACATTAATTGCAATATCCATCAATACTAATATTATAAATGCGAAAGTCTGGATAGATTGATGGATGGATGGATGGGTGGATAAAATGTTTGTTACTCAATTACGCCAAAACGGCTAAATGGATCTGCATGATATTTGGCACAGAGATAGCTTATAATCTGGAATAGCACATAGGCTACTTTAAAAAAAAAACGTGGATAAAGCCGCGGGCGGAAGCTAGTAACAAAATAAAATACAAATTACTACTTCCCTATTATATAGCTTAGCTCCCTATAACTATCTCAATCTTCGTAAAAGAAAGTACAGTTGGTATCGGAAATTCCCTGTGGGAACTTGAACAATAAGAACAGTGCATCTTGTACAGTCGACCAATCTTAAGTGCATAGCGTCGTCATGTTCTGCATTTAGACATTCGCATTCAGTCTCCTTGCCATTGTTGAAGCTTTCGATAAGGAATTTAACTGAATTTCGTGAAGTAGATCCTTATACTATAGTTTTGTTTCAGGACTTGTTTATTACAAGAACATTATCTGATAATAAGATAATCCTGAAGTCGAGATCCTAGGCAGAATGCGAATAAATTTATTTTAGTACTCATCTGCTCCGAGGCAAAACGAGTTACAAACTTTTTCAGTTCGATTTACAATCAAACTGTTCCCACATAGGGGATTTCCAGCGGGATTTTGTGTGACGTGTTTCCTAGAAAATTGGAGGACAGGAGGTTTTGTTGTCGGTCCTGGATGGGTTGCTTTGATTGTTTCCTAAAACTCTCTTTTTGTGAGTTGACAAACAACAGCTTGAACATGCATAGGCTTCATCGATGAACAGTCATCCATCCGCCTAGGCTTTTCCCGAGCCAGGTTGGAGTTGGTTCCTGTCTAACTAGATGCAGCCGTATATCAATATTTTACATGCAATTGCCATCTGAACTCCACAACTAAAAAATTGGGTAATACTGGTATTCGAAACTTAGGCTCGTATTACAGAACGATACTCGAGCACAAATCTCTGCTTGAGCATAGATGTCAACCAATCAAATGGCTTTAAATGTAGCTCAAGCAGAGATCTGTGCTCGAGCATCGTTCTGTAATACGAGCCTTAGACCAGTTGTCCAGCTTTCGAGCTTCTGCCTACCCGTAACCACTGATAGGTATTCGTATTACAATCAGGACCTACTGTTAATGTGCTTTCCAAGGCATGGAGAGGTCTCGATGTGTCAAGAATGATCTTTGGATTTCAGCAAGGCTCGCAGATCGATCGATCAGCGCCGCTGCCTCGGGCCCCTTTATATGAAGAGTCGTGGTAAATATATTGCCACATCTTGGTAGCTGCATGGCAGCTAAAGATCTAGTGAGCACAGTATGAATATATTGTTGACACCTCATTGCCTTCATCAGGTCTTCTGAAATCTACTGAATTCTACGGGACTTACTCAGTGACGTAAAACCTACTAAGTATAACTTTATACCAAAGTTCACAATCTTAGCGAGAATGTCAAATCATCTATATCTTCCTGTGTCTGTCTTCCCACGCAATCGGTAAGTGAATATTGAAATTCAATCTAAAAGGGCAATGCTAAAATTGTACAAAATATTGGCAAGCTATAAAACAATTACATTTCAAGTGGTTCTGATATATTTTACCTTGGTTTTGGCAATTATATTAGAATGAAAGGAATAATTATTAACGTTTTTTAACGGCAATAGGCAGTTCAGTTTTTAACATAACTATTTTGTCTGTCAAAGAAATGTATCCAAAATTATTTTTGCAAGCCGTGTTTGCATTTAGAAGGTTGTAATCACGACATGCTGTAAAACAATAATTTGTTATTTACCTAACTATACTCCTTGTAAGATTGAAGCCAGTTTTGTGGACTAAATAAAAAAAATGTTTCCGTACCTTTTGCATTCAACCTTTCCATGAGCCGTTACAAAGGTCAAAAATCTGAAAATATTTTGGAAGCAGCACTTTATATCTAAAGATTTTTGACCTCCATTGTTCTTATTTAAAACCACTTTAGTTTTTACCCGACTGCGAGACGCAAAGGAGGGTAATGTGTTTATCAGTCTATGTATGTATGTATGTACGTATGTATGTATGTATGTATGTATGTATGTATGTTTGTTTCTATGTGGCGTTCTAGAGACCAAATGCGTAGGCCGATTTTGATAATTCTTACGTCAATCGATTCGTCTTAACCTTGCGAGTGTCACTAAAGACATAACAGTAATCAAAATTCACCACAGCGACAACCAGACGCCATATTGTCAAAATGAAAAAAAAACAGTTGATGAACTATGTCAAGTGGGGTGTCGTTGAATAGGTATTTTAAAATCATCTTTAGGTTCCTTTTATCATTTTTCATTTTAAATAATAGTTTACGATATATAACGATTTAAAGTTGTTTAACAAAGCAATCATTCTCGCTAATTCTTACTTATTGATTTAAGTTTTTGTTTCAAGTATTAACGATATACAAACAAAAAGAAGATTACGAAAACATACATTAAAAACTAAAAAGTGAAAAATAAAAATAGTAAATTAAAAAAACCCGACTGCCAAAAAACAACTAAAAAGTTCAAAACAAGAGCACTTTTCAAGCAGTCTGATGCAGTTGGTGGCATAAAATCTAAGATTTAACACAAATAATTGCCACCAACTGCATCAGACTGCTTGAAAAGTGCTCTTGTTTTGAACTTTTTAGTTGTTTTTTGGCAGTCGGGTTTTTTTAATTTTTAATTTACTATTTTTATTGTTAAACTATTTGCTGTAACCAACCGCCACCAATATCACTATTTTGAATAATTTTACTGTCCAGACTATTTAATTTTCTCAACATATTAAAAACATATACTTATTAGGTATTATAATTATGTTTACTACAAAGAATAAAACTGTTTTGTACATCTGCATATAAACCTACATGAACAGCAAAATAACAGACCATCGCAATAAAGTTAACTCGCTCGAAATAAAATACAAGAAGCTTACGTTAATTTAAATGGTTTAAACCTTTGGGATTATAAACTAAGAGTTTTCCACCTACACGTTCTTGCTACTAAAATACAGAGTCGTTAGTCGTTTTGTGTGAACAGACTTATCCCGAGGGCGGGCACTATCGTCTAGATCTATGTTTTTAATCTAGTAATTAGCTTCTAGGGACACAGGAGTTATATTACCATGTTATGTTGGTTTTGTTACTGCTGCTGTAATGTTCTCAAAGAGAGGATTAGGTGTGGCTTTTTAGGACTAAACAAAGGGACTATAATTTAGGCAGCGAACATAATTTGGGGACTTCAGCACAGTGGTAACTATGAAAAATAAACTTTTGTAAGTATGTATAAAGTAACATCATTCTAATTTCAAGTAAACACAAATGATTTCGCTAACTTTGTGTTTTCGTTCTGGTTAAAAATGAAACTAAGGAAAGATTAGGAAAATTATTTTCATTCACATTTTTGAGTTGCGGTTTAAACTGTATAGAAGACAACGTAAACATCGCATAACATCACGCCTATACATCTTATAAGTTAAGGCAGAGGTTTATAGAACACTAAAATTTCACCAGTTATGTTATTCACAAAATAATGTTTAGAAGTCACTTTATAATTTGATTAAAAATTGCTGTAATTTTCTTTCAAACCAAACATTTTAAATCCGCGTCTATTTCGCGATAGGACTAGACTAGCTCCGCAGCTAATAAAGGCAGTGCGTTCTTGTAGTTTTGGTGCCTAATTGGCCGCCTGTTCAGCTTGCTCTCAGATAATTGGATTATCTTGCGAGTGTTTCCGACGCCCGTATCCTCGTTTGGTGGTTAACTGATTGTCGGGCTCTTGCTCCTGACGCCACCATCTTTGGGAGAATTTTGTCACAAATATGTAATTGGGCATGTAATTTGCTTGCTTGGTGGATTTAGAACGCGAATACCTAATTTTGGTGTTGTAATTACCAGTCAAACGAACCACATGAGTAAAATTTTGATTAAGGTTAAAAACAATATTGTAGTTGGTTAGATAAAATAATCTATTGTGATATCATAAGTCATCAATTTTAGATATTTAAGCCCATTTTGAGTTATTCTCCGACACAAAATACTGATTTTGTTCCTGAATATAGAACTGGTTTTATTCCCTGAAAAAACATAATTAGCAAAGTGTTCAATTCACAACATCTAAACTACTATCCATGTTTGATTAATTCGAAACGAATGTTTTTTTTTATTTAAAAATGACATCAAAAGCGATCTGCACTTCTTACATTCTTTACTTACTCTGTGAAAGCTAGAGCATTTACATAGGTACTCATAACTTAAAGTATACCAAGTAAACGCCATCTACGCCTAGCAAGATGTTCAGAGTCCCGCAAAGTTACAGATTGTTTACTCAAGTAAATTGCTTTGTAAAGCTCGGGGCGGTTAAAAAATGTTTCTATATCTGTCATGAGAGCTACTAGTATAATCATCTTACGTCTGCAACGTTATTTATATACGGAACCCTGGTATTAAATGTCAACGGGGAAATTTATTTCCAGATACCAAAGATTTTTCCCCGGTGTTGCCTGTTCAAATATTATGTTAACCTTGGTTGGAAGTTCACCTCAATATTATTATATTGAGAAAAGTAGGTAGGTCCTGGTTTTAGTGTCGGATTTAGGTAAAGAAAATGATTTTATTATGTTGGTTGCTACTACGAAAAAGTGATTCTTAGCTGGTATGAAAATAAAATAAATAAAAATAAAATAAAATGAAGATGGCTACTGCCTATTGATGGTAATAATGTGGTATATAGGCTTTCAATGTATCAAATAAATACTGTTATAATTATGTTAACTTATGGCTGCTGCGCAACGTGTCGCGGGTTCGATTCCCGCATTGCACATAGGTCTGGCTGTTTGTGTATGTGAAATTTGTGTTTGTAAACGCACCCACGATACAGGAGAAATCCTAGTGTGGGGCAACGTTTTAAAAAAAAAAAAAAAACTTTAATCATAAAGCTTAAAAAGAATTAATTATCCAGTAGGCTTGTTAATCTGCCTTTCAAATGAGTTCAGCTACTGACTATGTAGGTATATTCACCAATAACATTAATAATTTCCTTTGTTTGTCAAATTTTCAATAATGCGAACATTACGCGGCAATTACGAACAATATGTGGGTTAGCATTATAATTCGCAAGCGATATGGAAATGGACGAACGAAATTTTAATAATTGAAATACAATTAACGAATCATATCAATCAATTTATTTTAATTAAATGTCCATGCTTGTTTACATGGATTTTTGTTTTAGTAAGCTTCAGAAGTTTATGTTTTTCCGATTTTCTATTAACATCACTATCACTATCACTACATAGTATTAAACAAAGTCGCTTCCTGTCTGCCTGATATATTTCAGTCAACACTGACTGTTTTTTGCTGTCTAAAGTAGTTTTGACCGGTTAAAGTTTTGACTGTAACTTATACACGGAATAAGGCTGGATTTTTCGATATGCACACGGGATAGGGAATATAGAATAATATTGCCAATCTATGGTTCATTTGGAAACACTGTCCAGTATCCAGCCGAACTTGTTCGACAAAACGGTGACTTTGGATTGGGTATGACTCATTTGTTCTGTTCTGATAGAATTCACTATACCAAAATTAGTACATAATAAGCCTGTAGGCATTACTATGTATTACCCAGGTATCTGTTTACGCAAATTTAAATAAAAAAAAAACTATTTTCTTAACCATCTTCAGTTTTAAGCCGTTCCTAATATAAAGTAGATAGATGCCATCAAAAACCTCAGTGTATCGGAAAAAGCACTTATTTCGATACCGGCAGCATGATCTAAGTTCCTGATTGTTCTCACAACTTGTTCATTCAGTTTATAATTAAACTCGGGTCAAGTCCTAGTTGACTTCGCTGTAGTTGCCCGGGCTCTCGGGAACTTTCTTCGTTTGTTTACAACTACTGCTTTGATTATCCTTTAAGTGCCTCCCAGATTGATAAATATTCAATTAGCAGCTATCATTGTATTAGCAGTTGACACTCGGAGATTTGTTTTCAAGTCTAGTACCTAATTGAGCGTAGGATTGTTTTAATTAATCTCTTTTATTGTAAGATGTGGTAGTAAGGTTTTATGATTCAATAGCTTCGTTTTACCGGGAATTACTTTCCAAGAGATGAAAATAAAGAACGCTAAAAAGTTAGCCTTTCGTTTCACCTAATAATCTATTTGTTAATCATAAAAGCACCTATGATTTTATCAAATTCAGCGTTCCGCAGAAATCTATTACGAAATATAACTGATCTACAATTCTATATTACCAGAATATTATGTATGCTGTTTCATGTGGGGAATCAAAGTAGCCTCTCTTTTATTAAAAAAAATACAAAGTACTACGAGTATTCTAACGTTGGTGAGCGAGAGCCTCGGAAACAGGGTAGTGAGATAGATTTTAATTTTAGATTCAGTTCATATGTCGTATGAAAATTATTGACCTTTAAATTTTCAGAAAACCATTTTTTACTCTTTTAAAAAAAGGTTTTGTAGAAATCAGCACGCTTTGTTGAATTATTTGAGTATATTTTTTAAATACCTATGTAACGTTTTTAATTTATTTGTATTTACCTAAAACACAAAAATTAAAACAAAAAGTGTAAGTCATATATTTTTGCTATAAAACAATATTTTCTGCCTTATAAAATAACATTATAATACTATAATATTAAAAACGTATAGCTACTTTAAAATGTATTTTAAGGGGAAGGTACTCCTAATACAACAAAAGCAATAAAACAAGTTATCTACAAAGCAACACATGGAACAGTTATATTGTGTTGTGGAGTTAGTAGCATGTCAGACAACAGGCCGATAACCTAGGGAGCCCGTCGAACTATAAAGTGGGCTCGCACTTCCCCCAAGGGGGTACACCGTCGAACCGTTGGGCATGTACTACCGGAGCCATCCGGTCGTAAGTACTGTTGCCGAGAAAAGTCTGAATAAAATATAGAATGGAATATTATAATAAAAGAAGCTAATAAACTAAAGCTGATGAAAATCAGCATTAGATAGTAAGTAGTTTTGTACCTAACATAATGCTGAGCTAAGGCTCTTTTGGCATTTACGTTTTATTTATACCTATGTATGTACATTTTTTTTGTTTAGTGTGTGCCAGTAATTTTTTTTTATTACATTATACGATATTGTAATGGGTCAAATAAATTAAAGGTATTTTTCTCAATTTTGATTTTGCAGGAAAAAAGCAGATATTGTTACTGTAAAATGTAAAAAAATAAAGCAACTGCGAAACGAAACATACAAAATCACAAACCTAAAGCAAAAAAAATCCGCCATGTAAGCTATACGCACGAACTGAACCCCCTCAGACAGGATGTATTAAAATTTCCAGAGTTTAACTTTGGGGTGCGCGAGGCGATGCGTTTTGGTATTCACGTATACATACACACCTACAACTTATACATCCTTACATCGGATTTTCTCTATAGGCCTACTAGCCCCTCAAATTAACACCCTATCTCTACACAATAAAGTCGGAATTACAACAACCTATTTAACACTGTTGATCGCCAGGAAATTGTTGAAATATTAATGGGTACGTTATGCTCAATTTCCTGGCTTTCAACGAGTAGCTATCGGTAACTTTGTCCTCTAAAATGTTAATAGGAATACTTGGTTGAATTAGTTGATAGATAATTAGCAGTTTAAATAAGGCGCGTCATTGTTTTAGTTTATCGGGAAGGATATAATTAGTGGTTTATGTGACCGTAAAACTGCGTTTTATGAGGCATTGGACGTAAAGATTTAGAAACGTAATTAAAATTTATATAATTATGACTTACATAATAAAAATCATTGTAAAACACTGTAAATATTATAATGGGAACTTTTGATATTTTTAACAAAGAGCCATTCTTGGACATTTTAATTAGTAGATACGTATTTTTTTTCGTGCCTGCCGTATGAATGTCAGTGTTTCCTAACTTCATCAACTTTCGTCAATTCAACATTTAGAATTTTATAAATTTAAACAAAACTGGCGTTCAACATCAAACAAAGCCCTGTCGGATTTTAGGCCGTGGTTTCGTTATTTAAAACATGTTAGTCGGTCAGCAGCACTTTTTTAGGCTCGAGCGTCCAACATAAGAGCTCCGAGAGATCGACGCTTTTGAAAAATTACATTTAATAAATTTGCAAACGTTATTCAACACGGCATCCGTTGATTATTCCAATTTTTCGCATCGGCCGTTCCCGTTAATTGTTTTCCCAGTCGATCCAATTCGCTCTTCAGTTAGCTTTACAATTTCAAAGTGTCATTTGATTCGTGATGGATTTCGGAAGTTTTTTGGCAATTTCACGGTTCACGGGTATCCCCGATGGATTCTGTTTTGTTTCAACATACATCTGAATCGACGGATCAACGCCGATAACACAGTTCCACGCAATTGTCCCAAAAAGTGTGTGAAGCGAATGAAACAAGAATTTTATTTTGAAAGAAAAAATATTTTAATTCTCTTTTGTACCTGTAGACAAGTAGGTACTTACTTCGGTTTTGTCAGTCTAAAAGGTTTCCCTAACAATGTTAATACGATTTCAAATGGTGTTGCCATTAAGTTGATGAATCGGCCCCGAAGCCATAAGTTAAACTACTAAAGTAATAATGTGTGGCTAATTAAATTAAATGAAACCCTACCAACATTTGTTATGAAAAAATAGGAGAGACAATCAACTTATTGTTTTATATTTCGACATTACAAAATAACCTAAAACATGATAATACATTCTTATCACATAACAACAATAGCTAATGATAGCAGAAATACCACAAAACAAACATTACATTAAAAACAGTAATGATCATAAAAGTGTCACAATAAATAATAAAGTTTAATTTAAAATATCGCACATAACGTGGCGAAATGTCTCAATTTATTTAACGTAAGCGTGACAAAAGCTTTAAATGTGAAATGGTCACTTAAATCACAGCAATTGCCACGCCTATGCTGACCAAAACTGTGTTTTCATGTAAAATTGCGTTAATTTTAAGTTATTCATTCCACAACATAACCAATTACGATAAGAGTTCGCTGATGACTTATTTTCTTTGAGCGCTTTCTTTTTGAAGTGAATTGCTGTAAACAGATTTAGTATTCAATTTAGTCGGTGACATGCAGAATAAATTTCATTATCTACACAAATTGAGTCTTTTGTAACGCGATAAACGTGAGATTTAAGAAAATAAACAAATATATTTTCGTTCAAGTGCTTTTAAATTCTAGGTATTCATGAGAACACGTCTAAAACTTGGCCCCATTCCTCTTGAGATTCCATCGTAATCATGTAGTTGAGAACAATGCCCACAGCTTCCTATCGATAACTGCAGCAGTATCGATTCCGCATTCGGTGTGCTTGGTATCGATATCACCGTTTCCCTAAATGTCACAGTTTGCATACGAATGGGTTTTGAATAAATATAGAATAGAATTTATGGTTGGTCTGTAAATGTTCTGTAACAACTGATTTGTAATGCGAATAAATTGTTGAAATAAAAATCGAAATGAAGTACGAAGTTGTTTTGTAATTATTTAATTTTTCGACTCTCAGGTGTAACTCAAATGAAATGTAACTGTAATGTAACTCGAAATGTTTTTATTTCACCATTTGTGGGGGAAATGAGGGATATAAAGAAGAAGAAAACAGCATAGTCATTGCCAACAATATTTCGAGCTGCTGAAATTTGCACTCCAGATGCAAAATAGAAATAAAAATACCAACCTACACAGTAATCAGGGATGAGGTAAAATTTTACTCATACCTAATACTACACATCTTCAAGTGAAGCATGGCATTAGATTGGTAATCATCAAGCATCCATCCGAAAGCAATTACCATACCTAATATGTACCTACGTGCCTTCATCATTTGATTGTGTTTAATTCTACACTAATAAGTTCCGATACTGTAAACCACATCAAAGGTCCGAATTAGCATGAGCGGGCACGTTTGAGGGATAATAAAGCGGTAGTGGTAGTCAGCTAGAGCACCTTAGGGGCTAATTTCACTTGGCAAGTAATGATTATGAGTCTGGCGCGAGGCCTGCAAAGGACCGCAATATGCAAATGATTTTAGCCTTTAGCGTTGAACTGTCCGACGCTCCTGTAAAATAATTATATTAAAATTAACTTCAATATTATTTTCTTAGAATTTTGTCATAACCACAAAGTATACACTTGTTGAATAAGTTAGTTATAAGTATAATTAAAATTTAAGATGAGACGATTATTAAAATCCTTGGAATTGGCTTATTGCTCAATGTTTTATGTTTATTCTACTAAGTACTTATTTGTAACTAATACCTATTTGAATAATTTCACGATAAACCAAAATTCGCTCCGCGCCCCGCGGACTTGCTTTATATAAAATTGCGCATTGAAACTGCATTTATGGTTTCATTAATATGGTATAAAAATATTTTGACTCATTCTTAAATTAACTGGAAAATAATAACATATTGCCATCAATAAATAGCCTTTCAGAATCCACTGCTGAATATACCATAGACTTCTCACTAATAGAGCGGCGATCTTAAAACATCAAGATCACTTCATAAATCCTCAATAACTGTTACTAAGAATACTCTAAACAAAAGAATAGATTTATATTCAACGTTGAAATATTCCTCTTACAAAGATTAACTACAGCGAGAATGCTCCATTTAGGCGATTAAGCTTTTGTTAATAAACGCTTCACAGAAACAACAAAGGGGTGACAAATAATTCGTTTATTTACCATCTCAAGATAGAATAATCATTCAAGAAGACGGTAATCAAGCAAGTCCTGAATTATTCGACACTTTTGTTGGCTTAATCACGTGATCATATGGAAATATATTAGTCACTCTCTCACTCTTGCAATGGCATACTAACTGTTAAGGGCCATAGGGTAAAAATAAGTCATGAAAGTAGTGTTAATGGTATGATAAGGTTTCACTATCGATAGATTCTGACCCAGAGAGATAAGCAGCAACAAAAATCATGTTTCATAATTTTTATCACAAAGTGAGTAAGAATTTTCTTGAAATTGACTTGTCTTTCATTAATTTGCTTACCTATATATATATATATATATATATATATATATATATATATATATATCTGTGCCTCCTGTGATAAGTGATACAAGTCAAAAAACGTCATTTTACAGGACAGCAAAAACAAGTTTAAAAAAATCTAGTTCGTTAAGAATTTTCTTGAAATTGACTTGTCTTTCATTAATTTGCTTACCTATATATATATCTCTTACTTTGATTTCACGGTTTCAAAATAACCACATACGAATCCCTTATATATAATAAGTTACTCACATACACCTTATGTGACGCGTCGAGACGTGCAACAAGCAACTATACATTATAGAAGTTTTCAACTTTAAAATGCACCATTTGCTCGGAGCTCTCGGCGACTTTTTAATCTGTTGATCAAACAGGCGGACGGCCGACGACAAATTTATTCTTGTACACAAAGATCTTAATCGCGATGTTTGCTTTTGAGCTTCAGCTCTTTTTAAACTGAAGATATATTTTGCTAAACTACAAGATAAATTAAAATAGAAAACGTTTGAAGTCGACCTGTGAAAACTTAGCTTGGAATATTTTTGCGTTCGTTATCATTTGCTGTTTCAAAGGGAAGTTTGTTATAATTATGAGATTAAAAAAATACTCTACTTTATAAAGGTACTTTTGACGATTGATCCTAAATGGTTGAATATATTCAATACATACATAATAGTAGATTAATAAAAAAGTTGCGTGTTTCAGCAACACCAAATAATTCTTTGTTACACTTATTTCATGTATGTGTAATACCTATCACTGTTATGACATGTTACAGGGACAAAAAAGTGTAATCTCAATCTGTCATTTAGCACTTCTCAAAGTCTTATTTCTCTCAGTGTCAAAATAAAAAAACTAACTAACAAAAAATGCCAAATTATGATTTATTTTTGCGAATCTTTGTTACACCGTCTGTCAGGTGTATCGTGTATTTTAATTTTGGCATCCGGCCAAAGCATTGTTATTTTAAAAAAATATTTAAAACCACAACATTATGCTTTTCAAAAAATTAAATCGCATACTACTAATTAATAGCAACACATTGTGCAACTTGCAACAGTTGCAACTGACACGACGTGTTAAATGTTCTAAGTCAGTTGTGATTGTAATGTGACATAATTATTTTAGTAATAAGTATTATTGTTGCAACCATTTTTTATTTAGAAGTGTTCATATAACGGCGAAAAGATTTTTCAAAGTAGAAAGTCAATTGAAAAGCTTTTCAATTCTTAAAACTCGTGTGAGTAAATCATTGGATACAACTCGAATATCAAAGAATTTCCTAGTGATCCATGTTTTACAGTAACCAAACAAAATAGCAGGTATAATTTACCACAGACAATATAGATTCTTCCAAAATTAACCCATTGAATCTCAAGCTGCAACTGGTAGCTAAATTATTATAATAAGCGGTAGGGTCAGCGTGCAAATTGTGGGGCATTAAGCAAATTCGGTCAAATTAGCGCCGGTACGGCCAATAATAACTGCGGAGCTCCCAGCGAGCTCTGGCAACAGTTGCACAACTAAAAACAACGTTATTTACATTATTTTGCATCTTAAACTTGGTATATTTTCTTCGATGTTGTAATCTTCTTTCGCTGATTGGCTGTTGTTGTGGACTTTAAAGGAAACTTATGGTTTGAAGTAGTAATTGCATTTCATAAATTTTATGTTCAGAAACATTTGTTCGCAGTGCTTCTGTTATTGTAAGAAAATTATTGAGAATTGTGTTATCGTAAATTTAATTTTGTATTGTTTGATTTCAGTGTTTTCTAGTTTTCCAATTGTGTTGCATTTGTATTGTAAACTGAATTAACAGTTTTATTTAGTTACTGCCCTTCATAATACACATTCAAAGAATGTAAGTAGGTATATTATACAACTACAAAAAGTAAATCTAATAACAGATTAATAAAATAAGGTAAGAAACTTAAGAGGCCCAGCTCTTAGTGTTTAAAAAACGCACAAAGATTTATAGGTATTTTCCATTTTTATATTTCTCTCTCGGAAAATAGAGTGTAAATAATTGCAATTGTTTGATTTCATTATTTTAATTCGGGCACAATATTTTAACAGGTGCTATTTATAACACTAAAAGAACAAACGTTGCAACACTTGCAACGTAAATAAAATGTGTCATGCCGCATATAATTTATGCGGGCCACATTTTGTGGCGAATTCGTAAAAGGGGCCAACACGCGCTAAATGAAACGAAACAACTGTTGTTAGTCTCTGGTGTTGCACTGACGTTGGCAATTTTAACTAATGACGTCTGACATTTGACGTTTGACGCCAGATGGGACGCACCGGTTGAAGGGAAGTATTTATTGATTTTCACGTTTGGACAGACAGGTATCATCTGCTTGTCATTCGTTGTCGTCTTTTGTCAGTTCTAAGAAACGGATAAGATAGATGCTTTTCTGTGGTGTTGAGTTAGCTAATTGTTGATTTTTCAGCATGGAACATTTTTATTTTTTCTAATACGTTCACCTGATTGAGATTTGTCATCTGATACCGCATTATAGTGCTTCAATTTTACGTAGGTACCTATGTAGTACGTACTTAAGTATTTAGGAACATTTAGTCATAAATCTTTAATATTCGTATAATTCCTCAGATCATTTTATGAGGTACCTATATAAATCAGAGTTTTGTTGTTCTAAAACTATTATCATTTTTAGGGCTCTCCGTACCTTAAAAAGAAAAACGGAACCCTTATCGGATCACTTTCTGTCCGTCTGTCATGAAAATTATTGGAGCTATCAGCTCATAGATGGCGCCACTAAAAGTATGCAATAGCGCTATCTATGATAAAGATATGATATATCATCTACTATGACGTAATAGCGGCATAGATGGCGCTATTGCATATTTCGGAACCTTTAGAGCGCGAGTCGTACTCGCACTTGTCCGGTTTTTAGGGTTCCGTAGTAAAACTAGGAACCCTTATAGTTTCGTCATGTCCGTCTGTCCGTCTGTCTGTCTGTCTGTCTGTCTGTCTGTTTGTCCGTCTGTCACACCCTCGTAAAATCTACAGTTCATAACCAATATGTATGAAACTTCACAGGTAGATGTCTTCTGTAAGCCGCTATAATAATCTGTAGCGAATTATAAAAAAATAAATAACTGAAGGATGAAAAAAAATATTTTCGCGCACCCCTTCATGTGGGGTATCGTTGGATAGGTCTTTGAAAATAACATAGAGGTTTCTAAATGACTTTTTTATTTAAGTGCATATTTAGCGAACTAGAAGCTCCGAAAGTCGTTTACAATGTGTCCCCCCCTGTAATTTTCCAATCGCGTTATCAAAAAATCTGAAAAAATTCAAGCTTATGGAATCTAATAAACACTCTCGATTAAAATGGTGAACAAGATACGTTAATAACTTTTTGAAATATTCACTATTTTCAGTTTTGACCCCAAAAATAAGTCTGTATTTCATTATAATATTAGGAAATACAAACTTATGTTTGCAGTTGGAAGACTGAAATACTTCTTCCTACGGAACCCTAGGCTGTGCGTGGTTCGACACGCTCTTGCCCGGTTTTTTTTAAATGCTATCGTTTTACAAAGAACTGTGTTGTGGCTGTTTTAAAAATCAACTGTGGTAGGAAGATAAGCGACACTCGCTTATCTGGAAAGGGATAAGGAGGCGCTAAACATAGAAACCAGCCAGATGGGCCGATGATATACATAGTGGGTGACATTATGCGACGATACAAAGTTTACGATAGGGAAAAAAAGAAACTTCGAATAAAGAGATACTCGTAGAATTAACTCCCTTTAAATATATTTATTAACTTATTGTACCTATATCACTTTTAAATGCACTAAAAATGTATACTGAATAGCGCAGAAAACGGATTACTTACCTGCCAGCTGAACTACGTTCCAGTTCGACACTCAAGAGAAAAACCAATTAGTTTCCAATTAAAATCGAGGAGTTATCGGTTTTTCCTTGACATAATTCTAATTAATACCGCTTTAATTTCGCCCAAAACTGAGGTATTAACGAGGAAATTTAAAATTACGGGTTGATGGTAGACAGCGTTTTATAAAGGGCTAAATCCCTTAAAATCCTCATGCGGTTGCCTGTAAAGCCTGGTACCTCGCCAGTTTTGTTCACACAAGCTAACATAATCCGTAGATTACGCGAATTAAAAAAAAAATGTGAAAAGGACGTTTGTATTAATCTTTTATTCGCTTTGTGGACCATTCATAAAGCGTTTCGTGGTATGTAGTGTTTAAATTATTATTGTGTAGGTATGCTGAAGTTTTAATTTTTTATTGTGTTGTTACCACAGAAATCTATTTAATTACCTTAATATTTGAATTTCTGTGGTTGTTACTAATAAAGATTATTATATTATACACAACACATTTATTTATTTTAAAGTGCTGCAATGCAGCTCTGTACCCCGATCATGAGTTTTTTTACGTATAGTTTCGTTAATGTAAGCACATTTTGAATCTAAAATACAGCAGTCCTGGAGCATATTGATGAAATTTTATACAATTTGCACATTTTAAAAAATACAGAGAAATTAATTAAGTATTTAATTTATATAAACATTGTGTAAAAAACGTATATTTTCAATTCAAAATATGCTTACGTTAACGATACTATACGTCAAAAAACTCATGATCGGGGTACTGGAGTAGGCATTTTGATAATGTGAAGAAAACAGAATATTCAAGACTAATTTATTTAAATTCACATACATATTTACAATAACTTTTTAAAATGCAAAGAATTAAAAGCTTTTTACTTTTATTGTGTTAAAATTAATTATATAATTATAATTTATTATTATATTATAATATTTTAAAAAACAACATGGCGATCGCAAATAAATAGCATCAGTAAGTCGTAACTAATCCTTACATATAACACCTCATACGCGTATACGTTACCTCGATTCCAACATGGCGTCATGATGGCTCCCCCACAGACATGCAGGAAGCATTGTTTAGAGCGTACTTAAAAACTAATCCAGCCTAGTGCTATTAAAACAAAGTACACTCTCGACCGTGACAGCCTCTGATTGGTCGTCCAACGTCCCTTTACAGACATTGCTCATTGTTCTACAAGTCTAGTTCCCCCCACTCTATGTCTGTTTCCCCCTTTATGTTAAAACTACTTTTGTATTAATAAAACTACGAACGTATTATTGAGTTTTGCTTTGAAAAGGCTCGACAACAAATGGCTTTTTATTTTATTATTTTTATTTTTAGTTAGAATCTTTGTAAATTAGATGTCAGTTGTTTATCAGAATTATTTATTTTTCAATAAATTTTACGAGTACAATGATTTAACTTAATTTGCAGGTATTTTATGATAGAATTATTTAGGTATAACGTTTTAGGGAGAAGTAATCTAGAAATAGGTATACAGTGTAGTCCGTTTAGTATTAGTACGACTCCGCATTTAACAACCAACCGTTTTTAGCGACGTAACTATAGGCATATGTTTGGTTTCAATATGAGCCACCATGAAAGTACATCCGTTTATTACGACTCCGCTTACAGCGACCGACCGCTTTTTACGACGGAATTTTAAACAAAATTGTCCGGTTACAACGACGAGCGTTGACGTGTTTACAAATAAATCGTAGTTAAGAAGCTATCTCCGCCCCGCGCACCCCCCTTGCCTGCACATCGCTGATTGGAATGCGACTGTTTATTTTACAGCAGTACAAACCTACTTAACTTGCGAGTAACGTAACGAGTAAGTACGCGCACAAAAATGGCTTCTACAAAACTGATTATTGAAATTACATTTCTTCTCATTCTTAGCTATGAAACATAAAATATGTGAAATAAATAAATATTTTAATGTATTTTTTTTTTATTTGCTAGTCACCTACATATTAATAAATACATTAACATGTGATTAATAAAAAAACAAAATTGTCTGTTCGTTTAGTACGGCGTCCAGTTAGTACGACGTAATATCACCGGTCCCTTGGCCGTCGCTATAACCGGATTTTACTGTATTTATTTTTATTGCCGTTAGCAAACGCACTAAGTATTTTTTTTATTCATTTTCTTTCTATCTTGACAAATAAACGGGCTAGGTAAAAATACTTAGGCATGCCGTAAAATAACCACTTATAGTGCCAAGTTCTGATCATAAATAATTATTGTATCTTATGATTATCACCGTACCACTCGTTTATAAGCTATGTAATTTAGTACATTAGCTGTTTATTAAAAACCTGCTTATGTATAGGTAGGAAAATAAACAGATGTGTCTATTCACAAAAAGAACAAAGACCAGTAGGTACATATTATAGTGTTGAACAAAGTGAACCATTCTGATTGGTTAAAAATTCAAGAATAGCGGCTTCAACCCCTCCGCTGCAGTATCAAATTGCGGTTATGGAGCCTGAGTATCAATTAACCAAAATGGCCGCCTGGTATAAACTTAGGGCAAATAACCGCCCACAGAGATTTAAAAATAAAATTCTGTTGAAATTTTAGACTTAATTTTACCAATTTCATGACGCAGCAAAATATTAACGTGCCTTAAAATTTATATTTTAGTGCTCAGAGAGTTTACATTGTCACTAAATTGTACAAAATTGAATAAAATAGCTATCTAGCGTAATAATGCAGTTCTATTTGAATATTATTACTGAACGTTTTCAATTAACTTTTTAGATGTCTTTTAGTTTCGAATAGCACTTCATTACAGCTAAGCGCAGAACTAGTTAAATGGTCTTCTAGATTTAAATAAGACGCTGCTATCTAACTATCAGGCAAACGCTGTATAAAGTAGGTACCTAGGCTTGTTTTTCTTTATTATAAATATGATCTGTAATTCTGTGATATACCTAATGTGTACAGTTTTTATGAATATCTATCACATAAGTGTAGAATTAGTCATGTTTCAGCAATCAAAATATAGGTACTTACCTTTACTATTAATAAATAAAAAAAACAAAACCATAATAATTAGGAAAGGCCTTCTCTTTTACTCCTGGTGATTAATCAAGAGAAATGGCATCAACTTGTATGTGTGACTGTGAACTACACGTTTGTAAATTGTGAAACACATAAATCTTTGTTAACGTTATCAGTTTATTGAATATTATAAATATTGATAAACGACAAGCGAGTGTTGTAAACAATAGGTTTATTGCTTCCCGTTTCAGATCATTTAACCTGCACGTGACTGACTTGGGTAGGGTTGCCAAATGTTTGGTATTATTTTATTTATTGATTCTGATATTCCGATATAAACAGGGGTGGTGAGCTTTTTATTGACGATTATAATGTAATTTATGAGTTTAAATACTATCCAAATAATCAATACTTTTGTGATTAGGGTTTCAAAACCTTTTAATGCTATTTTAATTTATCCTGTAGTTGGAAAAAAAAATATTTGAATAAAATACTTTGAATAGAAAATATAATTGATTAAAAAAATAACCTAAGTGGTAAGTGGGCTCCGGCATATTAATAAGTTTTGCTTTTTTCAGCAAACACTATCAGAAATGCTTGAGAAAAGTTTTATTAATTTCAAATCATTGTATACCAAATCTACTAACTCCAAATCGTTCGGCAAATCAAGCCAAAACGAGGTTACGTAACCCATAACTGCTTATAACATCATAATGTAACTAAAATTACTGGCGGCTCATCGAATATTTTGTTTATTTAGTTTGTGGGTAGTTCACAACAAGCTTGTTTGCTATACCGCGCGCTGAATAAATAATTGTTGGTCCCTTGTTAAATATTAAAATGGGGTTAGATGTTGTACACGGGCGATTTGATACCGATGTTATAGGGGAGATGTACGAGATAATAATTGGTTGTATTTATCGGTGTCTAATTTCTAGTTAATTTGTCACATGACAAGCCACACAACACACAAAAAAACCGGCCAAGTGCGAGTCGTACTCGCGCACCGAGGGTTCCGTATCATTTTTGGATGTATAAAGTGAAAAAAACCGGACCGCATAAGTAAGTTTGTTTGTGAAAGAATTTTGATAATTTTGAAAAACCTGTACTAGTTAGGAACATCGTTTTATTATATTTAGATCAATTCCTATCCGCTCTAATTATTTCAGATTTTTCGCTCCGCAAACTTTGGAGATAAGGGGGGTGGGGAATGGTATTTTTTCAGACATTTTTCATAATATGTCGAAAACTGTGAAACATTAAATAAAATGAAAATATAATTTGAAATTTTCAGATCAAGCCCTTTCATATGATATGCCACTTGACCTAGTAACCCCACTTTAAAGTTTCGGACCCCCACTCCGGCCCCTTTTGCAATGAAAATAAAAATATTTTTTAACTTTTTTCATTTGCAATAAAGTTTGAAAAGCATTTTTTATAACTGTTCCAAATTTCAAGTCGATAGCATTAGTAGTTGCTGAAATAAGCAGGTGTGACAGACAGACAGACAGACGAAGTCGCACCATAAGGGTTCCTTTTTTACCATTTTGGTACGGAACCCTAAAAAGTGCAAAAGGTCGTGGGAATCCACTGGATGCCCAGGACCGGTCGTTGTGGTGATGCTTAGGCGAGGCCTATGTCCAGCAGTGTTTCAGCTGATATTTGCCGTCTAACAACCATACAGTCAGTTACCAAAGATGTTTAGTGGCAGGGCACTTCCGAACAACCAAACGACGCATACAGTCATTTGAGAGCTTAATAGTTTCATAAAGAATGCCTAGACGATGCTGATGTCGGCTCCAAACATAATGATTCTTGGAATAAAGTACTTTATGTTATTACTAGGAGTTTGTTAATTAAAAATCTACGATGGTGAAGAAATTGCGATCGTTCAGCTCATAAATCGTCAAACAAATGTACTATCTAACTTCTAACAATAATTTTATGGCTTGTAATTACTTAAGTATATTAAAAATTAGCGTATGAAAACTGTAAATGATTGTTTGATGTGATATCTCTACGGATATCTCTCGGATAGAATGCAACGTATTGAATGAAAAAATCAAAATAAACAAAGTTACTGGTGGTGGTTTGTCGTATAATAAATACAACTCAGGCGATCATAGGGTTAAAGAAATTTTAATAAAAAGATAACATTTCCTAGAACTATGTGAATTTGTGTTTTCTGTGTATCATCTGCAATGCTGCTGATTGAACTTCTAATAAAGTGGGACCTTTGAACTTTATTATAGATTCCCTAGAATCCTAGACTGTTGAATATTGCAAGACTAAGCTTTGAAAACATAACAGAAATTATATTTATTTTGTTTTGAACTCTCCGTTTGCTGGTCTACTGGAAGATAACCGCTTGCTACTATACTGACCCCTTTAGTTCCTCTGTCGTAGACGCCTACATTTAAATTAATTGGTTACCTCTTGAGCAGACAAGTAAAGGGGGTCAAAGATTAAAGCAGCCGTTCATAAATAAATTATTTAAAAAAACAAAATAGATTAACTAACTGGCACTAAATCAAAGATGATTTTGGCGGTAGGTAGTAGTGAGACCTTGCGGTGTTCTTGTCAAAAAACGTAGAAGTACCTATTTTCCAAAATATAAGCCCATTAATTACAAAATAGAGTAGGCAAGCGAAAACTGGTCAGAGAGGCTTTTAATATTAGGTATGTATTAGAACATCTCTAATAAGACTCAGACAAGAATAATTAATACCTGCGTATATTCCTTTGACTGCCGAATAGTTCCACGAAATTGAACAGGCTCTCCTTTAACATGTCTATTATTTTTCCCAAGTCGGTGGTAGGCCGAGCACACCGAATTTCGAGCGTATCCTCCCTTATTTACATATGCGAATGTGTGCGGTTTTGTTTCTATTTGCGCTAGTAGGGTGTGTACTCGTAATTACGGCATTGGGACAAGTCCCGAGGCAAGGTGGCCGCAGTCAAGGATTTAAGTTTGCTGTCTCTGGAAGGTGTTTGGAGTTTTTAAATTGTGATTTTTGGTTTTCGCCCTATTTAGGATTGTAACGGTGTTTTTATAATATTAGTAATACCTACGAGTTTTTTTATGCTTTTTGTTTAAGTATTGCCGAAGCAAAATTTATTGTTTTTAATACGTGTTCTGCTGACGTTGTTGCAGGAAAAAGCCACCTTTTGTCTTTAGTTTAACCATGGGGTCTCATCAGGAACAAAGGAACATTTGTTGAACTAACTCATAATAGATGGCGTTATATGTATCGATTTGTTATTGAAGTTTGCGTTAAATTGAGAACATGAAAAAATACATCATGAAAAATATTTGTTCAAATTTTGAAAAAACCTTTAAGCACGGAAAAATGTATAGCCCGAAGATAGCCCGCGCTAAATCGGTCACATTTCTTTGTATGAGATGAGGCATCTGTACGTATACTATTATATTATCTGTGGTTTAACAGCTAAATTGTAATACCTTCTTCGCCCTAGGTTGCACAAGAAATAACCTATTTTCGATGAACAAATTATGCATCTAATTTAAGAATATTATAACTCCACGCCTATCCCTAATTGTCGTCTCTTCCAGTAATCCCTAGTTCGCTGCCCACCCCTGTCTTCTCTAAATGAACTGGGCCCGTGTTCATGGTAATTCTGGGCCTCACCTGAATGTCGATGTGCCACCAAAGGGAATAGAGAATATAAATATTGTACCTGTATGCCTACAATCCGGACCTGTGGCTTGTTTCTCTAATATTAATATTTATCCTCTTTTCGAGTTTAGTTTTAAAGTTTTGTGGTTGGGTAGGTAATAGATATTTTGGATTATGATTTTTTTTGGTGTTCACGCGTAAATGAAAGTATAGCCGTAATGGCCATGTTTTCTTTTTTGTTTTTAGGGTTCCGTACCAAAATGGTAAAAAAGGAACCCTTATGGTACGACTTCGTCTGTCTGTCTGTCTGTCTGTCACACCTGCTTATTTCAGCAACTACTTATGCTATCGACTTGAAATTTGGAACGACGGAATATAAAGAATGCTTGTTCAAATTTATTGAAAATAAAAAAAATCCAAAAATATTTTTATTTTCATTGCAAAAGGGGCCGGAGTGGGGGTCCGGTTTTTTTTTTTACTGTAGCAGCCAAGGATATAGTTTATCCATACATTACTTATACTTTTCGCATCATTGGTCTTATATTTTGTTTATATAATATGAATAATGTTGGTATATATATAAGCTAGAAAGTCTTCAATAAACACCATAAAGTAAAATATTAAAATATCTTAACGTAAATTGTCCAATTTCAGATTAACTTCCGCGGTGGCCAGAAAATCCACTCTGTCGAAAATATTTTAAATAAGCTGCGAGTTGTTCGTCGTAATTTACATAAAATATTACAAAATAAAAATGTCCGAGAAAACTATTACACGTAGAGGCACACCACATAATGTTTGTTTAATCTTTAGTTTATTAAGACCCGAAATTCTAATTACTGCTGAGTGTTCATTAAAAATACATTGAGCAAAGTAAATTAATACAAAGATAATGTTATGATGATTAAATTAAGTACAGCGAAAATATTTCATAAAATTAATCCTAAATAAAAATACGTTAGCAAAGAAAATCCGTAATCTTATTTCTATAAAATCCCTGTAAACAGATTTTCATCCCCTTGTGTCTTTGTATCGAATATTGGACGATTTATTAAAGCTTTTTCTTGCTTAAAAGTCTACTTAAAAATCAATTTGGTCCCACAGTAGTCGTTTCAATCAATCAAAGTCCGATTGAAAATTCAATCGCAATAAGAGATGTCGAGAGAAGGATTACGTGACTACATTACAGGATATCTTGAAATATTTTTGGGAATTTTCCTTTTGAGGCTCAGTTCTTAATTTTTTCGCAAGCCTGTCAATTATTTATCATTATTTCGGAGGGATATAAGGGCAGGATGATGACATTTTGGATTTCGTGTTGGGATCTACTTTACGCGTAGATATATTTTTCGCCAACAGTTTTCCGCGTTGACTGACCTAGTGCCATTTTCTATGGAATCATAAGCGAATCGCTTATGATTCCACACGTTTCACACAGTTGTGGAAACATAAATCTGTAAAACATAAATATCGCTGAAAGGATCTAATAAAAGTTTTGTACGTATTAAAATAATGGAAAAGATGAAATCAATATTTTTAAGTGTAATTGCTAAGACAAAAGAATTATGTGCGCGCACAGTTCAAAACACCCCTGTTTCCATTTCCCTGTTATTGACGTCTTGTTTGCAATTTGGTTCTGCGGATATTTTGCTGCTTACTTGAAAATATTGCAAGGACATGATAACTGGTTACTGTAATAATATTTTGTTTTTAGGTTTTCTGAACAATTTT
This sequence comes from Thalpophila matura, assembly GCA_948465475.1. Lineage (NCBI taxonomy): Eukaryota > Metazoa > Arthropoda > Insecta > Lepidoptera > Noctuidae > Thalpophila > Thalpophila matura. The sequence continues at coordinate 9,541,201 of OX419190.1, read as the reverse complement.
TCAGCAGGTACTTTCAGTCATCTATACCTATAAAACAGTAAGAAAGAAAGAAAAAACATTTATTTGGCACAACAGATAGACACACAGACAAAAAATAAAAAAAAAATAAAAAAATTACAAGGTCTTAAAATTAAAGTAGCTGCTGTGTGCCTAGCGGCTTTGCCAAATAGGTCCAGTTCAGCATAAATGACAGACCACTAGTGCCTGGCGCTGGTTTTCAACTGCTGGCCTAGCATGACCACGATAGAAACGGGTTTTGTCTACATAGAAATAGACAAAGTGACAGATTGTAGAAACATTTCTACGTTTTATGAATGAAATCTGTCACTTTGTCTATTTCTATGTAGACAAAACCCGTTTCTATCGTGGTCATGCTAGGCCGGCTGGACCTAGTTGTGAGTTGGACGTATCGGATGTAAACCAGTTCGAACATAGTACCTAATAGATAGATAGATATAAACTATAATTAATAGATATTTCTGTTAATTAATATATATATATATAAGTGCATGTGTTAATTTTAATACAAGGTGAGTGTTAATAGCATAGAAATACAGAGCGCAAAATAAAATAATTAAATTAGCATTAAAGAAAAGAAAACATACCCATTTCGCAACAATAAAACAAATATGTAATATAACAAGTACCGTGACTGACTGTCAGATAACACACAGCTTAAACCGGTGGACCTAGAGATTTGAAATTTGGAAGATATTATTCATAGGTTTATTTCTTAAGTACATACGCTAGAGCCAGAGGTGAAATTCCATCCCTAAAGGAGTGACAGGGAGTCGTCAAGTCTGTATGAACAAAATAATAATGATTATTTTGTTTTCCGAATTTCACACGGGCGCTACACTGCTAGTGTTAACACAATTTAGTTGAATATCAGTGCTTTATAAATTGTTGTTGATTGAAAGTTTATGTTGTATTTGCTTATACATATTAAAAATTTGCCTTTTCACCGTCGAAAAATTTAGTAAATTTCTAAGTGGCAGTAATCAAGTAACGTCAAATGTAAAGTTCTAAAATCTAACCTTTTACATACCTACCTAGATTGACCTAGTCTCTATAGCTGTAGTTTTTTTGGAAAAAATCCAATCAAATGTACCTAAGTACCTACTATTAAAATACACAAAAAATCTAACCACTTCGTGCCGCACAAAATAATGGAAACGCACACCGCGATCCATATCTTGCTCTCAGTCGAAAGCGCGTGCGCCTCGACCGGGCGTGTAGTGCACACGATAGTCATCTACGGCTGATATGCAGTTAATAATGTTACGCGATAAATAATGCAGGTGGAATACCTCTCAACTCCTGCGTCCTTGTTCGCCGCCATTCAATGCAATGCACTTCCTACCGATAAGCTATGTCTCGTATTAGAAATTGATTTCAGATAATTTATTGTACGCCCGGGGTTGTGTTCTTAAGGGTGCAATACGTTTCAATAACATTGGCTGTTCAATGTGTTTATTAATAGATGGTTGGCTTCTATTTTGTGAAATGAATGGTGTTTTATTAAAGGTGTTATATTTTATCGACGTGGAAAGCTCTTATTATTGAGGCTTTGCACCTTTTTCCGCGAAAGGGAGAAATAGTTACTAAACTGTAAGAAATACGGAGATTTTTTCTTTTTTTTACTGCATTTTGGAACATGCTAAAATAAAATTCAACATCTTTCTTTACATTTTTCATTTCATTTTTTATTGAGAACAATAAATTGACAAAGTTTTAGTTTAAAATAACAGTCGAAATTATTTCTACGTGAATGATCACAGCTTCAGTATGCAGTAAACAAAACTGTATTCGACCGCAACCGCATCAAAATCATAGTAAGCTATTTACGACGTGCATATTATCATGAATTTTTAAGTGTCCTCGTTCCAAGCGAGCGCATCCCACCGTGGAGATGAAGCAGTAAATTATTTGTTTATTCTCGCCACCCGTATTTAAAAATGTATAATTTAATATTTGTCGAGTGCCAGACGTAATTTTTCTCTTACTATATGACCCCCATTATAAGTGATTCACGTTTATGCATCATAATAAAAACGCCATAAAATCGCCTTTATTGGCCAACCTCCATGCACGAGTGGTAACACTAAATTAAATCATTCACTGTTTATTAAATTTTAGTTGGCTCTGCGAGCATATTTTAAAACTGTTACAAGAGCAAATTAAATTCATATGCGCCAAATGATCTAGTTTGTACTCAAACTTCGTTTATTAGAATACAGCTGCACGTTTTTATTGTTCTGAACTGTTATGATTTAAAAGTATCTGCAAAATATTTATTGGCAAGCTTCATTCAATCTGGTACAGTTAATAAGGCAATCTAATAATATGAGTGCAAGTTTAATCGATACAGAAATAAAATATTTTTCAATTATTGGATGCACTGATTTAATTAAGCAATTTGTGAGCTTGAGTAAAGAATAAAAATACAAAATTAAGGAAACCTTTGAAATGACTTAATTGATTCAAAGATTTAGCATCGGCTGACGAGAAAATAGGTCAGGTTTTCAAGCTAATGTTACCATTACAAATGCAGTTGCCTGTCAAATTAAGGCAAACCAACGTTCCTGGCCTGTCCGTATTTGGGTTAAGTGCACAACCAAGTAGGTTACCTACCTGGTTGTGCGGAAAGATGGAGTTGTCTTAATGTAACGCGTGCGGGCAGGTCAAATTTTAATTACTCAAGTTTTATAACGACCTAAATTTTTATCATCAAGTTTCAGATTCATGAATTTCAAATTTGGGAAAACTTACATTTCAGACCAACATTCTGTATCTCAGGGGAACTAGCTGCCTTAGCCGGATAAAAATTTTATATCTTTTTCCGTGACACAGGTTTCCCCTACGTAACTCACAAGTTTTTCACCGTAATAAGTCATTGAATTATGAAATAGCAAACTTTATACCGACCTTCAAATTTTAATAAAAGTTGCATATAAGATTTAAGGGCAGCTCATGATAAATTGGTAAATATAGTTTTAGGAGACAGAGTAATACAGTGCTGATTAATAAAAGATAAAGGATTTCACCATGAAAGAAAAAAATAAAGAAAATGCATTTATTTGCGTCGACATGACATGACACACAAAAATAAAAAAAAACAAGGTATGAGGAAAAAATGATTATTACTCCACAGAATCAGGATTTGTATGACAAACTGGCAATAAATGGTAGCTCTAGCTAGACATGAGGTTCTGAACACGCTTCATTTAATTCCTATTGATTCTCGTGGTTCGTTACAAATGCAAAAACTTCTATTAGATATTCCTTCGCAGGCTTTAGTATGTAAATTGAGCTCTTAAGTGAAACAATAGATTTCGGTTTACCCCTGTATTGTCCCACGATAAAACTTTACAGAATTAATCATAAATTAGACACTCCACTGAATTCGTGATTCTGTGGAAGCAGCCTTCCTTCCGTCTTAGAAGTTGAGCGGTAGTTCACTTTGATTACAATGGATGTCGCTGTATTAAAACTCTAAGGTGAAAATATTTTTGCGAAAGCGGTTGAATTAATTCAGGTTCTCTTTTATATTATGTTATGAATTCTTAGGTATTCTCCAATCGAAATAAACTTATAACGTAATGCATGACTACCTCATTTTCTAATGTTACTTAGGTACCTACTCTTTGTTTTGTTTTGTTGTTGAGCTTCTATGATTATTATAACTGACGTGATATACTGATTATTATATTTATGATCAAATTTCTATATTAAAAAAAAACAAATAAAAACAACCTACGACAGGCTTTCATAATCAACATCGTACTTACAAGTCGGTAACACAAAGTCAAAACTAATTAATCAACACTGTTCCTTCTGTCCGAGACACTAAGGACCATTATTGTGGCCTAATTAACAATTTTACGACTGTTATACTTTTATTAGGTACTTATAAAGCGAGTGGCATTAGAACAAAGGTAAATGTTTCCTGTGTTTGAGTAACGGGTACAAATATTTCTACTTAGTGACTTGGTCACCTCTTGGTCACAATTTTAATTCGTTAGGCGGCAACTTTGTACTGCGTGACTTGATTATTATATGACGGAATAATAATAGAAACTCGGCTGTATAATGAGGATCCAGTAGGAAGGAACAATAAAGATTACATTATGATAACGGTAGAATCTGCTTTGAACAACACTTACAACAATGCCTATGTGGGTGTATTATGCGTATCAGTCTCGATTGACGACATTGTTATTAAGGTTTAGATAAACTTGAGCATGCAAATGGTAATGAGCATTCTCCTAATTAATGTTTTGTTACCTACAGGTAAATGCTCTCACGACATAAACATTTGGTCAAACAAGAGCATTCTAGTGAGACAACAATAATTCGCTTCGAATTTTTTGACGAGTCGAGCAATTTTCATTGTTCCTGCAAGACGACGAGCATTTACCTAAACATTCGCTGGTAAAATCGCCGAAATGTTCATATCAACGTTTAGCTCTATTCACTGTTCAGTTCGACAAAATTTAATAACGGCGAATGCTTAGTATGTTGTTTCAAGTTTACAACAGAATTCTCAGGTTTATCAGCACCTTTAGGTATTATGTAACAGTTTTTTTCCTATAGTCTATTTTAAACATTCTTATTGCTAATTTGGCCACAAATTGGCCAAATTAGCAATAAGAATGTTTGACATCGCATGTGCGACAAAAATATGACTTCCACAAACAGTAAGGAAGCCATCACTACCAATACAGTAAAGTAAATAATAAAATAAATAAAATAATAAAGTAAAAGCAATAAATATAATGTTAAAATCGATAGAAACCTGGACCACACGCGATCAAAGCGACGCGATGGCTATAAAAGATCTTTTTTCAGAAATAGCCACGTTCGATTTCCCTGCGTTTCAAGCTGGAGTGATAATAAACATATCAACAGTCAACAATTCACAGAGTTTAACGTTTCACAGAAATTTTAAATTTGGTCTCGAATAGCTTATTTTCAGAATCAAATAATTTTCTGTTGTAGTTGGAGATTTAATTTAATGAAAAGAATAAATTTTCGAATAGGTAATCACTTCTGATTACTTTGTGTGCAGTTATTAAATTGCCATGAATTTCAATAAAAAATATCAATCTATTTTTAAAAACAACGTACCTATTTCATTTACATTTTGAACGTACAACCATTGTGATTATAAACCTATGGTTAAAATATAACTATATAATACGTGAAATTCGAAAAAAGTATTTTTTTAGGGTTCCGTATCAAAACAGTAAAAAATGAACCCATATAGTGCGCCTCCGTCCATCTTTCCGTCTGTCACATCACAGCAGCATATTATTTCAGCAAATACTAATGCTGTCGATTAGCCGATATTATCATTTGCGCTAAAAATAACAGTTTTGGAACACAATATTTCAATCAGTAACCTAATACCATCAATTTGTACATAATCCTTTTTTTATCCACGTGTTTCATCGCTTTATCTTCTTAAGTACACAATGCTTAAATTGAAAAAACATTTACCTACACTATCTTAAGCCTAAAATATCCTTTTGTTTGTATTCCGGCATTTATATTTACCTGAAAGCCGTCTCTATGTCTAGAGAAACATAATTGAAACAAATTAACAACAGTTTGGCGAAACTAAATGTAACTGAACCTTATCTAAATATCCTTTAGGTACTGTAGCTGGGATTGACCTAAGTTTATGGCCAGTGGCAGGAAAACAATAGTATTAAAGCCGCTTAAAGGTGTTTTTTTTATTTTGTATTTATTTATTTCCTAGCCTAACTTTCTAACCGCACCAATAGTACTGAAATTATTTCTAGAAGTTTCCATCCAAGTTTTTTATAGTAAAATTATAAATTTTGCTACAAACGTAATGCATTTCTTTTGATTAATAATTTTGTTTACTTCTGTACCTTTAAGTATATCTCCACCACCACTAGGTAATTATAGTATTCCAGAAGTTCTTTTTGAGAAGCATGTTATCCTTATTTATTCAGGAGACATCACATAACCAGCCTACGTAATCATCCCTCTTGTAATCATTACCATTTCCTACAAAATCTTAGTAATGGAGTGTGGCGTGAATAAAGAATGGAATTCCAATCTGCTAAGCCCACGCAATCGTGTTGCTTCTATTTTGCTTTTTAACGTCCTGAAGCTAAATACAATCGCTGTAAACGTACAATTGTACAAGCTTACCATGGACTTAAAACTCGTCATAATTGACACAAATAGTGTCGTTTTGTCGTCTTAGACGAATAAGCCACCCGTTTTCTCGCCGTGGGTGCAAGTAAAATGTCTTTCTTTTTTTTGTCCATCTCCTATCAAACTCTTTTTTCTTCAACTTTGCCTTTATTCCAGTTCTGTAAACTAAGGCAAACCTTGCAACTTGAAAAAACAGAACACAGATGACAGGATAAAGAGACAGTTCCACTAAGGAGAAGATCAGAAGTTTGTTAAATTTGTGTGTTTGAGTCACTAGAACTGTGTAAGTTGTTAGTTGTGAAGTGAGCGATCGTAGCTGTTGGCGGGGGCGGTTTTACTTAACTTGTTGATATAAAAGTAACTTAATATGTGGAAATCTCAGTACCTACCTACTGTTATAATTTCTGGGTTGACTGGGAAATTCATTGTGTTTATTCTTTACAACATGTTTTTAATGTGTGCTATAAAGGTACCTAATCTTACTGTAATGAAAATATAAAATTTTGCCACAGCAAAATTTTGGTTTGAGACTACCAGAGTTTTATAAAATTCATGCAGGGAAAACATTTACTATGGTTCATCCGTATGAATAGGTGCCAAAAAAGAAGAATTTTTCATGAAACTGTAGGTGGTAATGAACAGATTTTTACTACCCATAGCGCTCTGAATTTTGAAGATCACAACTTTGTTGTTTCAAGAAGCACATTTCTAGCTTCCCCCCGCGGCTTCGCCTGCGTTTTTGGGATAAAAAATTGCCTATGTGTTATTCTGATTATGTATAGGTATAAGCTATAACTACATATTACTGTAAAGTTTCATCAAAACCCGTTCAGTTTTTGCGTCAAAGAGTAACAAACACCCATCCATACAGTCATCCTCATAAACTTTCAAATTTATAATATTAGTAGGATCTAATTAGCCAACACTCAAAGATAATAATTTTCCATCAGCATTCCTCAAAATTTTTCTGTAAAAATATTGTTAAGCATTATCATGAAGCATAGTGACGCAGTGGACAGCTGCGACTACTTGGCACACCTATAAATTCTACTTGTCAAGGGACACTGGACTTAAGTTTTATCAACTGTATGCAGTCGAGAAACCGTGGTATCGCTCCGAGGCGACAGGAAATAAGGGCCAATGTCCCCACCCCCGGCCGCGGCGAGATTAATTCACTGAATAAATAAAAGTCAGCGGATTAGGCCAAAGTCGTTTCCTCCCTCTTAAGCTGACCTCGCGTGCTTTTGTGGAAAAATGCCCACCACATAAATAAAATTCGGACGACACCGAATCAAAGTGAAACACACGGATTTGTTGTTTCGGCGAATAATTACGAACGATAAATTACCCTCGGAAAATATTTTGTGGAACTGTCGGAACATAATGTGAGGAAATATTTTTTCTCTCTAAAACTGTAGTCAGATTTACGTGTGGATAGTTGGTACCTAAATGGTCCTCAGATGAGATACTTACTATGACAATGACGATTTTTTTTATCATTTTATTTGCAAACTCTAAACCGCCAAAAAATCTCGGACACTGTTTGCAAAGAACAAATGTTAAATGTTTAATGTGGCGAGGTTAAACAAAGATACGCGTATGATGGTGCCCAGTCACCGGGGAATGGAAAGATGAATCACGAAAATTTGAAAAACCTTTTTAAAAATTTCCCACGTAGCCAGACGTTGGGAGTCATAAAAATTTCAGCTTACAGCTTTCGCGCTTACAAAATGAAATAGTGGTTTGTTTTCAACGGAAAAGAATATTGTATTATTAACTTAATGTATTTTAAGTTATTAACCGAATGGATATTTGGGGTGAATTTGTGAATTGGGTTGTGAAGATGTCTGTCATCTCATATCGAGCATTAATATTATATTGGCAGCTCAGGAAGAGTGGTACTTACTTTAATTTAAGGGAGTACCAAAATAAAGTCGCCCCTTCATTGCGGAACATTTTTCCTGGAAACATAAAAAAGGCTGAATTGGGTAATGAACTAAAAGCTTATCTCTACATTCTATACGTATCTAGCCTGAGTAGGGATAGTCCTTATTTCCGAGGACTTCAATCGAGTTTCTAAATTACCTTCAGATTACAAAGTATCAATGTGATCTTCAATCTGTCTACATGATTAGATAAGCGTGACTGTAATCCTGGATCGGTGGTATTTTAGTGAAGCAGTGACGTATATAGTTGGTAGCTTCGGAATGGTACCGCGCTCGGCGACGGTCCGTACACGGCTCCGATGTTACATTACCGCAAATTGCATTAGGGCTTGTGTAGATATTCCATAGTATATCGAAAATAAGAACAAAGTTTCATTGTTGTAAGTTTTCAAGAAAATAATGTCGAGTAAGTGTATTCAAATACAAAGGATTTTGTTACGAGTCTGGGAATGGGGGAATACCTTACTATACTTCTAATAGTTATTTAAAATAGTAGGTAATATGGATCATGAAAGAAAACTGTTGCTACCTGGTGCAGTTGTTCAATTTCAAGTTATTTTCTCTTGGGAACACATTTTCTTGGTGTTCTAGGAGTTCTATTCATGCGATAGGTGCAAAAACTTAGAATAAAATAAATGATGAAAGGTTTAAACAAGTGAGACAGTAACGTATATTTTTAGTTGAGAAAAATCCTAGAATATCGGATAATAAAACAGTATACGGAAGTTTGCTTTGAGTAGCGAAGAAACTTACAGGATTTGCAGCAAAACTTACTTTTATCTTTAAAAAGCAAATGTAGCATCTCATTTTGCCGTTTACTATATAAAAGGAACTGATCGAAGAAGTAGAACGGATCATAAAATGCACGTCGCTCGAAGAGAAGTTGGTTCAATCAATCACAGACTAATCGAAAATTCCAACTCAATAAGTGGAGAGGCGATCGAGGACGGATTATGTGTCTCATCATTAGATATTCCTCGGATCACTCTAAGAAATTCTCATTCAACTCCTTTCAATTCATTCACATTTATTTCTTTATGATGAAAGACAGATACGAATAAATTAAACCGAAATGTAAGATCACTAAAGTTTTAGACGTAATTGGAAAGTTTCTTCCCTAAATCTGGAGTATTTCTGCCTATTTAGATTTACATAATATAAACGGAACGGTACGCAACAGAATTCGTTGCGAAATTAGCATTTGTAATTAACATCTACATATTTTGAAGAATGCGTATGTCTATACATTCATCAAGACATTAATTTTGATCATAACCTAATTTGTCGTAAAATAGTTTTCTGAAACTGCTATATTTATCATAATATTACAGATAAATTATTTTATATTTTGTAATTTTTAGGGTTCCGTACCAAAATGGTAAAAAAGGAACCCTTATGGTGCGACTTCGTCTGTCTGTCTGTCTGTCACACCTGCGTATTTCAGCAACTACTAATGCTATCAACTTGAAATTTGGAACAGTTATAAAAAATGCTTGTCCAACTTTATTGCAAATGAAAAAATATTTTTTTTTTTTTTATATTCATTGCAAAAGGGGCCGGAGTCGGGGTTCGAAATTTTAAAGTGGGGTTACTAGGTCAAATGATATATCATATGAAAGGGCTTGATCTCCACATTTCAAAATATATTTTTATTTTATTTTATGTCTCACAGTTTTCGACATATAATGAAAAATGTCCAAAAAAATACCATTCCCCCCCCCCTTATCTCCGAAGTTTGCGAGGCGAAAAATCTGAAATAATTAGAATTGATAGGAATTGACCCAAATATGGCACCAAAAATAAAACGATGTTCCTAACTAGTACAGTTTTTTCAAAATCATCAAAATTAGTTTTGCGGTCCGGTTTTTTTCACTTTGTACGTCCAAAACTGATACGGAACCCTCGGTGCGCGAGTACGACTCGCACTTGGCCGGTTTTTTAATTAATTAGTAAAGTTATGACAAAGTTTTATAACGATGCAAAATAATTACAAAGAAAACAATTATTAAAACTAGTTGATTAGTTTACCAACAATACTGATTGCTTATTAATTTTAAAATTATTTTTTGGCGAGAGTTTCATTATTTTCACACCTACAAGTAACTAATACAATAAAAATATAATTACATTGTTTCTAAAATATGTAGTACATGCACCACCAAACATTCAGCAAAACAAAAGTCTAGGTAACATGCCTACACAATTTCTAAACATTTGCATTACTTTTTGATGTACTCACATTAATTTAATTTATCTCGTTTTGTGGAAACAGACAGTTTCAAAGAGACTTAGCGCCCAAGTTGAGGCGATGAAGTTTCACACTATTGGAATAGGAGTGGAGTAGGAAATTAATATAACTACCTTAAATATTTATCACATCCCCTTCTCACTGAAATTGAGTTGAATACAATTAGAAACAACGATGGAGTGAATATTTTCAATACCTACGGTACGTTAGGTATTCAAAAAGGGAGTTTATGGTACGCTTCATAGATGGGTTTATGCACTGAAAAAAACCCGAAATCGGGTTTATTCCCAGAGATAAGCCCGTCTATCATACATGTTTCTATAATTTAACACGTAAAGTCTGGTTATCAGTCTATGTTTGTAATTATTATAATTTTATACTTTGATTTATGTAATTGATGTGTTTATGCCGTGTAAATCAATAAAATAAAATAAATAAATAAATAGATAATAGTATAGGTAATTATAAATAGGTAAGTATATTATTAGCCAGTACACTTTTTTATTGTAATGAGAAACGTCAACCCTTTTAAAACGAGAATATCAGAAAACATACAGCACGAAAGAGCATAGTCAACTACCAAAAACCATTTCTATTAACCAAACAAAAACTCACACTATTTGCCTCCAGCAAAAATCGGGAATAGAAATCCTCATATTTATGACGAGCATAAGAGCAGATTGCGGTGTTGATGGCAATAATAACTCCATGGTTTTTTGTGCCGTTGGTAGTGAAAGATATTGCGACTAATGCTCAAAAGGGCGAGTCCTACTGCGACGTTTTATTGAATAACGACCGCTGACGCCGTGCCGAGGTAGATAAGCGGACCAGAATATTGTGACCTCTGCTTTACTTTCTCTATGGCCTGAATTTTTGGGAATGAGTAGAATTTTTCTTTATTAACTTTAAGGCCCGTATTTTAGAACGATACTCGAGCACAGATCTCAGCTTGAGCATCGATTTAAAGCCATTTGATTGGTTGAAACTTGTTTCAATCTATGCTCAAGCAGAGATCTGTGCTCGAGCATCGTTCTGTAATACGAGCCTTAGACTATTAAAATTTTCATGTGATAATGTAGTTATTTTCATGTGATATTTTGCCATTTGCTAGGCTATGATTTTTTATGTTATAAAAATATTACATAATATTATGTATTTCTCAATACTGACTTAGATATTTTTTAATTATGTTGTATATAGCAATAATTGGCGCAGACAATGTCTTTTTTACTTATTTCATATTATTTATAATATTGTTGTGTAGATTTATTATGTACCTAAATAATTTGTTCATATTGTCTGGTAATATTAACTTATGTAAACGTAGTATTTTATTTTAAGAATTTATCTGTTAACGACGATGGTTTATTTACTTTTCATAATAAATTGAAGTTAAATTAGTAAACTCTTAACTATCCTTACTTAAAGTACATTTTCTTAATATTAATACATTCATTATAATATAATAGAGTATGCACAAAACGTCAGAGCTCTAGGCAATTGGTCGTTTGTAAAAGTCAAAAGCAGTTTGACTCGCACCTGACCCTCGTCGGCAACATCATCACATGTGTACCGTTTTGCTGCTGTCGCTTTAATTAAAAGGACATCACTTTTTACTCACTCTAATAAAGAAAGTAGGGATAACACAAAAATTACGACTTGAGAGTGACAAAGGACAAAGACCGCTAAATTAAAGGCAATGTTGTTTCCTTAAACAACGACTTGTACCAAAATTAATTAAAAACTAAAATAAAAATTGACAAAACAAAATTTTATGAAATTCAGTTTCACAGAAATCTAAATAAGTACATTATTTTAGTTCCAATCTAGTTTCCAAAAGCATGAACAAAAACATTTTTATAAAGTTGACTTTGTTAGTCCAATCCGAATAAGAAATAAAACGAACGCAAAAAAATAAAACCCAATATAAAATAAAACATTGAGTGACGTTATTGTTTCGTGTTCTACTTTTCTCTTATTTTGAACGGCTGTTCTCGAACAAGGAAAACGATAGCGTACTCTCGACTTGAAAAAGATTTAGTAAAAAGATCCATTAAGCACCCATCCAGCTGGATGCGTCCAATAACAAAGCAAGGTGCTTTTTAACAATTTCCTAATAATTATAATCTTCCGCTCTGACGAGCTGGGACAAAGATAGAAATTAACATATTTCTTTAATTTTCAAGTCGACTATTGTCCCAGAAAATTAGACATCGGGTGAACTTAATCGTTAGTCCAGCAATTTGCTGTAAAAATTATGTGGCATGGGAGCCAATTAGAAGGAATAAAGGTTACAGCGTAGGGCCAGCACGAAACGCGGCTTTGTGATCGTTAATTCATCTTAATTACCTTTTTTGATGGACTTTTCGAAGGTTGAAATCCTCGGTCATGGATTCAAAGGGATGGACTTACCTACTTAATATTCCGACGAAGTATAAAAGCGTCGAGGGGACTGTGTATTACAAGCACAATATTCGTAGTACGTTATTGGGTGTTGATGAATTAAGTGAGGTAAGGTGAAATAAACTTCAGTAGTTCTAATAGTTTATGGTTTTGTTCAATTTATTCCTTGACGTAATGTAAGTGATGTTATTTTAAGTTACCAATATTGTTTGTTTCATTTTAAGCTTATAATATTTGCTGTAAGATCGTAACAGGCTTTTGTAACAGCGAATGTAACTGATGATATAAATATTCCCCTCCTAATTATTCTTAATAAAATTAGGCGATACCCATTTATGAACAATACAACATTTGCGCACACCGCAAATTAAATCGGGTTGGCTACGCCTTGCGGTCCTACAACACATTACCGGGATAATGAGTAATAAATCTAAAAAGACTAGAGCAAAACAACGACAACAGCGATATTAAAAGTTTCACAGGACGCGTAGGCTCTTTAAAATAATGGGCTTGTACTACAAACGCGTAAACGAGAGCGTAAAACCCGGGCTGTTATTATAAAATCTGAATTTCATTAACCATAAATAAGTGGACCAATTTGTCGAGGGAGAGCATAATTGCGTCCATGTCCACTCTCCGGGCATCGACATCAATATTACTCTTTTTTTTACTGGGATCTGGACGCTGGAACTACTCCAATTTAAACATAATTTGACCCGAAATTATTGCTTAATTATTTTCTCTTGTGATAAATATTATTGTAATCGGTTCCGATAATGACAGGATGTGGATAAAAAGGTTGATATTAGTCCTGTTATATTTTTTCGAAGCAGAATGAACTTCATTAAGAAGGGTAAATAAACGAACCAGATTATTAAAATTCATTTCAAAAGTCCAATATTAGCTTAAGTATCCAATTTCGTGGTCGCAAATATGAAACGTGTCTTGTAAATATCGCAATGCTTAACTGCAGTCATAAACGTATAAATGCTGCCACTTTCAACCGAGTCAAATTTTATTTATCCTTGGGGACAATTTCCTCTTGTCAAGCGACGGCCACCCGGGCATTCGCTATAATGAGAAAACGACGAAATCAACTTGGCCCAAATTAGACGCATACTGGCGCAGTTTACATGGGGATCATAATGTAAATCATTGATATTATGATAATGTCCATTTATTTCACTCTGCTTCGATAGGGTCGAGTCTGAATAGACAAACTGAATGGTACCTACATGAGGTGCTTAAACTATCATGTCATGATGAGAAGCTGCAACAGCTGTTCTGTATTAAATCTGAGTAGAATCTAGGGTAATACCAAATTTTTAAAAACGTTAGCTGTTGCATCAATATTTTAATCACAGACATAATTTAAGCATAACCTTTTGAACATTCTAGTCGTATATTTTAATAAGTTTTTTCCGTCAGTGATTGTAACCATTAGTTTTAACAAATTGTTGTTACAAATAACTTCATTTATTTGTAAAGTTTCACGCTGAGCGTAAAGTTAACAGTTTTATAATTAATAATTCAAGTTGTGAAATATTTGTTAATCATAAAAACCAAACGGGCTTGAGAATATTGAATTATTACTGATATTCATATTTCTATGTTTAAACAAATCATTATAACGTCTCTACTTCCTACTTAACTTCATTAACGTTGTTTATTCAGTATGGTTAACACTTGATAAATGTTCATCGATAGTACTCGTATAATTTGATAACGATGTGAAAGGGCGAGCCCTCTCCAAATTTTTTCGTCGGTTAAATCATCCGTGACTTTAAGCAGTAAAACTGTTGTTATGTACACTTGGTCCACATTTAGGGCTATTTCCCTTCATTAATAAATAGCAGTAAATTACACGATGAGCCACTTTACTGTCCTCTAATAGAGGTATCTATTACTTTATTGTTGGACGACGGTATAAAATATGCACGATTTTGTATGGGAAATGGAATACGGTGTATGTCTGGCTTTAATTTTTAGTACACTATTTTACCGCTACTTATTGTTACTTTGTTAAGTTTTTACAGTCAAAATTGTGACACTGTTTTAACGATATTTTAACATTAGATTTTATTAATATAATAATATAAGTCTGTAACTGTTTCACTAGAAATCTGCATACATTCAATTAAATCATTTATATCTACAATATTATGTAAAAGTTACTCTGAATTTATATTTATTTTCCTTAAGAGAGGAATATTTATAAAGCTCATTAAATTGTATTTTGCTACAGCACATGCAAATCACCATTACCATCAAAACACTGTCCCAAAAAAATATTCCACGTTAATTCGACATAAATAAATAAAAGTATGCAGCATGTAAGCCGAGTGTGTCGTCACTTGTAGCTGAAACGTTACGTTAGCGCCACGTACAATTAAAGTCATGATCAGTATCTGTTCGCCGAAGAGTTCACCCCTAACTTCGGTAATGTCATCAGACGAAAATAATTGTAGACTAAACTGTATTAAGGCAGACGGGTGGCAGGACATGTGCGCTTTAACAGTAACGACACCCGACAATGTGGTAGGTATGTGTTGAAGTATTGATGCAGAAGTTCAGCTAAGATTTAAAAATATTAGAGGAATTTTTTTGGGCCACTGAGTTGTCGCTATTCGTTTGTTACTCTATTGTCTATTACTCGTTTCTTTCTTGCTATTAGAGGCCTTAACACCATTTTAAGCTACTCTAAACAGATTTAAATAAATGATGATAAGCTGCTTGCTATTTTTTCATCCAGATTTATGGCGAGTTAAATAAAAATAACGTTCATTTCGCTAAAACATAAATAAACTATGCTTCTATATTTTACATCAGCGCCAAGGTACTCCATTATCAGTCTTTTGAAAAACAGTGTAAAACAAATCTGCTGATAATCCTGTACAGTGACAAACAACGTCGACTTTCAAGATAACATTTTAAGTATTCTTAAACTTTTATGGCGAAATATTTTATGCTTTGGTGCCATAACTGGCTGAGCGGTAGCAACGATCTTTGATAAAATAAATGACGCGAATTATGCAACTTAGCGCGAAGTGCTTTTATATGTGCGTTTGATTTGCCGCAAGTCACTTGCAGTGCTTTTACGACTTGCAAGTTCCCTTTGGGTGGGTTATTTTAAAACTGCACGACGGGGTTATCATTCAGCTCTATCGCGATTTATGACTCTGTCTTAAAACGCGGAAAATTTATATTGGGATTCTTGAGTATGCTATCCGATTGGCATTCCAATTCGGAATGGTTAATAGTTGTATGGATGGCTTTAATGGGATAGATAGGCAAATTGTGAACATAATTTGTCAGGTATGTGGAAATATGTTAATAATAATGGAGCGCCTCCGCAGCCGGCGCCGGCTCCCAAAAATAACGCCGTTGGGAACCGGAGTAGCCTTGGAGTAGCAGCGATACCAGACGAAAATAATTGCAAACTACCGTAGCAGCAGATTAATGTTGCCGTGTTTTAAATTGAATTATCTACCTTAGACTGACTTTTAAATTACAGTGTCAATGTAAAACAAAATAGGGGGTAGTCGACGGAGCCCCGCTACGCGGGGCTCCTATTTCTGTCTGCCAGGTTAAAAGTAACTTCGCTTCGCTCGCTCTTGGAACCTAATTAGGTATGTTACTCAAATGAAACATGAAGGGGGGCTCGTGGCTAAATGACAGCCACGCTGATCGATCGATCTACGAGGTTAAGCTGCGCTTGCCGCGGTCAGTCCTTGGATGGGTGACCGTTCTTTACACATCGAGACCCCTCCGTGCCTCGGAGAGCACGTTACAACAGTCGGTCCCGGTTGTCATAGGAATATCTTTGACAGTCGTTACGGGTAGTCAGGAGCCCAAATGTCTGACAACTGGTCTAACATTCAAATACCAGTATTTCCCAATAATTGGGTTGTGGAGGTCAGATGGCAGTCGCTCCATGTAAAATATTGATATTCAGCCGCAACCAGTTAGACTGGAAGCCGACCCCAATCATGTTTGGGAAAAGGCTAGGCGGATTATGACTCAAATGAAACATGAAACGTTTTTTTAATTATGCCAAATTGCCAACCCCATTTTTTTTTCCTATTGATAGAAAAAATTGTATGTACAGTACTCCCAAATTAATAATGCGCATAGCAATCTTCGACACTCTTCGGCAACGGTCGTATTCCCCGAGCGTCGGAAGACGATATGTATATAGAGTGGTTAAGTGCATTTTCTTCATGCATTCACTCGCCGCCTGACGCTCGCCGTGAACGGACGTGTCGCTCCGCGCTCACTGTTTACGACGCTGTCAAGCCGCCCTTCTCGTCACGCTCGCTCGTGACGTCATCGTAGTCACCCGACTACAACCATTTAATCAAAAGCTGCCTTTTTCAAGGCGGTGGCTGATTGCTGTTTCTTTACCCGCGTTGTGTAGCTTCACCTAGGCCCCCTCAGGGCAAAAACCACAGTTTCGTGGTCCTCGGTGGAAACCTTACGGTGTCAACGAAACCGAGTGGGGTGTTGCCCCAATCACACCCGCCGAGCCCCTTCAGGGTGAGGCAGTCAATTGGAGTCGGGAGCTAGACCACCGGCCTTGGGGGGTCTCCTAGTCGGTCCTAGTCTCTGATTTCGTCCACAGCTACACACCTAGTGTCGTTAGGGTGTTGTCTAACACCCTTAGCGCTAGACTGGTCAGGGCCCCGTTCGCACAATAAGACTGGCGACGGGTTACAAGCTTAGGGCACACCATAGGCACTCACCTCCCTGTCTACACCCGACAGGGAGGGTTACACATCCCCGGGCTCATCCACCCGGGGAGTTAGGTATTTAGGGTTCTTAGGACTCCTACGGGAGTAATGTTAGGTTCCTCTCAGTAGTTTAGTAATACTTCTAAGATGGAGAGCGCCGATCCAGCGCTCTCCATTTTAAAGGCGATTATCGCCGATTATCCCGCCATTAGGGAGAAATATGGGCATTTGATAGCCCAGACCATCGGGCCAATAGCCCTAGGCCCCCCGGAATCCCCCGATCCCGATTACGGCCCCGTTAGCCCCGCTTTTAGTTCCGGGCCCGCGAGCCCAGTCCTCCCTAGCAACGAAGGAGAGGTAGCCTCCACCGAGGCACTTTCCTTCGAAGTAGGATTATTGACGCCTCTATTGTCTGAAAAGACAATAGAAGCGACAACAATGGTCGCTTCTAGCGAAACACAACCGCGCCCCGTACCTGCGATTCCGGAAATCGCTCCCATTGTCTCCAACAATCCCATTGTTGAAGCAAATTCCGCCGAAACCGGCACACCTGCGCAATCCTTTGTGCAGACCGCCGAGGCCATGGACACCTCCCCTGTGTCCGATTCCGAAAGCGAGCCCTCTCTGAGTGACTCGAACCCCTCTTCCTCCGAGGAAGAGGGATTCCAAGTGGTAACCCACGGGAAGAGGAAGAGGGCTACCCCTCCCTCCTCTAAGGCTTCTAAAGCCAAGAAAACAGACGCGGCTCCCCGCGCTCCCACCCCTCTCCCGTCGGCCGCTTCCCAGGCCAGCCGCCCTTCCAGCCCTAGGGCTAACGCTGCTCCTGCAGCATCCTCAGCGTCCTCCAAAAAGGAGCGCCCTCCCCCACCCTTATATATTCATGATAAGGGAAAATGGACCGATGTGTCCAAAATGTGTAGTAGCCGCTCAATTGGCTACACAAAGGCCATCTCTACCCAGATGGGTATTAAGGTCAGTGTTCGGTCGTCCGATGATTACCGATCATTAGTCAAATTATTGAAAGGATTCCAGATATCCTTTCACACGTACTCCCTTCCGGAGGAAAAGCCAATTCGCGTGGTAATTAAACGCGTTCCCAAGGAGTTTAACTCCGAAACTATACTAAGCGACCTTCAGTCGCAAGGTATCCCCGTCATAGAGGTACACCGCATGCACCGCGGAGGGTCGGAACGCCAACCCTTCGACATGGTGCTTGTGGTGTGCGACCCCGTAGAAGGCCACCACCCCATCTTCAATGTCCGCTCAATATGCCACCTATCCGGCATATCAATTGAAAAGCCGTACAAAAACGGTGAAATCACGCAGTGTCACAACTGCCAATTCTACGGGCACTCGCAAAGGAATTGCTTTGCGAAGCCCAGGTGCGTCAAGTGCCTGGGTGACCACGGCACTTCCCAGTGCGAGCGCCCTAAAGATCGCACTCTTTGCGACCCTCTTGGCCCACCCAGCTGCGTGCTCTGTGGTGAATCCGGTCACCCGGCTAACTACCGTGGTTGCCCCAAAGCCCCCAAATCCTCCCGCAAATCGGCCAAGCGTAATAACGCCCGCCAAAAGAGGGAGAGCCCCACTGTCCCGATTCCCTCGGCGCAGTTACCCGCTAGGCTCAGTCCACAGAGACCCTCTCCGTGGAACCAGCTCAATCACCAGAAAGCCTTCCCGGCTTTGCAGGTGGTTCCCCCAACTTCAACCCCTATCCCCGCGCCGATAGTCCCCCCCATCGCCGCGTCACCCCCTGCGACCGCTCAAGTAGCGCCTGTCACCACCGAACCCGCGTCCGCCCCCAAACCCGCGTCCGCTCCCAAAACTGCGCCCGCTCCCAAACCCGCGCCCGCTCCCAAACCCGCGTCCGCTCCCAAACCCGCGTCCGCTCCCAAACCCGCGTCCGCTCCCAAACCCGCGCTTGCCCCCGCAGCCGTGCCAGCCGCCGCCGCGTACCCCGCCCCCACAGCCCGCCCCGCTTGCAACGTCTCAGATGTCATGTCGGTTGCTAGTCCCATTATAAAGCTGACGTCGGTGTACATGAGCCCCAGGGCATGTGAAATGTCGCAAGCCATACGCGCCAACGAAGGCAACCCATTTGCACTCTCGCAAATATGGGAAAGCTACCAGGACGTCATAGCCGCCCTGCAAAACCTCAGATTTAACCCTTAGTATGGATAGTACAAAAGAAAGGTGCAGAGTCAAACCCCGATCCCTTAATTTAGGCTTCTTTAATGCCAACGGCATTAGAAATCAACGCGATGAGATCGCCACCTTCCTCCGCGACCATCAAATTGATATATTCCTCGTACAGGAGACCTTCCTAAAGCCCAGCACGCGTAACCCGTCAATTGCCAACTACCAAGTTGTACGCAATGACAGGATTCGCTGCCACAAGGGTGGAACTCTCATCTACCACAAAAGGTCACTGTACTGCATACCTATGGATCCCCCACCTCTTTTGCAGTTAGAGGTCTCAATCTGTCGACTAGGCATGACAGGACATCAACCGATCACTTTAGTATCGGCCTACCTCCCTCCCTCTTCCTCCGATAACAACGATCTTAAAAAAGATCTTGAAACACTTCTTGGCTTGAGTAGCTCCGTTATCATAGCGGGCGACTTTAACGCCAAACATATCGCCTGGAACAGCCACTCGAATAACACGAGAGGCAAGCTCTTACACCTTATGTGTGGCCAACTCCACTTTGACATCATCGCTCCGATGAATCCCACTCATTTCCCTCCCAACCCAGACCACCGTCCTGACGTCCTCGACATAGCGCTTCTTAAGAACGTGAACCTCGGTTTGCGCTCTATTGAGACGCTACAAGAGCTCGATTCGGACCATAGACCAGTTGTAATGGTTCTAGGCCCTCTCACGGGTCCTAGAGATCCCGATCTTACCAAGACCGTTACGGACTGGGGGAAATTGAGCGAAGGCTTAAAATCCACCCGGTCCGTACACTTGGACTCTATCCCCGACGCTATTAACACAGTCGACGAAACGCAGGCGGCGGCCTTCTCGATCGGCAGTCACGTGCAGTCCATCTTGGACGACTCTTCGAGGCAGGTTCCAGCGATGGACGACCATCGCTGGAGGCTGCCCGATGATGTGCGTGCTCTGCTGACCGAGAAGAACGCGGCCATCCGTGCGTATGACGCTTTTCCCTGTGAAGCGAACCGTGCTCATATGCGCTATTTACAGAGATCTGTAAAGAAACGCATAGCAGAAGTGCGGGGAGCCCGCTGGGACAAGATGTTGAGCGAACTCGAACCGACCCATCAGGCTTTTTGGCACTTGCAGAGGAAGTTAAAATCCGAACAGGTGACTTCCATGCCCCCTTTAGTACGTCCCGACAAGTCGATCGCCTTCGACGACGAAGACAAAGCTGAATGCCTAGCCGACAGTCTTGAAGCCCAATGCACGCCTAGTACGCTACCAGTAGACCAAGCCCACCTTTCCCGGGTAGACGCTGAAGTCGAACGTAGAGCTACGCTCCCTCCCGTAGACGACCCCGATAATCCCCTGCCCCCCATCACCCCTGATGAAGTGCAAGATCTCATTAAGGGGCTTAACCCCAAAAAAGCTCCTGGCTCCGACGGCATCACCAACAAAGTGATTAAATTATTCCCCGCCCACCTCATACTGCTAATGACCGCCATCTTCAATGGTGCATTAAGCAATAATATATTCCCACAAGCGTGGAAAGACGCTATAGTTATAGGCATCCATAAACCCGGTAAGCCCAAATCCGAACCCTCTAGCTATCACCCCATTAGCCTCCTCAAGGTTTTCGGGAAGATCTACGAGAGGCTAATTTACAAAAGACTCAAGGATTACGTAGAATCCAAGAGTCTCCTTCCTGACGAGCAGTTTGGGTTTCGACCCAGACACTCTTGTATTCATCAAGTCCACCGTATTGTTGAACGTGTAAGCCATGGCTTCACATATGGAACGATGACAGGCATAGTATTTTTCGATGTGGCAAAAGCCTTCGACAAAGTCTGGCACAACGGCTTATTGTACAAGCTGTACGAACTCGGAGTGCCAGATCGTCTCGTGCACATCATCCGAGACTTTTTGTCGAATCGCACCTTCCGCTATCGCATCGAGGGAGGCGCTCTCTCCTCCCCTCATCCCATAAAAGCCGGAGTCCCTCAAGGCTCCGTGCTGTCCCCCCTCCTGTTCACGCTGTACACAAGCGACATTCCCAAAAAGGGAAAGGCCCAGCTGGCTTTATTTGCTGACGACACGGCAATCTATTACTCAGGCATCAGCCCCGATAGCATAGCCCGAAATCTACAGACCGCGGTCAACGCCCTAGGCGATTGGTTTCGGAAATGGAGAATCGAAGTAAACCCCGATAAGAGCCAGGCGGTTTTGTTTTCCAAACCGCGCACTCCTCCTGATAACCCCTCCCCGATCACCATGTTCGGCAAGCCGATCCCTTGGGATAAGCAAGCCAAATACCTGGGCATCATCCTCGATAGGAGATTGAACTTTATCGAGCACATAAGGACGGTCCGCTCTCGCGCCGCCTTCGCTCTCGGTCGCCTCCACTCCATCCTAAATGCACGTAGCAAGTTGGCACTTAAGTACAAAGTGCGCACTTACGTGACTTGCATACGCCCCATCATGACCTATGCTGGCGCTGTGTTCGCACACGTCAAGGCATCTCGAATCCATAGGATGCAAATCATTCAAAACAGGTTCATGCGAAAGGCCACGGGAGCTCCCTGGTACGTTCGTAATGATCGCCTGCACTTAGATCTAAAACTGCCCACCATCCAGCAGTGCTTGAAACGCGCCTCCAAGCGCTTCTTTGACTCTGCCCCGAACCACCCGAATCCTCTGGTGGTATCGGCCGCCCGATACACCCCCTCTCAGATTAGCAAAATTCGCCGCCCGAGGCATGCTTTAAATACTCCCGATGATGCTATCACCTTACTGCAAGAGAGCAGCAGGGAGACCAGTACTCTGCGTAGGTACAAACACAGACCGGCGCCATTCCGACCTCGCCGACGAGGCCCGTCGCGACGTCCCCATCATGACCCGAGTCCGCCGCCGCGTATGACTCAGTCCCTTAACCGACCCTTGCTCGAGCCAGCCCGCGCTGAGCCTGTAGATTTAAATATGTCCCTAAATCATATTAATCCGTTCCAGCTAGTAGCCTCTCCCTCTAGTTGTCCTCCCCCCAGCGACGCCCTAAGCCGAGGTCCGTACCCCAGTAGGGGGTGCCCTTAGCGTGTGGTCGCTTAGTTTGTAGTTGTTATTTAGTTTTAAGCCTGGCTGGAGGCATTTGTAAGTCCTCACCAGATGACCGGTTAAGCAGTGACGGCTGTTAGAAGCCAACTGCGAGAGGCCCTTCAAAAAAAAAAAAAAAAAAAAATTTTCTTCATGCATAATTTAGTAGAATATTATGTGTTTTGTGCTAAAAGAGAAAAATATTGATTTATCAGTAACGATAACAACGAGTTATTTATTTGTTGTATTATTGCATTATGTACTAATATACTTTGTAATATTATTTATTCCTATATCTATTTGTTTATTTATGCATGTATATCTTTCTATTTTTATATAAGCCTAAATCTGATTTTTTAAATGTTTTTCTAGTACTTAAAATGTATTTAACGTAGGTATTTTTAATTTTTAATATTAAAAAACCGTGAAAATTGGTAGTAATTTACCTATTTTACAAAATAAAGTATTTACATTTGAATAAGATAATTCAAGTGGAAATTAAATTCACCTTTGAAAACAAAACCAAGAAGGGTGTGTAATAGCAGCTCTATATAATTCCACACAGAGAGAACACGTGCAGTCGCCTCCAATAATGACGACTATAAAGACGACTGACGGACCTTTGACTGACCGGCGCGGCGACCGCCCGAATTGTTTTCGATTGTGTACACATGATATTGATTCCTATTTCTTTCGAACAAAGTGCAAAATGCAAGTGCATTGTTTAGGGCTCTTACGATTCAATGATTCGGGTGTTTCCGGGAATACGACAATTAGCGAAGATCTGCATGAGCATTATTAATTTGGGAGTACTGTAAGGTTCTATTGATTTAAAGAAGATTCTAATGGGTTCTCATGACGGAAAAAACCTAAGTGCTCGATTTTTTGCAACTAAATTTACATTTACACTCGTCATCATCAAAGTTTCATTTTTATTTGAAATCGCTTGGATTTCAAATAAAAATGAAACTTACATTAATAATAATCCTAATTTCAGGGGGCCCAGTTAGTGAGTTGGCATGTCTCCGTCTGCCATTTTTACGTGTGCACATACATTGTTTCGGCAGGTGCCATAGGTTCCTATAGTTCCCCTTAACTTAGTCCACTACTATCCCACCACAATAGCCCAAGTAGTTTCTTTTTTCTTATATATTGCAATAGTCCTGCATAAGCTGGTGGTTGTCCTTGGGTGTATTTCTATAGTGCATACAGGGATAATCACCAGCTATGTCACCATTAAATTTTATGAAAAAGCTGTCATAAAGGGCCTCTGCGTGTTGGCTTCGGTCCCGCGCACGCCTTCAAAAGGTCCGAGACTCTTAGTCCCGTGTAACAGAGACAAATCCTAATAACAAACTTGACACTATAAATCGAATGAAAATCAGATGGCTAGAAAAAAAATATTCCCATAACAAAGATGGTAGTAGGTAGTCCCGTATTTTTTTATGGACCAACAGGAAATTATTCAGAACGGCAAAGCATCAAGCCGGCACTAAACTGATTAATATGCATTTAATATCCTTCTGTGTTCACGAGATCCCTGGAGTAATTTCACTCAAATTACCAATGCATTATTTATATGTAAATGAAAATGTATGAATTCCTTTGAGATGTACTGTTTTAATGGTTGTAAGGGTGAAAAGTTTTCATCGCTTCCGCCTTTTTAACTTTGATAAAAAAAATGAAAACGATGTTTATCAAACTTTTGCTTTCATGTCTAAAAGCATCTGGGATTGTGTACCTATAGGTAGATATGATCTTAATAATTGATTGCTACGCAACTTATGTTTGAATAAAACAGTTTTAAATACTTTTAGGGTTCCTTATGTGTAGGTGCCAATGGGACGCTATTACTATGCTGTCTGTCCGTCCGTCTGTCTGTCACAGTGTTGTATCTTATGTACCGTAATAACTAGCCAGTTGAAATTTTCAAACAATACGTGCAAGTATGGCCGCTATCATGGAAAATAATAATAACAATAAAAAATCAAAACCCAAGGGGAATGCCCATACAACCAGAATGGAACCCTTAGTGCGCGAGTTCGACTCGCACTTGGCAGGTTTTTTATATTGATATTAAATACAAGGTGTGCCAAATTTGTTACTGCAGAGGTGCAGAGCCTATATTTGCGAACCTTAACACCAATTTGGGATATTTAATCCTGGTTATTTTTTACAGTCATAATTATGTTGATCGCCAAAGGTTCTTTGATTATACGTAATAACTACATAGGTACTTAATAATTGTAAGGTTTTCATTAATTGTCCTTGATGAAGGTGCCTTGCAAGCGCTGAAGCAATCGTTTGAAGGAAAATATAGTACCTACTAAGTGCTTCTAACCAAAATTTGAAAAACCTGCATGTTCTAAGAGAACTTTTTAGTTAAAGGGAGTAAAAAAAGTGAGCTCTGCCCGTGTTTACAGCGCTTGATGTCTATTTAACCCGAAAGCAGTCTGACTTTTTGTGGTCGTGTTCAACTCCAAAATTTGCAAGTTGATGTCAAAGCATGGTAGGTAATAAAATAAAAACTAGGGTCTCATGTCCTCAGGCGAGGAAACTTCAGGGAAAAATGTTTAAACGACTTTGTGCTGCAAGCTTGTGTGAACTTTGTAAATTATTGTTTAAAATGACTACCTACGCAAAAAGGAAAGGAAGCCCTTAAATTTTTTATCGTATATATTATATAAAACCTTTTCCTATAAAAACATTTTATTACCCGTGTCCAAAATACATTGAAACTGAATCAATTAAACGATAATAATAACTCATCCTCTTATCAAAGCAGATGACCAAATTAAAACAAAACAATAACCAGTCGATTCCAAAGGTTATTGATCAAACTATGTGTTATCTTCTGTTGGCTTTGTCCGATTTGTCACCAGCATCGCCGTCACAGGGCAATTAGTGGGACCACCCAGGACTCGTCAAAACGGACGGCGACGCCCGTCAGCTAGGACCGGCTAAAACAATTTGTAACGATACAAAAAGGAAGGAAGGCTGATAATTGTAGACAGTAGGCGTTCTGCTTTTGTTTTGGCTCAAATAATGGTGTCATTCTGAGTATTGTGTGCAGATGACATAATTATGTCTAACAACGTTTCATAGTGGTTAACTTCTGTGCTGTTTCTTACGTGAATTTTGTGCACATGTAGCTCTTTTATGGTTCCAAGACATTTTATAGTTAGCAATATAAAAGCCAAATTAGTTAAGAAACAAATGAAAAAGTAATAAAGTACCGTACTGAATAAATTATGAGCATAATAGATATATTTTATTGAAGATAATTTTAAACTGGACAGATGGCTGCAGTAGCCGACTATTACTGCAAATTGAAACGATGTAATTGTTTATTTATTTGACACTCAAAATCTAGATAAAGGTTAATTTTATATAGAAGATTAAACAAAGTAATCAAGATCTTTATAGATTCTTAATAATTGCTATCTTTGAAAGGCCATAACATTTTATAGGGTCGTCAACTCGAACCTCCCAGGAGATTTATACATATATAAAATTTAATTATTTTCACAAATTATTGCTGTTCAAATAGGTACCTACACCAGTCCCTTATTTTCGCTCTTGTTTTTTTATATTCTTTATGCTTCGATCGCTTGGGTTTCCTGTGTCGTAGTTTTTCCTATTGGGAGAGATTCATCAACAGATAAGGCCACATCATCGACAAAAAGTTGGGCGAACCTCCGAAAAATCTCGTCAAAGTACAGCGCAAATCTTCTTCATCCAGAGCAGATGGTATCTCACACCGAGAATAATATCCCCATGAGCGATTTCCTTAATTTCGTGAGCGAATCAAGGGGATCGATCCGCCCTGATCGCTAGTTAGTGATAACGTTTATGGACGAACGCCGGTTCGCAAATAACGAGTATCTTTCTTTCATTCGATCACGACCAAAAGCGGTATTCGTGTCTGGATGTCAATTGGCAATAAGGTTGCGAACTTTGTTGAAGATACCGCGAGGTCGTCCGTTCTTGTTTTCGGTTTTTGTTAGGTGGTTATGAATGTGTTGCCGACGAGAGATAAACGATGTTTGTGTTGTTTGTGAAAATGTTTGCTTAATATGTAGTTTCTATCCTGTCGTATGGAGGGTGGGTAACCATATGAGTATAATAAAGGATTGTGATCGTTAAACATTATTAACTCATATTTATATATTACTTTCCAACCGTGATACTAAGCGCAACATTTCTTACGATGAGTTTGAGCTCATCTTGCTGTCAATTTCAGATGACGTCTGAGCACTTTCACAAAGTTAAAACGATCATTTTTTAGCAACAAAATCCTCAATTCCGTTTAATTTATGAGCATGAACACACTTCATTTTATTTTTTTAGATTTCCGATAATGTCTTCAAAATTAACTGCATCCAACAAAGCGTAACATATCCCGGATTAAGGAAAACCTTCACACCTTTGCGTCACCTAAGAAGCCACCACAAAAATCCCTTTTAAAAACAGCTTAAAACTTTTATCGGAGTGACGTGGCATTACCAGTGTGATCCATGTGGTGCTGAAACCCTATACAGTAGGTAAGCCATGGTTCGTCGACCAATCGCCTGCGAGGCGGCGGGCTTACTGCGCCGGGGCGAGGCTTTGTGGACGCTGTGTTCGGTTACATATCACATATTTATTGGAGTCCATGGTTTTAGTGCTGCAATGTCACTTGTAGTTCGTGTTAGAAATAGTTTTGGGAGATTGTATATAAGTTTTGAAGCGATTTGAAGCTTTAACTACGTAGCGCTAGGTGAAACTTTTACCTATTGGGTTTATTAAATTGATAACATTAGCATTGTAAAAAACCATAACTTTGTTTCATAAAATATTTACGTAACAACATTTAGTTTCGAGATTGAAAAATACGTAATAAATTGGTCGGTCGATTGCTTACTCGAACCCCAAATTAAAACACCTCATTTAAATAAATATTGTCCCTGAATCACCACAATCAATCGCTTCCAAATAAGACAACAGACCCTTCACACTTCATTAAACATATTCCACGAACTCGGAATTACTCATACACATTGTTTCAAACACAACCGACTCAGCGCGGGAGCAATTAAAGGCCCTTAAACGTCATCCGTGGATGACAGTCGCGGGCTGACGAAGTCGAGGCGTAATTGTCGATAATTCTGTCGTCATTGGACCCAGAACGGCCACCCAGGCCTCATCGCGTGTAATAAGGCCACACAGTGCTGCGTTCAGAATAGAGAGGACTAGACTTTGTCGTGCGAAATTTTGTTTTATTAGTTTACTGCAAGGTTTGGTTTGTAAGAAATACATTAGTTTTGAATACTTATTTCTTTTACCACGCCAATTTATGCATTCACAGATATTCATCAAGGTATTAGATACTAATATTATAAATGTAAAAGTTTGGATGCTTGTTACCTACTCAATCACGCCAGAGCGGCTAAACGGATCTTGATGGACACAGAGATAGATTATACCTAGTCTGGAATAGCACATAGGCTACTTTTTCCCGAAAAACACGGGCGAAGCCGCGGGCGGAAGCTAGTTATTTATAAAGAAGTGGTGAATCCGGCCCTATAACTAAACAATGAAAAAAAAAAAAAAACTGGAGAACAAAAGTCATTGATAAGACCTGCTTTACTTACAGCTGGCTTGATCTCAACAGTAATTAGGTACACAAGTCAAACCTTAGACCTAACATTTTACCGTCCACCAATAGACCTTAAAAAAATATATGACATCTTGCGAGAAGTTCTAGAAGCAATTCACGCATTACGGAGTTTTGCCGATAGCTTGAATTTAAAAGTACGATTGCCAAAAAAACCTTTTAATGCCATCTGACTCGATCATTGATCAAGGTGAAGTGGTTAAATTTATTTCACCTTTTTTTCTTCGTTTTATCTTCAAAATCAGATATCAAATCACTGGATACGACCTTACTTAGTCCAAACATATTACATTAAGCAAGTAAGACTATAAAATTAGAAGATGCCAAAGTTTTCGTAACTCTACCGAGTGTGTACTTAAAAAAGTTAGCACTCTTTCTTAGTATCGAGTCATAGAAACTTGGAATTATTGCAGCATCACAAAGTTTGGTCCTAATTTACCGTATCAATTTGTCGTAAAATGTTGTAGCTCTCTTTACTATGTACGCGTACTTTTAAGATCTAAGTAATCCTCGCATAAAAAGTTTTTCTACGAGTTCTTGCGTTTTTGATTAAGATGGTACTTTTGTAGCTTTTTGAAACTTTGTCGTAAATTGTATATCCTTTAGTTTTAAATGACATCATAAATGATTTAAATATTTGTCAAGTTTGGGAATAAGCATTAGTTTGCAGTTTGTAACATCAATTGCTTCATTTGTGGTAAAAATATGTGTTATTTGACGTGTTGATAGTCTTTACTCATTACAGTAACAAAACAACGAAAAACTAATAGTAAATTTTGTACTGATAAGGCTCATAACGATACTCAATCTCGACTTGAGCATAGATTTAAAGCAGTTTGATTGGTTGAAACTAGTTTTAAGTAATGCTTGAGTCTTGAGTTAGGTTCTGTAATAGGAACCATTGTTTAAAAATTCCACCCATAAAAGCGTTTCCACACAATCCGATCCGACATCGGTATCGGACGATACGATGTCAGGGCAAGTACCTAAATCCATGAAATACATATGTGGACCTGCTAAGGGAGCGGACAATATGAAAGGTAGATACATACGAGTATTTCAGACATTTTACTTGCCCCGATATCGTATCGACGTCCGATACCGATATCGGACCAGATATGCGGAAACGCTGTAAAGGGGTGAAAAGGGGTAGTAAGTAGGTAAAGTGTATGAACAAAATACGACATCGTGTTGTTTTCCGACTTCCAGACAAACGAAGTTGCGAAGACAGCTAGTTCAATACCATGTAGAATGTTAAAGCATGACTAGCAGGCTTCTGTTTACAAGAGCTATCAAAGTCTTACGCCCATTATAATGATTTTACAGCATCTTAAAAACTCTTTACAACCAGTAGCGTCGTCCCCATCTCCTGACACTACCAGTTATATTTAATTTGTTCATTAAACTTTAGACTAATCAATTTAATATCCATTTTATTACAGAAAACGAAGATGGCTTAAATTAAAGCTTCTGTAAGTACCTACCATTAATTTTAGATTAACTTGGTATTAATATTAGTGTTAGCCACGCAATTTGAACGTAGTTTCTTGTAACCAATCAGATTTAATGTAACTATTCTCGATTTTAAAATTAGTAATGTATTCATAGTTTTTTTGTTATCCATACCTCCTACCTAATCATTCTATACATATAATAATATAGGATAAAGCTGTAGAGTTTGTTTGTTTCTTGCTTGAACGCGCTTATCCCTGGAACTGCCAGTCGGGTTCGAAAAAATATTTTGTAGGTGATAACCAGATTCATAAGAAATAGTTAAGTCTATTTATCATCACGCTACGACCCCTAAGAGCCGAGCAGCGGGGGTAAAACCGTGGGGCATAGCTACGACAGCTAGTCCATGACATTACTCATTTTGACTATGTAAATGTATACCTATAAAGTGCTACTTTTCATTGTAGTAAGACTAATCTTCCAAAGGTCCATAAAATTAAAAATACCTACTCTTACTCTTTGTGTTTCCTTGTAGAAGACTCTTCGACTGTTAGCATCACTAATTTAAAAGTTGTAGATTTGACAAGGATGTGACAGAAGGACACACAAACAGACGAACATGACGTTACTATAAAGGTTTATTATGGAACCAAAAAATCTGTTAACAATGATGTTAACCTACTTACATCCCTCTTCGCCAACCATTTCAGATCGATTAACTAGACCTAAGAAAATGTCCACATCGTTCTTCACACAAACAGAAAGTATTGTATGCATCAAATATATTTATACGAGCAACCATTTTCATACAATAGCAAAGATGAATGAAACAAAGAACTCAATGCCTTCATGTATCGATGCACAGATAGGCTGAAACCGTCTGTCGCGACCAGTCAAAGGCAATGGAACTGACGTGCCTTTTCGCTGGGACCGATCCTAACGTTAGATGTCTGGTGGCGCCTAAATCTACATACGACTGGGGTCGTGTAGCAAAATTGAACAGCAATTCGGATCGTCTATTTTGACACATTTTCTATTGAAACGTCTATTTGATTGAGTTGACCGATGATCACACAAGTTTTAGAGGTGTTTGGTTAACAAAAAAACCTTAACCAATCGATATAAAGGTACTGGAATAACAATAAATTAGGAACCGATACGTTGATTTACATTCGCATTTTGTTATTCCAACAAAATAAAAGAGCTATGTCGAATCATTGTTAAAATACGCCACAGAAAGCGAAACAAAATTTAAATCGCTATCGGGTTTGCTTCGCTACATGTCGATAATGTATGCAGAAGTAAGACACACCAATAAAAATGAACGTTTCAAATATTAAGTCCTGTTCGACAACCGATAAACACATGTTTGGTTACGGTCTTGTATATGAACTAAATAAAAGAACAACCGTGTAAGTAATGATAATTATTGTTCTTTTCGCCCCATATCGAGTGTACTTTGTTGCAAACGTAGTCTTAAAACACATGTTTTATTGTACTAAAGTAATTTTCATGCCAGTAATACACGCTAGCTGTTTCACTAGTAGTGTACTTATTATGTTAATTTAAATTGGATTATATATGATTTTGACCTTAATAAAGATTATTACTGTGCTACGTAATTATGTGTGAAATTAACTTTTCGATATTAACACGTATAAGACAGGATTAACGTGGAATGTTAATAATGAAAATGACTCCACCAAAATTGGAATCGCTTAAAGTATTCGTTATGGATATGAAAAATAGATAACATCGGATCTTAATTTTATGTATAGTTTTGTATTGTATTCCGAATAGCAACTTTGTAAGGATAGAAGTCAGGTAAATGAATATGATTGTTGCTCGCAGCAAACAAGACAAAAAGTTAGGAATATGCTGACTTAACGTACACTGTTTTCTATTTTTAGGGTTCCGTACCAAAATGGTAAAAAAGGAACCCTTATGGTGCGACTTCGTCTGTCTGTCTGTCTGTCAGTCTGTCTGTCTGTCTGTCTGTCACACCTGTTTATTTCAGCAACTACTAGTGCTATCGACTTGAAATTTGGAACAGTTATAAAAAATGCTTGTTCAACTTTATTGCAAATGAAAAAAGTCCAAAAATATTTTTATTTTCATTGCAAAAGGGGCCGGAGTGGGGATCCGAAATTTCAAAGTGGGGTTACTAGGTCAAGTGACATATCATATGAAAGGGCTTGATCTACACATTTCAAAATATATTTTTATTTTATTTTATGTCTCACAGTTTTCGACATATGATGAAAAATGACCAAAAAAATACCATTCCCCCCCCCTTATCTCCGAAGTTTGCGGAGCGAAAAATCTGAAATAATTAGAGTTGATAGGAATTGACTCAAATATGGCACCAAAAATAAAACGATGTTCCTAACTAGTACAGTTTTTTCAAAATCATCAAAATTCCTTCACAAACAAACTTAGTTATGCGGTCCGGTTTTTTCACTTTATACGTCCAAAAATGATACGGAACCCTCGGTGCGCGAGTACGACTCGCACTTGGCCGGTTTTTTTTTAATATTCTTAACATTGTACAAGTTCTTTAAACTAAACTGTACTGTGTACAAAGGTAAAAGGTCTCCATAGCCTTTTACACCTTCCTGAAAGAATTTAACACAGCATTCTTTGATATAAATTCTCCGTAACTATCACCTTTACAACATTTTACAGCCGATAAAAGCCGTTTACTCGTCTACGTTCTCATTTATTTTTACAATACTCCCATTTTGCGCGACAAGTCTGTATTCGACTGAACTGTTCTGGGAAACAGGGCGCGTTGTCTGTCACATCCAATTGTACGCGGCCACCGTTTCGCAACCCCAACACATTAATTTCGATGCTATCTCCACAACGCTACAGAGTTATTTAAATGTACAACATCACAAAAGATTATTAACGTAAAGTGTCCAATGCGCACAATGACAATGACAACCCACCCCCTCTACCCAGTTTAATTTAGATTTCAACTGAAATACCTAAAGGCCGACAACTCTAATACGAGCTTGTTTCAGTCATCCAGTCAAGTTACAAGTCTAATGTTTTTCGATAGATTGGATTTGGATAGCACTCGCGTACCAAATTCGAATCGGCGTTTGAACGCTTTGGTAATACGCGTGCTCCGAGTTGAGACGTCGGCTTATATAGGTGTACAGAGTGGAATAGATTTCGAGCTGAGCCCTGCTTCACGCGTTGTCAGCCTGAATAAACTTCCAAATCGATTCCACAGCTGAGAGTGACACCCTTGGATAAGGTTGGCCCGCGTCTCGGCGTTTCTACATTTGCATAAAGAATAGAAAGACGAATATTGGATATGGGAGTATCTGCGACAGGGGTTTGCAATTTGCCGTTTTCTTTTTAAAGTATTCTTATTCAAAGTCATAACAATGCATGTAGTGCAATTCCAGAGATTGTTTGCGCTTTTCCACATTTACATACAGTACCTACCTATCAGACGTGCATACTTTGAAACTGTGGAAAATATAAGATAGATATTTCAAAATACTAAATAAATAAACCCTTAGTTAATATTGAGTATTTACACAACAAAATAAGTATAAATAAGTCATAATAACCCAATAGAAGGAAGCAACAAACTTTTATTTGCGTGAAATGTACATAAAAATGTCAAATGTTAACATTATGCCGCCCGCAACAGTTTTATTGCAGCCGGCTCGAGTCATTTAACACATCAACCTATTGGGGGTCTGAACATTATTGTATTGAAGAGATTTGAAGCATCATATTTGTTAAGTGAAGATAAAACGATATTTCTTGATCTATTTTCTCGTCAATGTTATGTGAGAAGATATAAAAATAAAGAATCACATAAAATTGACGAGCTGCACTAGATGCACTTGATGTTTCAAAGATCAAATAAGTGCAGCTACTTATGAGATCATTTGAACCGAAATTAAGTTTTAGATTTCATAAGCAAAATTAATTAATTCGGTATTAATAAGTTTTTACAGTTTATACTTAAAGTGCTACATACACAAAACTGTAAAAAATTCCAATTTATCCGCAAATGTATAGTTGGGGTTTTTTTTTCAAGATAATACTCGCACTTAATTTTCAACACATATTTTAACAGAAATTTCTCCGGGCTATTCCTTCAGAGATGACTAGATCAAAGCTCATTTTCTCTTGTAACTTTACTAAGTAATAACCCTTAAACCCAACATGTTATGTCCTGGGGCGGTGCCGACACAACTAATGTTGTTGAGCGCAGCCATGCCTGATAACTGTGCACAAATGAATAGGTCTGTGTTAGACATGACGCAACCAGCTCAGTGAAGTTGTCCAATATCGTACGTATAATTTCCTTTCCGCTATACTGCACTGCATCGGCTTTGAATTTAGACCTCCTATATTATACGTGTTAAAATATTTATTGAAGTAGGTATATACAGATCGATAGATTGAGAAAAGATGTAGGAGCTGCCCAAAGGACGTCGGCAGTTTTGGGCTTGATATGGTACAGTAATAAAAGCATAACCAAAAATAAAAATATATTTTAATTGTTTTTTGCCTAATTTATCTTAGAGATTAAGAATTGGAATCAAAAATCGAAATAAATAAGAAATAAAATGATTATGCCGTTGACATTTTGAAAAAAACAATAAAACATAAACGGGTGCATGCTGGCTGGCGCGTGCCTCCACAGAATAACATGTCGACAGCAACTAAAACCTTTGAATTGAGAACTCATTAGTCGGGCTGTACTTCACTGGATCATTCACACCATACTTAACCTCACTGTCACAAATACGAAGATTTCTCTTTAACCCAATTACGTACAAAAACAAATAAAAAATGAATTTAAATACTCTTGAAATACTCGATCACACCAAACTAATTTCATATCTGTACCGACATACACAATCTGAAGCCCCCCCCTATGGGCGTCTGCCGTGTCCTTTGAACGCAGATGTCTTGTTGCTTGGGTGACTCAATGACTCTATTTAGCAGCTGCACTTATTTTTTTATTCATAGCTGGTGATATTAGATTAATAACTAGGGCTTTTGAAAATCAGATAATCTAGGTAGTCAGTAACTGTAGGCTCTTCAGGTATCTAACTATAGGTACTCTTCTATTGGCAAGACTCATAATTTTCATCAAGGAACAAAACGTGATGCTACGTAATAATCTCTTAAAACCTTTCTAAGCCTAGACAATATATATATTTATTTTTTTAAATACGTTGCCCCACACTAGGATTTCTCCTGTATCGTGGGTGCATTTACAAACACAAATATCACATACACAAACAGCCGGATCTATGTGCAATGCGGGAATCGAACCCGCGACACGTTGCGCAGCAGCCAATCTCTCAGCCACTGCGACAACCGTGCGGTCAATTACTTGTAAGAACCATGTAAGGTCCACAGATAAATTCATAGCCCACATCCCAGAGGTAATTATTTGAGTCAATATGGTGCTTTTAGCAAGGCGGCAGACAATCAATCAAGCAGCTGGTCGCGGAGCCGCGTAATTTGATACACATCGGAATGTGGACACAAATAAAATCACTTAGCTGAAGAGTGGCGTCCTGCAGAGCACATCTACCGCTCACTGCGGCGTACAAGGAAACAAATGCAGCTAGAAAGGTTAGCCAACTTGCGATTGCAAATTTTGCAATATACAAAAGATACAAAGACAATGGGTTAACCATAGTCATGAATTTTCAATGTCTATTACAAAGAAGAAGAACCAATGGCAGTAAAAATATGTTAAATATTTTATTCACATAAATGCAATGTTTGAACAATACTGTACTAAAAAAAAATACTATTCTTTAAGTATATTTTGTTCGACTTTTATAACGATACATTTTAATAATAATTACCTATCCTAATTTTTTTTTTTCAATGTCTATTACAAAGAAGAAGAACCAATGGCAGTAAAAATATGTTAAATATTTTATTCACATAAATGCAATGTTTGAACAATACTGTACTAAAAAAAATATACTATTCTTTAAGTATATTTTGTTCGAATTTTATAAAGATACATTTTAATAATAATTACCTATCCTAATTATTTTGATACCCCTTACTTTTGTGGTATAATATTTTAGTCACATGATAGATCCATACGACGTAAGCTAAAAACCTACCTATAGAAATAATTAAAATCGTAATCCACAAGGTAATTCTCTGTGTCAAACATATTAAACCTCTTAAAATTTTAAAATACTTAATAAGGGATATCGCCTACTCTTTCCAATGTTCTAGAGTATCCCTTACTTCTTGTATTTCAGTTTCAACAATAAATATAGTAAAACAGGATTGGATGCTGTTACGAAAGAAATGAAGTCTCTAAACTCTAAAGAAACTTCAACTCTCACAGTTGGATTTTGCCACATCTGACCGATTAAAACGTTAGAATGCATTGGCATAAGTGAGGAAGGCTTTCAGAATTAAAGTAGTTAGGGAATTATAATATAAGTACCTACCTGCATAATAATATGGAGTTTTTTGATCTGTGGCATTTTTTCGACTTTCTATAGGCAAAACCATTTGCTTCATTTTTATTTTCCTCATTGTTTTTTGTTCAACTAGCACGATTGCGTGGTTGTGTGAATCGAACAGTTCAACTCGGTTTTCACGCCTTAGTTTGATTGAAAATTCAATTTTTACTTCCACACACAGTTTAGCCTTAAGTACTAGTTTCTTCAAATTACCGCTGGGCTAGAGCGAGTACTGTAGCTTAAATTAGGGGAGATGTATTGAAAAAGACTACGATGGGTTCTTACATTATTTATTTTGTAGAAAATTTGTAGATCTTCAATATGGTCTGTTTTTAGATTACCTATTATACATATTGAACTGAAAAAGTTTTGTCAAAAAAGCTATCTACCACATTAATTATACAATTACTGATTCTATTTTTAGCCACTTAATTTTAAAGCGTACAGTTGTTGTTATTGGTAGGTACCGATTAATAAACAAAGTTGTATTTATAAAATGAAAACAATATAAAGTCTGATGTTCAATAGGTAGGTAATGTTTATTTTAAAATCAACCAAGACTTCTCATTTCAAGTCATGAATCTTTAATGTTGTTATTATAAAGTGCATTATGAAACCGCACGGACTAATTGCTTTCGAATCGTCATTATTTACAGTAGCCATAGCGAATAATTGTGTATTATAGCATTCCAGAAATAAATTAAGCAATTTATTTCAACATTTCACGACTACAAAATTAAATTGAATAAAGTATGGAGGTCATTTATTCACAGGAACTAAAATGGTGTGTAATAAAAAATCCACACACAAAGGCCGTAGAGTCTCAACGTGAAATTTTCAACTGCGGGACTAGAAAATTTCGTAGGGGTAAAATAGGGCGTGAAATTGTTCCCCGAATAGGAGGTATTTGTTTATGGGAGCTCTACGGCTGTGAAATTTAGATGTAATGCTCCTGATGTGTTCCGTGTGGTAGTGATGGTGCCGCATTTGTCACACCGACGATGTACTTGACATGTGTAGGTCCCAAAATATATTCATCTTTTGGAGTTTTTGAGGTGGTCTGTGTGTTAGACTTGTGGAAGAAAACAGGAATATTTTGAGGTAATTTCATTGTGCTACAAAAAGAAATTAAGTCTTAAATCAATATTATACTAATCATAGATTATACACTATATACTAATTCCTGCTTAACGCTAGGTGGCCTTCTGAATGCTAACTAAGTCAACAATAACATAATATTATATCCTAATTAGATAGTATGTAAGAAGACCATTATGTCCACTATTATGTCTCAAAATTAGGTTCTAATTACGTGTAAAATGGTAATAAAATGTACTTACCAAATTCTGTTGGCAAACCTTACTACACTATTAGCTAACCTACCATAATAAATGTAAACTTCAACACAACCAAAGAAGTAATAAAAGCCTACACACGTAAATTCAAACCAAATTCACAGAATACGGATGCACATTGACAAATAGCTGTAGTTTCTTCAGAACAAAGTGGGTTATATTTCGTTCCCACACTGTAAACGTTTATTGAATAAGTAAGCAGTGGATTTCATAAAGGGAGGCAAGGTTTAGAGTTGATGCTGCATTTTTATCCTTGCGATAACAATTTGTTAGTTTCTTTGTTCAGGTTGATATACGAGGCTGTTATGGAGTCCAGATTGTTTTTATTTTGAGTTAAAATATTGTAGACTGAAAAGTTTTCATGTTTGTCGTCTGGCAATTTGTTGTAAACTATGTTTGAGGAGCGGAACGAAATTTGAATTAGGGTAGTTTTTGATTTGGTATTTTTTACTTCGATTTTTGTTGATTATTTGATTAAAGTTTTTGTATAATTATACGGGCCACCATGTTTATGTAAAAATCAAGCGTTTGAATTCAATATCATTTGCATGTAGTCATAGGTTCTAAACTTTACATTCAAATGTAAAACGTGTACTTAGAATATATTGGACATAATTAGGACATTACGCTGGCAAATAACATCATCACAATGTTCTCTGTCACACATAACGGGCTTTGAAATGTATTCCCTCCGTGTCCCGACTTAGTTCCAACCATGTTGCGACAGTTTTTATCAACATAATAACCGAATATGTATTCAAGTGTGGTACTTAGTGTTACTTTGCCTTACAAATTTTTCATAGATAGGTACACCAACTAATTTTCAACCTTATTTCGTTTTAATAGGGTTTAGAAATACAGTAAAAATATGTATTATTGTCCAGGTATAGAATGGTCTCACGCACTTGTGGCGCCGCATGGTGGCGTTTTGTTGCAACTAAAAGTTCCTTGCCCCTATTAGATAGCATAGCTCATAAATGATGCATGGTAGTATGAAAACATTAGATATTTATGACGCCATTAAAATATAATCATAACTCTGTGTAAGAAAGCGCTTAAAAATATAATTTATGCTATACTGATAAAAGTGATCTAGGCAAGGATAAAATACTGAACATTATCGACTGTAATGATTGTGAAGCACCCATGCAGATTTATTTAGATGAGACCAAAAACATTTTTTACCGTCAAGGCTGCACGTTTTTAAAATATCTACCGCAAAAAATGTTCGTTCCCTTCGATAAAAAGTTATAAAGGAGAAGTACAAATATTAATTATGACCCTGTGATATTCCCTCGCATTCAAATCGACAAGCATTAAATGAGTCGTCGCTCCGGGTTCGGTCATTCCGATTATCAGTTGGCATATCTTCGTCCACCAACAATGAGAGACAACCCGCTAAACGCGCACTGCACTTGAACATCTTAATAATCCGTTGAAGGGCCATGTCGGCCCAGCATGACGCGAACCCAACATAACCGTAATTATTTTTCACCGGAGTGACATTTTACGCAGAAATAAATAATTCCGATGCGCCCAGAAATTACGACTACATTAATTCGAATGTGCGAATAAATAATTTAGTGCCAACACGAAATTTAATTATTTCGACACAAAATGAACCGATCCAATTTAACATTAATTTTTGTCGCTTGAATTGGTTTAATGCGTGTTCGATTTCGAATAACGTGATCATAATATGACTAGTTTCCCGATACAACACGGAGTTTACTGTTCACTGCGTAGTAACGGGCCAACAGTGCTTCGACGTGACATTTGACAAGCGTCTCCTATAAAGTTTAAAGTAATTCAACCGGCGGAGACGTCACGTCGATGCGCGTAGAAAGTCAACCTTTACGACGGTCGAGTGAACAAACAAAACAAGTTGGACATGTCAATGCCCACGCCTTTGGTACGGTAACCTGATACAAGCAGGCGGATACATTTAACACCACCGAGAGGTTCGCAAGCGGTCGCGTCGCGTGAGCATAGAGCATTAAGCGGAGCGATGAGCGATGCGGCGAGCGTAGGTCGAAGGACGCCGTCGATAGTTCAGCGCAGCTAAGTTATTCCACAACGACGGTAATCTTGCTGGAGACTACTAGATGTCACGCACGTTTGGTACGTGCTTTGTACTACTTTGGCAAAGCTTTAAAGGTAAAACGACAAGCTAAATTTAGCTCTTAGATAAAGGTTTACAGCCCATAAAACATTATCTTTAAGTCTATCGAAACAAATAAAAGAAACAGTAGGTACTTATTTTGTATTTGCGAGGATTCTTGCTTCTAAGATTTTAAAATTGTTCTTCATCATGCCATGAGGTTCGTCGATATCCTTGAATATTTGCTGTCTCGTGTCACTGCGACCGCAACCTTACCTACCCATCCGCTCGCCCGTGTCATGAAAGAGGATACTTTAATATCCGATTCATTGTTCTGTTACAAATTTGTCAGTGATCTTTACATTAAACTTTTTCTCTTTTAAAATTTGAGATGGGTCCATAATCCTCGTGCGGCCGGCGCGTTGTAAGTAAATCTTCGTCATATAATGACGTTTAGACCACACAAATAAAAATATTAGATATCGTATTAAAAGGCTAAGCATCTAACGTAAGCATTATATGAGTGTACACATTACACTTTATTTTGATTTCTCTGGAAGTATCCTGTTTCAACCCGTCCGGTTTCTAATTTTGATGGGAATGTGCATTTTAAATAATACACCAGTATTGTTAAAGTTCGAAGAATGTAATAAAATATTATACCTGTGAGGTAACTAATACCATATTGTGCTGTGCTGAGACAATTTATGCGTAAGTCAGTGTGAAAACTATATTTCAAAAATCTCTGTTTTGATTTTTTATGAGTAATATAACTAGGATATAGATACTTATATGCATACCTACATACCATGCTAGAATAATTGTGACGTCACCATAATTTTTTTCTTAAAAATTCATGCGCATTGTATCATTTCCGATTTCCTCTTTGATATGTTTACGTAAGCATTATCCCATCAAAATAAAAATTTTGGTAAAAAATTCATAGCGCAATTTAAAATCGCTTAAGCAACATAAAAAAAGCGATTTTAATTTTTGCCAAATTAAACCTTATTTGCATAAAATAAGAATCGTGCGTCCGCAAGGATCTGATCGACCGTAATTACTTATCATAATTATTAATATTTCGCTGCTGTCACGCGACGGGTTGCCGCAAGGCAGGCCTTAATGCTTCCCACTGATGATGGGTAGCATCCACAGTAACCAAGTCAGACGATAATTTGAGATAATTTACGTAATTCGGCACAATTTCCATTCGAAGAGCATGTTATGCTCAGCTGAACGTCATTATGTGGAAGTGAGTTTAAAAATCGTCCGCGATCTAATTCTAAGTGCCTTCGAGCGGTTTACACAAATTAGAATTTGCGAAACCTTCATTATTTGAACGCAGGCTTTAAAAATACATGGAAAAAGGGTTGAAGCAGTTGTTATTAAAAGAACTAGAAATAATTCTATTGTGAACAAAATGCTAGATCATGCATAGCAAAACAATTTTTTGGTGAAGAAGTATCCATTTACGGCACTTAACTTTAATTAATTTAACTAGCTATGTATGTAATGATTAGCCATTTGTATAACTCAAGATACATGTAGGTATATTATCATTTGAATACTGAATCTACATTGGTAAGTATATCTCTGTGGAGGCTTGTAATTAGCAACTTGTTTACTTATACATTTTCTGTTTCTATGTTATTAGTCTGTAAGTCTTCCTAAAAGTAAATAAATAAATAAATAAATAAAATAAACAGAGTCTGGGTTAATTACCGTCTATAAAATATACTGTCTAAAACCTCGATTAAAATCTTTCTCATCCCATCAATCCTCACACGGAAACCTTATTAACATTTTTCCCCAACTCCGCAAAAGTACCGTAGTTATTGCAGTGGTAATTAACTTTGATTGCGCAACACAATCTCCCGTTGTGCATTAATGATATCAGTGGGAGAGGCAATACAGAGCATCGAAGCTCCCATATACGATGTTGATCGGGTTCGAACCACGACGACACGCAGGGGACACAGACCAACGTTGCCCAGAGGTGAACAACGATTTACGAGCGTAATGTATGGACTTTTTTGCTGCATCATTTATTGACTTTGTTGTTGGGATTTTATGCAGCGAATTTGGGTTCTAGTTTTAGTGTTTATCAACCATCGTTTTTACTAATGATGAAATACTGAGGGCCGCATCAATGATCCGCCCTTTTGAGTGGTATCACTGAATCTATAGTAATATTATAAAATTGAAGTCGGATTTGAAAAAATCTTTTCATTTATCAAAAATATTCTTTAACAACCAGCGATAAGGCGTTTTTTCTGAGCCGCGTGCAATGAATGTTCAGTCCAATGCATGGCCATGGCACGAACGTCCAATACCTGTTCCTTACATCATTTAAAAGCATTAGTGGATCCTTGTCAGGCTTTATTAGTTATTTATTAGTAACAGG
This sequence comes from Thalpophila matura, assembly GCA_948465475.1. Lineage (NCBI taxonomy): Eukaryota > Metazoa > Arthropoda > Insecta > Lepidoptera > Noctuidae > Thalpophila > Thalpophila matura. The sequence continues at coordinate 9,498,978 of OX419190.1, read as the reverse complement.
TTATCAATATTAATTTACACGTCTGCTATAATGCCTAGTCTACGCGTTGGACACGCCGCTTCGCAAAGTTCATCAGATAATGAGCACATTTGTTGCGTGTGAAACTAGAATACCATTTTGCACGAAGCTACATTTCGCGTAACCATCAAAGCGAATGCTTGCTCTTAAACCACGGGCCGCCTCGATAAATCATGTTTCGTTTAAAACATTCTAACGCTTCATTTTGCTGATCAAAACGGCCGATGCCGTCTTCAGTAGAAAACGCTCTTAACAGCTCTTTTGTAATAAATCCAGGGAATGTTGCGTTACGACTGCAATAATACGAATCAGATTAAGTGCGGAGTGTATTACCTTTTGTTTAACGTTTGTGGCCTGCCTTTCGTTCGTAATTAATGTGTAGAATGTCAGTGGTGCCCTGCCTGGACATAACATCGAAGGCACGACTTCGACTGCGCTTCTTTTTTCACTTTCTGCTGTCTTTGTTGTTGTTTTTTTAAAATAACGTATTGCTCAAGAAAAATAGTACAGCCTGGACTGGCGTCGTAAAAGCTCCGTATCTTTGCCTTTGATATTTAAATAAAAAAAATCTATTAAGTAGATAGGTTATCTTGAGCTATTGTTCCCAGTCAGTCACAGGAGACAAGCATTGAAAATTTCTTTTTGTTTTATCTATAAAAACAAAACAAAAGAAATTTTCAATGCTCAAGATAGAGTGGGGTACCTATTACCGGCAGAATAATTAAGTTTAATATATATTAACTTTAAGATAAAATGCGTGATAATATATTAGGTATATCTGTTTGCCTATGATACAGAGTAGGTATGTAATTTATCAAAGCTTATAATTATATTTCTCTAGAGTTTATTTAGTTAGGCATACATTCCAGTTTTATCATTTATTTTAGGCATAGATTCAAACATTGTTTCATTTATATAGATAGTGCAAATGAATAACTTAAATATCATTATACAAGTTGTAGAATAATAATAAAATTCTCAATGGATTCCCCGCTTTGTAAACTAATAAACATGATCATTCAATCGCATTCAATATGTCTAAAGCGTTTCGTGGTTAAGTGTCTACAAATAGCCACCATATTAAAATGCTTGCTTCAAATCATCAAAATTAATATGTGTAATAAATAACTTAGACCATCGGCGTTCCAGCGGATTTAACGTAAACATACACCACGGCTTCATGTAACGTTAAAAATTTATATTCGTCTAATAACTGTCGAATTCTTGGAGCAACAAATTACTGCGACGCGTTGACTTACTGAATGGACGATGGTAACAAATAGTGTAGTAATACCAAAGAGTTTTGAATAGAGTCCAACACTATTTTGGTCGGCGAACGGTGATCTTTAAGCTTTTATTTCGTTTTGCTCGGAGATCGCTTGCCGATAGAATGACGTGCCTTGGTTCCACTATTGCGAGATATAAAGAAATGTTTCGGATATTATAGGGCTATATTTAGATACATATTTTTGTTAAACTATATTATTTGAGAGAATTGATGCTTGAAATTTGGATTTCTAATCATTTAATCTACGTTCCAAACATTTGCTTTATGTATGGTCTTATGCAATTAGTCTTTTTCTTCTTAATTTACATGATTGTTTTCTAACCAGTTTTTTACATTTCTTAGTTAATAAGTAAGATTAGGCTAGTTTAGTTAATACACTGATATGGCAAGTATCTGTTTTACACGACACATCTTTTGCAAAAATATAAAATAAAAACTACTTCTAGAACGATTAATATTCTATTATTCTACCCCAATAATTCCCTACACGTATCTATTTACGTAACAAAACCAAACTTGTGCTAATCCATACACTAAACCAAATTATGTAAATAAATATACTAATTCAATAACTACCAAAATACTTATAAGGTTTCTGCATAATGAAGTTTAATATCTAGCTTTTAGAGCGTGTCCATACTCCGCACGCGCACTAGTGACTATAGCGCAGCTGTGGCCGCTCGCATCTCAATAATGAATGTATTGTCCCGCGGTACGTACCCGATCACAGTCCAGACTATTTTTGCTCGAACCTGTCCGCGTCCGTCATGGAAAAAATGTCGTGGAGTTGTTACAATGACTGGAAACTTTAGAAAACAGACGACGCCATGTATTTTTCATGACTTGTATAAAGATTGATGTTATAGATACGCGGACAAAAACTTGGAGCTAGTTTTTTGAGGTATAGGCTGTGAATTCATGACTTAATTTTTTCTAAGAAATTGCTTTGATAATATAAAATTTTACTGTTTTCTTTATAGAATATTTTGAGGACAGCGTCGCTTTACTTTCAGAGAAATGTTGTCACGATAGATTCTCTGAGCAAAAAATAGATAAATATTTTTTAGGGCGAGGCCTGAATGACTAAAATCTTCACCAGGCTATTCATCTCCATACCATTCCAATCCCTCGTCCTACCGTCATGAATGAAGACACATTTGCCAACGACAGCGAATTCAACGGAGTTATTTGATTTATTCCAAGCTGGGACTATTGAAAACTTCCATCAGAAGTCATTATTTAGCCGCTGTAATGAAGCTGTGGCTGGAATCTTGAGCAGTGGACAAGTGCAAGCATCAGTTGTGGATCTTTTTGTTATTTATTGTCGGAGCAGTATTTATGTATCACATGTGGGAGATTATGCTAAGTTCTTGTTCGGTTGAAACTATTTTAGTTGCGTAATATTCGTAATATATGCTGTCGTATGTTTTATTTTGTTTAGGACTCATTTTGAATTTAAATCTAGATCATTTTTAATGTGCGTAATTTTGTAGCTTCTAGTTGTTCGATCCTGTGATAATAATTCCGTAATCACCAAACTTACTAAAGGTATTGGTGATTGACTGCATGCTATCACCAATCCAAGTGCTTGTGATGAGAACCTGCAGTGCTAATATCAAATAAGTAGTTGCTTTCAGTTTTTTTTTTAAATCATAATATACCTAATAACGTCGATTTGAAAAGTACAGTAACATTCGTATTCATGTCAAGGTTGGCTATATTTTACAGTTTCCTTGAAAGAATTCATCAGCTCTGTTTTAATTCACTTGCTCATAAACTACCTACAAAAACTAAACTATTAATTCGAGTTTTTGTGCACGTGCCTCTAATGAAACGTTTGAGCAAAGTTTTCAAGGAAATTCATTAATTATGTTCTCAGAAAGTTTAGAGAGGACTCCACTTGTAAGATGAAATTAGTTGTTTAATTTTTGCCAAAAACCGCTTGTTTAATAAAAATAGGTCATAATATCTTTCTCGGATATATTTTAGAAAATACAAAAACACTCAAATTAAAACTGTCGGGTGAATTTTTTATCTTTTTGTGATAAAATATTTGCAATTATGAAAGTCTGCGATGTTCTATCAGAATGCAAAAACTCATCGTATCGCTAAACGATCGATCTTTGACATTTCCATGGTTCGTCGCCGTATCGCGTCGTGATGTCGTGGCGCTTCGAACAATCTTGCAATTTGTGAAATATTTGGAATAGTCCCGGCGGCGGCCACCAACGAATATGGCAGAGAATCACTGGATGTGCGGCCCGCGAGCATTAGATACTTCGAATTGGTTTTTAACTAATTGTTAGCAGAATTGGCCGACCACCGACTAGATCGATCGCGGACACACAAGATGGACCCCACAGCGAAATAATTGTGGGAATTTCTTCTTGAATAGCCTTAACATTTCGATCACGTAAAATTCGAGTTTGCTATGTTTGGGCAAAGTGAGCACAAATTCTGAGCGGTGCCAAAACAAATGACATCAATTGGAGATATAGTTGTCTTTTGTTTTACACTTCGAAAAACAAGTGATGTATGTGACGAGCTATTTATGTATGTTGTTACGTAGATGAATGTAACGCAAAAATTTAAAATATACCCTATTATAACATTTAAAAGAAAATCACCAGTATTGTTACATTTAATAATAGCACTCATGTCAAACAGTCGCTTTTAACCTATATCTGCCAATCCTGATAGATTTTTTGCAGAATTCCTGCAACAACCTGATCTGACACACAAGTTCTTCCAAGTGCGTGGCCGTGTGTCCCACGCGGGTGGTCGCAACGTAGACGATTCAATAATGATGCCCCCTGACGTAATGTGGCGGCTTTAGCCGCGCAAAAACCGCCTTGCCGGAATCATGGGCAATACAATAAAATGCACAAACAAACCTTCGTACCTACTATGCCGCTCTATCTTTTACTTCCTTGAATTTTATTACGTCATCCTATTCAAACAACCCTAAGAAACATAAACTATTGTTGTACTAGTCTAATAAAATTGCCGGTACCTTCTGTTGCCCTAATAAAATTGGTTCTATATAAACGGTCGGTTGAAAAAGTGACCAGCATTTTTTTACCGACTCGAAAAAAAATTGTGCCGTCTTTTCTTTCCACTAAAATGATAGAACTCATTTTGATTATTCTCGCAAAGGCTTTGCATTTATGTTTTAATGATAAATTATGTAATTTATTACAACAATCATAATTATAAAACTACAAAATTCATTTATTTATTTACCTACATTTTTCTGTAAATAAAATAAAAATTATACTTACAAGTTTCCATAATAAAAACCTTTGTTGCGTTAGTATCGTTATTGTTGGTGCTGAAATATCTAGAATAAACCAAACAGGCAAATTACTTTATGCAGCAAAGCAATATAGATAATTTCATATTAAAAAAAACATAACAGCTGCAAAAAGTAAAATTAGCAGAGCATGGTTTCGATCCACGGACCTCTGGGTTATGGGCCCAGCACGCTTCCACTGCGCCACTCTGCTTATAAGACTCTATAGCGAAATGTAAGTGCTATATTCGTGGCTGCTACAATAATAAATAAATTAATATTAAACAAGTAGCTTTCACCTTCTAGAATAATTAATTATATTGGGGACATACAAAAAATAATTCTAGCAGAGCGTGGTTTCGATCCACGGACCTCTGGGTTATGGGCCCAGCACGCTTCCACTGCGCCACTCTGCTTACAACATTATGCGGCGAAACAGGACTTCCATTTTTTTTAGTAGCTAATGAAATTGTTACCGAAAAATTTGAACGAGGGTTTTGTAATGTAATTGGAAAATAAAAACTATAAATGTTAGCAGAGCCTGGTCTTCATTCACATGATCTAAACATGTAAAACTATAAAAGGACTGAAAATTGACCTAATAAAATATAGATAAATTATGTTCCCCAGGGGCTCAGCATGTTCCAGCATTTCATTACTAAAAACTTCCAAGTTTCTGAATCTTGGTAGAAATTAGTTACTTTGGAACTTTGCCATATTACAAAGCTAGGCCAGATAGCTTATCTTATTTATTGTATTAAACACTACACGAAGCTACGAAGATATTTTAATTGTTTCTTTCAGCCTGATCTGCAAGTTAAACTGAAGCCAATGTTACAGTTGCTTTTTATGTAACGCATATAATTATTAAAAGAAGAAAACTACTTAGTTAAATTGCAGATGTTTAAAAAAACATAATAATTACTCTAATAATGTCTTATATTAATAATAGTGCTAATATGCATATAGCATTTGCCATACAGACAACATAGTATAATCACTGTTTTAAACTTTCACGGTTTTTTACTTCACTAAACAATTTACTTACGGGATAACTTCCGTGATTTTTGTTTGGATTGAGTTCCCGATATTTCGACGCTGTTGCAAGTGGCATGCATAAGCATAAGCATAATCGGCCTATAAATGTTCCCACTGCTGGGACACAGGCCTCCTCTGTGAGAGGGAGTGGGCCGTAGTCCACCACGCGGGCCCAGTGCGGGTTGGCATGGCCAAGTGCCATGATCGCGGGTAAACTGGAGAATGCGGGTGGATGAACACTTAAAATAAAAGAATTGTTAGGAGCAGACAAATCTGTCTACCCTCTTTCTTAGTCTTTTGCTACGCTCACTACTGGAACTCACACTCGATTGAAAGTCACGGCAAACCACACTCACGGTATCAATAAGATTTTCGGATCCGAAAAACTTACCACATTAAACCACACTCACGGTATCAATAAGTTTTTCAGAAAATTAAAAAAAAAAACACGGAAGTTATTCCGTAAGTAAATTGTTTAGAGATAGTATAATCATTTTAGTATTCTTGGTTTTTGGTTTGTAATTGTTTACGACAATTTGTAGAGACTAAAGCGATATTTCATGATGAAATTATATCAGCAGAGTGGCGCAGTGAAAGCGTGCTGGGCCCATAACATAACACAGTGGTCCGTGGATCGAAACCATGCTCTGCTAACATTACCTTATGTATATTCACAATTAAAGTAATAATCCAAATAGAAATAAGACATTTGTTCAATATTTTGTTGTTATTGTCTAAACCGTGCATATAGGAGCAATATTTCGCGCTGTTGTCTTGTAAGCAGAGTGGCGCAGTGGAAGCGTCCGTGGATCGAAACCATGCTCTGCTAGAATTACTTTTTGTATGTTCCCAATATCATTAATTATTTGAGAAGGTCAAAGCTACTTGTTTATTTATTTATTATTGCAGCAGCCACGAATATAGCACTTACATTTCGTTATAGAGTCTTATAAGCAGAGTGGCGTAGTGGAAGCGTGCTGGGCCCATAACCCAGAGGTCCGTGGATCGAAACCTTGCTCTGCTAACTATAAACTTTTTGTGTATTTTTTGCAACAAAAGCCATTCAATCTGGGAATTAACTTTTGTTAATTTGAAATCAAGTTTAAATTTAGAACTTGACAGAAGAAACAATGGTGTGTGGTATAATTCTGTTATTTTCCAATCACCGATTTTCAATGTTCTAAACTTTTGTTCTTTGATTTTTGTTATTTCAAAATTGATTTGAGGCCATTGGCAACCCAATTACGTTCAGCCGTACCCGTTAGACTGTAACTTTCTGTTATTATTTTGAACATCTGTCAATTTCACGGGACAACGCTTCGGGTTGAAGAAACAGTACCCACCTTGTCAGATCGTCTTTGTTCATCGCTAGTTAAGCGGAAGAAAATAATTATATAGACGAATCGAAAATGACAGCCATTGGATTGGATGTAAAATAATTATCGTTTCTACAATGTATAGAATCTGCATCCATTATTAGGTTTACAAGACAAATGACTACGCCCTAGTACTTAATCGCTTTGGATCATATCTAATGGTTTTGTTTGTCAAATGAATTTGGAAATGAAAATTTAGTAAAGGATCATCAATCACCTATTTAGTTTCAAATTAAGTTTAAGAGGCCGATGAGCAGAACGATAAATTATAGTTTTATTAAAATGAAGAAAGTTTATAATTAATTAGTCACTTCACACTTGCGCTAGGTACCTGATATTGCTAATAAAAAATACATTCTAATGTTTTTCTACTAAAAGTTACGATACTTTAAAACACGTGTTGTGATAGTCATAATATTATTGCAAATTACTCATTATATTAAGAAAAAAAGGTAGCGTCGTATGCTATACAACATTACTTTATTTATAAACACTATACATGACTTGCAAGAGCTTAATTACAGGTCCACAAAACACCATAAAGGAAACGGTAACTTTATGAACACTGTTATTTATTATTTGCAAAACATCCAGCCAATAAAATTACTCATTTCACTTAAAAATTATATTGAAATATTAATAATGGGTCGTTTATAATTAATTATACGGTATTATTTTAGTCTTTAAACTCGGCATGTTATTGCTGTACCATTACTTCAAATGGTTACCTATATCTATTACCCATAATAAAAAGAACGTAGTCATCCACTTAGTATTTATGCTTAACTTTTATGAATGTGCAATGTTAAAATTGAAATTATTTTTTACGCCGCATTTAACCACCACGTTCCTTCAGAAATAATTCCAAAATATTGACAGGTGTTATAGTGAGAGAGTGGAGTGTAAGTGTGTAAGTGTAAGAGTGAGAGTAGAGTGGCAAACAAGCAGGCGGCCCGCTTGATGGTTAATGGTCACCGTTGCCTATGGACATCTGCAGTACCAGAGGCATCGTGGATGCGTCGTCTACCCTAGAGGCAAATTTGAAAATTTTTCATGTGCCTTTACTTATACCAGCAACCCATATCCTTTAAACCGGAATATAACAATTCTGCTTAGCAGCAGAAATAGGTATGGCAGTACTTCCCCGTTCTCGTTTTAACCGTAAAAGTATAATAGAGTATGTATTTTGGCATTTATAATATTAGTTTGATTTAAATTTTTCTACCGTACTTTGATTATTTAGAGGGGCTCGTGGCTAAATGGCAGCCGAGCTGATCGATCAATCTTGGAGGTTAAGCTGCGCTTGCCGCGGTCGGTCCTTGAATGGGTTTCTTTATACATCAAGACCCGTGCTTGGAGACATTGAACAGTCGGTCCAGATTGTCATACGAATATCTATGACAGTCGTTACGGGTCTGACTAAGAAGCCCGACAGTCTGACAACTGGTCTAACTTTTTAATACCAATATTACCGAATAATTGGGTTGTGGAGATCAGATGGTTGTTGCTCCACGTAAAATATTAATACTCAGCCGCATCTAGTTAGACTGGGAAGCTGACCCGAAAAAGGCTAGGCGGACGACTTCGATTATTTTATTTGCACAGATCTGAAACCGTGCTAGCACAGTCTCCTCTCAACAATCCATGTGAGACCACTTAAGACCAGTTTGTACAAAATAACAGCAATCAAAATATAAAGGTGTGGTCAGCAACAAAAGTAGGCTACTACTTCATATTTTTAAATAGGAACTGTACTACACAATATAAACTAAGAAAAGGCGCTAGTATAACATTTTAATAACACAAAATCTTGACATTAAATGCTGAAAAGAAATGTGTCAAAATAATAGTGTCAACTAAAATGGTGTGTTAAAATTACCACGTTAACTTACTTTCATTGCTGACTGTACCATAAGAATTTCCAGTGTTCAACTTTTTCATTTGTAATTTTGGGTCATAAGCGGCATTTTTGTGGAGTACCTGCAACCAAATTGGTCTACATAAAATAATTACATCATTTTGTTTGCTCAGTACGACTCTGTAAGGAGGTAGGTAGGTTTTACTCATGTAATTTTCTTGTTAACCTCTGGACATTGAGTCTTATTAAGTCATCAGAATTATACCACACCGGTGCCTCGAGTGCATGTTTTGTTTTTAAGTAAAAAGCTGACTTGAAGGCGTATTTAAAAAAAAAATTGTTTGCTGATCTGAGGTTTCGTGAGTGTATGTTTGCATGTTTAAATATTTGACAGAGCTCGGATAATTTTGTTTAAGTTTTTAAAGGCAAAAAATATCCGACATGTGTGCCCTGATACAGTAAGTCTAGATAAACGTGTATTAGACAATCATCAAAGGCTTCAAATCATCAAATAAGGTTAAATAATTTTATTTATTTTCATGATTAAAGCTTACTGTATATAACATATTATCTAATACACGTATTGCCACATTCGGGGTGATTCAAATACCACTTATCTACTACTTAGCAATAAATATAAATAATAAGTGATCAGAAGAGATCATACATATCGATTGAGTTGTACATAATAAGGATAATTACTAAAAGCTTCGGTGTTCCATGATGCTTATAGAATCTCTGTCGTAATCATTATTAGTTCACTTTTTTTTGTCAAAATACAACTACACCCAAATTGCATAAGGCACTCATACAATAGCTTTCATTTTGACATTTGAGGAAATCCATACTTTAACAAAGTTATCGTGAAAACGGATTTTCAATTTTCAAAGTGAGCCAAGCGTGTTTACTGCGGTCAGTACCCCGATCATGAGTTTTTTTGACGTGTAGTAGCGTTAACGTAAGCATATTTTGAATTGAAAATACACGTTTGTTACACAATATTTATATAAATTAAATACTTAATAAATTTCTCTGTATTTTTTAAAATGTGCAAATTGTATAAAATTTTATCAAAATGTTCCAGGACTGCTGTATTTTGAATTCAAAATATGCTTACGTTAACGAAACTATACGGCAGAAAAACTCATGATAGGGGTACAGTTCAACTTTTTCAGAGACAGAAAATCAAGCAACAGAGCGACTGTTAACCCGTCGTTAATACCCACTAAAACTGCACCAAAATAGCGCTCAAATATCACCATATTCCAATTAACCACGCACTCACTGTCAGCTTCGGCAAACATTTTCAATTTTACCCGCATTCATCTAGAGCGTAATTTTCGTTCTCTATTGATTTGCTATTCGTCTATTGCCTTTGTTTTTATACACCCACATGCGTTTTTATCACGGCCTTGCAATTGCCGATGCTGCTGCTATTCTGTGCATAAAATGGACCGGGTTTTTTACAATATTTTGTAATAGGTATAGGTACTACAGTTTTATGTGTAGATATGACGAATGTTTTATTTTGGGCTGTTTGTAAAAATATTTAGGTATGTATGATGCGTGCAATGAACCGATATGATCAAAATTTTATAGGGTTTATCTTTCAAACTAGTAAATTATGAATGTGAAAGTTATTCTGTCATACAAGCATCACCATACTCATAAAATGCAGTGCAGCGGGCACTGCATTTTATGAGTATGGTGATGCTTAAAAAATACGGGTTCATAACATTTCCATAGAATCCAAGTGAAAACGTAGGCAAAGGTTATGGAGAATTAATAATTTAATATGCTTTAATAATTTAATGCTCGTGTTTTAATACGCAACTCTCTCATTCTTTTTAATGACACCATTGTTTAAGTACCTAGGTTAGGTATATAGGTAATTAATTACCTACTTCTTAAAACCAACAGAGTTAAATTCAAACAAAAATAAAAAAAGACAAATTCGCACCCACGAATCGTAACCCCTACTACGGGCATTTTAAAGTATGATGATTAGAAAAGCCCGAAACATTCACACAGCTCATGACCCGTTAGATTGTACCTACCACAAAATCCCGAAATTCACAAACATACGGCTTACCTCTAATAAAAATAAGCCTCTAAGTCACAGGACGAACAAACATAATGCATGCTAAGTAATCGTAATAAAACGCAAGTTACAATAAGGTGGACGCACATTTGACCCCGCCGAACGAGCCCAACGAAACGAATTTTCATAAGGACTCAGTCTCACACACCTACCTATCCACGCCGGAAGAATCGACCGCGCCGAACAAATGAAACGTATTGTACCTAATTATTATCAATTAAGTATAAATAAAATAAAATACGGGTTCGCGAGTTGCAACGTGTAACGGAGCTAGCAGAATGCGGGGCCACCGATCGCTTTGTTCGCGTGGTCCGAACCGAATCTGATGACTTCGTCCGAATTCCTCAGAGATTTTGGGTACTCTTCTTCAAATTAATTTATTTGTATTTTTATGAAAATCCTATATTTTTTATCTATTTTTCTATGTAGGGTACACTGTAGGTACATAGTGGTGACCCAAAATGAAACATCTCGTTTATTATATTTTCCGATGGCTTTATCTTTCTTATCTTTATAGTGTTTGGTTTTTTATCTTCTTTAGGAAAAAATAATTTTGATATTTGTATGGAGAAAAAACTAAAAACAACAAAGTTTAATTACTAGTGATTTCTCAGTGAGAACGTTGGGTAGCGGAATTAACAAGCTAAAAACAGAAACCTTTTTAGTTAAAAAATAAATAAAAAGCAGAAGTGTAACTAATCTTTATTGCCACTTTAAGCCGCAAAAACTGATCACAATCAAACAAAAAAATATACAAGGCGTGTCTCTATCTCTATTTCAAAGTTATTTATAGTTTTAAGTATTGTGTTGTTAGACTTGTTAGTTATACTATAAACTAATGGATACATTTTGATTGGCTTTAATTGTGACATTCGTTAAGATATCCAAATATGGGGGTGTCATAACACCATGCCCATATACAGCGACTTTGATGAGCAGAAATCAAAAGCAATTAATAATAAAATATACATGTGATATTGATTTGGCAAAGCAAGGTAGGATGTGTGTCAGATAGATAGGTTTATGACATCGTGTCACATAGCAGAAATAACTGGCTGAAGAAGAAATAATGGAATAGAAATTGAAGTGTGATGGAGTCATGGAGGAGACTCTCTCTCGGTAAGTATTAAATGATCAAAAAATGGAAGTATGCTGGATTTTTAAGAAGTTTTATGAAATTATTCTAATTGTCTTCTAAACCTTTACTTTGGTACAACCTTTAGGTGAAATCTTCTCGTCAAAACTCACAAAACAGTCACAAGACAGTACTGAGATTTAACAGAATATCACTGCTGTTGTTTTAAAATCTGAAATACTTAAAACAAACTACAAATCCTCAAGAAAAATCACAAAGCAAGAATTTTTACTAAATAAATCCGAGATGGTTTTTCACAGTAAACGGATTAAAGTGTGGTAGCTGGACCCATAAATCTGTAGATTAAACCAACCTATCTGGAGATTGCAATCTTGCGGCCGCCAGTGCTCGCCATCGATAATTGTACCGATAACCGATATTCTCGAGAAACGTCTCAAAAAGGTCTAGGAGTTTAGATAGACTCTATTGTTGGAGTTATACAACTTTTTAAATTGGGAATGTTTACTGAAAAAAGTTGGAAGCTTGAAGATGTGACAACTTTTTGACCTTTATTTCATAATTTATAAAGGAGTCACGAGCCGAAGGGTGGGGTGCGAAGAAAGTTTTAAAAGTATCGATTATTTAATTTAATGTTGAAATAAGACTTAATTCGCAGGTGCACGAGCGGCCTCTTGCAGCTATAAACTATAGAATTTTAATTGCGTCTCAATATATTATTGCATTGATAGGTTACTGACAAGATTACATTTTTAACCGACTTCAAAAAAAGGAGGAGGTTCTCAATTCGGATGTTTCTATTTTTTTATGTATGTTCAGGCATAAAACTCCGTCATGTATAGACGGATTTGCAAAATTATTTTTTGTTCGAAAGAAGTTTATTTCGAAATGGTCCCATTTAAATTTCGTAAAGATCTGATGATGAGTTTCGGAGAAAGACAACGGAACTCTTCAATAAATGCCAGCAAATCAACCGCGATTGCTGCTATCGCATATCATGCATTGTTTACGCAATCACACAACATAACCCTCTAAAGGAGTACGCAGACGTGTTCAGTATAGTAAAAGAAATGTAAGTACATACCTATAGTAGTAAAATATAAATAAAAGTGTGTAGATTCAGTTACTAGTAATGAATTCACACAAGGTAGGTAGGTACTGCTGTAATGTCACTCAAAATAGAAAAATAATAAAACTTAGTAGAAAAAAAGTAAAAGCCGGCTTCAAAAAAATCACAATAATGTTACCTATGTGTGTAACAGTTTCCGAAGTCAGTGCCGAATCAAACCAAATAAAGAATCAGAGGCAGCGACTTCCGAAACTATTTCACAGACACACATAGGTAACATTGTGATCTTTTTGAAGCTGGTTTTTACTTTTTTATGATATTATTATGGCTCCAATTTTGATAAACCACCCTTAAAGATTTCTTACGATATCACATTACGAGTAGCAAACTAGCAACATGTATGCGCGCGTTGACATAATTACCCATGTAGATTATTAAATTACTGACAGTATGTTAGATGAAATCGATATGGCTAATAAAGTGTCAGGTTTTTGACATACCGAGGCCAGTGATCGTACCAACCAAACCTACATGACATAACACAACTTCAGTCAGTCATACATATAATATTCTAATTATAAAAAGGAAGGAATTGTAAATAAAATAAAAGTTTGTCGACTATAAAATGGTCTCCTTAAACAATTCGAGTGCGTTCGTAAATTCGATTGCCATATTGAAATAAATTGCTTGTAATCTTATACCCAAACAGCCAGAAAACAACTGAATGAGCAATATCAGGTTACCCAAGAGGAAAGAATGGTCTCACTTTTTGTTCTTTTGTATATTTTGTTATACGATTTACCTAAGGAAATACGAACAAAGTGAATCGATAACATTACTAACACAAGCCAAATAAATGTTGATTGTAAATTCCCATAAATAATATTGTGTTTTTGTATAATCATCAAAACAATTTATTTTATGAAAGCATTTAAAGGCTTTACGACGGAAAAAAGTTTACGATTGTAATTTTCATGTGGAAGTCGATCACCACCATTAGTTTCACTAATTACACGATTTTACAACCACAATTTAGTTTTATGACTATTGGAACATTTTCTATTGGAGGGCTGAAGTACGCGGTACCGATGAACCATAAAGAAATTATCGCGGTATCCTATAATTTTACGTAATAAAACGCTGTTAGCAAAAATTTGGTAATTTTTAAAGAAAAAGTTAACGGAATACAAGCCAAATACCTAATATACAAATCCACTCGCATTTATAAGGATTCTGTGGAGAAAATGTTCAGCTAGTAAAACGAAGTTGAACAGAAATAAAACATTTGGAAACCTCAAAGCTCCAGAATTTAGTACTAAAACATAAAAAATTACACAAAATACGGCAAATAAAATACTTATTACTGAGTATTACCGACTGACTCCCGGTGAATATTTAAAGAAAAAAACCCGCAAACTTTGAATAAGGTAAACCGTGGGCGTTCCGACAATGAGCACGTCACAGACTGGCCTTTGAGCTGTCAGCCTCTTGAAGAAACCGGGGCAATTACATTGAAAACTCCCGCAATGCTATCTTTAAGAAAAATAATACTAGCTTTGAGTCAACTGACGTAAGGGGCTTATTAGCACGCCCGCTGTGACGGCCAGTAGGCTCCGCTTTGTCTTACTGACTCCGCTACATTATATAAATGACTTGTTTCCATGCTAAAAAATAATAAAATATCCCATTAATAGCCTACATTTGTAACTGACAAGACTAATGTTATTTGCTGTGAAAACAAAACAATTTCTGCCCAGCAATCTCTTAGATCAAAGCAGGCACCTAATGAAGGCGAAATTCTATATTAAATTACTGACATCAGCTTCTGTTTTATGGGGTATGATGAGCGATTATTCGTCTAATGAAACTTTGATTAAACATGAAATAGCAAACGTGAGTAAATTAACACAGAATACCACTAAGTGTTAATCACATGATGAATCAGTGAAGCCGTCGAAGCACCAAAGCTTGGCGCTTGTGATTGGTCAGTGCGGAGGAGGAGGTATGACCAAAGCCGCAGTAAACCCATTAAGATCTCAAATTACCTAGTACGCCCAAACCACGGATCGTGTGACTAATCGGTATTAAAGGTGCTGTTATGTCTTAATTAAATTATTCTCATAATTTCGTGGTAATTCTGTTGCGGTCGAAGAATTTTACTACGTTACAAATTTTGTACAATGGAGCAGTTTCTGAGGCGAATGGAAGATCGACTGCGTTAATTAAGGGAGTTACACACGGAGTTACATTTTAATGGAACATTTGGGATTACGTTTGCTGTTAGCGGAGGGAAAAAATGGACGCTGTTAATAAAATAATAGCTGCAGAAAACACTAACGGTTTTAAAATGGTTTGAATATACGGCGAACGTTATGCGAAATGGAATTATGCGGCGGCAGTAGCGGTTAATATTTTAGTGGTAACAGGCTTTTTCTATTACTCATAAAGGAGATAGTTTTGCTAGCTCAACCACGTGAATAGCCGGGGGAAATAAGGATTCCTTCGACCGTTAAATTTACGACTTGTCCCAAGGAAAGCCTTGTCTCCTTCCCGAGATCTCTTTTTATAATTTATTTGGTTTGTTACGACCGCACTTCCCCAGTTACTCTCATGAAAATGTATGTCCCGGTGGATGCACATTGAAAATTTGTCACTCATGTAAAATATTTTTAAATTATTTAGTTCTGAATTCTCGTTTTGTGAGATGTTTCTCTCGAACTGAATAACTTTTTGATTGCATTTTTAAAGGAAGTTACTTCCAAAACTGCAGAGCACAGTAATAAAGGTCTCCATGATACCTATCATGTGGTCACGTCCAATCTTTTCGGATGGGGACTCTGCTCACAGGGTGTAAAATTTATGGAAATTGCATTTCCGCATTATGTCCGATATGAGGGTGGAATGTAAGTTCACGGTAGGATTTTTTCTTCAGGGAAAGACTATGATACTGAACAGTTTTTTATAACTTTAGCTGAAATGCTAATCTAAAAAGATAGTTTGGCTAAAAACTTAAAAAGCTTTTGATCCCAGCCTTACAAAAAGTAAGATCACTTAAGGTTTTAATGGAATTCCACTCATGTTACAAGATAAGCGATTATTCTGAGACGTGCATTACATAATAAAAACATAATAAGCAATTCTCATTAAGGACGTAAATAAAAAATTAACCCTTACTCTGCTGCTGCAATCTCTTTAAAGTTATAACAGGATCATAAACACAAAGATCCTTGGGGTTAAGACTCTGTCGTAATAAAAGGGAAACTTCATTAAAGTTGGCCAAAGATACTGGCCAAGTAATTCTGGACTCGCTTCAAGCTACCGACGGACAACCGTCGACTTATAATCTTAATATAAATTTCCGAGAACAAACTACGTATGAACAAGTTTACGATATCTAAAAGTTATGATTTTCTTTATATTTGATAGGTACTATAAGATTACATTGCGTAACACAGAACAAAGAGATCTTTCGTTGTGTGAAGGTCTTAAAATTCCAATAAAATATTAATGCATGATATGAATTATTAATACAATAATTATTAATACATGATATGAAAAGAAAATTTTATTCGAAACATGAACTCGAATTCAGACAATATTTTTTTATGAATACTTCTAGGAACAGCTGTTCACGGAATTTAAATACGAAAATGGTCAAAAACAATTTATATGTAGTGTATTTTGTGAATGTGAAGCAAGTCTTGTTTCATAAACAACCTAAAAATTTTCAAAAGCTTACTTAATAATAGAATAATATTATTATATTTGTGGTTTTTAGTCTTTTTTTCTATAACTAATGTTGTGTTTTACTTTATACTAAAAACAGGAGAAGAATTATTTGTCATCATTCATTCGACATTCACCATTAAATAATCAAAAAATTACGACCCTACGAGACTAACTGCGATTTCATGATTTTTTTACAGATGATTACGCAGTAGGACGCTTTTGCAGGTCTGACAATGACATCTAAGTGATAAGAAAATTAAAACTTCTCCTTAGTATCACTGTTTCTACTATGCTACGCTTAGAAACTAGAATATTATTGATATTAGCCGAGTTCATGCAATTCATCCCACAATATAATAATATAATAGGCAGCCAGCGAAGTTCTAATCAAAGTAACGACGTGAGCTCATCCCCCTTTGAGACCAAAAACTCTTTTATATCTTCAAAGAATGGAACGATGGAGCAACTCGCAAACTTTTGAAATACGAGTTTTTTTTCTAGAGTTAATTTTGGACGAACGATGTCTGTTCGTTTTTGCCACTATTCGGCCGAGAAATGTCAAAAATTTTGTTTTACTTTTACTAAAATAGAAGTACCTACATAAGAAAGTGGCATTTGCATTGAATATAATAAGAAACTCAAAACAAAACTTTGTAGGTACCTATATAGGTATAATTATTAGGTATACAAACATTAATAAATTTAATTTTAGAATTGATGACAAATTACATAAACCTAGCGATGGCTGAAGGACAGACATTGGATAGAATTATGTTATTTGTCAACCGCTACTAAATAAGCAGTTCTAAAATTAAAATTGCCCCGGAAAATATTCTCCCAAGATTGAATCTTGGAAATTGTAAAGACCTTTTGACTTCGCCATGAATATGAAAACTACAAAACTCATTTCATTTTAAAAATAATGTCATAAAAATAGTTAAATAAGGAGAGATGGCTCTGTTCTTTCTTTGGTGTAACAGTTCCATCTTCACAACTGTACATTTCTGTAGACAGAGTAGGCGATGAATGTAGAGACTCCATTTTTTGCTAATTTATCAATATTTTTATTATCTTTTATTTTATTTATTATCGTTTGTGACGCATATTTTTTATGTAATTTTCTTTTAATCTCAATACGTGCTGTTCTTTTGGAAGTCGTGCCAATACGAAAGATGAAAAAAATAATTAATAAACTGTATTACAGAATAGACATCTTTTTTTTAGTTTTATCAAAATGTAATGTTATAACGTATGTGATAAACAGCAGCATCATCAACTAATCATTGACTTCATGCAGCAAAACACGATGCTGAACTCAGGTAATTGTGGATGCACGATGCACATGACATTAACTTGCTATCAAATGCCAAAGCTTTTTACTCTGACAATGGCACAAGAAAATGCTCCCTATAAGGGAAAGGATCCCAAGCGTTAATTGTCACAGTAATCTCTGATGTTTTAAGAGCTGTAGTTGCATAGCAGACAGAACGAGTGAAATAAAAATGCTGAGACTGAAGAAATAAACGAAAGTATGCATTATTATGATGACGATTCCGAACAGGAATGTATGGAGATTCCTTAGATGTACAACAATTTCAGTTCATAAATACACCGCCTAATATTCTCGTTATCTCTTAATATAACTTGGAGAATCTTAATTGGAATTATATGTATAAATAACTGATATTATACAGTTAAGAATACCACATTGGAATTTTGTACTGTGATATACATTGGGTATTGAATGTGGTCAAATATTCATCATACAATATTTCTTTATTTTTGAGCTGTATTCATAATAACAAATTGCATGTGACTTTCACGGTAAATTATGGGTGTAAAATATTGTTTTATTTTGTGTAAGTAGATGATTTCATAATTCGTAATAATTTCTATACAAATTATGTGACTAAAAGAAACGTTCTGGGTTACTTTAAAATGTTTGAGAACTTAACTAAAATATTTCGCCAGTACTTATACAAGACCCAATTAAATTCAGTTAAGAACATTGTTTTTTCGTATAAAACGTCTTAATCGAATTTTAATTCGAACGTCGACTCAGTTCCACTCCTAGTACCTGTAAAATCAATGAAGGAGTAGAGGATTGCGGTCCCCAGCCACCCCCGGTGCAGGTTTTTGCATACTAGATGATACGACGGAAAAACATACACAACAGTAGTTATTTTTTATGTTTGTTACCGTAAGCGTGAAAATTTACGATCGGCTTTAGGGAACTCATATTGGTTTTCCGCAAATATACGAATGAAAATTATTGACGATTGCTTTTTATGTTCTTCTGTGTTCCGGTTACACGAAAAACACGAGTTACTTTTAATTTGGATGAAAGTTCTCTAGGGGTTACTGGTGGATGAACATTTTGGATAGAAAAAATGATAGGTCACACGGAAAGTATACCCAAGATTATACAAAGTGGATTGTTCAAGATGTGAAATGAATGGTAAAGAAATGTCCGCTTAAATATTCGAAGAAATACTCGAGCCATCTGGGATAAATACAAAAATACAGAAGGTATCAGATGAACCTGTATCGTGTGACTTCAAGCGATAACCACAAACACAACATGACATTTGTGGTCACAAGTTGGAATATAAAGAAAAAGGCCACTGGTTTAAAATTGCAAGCAATAACGAGTCAACTATTTTAGAAAACAAAAACGTGTTCAATTCCCCTCTAGAATAAGAGCAGGGGCCTATTTGATGTAACTACTCTGCAAGTCTGCATTCCAAATTCCGAACTCTGCAACTGAATCACGTTTTATGTACACACATTTTGCAGACTAAAAATTGAAATTTGGAACACTTTCGCTCCACACTCTGCAATATTTGAAAAGTGAAGAGTAGAGAGCAGAGTGAAGACTTGCAGAGTGGTTACATCAAATAGGGGGTCTATTTGATGTAACTACTCTGCAAGTCTTCACTCTGCTCTCTACTAGGTAAATTGTAAAACTTTATTAAATACCTACTCCAACGGAATTTTGGTTTTCACAAACGTTACCAAAATCTTATAAAAGAACAGCATTCTAATATGCAACAGAGTAACCCAAGAAATCTAAACCCTAGAATTTACAAGGGGTATTTTAATCCATCCGGCATTTTTGGGCACAAATCGTGGCTACATTGTGAAGGCGTAGTAGTTCAGAAATACCTATGTAGGTACTCACGTCTCACATAGATTGTTATGTAGGTTCTGTACCGTACTGTCGCGCTAATGCCACAAGTTGTTCCTAAGCCCTCACTGTTAGTTACTCCGACCATCTTACAAGTTCTAATTAGCCCCCTTGTTTCTCGAAACAGCTACCAACAACGGTGTTCGGTTATTTCTATTAACAGTAACAAAATATATATATATATTTCCTACACTACACCTAAGCCAAGCAAATCGTGGCTTGGGTGTAGTGTATGAAATGGAGTAATACATTTTGTTATTGCTTATTTTACTTAGACTTGACATGTTAGGGACGACTAGACTGCCGTTTTGACATAATTCTTAACCACATCCAGAGATTTTCGTTGCCACCATGTAGTGACGAGTTTTGAATTACTTACCTACCCCAAGTTTCTAAAAGCTTATTTAATTTTAATCTGTTGTTATCATCAACCAATCAAACCGATCAACCAGTTACAATGGCTGACAATGCTGAGTAACTGGTTGATCAAAATGATCACAGCCTATCCAATTCCTTGATACACTGTCTTTATAATACCTATACCTTTACATACATCCAAATTACTTTTCTATACTAATATTATAAAGAGGAAAGATTTTTTTGTTTGTTTGTTTGTACCGAATAGGCTCCGAAACTAATGGACCGATTTTAAAAATTATTTTACTAATAGAAAGCTACATTATCACTGAGTAACATAGGCTACTTTTTATCCCGAAAAAATGCACAGTTCCTGTGAGACGCGGACGAAGTCGCGGGCGAAGTGCTAGTTAGTTATATTTTATGACCTTTATAGGCGAACCTTTATAGACTGTGATTATTCATAGTCTAGCTACTATTTTAAAGTATTTTTATACTCTTTACAGTCACTAAACGCGAGGGCTTTTGCAGGTCAATCGTGCCGTTGTGGGAGAGGCTAATGTTTGATTATTTTATATAATTATTTAAAACTATAGTTGTTTCGATACAACGACCTTTTATGGACCTCCGTCTGAAATAATTTTTTTTGTCATTTTATTTACCGTTCCACTATTTTTCGTCGAATTTGCTTGAAGCAATTAGTCGTGTACTCATTAGCACAACCAGGTTTTTCATTCTAGGAATGAACGAAAAACTCGCCATTCTTCATGACTTTCATCTTACCTTTAGGAAACCTGGTCTTGGGTTAATAAAATTAAGAGCAAAAATAACATTGCAGTATTTTTGTAATTTGAGTAGCACGGGGGCGTTTACCTAATCTAGTTTCTATATCCCAGGAATCTCAGGCTTATTACAGTAGCTTTCCAACACTTACGTGAAAATGGAGGTTTCCTATTTATAGAAAAGACTACATACCAAAGAAGTGAGTGGATACGTCATATTTAATTGTAGGTTCTCAACCACAAATCTTTTCATAAACACAATTGTATTTCTTTCATGGGTTTGAAGACGAGTCTAAGGGCCCGTTTCAGTGTCAGGATAGGCCCTATCATTCAGATAAATTCAAAGTTAGAACAGATTTCGTATGAAATTATCTGCTAGATAAGTAATTTAACCGAACGGAGATGGTAACTGTTCAATCGTCTTGGAGAAATACCAATAATTAATTATTATGGTCGGTACATTGACTGGCGTTTAATCTCTGATAATCTCTTCCACCATTGGCACCCAAATTCACACGATAAATCTTAATTCGACAACCAATTATCGCATAAGCGTATGCCATAGACTATGATAATCTAAATCATACATTATTGCTTTTGCAATATCAAAGTCGAACAATATAGTTTCAGGCCTTCTGGTATCGCTAGCAGATCTGTTTACGTCGTTATTTATCGTCTCCTTTCTGTGAAGCTTTCCTCTCGTAAGGAGGATAATATGGGCATACAAGGTAGCGATAGCAACACTCATTCTTACTGTATTTATTACAAGATATAAAAGAAGTGTATTTTGTTCTATAAAAAGCTTTGGAATCAAGCTCCACATTTGTTCCGTTTAATATAAGGAACTAACAGATCCAATTTATTACAATCAGTATTAATGAGAACACATAATATGACTATGTCTATACCGTCAATCTTCATTATGAATGTTAATTTAGCTCTGTTGGCAGTAGGTTACATTGTTATATTATTCCTCGAATAACTCAGCTGTACTAGATTATCAGTATTAACAAGTACCTAACCTGCCAAATTGACCCCAATTTGCTCAATAAAATCGATCCTACAGCGAATTGTCCTTCGGCAAACAATCAAGCAAACTTTGACCTCCCAAAAGCGAACACTTGTTTTTACGAGGTCGTAGTAAACCTTTCAACGTGGTCGACAATGCGTCGGCTGTCATGGCGAGCAATAAACTGCCGACGTGGTGGACGGATCGCATTTGTCAACAATATAAACTTGAGAGCACGCTGGTAAAAGGATCCAGCACCGCAGATAAGGGTTCATTCATCTATTCTAGTATTAGGTGCTATGTTCATGGAATTTAATTTTTTGCTAAGATTTTTATTAGATCTATCCGTGAGTTTTTATTTGCTTCTTCTCTCAGCTCAACTCAGTTCAGTTCATTTGTTTTAATCAGATGATAACTAAATGCATTCATGCGTAAAAACAATATTACTTAGCTTACCTTATTGCAAATTAAAATACTAAAGAAATATTTTTGTTTTAAGCTTTAAGAAAGAGGTTCTGCACATTTGATTTCGACTTAAAAAAAAAAATGTCAATTAACCCTCCGCAGGCGCAGTCGGGCAATACAATTCCCCCTATTTTCTCCAAAGTTTGTAAAGCGAAAGATCTAAAATAATTGCAGTTGATAAAAATGTACCTAATGGTAAAATTTAATAACAGTAAAAATAGAATGATGTTTTGAACTAGCACAGTTTTTTAAACCATCCAAATTCCTTCACAAACATAGTTGGATATCTATGTTTGTGAGTCCGTTTTTTAAAAATCCATATTATGCGTCCAAGGAAGATACGACACCCTCAGTACGCGAGCCCAACTTGCAATGGCAGTGTTCCGTACCAAAAATGGTAAAAAGAGAACCCTTATGGTGCGACTTTGTCTGTCTCTCTGTCTATATGTCTGTCACAGCTGATTATTTCAGTAACTACTAATGCTAGCGACTTAAAATTTGGAATAGTTATAAAAAATACTTGCCCAATTTTATTGCAAATGAAAAAAGTTGAAAAATATTTTTATTTTCATTACAAATGGCGCTGAACTGGGGGTTCGAAATGTTGAAATGGGGCTACTAGGTCAAATGGCATATTATATGAAAGGGCTTGATCTGCACATTTCAAAGTATATTTTTATTTCTTTTTATGTCTTATAGTTTTCGACATATGATGAAAAATGTCTAAAAAAATATAATTCCCCCCCCTTATCTCCGAAGTTTGCAGAGCGAAAAATCTGAAATAATTTGAGTTGATAGAAATTTAAGTTATTAAATATATATAAGTGATTCTCAAAAATCATATGACCCGAGCGGGATTTGAACCCGCGACCTCTGCCGAACCGTGGCTAGTGCTCTGAACCAACTGAGCTACCGGGTCCTGCCCGACTCATCTGAAATTTGAGACCCCTTTGTAATACGCTTCTTAGGAGCGTTACAAAGGGGTCTCAAATTTCAGATGAGTCGGGCAGGACCCGGTAGCTCAGTTGGTTCAGAGCACTAGCCACGGTTCGGCAGAGGTCGCGGGTTCAAATCCCGCTCGGGTCATATGATTTTTGAGAATCACTTATATATATTTAATAACTTAATATAAGCATAACATGGCTTTGACATGTTTCAAATTCACAAAAAAATATACATTTATAATGTATAGATGGTGATATCGCATCGATGTCCGATAACTGCAAAGTAATTGGCATTGAGTTGGAAATACTGCATAAGTTTTCCGATAGATGTCGCCAAACGCTCCTAAGAAGCGTATTACAAAGGGGTCTCAAATTTCAGATGAGTCGGGCAGGACCCGGTAGCTCAGTTGGTTCAGAGCACTAGCCACGGTTCGGCAGAGGTCGCGGGTTCAAATCCCGCTCGGGTCATATGATTTTTGAGAATCACTTATATATATTTAATAACTTAATATAAGCATAACATGGCTTTGACATGTTTCAAATTCACAAAAAATATACATTTATAATGTATAGATGGTGATATCGCATCGATGTCCGATAACTGCAAAGTAATTGGCATTGAGTTGGAAATACTGCATAAGTTTTCCGATAGATGTCGCCAAACGCTCCTAAGAAGCGTATTACAAAGGGGTCTCAAATTTCAGATGAGTCGGGCAGGACCCGGTAGCTCAGTTGGTTCAGAGCACTAGCCACGGTTCGGCAGAGGTCGCGGGTTCAAATCCCGCTCGGGTCATATGATTTTTGAGAATCACTTATATATATTTAATAACTTAATATAAGCATAACATGGCTTTGACATGTTTCAAATTCACAAAAAATATACATTTATAATGTATAGATGGTGATATCGCATCGATGTCCGATAACTGCAAAGTAATTGGCATTGAGTTGGAAATACTGCATAAGTTTTCCGATAGATGTCGCCAAACGCTCCTAAGAAGCGTATTACAAAGGGGTCTCAAATTTCAGATGAGTCGGGCAGGACCCGGTAGCTCAGTTGGTTCAGAGCACTAGCCACGGTTCGGCAGAGGTCGCGGGTTCAAATCCCGCTCGGGTCATATGATTTTTGAGAATCACTTATATATATTTAATAACTTAATATAAGCATAACATGGCTTTGACATGTTTCAAATTCACAAAAAAATATACATTTATAATGATAGAAATTTACCAGAATATTGCACCAAAAACATAACGATGTTCCTAACTAACACAGTTTTTTCAAAATTATCAAAATTCCTTCACAAAATCGCACAGACTCGCACTTGGCCGGTTTTTTTTAAATAGTAGGTACATCTTTCACTGGATGCATTTCTCATTTAATTTAACCAAATTAAACGATTTCGTTGTATTGAGAGCGCTGTGGTTGAGAACGACTTCCAAGATCAACCGAAAGTATGGTTAGAATGACAAATTGCGTTTAAGTGGTAGTATCTTTATTGTTATAGAATGTATAAAACACAACGAAACAATATTTGAAACAGTAGCAGCCAATTAGTGTTATGTAGAATTTGTAGGCGTTCACTAAAAGTAAACTTAATTGGAATTATATGGCATGCAACTTATCAAGGCAAAATCGCACACGCAAATTAGTAAAAATAACAAAGGAATTGAGGAAACAAGTGAAACATTAATTCATATTTAAGCGCCTAATAATACTAACAAATGCTAAAATATATTCGACAAACCCGAATAGTAGTCGCGGATCCTGCTAGTGACCCAATTTTTAAACCGTTATAGGTACCTATCTAGTTGAAATTAGAAAAAGTAAGGAGTCAAGTCACCCCAGTGCAATAGTTCATTTTTATGACATTTTCACTTAGGTCACCTATTAGTCAGTTCTAACTCTGAGCTGTAACTGAATTCTAATCTAGATGTTTTTTTCAGTTGTTACTAAGCGTTAACTAAGAATCGAACGTAGAAGTGTAAATTCGATTATTTTACTGATCAATTGTAATAATCTGATGAAGTTGCAATGATTTAGGTTGCACAAAACTAAACTTAATATGTATGTGTGCTTACAAAGCTTGATCCTATTATACCTACCTACAACAATTACAATTCTAGTGTCTTGGATACTACTAACATAATTCCGCCTAAGCTTACCTCTACTTACAGCCAAATAACAGTAAAGCCTGTACATAACTGTAGCTCTTCAGTAAGTACGAAACTAATAACTTAGGTCCGACAGAAACATTCGTCCTGACTCGACCGTATCGAAATTGTGCGCAGTTACCTCAGGACGGCCTCGTCTAGACAAAGTCTGCCAAGAGGCTGGAAGATTAAAGACAGCGAGATGAATAGAACGAGCCTAGATTCTGGAGAAAGAAAACGAAAAATGCCTTTACGTAAAGGCTTGTGCGCTGTCACGAACACTGTATTCTTATTTAATCTTTTTGCTGAGGGGGTTTGTGCAGCTCCCTCTGTCAATGTATTGTTTCTTCTGCCTGATGGATTTGACGGTGAAATATTACCAAGTGTAATCAAAAGATTGTTATTTATGGTCAGCTTAAGCGAGCATAAATTATAAAAGTAGGCTTTAAGGTTTTATAACTTAATACTTTTTGATGAAAATTGTTTCAGCTGTCCTTCATAAAACCTTATATGGCCAAATAAACTATTATAAAATTAAGAATTCATAAACACCACCATAAAAAAAGTTGTATTAATAGATGATGCGGCAGCCATTAATATTATTAATATGGCTTCACGATGCGAGGACCATAAAGTTGAACAAACGAGAGAGGCGGGATACTTTTTACCGCGTGGGTTCCCATAAAAACGCAAGCCCTGAATTAGTTCGATTCTTTGTCACCCCTTTTGAGCAACCCTAAAATTTTTACTACCACCGTCTTTGTCTAACAATAACCACTACATTCCCATCCGTTAAACTGCATCAAGGAAAAACAACGTGAAACCGCCCGAGATGAAACGAGATAGAATAATGTATATGCACTAGTACAGGGAACAGAGAGAGCGGCACACGTAGTAGTACGAACGTAGCCATGGATGGGTGCTTTGTGCCAGGAGGGACGGAGACTAGGGAAAGCTAGCGTGCGAGCGAGACAGACGGAAAAATTAACCAACAGAGGGGAGAGGAACTGAGCTTCTTCAAGCGGGGTGGTTAGTCCGCATTCGACCGCGTCGGCGGCAACGTCGCCTCTCGAGGAATATTCCGACGGAAACGATTCGAACTGTGAAAAATATTTTCCAAGTGCGATTTCATACTGTTAACGTTTTGTGTTTATTTTAAGTTTTTTATTGATATGATACGGCCTCCACTGAATTTTGGATTACGGATTTCAACATTGGAGCAACAGACTTTCGTATTACTATAAAGTACGATGTTTTTGTGACGAAAAACTTGAAGATTGGAATTGTAAACACTGAAGGAAAATCAAGAAAAAGTTATGAGCGATATTTCGTCGCTTAGATTAATGTGCCGGTTATGATAAGCTCGGAGCTTTAACCAAACTTGGATTTGTAAAAAGAGGAATACCAAAGAAAATGTGTGCCAAAATGTTATTTTATTGTTTCTCCTTGTTTACCCTCATTATGTCTTGGATTGGAGTGTCGGCCGAAGAGGAAGTGTCATCTCCGTTGCGGGTAGCACAATGCAGAGCAACGTGTTTACAAAAGGTAAGGAAACGATAAATTTCGGATTGGACGTACCTTCATATCAGTTTTGTCTGGCGTTTAACCTAGTTTGCTTAGTCTAGCTAAAACACAATGCTGTTCATAAAACTCTCTTCAAGAATTCAAGTAGTCAGAAAATGTGGGCTCTTGAATCAACTTTAATGTCAGGCCCTTCAGGCCATCCTTTGATCCTTTGACCGAACGCTGTTTCCCGTCATATCTTGCTGCCATACCTACCAGCGCTATAGAATGACCAAATTTATAATTTTTACCCATGAATTGATCACAACTCAAATGTAGCATAATCTGTTTATCGTATTACTACATAATACGTAGCATAAAGTATAAGATCACTTAGGTGACAGTGAACACTGAAATGATGATATTAATGAACTCCGAAGACCAAGTCACGTGCTTTTCATACAACTGTCAAAGCTTTTACAAATACCACAAAAAGAAAAGAAAGAGACGCAATTACAGAGCTCCCCCTCATTGTTCAACAACTGTAATAATTGAAAGCATTTGAAAGAAAACAAGAGAACAAGGCCGTGATCCAATTTGATTGTATTGACTTTTCCAAATTACGTATCGTTGAACCAGATCTTGAATGAACTTGTAATCAAAATCGAATCTTGTACGGAATTAGAATACATAAAAGAATGGAAATGCCTTTTTGTTCGTTTGTCCTTCGATCAAGCTGTTTCACTCTACCTGTTAGACATTTGGATGCCACGTTCATGCCGGGTACTTATCACTACAATTTCATGGCTTCCATAAACACATACCTACTGGGAAACTTCTGTACTGGGTTGTAATTAGTGGCAATCCCAAATTCAAAGTTTTGATGACATACCTGATACCTACATACATAAAGAGTGGTTGATGAGATGCCAATCAAATTGTATTGTTTATTGACGAGCAGAATATAGGGCAAAAGTAATTAATTCCTATCGACGTCAATTAGACAACTCGAGTTTTTTCTTTATTTCCTCCGTAAGTAGAATAACTTTGTCATTAAACTCATGTAAAGTACGTAAAGCATTGTTTAGCCGTATTTATTATTTTGCAATTTCAAAACATGCCAAAAAATCATTTTTGTACACAAACTTTTATGGTCTAACGCCAGACAAATCTGATAACTTCAAAATATGTTTTTTTACCTTTTTCAATAGTACCTATCACTCACGTTTTGTTATTTTATTTTAATTAACATACCTAATAGTAGCTAGCTGATTAAACCATGGTTTTTTTTATGAATAAATATTTCATTTACATACTTTCGTGTATTGTTTATTATTCCCAGCCACATTGAATATTTGTATGATCATCAATATTCCTCGAATTCGAAATGCCCGCTCTAAGTAGGCCTATATTTGCAGGATCTGTCAATCATTCTACTAGTACCTAGTATAGGTACGAGAAGAAAATATTGCGCGAAATTAATAAAATATTTAAAGAGTTATCTTATGTACTGTCAATTCTTACGGAAAAGTTTTTAAAATGTAATTTTTTGAAAAAGATATCCATCTATCACGATACCTTAGTAGGTACCTACCTACCTACTTTTTATTGACAAAATAATGTAAGCAATGACTAAATTCCGCTTTCTTATCAGAAAAGTACAAAACGAAATTGTTCTTTGATACTTATCAACATTCGGAAACCATACCCATAATAATATACCGATCAGTATTTACAGATAGGATTTATCTAAACTGGTCGCATTATTTATTCGAATCATTCGGAACAGGTTGCCTGCTGGTTATCGGTGCGCGGACCATGCCTCCATAAACGTAATTTGTATCGGCTATCCCCTTTAAATTGGAATAAACTTATTTGTTTCAGCTCTCCACTAAGAGATTAGGCCATAAATTATTTTGTTGGTTAATCAATTTCTTGGTTCAGTAAACTTTAATTAAGTTATTCTGGTATCTTTTTTTTATACCTACGGAATATTATTTATTGCCAATGAATATGAAATTATATATTCATGGTTGATCATCAGTATACTGTCTAAAAGCCGAATAATTTCTATTAGTCGATAAATTCTGAAATAGCATTTTCTTAAAACTACGTTTTGTATTAGAAAATAATAAAAAAGAAGATAGAATTGTTTGCAAGGCCATATCAAGGAATGTTTAGATATAGTGAAGCTACAAAGAATGTAACTAAAGAATAACTTAGTAGTTGCCAATAAATAGCTTCGAAGTCCATTAACTTTATCAAACGACGACCACGTTTCAAATCAGATTTCAATGGAATCATAAATTAGTAGTGTCAGCAACATTAACTATTTAAGTACCAACCAACGAATACGTGAATCAAATTAGGTAGGTACTTAGATCGAAAATGCCTTCTTAATCGAACCTTTTGTTGGAGAAAATTGATCGTGTACAGTACACTGGTACGATGGATGCTACATATATTATGTTATGCACTATGTATTAGTATTATTATTATTTTGAATTTTTAACACATTTTTGCTCCACTCTTTTTGGGGTAACGTAGCCACATGGTAAAACGGAACCCTTGTAATTTCGTCCTGTCTGTCCGAATGTCACAGCTATTTTACTCGGAAACTGTTGGTATTTTATAGATGAAACTTTGCAGGTAGATGAATTCTGTGAACCACCATAAAAAAGTGCAGTAAAATTAAGAAAAAAAATATTTAGGCGGGCCCTCCATACATGAAAATGAAACTGAGGGATGAAAAAAAAAATCACTCATTCGGGATATCGTTGGATAGGTCTTTGGAAATAACATGAAGGTTACTAAATTTTAAGTGACATTTTTATCTAGGTGAGCTATGTGCTTCTAAAGTTGTAAAAAGTATCTAACTTTTCAACGTTAAAATTCTGAAAAAAATTAAGAGAGTAGAATTAAAAGAAACATCTAACGAAAATTGGTTTTACTTAGTTATTCAACCGCAAAAAAAAATACTTAGTAGGTACCTACATAGGTATTTCATAATATTATTACTTCATATATATCTTATATTTGCGGTGGAAAACTGAAATACTCTGTGCTCGTAGCTACGGAGCCTAATAATGTGCGTAGGCGTAGTCCGACACGCTCTTGGCGGTTTTTTCTGTATTTTAAATACTGGTGTTTAATTTGTTTACTTTTTAACCGACTTCCAAAAAGGAGGAGGTTCTGCATTCGGATGTTTTTTTTTTTTTTTTCATGTATGTACACCGATTACTCCGTGATCTGTGAGCCGATTTACGTTTTTTTTTTTTCATATGGTAGAAGAAGCTCGCGCGGTGATCCCATATAAATTGTAATAACTTAGATTGAATAGTTTTGTAACCAGCTTCAATAAACGAAATTTTTCGTGTATATCGATGACATCATGACGATAATAAAAAAATAAAAAAGTCATAATATATTGTGTAGGTACACGAATTCCTGGACGCAATCAATCTCGATATTATACATGCATAACATCACGCTAGTATTTTCCGCAAGGTTAGGCAGAGGTGTACATATAGTACACACAGTTTTTTTTATGTTCAAGTCTTATTTGATAGAAGGTTAGGGAAAGAGCCTATTGCTGAAAAAACATTGTTTTCGATTACTGAAACGCTCTTATCCACGAATATCTTAGAAGGTAAGTACCTATTTAAATTCGTGAAAGCAATCGATCTCGGTAAAAGTACATACAAAATGTGTGTCAAAGGCAGTATATTATTAAAGTCGCTCTATGCGATTTTTTTTTTTTTTAATGTCCTCTCGCAGTTGGCTTCTAACACCCGTCACTGCTTAACCGGTCATCTGGTGAGGACTTACAAATGCCTCCAGCCAGGCTTAGAACTAAATAAAATTACAAACTAAGCGACCACACGCTAAGAAACAAAAAAAAAACAAAAAAACCGACTTCCAAAAACTACACTAAAAACTATGAAATAAAAAGTTTAAACTTCCATAATTAAAAATCTAAATGTATATTGAAGTCGGCGGGGCCTAGCATGAAAATAAGCAAAATTGCAGATTAACAAGGAATAAAAGGAAATCTTAATTTCCACGTGCACACACTGCGCACACCCTTCCTGTTTAAAGACTGAGAGGCAAAAACCTGAAGAGGCCCCGCCGGCTTCAATATACATTTAGATTTTTAATTATGGAAGTTTAGACTTTTTATTTCATAGTTTTTAGTGTAGTTTTTGGAAGTCGGTTTTTTACATTACATAATTGTTGAAGTTCCCTGCGGTAATTCGATTTCGTCACAATCTAAAAAGAGAAAATATATTCTGCCGGACAAGATTTCGCTTCGAGATAATCTTCAGTAACCGTTTTGCCAAATATCGCATTTTTGTTTAGTGGAGAAACATAATCCCATAACCTAAATTCGTCATGAGACACATGGACGTTTAATCTATTCAGCAATGTATTATTTGTTAAAATTTTGCGATATTATATTTGTGAGTTTAGGTAAGGCTGCTACAAAAAATATTTGGAGCCATATCATGCACATCATCTACATTTCAAAAATCGACATCTGCTGCTAATCCACGATGCATTTAGTGCGATCACGCTTCGATTTTTTGCAGACCTAATGCTTTGCTTTTTGTAGGCGTTTTTTACCAAATTCTACCTGCGACAAGGTCACAATGATCTCCAATTTTTTTATTTTGTTTGTAAAGGGATGTGCGTGACGTTGCCTAAGGCGGAAGGATAGGTAGTTTCTTTTTAACATTATTAGGGTAGGTACGTGAGGAAATACGCAAATTACTTAACTATAGGCTTACAAATTGGCCGCCTACCTGCCTTTGTACTAAATTGTAGGCAGGAGTGATCTTATAAAATTAGTTTTTTTACCTTAGGTATGGGTTGATGGGCAAAACAGTTTGCGTTATTAGCTGCCGGCAAAAAATAATCGATTCCGTGTTAGGATGAACAAAAGGACTGCCTAAGACAATTGGGAGCTGATTTTTAAAATCCTTGGAACAAAATAGTAAATGTCCTGTAAAAAAATGCAGTCATTGACGGGCCATGCTGTCGCCAGAAACTATTTTCTCCTATTGTGCCTCATTGAAACATGGTCCTTTTAAAATATATTAGCTTGAGTTTTTTTCCGATACTTCTTTTTTTGGGTAGCCTTTTTGTTAGAAGCGTGCCTCCCTCGATGGCAAGTCGGACTTTGGGAACACGTGATGAATTTTAAAATGTACTTTAAGTGCCAAGATATAGATATGGTTATGACTACATTATGGCATGTAAGTTGACTTGTCATGTAAATTTTATGTGTCGTTCTTTTATAAAAAATCGTTTTGAATACTTTCATGTTTGGAAAATTGTTATGGGATGTGTAGGTACGCTTAGAATCAGAATGAGGTCTTTTATTATTTATATTACAGTCATTTTTGGATTTATTTCCTTCAATTTTATTTGGAGGTCCGGTACTTTTTTTAACATCTATTCAGTATAAATTCTTGCGCTAACTTTTGATTTTCAATAAAAAGTGTATTTTTCTCGGAATTAGTAGTTACCCTTGTGGTCTGTTTTCATATCAGAACAAATAACCTATATACACAATTTGAAATCAGGTCATACCATATTCGGTAACAATTTTGTCGAAACCATTAGCTGATTGTTGGCACAGTTTCAACGTTTTTGAATCAATAACTTTTATGACTCCATTTTGTAAATTTTATTGCAAAAATAAGTTACCCAAATATTTTTACCGGCGTACTGTACTTAAAAAAAGTATAATGCCGGCTTCATCTTGAGACCTAAACCATGCAAAAAGAGACCATAAAGAACGAGCCGGGGGATCGTGAAATAAAATCTCGATTAGAAATTTAGGAACGTTCCGACCTTCCCTTACGGTCCCTTTTTGAAGTAGTCACTCCGACTTCGAGCATTATTATTTTATCGTTGTTCAGCCATGCACAAGAGGTAGAATAAAAATTTTGTTCGAGTAAAAATAGAACAAAAAGATCTCAAGGTTTCGGATGCACGTCCTCGGGCAACGCAGCGTTTAGAAAAAATAAACGAGAAAGTCCACGCCGAAATGACCTGCGTTTTTGTACACGATTTGTTTTCGTTTTTGTTACGTTTGAGTTCATTTGGAAGTAGCCATGTCTGCTGCTTACTGAATTATCTTAAATTGCCTTCACTTTTTCTATATTCAAAAAAATTGCTATAAGTTTCTTTTGTGGTCACAATTTTGGTAGTGGTTGACACAATTGAACAAGTCGTGGTTATATTTTCAGGTTGTTAGGTATGCATTTTAATCACATTAGGTATACAAATTACAAATACAAAATGTATTTGAATGAAATTAATAACTTTTCCATTACAACTATAACTTCCTATTTTTAGAAGAACAGGAGGTAAAGGCCTTTGGCGTCTTCAAGACGGAAATTTTGAGCTCATAACAATGTGAAAAAGGCAAGCGTTGCTCGCGGCGCGCGGCTCGCGCTCATACGGCCTCACCTCGTGAAGGGTGGCTTATCCGGCAAGACAGTCGTAATAGAGCCGTATACCAGAGCAGACGATTAATGATTCATGACCCCTCGTAGCGCAGTGTCATCAATATTATTCTGTTTGTATCCAGCGCGTTTGGCCCACCCTCGCCCGCGCCCCGTTCATACATAAATAAGCGCGACACGTCGTCTTCTCTGATTACATCGCACCGATGTAGTGAGAAATAGTGTAGTCGGATGCTGAGCCCGTCTTTTGTTCAATATATTCCCTAGAGACACCGAATGAATAGTTAACACTGTATGCTCAACGTGCATGTTTACGGTTTCGGGTTTCTCTTAAAGATTCAAGATAAGGAAGGTGAAGGAATTTATTCGTTTGGTGGCAATAAGCTGATGTTACAATCGGCTTTAGTGTGAAGTTATAGGTTTCATGTGACTTTGATACGTATAGTTTGGACCGTCGTCGTCCTCTCGCGCGCCGCCGAAGGCAAGAGGTTTCACCAAAAGGAACATAAAATAAAATATTAAAACATATAATAAACTACAAAATAATAAATCTATTTTCTCCCCTATAAAGTTTGATGTCGCGTTTGCGGAACCATAAAATGTTTTACGTGTTCTTTTTAGTTTCCCTTGATGATGATCTCTCAGTAAAGACAAAGCAAGAGATTATGGCTATAACTTTACTTTGACACCATCATTGCCTATTGGTCGCACATAAGTCAATATTTGAGTACCATGTGACAATAAAAGAAACATGTTGTTACTAGAAATTACATGACGTTCCGTTAGTCCTAAAGTTGACGGAGAGTCTGTTGTCACGCGATACGGCAATAAGCACGCTTCGGCCTTAACTAAGTAAAACTGGATACTAATGCAAACACTCATTGATACTGCCTTTGTGGACTTTCTTGATAGCTTACTCAATAATTTGGTAATTTTCATTATAATAATTCATTTGAGTCTCATTAAAGCTTAAGTCAACGAGGAATTTCCATAAAACAACAAAACGCTGAAATCTATATTTGTTCTACGATTATTGGAAATGTGTGCAGTGATAGCCTAATGGATTAACCATGTGCCTCCCACGGCGAATGGTTCGAGTTCGATCCCGAGGCACGCACCGCAGACTTTTCGAAGTCATGTGCGTTTTAAAATTTAATTATCACTTGCTTTAACGGTGAAGGAAAACATCGTGAGGAAACCGGCATGTCCTAGAACCAAAAATTCGAAGACATGTGACGTCCACCAACCCGCACTGGGCCCGCGTGGTGGACTACGGCCCACTCCCTCTCACAGAGAGGAGGCCTGTGTCCCAGCAGTGGGAACATTATAGGCCGATTACGCTTATGCTTATGCTATTGGAAATGGAAACGTACCTACTAAAGTGATAATCATTAAATTATATTTTGCTTATTACGTGTATAAATATTTTAATGTTTATCAAATTGGAAATTCCGGATATTCAATGACAAATGGTCTGTGTCGTCTTGATTACCAAAAAAAAGTCTAATTTATTGGAAATATCGGATATTTTTAATTTGAGCCAGAAATGGTTGGGTAATTTGGTTCTATATTATTTGTTGGGTCCCGTACCCATCGCTGTTAAAGCTCGGCGCGGGCAACTCGACTCGTTCTGATAAATGATGCGTCCGCTACTGCTACACCGCTTCGCTTTTAATCCTGGCTCCACCATTGTGTCCCCGTCCAATTTTTGACGTTAACCGTTTTCTTCCACAAGCGACACACACGTTGTTTAGGTTGGTAAATAAGAAATTAATGATCGTTTCCCATTTATAACTCTAAACAATCAATCAACCTAGAATGCTATCTAATGGCTCCTATTTGCTTATCGTATAATGCGGCGCTTTTATACTACAAAGAAACTTAAGCTGTCAAATACTTCGCTTTCTTTGAACACATATTTCATAATGATAGCTTATTAGTTTTTTTAAAATACCCTTCGGTTACAAATTACGATCGCTCATAAACAAAGAAGTAAGATAAACATTATAACAGCGATGTGAAGATTAAAAATTATGAAACAGTTAATCAGTTTTAATGGTGTAATGAGCCCGAGCGGCAGTTTTGATTACATATTTAATGTTTCAGTAAACTATTTTACAACGTTCCGTAGTTGATTGGGATTCGATTAAAAGCAGCTGCCCTCACTAAAGGCGTAGACTAAGCCCTACAGGCTGCGATGAAATGGAGATAGTTTTAATGCTCGTAAATTTCATTCCGAGACTCCGACGTCCGATCAACTAATCACTTTCGTACGGGTATTTGCGCAAGTTTCAAAACTAAAATTTTCACTCAAAATATTTTGCTATTAGTTGGGAAAATAGTCTACAACGTCGAATTTCAATTCTGTGGAAACTTGAAACTTTCGGTTTAAAAACAATGTGAAGTTATTCCTGGCTTTGTAATGTTTTATAATATGAAAGTGATACTTTATCCTTGTACAAGTCGTCGGAAATATCTGCGAACCTGGCTTGATGACACAAACAGCAACAATACACAATAAACAATAATGCGATTACGAAAGCGAGAATAATAAAAAAAATAATAATAATAAATAAAATAAATAAATAAGAAAACGGGCAGAGGTGCGGGGGAACGAGAGGGGAAGCGGATTCCAGCGAGGTTCGCAGATATTTCCGACGAGTTGTATTGTCTTATATTCAAATTATCCTACTAATGTTATAATCGTGAAAGTTTGTGAGGTGTGTATGTAGGTTTGTTACTCTTTCAAGGAAAAACTACTCAACGGATTTTGATGAAACTTTACGGTAATAAAGCTTATACATCTGAAATAACACATAGGCTACTTATTATTCCAAAAACGCGGGCGAAGCCGCGGGCGGAAGCTAGTTAACAATAAATTACAATTAAATATAATAGCGCCTGTAATTGCTAATTTGGATATAGAATTACGTCATTTTGTATGTTAAATAAGTAAAAACAAAAGCTTCATGGTCCAAAAACTTCGTTACAGTACGATGTCTGCGATGGGCGGAGCCTTTGCGTACGCGCAAGCAAAATCGTTATCCGTGAGTGGGGAAGGAATTAAAGTGGGGGGGAGCCATTATTTCTACCCTAATTAAAACGTTTAAAGATTTAAAAATCGGTTACATTAAAAAAAGTACCTAAGGAAGGATAATTTCGATTCATTTGTTTCCCTTAGTAAAGGTGTCAGAATTTATCGTGTTCCGAAAATTCCAGTCCGTCAGAACCGCCCCAAATCTCTTTATCTCCGCATTAATCTTTTAAAACCCATAAAATGAATCTTTGGATCTTACCAAATATTTTGTACGAAATTGATGGGGGACCGTTTTTTATCTGGAACTCAAATCTATAATACGACGATCAAAATTCCTAGAGGTGTCGATACAAGCCAAGAGTATGTCACAGATGAAAGAGATTGTAGTTTATTATGGCTTATTTTTTAACTTTAAGGGCCGTAGTTAATATGTAGGTATAGGAAAAAGTTGTAAAAAGTCGTTACCTACCTACTAAGTCCAGTTATTAATTTTAATGTCATTTTTATTACTCTGAAAGACATTTATTTTTCTGAGACCCTAATTAATTTTACTGTCGTCTTTAAAAGGTAGAATACGAAATTTATTTGCATAAAGTAAAATATGATCATTTGTTGGTTCGGTACGTCATTAAATAGGTTTTAAAAATTAAAATCAGTAGAACCAGCAGAACAGTTGATTGACACCAATCCCACATACAAAGTTCCTACGTCCTCTAGTTGTTTTAAAAATAGAGCATGTATTATATCACTACTGTACTGCCACTTAAAGTGTGAAACGATCATTGGGGGCTCGCGTGGGCCGCGACGCAGGCGCAGTTGGTATTCTTCATACAAAAAACACGAGGCACCCCGTTGTTTTAGAGCTAAAAAAATAATGAAATATGCCTTTTTATAGAGTTTTTTATGTAAAACGTTGAGAGTTTTAAACGCCTTGGCTTTTAAAAAGCACAACCCGCGGTGAACGTATTTGTATTTGGTATCGAATTTGAATTGAGATTTTTTTTATATTGAATGTTTGTTTTAGAAAATTAACATTCAATAATATAGGTATAACTGAATTTTATTTATATTAAATCTAATATTTCATGTGTATTCATATTTAATAGAGAAATAAGACATTTAAATAAATTCGTTGATTCATAAAACGCGTAAGGTAGCGTTTTAAATTAAATAAACATGAATAATTTTATTAGATTAAAGTTTGTCATACAAAATGTGTTGCTTCAATTTGGACAGATGCTTATGTGTGGAAATTAAATCTATTCATGTGAATGAACAGGAAAGGACTATAGAATTGAGTCCGCTTCGCATACATACACAGTCAGTTCCTTTATCTATTGATCTGTCTGTTGTATGAAGTTGTGCTTAATTAAATATATTCTTATGTTAATAGAACATCACCGACTGTGAAATTGTATTCTTAAAAAAATATTAAATTGTATTATTTTTTACCTAAAAGCTTAAAATATTCATCGATTCTACATTATTATCATATATATGTAATTATGTATCTTTAAAACGCTTGTTACAACAGGTGCAAAACGTATCACCAACTCTGAAAAAAATATCACCATGTAGATCCACTAAATCACCTCCTAATTTTAAATTTCCGACTCATCTGAGTAAACATGTACCATACGAACAGTTGGAACGTCGAGTAGACTAAAATACCAGGGGTTCAAACT
Organism: Thalpophila matura; assembly: GCA_948465475.1. Lineage (NCBI taxonomy): Eukaryota > Metazoa > Arthropoda > Insecta > Lepidoptera > Noctuidae > Thalpophila > Thalpophila matura. The sequence goes on along the minus strand of OX419190.1, from coordinate 9,460,520 downwards.
GTTCAAAGCCATTTGTCTTAGACTTGCCTGTCATGGCCAATAGCACCCATCAATGTTCCGTGTATTTGGCTGAAGCACGTAACACACTTATTTTAGAATCTTAAAATAATATTGTTCTTTTTTCTGCCTCTTCAACCATTGTGTCGTATTAGCATCTGGAAGTTGACGTGTTGTTGCGACACTGACGAATTGTAACTTTGAAATCGTCTTTTTTAATTATTTTTTAAGTCACTAGCATTGTTATTCTACCATCCAACTATTTTTTATTTGTTTTGATCAAATAAAACTCCTCTCGTGTCAATAAATGTATCTGTCTAGATACGTGATGAAAAGTAAATTGTATTTTTTCTAGGAATTTTCTCAGCCTGAAATTGAAATAGATTTGAAAATAGAATATTCTATTTCATCTGATCATTCTAGTGGATACTGTGGATAGCCAATGCATTTGAAAGATTTCATCAATTTTTATTCTATTATTTCTGGAAGACAAAATTGATTTGATTTGGTTTTCAATTCGTTTGGAAACTTGGCAAAGTTCAATTGTACCTACTCAAACCCGAGTAGGTACCTACCAGAATGCAAATATACCACAATAAAAGCGTTTTTATTACTCCATAAATATGAATTAATATGCGTGAAAACTATATTCTCGGAAAAGACACGTAACGAGACTATAAAATTTCAAAAGTGTATAAACTCACCAATTTAGAATCGAATTAGCTAGCTATATTATCCAAATAATATCGATTTCAATGGTGTATTTATTAGTGTTACAGTACACAGACAGTTTTATTATCACGGCCAAGATATTTTAACGAACCGAATGTACGTCTAAAATAAAAGAGGAACATGTCGGGACATTTTTTGTTCATCGGACACGCCATTTAAGTCACAATCGTAAATTTTATTGAAATGTCGCAACAGCGATCGCCGCACGAGATGTCTTGTCTCCGGGGACGAATTTATGCGTAATTCGTAAACAAATTGACGTGTTCGGGACGTACTTTGAAGGGGACCCCGACTTGACGACTTGACGCGTCTTTTGAGTCTTTTTGAATATTTACGAGATGACGAGATACATTCTGTAAACTTTCACGTTTCGTGTTTTAATATACGCCACAATTGCGATTTATCAATCATTTCTTGAAATTATTGTGAACTCGTCCGTCTTTAAAACCGATTTAACGTATCGTTTGCGCTTTAAGAAATGACACCTCAATGCTCCTTCAGTCTGCTTCGTATGGCTTCTTAAGTCGTAAAATGGTATCACCTTACACAATAGATGCTATTGTCTTTTTATAAGGAATACTGTATTTTCACTTCAAGATTAATTTGATCTTTGTGTTTTGTTTGGTCAGTTTACGATATTGAGAGTTAAATTATAGTCTCTTTTGGATTTTTTGGCTTTCCTTTTTCGCTGCAACTTTTTTTCTTAACAAAGTAAACATTAAACGAGTATTTTTCAAACGTTTTGCTACGGCATGGTGTCTGAGAGCCTTTAACTTAAATTTACTTGTTTCGAAAACTGCGAAGGCGGCCGTATTGTAAAGTTTATTAACGAACGCAAAAAACCTCGAGCAAACTTTACAGAATGGGGCAATAAACTTTTTAATTTGTGGCGAATTCAATCAATAAGAACATGAGAAGTGTCGTAAACACGGCCGTGGCCAGCGGCGCCCGCAGCGCAAGTGCCACAGGTTTTCTCAACATGGCTTCCTGCTGTTCAGTGTTGCCATCTAAACGGCTATTAGTTACGTTTTACGCGAGACGCGCCGGGCGTTCCAACGTGTTTATTCTTAATTGACTCCTAAATATCGCTGTTTTTGGCCATGAATCGTGCTAATCGGACATATTTATTTGAAAGCATGGAAGCGCACTTCTAAGTGAGCCATTCGTACACAGTTTTATAGCTGCGGACGCGATACAGTTCCGTTGCTTGTTAATTAAGGATTTGCGGCCACGCTTTATGGTAGGCAATAGTCACAACAATAATACATCTTGAGCAGTCGCGTTTCCTTTCTCAGTTGCCCGAGGACGCTTCTTGGCTTATCTGATGTCGTAAGGGGTATCGGGGAGGCTATCGGGCTGCGTCAGATGTCCGTTGTCCTGTTCGACTTATCTGCACACTAAATAAAAAGCTTTTCCGCCGCTCGTCGCAGCCCTTCACCGCGGAGACCCAAGTCTTTCTACCCGCTGTCCTGGGTCTCGTTTATCGCACGTGACGTGACAATTCTTTTATTCCCAACACTTTGTTTCCACATAAATTACTCGACTGTTCGGTGCTACCGAGGATTGCTTCGGCTAATGTCACAACTCGTGGATTTCTCCCTTTATTCAGTTTCGTTTTGCATTCCGCCAGCTGTGTTTGCTCATTGTCTCTTCGCTTTAAATTAAAAAAAGATTTTGTTTTTATTCGCGCTGTCTTCCTCGCCCACGACTTTATGTGACGTCAAGTTTGGAATGAAGTATTCTTATTGTTGCGCCGTGGAGTCTTTACGCAACGTTGGATTGCATAAATTATTTAAAAGGTTTTATTTTAATTAAACGGGTAAAGGGGGTATTTGATCTGAGTATTTCTTGCTTGTGTATATTAATTTGCATAATATGGCTTGCAAAGCTGCAACGTTGTAAGGTGGATAATCACGAAGTCATTGACTCGATATTAATATGGCGGTGGTTCAATAGCTGGTTTGTATAATTGTCATACAATCCGCTCATATTCATGATCATGCGCAGGTGGCGCGCGCTCGGACACGCGCCGTGATAACCGAACAACTTGCACATTATACCTACTATAATGTTGTAATGCAAGCTGACATACATAATATTATTTGATAGATTAACGATTGTTTAGGAACGTGAGTGGGTAATTGTAATGCCTTAACAAATTAACAGGACTGAACATATGAGTGAAATTTGTAAAACTCGTAGAATTATCTAAGAATAATTTTCCAAGAAGTTTTGGAAGACTCTTCTCATATAGGTACTTAATACTATGTAGTAATACAGCCTGGGAAAGACTACAGAGTGTCGGTAGCAAAGGTATTTGAATACTGTTCAACCTGAAAGCTCCGATGACCACTAATTCCAAGACCCTTTCCCGACACATTATTAAGGGAATCTGTCCAAAGGGTGGCTGAAGTAACAAGTGCCTAATCTCCTTAGTGGTTACATCACGGTTCGATGTCTCATGAAAATTAGATCCTTTACTTAGTTGAACTTCGGGCGCCCTTTCGGAGGTATGTTGGTGTTTTCAAACTATTCATAATAAGGGAGAAACTGATACAAGTAACTTATAAATGTTTAGTTATGTTCTATGTTTAGGTACATTTCCGCAGCTATGCTATTTTATTTTATAGGTAAAGATAGGCAATTTGAACTTAGATTTTTTTGTAGAACTTCTTTATGTATGGAGAGTTTACCTGTAAGTCATTGTTACACTAGTATACGTATTTTACATGTTAACTTTAGCACAAAACCAGTGTAAACAATATTGTTGGTGAACCAATATAATATAAAATAATAAAAAAAAACGTTTTACTATTTTAGTTTAAAGATATTTTTTTTCCACTATATTTATTTGAAAGGACCTGATAATGTAAACAGTTTCTATGAGTATAAAAGGTCACTCCACTTAAAACTAAAAACTCCTCGCCATTAACGTGGTTGAAGAAACCACCAGTATGCACTTGCAGTAAGCGCATGAGTACAGTTGCTTTAAACTTTAAATCAATTGGCACTCCCAAATGTTATTATAAAACAAATAATGCTAAAAACACCTCGCTATTAACGTGATTGAAGAAACCTTCAGTCTGGTATGCAGTATGCGCATGAGTACCTACAATCAGTTGCTTTGAACTTTAAAGTTAATCAATAGGCACTCCCAAATGTTATTATAAGACAAAGTAATGATAAATGATCACACACAAAAGATCTGGCAACTAGTCTGATCACCGGGCCATTTGTTACAGTTAGTGGACAAAAAACAAACATTACAGTGAGTCCGTAGTTTATTTAGTGATTAATCTTCTCATTACAAACATTAGCAGTTGGAAGGACAATTGACTACTGATTTTTATAAAAAAAAATAACGATGGTATGTAGCAGTGATATTATATAAAACTATTTTCAAATTAATACACGGCACACGATTGTTTTAATTCATTTTGGAATGCAAAGAGATTAATCAATCAAGAACAAAAAATATTGGCCCGCTTTGAACTTTTTTGTTTTTTGAGTAAAAAATAAATTTAAAATGAACGCAGCAAGAAATGAATGAAGCAAGAGGAACAAAAACAGAGCTTCAGTAATAAGTAGCAAGTCCATACATCATTTCTGTCAAATTTACTTGTAGCTAAATATTTGTTCAAGTGTATCGTGGCCATTAGATTAGTATTATTTGATCCATCAATCATTTTAACAAAGCAATGTGCTTTACATTTAAGATAATTGTCATTAAAAAGTTGACTGTCTTTTCTTAACATAATTATATTATAAAGTCTCAACCTTAAGATCTTCCTCTTTCAAAATCATTGGGTTTAGAATATACCATATTTTTTATTTTAGTTTTTGTGGAGATTTTATTTTTAATGCACATTACTGACTCTGCACTCCGCTTGGTAGTCTTTTAATAATATTCTTATAAATAATACAAGCTGTTGCCCGCGACTCCATCTGCATGAAAATAGATGAAAAGTAGCCAATGTGCTTATACATATAGGTCGTATGCTATCTCTTTGTCAAACTTCATCTAAATACGTCCAGCCGTTTCAACGTCAGGAAGTAATAAACACATAAGTATCCAAACTTCCGCATAAAGAATTTAGTGTGATGAGTAGGTACCTATGATGTATAATAAGTCGAATGATTACCTATGTAATTTACTAGGATTTGTATGTCTAAATTAATGTTATTTATTTGCAACAGACTATAAATAAATTGATAATACAATTACAACAGAATGTTATAAAGGTTTTCCATAGAAGACACGAAATTGAGTCCTCTTTTGGAGTAAAAACTTTTTTAACAAAAAATAACCGACTTCAAAAAGCCACTACAAAGAAAATAATAACTTTGGTTTCGGAAGTCGGTGGCTTTGGTTTTTGTTTGCTTTTTTTGCCACCGACTTCCGAAACCAAAGTTATTATTTTCTTTGTAGTGGCTTTTTGAAGTCGGTTATTTTTTGTTAAAAAAGTTTTTATTTTTCCCTTTTTAGTTCTTTATCTCGCGTTAGATTACTTTGACGACTTCGTTCAACAGTAAATCTTCTACGTAGTGAGTACATTTATGCATATAACTTTGTACATAGGAATGATTACCTAATGTATTATATACTAAAACCTTCCTCAAAGTATGTAGATTACGTTAGTGAAAACTCCATCCAAATCGAATCAGTAGTTTTTGAGAAAATCGCGCACATACAAACATACATACATACATACATACATACATACATACATACATACATACATACATACATACATACATACGGGACGAATACAGAACCTCCTTTTTTGAAGTCGGTTAAAAATAAATTCGATCCAGTAAAACTTGGTAACATTTTTAAACTAATAGTTTGTGAAATAAAAGGAAATACTAACATAGATTAAAAGAAGTAATCCAGTATCCTTTTTGCATAAAACTTGTCAAAATCTTTATGGCACAGCATACAAAGCAAATTGCAATCTAGTACTACAAAGGCCACACTCCCTGACAATACTTCAAATCTAATTTAATAATCTTATCCCATAACCAGTGTTAGAATGAGGTCCTAAGATAACGGTAGAATCAGTGCATTGACCTGAACAAGCCCAGTTCATGCTGTAAATGAGTACTAATAGGTAGTTGTTCTATGTATATTAAGTTGTGTCTTTGGCCAACTTATACTTGTAACCACTTCCTAAAGTAGCGAAGCAGCGTACATACTGATTATGTGTCTTACATGCGATGTGGACTGATTTTAATAATAGGCTTATGATTATAAATAAAATGGCTGAATATAAATTATTTTGTTTTTCATTCAACGTTTCTTTTTTGTTCTTTCTAACGTTTAGACATCTGGCCGTTAAATTTCTTTTTTGTTTGCTATATTCTGTGCGATGCGTATGGAAAGGATTTTTCATTTCTCATACTCGGAAAGTAGTGTTTGTTTGATCAGAGCAGCGGGTCGAAAACGATGCTGCCCTCCCTTGGGCGGGAAAGACTCATAGTAATTGCTTCCCTCCCTAGGGCGGGAATGAATTTTAAAAATAGAACTAAAATTGGTTATTTAGTCGGCTATAATTTTTTTTACATAATTAAGAAAAATATCGATTAAAAAACAAATGCTGCGGTCTTGTGAGTGTATACGGCCAATGTGAATTAAAAAAAATACCTATTAAAGTGGGATGGCCCGCGGCGGTGACGCGGGCGGTGTGTTCCATATTTGAAATTTAAATTAAAAAAGACTATTTATGTATAATTTGGCGGGATACTAACTCTGTACCGAAATTATTTGATTAAAAATGAGTTCAAGCGATTCTGAAATGTCGACCCCCAATTCCGTTAAAGAAAACTACTATTTTTTACTTTCCTTATACCTATTTGAAATGAAAAGTAGAGTGTTTAACACGGGTGAAAGTCATCAATTCCCACTCGGACTATAGCCGCCCTCGCTTCGCTCGTGCGTCTAAATACCTCGTATGGGAATTGATTTCTTTCCACCCTTGTATAACAATCTACTATTTTCTATTCATCTTCATTTTTTGCAGCTTTAGAATAATCATGCTAATAAAAGGGTATGTTTGTATAGGAATCATTTTGCCGTATCCGATTGATATAAAACCTTCATTTTTGACAGCTGGTATAAGATAGTAAATAGCTGTGGTAAATATATAGCAAGATGGAATAAAATAAAAAGAGATAGTTGCGGAAAAAATCTCAGCTATAATCACACCAAGGTTTCTTTGATCAAATGAAGAAAAAGAAATGTTTTTTTTAAATTGCTAGTAAGTGCACCAAGTAAGTCATTCAAATTAAAGGAAACGTGCTAGCTAAGTGACCACAACGGATGTGCTCACTACCGCTTACCACTAGTTCAAGATGTGTTCCTTTACATGTGGCTCCCATAATACTAATGCAAGTGCTGGTTAAACTTTGTGCATGTATATTCGAACATCGATCGGCCATAATTGATGGTAGTAGAATTATTTTTGCAGTTCTGAGACTTTTTTTCCATACTTGTTTTTGTCATCATCATCATCATCATCGTCATTCAGTCTATCCTCCATTGAATGCCTCAGCATCTCATAAATTTCATCGGTTACATGACATGACAACACTAAGTTTGGCGAACGGGTTGGTAACCACAGTGCCATGGGCGTACAAGAAAATGATGCTGGTCATATGACCAGCATCATTTCCTTGTACGCCTTGCAAGCCCTTAATGAGATCATGTTAGGAATATTCCTAACATGATCTCATTAAGGGTTGCTTTTTAAGACAAATACGATACGTACAAAACACACGCAAAGCATAGATAAGTATTATTATTATCTTAATTAGTAGAGCTGTATAATATAATTGTACTGTTTCGCTAACATATAATTGAGTCACAAACAAACAAAATTCATGATAATTTATACATATTAGAATGGTGTATTTATTACTATGCCGTTTGCCTCAGGCAGGGTAAACTTTAATACGGCAGCAGTACAAGATACAACTTCATTTAATCGAGAAACTAAATCAGTCGTTGGTAATTGATATATATCGGCATACGTTGAACTCTATCAGGTTTTAAAATCTAAGTCCTATTAGTAACAGTATAAGACAAGATCTTTGCATTAAGATCCATCTCATTTGATTCTTTTTCTTCGAATTTTGATGAACCGGAATGCATCAATCATAAAGAAATCAGTTCCAATATTATCTATTGGATCAGATCCGTCTGTCAGAGTTCAATCTACTAAATGGATAGCAATAGGTAGATATGTATGACAGCTCCAGTTTTTGTACGACCTACATGAGGAATATTAGTGATGTCATAGGTTGCTTCTTTTTTGTTACTAGCCTAGATTCTGCTTCATCTTTTATGCACTCAACTACTTAATACTCGTACTTAACTTTTCAAACGCATGCAGTTTCATCTGATTCTCAAAAGTGATATCTACCTAGTTGTCTTTCATTGAATATTTTCGAACAAGTTTTCTTGAGTGTAGTTGAGGGAACAAAGGATTTAAAAAAGCATCTCGACCCTTCTGTATCCTTTGATGCTTACCCTTTACCTTCGAATATTCCCTCTAGAGAACGAAGGCTGGGTTCAGGAAATTTAAGATCTTATAGTGGATACATGCATAAAAGCCTTTAGATGTCGACTGCAGAATATCGGCCTTTCCTAAAAGATCTTGGAAAAACTGCCACCTGAGTCACTTTACGTGGTCGTCATGCTTGAAAATTGTTAAAAAATAACTATTTTATGGAGAAAATATATTATAATTATTCTTCCCATTTTCATACTATGCATTTGATGAACTGTGTTATTTACTGCGTGAGTTGCTACAAATAACTAACAAATAATATTCTTGTTACAGGTAATTTACAAACAAATTCCTTAGCAACCATTGATCACAATTTATTGTAAGTAAGTACCTAACCCCATTCATAAATGGGCTTCAATTATACGTAACTGACACAAGTCAGAAATACAACTTCTTTGTAGTAGAGGCATTCGACGTATTCCTTGTACATCCGAACCTTTATAGAGCGGAAATCATACGTATTGGTCGCAACACAATCGAGCTCACAAAATAAATCGTGGCCATTGAAAGTTGGCAAAAGACACGTTCTAGCGTCATTTCAATAAAAGTTATTGTATTGAAAACTGACAATAGGTTAGAGGAAGTGATGTGTCCTGTATTGAAGCAAGTGGACTGTTTATAATTTGTCCATTGTGGGCATGTAATGGAACGTGTCCAGTGGCCGCCAAAGCTATTGTTCGCGAACGAGCGACCGATGCACTTCCTTTCTAATTGGCTTTCACACTACGCACAAATATCCAGATAAATAACGTAATTGATGGAAAAATTGACAATGAATAGCGGTCATATGGATACGGTTTTTTTGTAATTTTAGGGATCGACCATTGTTGACGAATAATAAAAGAGTTCGCAGTACGCGCGGTAGACCGAACATCCGGATAGTTGGATACCATCAGTACTTCGGTTGTTGAAAATGTTGTCGAAGACGTTTATAACTGAACTAAACTTACATTAAGGACAATAAAGTTTATTTTCTAAGTTAGTCTAGACTGTCTATTTATTCCCAAAATATATTGTTCCAAATTGCTCAATAAAAGCTAGTCCTGCGTATCCCAGTAATTCAGTAATTGTACCAACACGATTAGGTGGCTGTAATATTTCTAATTATTTAATTAAGGATCCTTAAAAGGCTGTTGTTGTTCTGATAAACACAATAATTATCCATGTTGTAATCGCAATCTGCGACAGGTTTATATAAAATTAACGCAGTTTCCATATGAATTATCCTTGATACGCAAAATAATGTCAAAACATTTCCCCTTATGGAATTTTCTTATAATCTCCTCTCAGTAGTCAGATTACAATGGCTACCGCGAGAATGCACGATAGCTAATCGCATTACGTCTGTTAATAATTAATTCCCCGATATTTCATACCGTATGATAGACGTTATCTCTTGGCCCATCTGCATCTGATATATCGAGTGCCTTACTGCAACCATTTTACAAAGATCTTCCACGTGAAAACGTTATTGTATTCCACACAATGAAGTTCCGAAAGGTCACGATACAGTGGTCACTTTTTACTATCGGCGTGGCGGACTCGGGACCTCCTAGTGGGTCAATCGTTAACTGTTTATGTGATTTTTATTCCCGTTTGTGAACTATATTAAAATGCTCTATTAAAATTCTAAGCACGATACATGATGTAAGTTTACGATCTGTATAAAACGTTGCTAAATGTTCGTAATAGCTTCATTTTGAATTTAATCATGTTTATGGTATGTAACGTTTCTAAGATGCTCATCATTGGATTCTGTAGTCAAATTAGTACATCACAACTTAATATTATTCTTCTTTGAGTCGCATTTTTGCTTTAATTTAGATAGCCCCTCCTGGCCTCCTTCGTTTTGATTTTTTGATCACCCTTTTATGGGTAGTCAATCAAACAAGTCACATTCGGACTCAAGGAATTGATCACTTTAATATAAAAGTTAGTCTTCTTTTCATCTCACTTATTGTTAATTCCAGTTGCAATCTCGTATTCTCTAAATCCAAGCCAAAATTCGTATCAAAGCGTTCAATATCGCTGTCTCCCATAGCTCGAGACGTACTACTGACGTCACAGCACCATTTGTCAAGCTGAGCCGGCGTTGCACTGAGCTCGACTTATCTAAGAAAGCTGGCTTTACTTCCATATCACACTGAATATCCTGACTCGATACCACATCGAAGCGCTATACAGATTTATGAGTATATAATTTATGAGACCTACTTTATAGCCGTTTGACGTTTATTCGAAGATAATATTGAACGTTTATTAACTGCAAATATAATGCAAAACAAAATTGCAGGAGTTTAAGATTATGTTGGTTTACTAAAGGATAATAAATTGCGGGCACCGATGTGTTCACTTATCTTTATCTTGGCCTTAAGTAGGCAGATAAAATTAAACGATTTTGTATCTTTGCCTTTAATGGATTGTCTTTGCTTTACGTTCACTTGTTAAATTATATATAATTTGAGTTTCGCTACCATACGTTTTACTGGCTTGTAATTATGGGATAGTTATTTTTGAGCTACAGTTAGCAATGGACTGTTTAAATTTAAGATTCATATACTCGTAATTGTATTACTTTCGTCTTGGGTGTCCTCAAAAGACATTTATTCATATTGGAAAAAACATATTTGAATGATTATACTTATTACAGTTAAAACAACTATGCCAAAATATACTTGCAAGCACTTTTAAGACAAATACGATGAAAATTTATATAACTGGGTTATGGCGGATTGCCAAGTTACCACCCATTTACTTGAAACAGCGACCCTTACCCTCGGTCGACTTGTACAACCGGTGTAGGATGGAAGGCAACTGATGTATTTTTTAATACAGAAAATACCGGGTAGGCCTAATAATGAGATTTTGTAATGTTGCACATTTACATAGGTTTTTAAAAAAAGGTAGATTGAAACAATAATATTACCTACGTGAGATAAAAAATTTGCTTGACTCAGTACAATTTATTGTCAATGCAATCCAGAACTTAAGTTATCTCAATATTCAGCGATACAAAAACTTTTTTCTTTCATTATCTAAAGCTCAACTCATTCGTTTAATTTTAACACCAGTCACATTACAATGCGTCTTTAGATACAGGAAACGTGTTTAGACAAAAAACATGACGTGTAACGGAAACTTAAGCGTTCATTTTAACTTTTTAAACTCTTGAGTCTTAAGTATACGATTAGGGTTCATGTTGAACAATAAAGCCTTTTCATGTTTGTATTAGAAGCTTCGTATATTTTATGTTCGACATTTAACGGTGACTCGTAATGTGACAGTTATGTGGTTAGGACAGTTACGTTATTGTCCTCAAGAAAGTTTGTCTACAGATTTTAAAACATATGCTCGGCGCTTAAAGTTTTTATGTGGTGAAGTAATTGTCATGAAGAGCATAACTTACATTGGTAATAAATTAACTCCACTTATCTCCAGCTAAAACTACACAAGTTAGTAATTAATTCACGACGTCCTCAGTTACGTAATAGCGAGATGACCCAACGACCTGATGAAGACGGCGAAGGCAAGCTGAAGGTGGAGAACCATGTGTTGTGGATAGGGCTTCCATAAACTAAATTGCTGACACCGGACAAAGATTACATAAACCCCGGACATTTGGAATCCGAAATCGGGATTTTTCCCTGGATGTCCATAAAAATATAAAAAAATATAATAGCTAAGCATAACGAACGAAACGCTAACGCAACGCCCGAATTTCACCTGGAAACTTTTTGAAAATCCCACGGACGTCCCCGGACGCCCAAACCAGGACAAATCCGGGAAAATCTGGACGGATAGCAGCCCTAGTTGTGGCGCAGCTTGGGAGAGATAAAGTCCAGCAGTAAGGTGTTCGATTACATAATTTACGTATCCCTTTATTAGACGCTAAGGCGTATAAGTGTTACGTAAGAGTTGGCTCAACGAAAAGCCAAGTATAAAGTTGTTCCGTAGCCTGTATTGTCCCACTGTAGGGCAAAACTCTCCTTCCATTTTTTCCATCGGTCCTGGTTCTACGCTACTTCTTGCCAATTCTCAAGGAAGACATCCAGGTCCCACTATATCTTTCGTGGTCTACCACGACCCTATCTCGTTGTTTCAGGGCACCAATCTTGTTTTTATGGGCCTACAACTGGTTCGGCATGCAGCATCATGTCCAGCCCAGTCCTATTTAAGCTGATTGTCCGTTATACACATAACACAATAATGCTCTGCGTCACTATCATCTTTAAAAAACTCCAGTCGTATTATGTAGTATTTGATAAATTTATGTCAAGTCTTTCAAATTATAGGCCCTTCAGAGCAAATCATTTTATTTACCTAAACTCTACTTAGGAGTCAGAACTTAGATCAATTTATAACAAACGCAATACATTTTATCTTACAAAACTAACAGAAAATCCTACTCCTACACCTAAATCCAGTTCGTATTACTAAGATAAAGTTGGTCTAGACATAGATAAGAATGGGATACACAAGTACAAAGTGCTGGCACTAGGCAAAAGCATTTACTTAGTCGGCTTTTGTTTTTGCTGATTTAAGTACCGTTTATGCTCTAAGTGGCTACTGTGGCTAGTCAGACTCGGTAAGTAGATAATCTTTTTTCTCTTTTGTTTCCCCTAATGTTCTCAAGGAAATTCTCTCAAAAGCCTTTGTCCGATATTTATGAAAATTCTTCGGAAGAAATTGTATTGTTTCGCTAATTATACGCGCAGTTATTATTGCGATGTTGTTCGGACCTCAAGTTGCTTTTATTCACTTTAGAAACGAGAATCTCGATTTGTAACAAATATTTACTGAATATTGTTGAAGATAATTTGAAAGCATCGAATTAGAGGTACACCTCTTATATAATGTGGACTTATTTAAAAAGGAGTTGTTTCAGAAATGTATGGAGCCTGGGAGGGGTCTACGTACGCAATTAAGTATTATAGCTATACATAATAGTAACCGGTTCCTAATGCTTATTTTCTATAATATTACTTCGTTGAATTGTAATTCATTCTTTTCTTTGTCAAGGAGAGCAACACAACACAGCACAAATATGGTGAATCAACAATCGACAAATGAATTAAGTGAAACGTCATTTTGACAACTGTTGTTATGTCAATGTCAGTCAAAATGGCAACATTCAATCCACCACGCGTGCGCACAACGACTAACCGTCACGTCATAAAACAAAACTGTCAAACTCAACTATCATGGCCGCCCTAAAAATAGGGATATCATAGTGAAAAACTTCATCTCATATAATTCTCTTACAATTGTACTCTTCTTCAAATGAATTTAATAATATTTTTATGTAAATCCCCTATTTTTTTCCTATTTTTCTATGTGTCGTACGTATACCAGTTCCTGGATGAAACATATCCTTTCTTGTAAATTTGTCTTTTTCTAGATAAGCATCATTTTCACCACCATTCACTGTAGCTTACATAACTGTTGTATTCAATTTCTTTCACGACAAAGTAAGCATAGAAATCCTTACGTAACGTAATTAGCGAAATGGCCTAAAGCTGGGAATTACGTGAGTTATGGTTGAGATCTTCTACTTAATAACAAGTCTTGGTACTCTTATACCTGTACCTAAAAGCTTAGTGTACCCAAGTCTTATATAAGCGAGGTTACATGTCTATGACGCAACTCATTTGACATTTAGCTCTAGCACGCTTACATGCCTCACCTGCATTTCTATTAAGTTCAACCGTCCTGTCTCGGACGCAATCCAATTTATTCTCATCAAAGTCATCTCATAGTAGTTTTTTGTCGAGCACGATATCGTCTCTCGAATATTTTAATTTGAAAGTACCAACATAAATAAGAAGCTATTACGTTTACAAACGGTCCGGGCCTCGGCTGGCGTGACCACGCGACAAAGAGTCAGGTAGCATCGGACCGCGGCCTCTCCTAAGTAAATTGGATACCAATCGAAGCGTGACGATTTTACCTTATAAAAAAAAATTACCCTTTCTTTAGTATCTTTACGTAATTCTGAACACACAATGGACAGGTCTCGGTGGTTCTTTCTTCTCGTAAAGAATAATATTATGATATTGTGAATAAAGTTACGATACCGCCGAACGTCTGCTGCCTTTATTCGCTTTTCTGGCATCAGACCGTTACGTAGCTCCAGATTCGCGATAAAAGAAAAAGAAATGTTACCGTTCCTAAAACAGTTTTTAAGGAAAGTACTCGTACAATAAAGAATGCATTGGGCTGGATTTACATTTGAACGTTTTAAATTGGAATTGAAGTGGATAGGGAAGCTTTCGGATATTGTTGCCCTGCTCGTCCTATCTTTGGCAACGGTTTATAGGCCACCGTGTTCTATTACAATAATGATTAGCACTTCCATAAAGTCAAGCTACAAAGCGTGCTGGCCAAAGATTTATCGCGTTGCAAGTAGAGCGAGTATACCATCACCGTAAATATCCGCCTTACGCTTCCACTTCCTCTGAACTCTTTTCTATTGATTTATAGCGAGGGTTTTAAAAGCTAACTTTTTATAAAGCAACTCCGGCCAGTTGTTTCCAACTGTCTGCAGCATCTGGTTTCTTAGTTCAGTTTTTACTTGCCATTTTAAGAACTTTGTCATTTTAAACTTGGTACGTAAAATAATTTTAAGGGGTGCTCGAAAAGTTCGGCGCGACGTACCTGATGGCGTTCCGCTCTGCGCAAAATAAATCGCAATGTTCAATAGATTGAAGAACAAATGCGGTCCGAGACAGATGAATAGTAAATGAACTATATTTAATCGACTTAGCAATGGAAAGTTTCATTCTGTTTCTGCATCCATAAATCCTTATTAATCCTCATTTGGAAGCCGATTCAATAAGCAATAATGAAAGACAAGACCTATAGCTGTAATACCAAGGGGCACTTTCTAGCTCAGTGGTTAATATTATAAATCAAATAGTCGTGTTCTTGTCATCAGTGCCGCAATATCAAAGCTCGTTGTAGATAAACCGGGCTATTTAAAATGTTGGTTTGTCGACAGCGATTTAGCATTAAACGGCGGCCTACACAAACATGTTGGTTGTGTTAAGCGACTGGGGGCGAGTATTTTGTATTACGGTTACTTGTGCTATCTTCATGTCAGTTTATTTAGCTTAACACTAACTTAATTGGCTATAAATTAAGCGGCAAGTTAGCCAGTTACTGAGTATACGGTACGCTTTCTCGTCTTGTTAGATTTGCCTATAGTAACTGGGTAAATGCGGAAAATTTATGTATGTATTGTAAGTCCCCACGGTTAGCTGTAATAAATACTTATTGTTTAGTATGCCACCGGTTAGTTCGGATTGTATGAAAATTTAAGCTCGTTTCAAGTTTCGAGACATTTATGTGACTGTTACGGGTACGTAATTTCGTGCAACTTGAGACTACATAAAAATTAATGCCCGCGTTGAGAGAAGTATAAAAAGCATTTTGATACTTGCATTTTATATTTTGTTTTATTTTCTAAGTAAATATATAAATAGTGTTGTTGTAAGAATTTGCAAGTCTCTTCTTGTGAATTCTTTAAAGGCAATTCATAATGCATACCAAAGAAGTTATAATTTGCTACTGAAAATTCGAGTCTGGTATTCCCAGTCACGCATACTCACGACTGCTTTGCAACACTGTAATTGGCATTCCAAATTCATATAGAAGCGATCAGATAACATTTTGCAAATCACGCCAAAGCTCAATGGAACTTCACATTTACACGCACAGCAGCCAATAAAGGGATACATAGTATAAATGATTCATAAGGACATGTACACACGTGCATACTGATGCTTCCCCTAGCCACTTGCTAACACAAGATTGTCCCTAGTCGCTGGAGCTTAAAACAGGTGGAGTCACAATTAGCGGCAAAACTAGAGTACCTAAGTGTCTGATGTACGCCCACCTTTGCGTCACACGGGATGTTAGTTTGTTAAGGCGCAGCGACGTCACAATGCACTTTAAATTTTTTGTTCTATTTAAGTTTTTTTTTATAAATGCAGTTCTTTTTTTGTTCTTACAATATGTTTCGATATCCTAGTCAGATTAAGTTTCCTTTAGGATATTAACCATCAAAGTATTTTCTAGTTTATTTAAAAGCAATGCATTTTTATGTAAATATAAGACCAAAGTAGTGTTTAAGTTTGCCAATACACATAAAGTGTTAAACGCTACATTATAAATAAAGGTTTTTATTGTAACCCAATGACAATGTGTATAAAATTAGCATACGCATGCAGATTGCAGCTTAATCCCCTAGAGAATTTCTAAGTAAGCCATTTACATTTTGAATGGAGGTACACGGCCTTAATAGGTCTACATAGCTTCAGCTACACCTAGGAGGGATTACCTCACTTCACGCACTCCTGTTTACCCTACGGGAAAGAGAGGGCTTTATGGTGTTTGTGTCCCTCTCGTGTAATTCTTTCAGCCTGTTTGTCTTGGATTAACGCATGTCTTTGCTTTTAACGCTACTGTTTGTTCGACCGCCTACATAAATATTTGTAATACTATGCGGCCATTTACTAGCCCCGTTATGAGCTCTTTAATTGCTCCTCTTATTTTATGCTTTTGAAATATGTTCTTTGATAATTTTAAGTTATGCCGCCTATCGTAAATGTACTCGTAAAAACGTGTGTTCCAGTTTAGTTCAAAAAGTGTAGCGCTAATCTCATTAGAGATTATATTCGATTTGATATGGGTTACCGTTCTCATCAGTGGCTTAGATCAAAGGGAGTGCCCTTTAGATTGTAAGATCGGCCTAAGTGTTTCGTGCAACTGTACATTCGGACTAATGATATCTCTATGGTTCGCGTTTCTGATCGATAATACGCTCGTGACCATAATACTAACCACATGATGTAATACTCACAACATTAGGTCTAAGCTACAGTAGGATTATATCACACTAAATTATAAATGCGAAAGTTTGTGTGTGTGTGTTTGTTACTCATTCACGCTGAAGCGGCTAACTGGATTTGTATGAAATTTGACAAAGAGATACCCTGAGCCCTGGAGAATCACTTTCATTAGACTACTACTTTTCATCCATTTTTAAGCAGACAAAGTCGCGGGCAACTGCCAATATTTTATAAAGTACTTATTTGAATTATTTTTCGATTCAGAGTAAATAATATGTTTCTTATTTGTGATTCGAATTTATACACGCACACTAAGTTATTCACGGAATGGTGTGGATTTAATTAGTCTTTCACGTTACTTTAATTTCAATTCAACGTTATGTAATGCAATACAGAAATAACAAAAACGCTTTATGAATCATGAATAAAATGCCACTAACTTCTGTTCAACATTGCGGCGAGACTAATGTGGCGAATGTAAATAAAATAACGTCGTAAGCGCTAAAATACTGAAGTTTCCTGGCATTATTTTAGTTATATTTGACGTGGAATAACCATAAAATAGGAATAAACTGATCGCATCTAACTCAATGTAAGCAGTATAAACGACACGTCACAACTTAAATCAGATACATAGCAAAACATAACCATTTCTGAGACCTCTTTACGCCTCCACTGTACTCTACGGTTGCGGATAATTTTCGCATTGCGGCAATCGGATTCGGTGCCGATATCGCTTCGTAACGGTCCTTGCATCGAGACTGCATTCTACACGATTTCCTTCTAACTTGAATCTTGATTATACTTTGCTTTATCTGAAATGAGTTCTAGGAATGCATTATGTCTGTAAAACAACAAACAAGACTAGATGTTTTGATCTATAATGTTTCCGACCGATTACTATAAAATATTGCGATTTGTTTATGGTGTAAGATAAAGCCACAGCAGCAAATATTCAAATGGATTGGAATATTTTGTCAGATTACGGATGAAGAATGAATCAAGTCATCAAAATTATTTTGTCAATCGAACGTCAAATAACCGCACAGCGGTCAAACAATCAAAGAAATTTTATATTATAGATTATTCCGATTCAATCATGGTTCGTTAGCAACCGCAACCATGCGCACATCTGTCGCATGGTCCATGGAACTTCTGAGACTCACAAAAACCGACAGCCTCTGCCCGAAAAGGACGGCTACATATGATACTCCCATTGGCTAGAAAGGGACAACACTGAATCATATTATCCCCACGGCCACGGATACAAGAATGTCCTTCGGATTCGATCAATTTCGAAGAAAAATCTTATTTGGTTTAACAGAAATTGCATTAATCAGAATTCATAAGCTGTCATAAAGGATATTGTCAAGTCGTTTGTTTACTCCATGTTCAGCTCTATAATAATAAGTTATTTTTATTACACCCACACGTTGTTTATTGTGTGCACGTATTCTTTTATGAGCTTCCAAATGTTACAAAATTAGTTCGAAATCCGGACATCCAAACCAAAGGGTTCTCCGAAACTAAACAGAACATAATAGTTTCGTGTAATCCTTTACACGTCTTTATATCTGGGGAAGAGATTTGTGACTGGGATTTGATACGAAATAGATTTGGTATTAGTTCGTAATTGTTGGTATAAGACAAGGTGCATTGAACCTTTTACAATGTCCCTATATATTTTTACATCGATTTGAAAATAACTGCGCAATGCGCACATAAAGGGTAAATTTTGATGAGTGTCTAAGTGATTTTTCCGCCAATTCAAGCTATTTACCTACCTATAGCCAATTGTGGATGACAGGCGTAATAAATTTAGGATTTTATAATACCTACAACGAAATATTGTTTTTGGACGCTACTAATTTTAAAACGGTTTACTATGCCATAAAAGTAGCCATTTTATTTTACATAAAGTCTTTTAATTTATCGCCGTTGTTTCATCTGTCACATAGAACGGCGTCGTCTATAAAAATCAGTATTTTTATGATAAGAAATCAAATAACAAAGCGTTTTTAAATAATACACTCCATCATTAGACATCTATTCGACACATAAATCATTGATCGCTATCTGATTTGGAATATTTAATAACATAATCGCCCAAGAGAGCAATACCGGTAGATCGGGGCGAATATTGAAATGCGGGCCCACGACCACTTAACGTACGAAGCCAGTTTTCTTGTTGGAAATGTATGCTATTGTCTCCAGTGAGATATAAAATACCGATATGACCCTACGACGTCTTCGTTGCAAGAAATATTCAAGGGATAGGTACGGCCCACACTTTTAATAGCGGTTACATCATTTCCACACAATGAGAGCGCCGTCCACACCCATTCTCTGTCCGTATGATTTGAAATTATAGCACCGTTTTATTTGCTCTCAGCGCATTTATATGCGGTCGCGGAGCCGCACAATGTGCCACAATATTATATGTTAAGGCACCTACATACATAACACGCATCGGTCGGCTGCAAGCGATGTGTCGCACATGTGTCGCAACGCCCGCTCGTGTGGGAGGCAGAATGAAGCAGTAATTTAATCCTTGATTGTGTTCCCATTTAATTTATTCGCCGCATGATCAAATTTGGTACGTGTTTGTGACCATTTATATCATTGTTAGGTCGACAGTGGCAGCTTGATTTAATTCTGCTTTCTACGGAGACTTGCGAGCCGCAGCATTGTCCCTATTTAAATGTACGTCTGTATGAACTGCTAAAGTGTTCGTTTCTCTGCAATCATCACGAAATTACAGTGTGGATGCAAATAAAGATAGGCTTGACACTGTATTCAGAAAGACGTTTGCTTAACATACAATTTTATTTCCATACGTAATTATTCTAAGGGTATCCTTAATGGCATGTCGTTTTTCATATTTTAAAAACCAATTGTTTTAAAAGCTTTAAACTTTGTTGCGGGCGCCAATCAAGATATCGACCTCTTAATATACATGATTCTTGTAATACTGGGGCAGATTTTAGATCGTCTTGGTGTAATTTAAAAATAGTTTAAGGACTGCGGCCTCGTATCATCATAATTATAGGCGGTCCGACAGAGAGGCAATGGATATAAAAACTTAATGATGCTATAATATAACATCAATAAAGTAAATTGGCAGGATGTATTCATAATAAGTAAATGGGTCAACAGTTTGCTTGGTGTGTAGTTTTAAACTATTTTGTACAGTTTTGTAAAACATGGATTTTTATATAAATGTGCTTTGTTCCAAAAGTGAATAATGAATTCCGTCGCACGTTTTCCAACGACTTTGAAACATTTTATGGTCTTGTTCTAAAGGTAAGATAAAATTGTTGTGGTCTGTCAGGCAATCGCAAAAAGTCGTACAACGAATGGGACTGATGGAAATAATAATGTTGATACCTCGGCCCTTTCTGTTCGGTGCGATGTGCGTGAGCTGTGCAAGTCCATATTTCATGAAAAATTCATATCTTCGTTGGTACCTAATGATGTCGATGCCATCTTTAAGTGCCGTCGGGGACACATTTTTCATTAATCGTATATTATGATACTACATGCCCGCGATACATCAGTACTTGATGCCTTATAAAAGAAACTAAATAAAACTAGGAGGACCACTAATTAGAAGACAGGTTCGTTGATGTATGGTCATGTAAACCTTTTTAAATTGTTAGTCATCGTTTTTTTTTTTTTTATTATTGAGACCTGTTTTCTAATTTGTTGTTATCATTAAATTAATTTAATACGTGAAGCAAGAACTTTGTACCCCCTAAACCTAAGTAACTCCCTTAATCTGTTCTCAGTATGACCAAAGTCTAACCATAAACAAAAGATTACGGTCGAATTTCGACCACTTGGTGACCACTAGTAAAATAAAAGTGGTGTTTTAACTATTACTTATATAGTTAAAACACCACTTTTATTTTATAAGAACTACACCAATTCAATAAATTTTAACTAAAAGATAAAAAAATAAGTATCGGTCCCAATGTTTTTTCGTTACCCAAAACAATTTGAACCAGGAAATCCAAGACCACAACAAAAAATTATGAAAAACGCATGTCTCGTCAAATATTTAATTTATTTTTATCCCTCTACGTCGACTAACCTACTTTCCACTAAGAACCTGAAACCGAACGGGGCTGAAATTGAATTTCTACTTGTAAAAACGGACCAGTAATAGAGTTTACCTACAGCAGATCAAATAAAATAGCAACTAGGGAAGACAAGGTACACAGTTGCTCGTACTTACCCACATGCCATATTAAAGTCTGATAGTTTTGACCGACTTTTATTGGGAAACGTTAAATTGAATTGAAAACTGCATTAGAAATGGTGTGGTTATCTCAAACTGTGTACGTGTATGTTTCAATGGAATTGTAACTTCTGTAATGGAACTGTAACTTCTGGGGTATAAGCTTCGAGTTTATGTTTCGTTGTTTTACAATGATTGTTTTATTTGATGTTACGTTTACTTTTGTATTAACAAAATATGCTTTATTTACTTACAGATTTTTATGAATAAGTATAGTATTTTCATCACCCTTGACACTAAAAAAAATGTTGTTATCCATAACCAAACTTTTGTCAACTTAGAACACAAAAAAGTGACCACATAACTTTATGCAATATATGTATAACCAAAAGCAGTTGTTAAATCAAGTTACATCTAAGTTAATTTAAGTTAAGTCTGAGAAGTCTTTACTTTGGTTATTCCTCAAATAGCTGTAGTAATGTGGTTAAATATTTTTTTCAGTGTATTATCTCAAAAACTATTGCGATGACAGCATTGACAACCAATATACTTAATCCACTTATTGTAAATTATATTCTTATCCTAATAACAAGATA
The DNA here is from genome assembly GCA_948465475.1 of Thalpophila matura. Classification (NCBI taxonomy): domain Eukaryota; kingdom Metazoa; phylum Arthropoda; class Insecta; order Lepidoptera; family Noctuidae; genus Thalpophila; species Thalpophila matura. The sequence continues at coordinate 9,438,538 of OX419190.1, read as the reverse complement.
TAGTTCAGCTTTAGTCCAGCTCTAGCTGAGCGTATTCACTAAATTCTTTTGCTCCATCAGTTCAATCATGATCCGCATCAGGCACTAGGTTCTACCCTTATTTCTTGTTACGCTCTTCAACTCTTACAATCTGTTTTGCGGAGAAATTTCATTTTTTCTTCGCCATTTGGCGCGCTAGCTTAGATTGTATTTTATCTTTATGCGAAATCATAATTCATGCTGTTTTTGCCTCTTTCTCCAACGGAGGCTGTTAGGTGTTTAATGTTTTCCTCCTATCTAACTTACATGCAAATGTCGCTCTCACCGTTGTTTATTGTTTTCGATACGATCTCCATTTGTGCTACGCTTTAATTGATGCTACCTCTATTTTTATAAAACTCTACTACCTATTTATACAATTTCAATTTTTTCTTCGCAATACAAAGCAATAAATCAAAATTTAATCAACTTCAAACTACCGATTGCACAAGTGATTAATCTCGAAGATGTGTCGTTAGATTAAAGGAGAAAAAGTTGTTTACATATCATATTTCGTAAGTCACTGGCATTTATTTGGTACGGACCTCTGGTTGACCCCCAAGAGCGCGCGCTCGCTACCCACAAAACAAAATGATAAATGAAGATCATCGGTAGTTGCGCGTTACATAAACGCTGATGGATTGATTGTAAACGACCGTGTGTGCCCATCGATCGATTAGTTCCTGTTCGGCTGCAGCCCCGGGCCTGACTTATTGACGATTATCTTTAATGGATTTCGTAAACTCTTAAGTGTTGGTATGCAACATCCTGGCTCGCCTTTAAAGTGTAATACATCCTTGAACCCTAATTTTCTATTCAGATTAACGATTGACTCGAAATAACTATTGAGACGCGTGTTAGACCGTTTATCGGCTTCTCTTTTTTTGTTCCTCAATTGAATTTATTGGCTCGTACGATATTTAAATTCTTTCTGTAGGTATCTAGCATTCAATCTCTAAGTGATCCGTTTTTTTGGGGACGTTATCCGAAGTCAAATACGAAAGATTAATTAAATAATATTCAATAAACGCTGTTTGATTAACAAAAGGGTAATCTGTGGCGGCATCTAACACAAATACGAGGCCACTCGTCGGGTTGTGTTTTCAATCACCGTCATTCGTTATTCACTCACTTCCCTTTGCAGTCGCCGAAGTACATTCACGTCGTTTTGTTTTGTTTAACTTTCATATTTCAAACTCTCAAAGGCGAAGTCGTGCGATATACAATACTTGTAATAATTGAATCGACTAGAAGTTCGCTGTTTGTGTATTTGGAAATGCGAAAGTTGATTATCTTTTGTTTAATAAAACTTGTTGGAGCTCAAAAATAAAGTTAAACTATTAGTCTAGATTGGAGGTGCCTTCAGCATGGTATCTTTTTAATTCGCTTGATTTATGAGGTCTATTTTTAAATCTGTCTGGAATAAGAATGTAGTAAATATAGAGGGTGTTTTTATTGTCGGCGCATTGCGCACTCAATCTCGAGTGTATTTTTTGTTGTCATTAGTTGACGTGAAATAACACTCCTGAGATGTAGTATCGTGGTAGAAAAAAAATAAATTGTGTGAAAAATTACGATGATTACATCTAATAACGAGTGGATGGACGGAGTCGTTTGATGGCCTCTGCCACAGATTGGCATCATTAGCCGCAATGATAGTGACCTAAAAGAGTAATTTTGTTTTCCTTTGCTACTCTTTGTTCACTATACTTGCTTTCTAAAGCATTTTGTTTTATGGGTTAGTTCTAATAATTACAGTCGTAAATAAAAGTTTGTACATTCTGGAATTATCGTTCTGGTGTAAAGTTATCTTTATGTCAATAATAGTATCCGGTAAGAAATAGGTTATTTTATTGTCTATCATTAAGATAACATAGCCATTATAATTAAGCAATCATTTTTGTAATTAGCTGGGTTTAATAGATAACACAAATATTTCATAGAAATGTTAAAGAATTTCCTGCCAAGTAAATTACAAAATTTACGTTTGTTTTGACTTTGTCGATGGTCATAAATAAATCTCTAAGACTTACACTAAATAAAAATTCGTTACGACAGTGAATAACATGGAAACTGGCACTACGCACACTATAAAACAAATTTACGGCCCATCAGCATTCAATAGTAGAACACAAATATTAAAAAGCACAGAAATTGTCACACTCAACGTAAACTCTTCATCACGACATTAAAACATTTGACATTTAGGCCACTGCACTGTGTTTCAACCTTCCCCATTCGCATATCAGGCAATTAAAGCGACCGTCCAGCCGACGGTAAGCAGATGCCCGTCACTTTTATCAAATACATTAAACTGGTTGCTCGAATCGAACATTTATTTTCTTTTTTTTTGGCCCGCACATAAAACCTCTCGGAACACTGTTCAGATAACGAGTAATGTATTGGTCCTCCGTCGAATAATTAAAAGTCCCTTTTATATTGAGTTTGGCCGAAATTAAAGTGCGATTGAAGCGCTAATTAAGAGCTTTTAGTTATGTTTAGTTGTTTGACTGTAAAGTAGATGACACGTTCTTGATTAAATTAAGAGTGAATTAACTGTCCCGATGGATCTTATGATTTACTATACCTAAAATCATGCTCTAGGATTAAGTTGCAATGATTCATCCTAATAATTCCGACAAATGCAAATTATACATTTGCATACACCGCAGGTAGCGATTAGTATTGTCAGTTTTCTCTACATGGCAAAGAAAATTGCTTTTCAAGCTTAAACACACCAACAAACTGCATATTGGCACTCATAATATTAGTCTTCTGTAATTGCATCGTCAGAAATATCAGTGATTTAACGTAATAAACTATGCTTTAAATATAAGTTGTATAGTTACAAAAGATAAATTAGAATGTAATGAACTGTCGTTGTAGATTTGATTTCCTTGTGTTAAGATTTGAAGTCAGGATTTGTATTTAAGGTAATAAACACTGTAAGGCGATACTTTATAGTTTCTTCGGGTGTCGTTAGTTCTATAAAATGACCGGGATATATGATATTATTGAATAAAAAACCATACGATGAATTTTAATAGCACACTGACTATTAAACCAAAAATAATAAAATTGTACAATTGAGTAATAATAAGTCCATATTCATTAGAAAATCGCCGTAATATTTATTTATTTTTAGTGTATATTATAATAAAGGTTAGTTTGGTGTAACATTTGTGATGTTTGTTCACAGTTCGCAGCACCGCGGCCAGGCGGAGAGTCATCATGTTTGCAAGGCCCTGACTGTTTTATGGTGAGTCTTCAAGAGAAATGTGCCATGATGGCTTTTAACTACAACTTTACAAATTAAACCTAACTATCTACCTATCTTCAGATATTTTACGTTAAAACTGCTTGAAAAAGCATATAACTACGGTAGGTAGTTACTAATAAGAAATTATTGCATATACAATAATAAACTATTGTGTTTTTTGCTTGTCATTTTACAACTTCATTGTTAAAAAATACTTTTTCCATAAATACATATACCCATTATTAATTAAATAAAATGTAAAAAAATAAAATTACGTAAAAACCTTTCATAAAGTAGCGGAGAGAAACGAATTAAAAAATGAAATATAATTTTTCCTATAAAATTATGGGTTATTGCAATATAATTATGAACATTTAATTTTATACCTACACAATAACAATGTTATTTTAAATGTTACTGTTATTGAAATTAATACATAAAGCATTTTTTTATTTAATGATAATGTTGCTTTTTAATTAGTATACCAACAAACGAGACTCGAGGTTAAGCTAGTTGAAGGCAACAATAAACTTATTTTACTAGCGTCGCAAAAATAGTAATTGTAAATATTCAAATCTACAGTTCTCAACAATTAAGAGCTAGTATTCAGAAGGCTCATAAAGCTTTTCGAATTGGTTTTGCCGTAACATTTAATTACGAGTTCTCCTATATGATATTGCTATAGGATATTGCTGACGTTTCACGATCATTTTATGCCTCAAGCTAGCAGTTTTCTAAATTAGAAGCATGCAGCAAATTTAAAATTAAACAGTACCACCATGGACGATACTGAAATAAGCTTCCTTATTACTCGCTTCGCCTCAAGCACCACTCTTTATGACAAAAGCTGTAAAAGTGAACGCCATTTTTGAAAACTATTTCGATTCTAGGACGTAGTTCTTATGTTTTTCAATCAATGTTTATAACGTATATAACTAGGTACTTAAAAACGTTAAAAATTAATTAAATGACTTTGCTATAAAATATCTGTGGTTTTAGTGTTAAAACCAATAAATTTTTACTCGGAACGTGGATTCCAACGGTATCTTTTGTCAATACCAGTAATTAATAATCGTGGTTCGCCCGTTCTTATAATTATTAAAGCTTACCGAGGCGAGAGCGGAGCAGCGTCAAGTTAACGTCAACTCCAACTAATGAGCGTTTCCAATGACAAATGCTGCATTCGAAGCGACGGAGTATTCAAATTTGGCTGGATGTAGCGTTGTCCTGGGGATAAACCAAAATGTATTGCTTACAAAACCAAAAAAGATGCAGACTGTTAAAAGATTCGTTTCATAATTGAGAAATGTTATTTTCACGACGCTAATATTATTATTAATTAGGTACATAAAGGTTTATAATTATTAAAAAAGTGAGAGCAAGATAGAGCTTAAATTTAAATCTACACACAAAGTTCTTGTTTCAAAAGTAATTTCCAGTAATTTACCTGCTTATAATAACACATTAAGGTGAATCTATCTGATCATAATTATGCCCTATTTACATGACATACAAAATCTGTGTTTCTAATGTTTATGTCCAGTAACGAGCTAGACCCAATTTCAAAAGTAATGACAAACAACTTTATCCACAATTCCGCACTCAAGTCGTCGACCACCCGATAACACACTAATTTGACAAAAAAGATCCCGTTTGAACACATTGCCTGTCTCTGGGATGAGCATTAACTTTTAAATTTGTCTGTGTCAGTACACACAACTCATTTGTCGTAATGACCGACATGATAATAAATCAAAGGAGTTCAAAAGACTAGTTTAATTGTGATGAATTTGTGATGTGATGGTTTTGTACAACATGAGTCTGTTGTTGCAGTGTTGGGAAAATTGTGAACTACTGCAGTCCAACTACCAGGTTTGGGGGGCCATCTGCGACGAGAAAGATATTTGTGTAAGTTGAAAATTTTTTACAAGTTCATAATTGGCTTTATTTCGAGCAGCAGAACTAATTTTACTTTTGTTTACAGTTCCCTGGTTGCAAGATCGCGTGTGAATTCCATTCGGAAGCGGCGCGCGCGTCTCAAACTCAGCCTGTCATCCACACGAAGGGCGAAGGGGTGATGCGTGTGAGTGGAGCGCTTGCCCGCTGGCCCCCTCCAGCTCCCCGCGCCGCATCCCGCCCCGTGCCACTCGTCTACGTCGTCATGCGTCGTGCCGCGGAAGGGCCCTGGCGGCAAATCATTCAAACTCAAGCACTAGCAACGCGAGTTCCTTCAAACAACGAAGGCGCCCTTCTTCGCGTACTTGTTGTCGACCCATTAGGACTTGTCACCATCTACAGTCCAGACGAAACTTGGGTGGCTCATGACACAAATACTTCCAACCATGATGAGCACAAGTGGACACTCAAAGAGATATCCCTCATTCATCAAAAAGTTCTAGTTATTGGTGAAATTGCATGGGAACCAAGAATAGCACGCGGAGTGTATTTAGTTACTTGGGAAGTGGATGGTGGAGGCTTAAAAGGCAATTTGTTTACCGATTCCACTAGAGTTACGTTATCACTATGGCCCGATACAGTCTACCACATTCAAGTGGAGCTTGTGTCTCGTACACCGGGTGTTGACAATGAAAGGTCAGAGACCATGACTATCGATACCAGTAGAGCTCAACGCGTTTCAACCGAAAGCGTTCAGGATGTTCAAGTCAGTGAGGGCGACCGCCTGATGTCCGTTCTGGTTAGCTCTATGAGAGGGGAACGTGTGCCAGAGCGTTCGCCTGACTCTGAGTTAGTACTAGGCTGTTTGTCAGCTATGATCGCGTTTGGATTGGCTGTACTAGCCGCAGTCCTATGGAGGCGGAGACGACGAGGAACCTTCCCGGGAACCAACGTATACATCGGTTCGTCTTCTGTTTTAAAGCGAAAGCTAGTTGAAGACTTCACTCCAGCCGCGCATTGTTTTCAACCGGTGTTGGTGCCCGAGACACCGACCAATGACTCGGTGCCGCGTGATGTGGTCGTGTGACGTCACAGCTTTGATATGCTGTCGGTGGAAGACCGCGTCTTCAGTTCCTAAGCATTTGGACGAACTCCCTTAAAGACAAGTAGTTCGAGTGGAAAGAAGTGCTGTTTGTGATACTCAAAAACTCTTAAAGAGAGATATAAGTGAAAGTTAAATTGCATTTATTGTGAAACGTCGTGTAACTTGTTACGTTGTAAATTGTAATGGACTTTGGAACACTGTACTATGTAAATGCTGCTGTAATAAAAATTACCTGTGTAATTTTGTTTGTACGTAGAGTTAGGCGATTGTAAATTAAAAAGTTACTACTTATAAATGTATTTATGAAACACAGTAAGGTTAACACCAGAAAAATTAGTTATGTACATATGTTAAGAAGAAAAAAATAGTACCTAAATGATAATTTTCTAAAATATGACTTGATTTATATACTGCTTGTAAATAAATAACTGTAATGCGTGTACCGGATTTCGATGTTCAATTTCAATTCGTTTTGTATTTCTAAGAAAAATATCGAGATCTACTACAAGAGTACGAAGTATGAAGTTTTGTTTAAAGTTCCACTGAGTTCTTGGACTGACATCGTCAAAAACGTTACCTTTTAAATCAAAAAAGAATTATTTCGTATTGTTGTGGTCGACTGTTTTACGGAATCAAGTTTATTAGACTAATCGGTATAAATATCTAGAACTATTTTTACAACTAGTCCTTATTATCGTTTAGTTAAAACATAGTTATTAGGTATATTTTACGATAATAGTTTGATGAGGTTCTTACTCATTCTAGTGAACTTTACGACGTCTTCTTCAGCAATAAACATATATGTATGTATTTGTAAATAATGGAAACATTTATTGTAAAAACATAACAGAGAAATTATATTTTTCTTGGCCTATGACAGATATTTGTAGAAGTTACGGGTGGATGTATCGATTAAAGTTATTCCCACAAAGCTTTAGTTCTTATGCGATCTGCCCATTCCCTTGATATGTGTCTCTGAGAATCTCTTAGCCATACACGTAATATTACGTATATCACAGTGTAGTGTCATAATTATTTGTTTAAAGATGTTAGGCTTTAAACACTTGTACTTAATAACTTAAGTTTCGTTTCGTAGTGCAAAAGTGTAAAAGAGACCAAAATTATATATTATTTGAAACAAATTTTGGTTCTGTGACAACCAAAATCCGAGTAGGATGTAAGTTAGGAGCTTAATTAAATTTATTTATTTTTTTGTGATTAATTAGTACCTTCACTCGATTTTGTAAATAAACGAATTGCTATAAATGACGACGCTGATCTTTAACGTGTATAAATAAATATGTCTGCCAAATTAGAGCCGTGTTTTAATTTATTGACACTGTTGCCATTGACGGAAAAAAAATAGATGTGCTATTGTTCTCATCGTCTTTTGTCTCAAAATACTGCACAAAGAATCTTTCCAGTGCTGCCGGAACGACGTCTGTATAAAAACTAAATACTTCGGTAATTTATATAATTTAGAGTGGACGGAAAGAATGACGGCTAACGAACGGTTCTGACACCTTAAGCGAGATTACCGAACTTTTTTCATTACATTCTCGAACTTTCTTGACGATTTATAAACGAGTGTTGGGCAATTACCGTTTTTATACAGTGATACTTTAAAGGCATCGAAGACTTCAACATTAGTACATATTTCTGTAAATGCCAACGAGTAGTTTTATCACACTGCAGCTTTTTAGACTTCACACAGCTTTCAGCTTTGGCTTGCACAACATTTTTATAATAAATAAAACATTTTTATTTATTGAACTACCTCGTGAGTATTTGCCCAAAATACCAAGACATCAATAATTGGTTCGAATACTATAGGTACCTACTCTTACATAAAAAATATTAAACGTCCGTAACAAAAGCTGTAAACATTTATTCATAGTTCGCTTGAGCTTTAGCAATAAATGTCATAACTAAAATATAACTATTAAATATCGATAATAATTTTTAATACGTTGTGGGTTTAGTAGGGACTAGTCCGCTTGAATAAACATCAATCATTTCAAAGAATCCTTTAAACAAACATTGAGTTTTAACTTCGGTTAAGGGATAGGTACCGTTGGGGCCGTCTAGCCTTCCCCGGATAACACGGTAGGTACATTGTCTAGGGATTAACGTCAACGAATTTGTTGTCAACAAACGCCTGATCAAACAAAAAGGTTTGTGCCTCACACAACTAAGGAATACCCCCCTATTCTACTATTGTCGTCCTGTTCGTGCCAGCTTAATACTTAACCAATATTTTTTTCGGATAACGGGACACAACAATGAATTTTGTTTTAAAATGCGTCGCCCCAAAAAAAGTTGGTCGGCGGGCGACGCACAGAAAAAAACTGAAATAAGTAAGAAATCGTAAATTCCGTCCTATCTTTTAAAAAGCCAATTACGAAGTTTGAGTTTCATTAAATTGAGAAATCCATTAAGCTAATCGCCAAGTTGGGAGCCACCGACGTGACGATTATGAAAAGGTTATTCCGACATGCAAATGTGAAGGCATCTTAATGTAAATTACGTGTAAGTGGAAGACAGAGCCGACATTATGAACTATAATAGACGACTGCATTCACGGATCCCCATAATTCACGTCGTAAGATTAGATATAGGCTTTTTGTTTTCCCATCGTTAAAGTCGAATCACGGTGTCTTTTTTTTATAAAAAGCCAGTTAAGATAGTCGCCCTTTAGTATCGGCTTCTAGTTTTTCTCATTCGTTTTCATTAAGAAAAAACTTATTCAGTTTGCTTTGGAAATCTATGATTATGGTAACGTAGGGCCATTTATTTTAGTTACCCATTTCATTCTTGGCCCGCGGTTCTAGTATAAAGCATAGGCTCATAAATAACGAGGAAAATAGAAGGTGAATGCTTCCACGAGTATCCTTTTGGGAGCGGGCAAAGCATTCTTTTAAGATTTATTACAGAACTTGAGCACATTACTTATTCCTTATGTGCGTTTGGATACGATGGTCCCTTAAATATAGACGTTTTTTCGTGCATTTTGTTTTAATTCATACTGCTTGGTATTGATTATGTGAGTGTGTCTTTCTACCTATTATATGTATATTCATTTTATCCTCAATGTTAAACAGCTAATGAAGGAGAACATAAAGAGTTACTTGTCATTTTTACGTAGGCAATTTATTGAAACTATCTTTAATCATAAATTCAATCTCACTACCACGTCTATAAAATAGGACTAGATAAAAAATCATCTGCAAAATAGAAATACAAAAATCTCATAAGTTATAAGGAAAATTGCGAGATATCAGCTCAGTCGCGAGCCCCAATAACACAACATGTTATGCCCCATGATCTGGATTATCCTGCGATTACAAATCCCTATTCCACGTCGATAGATAACCTAACTTATAGCTGGAGATATTGCAATCGGGATATTTTAAGTTGATCCTATCTAAACTGCCGATGCAAAGCGAATGTGTGGGACAGACTTTCTTGTTAACGACCTACAGTACAACTATCTTTTATGTAACTGAAATGTTGTCTGATAGCGAAGGCTGTTATTTAAAAGCTGGATGTGTTACTATTTTAAATTGTATCTGTAACACTTCAGAATTGAGTGTGATGTATATTGTTCGGTGTTTCTAGCTCTTGGACTACTACACTAGATTAACGAATAAATGGAGTTAGTGAAAGTAATTCAATTATTTTTTTTATCGCTTCAGTCTTGGCGATAACAAGCGTTTCAATTGGTCAGTGGTATAATTTAATCGAATTTATTTCTGACTCGCTGTAATAAGAAATCTTTTGGCAGATAACAAGTAGGTATCTAAGCAACAAAAGCTTTTGTAATCGATTTAATATAAAAACTCGGAGAACATGAAAAATGAAGAGTGAAGTAAAATCAATACAATAAGAAGTAAGAGTGGGTAACATAGAGGTATGATACCTATTTGAAGAAGTACATTGAGCAAAAGGAACATAATTATAGGTATCGTAGTAAGTGGCATCCTGTAGTGTTTTCCTATGAGAAAACGTAGGTACCTACCAGATGCTAAGCCTGAATAATTACAGCGTTCTAAGGCAATAACATTTAATTTTCATTAATAACGACTTCAGGATATGGTTGCACAGGACGCATTAGCTCTTAAATAATTTAATTACAGAATATCAATGCAGCTCAGACGCAACATAAAAATTTTAATACGTCCATTTACTTAAAGTCTAGTGCAGATTGTAGGACGGAAACTCACGTTATACGATTACCACTAGTGTTAATGACTGTCAGATGGACATTTCAAGAGCCCGAAGCGTGGCTGCTTATCTAAACTTGCGGTTTGAATCTAAATACTAGCAGCCGTTGTATTAAACATATACCTATGGAGGTTATATGTATATGTTTCACAGGGAAATAGTTATCTACACATTACATAGAGTGGTTGGTTATTTAGAAATAGATACATTGAGTTACGACCTTGTTTAGACTTTATTGTCTAATTGCGCGGCAAAGCTTTTCCTTACCTATTCCCACTTATCTTTATCTACTGGTTTTAGCCCATCTTTTAGAAAGAAGTCCAGTTCTTTCCATATCTCCTTTTGGGCTGCGCTGTCGTTTGCTGCTATTAATTCTCTGTAAGAACGGTCATGAGAGTCTATGATTTGCTATGAACAAGTAGACTCAGTTCACTGTTCAGTGCTAGTGTTGTTGAATGATAGACGACCAGAAATTAGGAAAAGAGGTTGGGTAGGTACCTAGGTCAATTTTGAGATTTACTTTTCCACTAAATGTGGTTTCTATTATACCTAATTAAGTAGTAATTTTATATATCTTGTTTGGAGATAAAATTTCATCATTCAATCATTTGATTTCATTAACAATTTCTAAGGGTTTTTATTAATTATTCTCTTCAAATGCCAGTCCTCCACTCAATCAAAGACGGCAATTAAGGATTGGCAATATTAACGAAAGGTCGAATAAATTCTTTAGTATTGAATGTTAATTGATGGCGAGCTCTCGTGAAGCAATCACCACTAGTCTAAGTGACTGTCAGACGGACATATCAAGAGCTGCACGTCTGCTTATCTGAACTCGCAGGAGTGCATTTATCAAAAAGAAGCCGTTTCACACACTACACGCTGTTGAAGAAGGTTCGATCTTATGTATGGGAAGAAAAGCGACTTTATTTATATGAGAAAACTATAACCTTCTCCATGTTATACCAAACATGTTATATTACAAGCTTACTCACAATATTGCCTTGTGATTGAAAAATCTTGTTTTTGTGATGAAAAACATAAAAAGATACATATAATGAGTTAATTTAGCATTAGTTCCAAAGCATTCCACTAGATTCAGTCCTTTTTGGAATGACAAAAACAATTAATATTGAAGGCAGGACTGATCGTTTAAAGTAATTTATTGTATTACATACAATTTTTATGGCTTTATTTTGAAAAAGCATATTTGACTGTGATGCGGATAAAACAGTGACGATAAACAATTTATATTCAAACATTTGAAACGACATTTATTTTATGGTTTCCATGAATCTTTAGCTCGCGGATCGAGTAGTTACGTATAAAAAACAAAACAACCAAGTCCTTTTTATGTAAAAATGGGTTTTTTACATATTTGTTACTAGAATGTTCTATTTTATATCAATAGTTGATCCTAGCCCTAGGGAAATACCCGCCAATGGGAACACGATGTAGATCTGTCGAAATAAACGAACAAAATTTAATTAAAAAAAACATTGCGTACCTACGAACGTTCCATTTGTATAGCAGTGCTTACAAACTATTGTTGTAGTAACACTTTTTACTAGCGCATTTTTAGCCCAAGATAAATTGGACTAACAACATTTGTCATGTTTAGTGAAACTTTGTTATTTAATACGAGGTTAAGCTAAACGTAATTTATGATTAGTCGTATTTATGTAACAACTAGATTTATTTTATACGTTGTTAAAAGTGTACCAAATCTTCACAGAGCCAGAATATATTTTACTAAGTAAGAATTTTGACATAGCAAAAATGATTTATTTTTAAATGAGTAACTCTTATTCCCAATATTGTATTTCTTGACTGATCTTACGACTGAAGTATTTTTTCTATTATACAATAAATTATGCAAGTGTTTACGAATCTTCGATTTACAGAGGTTATAAATACTAATAAGAGTAAAAATCGGCAAGTTAGCTTCTAAAAATGTTTCATATAGGCACGTTTTAGCATGCCATTCTAAACTTCTGACAGTTTGAAGCGAACAAGCTAGCTAATGTGAAGGGGCTTAAGCCCTCGGGTGCGCCAGCGCAGTAATGGGCGGCTGTCAACGCGTGGGCGATCGACTAAACATCAGTTGTAAATACACGGTAAATATTTGTCTTCGATATAATTACTGTAATTGTACGGGAAGATGCTGACGTGAAGTTCATTAAATTAATTGAAGTGTAAATTAGTTTATTTGAGGTGCTAATGGACAGGTATTATAGAAACGCGCAACCGTTGAAGCAATCAAAAATAATATTAGATTTTTAGTAAGGTGTTAAAAGGATTTAACCGTGTAAGTGGGTACTCACTTACAGAACTATAGTACCTGAAAACCGTTATTGTATTTAGGAGCAAAATAATTAAGATTCTTGTGTTGAATATAAAGGCAATTCGAATACATTAGGTTCAAGTAAAACCAGGTACTTTTATAGGTCTTAAATGTTTCGAATGGTTAGACAAATGACATGTGAATCGACTAGACCACTATACAAGTCCATAAACCCTTAAATGATGTTTATGTTACGTAGCAATTCCACGTAGATACTCGTACATGTAGGTTAAGTAGTTCGAATAATCCAAACAAACTTAACGAAGTCTGTGTTTGTTAAATTATAAGTTGTTTTTCATCGAAATAATATCATCATCGTATTTTATCAATCGTGGGATGTTTAGTCTTCTTTAGAAAATGTATTTGACTTCTACAATACCAAACGATTATTTTATGGCAGTTTCCAATAACTGATCTATCAGCTCTTTACCCACTAAAGACAGATTTTTGCTCTACCTATAGAAGTTATGTCAATAATCTAACCGTTCTCTCTTACCGACTGCTGAGAACAACGATGATGGCTTCCCACGGTGTTTCTTTTCCACTAGGTATGTTGTGATTTTGACCAACTGAAACAACGGAATGATAAAATACATTTTTGAACATCACTATCACCTTTAATCCGTAAAATAATCACTTCTGAACAAAAAATCACACTTATATGATAAATGCGAAAGTTTGTGTGTGTGTATGTTTGTTACTTCTTCACGCTGAAACGGCTGAACGGATTTGGATGAAATTTGGCAAAGTGATAGCCTAGAATCTGGAAAAATACATAGGCAACTTTTCATTTATTTTCACGCAAACAAAGTTGCGGCCAAAAGCTAGTACGCGAATAAAACTACTGCTCCTATTCTATAAAACACAAAATACGTAGCAGCCACACTATTATCACGTCAGTACTCGAGGAGGGTACCTTAGCGATTATATCTGAAGAACCCGTAGTCCCCAACATAGCTATTACTCTTCTAGATAGGTACCGATATCTGCGGTACTTATGAATAAACACTTAGCGATATTGAATGCAGCCCGTTTACGCCTATCGTTGGGGTTGCAAGCTGCCATGTTCGATTTACCCAACACTCTATGTAACTGGTAACTGGCGCCGTAGAATACTAAACTTTTATGTATACAGTATTAAGGCTGATCAATGTAATTGGTTTTTATTTTTTTAACATTTCACAAGTTGTTTATCATGAGCTGGGGGCAGAATTGTTGTCTTGGAGCATAGGGGTTCTAAGACAAGTTAGAATTGGGTTTGAACGACTTTACATTTCATATTCCTATCTTACAGATATGTACCCGAAATATACGAGAATTTATTATTTTTAGGTAAATATTCTAATGGTAACTAATTATACAAAAAAAATTGCCAATCATACAAACGCCCCTAACTGTTTATTCTGTTTAATACCACCTCAGATTAAAGGTAAGGTTTATGAGAAACGGCAACGCACAGTAAAACTTGCCTCCTGTTGCCAGCAATCAATCAATAATTCGCGGAAGCGGGGAATTATCTTGAAATAACTGTTTATAACCATTTAAATTACACGCTGTTGTAGATCAAATACGAGGAAAGCTCCACGAAGTTAATTAACGGAAGTTCTAAGAAGAAAATTTAGTGATAAAGTCAACTTTATTGTGTTTTCTTGGTGGGAATTCATTTATGGTTTTTTTAGGATCAAAATACTACCGTATTTTTTTGTTTTAAATAATAACTGATAATAACAGACTTTTAGTAAAGGTAATGTCAATTGAACGTAAGGCTGTGTCCCCAATGGGCAAACTGTGAGCGGCCGACTGAGTTTGCGGCGTATCGGTTTAGTACGCCCTTCCATACATTTGAAACTAGCTTCCGTTTTTTAGGTAAAAAGTAACCTATGTGTTATTCTGATGTATAAGATTATATTACTGTAAAGTTTCATCAAAATCCGTTCAGTAGTTTTTGCATTAAAGAGTAACAAACATCCACACATCCATCCATACATCTTTACATCCTCACAAACTTTCACGTTTATAATATTAGTAGGAATACGATAGGATGGAGTGTCCACAGTTTGCTAGTATACGCTAACAGTTTGCTACTGCAATTTGTTAGCGCAAACTCAGTCGGCGGCTCGCAGTTTGCGTATTGGGGACACAGCCTAAATGTATTTCTGACCCATGTGTAACGATGTACTCTTATTGTATCACCTTAACATATAACTGTTTTTTGTCCCTCCTAAATAAAAATAAAATAAAATAAAGAGGCCGACGATGATAAATATCAAAGCATTCAAGCCTTACTCACTATAACAAAATTGCGTTACCTACTATCCGAATGTGCAGGCGGCAAAATAGTATACTAAATTTGACACATAACACCACCTTGAAACGCGATATATTTGTAACGCGGGCACGTTACTTGCATTATTTATGTCATAGCGCATCTGTCTCCTGGTTGAAAAGTTTGCTAGATAGATACCTGTTACCAAAGTGTGGTGCCAAATAAAGTAGCTACAGTAACTGTAACGCTAATCTTATGTTCAGGTACATGAGTAGAATTAAAGACTAGTAAAATCCAAACTTCATACAATTCCGCTGGCATAAGCACAGTAAAACTTGCCTCCTGTTGCCAGCAATCAATCAATAATTCGCGGAAGCGGGGAATTGTCTTGAAATAACTGTTTATAACCATTTAAATTACACGCTGTTGTAGATCAAATACGAGGAAAGCTCCACGAAGTTAATTAACGGAAGTTCTAAGAAGAAAATTTAGTGATAAAGTCAACTTTATTGTGTTTTCTTGGTGGGAATTCATTTATGGTTTTTTTAGGATCAAAATACTACCGTATTTTTTTGTTTTAAATAATAACTGATAATAACAGACTTTTAGTAAAGGTAATGTCAATTGAACGTAAGGCTGTGTCCCCAATGGGCAAACTGTGAGCGGCCGACTGAGTTTGCGGCGTATCGGTTTAGTACGCCCTTCCATACATTTGAAACTAGCTTCCGTTTTTTAGGTAAAAAGTAACCTATGTGTTATTCTGATGTATAAGATTATATTACTGTAAAGTTTCATCAAAATCCGTTCAGTAGTTTTTGCATTAAAGAGTAACAAACATCCACACATCCATCCATACATCTTTACATCCTCACAAACTTTCACGTTTATAATATTAGTAGGAATACGATAGGATGGAGTGTCCACAGTTTGCTAGTATACGCTAACAGTTTGCTACTGCAATTTGTTAGCGCAAACTCAGTCGGCGGCTCGCAGTTTGCGTATTGGGGACACAGCCTAAATGTATTTCTGACCCATGTGTAACGATGTACTCTTATTGTATCACCTTAACATATAACTGTTTTTTGTCCCTCCTAAATAAAAATAAAATAAAATAAAGAGGCCGACGATGATAAATATCAAAGCATTCAAGCCTTACTCACTATAACAAAATTGCGTTACCTACTATCCGAATGTGCAGGCGGCAAAATAGTATACTAAATTTGACACATAACACCACCTTGAAACGCGATATATTTGTAACGCGGGCACGTTACTTGCATTATTTATGTCATAGCGCATCTGTCTCCTGGTTGAAAAGTTTGCTAGATAGATACCTGTTACCAAAGTGTGGTGCCAAATAAAGTAGCTACAGTAACTGTAACGCTAATCTTATGTTCAGGTACATGAGTAGAATTAAAGACTAGTAAAATCCAAACTTCATACAATTCCGCTGGCATAAGCACAGTATAATATCAATACTGTGCTTATACCAGCGGAATTTTATGAAGTTTGTAGTACCGTGCCATATTATGGCACGGTTATGTGATATCCTGATGATGATACCCTGTACACACACACATTAGGATTTATCAGAATTCAATACAACCAACAGTATAGCTGTTGCATTACGAGCGCACGTCATTCATTGTAAATGAAACCTTATGTTATTCTTATTAATCATAAAAGTCGAGCGCTCGTGATTTGGAACAATACAATTCGATACAAATTCACCAAATAATGTTTAGACCGTGTAATGCTTCTAGTAAGTCGTTAGACTAATAACAGGAACGATATTATTCAGATTGTCAAGAAATCAACCACGGTTTGGTAATTACCAGTAAAATTACTTTGATATTAATGTAAGCAGGATTGTATGAATTCATGTAAAGAGCTTGTCGCACATATAAATAATTACGATGAAGAGAGATACTATGAAATAAAATGAATAGATTACAGTGGATTTCATTTATTGTTGGTTGTATCGACCTTGGTTGTACCGACCATTTAGCTATAGCGACGTTAAATGTAAGTCCCTTGAATTTAAAGCATACTTTAGCACAAAATTCATGTGGCTATAGCGACTATGGATGTAACACCGAGTTCGGGTGTAGCGACTGTTTTTAATGAATCATTTGTAACAAATTCCTAAAAATCCCATGCAGATGCTGCGACCGGAATCGGTCACCAAAAACACAAAGAACTTTCTCTATCTTTTGTTTACATCCACACAGATGGTCAGTAACTGTGTAGAACTGTAGACCTTTATTATTTGTTTTTTATGGATATTGGCTAAGTAGGTAGGTAAACGTGTACGTTTCGGAGTTAAAGTTATAGTTCAGTCACAAAGTGATATTCTGAGTAGCTGAATTCACCTTACAGCGTATACTAGCACAAAAAAATAAATTTACGCAAAGAAATATTACAAATTTTTTTAAATGTACCAGTAAATAAGTACGTGAGCAAATATTGTCAACAATAAATGAATATAAACTTTACCTATGCCTGTTACGACTTGCGGATATAACTTTTAATTAGAGTGGTCCCTTCATCGTTGTTATACCCGAAATCCACTATAGTTACGACATCGAAAAAAAATAACTCAGTTAATATATTATATAAGGAAATACAGTGTCAACCTTTTATTAATTAAATTTAACCATTTAAACTTCTATCACACGAACTTTATACTTTTTTCAACGACAATCAAATCACAATCTGATGTTATATGCGCGAAAAAGCATTTTTTGAACACAGCTGAAAATGGATGTTTTTAGCTGAATATGACCGAAAACCGAAATTCAATCGGACTCTACATAAATATTTATCAAACAGAATTTAAAACACCTAATAACAATCAACCAAGTAATCAAATAGGTATTTCTCCAGATATAAGGAAAAGTGATCACGATCTAGCTAGATAAAAATTCAATCTCACTGCCACTGCTTTTATGGTTGAAGAAATCGATCAGCGGAGACATATATTTTATACTTATATTATAGTATGATGACTACTGACACTACTAGGAGTTACAGACATCACGATCGTACGAGACATTAACACTAATTTGATTTACGCTCTAAGCCGCAAGGTATCGACTACCTCCAGATTTGTTAAATGCAAATGAAATGAAGATAGTTTACAAGAATATGTTATAACTAGTTAAATGAACACATTTCCAAGTGTTGACTATATAGTGCTTGAAACCACGCAGAGCAAAGCCATGTTTGGTTTAAATATCGCGCTGGAACGAGACAAATCGCTTGCCCATCGCTTGCGATCACGATAGCAACTTGTTTTAGTTGACTTTTACAAGACTTATAACTTGCGCGGAATTATAGAGACCATACCTACAAAGTTTATTTTTAATTTTTGCCGAAAATCAGAGTGTTTATATTTGAACCAATGTCGACTGATCGTAAATTATAGCAGAATATTATGTTAATTAATTCAGGAAAGCTTTTTAGTAAGATACATAAAATTCTAATAAATCATAAAACTTAAAGAACAAGAATTTATAAGCAGCAAATCTAGTGAATAAAATATGATTGAGTACTTAGTAACTCTATTGTACAACAAAAATCGGTGCCAATAAAAATCTCTTAGAATCTGTTGAAGGAACTACTTTAAACGCACCGATTAACAAGTTTAAATGAATACCTTTGCTACTTGAATTTCTAACAGAAATTAGCATTCAACTTCGATATCCGATAGCTGAACTGTTGCTTCCAAAGTTGCAATTACGAATAGTTCGTATGTTGTTGAATGAGTACAACAGGTGGCGTTACCGGTTAATTACGATAAACAAAACCGGTTATAATAATTAGTAGGGGGCGGCAGTGGGAGGGGCACGCCGCTGTCCGTAAAGGCGTGGTCGCTTTTCGGCGACTCAACTCATGTATAATTTAACACGTGACTATGTCGTAACTGTGAGCATTTATGGTGATATCCGATTTTGTTTGGGTCTGGGATTTTGTGAGACAAATGACCTTAAGCGGCGAGCACAAGATCTGAGACAGATCTAGAAAAGGTGTCTCCAATTTCTGATGCGGATAGAAGATCTGTAATATAAAATCCAGTTTTCATGCACAAGGGATGACGTAAATAAAATAGGTACTTAGATGGATCATCAAACCACAGTGGTCTTCAGGTCATCACACAACTTCTTATTATTAACATGTCGTTACATTCCAAATCTCTTTTTTGTTTAGCTATGTACAGCAGTAACTTCATGTTAAACCACATTACTTTGCAGTAAAAAACAAAATAATAACTCCATATCACGTAGCAATCAGCGCACAATTTACTAAACTCTACTTAGCTTGCGCTGCGCGTGCGTTGATCGTGCGTACTGCGCGTGACTCAATGGATGCATTGTGGACCAATGTTGGGACCAACTATTGGTCAAAAATAGATATTGTGGGAATTCCAAGGTTTCGTATAGTGTGAAATATGTGATAAAAATCTAAGCAATCAGAAATGTTTCAAACTGTATAAGAATGGCCCAAAATAGAATACGATTCTAAAGCAGTTCAAAGTTTAGACTAAGGTATTTTAATGATATAAATATTTGATTAAACTTCATGCTCGTTAAATTGGTTCTTCACACAACAATGCACACAAAAAATTTGACTCAAAATAAAAAAATGTCTGAGCTTGCATTTTATAACTTAACCAACTCGATCACCAACATTGGACCCAACCTTATGTCGGCTTACTATAGCTTTAATAGTCTAATTCACTTGCAAGCCCCGGCGGCGGAGTTTTTGTGACAAACTAACGTTCGTGGTGAAGTTGTGAGTTTTATTGTGTACGTGACGGGGCATCTGATAGCCGGCATGCATCCTGTATACACAATGTGTAGGTAAATAACATTGTCGTGGGTCATGTAATTCTAACATTCGCATAAAAAAAGGAATATTTTTGTATCAGAATGTTGAAGAAGATTATATTAAGCCCTTATTACATAGTTGATCTACAGAATATAATACAGTCGCTAACTAATGAAGAATCAGTTGAGATGCACCAGTTTCTTATTTATAGGTAAGCACCACAGCCAAAAACTTCTTTGTTGAATCAAGAAAATAATATTGATGGCGCGGTATCTAAGAGTCAGTGGCGTAATTGTGTTAGTTGAATGAATTTAATTCAACCTGCACATTTTTCAAAATATATCCTGTTTAAACTTGAATGTACAACCCCCATAAATAATTTCAAATAATGGTACTCTCCGTCAGTCATGTTACATTGGAGCAACAACCAATTAATTTTCTAAATTAAGATCGATGGGTTCACTAAAGATTCTGCAAATGTGCTTAATCTATTATGAAGTCATAGGGGAACAAATATAAGTGCCTGTTAGGCGATCAATCACCCCGTTCCCGATATAATGACTGACTTTCCAAAACCATAAACTGCCATGTCCATCCATTAGGTATCATATTAATTTCCGAAACACAAACGCCAAATAGAATCACTAAACTTGAAATTTTATTACTAGTATGTTATCCAATAGGCAGAATATATATAAAACAAGGCTGTATATTTTTCACCTCATTAAAACATTCGTATCGAACAAATTCATTTCTCACAACGTTGCTAGAAACATAAAATCAATTACTATTAGTTTTAGAACCGAGACGGTTAACAGATAAAACGTAAGTAAATTGCAACATGCAGAGAAACGGCCTACACATTTTTCAGGGCTTGCCTTTAGATGGTATCAATAATTGGCATATCTGTGAACCGGCACACGGTAGATCATTTAATTTTCTTAATAATTTTCTATCGCAGAGCGCCTGAGGCACCGTGCGCCGGTCTAGCCTGCTTCTCGTTTTATACTTTTTAGTAATACAGTATAATCAATCTCACTGTACGGATGTTTAGGCCTAGATGTAGTATATGCGATAATGTGAGATAAATTGTTTTGATGCGACGGCGGAACACTGACTATTTCAACGAAAGTTTTTAACATCTCACAGTAGAAAGATTAGAAATATTCTCTTTTTTTTACTATATTTTGTTAGATCCTGAACAAACTTTTAGTCACATTGGAGATAAATATCAAATCGAATTCTGAATTTACCTCAGGACTTTCTAAAGTGTCTAACATTATGCTTATATTACAGAGAAAATCCAAAAGCCAACATATCACATGTCACAGTCAACCCTTGCATCTCACCTCACAGTTTACTGCACCGGTAATCTGAATCAGTTGCGTCGACCAGTGATTTATAGCAGCCGCCCGACGTCCCAGCATTCCGCTTTGTCTCAACCCGCAATAAAGGTAATTTCGTTACAACCTATGGACGTCCGTAGACCCGGTACCTTTCTATTAGCGTTACGAAAAGGTATTATGATAGTCCAACCTGTGAATTAACGTAATTTTGTTTGGATTTTGTAACTTCTGTAGCAGAACACTGGTTTTTATTGTATTAAGCTGTATTGCACTAAGGGTTCCTATTGTAAAAAATGTTACCGTTGAAATAATTATATTGTCACTGAGTTCTTTATTAGTAATACCTTCTGTTATAACTTCTTTACATCCAGTTTCTGTAATAAGTTGAACTAAATTACATGCAGTATCTATCGCAAGTGCGGCAGCATCATTCAGACTGTGTGTAGCAATAAGTACTCGCATCTAGATGCTGTAGCAGTGACAGGTTAGTAATCCATCGCTTGCGAGCATCACAGAACTGGTTTCTGCAATTGATTCTTACAACTTGTGCGGGTTAACAACCATCTGGAATAGTGCTTTCTTTCATTTCTAGATTACCCGGAGCTATGTAAAAACATCTTAAACTGTCATATTTATGTATTTTTATGTTAAGTTAATCTGTATTTCAAATTATGTATTTAACTAGAAACCATTATAATCCCAATAAAGAAATTAAAGCTAATGGAGAAACATAAGGACTGACCACGTCTGTCAAAATACTGATGGCATGAAGAAGACAACTACAAGAAGACGAAGAACTGGATGTATTAGCGCAAATTGAGAAAGAAAAATCTAGGAAATGTGGCCTACTATCTAAAAAACACGTTACCAGTGGACTAGAGGGAGACCCCAGGTGCAGGTGTGTAACTATTTAATCCATTATGAAATTTATTATCTCCATTTAATCTATTACAGGTGCTGCAATAGACTGAATGACAGTATTGGTAAATCGTATTAATGTCAAATGTTGCAACGATTTGGCATTTATGAACTGATACAATTATATAAATTGTGTTTCTGTGACAAATCACGATTTACCAACCTTCCGTTTATCTGCAAAACGTATTTTGTAATTGCACGTTTCTTATGGAGTAGTAATAAATAAGTCTACTCATAGATTATGGTGCTAAATTAAATTTGCGAAACATTATTATTTAATCTATAAGTAATCTCAACTGGACAGCTTCCAAACGTTTTTTTAACCGGTAGTCTAAATTAATAACGTATCGTCTACATTATCTTTATCTGAAATATCTAGCAAATGACTACTGTTCATCTTATTTGCACAAAATATCAATACTTCTTCGCTTTTTTATCACCACTTTAATTCTCGTTATAATTTTATTGTTAAAATCCATTAAAAGATTAAACAATTAAGACAACACACTAAGGTATTAAAAACAAAAACACACCCAAACAATATGATATGAAAATAGACTTAATTACGCCTACGGTTCAAAATTAACATAATTAAGAAACTATCAATAATAGGCCCTACGACTAAGGACTTAAGGATAGCAATAGCGTTAAAAGTGGTTACTAATAACCTGATATACAGGGTGAATAAAATTAATCCGAACAGAATTTACTTATATTTTGTATACTATAAAATCATGTAAGAAAAGCTCTTATCGAAGTTGACTAACTTATTTAGTAGGATGAAGAAAAAATAAATATACGTAAAGATACCGAAGCTTAGGGACAAATTGTTTTGAGTCAAGTCAAAGCAGGCAGGAATTGCATTGACAAACAACGACATACCTCATACCTGTTTAAAAATAACTCATAACCTTGACTGACACGCAACCAGTATTTTCGATAAGGTAAGCTTCAATCAAAATGTCCTTTTTACAATTTAGGATTCTGAATCAATAAACAGCTGCCTCGTTGAAACCTGCTTCAGTTTAAATGTGCGTCCTGTATATATCAGAGGAGAATGTTTTATTCAATGTATTGAATCACTACAACCTAATCTTAATTGGTATAGCAATTCCCAGCATAATTGACATTAAACGATTTATAGACGCCGACATCATTTAATGCCATACTATAATGAACATTTCAAAGAAAATATCTGCTAGTATGTTAATTATAAAACCGTATTGAATAATACTTACTTCAGAACGAGATTTTTTATATTATTCGAATTATTTTGTTGTTTCTTATAATGTTAATTAGTCTAATTATATTTTACGATTTGTGTGAACCAAAATTATGTGATGGAGGAGAGTGATAAAAATATAATTATGTCATAAATAACAGATGACGTATTTACAATATAAAAATCTTGATGTCTAATGATACAGGTGTATATTGTATAATGTGGAGTTTTATGGGAAACTAATTTTTTATTAGTCCAAAATTGAAATAAATCATAAGAATCATAAATATAATTATATTTTTTGTACTGTACGTGGATAAAAATTATAGGGCTAATACAATTCAAATAGCAAAGAGAGATTCCGTCGTATTCGAGTTGTGTTAGCTCTATAATTTTGCTGAAATTCTCGTAATATAATAATATAATAAATGTTGGAGTTAGGTTCTCTTACTACACGTTTATTGTCAGGTACGTTGTGCTCATAACAAACATGACACATGCTCCTTACAAGGCCATTGAAAACAGCTAATAGGAAAGTTAAATACATAACAATTATCTACATAGCTATTTCGTGTAGGTATTCATTTTATTTCGATGAAGCAATAAGTGAATCCGAAAAACTTTCACTTAAATCACCAAAAACATCGGAAACACATGTAATAAAGCTATAATCGTAGCTAAGTCATTTACGTAATATAAAAAAACCTCAATTATTTCGGAGCTATAAACGGAAAATAGTGACACTTTAATTAACCTATATGGTGGGCAGTAATTACACGTATGCACCAATTTCACTAGATTAACCAAATTTGAATTGCTTATTTAGGTGATTGACATGATTGTGCTTTAATCCCTTGCAGTATAAGTTTAATCGAATTAACCGTGAGGCGATGGTAAGGAATTATTCATATATTTTAATCGTGTCATAATCAGTACTATGATCTAATCTTGATAAGAGTGGGATTGACGCTTTTATGCGTATATAACGCTCTAATTTATTCCGGTGATCCTTCTCGACTTGTACCGACTGTGGCACTCTTGCTTGTCCGGATTTGTAACGCTACTAAAGATGATTATTAAAAATGGATATTTCATTGCAGTGTTCTGATAGATAGACCTATAAATGCGACACTTAAAAAAAACTTACAGATTAATGTAACATTTATATCTTACTTCTAATGAGTATCCCTGTCAAACGATTTTATGACGCTGTAAAAAAGGCAAACATTTTTTTTATACCCGAATTAGCATAGATATAAAAAACGCATTAGGATTTCAACTGAATTTTCAACAGGGGTGAAACGTTCTATTATTAAACTTCAGAGGACTTCCTGGTTGAAACAGTAATGACTTTGTCATACCGCTTAAAGATTGGTAAAATCTATTATGAAGTCAAACATTGACTCTACTTTTCAAATATTTGAATAAAACTTTGAAAATCCACCGGTACCTATTAATTTTGGGAAATCATAATAATTTGGCTCAGTATTCATTATTTTAACTAATTTAATTTCCAATCAGCTGTGTACTTAATACTGTTCGTATAACAACAAATTAACATTATTTACTATGATTCTGGTAAGTGCGTAAGCGTAAATTACAGGAATTGTTATTTATGTATAAGTCTTAGGTATAAGTCAAAATCAACACAATTACAAACTGAAATGTGTAGTTACCTATAAATATTCACATAACTTAACAAAATGTATGGAACAGCTGTTTTTTTTGCGATTTCAGGGTTGATCCCATAGCAAAAGTTGTTCATAATGATCAGTCAAATGACCCCTTAAAATATTTCCACTGTCTAACCTGCCACCCTGTATGTATGCAAATATTAAAAACTGTAGTTATAAAAAACTGGTAGTAGCTACATTGTAAAAAAAAAACTTTTTACGGGTAGGCTGCGGGGCGCGAATATTTATTTATTTATTGACCAACTTATATTGACAGCATATAAGTAATTTTATCCGGAATTTAAACCGACCGACGCACACAATCAACAAACTGTTGTTAGAAATGTTATATACGCTCTAGCACTTGCTTTCAGTTCGATTTAAATAGACATACAAAAAAATATTTCACGATTCATAGAGATTTCGACTGTAGGTACTGTAAGGCATTACTTACAGACCTGTCTAAATATCAAGGAATCTTTATCTGAACGTTTTAGGTATTCTATACATTGCCTAGGTATTGTATAGAATACCGGATTATACATATATTGCCGCTAACTTATTTATACATTATGTGTGTATTCATATCTAAATACGGCTCTAAAGATTTGGATAAAATTCTGTATTTAGATAATATTTTACTTTCCAACTTTATCAAGATAGGTGTCATGCCCGAGAAAATCACTAGCAAAACTCGATCGCCCAGGTACCTACTTAAGAAAATGTGGCGAATTAAAGTTTCGACTTGTTCTATAATTACAGTATATGAAAATAAAGCAAAGTTGAATGCAAGTTCATCCAGCAAGGATCCCCCCAAAATTAAAAAGATCAGATTTTGATAAAATCAGCCAACAAATAGACAAAACCAGTAACAGAATCGCTAAATAAGCTGAACACAACAATATAGTTTTGTTGACATAAGAAAGCGCACGTTTTTCATTGGATTCGTTGGAAAATAAAGGCAGGGAGGCAGCCCGAGGCACGTGACAAGGCGACAAAAGATCGTCCGACAGGTATTCGGCGCGCTCAAAATTGGATAGTAATCGATGCGTGAAACTATACTCATGTCATGTGACATAGCGCTCCATAATGTTGAAAACGTGTTCGGAGACAAGGTTTTGTAGGACAATTTAGGATGGTCCTGTTGCAACACATTAAGCGGCCCGAAGGTTATCTGTATCATTATGCAATTGCAGGTGGGCAGCGGCCTTATTTGATCCATTAGAATACATCCGATCCCTGCAGACTAGATTAAGCAGCTGGTCATCATGCCAATGACAATGTCATTACTAATTCTAAGCCTAATTAATAATACTGGTATTCCAAATTAATTGTGAAGCGAAGATCAAATTACATTAACTCCATAAAAATATAAATATCCAGCCGCCAAGTTAAACTGACCCCACAATGCATGGGAAAAGACTACAATGATATAGAAAACATATTCCTGGACACGAACACAAAGTTTGTTAGGGTAATTTTCAATCATTCGCTCATTATATTGGCTTCGACAAATAATAGCTAATTGTTGGCTATTGCAAGAGTTAACTGAAAAACGGATAAATAACAATGGCCTAGCGATGAATACTTATGCGCAATTGAAATATTAAAGCTCAAAACGATGTAACTGTTCGTTGCATAAACCTTAGCGAAATTACCGCATCTGGAATGAAGAAAATAAGTAGGTAGGTACCTATACTTAATTCATTTTCCTTTAGTGCGCCATATTAGGTGTTTTTTATTGCTATATAATAAACACTAAAAATACTCCTGGTTGTAATTTGATAATGATTATACACATTATTACATTTTAACACATTTGAAAATATCCATTTTATAACAGATAATTATTACACCTAAAAAATACAACTCGTTTCTTCTATTAAGCCGTCAATTAAGAATGTTCCATCATCATCTTACTCATTTGCCTGGTGTTTGCAAACCAATTCATTTCGCAAACTTTTTTGTTTCGTTCTCGAAATGGAAACTTTCGATTAAAATGATAATTTATTCAAAGTAATTAGGGTTTTATAAGCGGGTCGGCCGTGTGTCCCGAGTAAGGGTAATAAGAAGTTGGACGGCGTCCGCCTTCGGACTCGCCTTTATGCACAAACGAAGGTCATTATGATCGGATATTCAATTTACCATTGCGCTGACTCAGCAATAATTTACTTTTAAATCGAATTGTGGCGTTTGAATCGAATTTTATAGCTTAATACCTGCTGCTTGTTTTATAACATAAGGACCCACTGCGATTCTAATAAAGCTCTGTGCTTAGATACATGGTTTAGTAGTTTTCTTAATAGCTTTCTGTGTTACTTCATTAATAAATACTTAAACATATCTAATAAATAGCTTAATGTAATGTGAGATTTTGTATAGCCAAATTGGATCGTAAAGTCTCCACATAGTAGACATATATTGATTATTTTATAAATTAAATCACCATTTAAGGTTTTTGGTGTTAAATTAAAGTTGATCTTCCTGATAAGAAAAATCGGATACTTTTTAAAATAGAAACAAAAGTCAAATCGAATACAAACACACGCGTAATTCGATCGCGTCTTTAAATCTCCTAGCAATTCGAATCTTCGTTTTCTACCTCATTCAGAGGCGTGGGTGTATCTCCGTATCAAATTAAATCTGTAACGTTTTATGCAAAACTTATTATTCATAGCTTAGAGCGAACTCTAATAAAAATGCTATTTTTCTCGTGTTAGTGGCTTCATAATATTTTCTTCGGAACATTTTGTTAGCACCTCACAAACCTGATTGAGCGTCTGGTTTTTGAGCAAAATGACATCAACATAGCAGTGGTCCGTCGGGCAACTCGTCTCATAACATAAATCGAATGATTTTATGACTCTAGCTGCCTATAAAGATCTCCAGTTTTGCCGTTTGACTAATTTTAATTGCTTTCCGGTTTTTACACCCTACGCTTGATCGGGGCACTGTATTTCACGTACATTTTATCGTTTTAAAACTCAGCCGGTAATAATTTACAATACAACGAGGCTTCGATGTGGGTCGTAAATAAACAAAGATTTAATGCAAAAGCCACTTTACAGTCTGTTTGAATTCGCTTTATTTGATGCGACGCGCCGTGACTAAGCGTTTATTTGCATTATACTATACGTTTACCGAAATATCACTGTTACCAGTATCTGGGAATGCTTTTATTTCGAGTATAAATAAACACACTATGCCTTTGTAAACATTGATTCAGATTGACACTTTTTTCAAGGAAATTGCAATACTTAGCTCTTTCTAAACAAATGTACCTACATTTGTTTAGAAAGAGGTAAGTATACCTTACCTTATTTACTATATAACACTTTATTGAGATACAAATCCATTTTCTTGTTCCCTCATTAATATGACAGTTCTATAAAGATCAAAATGTTTCGATGCACTCAAAATATTACGACAGTCGGAACGCAACTCTTAAATGGTTAATTTCAATTTGTTACCAATCAGACACTCACTCGATACAAATTATGCGCATATATTTCACTTGTCATAACGAGTAAAATCTCTTGCAGTTTGTATGGTAGGCGTGGCTTATCCGGGCCGTATCGACTGCTATCGTTTTGATATGACAAATTCAAAGAGGCGATTCATATTTTATGCATTAGGCGTGTTGGCTATGCATTTGTATTGCCACGGCTGTATTCTTGAAGTTTGAATGTTGTTGACATCAAATGTGCCCGATTTTCTTAACAGCAAATTCGTGTAAGATCTTAGACAAGTTTAGTTTCTTTGAAGTACTTAAGTAATTTGTTTATGGTTATATGTGTGTACCAGACACAGACCGAGTTTAATAAATATTGAATATCAGGCTAAGCTAAAATATTCAAAATCCCTAAAAATTCTAGAAACAAAAAATAAAGGTAGTCTACTAGTCAAAGCTACTGATTTTAACCCTAATCTCGAACTGTGACATAAAAAAATGGGATCCAAGAATAGCTCCCTAACAAAAACACAAGTAGGCACGTACGGGCTTAAGATGGCGACCGGATCTCTGTTTTGATTCGAGACTTTTATAAATCGTTGTTTTACTGTGATATATTGTTTCTAAAACGTAGATGTTTGTTTTCTACATCATATTGTATTTTATAAGCAGATGGTTTGTAAGATAAAAGATAGATAAATGTGATTCGCCATCGCCATGACAGTCAACTTTAAATATAATGTGCTGTGGATAACAATCAGGACTATCTTTCATTGTCATGCACGTGTCGTTAGGATCAGTAAATTCAATTATAAGTCCTAAGAATTATGTAGTAAGTAATGCATGATTCATAATGCGCACGTATGGTCACGATTTTTACACGTAAGAACAACTGAGCACTGCGTGTCCGAACATTACTTACGTTAGTTTAGTTAGTTTTTGAGATATTTGCTAATTTCAGTTTTCAGTTTGCCAAACGCAAAAATTACTTAAATTTGCAAATAAAAACTTATATTTGCGGTCGGAAAACTGATATACTCCTAGCTACGGAACCCTATAATGGGCGTGGTCCGACACGCACTTGACCGGTTTTTTTTCCAAAGATACCTATATTCTTTGTTTTGTATCTAAAAGTAGTGGATCACATTATTCTGTAAAATCTTGTTCACTATGTCTTCCAGCCTTAAGCCCGGTTTCCACTGCGAGCGGAACGGACCCATTAAGGACTCCGTTTAACTCGCAAGAGTAAACTGCATGCTTGTTCACATGAATCCAGGACAACTAAGTAGTTGTTTATACGTATGTGGTTTCATATAGCTTAAGTCCAATACTTACCGACTATTTGTTGGAAATACAAGTATGCAGTTTACTCTTGCGAGTTAAACGGAGTCCTTAATGGCTCCGTTCCGCTCGCAGTGGAAACCGGGCTTTAGAGGCTATTCCATTTAGAGAACACAGATAAAATTTCATTTCTTGGTAGTCCTTATAGTGCAAGATAAGATTATCTGACTGCCCTAAGATAAGGATTGAATTCGGTTAAGCCCCTTGAAGTGTAGTGGTGTTTTTTTTATTGATTCTAAATAGTTTAAATGTGTGAATAATTCAAATGACTAAAATAAAGTGATTGGATTATAGAGTTATTAGGATGCGGAAATATTTATTATACTTTTATCTTGATTAAATGCAAAATTAATTGGAAAATTAAATTATTTGTACCTACCTATCCATAAAACTTTGCACAGAATTTCAATTTTAGTTTGATATCCAGTTGAATTTTGAACAACCGATTTTATCAATTCATCGTTACCACAAAGTTCAACGGAATCTCGTGGTTTTTAATAAATATAATTATACTTTATAACAACGGACTTTTAGAGGTTATAAGTATGAGTAATCTCAGATTTTTAAAACGAAACGCTCATTTTTAAGCTATCAAATTCATAAATCAGTTTTAACGCTTCAAGAATGATTGATGAATCAGTCTTGGTGTAAAGATAGTATAATTTAATGTGATATCACAAGACTTAATCACACTTAATAAAGTTCTTAGAAATGACATATGAACATTAGATTTGAAATTATGAATTTTAAAAAGTTCAACCAATTTTATAAATAGTTTTTCTCATAAAGCAAGCTGTGATAGTGGCCCATTAGCTCTGTTAATAAATGTCCATAAATGGGATTAAATTATTTAAATTATAGAGCATTTGGAATGTTCTTATTCTAGAGCACAGTAATTAGAATACGCTCGCATATTACTGGATTAATTTGCGAACCCGTTCATAACAGTTGTGTCATACACTGACGCTTAAATAACATAGCCAGATTAACGTACAGATAGTCCTAACAAACCTCCGCAGTTGCATGTCGTATTGATAATTTATCACAGATTTATCACAAGATGGACGGTACCGAGATAGACGAGTCAATCCAGCTCCACGAAATATGACGTCACTTCATACAATTTACGAACGTCAATATCGACGCACAGAAGCGGCAAATTGTACCTTTTTTGTACGCCCACATTATTTTAGTCTAAGCTTCATTTTGATTATTATGTATCTAAATTGTATTATTTTACAGACTTCCGTAACCATAATGACAGGTGAACTGATACGAGCAATTGATGATAGGAAATAATAAAATATAGGTTTCCACTGCGCAAATTGTAACAGTCGATTGAAAGCGATGGCGGATTCGTGTTCGTAGACTCCGAGCAAGCAGCTTGTCATTAGCAATACACTGTAGCAATGTTTAAATCAGTTCGTTACTAAAGCTTGAATTTTCGTTAACATGTTTGATGCAATACATTCCTGTTCATGTTTTACCCGTTGACTTTATTTTCCATTAGTACCTATTTTTTTTTAAATAAATCTAAACCTGTAAATCGTTTTTGCAATTACAAAGCTCAATAAAAAGTGAGCCAAGATGGCGTATGTATAATAAACATAAAACTTCTGAACGGCAAATAAACGTAACAACCACAATCCTCTAATAACCACCAGAAATGACGTGAAACGTATCTAATTAGGGTGGCAATTGTTTATTGTGGAGCTCATTTCACACAATAGAGGCGTGTCGGTAAAAGTTGGTCCAATCAAAGCGGAATGTTACCACATTAAGATTATAATTTCGCTTCATTCGAGAGCAATAAGTGGCAATAAGGTCCCACTCACGTATTGCTGAGAGGGCTAAAGGCACGTATTTTTCGCATTATCGGCTAAATTATTATAAAGGGAACAGACGTGTGGTGTGGTAGTCTAGGGAAACTGTGTTGTGAGCGAAACAATTGCCGCGGAAATAGCACGTTCGACATTTTAAAACGAGGCGAAATGAGCCGCAAGTTTGTGAGTTGCAACTTTATGTTAAACAGTTGCTGTTACAAGTGTTTCCCAGTCTTAATACGGGTTTACTTGTGTTCGAATAAAAATTTTGAGTTTGTTCATACTATATTTATCTATCATATTTTTTTTGTTTGTTTTATATTAAAATAAAGAGGAAACACTGTGATGTTAGGAAACGAATATTCCGTTTTTACTATCAAAATACGTACTGACATTTTTCAGTCGAAACTTTTTATGCATCCTTTCATTCCGCTATTCAAACAATGAAAAATTTTCAACAAATATGAACATTATTATTCGGAACAACATATCATTCTAACATGAAATATTATGTTTCAAATCTAAACAATGGTAGGTTTAACCATTTCCATACTATAACATCGAGTGACAAGAATGAATTAATATTTCTTGTTTGCCATCACTCGTTGATGTAGACACGTCCAAATCTTGTAAGATCATTGTAGAACAATGACTGTCAAGAATAAAAATGTGTTTTGATTAGATACACAAACGTTGCCCTTTTTTGTTGGAGAAGTTTTAAATAGACGAGTCAAGAAATATTTTTTATTTATTTATTGTAGATACACTTAACTATTCTGCCGCGCTAACGAAGAATAGAATAACTCAATTATTGGGCAATTTTGAGCTATATATTCGGAATCAGCGAATCGAGCGGAATTCGAACATATAAATATAATTCAAAATCGTCCAAAAAACGTGTTACCTATTGTATTCTTCGTTAGCGCGGCAGTATTATTCATCTGCACGTTAAGTATCTCAAATAAAAGCATTTTATTTGTTCTTACAAGTTTACACATATAAATTTGCTTCGTTCATATTCAACAAAGCTCTCATAAACTCCGTCTCGTCCTTTAGAAATTTGGTATTTTTAAAAAAGTGCATCTTGGAAATTTTCACCTCTCCGTGTTCCAAGTTAATATTTATGACCGCGACACAAACAAAACATGGCCGCATTAGTATACGATCGTGCTTTAAATTTTAGATTCGTAAACCGCTTTATCAAAAGCAATATCGTCTATGTATTAAACATTAGGTACCTAAGTTTTAAATGCGGTCAAAGTAGGGGCGTTTTACATCGAAAAGTTTGTAAGAACCTCGGAATTTTTGAGACTAATAAGTGTCGTAGCAAAGCCCGCATACTAAAGAGACATCCCGTGCATGGTAATAGGAACTCAGAGGGAATATAAAATGCCAGTATCTACCTACCTACCTATCATTTTAGAGGGTGCCGCTGTCAGAGTGTTTAAGATAACCCAGAACGTGACACCTATATCTAAGCGTTCAAATGTACATAACGTGTCAAAATTCTTAAATAAGCTTAGCCGACATGAAAATTTGGCTTGCGAACTTTTAACCCAAAGCCCCTGTTAAAAAATATTACCGGGGAACATGACTAGAACTTTAAACACGAAAGTGACGGAAACAGTAACAAATGAATATGAAAACGTTATTAATTTTCCAGATTTTTATAATAATATATTATTCAGATGTATTATTTTCCCGATTAGGCGATTCGCACACTGCCCCGCATCACGCAGCGGGGTGCGGGAGTGCGTGATCTTACGTTGTTTGCAAGTACCTACCTACGTTTGTATAGAAATCACGCATAGTGCAACACACTGAAAACGCATTCACGCGCGGGGTTGCAGATCACGCACCTACATGCGGAGTAACACACACACCCGCGCGTGTGTGCGGGGCAAGA
Source organism: Thalpophila matura (assembly GCA_948465475.1). Lineage (NCBI taxonomy): Eukaryota > Metazoa > Arthropoda > Insecta > Lepidoptera > Noctuidae > Thalpophila > Thalpophila matura. The sequence goes on along the minus strand of OX419190.1, from coordinate 9,404,916 downwards.
CGCAAGGTATGGCACACTGAGATCTGCAGTATCGTGCGTGACTTCGTGTTGACAGTTGACATCTGCCGACAACATACATATGGTTGCTAGGAAGTTTGTTTTATGTTAAATCTGCCAGTATGAAGAACAAGACAATCATTGCCATCTAGTGTAATAAATTAGATACTAATGAACTGCTTTATAAAATATCAAAAAAGTTGCTAAGACAACACTAGTAGGTGGCGTATCGTTTTTTCCTCTAGGCTACCGCATGACAATACTGCACCTACGCGCGTTTGTGCGGAAAAATCTGCATGATGATGCAGATGCACCTGCATCATCATGCAGATTTTTCATCAGAGGTGTCACGCGTGCGGACGCGTGGCGCCGTCGCCACGCACCCCGCTGCGTGATGCGGTGCAGTGTGCGAATCGCCTTATGAATGACGGGTTATACATCAACCGGTAAGTACCAATCCTTTGTTATATTGTTATTCTCTATTACTGTCATACAACGGTAATTACAAGTAATTCCATGCAAAACAAGTTCAGCGCCAATTCTTAAGGGGGTTCCAACAAAGGAAGTTATTATTCAAACTTATTCAAAGAAGAGGTCATAATAGCACCACAAATTAGGTTCATATTACCAGCACAACGTTTGTAATATCAATCCACATCATTACACCTCAACTGGATCATGTTCTTAGAAATGGTCAATTTGTGCTGTGACAAAAAACATCCTGCCATAATGGGGTCTTATCGTTGGCGCTGATTACACGTTCTCTCCGGTAACAGAAGGCGATGCTATTAAATTGTCATTAAAGTCACCTCAGTGTCATCTGCGACGTCCGTTTTCGTGGGAGCACCTTTTTCTTGCAGTTTTTAGTTTTACACCGCTTCCAAATCTCATTTGGCGCGCCACCGAGAATTTTTATTGCATTTTAATCGTTATCTCCGAGAAACAAAGACTGTTTGGTAGTTTCTGGGAGGTAAATAAAAGTTTGTCGGGTTTCGTTAATGACACTCAATGTAATTTGATGTAAATTGACCGCCCCGACCGACAGGAGCGGCCACGCAATATGTCAGCTACGAAATTGTTACCTGACTAATGTTTAATTTTGTTGTGATTGATGTTTTGGACCTTCACTTATAAACTTGTAATAGTGTAGTATGTTTTTTGATCGTAGAGTAATTTGAATGTTCAAGCCAAATTCCGGCCATTTTTCTTCAAAAAGAGGCATCGAATAAATTATCTCCTTCCAAATCAGATTAAGAAAATCGATGATCTCGTTGTTCGCAAAAGTTGGAAGAACGGTAAAATTTTATTGATGACTGTCATGGTAATTCCGCGGGCTGGTATTACGGGGTAAAGAAATTGCCTCGCCAACCTCCTCCATTGCGTAATGGTCGATGTGACCGCGATATCTTAATAAGTGGTTCTTGATCAAGTACCTTCGAAGAAGCCTCGGGCTTTGCATAATTGTTAAACGTCTCAGCATCGTTTCAGATACGCAGAGATGGTAACCATTTACCCTATTATCGGGCCTTTGAAGAATATCACGATTCGATTCTTGGAATAAAATTGTTATGTTGAAACTTACAAGTCTCCGTCATTACCTTATCTCAAACATTTTCTTTGATGTTTCATAAATTTTAATTTCCAGATAGGCCGTAAAAGGTTTTATTGAAATATTATAACATCCTACAATTGTGTTATTTAGCTTTATCTTAAAGATATCAGAATAAATTAAAAAAAGGTCTTTTGTATACAAAGTTCTGTTCTACTAAAACGCGATTGTGTTCTAAAGTTGGTCCCGAAGTCATTTGAATTTCAGAATATCAAGTAGGGGTCTTCTGTTTAAAATTGTAGGAGTTGATAATAATTTTAGATACTTACGTAGGTACTTAAAAAATATACCGGCTGGTATGTTCCAGAAATCTGGGTACGTACGTCTTATTTATTTTATATACAATTGAAGATACCTACAATGATAATCCTAAAAAATATCTTAGCTTGAAAAACATTCGGTGTTAAATACCTATTTTAAAAAAGAAAATACATTAGAAGCTACTTATCTATTTTTTTTTATAAATTGTATGCAATAGTATAATTTCCATTGAAAACCGCTTTTTTATTTCCGTTTAGTAAAATCAAGTATAGCTCACGCTATACTTGATTTTACGACGAGAACAGATTCACATCTGTTCTCGTCCTTTCATAACATTTTTTAATCGAAGACATAATAGAAATGACTGCTTGCAGTAATTGCTATGTAGGTATATTAGGTATATACTAAACACATGATTATAGGTATCAACTTATTGAAATAAAAAATCCCGTTTATATGCAACAACATAGCTTGTTGAATATTTCTACTAGTCGTTTCATTGACGACAGTATACTTTATCATAACCAATAAAATTTGCCACGGTTTAGAACTATCACAAATCTCACGGTTCTTTCTGCTCTCGTAAACCATAAATAAACCGCTCGTGCATGACCGAGTTTTTGCACATTACATCGCAAAACTGAATAAGCTTCATGGTTGCGGATAGACATACAAAAAAGTAAATAGATTGCATGAAATATGTACATTATAATATTTTGAACAAAGAGGTTGCGGCGGACATCATTACTGCCACATCTAAAAAGCTCGATTTGCTTCAAGATGAGTTCGAAACAATATGTTGTAGTTTTCTTTGCGATTTCATTACGGATCGCAAAAAGGTTCCGTACGTTGCGATACAAGCTTCGTGAGTGGACTTGGTTTTTATACTGTTATGATTGATAGCTACAAGTACGAACCAGTTATGCAGCGTGTCGTTAAAAACGGTGGCTGTGTCATTATCAATGATCGGAGTAGGTAGATTGATTTGGGGTCAATGAACTGGTACGGATATGTTAATATGGATATGCCTCCGGGGTTCCGGGATTTTATAATAATTAAGAATTTCTAATATTGTTATGTGTACGATGAATGACGCACAAAAGTAAGATTCACTTTATTACTTAATAAATAATAAAAAGTCAGTCTTCTCGTGACCACGGTCAATGCAACTCGATCGAAACGTCGAGGTTAGTCAAAATACTGATATTTTGATTATGTTTGTGCGTGAAAAGTCCCGATATAATTAAAAAACATGTGTACAATCGCGAAAGTTTAAAAATTACAAATAAGAAAAAATCAATTTTAAATGTTTAACTATCGCATTCTATAAATTTCAAATGTTTTAGTTTAAAAATCTTAACATTCACAATATTTGATTCAATCCCGTAAGTACCAAAATAAAATCCCGGAAAAAAGGCTTATCCATGTTATGATTTCTATGACTATTGATGATACAAGTACGTAAAATTAATCTACCTACTCCAATCATTGGTCATTATCATTACCGATGTGAGTGGTAATTAATGTTATATTTAATAAGATTTTACTTTTATGGTTTATTTATTTGGGTTAAAGGAGCAAGGTAGACACGCAAAAATATTGGTGTAATTCCAGGTAAATTTTATTCATGTATCCGATTTCAAGTTCTGAGGAAATTAATTATACAGGGTGGCGATTAGGTTATCACATTAAATGAAACCATGTATCCTAAATGGCGTTCTTTGTACATACACAATAAAAAAAATTGCCGGTTGTCGCTTTTACAGGTCAGTAAATGTACCAATAAATAGTACAACTGTTAATACAAGTTGGTACATTTACTGACCTGTAAAAGCGGCAACCGGCAATTTTTTTTATTGTGTATGTACAAAGAACGCCATTTAGGATACATGGTTTCATTTAATGTGATAACCTAATCGCCACCCTGTATATTCAAATTATACATACGCACAATGGCCCAATCAAGAGGCTAAGTACCGAAAACAGGTGATATAACTATTTAAATTATACCTACATTTCTCAACAGTTTTATTACCAAGAAGGTAAAAGTAATGCTTTTCTGATGACATTCCAGATACGATGACTAACACAATATAAACAAGTTATTTTACATAATACCTATTAGATTTACAATAAAGTTCAAGTTCTACTCGTTACTTCAAACATAAAACTTGAGATCCTTTGAAAATGTATTTTAACCATAAAAATAAAACTGTACAGTAAAACATTTAAACTAGTATTATGTTTCAGTAGGAATAAAATTTCATATCGTTTACAATAATCTAAAAATAACATTACATATTATTGTAATTTTGTAGGGAACTTTAGACAAGTTTCTTTTCTAGTTACTTGTTCAATTTGTTCGTAAAATTTAAGGCTGCAACTATACAGGTGGTTTTTGGCAGTATGTTTTTTTAGGGTTCCGTAGTCAAACTAGGAACTCTTATAGTTTCGTCATGTCCGTCTGTCCGTCTGTCTGTCTGTCTGTCTGTCCGTCTGTCACACCCTCCTAAAATCTACAGTTCATAACCAATATGTATGAAACTTCACAGGTAGATGTTTTCTGTAAGCCGCTATAAAAACCTGTAGCGAAAATATAAAAAATAAAATAATTAGGGGGAGGGGCCCCATACATGAAACTGAAGGATAAAAAAAAAATTTCACTCTCCCTTCATGTGGGGCATCGTTGAAATTAACATAAATGTTCCGAAATGACTTTTTTATTTAAGTGCATATTTAGCGAACTAGATGCTCCGAAAGTCATTTACAATGTGTGTCCCCCCTGTAATTTTCCAATCGCGTTATCAAAAAATCTGAAAAAATTCAAGTTTATGGTATCTAATAAACACTGTCGATTAAAATTGGTTTGAACAAGATACGTTAATAACTTTTTGAAATATTCACTATTTTCAGTTTTGACCGCAAAAATAACTTTGTATTTCATTATAATATTAGGAAATAAGTACAAACTTATGTTTGCATTTGGAAGACTGAAATACTTCTTCCTACGGAACCCTAGACTGTGCGTGGTTCGACACGCTCTTGCCCGGTTTTTTTTATTATTACTTTAGGTAATATTACAGCATGCATTTATTTCTATTGCATTGTTCATGTGTTGCGTCGCGTCACCGCGTCGCCATCGTCGCGTCGGCGGGGTCAGCAGGTTACTGTCGCCTTGGTAATGTAAGTGCGGCTTGACGCGTCACCGCGTCGCCATCGTCGCGTCGGCGGGGTCAGCAGGTTACTGTCGCCTTGGTAATGTAAGTGCGGCTTTAGTAACAACAATGCAAGATCACCAAAATTTGGGAACCTCAAATAACCCAAAGAAATTACTGAGTTAGGTACCTACCTGCCTACCTTTATCTCTCTCTTTTTATTAGAATTAACTGCCAGTAAGTACTATCAGGTGCATCTGAATATCCACATTTTGCACGTCATTGCAATGGGATACTAACTCTTAACACTCGCACAGATCTACGTAACGTTATAGCAACTTGCTAAGTTCCACACGTTCACATAGCGTTGTTACAATAATTGCTACACAAAAAATGTCGATGGCGACAGGACAATGCACAATAAAAATTATGTTCGAGCTAGAGAGGTACAGATACCGGCAAACATCTTGAGCAAAAGCGGGGTAGTGGTGGAAAGTTTGTGCACGTACGTTTTCATGCAATAAGGGTTAAAATAAAAATAAAAAAACCAAGTGCAAGTAGGACTTGCGCCCTGAGGGTTCCGTACAAACTTAATCATGTATGAAGGAAGGAGTAAAATATTTCACTAGAAATATGCATTATGCATTAGTGCCATCCATCTATGAGCAAGATGGCGCTATCACATACTTCTAGTGGCGCCGTTTATGAGCAATGTCCTAGTTAAGGGATGCCTCGGACAGACGGACAACAAAGTGATCTTATAAGGGGTTCATATTGAGATATAGAACCCTAATAACGACTATTACGCAGTCAGGATCATTTTAAGGTGTTTTCCAGTCTCTGTATTGTCCTCCACAACCAACCAAGTAAGAGTAGCTGCTACAGTTCCTTCTTAACAAACAAGTAAAGAAAAAATGAACGGACAGAATGATCCATTCAATTTATTTGTTTATAGAAAATATCCGTTATTGTCGGAATACTCCGCTCCCGTCCAATAATAACAGCAATTGCATGCCGCCCCAAGACTTCCCGCAAACGAAGCACTGTTTGTTATTACCGGTAGACTAACTGTTTATCTCTGTTTTATTATTCTAAGAAGTCCATCATAGATTTATGGGCCGCGTTTAAGGGTTGTTGAGTAGTTGTGTAGTCCCCAAGGCTTCGTTAGTACGATTACCTTACTGGCGAGGTTTAGTTGTAAATGCCAGGGAATAGGAAATGTTTTGTTAATTAGAAGTATAAAATAATGGTGTTGTTTTACATTTGATCTGAATTGTCTCATTGCGACAATTCAGATCAAATGTTTCATTTTAATTGAACACGAGACCGAACTCGCCGCCTGACGCTCGCCGTGAACGGACGTGTCGCTCCGCGCTCGCTGTTTACGACGCTGTCAAGCCGCCCTTCTCGTCACGCTTGCTCGTGACGTCATCGTAGTCACCCGACTACAACCATTTAATCAAAAGCTGCCTTTTTCAAGGCGGTGGCTGATTACTGTTTCTTTACCCGCGTTGTGTAGCTTCACCTAGGCCCCCTCAGGGCAAAAACCACAGTTTCGTGGTCCTCGGTGGAAACCTTACGGTGCCAACGAAACCGAGTGGGGTGTTGCCCCAATCACACCCGCCGAGCCCCTTCAGGGCGAGGCAGTCAATTGGAGTCGGGAGCTAGACCACCGGCCTTGGGGGGTCTCCTAGTCGGTCCTAGTCTCTGGTTTCGTTCACAGCTACACACCTAGTGTCGTTAGGGTGTTGTCTAACACCCTTAGCGCTAGACTGGTCAGGGCCCCGTTCGCACAATAAGACTGGCGACGGGTTACAAGCTTAGGGCACACCATAGGTACTCACCTCCCTGTCTACACCCGACAGGGAGGGTTACACATCCCCGGGCCCATCCACCCGGGGAGTTAGGTATTTAGGGTTCTTAGGACTCCTACGGGAGTAATGTTAGGTTCCCCTCAGTAGTTTTAGCAATTTTTCTAAGATGGAGAGCGCCGATCTAGCGCTCTCCATTTTAAGAGAGATCATAGCCGAATTCCCGGCAGTTAGAGCGAAGTATGGGCCCATGCTAGCCCGCTCCATCGGTCCAGTAACACTGGATGCCCCGGAATCCCCCGATCCTCCATTTAGCCCCGCTTTTAGTTCCGGGCCCGCGAGCCCAGTCCTCCCTAGCAACGAAGGAGAGGTAGCCTCCACCGAGGCACTTTCCTTCGAAGTAGGATTGTTGACGCCTCTATTGTCCGAAAAGACAATAGAAGCGACAACAATGGTCGTTTCTAACGAAACGCAACCGCGCCCCGTACCTGCGATTCCGGAAATCGCTCCCTTTGTCTCCAACAATCCCATTGTTGAAGCAAATTCCGCCGAAACCGGCACACCTGCGCAATCCTTTGTGCAGACCGCCGAAGCCATGGACACCTCCCCTGTGTCCGATTCTGATAGCGAGCCCTCTCTGAGTGACTCGAACCCCTCCTCTTCCGAGGAAGAGGGATTCCAAGTGGTAACCCACGGGAAGAGAAAGAGGGCTACCCCTCCCTCCTCTAAGGCTTCTAAAGCCAAGAAAACAGACGCTCCCCGCGCTCCCACCCCGCTCCCGTCGGCCGCTTCCCAGGCCAGCCGCCCTTCCAGCCCTAAGGCTAACGCCGCTCCTGCAGCGTCCTCCAAAAAGGAGCGCCCTCCCCCACCCTTATATATTCATGATAAGGGAAAATGGACAGATGTGTCCAAAATGTGTAGTAGCCGCTCAATTGGCTACACAAAGGCCGTAGCTACCCAGCTGGGTATTAAGGTCCAAGTCCCCACGTCCGATGATTACCGATCATTGGTAAAACTCTTGAAAGGAGTTCAAATATCCTTTCATACTTACTCCCTTCCGGAGGAAAAACAAGTTCGCGTGGTTATTAAGCGCATCCCCAAGGAGTTTGACTCCGAATCAATACTTAGCGACCTTCAGTCGCAAGGTATTCCCGTTGCGGAAGTACACCGCATGCACCGTGGAGGGCCTGAACGTCAGGCCTTCGACATGGTACTTGTGGTGTGCGACCCCGTTGAAGGTCACCACCCCATCTTCAATGTTAAATCCGTATGCCACCTATCAGGCATATCGATTGAAAAACCATATAAAAACGGTGTAGTCACGCAGTGTCACAACTGCCAATTTTACGGTCACTCGCAGAGGAACTGCTTTGCGAAGCCCAGGTGCGTCAAGTGCCTGGGTGACCACGGCACTTCTCAGTGCGAACGCCCCAAAGACCGCACCCTTTGCGGCCCTCTTGGCCCACCCAGCTGCGTGCTCTGCGGCGAATCCGGGCACCCGGCTAATTACCGTGGTTGCCCCAAAGCCCCCAAATCCTCCCGCAAATCGGCCAAGCGCAATAACGCCCGCCGAAAGAGGGAGAGCCCCACTGTCCCGATTCCCTCGGCACAGTTACCCAATAGGCTCAGTCCACAGAGACCCTCTCCGTGGAACCAGCTCAACCACCAGCAAGCCTTCCCGGCTTTGCAGGTGGCTCCCTCAACTCCAACCCCTATCCCCGCGCCGATAGTCCCCCCCATCGCCGCGTCACCCCCTGCGACCGCTCAAGTAGCGCCCGTCACCACCGAACCCGCGTCCGCCCCCAAACCCGCGTCCGCTCCCAAAACTGCGCCCGCTCCCAAACCCGCGTCCGCTCCTAAACCCGCGTCCGCTCCCAAATCCGCGTCCGCTCCCAAGCCCGCGCTTGCCCCCGCAACCGTGCCAGCCGCCGCCGCGTACCCCGCCCCCATTACCCGCCCCGCTTGCAACGTCTCAGACGTCATGTCGGTGGCTAGTCCCATAATTAAGCTGACGTCGGTGTACATGAGCCCCAGGGCATGTGAAATGTCGCAAGCCATACGCGCCAATGAAGGCAACCCTTTTGCACTTTCGCAAATATGGGAAAGCTACCAGGACGTCATAGTCGCCCTGCAAAACCTCAGATTCAACCCTTAGTATGGATAGTACAAAAGAAAGGTGCAGAGTCAAACCCCGATCCCTTAATTTAGGCTTCTTTAATGCCAACGGTATTAGAAATCAACGCGATGAGATCGCCACCTTCCTCCGCGACCATCAAATTGATATATTCCTCGTACAGGAGACCTTCCTAAAGCCCAGCACGCGTAACCCGTCAATTGCCAACTACCAAGTTGTACGCAATGACAGGATTCGCTGCCACAAGGGCGGAACTCTCATCTACCACAAAAGGTCACTGTACTGCATACCTATGGATCCCCCACCTCTTTTGCAGTTAGAGGTCTCAATCTGTCGACTAGGCATGACAGGACATCAACCGATCACTTTAGTATCGGCCTACCTCCCTCCCTCTTCCTCCGATAGCAACGATCTTAAAAAAGATCTTGAAACACTTCTTGGCTTGAGTAGCTCCGTTATCATAGCGGGCGACTTTAACGCCAAACATATCGCCTGGAATAGCCACTCGAATAACACGAGAGGCAAGCTCTTACACCTTATGTGTGGCCAACTCCACTTCGACATCATCGCTCCGATGAATCCCACTCATTTCCCTCCCAACCCAGACCACCGTCCTGACGTCCTCGACATAGCGCTTCTTAAGAACGTGAACCTCGGTTTGCGCTCTATTGAGACGCTACAAGAGCTCGATTCGGACCATAGACCAGTTGTCATGGTACTAGGCCCTCTCACGGGTCCTAGAGATCCCGATCTTACCAAGACCGTTACGGACTGGGGGAATTTGAGCGAAGGCTTAAAATCCACCCGGTCCGTACACTTGGACTCTATCCCCGACGCTATTAACACAGTCGACGAAACGCAGGCGGCGGCCTTCTCGATCGGCAGTCACGTACAGTCCATCTTGGACGACTCTTCGAGGCAGGTTCCAGCGATGGACGACCATCGCTGGAGACTGCCCGATGATGTGCGTGCTCTGCTGACCGAGAAGAACGCGGCCATCCGTGCGTATGACGCTTTTCCCTGTGAAGCGAACCGTGCTCATATGCGCTATTTACAGAGATCTGTAAAGAAACGCATATCAGAAGTGCGGGGAGCCCGCTGGGACAAGATGTTGAGCGAACTCGAACCGACCCATCAGGCTTTTTGGCACTTGCAGAGGAAATTAAAATCCGAACAGGTGACCTCCATGCCCCCCCTAGTACGTCCCGATAAGTCGATCGCCTTCGACGACGAAGACAAAGCTGAATGCCTAGCCGACAGTCTTGAAGCCCAATGCACGCCTAGTACGCTACCAGTAGACCAAGCCCACCTTTCCCGGGTAGACGCTGAAGTCGAACGTAGAGCTACGCTTCCTCCCGTAGACGACCCCGATAATCCCTTGCCCCCCATCACCCCTGATGAAGTGCAAGATCTCATTAAGGGGCTTAACCCCAAAAAAGCCCCTGGCTCCGACGGCATCACCAACAAAGTGATTAAATTATTCCCCGCCCACCTCATACTGCTAATGACCGCCATCTTCAATGGTGCATTAAGCAATAATATATTTCCACAAGCGTGGAAAGACGCCATAGTTATAGGCATCCATAAACCCGGTAAGCCCAAATCCGAACCCTCCAGTTATCGCCCCATTAGCCTCCTCAAGGTTTTCGGGAAGATCTACGAGAGGCTAATTTACAAAAGACTCAAGGATTACGTAGAATCCAAAAGTCTCCTTCCTGACGAGCAGTTTGGGTTTCGACCCAGACACTCTTGTATTCATCAAGTCCACCGTATTGTTGAACATGTAAGCCACGGCTTCACATATGGAACGATGACGGGCATAGTATTTTTCGATGTGGCAAAAGCCTTCGACAAAGTCTGGCACAACGGCTTATTGTACAAGCTGTACGAACTCGGAGTGCCAGATCGTCTCGTGCACATCATCCGAGACTTTTTGTCGAATCGCACCTTCCGCTATCGCATCGAGGGAGGCGCTCTCTCCTCCCCTCATCCCATAAAAGCCGGAGTCCCTCAAGGCTCCGTGCTGTCCCCCCTCCTGTTCACGCTGTACACAAGCGACATTCCCAAAAAGGGAAAGGCCCAGTTGGCTTTATTTGCTGACGACACGGCCATCTATTACTCAGGCATCAGCCCCAATAGCATAGCTCGAAATCTACAGACCGCGGTCAACGCCCTAGGCGATTGGTTTCGGAAATGGAGAATCGAAGTAAACCCCGATAAGAGCCAGGCGGTTTTGTTTTCCAAACCGCGCACTCCTCCTGATAACCCCTCCCCGATCACCATGTTCGGCAAGCCGATCCCTTGGGATAGGCAAGCCAAATACCTGGGCATCATCCTCGATAGGAGATTGAACTTTATCGAGCACATAAGGACGGTCCGCTCTCGCGCCGCCTTCGCTCTCGGTCGCCTCCACTCCATCCTTAATGCACGTAGCAAGTTGGCACTTAAGTACAAAGTGCGCATTTACGTGACTTGCATACGCCCTATCATGACCTATGCTGGCGCTGTGTTCGCACACGTCAAGGCATCTCGAATCCATAGGATGCAAATCATCCAAAACAGGTTCATGCGAAAGGCCACGGGAGCTCCCTGGTACGTTCGTAATGATCGCCTGCACTTAGACTTAAAACTGCCCACCATCCAGCAGTGCTTGAAACGCGCCTCCAAGCGCTTCTTTGACTCTGCCCCGAACCACCCGAATCCTCTGGTGGTATCGGCCGCCCGATACACCCCCTCTCAGATTAGTAAAATTCGCCGCCCGAGGCATGCTTTAAATACTCCCGATGATGCTATCACCTTACTGCAAGAGAGCAGCAGGGAGACCAGCACTTTGCGTAGGTACAAACACAGACCGGCGCCATTCCGACCTCGCCGTCGAGGCCCGTCGCGACGTCCCCATCATGACCCGAGTCCGCCGCCGCGTATCACTCAGTCCCCTAACCGACCCTTGCTCGAGCCAGCCCGCGCTGAGCCTGTAGATTTAAATATGTCCCTAAATCATATTAATCCGTTCCAGCTAGTAGCCCCTCCCTCTAGTTGTCCTCCCCCCAGCGACGCCCTAAGCCGAGGTCCGTACCCCAGTAGGGGGTGCCCTTAGCGTGTGGTCGCTTAGTTTGTAGTTTTTATTTAGTTTTAAGCCTGGCTGGAGGCATTTGTAAGTCCTCACCAGATGACCGGTTAAGCAGTGACGGCTGTTAGAAGCCAACTGCGAGAGGCCCTTCAAAAAAAAAAAAAAAAAAAAAAAAAAAAATGAACACGAGACCGTCTTTAACTTATTGAGTGCATAGTTTTATCGGTTTGATTCAGTATTAGACAATGACAGTGTTGTACTTTAAATAAGATACCTACACAAAAGCTATACCTACCAACTTTTTTCATCTCACAAATGGATTTGAATTTTATATATTTTTCTCAAAGTTTAAAATGTCTAATTGTCAATATACACAAGCAACATCTAATACTTTTCAAATACAACCCTACTTGCGATTGCCAGTAGATTTATCTAAAGTAACTCATAAACGAATATAAAAGGGTGACACTGATACACCCTGCTGTTTCTTTATGTTTAACGTTATTAGGCCGAAATGGGTTTCCTTTGAATCGGATCAGGACAAGCCCTTTTCATTGTAAAGCAAATGATAATGGTAATGGTTGGACACCATGTTGCGCTTTATTGTGACTCATGGATATTAGAACACATGGAAAAGGCGTCGAGCAAGAAATAAACGCCATAGAAAAACCTATTTGAATTAATTTCAAAGCAAAGCTGTTCTCATACCAGTTTTTGGTCGTAGCTTTAGTAGACAACTGAAGACCAGTGCCATATAAAATATTATGTTCATATTATTTCCAACGAGAATTGATGAATGGACGATAAACTTTGCCTTTTGTGTACAAAGATAATCGTGTAGTTAATAAATTTACACATAATACAACTACTGACAAGACCACAAAAACTTTATTTCTTACACATGTATTAATGGTAAATTGATGTTGATTGACATATCATAATATGAAAAAATGTATAGATTAATCTTTTAAGAACCGGTAACATCGCATGCCCTTATCGACGAGCGGCTAGGTAGCTGATGTCCTTGATGGCTGGCTGTCTCTACTCCGTATATAATTGGATTAAAATAAATGTGCGTTTTTAATTGCTCAATTGTTTTACAACGGATATTTTTTGCCGTCGACAGCAAAATAAATGTTATTCTGACTTCATTGTAAGTGACATTGCATTGACTATTAATATCAATACCTACCTAGAAATCTTTTTTGTAAAGTATTACTTATTAAAATGATAATAATACAGCAAGGGTATTATTAAGAATGATGAACAAGTACCCTTTCGTACCGGTTTCAATTAAGTAAAATTCTGTGAGGTAATTTATGAATTGAATTAAAATTATAAGACGAAAAAAACGTGATGCATTACCGAGTACAATACAATATCTATATAACTAACACGAGTACATAAGGTAAGGATTCCAGATATTCACTTTTCCAGATATTGTTGATTCTACGTCACTTCCAGTAACGTAACATCATTGTTTTCCTTGCATTAGAGTTGGGACACCATACAAGTACTAACACTCGAGATAGGACCGGTCGTTATGTCGATAATTTACTGTGGAAATGACTAAATAAATACAGATATGAATGATAGAGCTTGCTGTCCCCGTTCGTGAAACCTAGGACGGTGGAAGGGTAAACGCGAGGCCTGATTGAGTGGGGATATTTTGATAGAGATGTGAATATTGCTACAGAGAAATGTCAATTCCAAATATTGCAGTAATTATGAGTAAAGTGTAGCAATTATTGCCACGTCGATCTAGTAGTTGCAAATGAGACTGCTGAGCGTGAATTGCGTGTAGTCCTGGGTTCGTTCCCCGGGTTGGGCAATGTAATAGGGTTTTTACATTAGAAAATTCTCAATATCAATCTGGATCTGTGGACACATAATATTTCACTTAGAGTAAGGTTTATTTTCAATCAGATATTCAAGTAAATTACTTAACAAAATTCATGCTGCAGGTTTTCAAAACCTACCCATCAATATCATGTTACTTTAAAATGGAATCAATAAACATTGAAAATCACATCTATGTTATCATATCTTCGAATTGTATTGATTACTATGTTACCTCTAGAACCGCAGGTCAGGCAAAGCAGTACAATGTATGGATGTATCCTAGGTATAACATTGTTACTGGCCGAATTGTAAAGCTGAGCGGCATGTCGCCTGCAGTACAGTTGCGGTTAGCCGATGCGGGTCGACGGAATTCTGAATTCTGACATCTGACTGTCCATAACTTCGCAAAATTCGATTAAAGGTGTACCTGATGGAGGAAGGTTGTTCTATTGTTATTCTGATGAAGACTTTAAAGCGTAAAATAAAGGTTAAAATACGACCAAGGCCCAAATAAAAACCTTTTATAAATGTGTTACCTAAACCGTAATGTTATGTCATGTGTTTGTAAACGTACATCTCAAGATTCAGAAAAAAAATATCGTAAAAAAACTTTACCAATAAACCCAACCCATTAATACACAATACACTACCATATCTGTTATTAGTGTTTGTATGTTTACCAGAGCTCAATTTGTTCAATAAATTGGTAGGCTTCTTATTACTCATAATACTTATCATGAATAAGCAATACTTCCGTGATGACAACCTAAGGAAAAACACCGATGACTTTCAAAATTAAACTTTCAACACCTACTATTTAGTGTCAATTTACAGCCAATACATACCCTACTTAGGTACAATCTGTCAATCTTAAAACACGCCCAGTTACTCCAAGCAATTTATCAAATAAAAGAAATACAAAGCAGAACACGATGAATAATTTAAATGCACAAGTTTTTTCACCTTTGCAATTTGACAAATAAAACATTCACTTTATCATGTCACGACTTTGTGTAGGTACCTAATTTAACGTCGAAATGACTTACGGTCTATGACCTGTGCCTGAGGTTAAAAAATCCTAGTTTTATCACTAGCATCAAACATGTCATCTGTATTAAACTAAAATATTTTTTTTGCAGGAATGAAGTGGAATGAATGAATGTGAATTTTCATCACAGTCCGGGGACAGTTCTGTGGATCATTTTCTTATAGATCCCCCGAATGTAATGAAAACTCACATTAATTAAGTAACATAAATTGTTTTTTACTTTTTACCCGTAGTTAGACCATTTAAATGCTCTAAGTTTTTACCCGACAACAGTAAATCCAAAAGGATGGTTATAATTTTTAGTTCACTTCTAGACATAGCAAGCATGTATTTTGTTTTTTTTACCTTTTATTATTTGTTTTTAGGGTTCCGTTGTAAAACTAGGAATCCTTATAATTTCGTCATGTCCGTCTGTCCGTCTGTCTGTCTGTCTGTCCGTCTGTCACACCCTCGTAAAATCTACAGTTCATAACCAATATGTATGAAACTTCACAGGTAGATGTCTTGTGTAAGCTGCTATAAAAACCTGTAGCGAAATTATAAAAAATAAAATAATTACGGGGGCCCATACATAAAACTGAAGGATGAAAAAATATATTTTCTCGCACCCCTTCATGTGGAGTATCGTTGGATAGGTCTTTGAAAATAACATAGAGGTTTCTAAATAACTTTATTATTTAAGTGCATATTTAGCGAACTAGGAGCTCCGAAAGTCGTTTACAATGTGTCCTCACTCCTGTAATTTTCCAATCGCGTTATCAAAAATTCAAGCTTTATGGAATCCAATAAACACTCTCGATTAAAATTGGTTTGAAAAAGATACGTTAATAACTTTTTGAAATATTCACTATTTTCAGTTTTGACTGCAAAAATAAGTTTATATTTCATTATAATATTAGGAAATTCAAATTTATGTTTGCAGTTGGAAGACTGAAATACTTCTTCCTACGGAACCTTAGACTGTGCGTGGTTCGACACGCTCTTGCCCGGTTTTTTTATTTCATACCTTTTAGTGATAAAGACTAACATGCCACGCAAGTATTGTACCATCATATCATATCAACCTTTGAGTTTGTTTCGGTGTTTCTTCTCAAAGGTAGTCATATAGGGGAAACACCGATCTCATCTAGCTTAAAAAAATGTTTTGACGTGTAAAAGTGTTATTTTTAACCTATTTACAAAATAAATATCATTTATCATGTATATTGTGTAATTTCAATTTTAATTACTTTGTTCAGGCCTTAATGGCCTGAACAAAGTAATTAGGTACTAGGTAGTTAAAGTGTTTAATCAAATTATTCACAATTCATTATTAGGAAATGCTCTTGCATTTCCTAATAATGAATTGTGAATAATTTGATTAAATTATATGATTATAAAGATTTGCTGACAGATCTCCAACCAATGACAGTTGCTATAATGAAATCCGGGATTACTTAAACTTAGCTTACAAATGAGTTTACAAAACAACATTTTGATTTAGCACCTTAACTATTATTCATAAGGTTTACTTTTATTCGCGTGATTCGTAAATTAGCAATCCCACGGAACGATAAATCCGACAGATAAGAACTATTAGCCGTACCAGTGACATTTCCAGTATTATAAAATTGCAGAAAATAGTGGAAACCTAACAAAATTCCGTCCATAGATGTTGTGACGTTAAAAATTTATAGCTTCGTGAACTGCAGGTGCTTAAATTATTCCGGAGATTATTAGACGGCAGAAAGACGCCCACACTTTCATAAGTAAACGGAAATTATTTGTCTAAGTCGAAAATTACACTTTAATTTTATCTTTTGACCTTTCTTTGGTATTAAGATGAATTTTCGATGGCAAACAAACTGTTTTGTATTATTATGTAAATCAAGTTTAAAAGTTTACACACATTACCAATTTGAAGGGAACCAGACATATTTTATGGGTTACCATTCAAAAAACAAATTGATCTGTATGGGCTTTAAGTTAAATAAATGTAATTCACGAACGGACAGTAAAAAATATTGAATTATCTAAATTAGGAACAATTTGTTACCGCAACCATTACATTACAACCAATCACTACGCCCACTGGAGCACGTTGAACTACCCACTACTACCACCACGTTATATCTAGACATAATCTATATATATAAAATTGCTTGTCCTGACTGACTGATTCATCAACGCAGAGCCCAAACCGCTAAACATAGAGATTTGAAAGGACGTCGGCAGTTTTAGGCTTGATATGGTACAGTAATAAAATGTTAACCAAAAGTAAAAAAATATTTTAATTGTTCTTTGCCTAATTTATCTTAGAGATTAAGAATTGGAATCAAAAATCGAAATAAATAAGAAATAAAATGATTATGCCATTGACATTTAAAAAAAACCACTAAAACAAAAACGGGTGCATGCTGGCTGGCGCGTGCTTCCACAGAATATCATGGTGACAGCAACTAAAACCTTTGAATTGAGAACTTATTAGTTGGGCTGTACTTCACTAGATCATTCACACCATACTTAACCTCACTGTCAGAAATAAGAATATTTCTCTTTAACCCAATTACGTACAAAAACAAATAAAAAATGAATTTAAATACTCTTGAAATACTCGATCACACCAAACTAATTTCATATCTGTACCGACTTACACAATCTGAGGCCCAGCGTTCTATGGGCGTCTGCCAGTACCCTTTAGACAATAGGTTTCTTTTATGACGTAGACATCCGCTAAGGATTTTTGAAAATTCTACCCCTAAAGGGGTGAAAAGGGGGATGAATGTTTGTATGGAAGTACCGTTCGTTTTGAAGTTAGAGTCATGAAAATATTGAGAATATGATATTTAGACTCTTCTTTTCAAATAAATAAACACGTGTTTCAGGGTTTTTGAAAATTCGCCCCCAAAAGGGGTGCAAAGGGGGATGAAAGTTTGTATGAAATTACCGTTAGTTTTGAAGTTGGAGTCATGAAAATTGGTATTTAGACTCTTCTTTTCAAATAAATAAACATATGTTTCAGGGTTTTTGAAAATTCGCCCCCAAAAGGGGTGCAAAGGGGGATGAAAGTTTGTATGAAATGACCGTTAGTTTTGAAGTTGGAGTCATGAAAATTGGAATTTGACTCTTCTTTTCAAATAAATAAACACGTGTTTCAGGTTTTTGAAAATTCGCCCCCAAAAGGGGTGGAAAGGGGGATGAAAGTACCGTTGATCCGATTCTGAAAATTCTTTCACTAATAGGAAGTTGCATTATTCCTGAGTGCTATAAGCTACTTTCTATCCGGAAAAAATGCACAGTTCCTGTGGGTCACGCGGACGAAGTCGCGGAAAATATGCTAGTACCAATATAATAAAACAATAATTTGATAATAACTTTATTTTGACCTTTCAAAATAAGCATTTAGGTTGAAACGTGGCCTATAAACTATAGCTCAAGAATTGTTGTAATGATTCCTCATACCTGACACAAAATAAAATTAACCAGTGACATTTATATTAGAAACAATTATTATGGTAATTGAATTTGCGACATACAACGCGGCTGTTGTAATTGTATTGTATTGAATGCAATTCACGCCACCAGAGCAATTCAGAACATAACTGAAGCCATATTAGATTAGAGTTAGACTCAATTGGAAAAATTAAATCATAGAGCCGTTTGTTAACATTAATATGTATCTCTATTGATTTTACGAGATGCCATTGAAACACGCATGCAAAGCCATATTAGTACACGCATCTTACTCAGAAAATATCTAGAAGCCTATCTTCGTTGTTATTAATTTCAGTAATTTCCGATTTCATAAAGGCCAAGCTTGCCAAAACAGATTTTTAAATCAAGTGCAGTTTTTACTCACTTACTTGATCTAATCCAGTTACTTTACCTTTTACAATAATCACAAAAATAATGAAGTGAAATTTTTAATGAAGAAATTTTCTTCATGATCAGGTAGGTACAATATGTTTTGTCTATAAAATGCTGTTACTTCTTCCGAACTTGTATCGTTATAGTTGCAGTATGACCATTTAATTAATTCAGAACCACAGATTATGTAATTCTCTGTAAATGAGTATTGCAAATACCTAGCTTCAAATAATCGAATACGTCGGCCGGACGTCAGTTGCGGCGAGGCCGACGTACTGCCAACGTGACGTCACGTGCAGCCTACCCGCCATCTCCTGCAGTTGGCAGATGGTAAAATTGTACTTAATATAATAATAACGTCTGTCCGATGCCTCATTTCAACTGCGCTATTTTAGTGGCAACTGAATCGAGATTTTTATTAATATCGACACGGTATGAGAGCTAAAAAATGATTGTGGACATGATCAATTTTGAGAACCTGTTTTATAAATCGTCTTTGAGGTTTGAACCCACCAAATATTTTTTAGACCGGCGAGAGAACTACAATGATTGATGACGCTGTAAGTTATGATCGTATATACAGGGAAAATAAAGAAATACAACATTTTAACGTAATCATAACGTTTAAGATTTACTCATAATAAAACGATCAGTAGGTATATGAAATAGAAGTACCTATCTACGTCTCTATTTTGGAATTTGGGAAGCAAGACAAAGTAATATTAAAAGCCATATTAATTATTCATGTAAATAAGATAAGATTAAAATAATGTTAGCGATTGATAGATAAATTACAACAAATGTTGCTCTCCACATCCAACCTTCGCATGTTCGTATGACGTTATTGGCTCCCGAATGATTACGTTAATGGATACCACGTTTTAACGATCTTTTAGCTCTTGAATTGACTATAAAAGAGATACTACTTAATTTATGACCATTGAGACGTTACCTTTAATCGGCTACTCTATTAGTCCCATGCGAATTCTAATGTATTTCATATCTCGGCCCCGTTTTAAAGATCAAAGATTATCAGTTTCATTAAAATGAATATTAAGCTTAAAAGTTTAACTCACTTCTTTGAAATTTATGTACTCGAAAACGGAATTCGGAACACTGAACATAAAAATAATTAGTTGGATTTAGCTGTACTAGGAAAGCACAGTAACAATTGAATTGTCATATTTGAACAATGAAAAAATTCTGGAATTTATACTCATTCAATTCATGGACCTTTCCTTGCTTCTACCTATAATACCGTCTGTATCTACTGTAGATCTACCGTCATTAGACACCTATAATACCGTGTATATCTACTACAGATCTACCGTCATTAGACAAAACAATTTAGCTCAAACAAATCGCGAATATTGCAGTAACTATACCGATGGCCTACTCGATTATAAAATTAATTCTTCGAAAGACACTAACTCGTAAAACTTTATGATTATAAATTGCAATTTTTATAATCACAAAAGCAAAAGCGTAAACAGTATCCCATTTTTCATCATCAGCCAACTTTATGTTGCCGTTCTAAGCTCCAGTTAAATAAATAACCGCAAAATTCAATTCAACAAACCGTTATAAAATAAGCTGCAGGCAACAAAGTCAAATCGTTTTGCGCGGTTAACCACAACGCTTTCTGTCAGGTAAACCATGGATTTGAAAGTTTACGTTTGAAGTTCTCGGCTTGTAACCGAAACCCTTCAATATTTCAAATAGCGCATCAATGTTTTTAACCAACTATTTGCATACCTGTTGAACTTCGGTTAATTCACATTATTTCTTGAATGATTGAAATGCGCTGACTTTACGTCACCGCAATCAAATTGCATAAATATAATGGAAAATATAGTTATGTACAATATATTGGATTTCTATTAATTAATTTCTTTTCAAATGGTTCCAATCTTCTTTGTATGGTTTGGAAATGTTTTTTTTCATCAAGACTTAAATTTCAAAATCTATTAGAAGTTTTTGCACTTACTGCGATACTATCACCCTTACCACAAAAAAGATAGACACGCGTTCAACGCGAATGCTACCAAAAATAATACACACTTGTTTTAGACAAGTTAGTGCTAAAACAAGTGCGAATTATTTTTGGTAGCATTCGCGTTTAACGCGTGTCTATCTATTTTGTGGTACGGCCCTATAAGTTTTGCATTCAAGCTCTTCTGCTTCGTATTTTGTTTTCATTCAATCATCTTTGTATGTTTTATCTGACGCGGTCTGTCGCCCTCTGACAAAAAAACTTACTTAAATTATTGCCCGCTGTATGTTGGTGTGCTCGTCTTAAAACGTCCCCCGGCTATTCCTAATACCCGACGAAACCAATTTGAATTCAATTTAGCTTTTTTTCGAGCAAGCTTTTGTTGCCTCCGAGTTGTGTTTACCTTATTCGATTTCTGTAATTTCATTCATAACAAACTGGATTTGGGGTTCGAAAAGCCCATCGGGGTTGACAGGGGCGTTTGAAATAATATTCTCTTTGATAAGAACCGGTTTACAGCGGGACAAGTGGTGGGGTCCATGCTATCGGGCCGTCGAATGGGATTTGTCAATGTGAAGTGACAAAAACTAATTATGACCCACAATGAGCTGGCTCGGGGTAAGGGATACGACAGATCGATGTGATATCGATTTCAACAATTGATTGGGTTTCATTGATGACGTTTGAATCAAACTGGAGCTGAATTAGCTAATATTGAATCAGGAACGATAAGGAATATACCATAATAGTTGATGGAGACGATGCCGTACTGAGAACACAAGTTGATTTAATTGAGTTTCAGATGTGAAAAA
The DNA here is from genome assembly GCA_948465475.1 of Thalpophila matura. Taxonomy (NCBI): domain Eukaryota; kingdom Metazoa; phylum Arthropoda; class Insecta; order Lepidoptera; family Noctuidae; genus Thalpophila; species Thalpophila matura. The sequence goes on along the minus strand of OX419190.1, from coordinate 9,383,338 downwards.
TCAAAACCATTGATTTTGAATTTGGGTAAAAACATAACAATTTCTGTACTTTTAAACACAAAGCAGAAAATTGGTTTATTATAAACAAACGTTAAAGTGAAACATCGTAAGGAAACTCACAACATTTGGATTTTAGTATGATGGCGTAGTAAAATGCAAGTGTCTGTAATGCCCTGAAAACGGCGGTACATTGGAGAAGAGCTATTGGTGCATCCTCTGATCATAGAAACAAGGGAGATGTGCCAAGGCGCTATCGAGCTTGATGCCTGATTTTGAGCAAATTGCTCATACTAAAAACGTACGCGCTGGCGACGAACCGAACACGATCGATGGCAATAAATACAGTGTTTTAGTTTAGTGCTAGTGTTGAGTGACGATTAACAGTGTTAGATTGAGGGTGTGCGGAATGTTTAATGCGTGGGAGATCTATTTATTCACAAGGAGCGCTTAATTATGCGCGTAATTGTGTCGAAAAATGTACTAAAAGTGGCATCAGTGGTTCCCGCACTAATTTGCTATGATGGCATATCTCCTTGTTTCTATGATCTGAGGGTGCATCGTATTCCTACACTTTACCAAAAGATATTCCTATAACGTATTAAATTAAACAGTAAACATGCCGCATACTGTCCAAGCAAGCTAAAGTTCAACAAGGCTAACATTTCAAGAATTTAAATTATTCAATTTCAACGCAAATGTACAGAATACAGCAATAAATATAGTTTTTATATGCATGTGAATAAATTTTGTAAATTTGAATTGAATTATAATAGGCAAGGTGTCTAGATTTACACTATTAACAAACTAACGCAGCAGGAGAACTCTCTTAAAAAGAAAAATCACTTTAATGCACAGACAAAATTGTGAAATTCAAATAAGAAAGTACATAATTCTCGTTATAATGTCACGAATAGCGTTTGATAGAACGTTATAATATAATCATTGGCGGTCAAACATCAGTATTTGCATTTTATAACACCATCAAATATTTATAAATATAAATCTTGTACGTGTGGAGCGTTATAACATTTTTGTCAATTTGTTCGTAGTGAGGTGTCCCGCTGGGTATTTGAGACAAGACAAACAATAACACGGCGCCCTACGGATACTTATTGTCTCGCTAGAGTACTGATTATATCTCATCTTGGCGCTAATAGACCATTGACAGGCGGCTCTTCAGCATTAATTGGAAATAACAATGTATTGTCTTTAGTTTATTTGGGTTCAGATGCTCGTGACAGCTTTAGATTTAATTATAAAATTTATGATATTTAAAAATTGCTCACATGTCGTACGACATTCTAAAGCATGCCTAAAATTATGTAAAAAGCTTTTAATTTCTTTGTTCATAAAAAGTAAAAAAAAGTTATGTAAAACAATAGACGATGTTATTGATTTAAAGTTCTATCAACCTTTATTACCGTTTTATTAAAATAATTATGTCAGTTGAAAACAAAAGGTTTTTAGGTATTATTATTGCATGTTTATAAAGACCAAAACTAACTTCAATTTCCAATTCGAAGTCAGCAGACCGCAAAATGTTGTAAAAAAATAAATAGCAAAATTATTTTCCGACTCAGTCATACGTGAATTATGAACAATAAATACCGAACAATACAAAATAAGATCAAAATACAAAAACATATTGCTACCAACAATCATTTCTTTCTGCTCGCGGCATCTTTTCTGTACATGTATTTCGCAAATTGGTTTTTTAATTATGTCTCTTTTATACGTCTAATTTAGGGTTAATCCGGTCTTTTGTGTCCCATTGCCTCGAGCACCATATTGCCTTTCTTTTGTACCCTTTTAAAAGAACCCCATGATAATTTTCGTTTCCCGTCTTACGTAAAACGAAGGGTTATAGAAGATGCTATGCAGCATTGGAATCTCAATTTAGTTACTAAACAAGGTGTCTAATTCACACACAGGATATTACAAAGGGGTGGCATGAAAGGCTCAGTCAGTTTGCTCGAGAAAGTCGTTTTCTTATTGCCTGTAAACTACTTAAGGCACTATTGAAATCCTTACACCCAATATGTTTTTATTAGACGAAGTGCCAAGACATTGTCTGTACTGCTTCGGATCAGTCTATACGGATAGGAATACAAATTGCGTCATTACAATTTAGTACACATTGTTTTGAAGTAATATAATTTCTACAGCAAGGCGAGTTTGTATTGAAGATAGATTCTGACTAGATCTTGGTTTTGAATTGTATTTGGTAAAAAGTAAATATTACCTACGGAGCGCTAATTAATAAATCAACAAATATTAATACTTGTATAATGTTACTTCCTCTTATTACATTTGGTTTGGAATTTGTAATGTATCTAACCCACTAAGTCAAGTAGAAATCTACAGACAAGACTCAAATAATGGAAGGGTATACCAAACCATCTGATGAAACATGTAACCTGGAATTTCACCCAACGAGCTTAGAATTACAATAGTTCCAAATCTTCCTCGCCAATTTCCGCGCGACAGTTCATTTCAAGCAAATGTAAATTCCCCCGTAGTCCCAAGCATTTATCCGTAGATAATCTACGAGTAAACGTTCACTACGAGACATAACCGGTTCGTAATATACCTGAGTAATATAAATAAACGATTACGCTTCACAGCTATTAAAAGCAAACATTATAAATCAAATGGGGAATAATTGTGCTTTGTTTCGCCCGGGGTCAGTGTAATCAGCCGTTTGCTCTTTATTTTGTATCCGAACCTCCAACTTATTACACATTAATTTTTATATGTATACACACGCTATAAATTACTTTATGTAGACATTTGCCTCCGTTAAATAACCAAGTTCTGTAGTAAATTAATGATTAATAATTATAGACTTTAAAATTGATAGCTTTTTCTTTGATGTTTTAATGAAGTTTGGGAACCGCATTTTCCAGTTTAAATTGCCACTAATTTTATTATATTTATTGGTTAAAAATAATAATATTGTATGGTCTGAGCTTTCAAATGAATAATGGAATAGGAAACGATTCTGATTAAATTACTCTCGGTATAGTATGATGGAATGATACCACAGCAATAATTATCTATAATCAGGGGCCATACCCCAAGCTACTGAAATATGCCTTGTCATCGTGTACCACAGCTATTGTATGATCTATTTATAGCTATGTTGTGAAAAGGATACTACAACATTTTTGATTCCTTTTTGAGATCTAGAATTGAACTCATTGTATGTTAGAATTTTCTAAGCCTATAAAAATTTCAAGAAGTAGGTAACTTCGGCACACAATATTAAAGACTAACGCCCATACTCAAGACATAACCTGCTACTTGTCATTTTAACTTGAACATAGATTGAATAGTTCACTGTATTAATGGTATCCCTCTCTTCGTCGTTCTAAACTGCAACTAAACTCGTTGGCAAGTGTATAACAGGCCACAATTTTCGCATAATCATTATTCACCGTACCCTTCACCATCAAAGATAATTAACGTGAACAATGCACCTCTAACAAGACAACTTTCTAATAGATTTGAAGGTGTTATAGTTTCACAGGTATAGTTAATTAATTCCCAAGTAATCCATAGCGTTGATCGACGTTATCCACTGCGCTATCTATTATCGTATCTAGATCCGATATTGAGATTGTTAAGTCAATGTAACAAGTATAACAGGCGTGTAACGTGAAATGTCGCTGTGACGTTTATCGTTCTTGATGGCTTATATTATAAAGTATAAGTTAAAAATTTTGGGAATGAAGAAAAATTGAATTTGTAGTGCCTTATCGGAGGAATATGTAAGTAGGCTGGTGGTGATGACATTATGCTTGAAAATGATTGGGAGTTTACAACAGTAGGTAGTGCATTATTTTGGTATTTATCAATGATGTAACTGCATGACGTGTCTTATTTTGGTTATTCAAAACTCTTGAAATGTTACATAGTTACCGATTGTAGAACTTAAACAAAATAACGGATAGTGTAAAAAAATAATATAAAGAAGGCATTTCGCAGTTAATAGTTCCTTATTCATGTATTAGGTACAATCACGTTATTGCGTGATTGTACAGCTTCAAAAATGTCCATAAATCGACATTATTTACTTATACATACTCGTATTATTTATGCGGCACATCATCTTTTTCACAAAAATAATACTGATTCTTAATTATGTAACCAATCAACCATCAACTTTCAACTTATCGCCACATAATTGCTACTTTTAGATTCACAGTAGCCCTACGTTAAGCCGAGGCTATCTAAATGTCACCTTATTTAACTTTAACACCAGGTTAATTGACCATAAATTAAGTGCTGACTTAAAGGTTCGCCAGCTCGCTTGTTCCTTCTTCCCTTACATTTAGCTACCTTTAATTTAACACAACACTTTGTGCTCTAATTACGTCCATGTCCGTTTTTGTTTTATTTGGAAACCATTTTTCTTTTTTCGAAATTCTTTTCATTGTTCTCTTGTTTTTATTTTAGGACTATGACGCGTCGCTTTTTTTGTAGTTGATTTATTCAAAACTCTTTTTTGTTTAATTGAGTGAAAACTTTAATTCGAGTTTTTTGAATTGTTTTTTATGAATTTTTGAAGTGTTTTGTGTCACATAAATAATTCAAATTAATGTGTCATGTTATTCGTATAAGATTGAAAACATTAATCTCATCAGTCGGCATAAAAATAAGTGAATGCGTTCTGCATTGCCATTTTGAAACGATATCTTGGAACCGTTTTATTATTATAATAACGTTTTAAGTGTTTTGACTGAAGTTCAAAAAGTTATTGAGATTACATTCGATGTACCTACCTATTATGCTTTGTTATAATTATTTTTGTGTTTTTATGATACCGAATAAGACGGATGTGTTTCAGGTAGGTAGGTACTCTATTATCAATGTAATGAGACTTGTAGCGCAAGTCGCGATAAAATGCCCATTGCTGGACACCCTAAACCTCTGCTCATGTCCAGCAATTGAGTGTTTTTCATTTCATTGTTTATCATTTGGATTGCAGTTGGACTTTAGTCTTCTCGATTCATTTATTATGGATTTAATAGTCTTGATTCCCAAATTAGGAAATATTGCAATACAATGTGTTATATTGCAATACAATACAAAAGTTATTTTCCAACATTCTAAAACAGCTACATTAAGCTTCAGGCGAGCAGAAAGCCCATCTATTTAGAATTACTCGCACACTAATGCTTCTTTCCTGTTATCAACCAAAGCCACCTGTCTCTAAGCATTGACTTTGTTTGTGTCGCGACCCGTCCCATTCTAATTAGCTTCTGTAACGGCAGAGACAGTCCATTAATTATAACACAAAACACGGTTTGATCCGTACAAACGATGTTGAAAAAAAGTTACAAATGTTTAACCTTACAACTGGAAATTGGGAACTTTGGCCAACATCTGCCACCGACTTACAAGTGTGGTTGTTTCAACTTTTTGGCGTAGGTAGCATCTAGTTTTTGCTGTCGCATCTAAAATATTTTTTGTATTTGTCGAATATTTTTGATGATAAGAAATCTAGTAATATTTTAGAGGTACCTTTTTATATCTAATTATGTTTTATGAGAACACGTCTAAAAACTTTTTAATATGACTACAAAGTCCAAATAATTTATTAGCTTCGTTTCTCGAAAATCCTTACACGCAAATATTTTTATGCCAACCTTTAAAGATGTTTGCTCTCAAAATAGCGTTCTTATTCACTGATTTTATTAACAATGCAATAAAACACTTAACTGCTACCTGGAAGACGAGACAATAAAATCAAAAAGGTATCATAGCGTAATTAAAAGTGACACGTGAATAAAAAACACTTTATTAGGCAGCTTCAGTACAAATATGGCGGCTCACGGTGACTCAGGAATAAACTTTGTAACGGTTAGTACGCAACAAAATTTTATTAAGTTAATCGTTTTCTTCGTCATTGAGAAGAGGAAAGTCATCTGCCTTATTAATTGCGTTAGGGAAGCGTTTAACGTATTTGTCTTAAGTTTAATGTAGTTAATTTTAGAATTAGGTTATAACACAGCCCAAGATCATAGGTTTGTCCAAAATTGTATGTCGTATCAATTTGCAAAGTTCATGACTTTCATGGGAGTTCATGAGATGGATATGTATTAGCTGCTGATGGAAATAAAGAGTCTAAATTGTAAGCACAACGGTGGATACAACGTGGCACCACTCTTGTGTGATGTTGAGTAAAACTTTACTTACGGACCAATCCAGCATAGTGGGTAGCCATGGTTTTTGCCCAGCTGCGTTTTGTATTCTCTAATAGCTATTTAACGATTACGTGCTGTTTTTCTTTTTGAATGTTTTCATTTTTAAACCAAAATTAATCCATTCTCCAAAAAAGTTTCGAACCATTTATTCGTGCATTTCCAAAATTTATTGTAACACCAGTTACGCCACTGTTTCCTAAAAAATATCACCGTGTATAAAATTGTGACAGCCGGTGATTTACGCCCGAAACAAAATCTCCCATGAGTTATGTTCTTTTAAAAGCGACACTTGCTAACAATGCAGCTTTCTCTTTGTCTCTCTACGTAGGCGTCTAGATTGTTTAGTGCCGTATGCTTGTATGATGCATGGAAACGCGACTTTTGATGTCACATCGTTATATTAAAAACGCAGAATGGGTTTTATATTAGCGCGTTCCATAAATTTTATGCAGACACAATGTGCTAATTTCTTATTTTTCGTTTTATGAGTCATTAATTGTCTTATTCTTAAGCCTGTAACCGCCCACTGCTGAATGTATGTTTAATTCAGACACGTTATAGTGTCTTGTGGCGTGCGCCTTTTCTCTTTTCTTTTCAGTCACATCATCGATATCTTGTAAGGGTGGAGTAATTTATCTATTAGTAGATGATATTTTCCAATGCCAATGCCATGGCTTTTGTAGTAGCCGCGGCATGATGAAGAAAATCCAACGTCTTGTTTCAGCCGTGGCTGAATAGTGTCCACTTGTTGCCGAATCGATAGTCATCTATTGGCGAGGGGCAATAGGGGACTGCAAAAGGTAACTAATTACTAATAAGAAAAAAAAATAGGGATACTTTACGAGAGAGATAAGCATAAGCTTGTAATGGGTCACATACATAATCAAATCATCAAACGGTGTTCGAACAATTGTACATAATTAAAAGGCGAATTTGATTATTCAATGCGGTACCTACTTAGAGAACTTTACGTCATTCAATGTCAGGACGATCTTTTTTGTGACAAAGCAAGAAGTTTTAAAAAGGCAAAGACACATGACACACAGAATAAAAAATAATAATTTAAACGAACTGTCACATCAGTTACCTTGGACGCGACATTTGCACTCGTAATCATTTTATTTTCTGAGCGCAGACACAATCGCGTCTACGATCAACGACATATCGTGCTTGACGTTCGAAATTCAAAACAATAATAAGTTGGAGTTCCTTTATTTTTTTACTGATAAATTATTCATATCATAATCCGAGTGATGGGAGCGATCGCGGGACCGCGTTCCGTCGACTCATCCGACAGGTCTAATTTAATGCGTGCATTTATTATTGGTAATGGAATTAACCGAGCCCGATTATCATATGATTTGATGGACGCACTATCTCCCGATCGCTGGTTCGTGCCGCCCACTGCACTTAAAAAAACCGTCCGGGGCCCACAGACGACGTGGTCATTACGGCTAATTATTGTTATCTTTATGGTAGCAATCGGTCTGCCGTGTTCGTTTAGTGGCCGTCTTTCGATAAAACGCTACTTTATAACGCGAATTCGTTGTCATTTTGTGTCCCCAAAAGGTTGAGAGGTTTTTTGGGCTAACTATCATTTGTGTCGAATTTAGTTTTTATTTTATAATGACAGAGAGGCACGCAGTGCTCGTCTCGATTGTACGTTGGCTTCATTATTTGCGATGATACGGATATTCTCACTTTTCCATTAAAATGATCTAGTGGTATTTTTTTTTCTAATTATAATCGAATTAGGTGTTTTAAAGTGCTTTTGCTTTGTGTGTCCCCGGAAGTGTAATAATCCGCTGTGTTCTTCATACTTGGTTGGCTTTGACATGTAAAACCAACAAAGTGTTCGTTTGAAACATTCATATGTTTGAGCATTCCAGTCACATAAAGTAATCCGTTCCAGCAAATCCATTGTTCATATTAGTGAGCGGAGCGTATTTAGTCACGTAGTTGTACTCTAAAACGTTTACATTATGGAGGAACGCGGATGGCGGAAAATGCGCATAATCTCAGTTCCACCTGCTTGGGAAAGATACTCTTATTTTTGATTTTTTTCTCTTTACACGAGTAGAAACAATTGTAAACATCAGGGACACCGTGACAAAGAGGATAAACGCATTCCATTATTAATGTCTACTCTCTCTTAGGGAGAAAACAGCGTCCTACATAAATTTTAATAACAGTTTTTCTTTACGCTGTTGTAGAAGTGTCTTTCTTTTTACGTGCCAGCGAAATTCCAAAACATCTAACATAAAACCAAAACAGTCCAACTTTCTACATTTAATTTTTTGATATAAAAAAGTAAATTAATGCCAAACCAGGGCAGGTACAGTCGCCGTCTTTAGGTGAATGTAAATAAATGGAACAATGCTCAATTTGGCTGGCGTAGCTAAGCCGAGCACCTGCGTTAGACGTGACCGCTCCCTGCAACCGTACGTAGGGCGCAGGTTGAAGGAAATTAAAAAAGAAATTTTGAATAAAGAAGTTATCCTTTATTATCTTGAAACTGCTTTCGAAGTCACGTACAGAAAATACGATCAATCTATCGTCCTAGGTGAACTTTTAAAGCGACACAATGCGATAAAAAATAGCACTGCGTCTGAGCGACCTATCTTTGCGCTTGCGACAGTCACATCGAAGAAAAGCTATGGCTTAAGTAGTAGTATATATATTTTAGCAAGATACCATGTAGCCGCATTCATCGCTTCACATCGGAAAAAACAAAACAACAATAGGAGCCATATATGCATACCATAAATCATGGACAATATGATACAAAATATTCTAAATCAGAATTCACTAAAAACGATAGGTCAAAAAATAGACCATTAGACCCCTAAACATTGGTAGTTGGACGCAAGTGTGAAGTGATTAATCGATGTCGGCGCTCACACATGCGACGGGGTGTTATTTCGGAAAGAATGTCAGGAACGTGCTTCCTCACTGACCCCCCAATGCCCCCTGCTGACCTCCCTGCGTGTAACAAATACGCGATGCGACCATGTTGGCCATTCGTTACTGCGATCCTCCATTTGAATGGTGTAGTGTCTCAATTCCGTTTTGTTTTTGGTTCGACAGTTTTGGGCACGTTTTGTTGTGAGCTTTTTGGCTGTTGTGCCCTACTTCTGAATGATAAAACGAGGACAGTTACGGAGAAATGTTCTGTGTGCATTCAGGTGTTGTTTTTAATAGAACAGAATCGCTCATTCAAGTTTAGTGTGTTCTTTTTACTCTGTTTTGTTATCAAATACCTATGAGTGACATGGTTGCAATGATTTTCTACCAAATACCTATTAAGTTGTGAATTTGCGATGATACTTTAAAAACAAGCAAATTATGTTTCAAATTGTGATTCGAAGTTAACTTTAGGTAAAAGAAATATACCTATTCATAGTTTAAAAACGTCATTTCCTATATCCATTGCACTTCTGTTCTTGATTAACACCTAACACTTGGATGTACCAAATGGACTTAACATTTTTATTGCAGAATCTACATTATAACTTCACACTACCTTATCTGTAAATATCCTTATAGGAACCCAGTTCGCAGCTTTTTAAATCACCACACACAATGTCATCTTTTACAGCGAGCGTTATTATATCTTCCAAAAAAGGGGAATTTCTCATAAGAATATTTTATAATTTTAGTCCGAAGGTTCCATTGTGCATGGTTCAAGGAAACAGGAAACCATTACGGCACCATGTGCTCGGTGTCATACCAGTTTCGGTGATATCTTGCGTCATTTCTTTGTGTGACATTTTTTTAATATTCGTGGAATATAGTTGCGAGGATGGGATCCTCGGTGATTTGTGAAGGTTGAGTGTTATTTATGTTATAAGTGTAGGTATAGTTTATGGGCTATGCTATGTCTGATTAGGAATTACAGGCAAAAAAGCGATGGCGTCAAATTAATAATATAGCTGACGTCTATTATCAACACAACCAGGTGTCTACTTATAGTACACCTAGTTGTAAACGTTACAATGCTGTTGATATTTCTTAAATAGTTATATTTTGACAAGAGAACGTTAAATTGATAACACACGATAGAATAAGGTACCTATATATTAAATTACACAGCTTTGATAAGTAAACCTCCAAAGTAACTAATCTAATAACACAGATAGGTAGGTAGGTATATGCGAAACGCTTCACGGGACTGTCAAAATTAAGTTAGAATCTAGAATTAATTAATCATCAACCCTGATACCTATATAACTACAACTTTTTGAATTTTTATCGCATTTTTTATATTTTTCAGCTCACGTGCCGCGAGTGCGAGTCCTCCCGTGTCTAATGATTTTGTCCCAGACATTTTAAAATAAGCCTGTCATCGAGTCACATGTTTTATATAAATCCTGCTCTTAACGACGTCGGCACATAATAAAATTTATTTTTTAACTGGTTTATAGGCATAGATTTGTAACATTTTTAACACCTCAACACATTTAAGGCTCATTTCAATACCTGCGTGTGATAATGTCGTAAACTGGAGTTTATTGCGTAAGTACCTATAGCGTAATAATTTAATTAGTATTAGTAGAAGAAATACACACATCAAAAGTGTCTAGGGATCAAGCATTTTTATGCGGATTTCTTGAGATTGAGATGTGGCTTTGTAATAAATTTATGATTTTATAAATTTATATGGATCCTTTTTGGTGCATTTCATAATTTGAATCAGGAACTCTCAATCAAATTCGAGTAAAAGATGAAAATAAGCTGTCAATATTTTCCCTATAAAAACATACAACGCATTGAAGACATTATTAGTGCTACTGTTTCCCTACTACTGATTAAAACCAACGTTATTATGGAGCGGCGACGTCATTTAAGCAGGGAAGAAATGCTCAGAGCCGTGGGAATGATAGAAGCTGGTTCCCGGCAACGTACTGTAGCTTTAGCTCTGAATACAAGTCAGAGTGTTATCAGTCGACTTTGGACACGTTACCGAAGCACTGGTACCGTGGCTGAGCGCCATGGAGGACGGTATCGCTGCACCACACGGAGACAAGACCGATACATTCAAATCTTAACTCGAAGAGCTCCAACAATAACCGCCATGATGTTAGCCGTGAGGCTTCATCACTCTTCAGGGAACTTAATTAGCGACCAAACAGTCAGAAACCGCTTGCATGAAGTGAACCTTCATTCCCGAAGACCGCTACGGGTACCACCTATAGCAATGCACAATCGTAGGATTCGATATCAATGGGCTCTTGAACACAGAAATTGGGCAGAAGAACAATGGCGTTTCGTGGGCTTTTCTGATGAGTCTCGTTTTGGTATGAGACCGGATACAAGACGTATACGACACTGGAGAACCCCTGGACGCCAACAGCGATTAAAATCCTGCCAGGAAGTCCATCCTTATAGTGGTGGAACCATCATGGTATGGGCGGGTATTTGGATCGGCGGAAGAACTGAGTTGATTTGGATCAGAGGCAACCTCAACGCTCAAATTTATGCTGAGACGATTGTATCAGACGTCATCGTTCCTCTACAAGTGAAAATCGGTCCCTTATTTCAGTTAATGCATGATAATGCACGACCGCACACCGCAAGAGTTGTAAGACAGACTCTCGCCGCAGCTAACATCAATGTCCTGCCCTGGCCTGCTCAGTCGCCAGACTTGAACCCGATTGAGCATGCATGGGATATGCTACAGAGAAGAGCTCTGCCGAATATGGAGGGTATCCAGTCGCAAGAAGACCTTTTTTTGTTGTTGCAACGAACATGGGCGGCCATTCCACAGCGTGATTTGGATGAACTCATTTTGAGTATGCCAAACCGATGTTCTTGTGTTGTTAGTGTTCGCGGTAGAAACACGGATTATTAATTGTTTAAGTTACCCAATAAAATTTTAAAGAAAACTGTTATTTCAGTCTTTTTTTCGAACTTTAATGTTAGTGGTTCAAATGTCAAAAATCCCTTTATTAGGAAAATGGCAAATTTCTTTATTAATGCAAAGGTGACTTGGTTTATCGTTACTGTGACAAACGAAAACACTTTATTTGATGAATCCTTAAAGAAAATTTTAATTAATATCAATCAGGAGAAAAGTTATTGCAAAAATATATGTTGATCCCTAGATACTTTTGATGTGTGTATTATTATAATGCTTGTAACTGGAGTATATACTCGTAGATTATAGGTACCTAGGTACTTTATGGCTGTTCTAAATAAATTCGAACGACTACTTATTAAAGTTTTAACTAAAATGTAATTTTGATAAATGAGAAACATCTTACCTATCTGCGTTTACCGTTTCGATCTAGGTAGGTACTATCGATCGATCTAAGTCTATCACAAAGACCTAAGAAATCACTAGATCTGTGGTCTATCACCAATATTATTCACTGTAAGGCATTATTCAAGACGATATTTTTTCTGAATGTACCCCGCAAATGCATTCGAATTTTTAAGTAAGTAATACATCAGAATGTTGGTAGGTAATAATGTTTTCTAAAAATAACCCATAAGTAGCACTACTTTTTAAATATTTAAAAACATTTAGGAAACTTGTACTAAATTACTTATTATTTATTAGTCCAAAAAACACACAATTAAAACGATTTGTTCCCTCCAGCAAGTCTCACGTCAGTACAATGGTGATATCAGTGCGTACATCCGGACACAAAACATTAAATATAACGAGTCATTACTAAAACCCCTTTATACACACCTTTTGTGTCACACTGTTAAAGTGACCACACACTAGCCAAATAACAGCTCAACACAATTTATACAGCAGTGTAACTTTTAAAAAGGAGATAGTTTAGCGGACACTGACTGACTGACCAGTAGGATCACTAGAACATAAAAAATTAGGTATTTGACTCATTTTGGGAAATGGTTTATATTAATCTTCATTATATTGATATTCTGTATTTATCAATAAAAATCAGTGATAAAGTATAAATTTCCAAAACCGCTCCAAAAACGCTATTTCTGCGGAAGTGACGTAACACGCTAGTAAACGAGCTTTGTCAACAAGACAGACGGTGCAGCTGAAATTAATTTCATCAATAAATCATTTTTATTGGCTATAATGGCGTATATAAATAGTGTGTAGTTCCACAATGTACAAATACGTCTTTAAGCAGTCCATCATGATTCATGACACAAAAGAATTTATAGGTAATGTTTCTAAGTTTTTATCAACATAACCTAAAATGAGATTTCACAAAACTTCTGAATGATTATTTATACAAAAGATTTGTAAATAAATATGTGGCAGGTAGGTACTTACACTGCTGTTTTTACAATTTTAAGTTCCGCAGCATATTAATCAGCGTTAGGTATTCTTAAAGAAAAATGCAACCATAAATGCGTCTATCTTAGGTAGGTTGTATCAGCTTGCACAAAATTTGACTCCATTTTGAGATTCGATATGAATATTTATGCCACTAGATAGAAGATTTCTATGAAAACAGCTTCAGAAATAGCTCTAAGATCAAATATAGCACCCAGAAAACATAAAACGCAAACTACAATCTGTCAAAGTCGTGCTTACTCCAGTGTTGCCAAGCTAGATTTTCATTTTACCCCAATGCCTGATTAATTTTACTCTAAAATCATAACTATTTATACAAAAATACCTGGCTAAAGTTTTGGTTTTAGATATACAATAAAACAAGTTCTTTCTTAAACAATGGTCATGTTTCACAATAAAAATATGCTGCATTTGTTTGTTTAACTCAAATGAAGCGAGCTCGGGAACTTGGACACCCCGACACGGACAGGTTAGGTTCGAAGGGGTTGACGGAGGCTTCAGTGAGCGAGCGAACGAAGCCCCCGTCAACCCCTTCGTGTTATGTTACTTTTAACCTTGCAGATAGAAATAGGAGCTCCGCGTACCGGGGCTCCGTCGACCACCTCCATCCCCCTTAACACTGTTATTTAAAAGTCAGTCTAAGGTATTTAATTCAACTTAAAACACGGCAACATTAATCTGCTGCTACGGTAGTTTGCAATTATTTTCGTCTGGTATCACTGCTACTCCAAGGCTACTCCGGTTCCTAACGGCATTATTTTTGGGAGCCTAGTCGGCGCCGGCTGCGGAGGCGCTCCCTAAAATTTTACCCTCAAATTTACCCTAAAGAATTCTTTACCCTAAAAATAAGTTGGCAACACTGGCTTACTAGCGTGTGACGTCAACAGAGTGCAACAGGCCGTTCTTGTGACAGCTACAATAACAAAAAATATTGCATTTTATTTTCGTGTAATTTGCAAAAAATATGCATATTTTAGTTAAAAATCAAGTGAAATAAGTTTATTTACGCTATGAACTGATAGGATGACCACAATCTGTAGCATATTTTCAATGTTGTCAAGAACCGTATTGATGTCATCCGACACCTCTGTTATTACTTTTGCGCTTTTTCAAGGTGAGTTTTTTTTAAGATATTCTACACCATTCTACCTAAAGAAAAGTATACTGTAAGTAGACTCTTACCAACCAAAACGCCAAAATGTCCAGTAGACTTTTCTTAGCCGGTGATGACTGTCGTTCAGTAGCGACGTTTATAATGAGTAAATAATAATTTAGGGAAAATTAAAAATGTGTTCTGTAATAAAGTAATTAATACCACAAGTATAATGCAGTGTAGTGGTTATATTTTATATAGGTACTAACGTGGAAATATATTTATGATAAAACTTATGGTAAAGTTAAACAATCACTGATGATCTGATTACTGATGATCTCTAATGATAATATTGTAAACCCTGACTAAAAACACCTAACTCTCACAAACCAACCAACAACAACCCGAATGAGGTTCTTAATTTTTAAGCGACGCTTCTGTTATTACTTAAGATGCACAAATAAAGTAATATCAAGCATTTACGTAAGAGGTCATTGGTAGATAATCCTATAAAGAGTTCAGTTGATGCATTCGAAATTTCATAGTAGCATAACAAATGCCCCACATTAATTGACTCGTATCGTAATTTAGGACGCAGCGGGCGTACAAAAAAACGACTAAAGGCTTACCGTGATCGCTGCGTAAAAGAAACAAGTGTAAAAGCGTCTCAACATTGCATTGGTTCGGTCCGTAGCGTACTACTAGACTTCCGTGACCAATCGTGACGGATAGGGCTAATTTATCAAAGCGTACTTCAATTTTATAATAACTCGCAGGTTGCATGTGTGACTGAATATTCTGTTACTACGGCTGCTCGATTAATCTTCAGCGCTACGTTATTAGTGTCTAAGCTCGATTAATGACTGTTTGTTAAGTGATCGAGTGATGTTTTTTAAAGTTTACCTGTTTTGTTTGAGCTAGAACGTGGTTTTATTAAAACTTCGCTGAATATGAGTTTATTAGAAGTAAATTTAAATGTTGTTCTGTTTTTATTAGAAGTTCTTATGTTAGTCACGCAATCGTTGTTGTCATGAACTTATCGATCTCAAACAGGGGCGGACTGCATTCTTTTTTTAACCGACTTCAAAAAAGGAGGTTCTGTATTCGTCCCGTATGTATGTATGTATGTATGTATGTATGTATGTACGTATGTATGTATGTATGTATGTATGTTTGTATGTGCGCGATTTTCTCAAAAACTCCTGATTCGATTTGGATGGGGTTTTCACTAACGTAATCTACATACTTTGAGGAAGGTTTTAGTATATAATACATTAGGTAATCATTCCCATGTACAAAGTTATATGCATAAATGTACACACTACGTAGAAGATTTACTGTTGAACGAAGTCGTCAAAGTAATCTAACGCGAGATAAAGAACTAAAAAGGGAAAAATAAAAAACTTTTTTAACAAAAAATAACCGACTTCAAAAAGCCACTACAAAGAAAATAATAATTTTGGTTTCGGAAGTCGGTGGCAAAAAAAGCAAACAAAAACCAAAGCCACCGACTTCCGAAACCAAAATTATTATTTTCTTTGTAGTGGCTTTTTGAAGTCGGTTATTTTTTGTTAAAAAAGTTTTTTTTTAAATCTCCACTAAGCTTCGATTAAGAACTGGCCGGTATTCGAAAACCGAAAAATTAAAAAGAGATCACCGTCCTACCGAATTGAACTTTCTCGTTTTATTGCACTAATATATAATTATAGTGATGTCATAATCCGTCGTAATGGTAGCGACGGGCGCTATTCAACTTTACTGGTTCTTACTGCAACAACACACCGTGTAACAATACCACAGAATATGAATAACTGTAGAAAGGAATTGACATACTGAGATTTTTATACATGGAGTGGTAAGACAATTTTCGACCTGTGGTTATAAGTAGCTGAAGTCGTGCCTCTACGGTAGCTGCATTAAGATTGTGGGTAATGGAATTAACTCGGACCGATTATCATATAATTTGATGGACGACGGACGTGCTATCTCCGGCAAGCTGCAATTGAAGAAAAAACCCCGCGGCTGCATCTCGGCCGGCTATTAGATCTAATTACTGTTATCTCCTGCCCCGCAATTCTCATTTGTTTTCATTTTCCTTCAACGATAAGTTCGGTTGCTAGCTGTACAATAATAACTCAATTAAAGAAATTATGAAACTTAGGTTTTCTAACGTAATTGGTTATGTAAAGTATAGGGCGTCAGTCTTGTTGTTGAGTGACATTGTGACATGTTGTTATTTAGAAACCTACTTGATATTTACTCTGTGTTATGGCGAGAAAATACGTTATTTTGTAAGAGAAAAGCCTATTTCTGTAAATTACCTCAATATTCTTAATTTTGTTATTTGGAACACATCCTCGACTTCAACCTCATTAATAGAACGAATGTATGTAAAAATCACTTTGAACGAGGAATGCCTCAAGTCAAAGATGGTTTCAAGTAATAACTCAAAATGTGGAGTTAGCTGTATCAATCAAGATTTTTAACTTTTCTCTCCTTTTTATTTTTTGTACACATCACATGATTAAACATTTAACATTGGTAGAATTGTCGATATCAAAATTGATTGCCATATCATAAATTCGAATAGAATAGTCTTATTCTAATTTTAAAAGGATGCCCAAATTACGTATTCATTGATAATGTATAGATAAAACTCTTTTAATCAAGGCATCAAAAGAATATTAAAATATTAATGATTGCAAAAAAAAAGTTACACGACTAAATCTGTCGACAGATAATAAAATATTTTGACCACAATCACTGTCAATGAAACCTGTCCACTGCTCCTAGTTATTTAAAATCCAACTTAATTACAAAACGAAGTAAACAGAATGAGTTTTTGTGCCTCTTCCAAATGAATCTCACCGAATATTTGAAATGAGTTTCATATTTTTATGAGTCAAAAAACGTTTAGTATACAATATTTTTCTTGTAATTTATAGCTTGCTAACGAATATGTCAATAAATTATGTAAGTAAGCCGCGTCACGCTCCCTATATGTTATTGTAAGGCGTTTGTTATTATGTATTATAACAATAATTGGAAACGAATCTAACCTTTGCTCGGGTTATTCTTTGTTGGGAATAATGAAGCAACGGTTAGTGACACCTTGGAAAGGTTAATTGAACGCGTAGATACTATTAATATCATTTGGGAATCTATCAATACATATAAAAACAATGGCGGATCCAGCCTTCGAGTTATACTCGCCGCCTGACGCTCGCCGTGAACGGACGTGTCGCTCCGCGCTCGCTGTTTACGACGCTGTCAAGCCGCCCTTCTCGTCACGCTCGCTCGTGACGTCATCGTAGTCACCCGACTACAATCATTTAATCAAAAGCTGCCTTTTTCAAGGCGGTGGCTGATTACTGTTTCTTTACCCGCGTTGTGTAGCTTCACCTAGGCCCCCTCAGGGCAAAAACCACAGTTTCGTGGTCCTCGGTGGAAACCTTACGGTGCCAACGAAACCGAGTGGGGTGTTGCCCCAATCACACCCGCCGAGCCCCTTCAGGGTGAGGCAGTCAATTGGAGTCGGGAGCTAGACCACCGGCCTTGGGGGGTCTCCTAGTCGGTTCTAGTCTCTGGTTTCGTTCACAGCTACACACCTAGTGTCGTTAGGGTGTTGTCTAACACCCTTAGCGCTAGACTGGTCAGGGCCCCGTTCGCACAATAAGACTGGCGACGGGTTACAAGCTTAGGGCACACCATAGGTACTCACCTCCCTGTCTACACCCGACAGGGAGGGTTACACATCCCCGGGCCCATCCACCCGGGGAGTTAGGTATTTAGGGTTCTTAGGACTCCTACGGGAGTAATGTTAGGTTCCCCTCAGTAGTTTTAGCAATTTTTCTAAGATGGAGAGCGCCGATCTAGCGCTCTCCATTTTAAGAGAGATCATAGCCGAATTCCCGGCAGTTAGAGCGAAGTATGGGCCCATGCTAGCCCGCTCCATCGGTCCAGTAACACTGGATGCCCCGGAATCCCCCGATCCTCCATTTAGCCCCGCTTTTAGTTCCGGGCCCGCGAGCCCAGTCCTCCCTAGCAACGAAGGAGAGGTAGCCTCCACCGAGGCACTTTCCTTCGAAGTAGGATTGTTGACGCCTCTATTGTCCGAAAAGACAATAGAAGCGACAACAATGGTCGTTTCTAACGAAACGCAACCGCGCCCCGTACCTGCGATTCCGGAAATCGCTCCCTTTGTTTCCAACAATCCCATTGTTGAAGCAAATTCCGCCGAAACCGGCACACCTGCGCAATCCTTTGTGCAGACCGCCGAAGCCATGGACACCTCCCCTGTGTCCGATTCTGATAGCGAGCCCTCTCTGAGTGACTCGAACCCCTCCTCTTCCGAGGAAGAGGGATTCCAAGTGGTAACCCACGGGAAGAGAAAGAGGGCTACCCCTCCCTCCTCTAAGGCTTCTAAAGCCAAGAAAACAGACGCTCCCCGCGCTCCCACCCCACTCCCGTCGGCCGCTTCCCAGGCCAGCCGCCCTTCCAGCCCTAAGGCTAACGCCGCTCCTGCAGCGTCCTCCAAAAAGGAGCGCCCTCCCCCACCCTTATATATTCATGATAAGGGAAAATGGACCGATGTGTCCAAAATGTGTAGTAGCCGCTCAATTGGCTACACAAAGGCCGTAGCTACCCAGCTGGGTATTAAGGTCCAAGTCCCCACGTCCGATGATTACCGATCATTGGTAAAACTCTTGAAAGGAGTTCAAATATCCTTTCATACCTACTCCCTTCCGGAGGAAAAACAAGTTCGCGTGGTTATTAAGCGCATCCCCAAGGAGTTTGACTCCGAATCAATACTTAGCGACCTTCAGTCGCAAGGTATTCCCGTTGCGGAAGTACACCGCATGCACCGTGGAGGGCCTGAACGTCAGGCCTTCGACATGGTACTTGTGGTGTGCGACCCCGTTGAAGGCCACCACCCCATCTTCAATGTTAAATCCGTATGCCACCTATCAGGCATATCGATTGAAAAACCATATAAAAACGGTGTAGTCACGCAGTGTCACAACTGCCAATTTTACGGTCACTCGCAGAGGAACTGCTTTGCGAAGCCCAGGTGCGTCAAGTGCCTGGGTGACCACGGCACTTCTCAGTGCGAACGCCCCAAAGACCGCACCCTTTGCGGCCCTCTTGGCCCACCCAGCTGCGTGCTCTGCGGCGAATCCGGGCACCCGGCTAATTACCGTGGTTGCCCCAAAGCCCCCAAATCCTCCCGCAAATCGGCCAAGCGCAATAACGCCCGCCGAAAGAGGGAGAGCCCCACTGTCCCGATTCCCTCGGCACAGTTACCCAATAGGCTCAGTCCACAGAGACCCTCTCCGTGGAACCAGCTCAACCACCAGCAAGCCTTCCCGGCTTTGCAGGTGGCTCCCTCAACTCCAACCCCTATCCCCGCGCCGATAGTCCCCCCCATCGCCGCGTCACCCCCTGCGACCGCTCAAGTAGCGCCCGTCACCACCGAACCCGCGTCCGCCCCCAAACCCGCGTCCGCTCCCAAAACTGCGCCCGCTCCCAAACCCGCGTCCGCTCCTAAACCCGCGTCCGCTCCCAAATCCGCGTCCGCTCCCAAGCCCGCGCTTGCCCCCGCAACCGTGCCAGCCGCCGCCGCGTACCCCGCCCCCATTACCCGCCCCGCTTGCAACGTCTCAGACGTCATGTCGGTGGCTAGTCCCATAATTAAGCTGACGTCGGTGTACATGAGCCCCAGGGCATGTGAAATGTCGCAAGCCATACGCGCCAATGAAGGCAACCCTTTTGCACTTTCGCAAATATGGGAAAGCTACCAGGACGTCATAGTCGCCCTGCAAAACCTCAGATTCAACCCTTAGTATGGATAGTACAAAAGAAAGGTGCAGAGTCAAACCCCGATCCCTTAATTTAGGCTTCTTTAATGCCAACGGTATTAGAAATCAACGCGATGAGATCGCCACCTTCCTCCGCGACCATCAAATTGATATATTCCTCGTACAGGAGACCTTCCTAAAGCCCAGCACGCGTAACCCGTCAATTGCCAACTACCAAGTTGTACGCAATGACAGGATTCGCTGCCACAAGGGCGGAACTCTCATCTACCACAAAAGGTCACTGTACTGCATACCTATGGATCCCCCACCTCTTTTGCAGTTAGAGGTCTCAATCTGTCGACTAGGCATGACAGGACATCAACCGATCACTTTAGTATCGGCCTACCTCCCTCCCTCTTCCTCCGATAGCAACGATCTTAAAAAAGATCTTGAAACACTTCTTGGCTTGAGTAGCTCCGTTATCATAGCGGGCGACTTTAACGCCAAACATATCGCCTGGAATAGCCACTCGAATAACACGAGAGGCAAGCTCTTACACCTTATGTGTGGCCAACTCCACTTCGACATCATCGCTCCGATGAATCCCACTCATTTCCCTCCCAACCCAGACCACCGTCCTGACGTCCTCGACATAGCGCTTCTTAAGAACGTGAACCTCGGTTTGCGCTCTATTGAGACGCTACAAGAGCTCGATTCGGACCATAGACCAGTTGTCATGGTACTAGGCCCTCTCACGGGTCCTAGAGATCCCGATCTTACCAAGACCGTTACGGACTGGGGGAATTTGAGCGAAGGCTTAAAATCCACCCGGTCCGTACACTTGGACTCTATCCCCGACGCTATTAACACAGTCGACGAAACGCAGGCGGCGGCCTTCTCGATCGGCAGTCACGTACAGTCCATCTTGGACGACTCTTCGAGGCAGGTTCCAGCGATGGACGACCATCGCTGGAGACTGCCCGATGATGTGCGTGCTCTGCTGACCGAGAAGAACGCGGCCATCCGTGCGTATGACGCTTTTCCCTGTGAAGCGAACCGTGCTCATATGCGCTATTTACAGAGATCTGTAAAGAAACGCATATCAGAAGTGCGGGGAGCCCGCTGGGACAAGATGTTGAGCGAACTCGAACCGACCCATCAGGCTTTTTGGCACTTGCAGAGGAAATTAAAATCCGAACAGGTGACCTCCATGCCCCCCCTAGTACGTCCCGATAAGTCGATCGCCTTCGACGATGAAGACAAAGCTGAATGCCTAGCCGACAGTCTTGAAGCCCAATGCACGCCTAGTACGCTACCAGTAGACCAAGCCCACCTTTCCCGGGTAGACGCTGAAGTCGAACGTAGAGCTACGCTCCCTCCCGTAGACGACCCCGATAATCCCTTGCCCCCCATCACCCCTGATGAAGTGCAAGATCTCATTAAGGGGCTTAACCCCAAAAAAGCCCCTGGCTCCGACGGCATCACCAACAAATTGATTAAATTATTCCCCGCCCACCTCATACTGCTAATGACCGCCATCTTCAATGGTGCATTAAGCAATAATATATTTCCACAAGCGTGGAAAGACGCAATAGTTATAGGCATCCATAAACCCGGTAAGCCCAAATCCGAACCCTCTAGCTATCGCCCCATTAGCCTCCTCAAGGTTTTCGGGAAGATCTACGAGAGGCTAATTTACAAAAGACTCAAGGATTACGTAGAATCCAAGAGTCTCCTTCCTGACGAGCAGTTTGGGTTTCGACCCAGACACTCTTGTATTCATCAAGTCCACCGTATTGTTGAACATGTAAGCCACGGCTTCACATATGGAACGATGACGGGCATAGTATTTTTCGATGTGGCAAAAGCCTTCGACAAAGTCTGGCACAACGGCTTATTGTACAAGCTGTACGAACTCGGAGTGCCAGATCGTCTCGTGCACATCATCCGAGACTTTTTGTCGAATCGCACCTTCCGCTATCGCATCGAGGGAGGCGCTCTCTCCTCCCCTCATCCCATAAAAGCCGGAGTCCCTCAAGGCTCCGTGCTGTCCCCCCTCCTGTTCACGCTGTACACAAGCGACATTCCCAAAAAGGGAAAGGCCCAGTTGGCTTTATTTGCTGACGACACGGCCATCTATTACTCAGGCATCAGCCCCAATAGCATAGCTCGAAATCTACAGACCGCGGTCAACGCCCTAGGCGATTGGTTTCGGAAATGGAGAATCGAAGTAAACCCCGATAAGAGCCAGGCGGTTTTGTTTTCCAAACCGCGCACTCCTCCTGATAACCCCTCCCCGATCACCATGTTCGGCAAGCCGATCCCTTGGGATAAGCAAGCCAAATACCTGGGCATCATCCTCGATAGGAGATTGAACTTTATCGAGCACATAAGGACGGTCCGCTCTCGCGCCGCCTTCGCTCTCGGTCGCCTCCACTCCATCCTTAATGCACGTAGCAAGTTGGCACTTAAGTACAAAGTGCGCATTTACGTGACTTGCATACGCCCTATCATGACCTATGCTGGCGCTGTGTTCGCACACGTCAAGGCATCTCGAATCAATAGGATGCAAATCATTCAAAACAGGTTCATGCGAAAGGCCACGGGAGCTCCCTGGTACGTTCGTAATGATCGCCTGCACTTAGACTTAAAACTGCCCACCATCCAGCAGTGCTTGAAACGCGCCTCCAAGCGCTTCTTTGACTCTGCCCCGAACCACCCGAATCCTCTGGTGGTATCGGCCGCCCGATACACCCCCTCTCAGATTAGCAAAATTCGCCGCCCGAGGCATGCTTTAAATACTCCCGATGATGCTATCACCTTACTGCAAGAAAGCAGCAGGGAGACCAGCACTCTGCGTAGGTACAAATACAGACCGGCGCCATTCCGACCTCGCCGACGAGGCCCGTCGCGACGTCCCCATCACGACCCGAGTCCGCCGCCGCGTATGACTCAGTCCCCTAACCGACCCTTGCTCGAGCCAGCCCGCGCTGAGCCTGTAGATTTAAATATGTCCCTAAATCAAATTAATCCGTTCCAGCTAGTAGCCCCTCCCTCTAGTTGTCCTCCCCCCAGCGACGCCCTAAGCCGAGGTCCGTACCCCAGTAGGGGGTGCCCTTAGCGTGTGGTCGCTTAGTTTGTAGTTTTTATTTAGTTTTAAGCCTGGCTGGAGGCATTTGTAAGTCCTCACCAGATGTCCGGTTAAGCAGTGACGGCTGTTAGAAGCCAACTGCGAGAGGCCCTTCAAAAAAAAAAAAAAAAAAAAAAAACAGCCTTCGAGTCAAGGGGAGTCACTACGTGTATCACTACGTGTATTTTACTTCAATGTTTTTTAGATTAAATATTACCTATCAGTGGTCGAGCTAGGCCCAGCGCAAGGGTTATGACCCCCATGACCCACCACCACCCTCTGGATCCGCTTTTGTATAAAAAGAAACTCTCGACTCAGTCACTGATTTACTCATCAACACCTCCCAACTTTTGGACCTAGAAAGCTCAAATTTTGCACAAAGGTTCCCTTTATTAAGTAGACAAGGAATCCGGATTTTTCAAAGTTCCCACGGAATTCTAGACTACGCGGACGGAATCGTGGGCAAAAACTAGTTAATCATAATTTTGTAGATTAAAATGGATTAACCGCAATTTAATAACTTTAACGGTCGATTAAAATGAGCTGAAACTTTAATTCCAGAGATATCGCAGGTGCCCCACCCTAGAGACAAAATTAAAATGTGTCATTTGCCTTTAATGGTTCTAATGTTTTTAAATGATGTAGAGGCTACTACAAGATTTGTAAACCAAATCACTAACTTGCAAGCTTAGGGTTCTTTCAATTTAGACGATTGGTGTCGGACTGCTGCAGTGCGGTAGTCGTGCGGCAGCAATGCGGGTGTCGCACTGCCTACCATCGATTGTTTTTCCATACAGTTGACACGTCGAGGCAGCCGTCAGACTGTCGTGCGGCAGCCGGCGTCGCACGACTACCGCAGCGCAGTATAGACCGACACCAATCGTCTAAACTAAAAGTGCCCTTAAATTGTCACAGACCGGCTAGAGAAGTAACCCAGAGTCATTGGTATAAGTACGACAGGATCTCTGAACCCATTCTCCAGTGGATACACTCATCTCTTTAAACACACCCATTTCTCTTTGGGGTCTACCCTAAAGAGAGGTCTCTTACAGTAGACAATAATAAATGGGCTGTTAATTACGCAATAAAAAAAAAGATAAATCTCTGAAATAGTGATTCGGAGGAGTCACCGCAATCTAAACACGACACAATAATAAAAAGTTATTATGATTGTTTGTTCGTTAACCGGCTTTCTGGGTAATTAAATACAATCCGATATTTGCTCATGCATAAAATGAACATAAATATCCCTCATTATGTAACATCTAACTCGTTAGATGTGGAGCCGGTAATACACTTAGCTTACGCTCGGTCTAGGAATGGTCTTATCTATGACCATCGATTTGGGCCGTGTAGTTAACATCGACTATAACAGGGCACAACGGCTGTCCCATTTCAAAACCTAGATAGGGAAGTTTTTTCGGGACCTCGTTTTATTGCATAATCTTGTCTACCTCTACTAGGTTAGCAAGATTTTGCAATAAAACGATGTCCCAAAAAATGACCCTTAATAGGTTTTGAAATGAGACAGCCGACAAATCACGCCGCCATCTTTGCCGCAAACATCCATTGCTGTATTATTGTGATAAACTTTTCATAATCGCCCATTCATCATCACGCTTGGCACGCGGATCGGAGATTTAATGGTCAAGTGAAATACTGGTTTTAACCTAGGTAATACAGTTTTGGTTTCTATAGTACGAGTATTTTTAAATTTACAAGACTTTTATATTCCAAGGCCATGTCATAAACGTCTTCTTCATCTTATAATCTAATTAAATTTGTCTATTGAGTATACCTATACCTATCAACAAGTTATAATTAGAAAGATTTTATTTAACTTTCATTTTTATGCCGCAAAAAGCATTCACCAATTTCATTTTGACGCAATACAATCTTTGCGTTCTTTACCCCACAATTTTATCGTATCATGTAACATATCCTCAGTAGTTCTCTGGTCGAGACATTTTTTGTTTAAACCCATAAATTGTCGAAACTTGTTTGTTTGTTGCATTGCCCTCCTCGGACCGCTTATAACTTTATGACAATAATAATTGTACAGAACTGGCAGACTTTGTGAATGATAGCGATGTGAATGTTCCATGAAAACTATAATTATAAACATAAAGATCAGTGTAACTTGAGAAAGACAATTTTGGGTCATTAATTGTTACTTATAGTTTACAAGTAGCCAGGTAGGTATCACAAATGTGTAAACAAAAGTTAAGAAGTTATTGGTTTTACACTTATGATACGATGAACATAATTTACATTTTAAAAGGTACATTTTGTGGTACAAATACACCAGCTGAAGTTAACCTACCTATTTGATTTGAAATATTTTTTTTTTTGCAGAATACTCTTATCCTAATCCTAATACGAAACAGGTAGGTAACTACCTGACACATAAACATGAAGATCAAGCTCATTAAAATCTCTGTAATAAGTTGTAAGATTCAACTTTGTTACACCAGAAAAGTGAATGGGTGCTGTTAGGCTACCGACGCACTGCAAAAAGTAATCATTTTTTTTTCTATTAAGTAGCGTGAATTCATTACCACTAACTAACCGAACCTACATACCACTTTTTGCACATATTTATCAGTACTGGATGAAACATTGTTGGTTTCTTTTAAATGCTATCTAATTAACGACACGTGAAGAACACATTTTGCTTTCTTTTAATGTGTTTTAAAGATTTACAGATAAAAGTATGAAATAAAAATTAATGAACTGCAAGTTCACCTGAAAAACCTACTCTGATTACAAAAAAGTTTTAACATATTAACAAAACAAGTTTAAACAGATTAAATCGCATTTATTACAATTTTATAAGGTGTAGTAATCGCGAAAACCTATTTTACAGATTTTTTGCTTCATAAATATACGTACCATCAATTTTGTGTATCAGATAAAAGTAGCTTTAAAAATCTGTTTAAAACAGCTCTACTTATCATACGAAACGCGTCTTCTGCGATTCCAACTCGCACCTGGCAAGTTTTACACGTTTATTTTTTCATATCCGTTTAGCACCTCATCACCATATCTCGTATCAACAACAACCTTAATCTGTACCATTTAAACATAATATTTTATCTTGATACCCAACCCGCGGAGGCAAATGGTGTCCTTAAGTTACAAACACACAAATGGATACAAGGAATTTCAAACCACAATAAAGATAAAGAATAATAAAAACTGCATATATTAACCAAGGATTATTTTCTGTTAAATACCAATTTAGAGCATCGTATTAGCATTTTTAAATTAATATTTGCAGGATTAAAGCGGCCCGCCATTGACAAAATAATAATGCTTTCAAATGAATCGAATATGCAGATAGGATGGACAACTTTTAGCAATATTATAAACTTGGTTTTAGTATATGTTGAATGCCTATAGGATGTCGACAATAAAAAAAATATATATTGTGGTGATAACTAATGTTAAAATATATTTTGTGATGTAAATAATACTTATTTATTCCTCTTTAGTACGTTTTATTTTTATTTATTGCTCGCTCGTAAAAACAAAACATAATTCTGTACAATAACGAAACAAAGGAAAAATTGGAATACACATTCTCCAATACAGTGTGGATTGTCTGTCCTTTGGGAGGAGAAAACTTGTACTGTATATTTCTAGTCTGGTCTGGTCTGGTCCACCGTCCAAGTCTCCGGGCATAAATTGGCTCTATATACTTGCAACTCTGTTTGTTCTAAAGATAACCAATCTCTTTTTCAATTCATACGATATTCGTCGACTGACTTTCCTATTTAGATTGGCTCGTGCACCGTTTGTACAAAAGGATATAGCAATCGGCGGTCGCAAAATCTTGTGGACATTATGCAGTTTTCTTAATATTAAATCATGGCGACAGTTTAATGTAAGTTTATCTACTTATTGTATTGGCTGTGGGTATTGAAATATTGATAAAGACAGTTGGCAATAGGGATATTGTTTATGATCCATTAAGTAAGAAATAAAAGCACGACATTAAAAGTTCCAATGCGGCAACGCCTTCATTTGTGTAATATACAGGGCATTATTTTAGATACTGTAACCCCCTATTTTTGAGTCCACATTTTCTGTGCAGAGGTTACAATTACAATAGAAAGCTTCACAGATGATTGAATCGACAAAAAATCAAATCGAATCGTTGCCACATCATCAATACAAAAAAACAGTTTTTTTCAGCAGGATTTTTAAATTCACAACAAAAGACAAGACAATATAACCCTCCAACGGTCGCGTGGATACCTTTTGTTGTGATACCATTAAATCCGATTTAAATTTTGCGTGTCACAGTCGCACGCGCGTCGACAGCGTGACATTGCCGTGACAAGGTATCGCCCAGTGACTGCGCGGGGGTTAAAACATTGTAAAGCTATTGCTTGTTTTTCGCGTGCATCGCGTGTGAAATAAGCACCTTTTTTATGGACTAGTGCTCCGTCTTATTACTATCTACGATTATCGGTATACGATAGTCTGGTACAGTCGGTAGCAGGCATTGTGCCTAATACCGATTTATGTGATAAATGAGTGCGTTTGACGTCGTAAATAAGACAGCATAATTAGAATATATTGCTTTGTCCGATAAATAATTCATAACTCGTTCATTGCACTGAGTTTCATGCAACTAGTACGAGTTATCTTTACGATAATAAACGTCATGAACTCGATGCTGATTATGTTTCGATGCATTTCTAGGAATGAAAGGCCTTGTGTGGGAATATTGTAAGAGCCAACTCCGAAAAAACTATGTAGCTAACAGTTCGTGAGTCATGTGGAGCTGAGCGTGACGTCGCGTGCAACGTGCGTGTTAGGCGTGACAACCAGCTTCTGTTAGGTTGATTGACAATGTAGGCAGGTTTACTGATTATAATCCTGGTTTCACGAAAATACAGCATATATTTATGAGACGTCTGGATAGCAGTTTTTTTTTATCATGACGACAAACTAGCAAGGCCTAGTAGGTAATGATGATTATAATTATGCTGAAGACAAAGCGTTATTTTGTTTGTTTTGTAGGTACTACTAGCTAATATTGTTGTTGCACTACTGACTTTCGTAGTACAAGAGGTGGTCGAGTTTGACATGTTGCTGAGTTAGAGGGGTTGCTAACAAAGAAAACGAGGTTTCGCGTGACATTTTATGGTTTTAATATAAATGAATGTTATCTTTCATGACATGCTACAACATCATAGCTGCAAAGCTTTTACAAACAATCTTTTGATATTCCGCTATGTGTATATAACTTTTATCAAACAATAGACTCCGCAAAAATCCACAGTTCGTGAGTCATGTGAACCAACCATGACGCTGACGTCGCTGCACGTGCGTGTTTAGCGTGACAACCTACCACTATGTAGATTGATTGACAATACGAATACAGAGGGCAGTGTGTTGCCATAGCTTTGTTAAATTGCTAATGTACCCACGATAGAATCGGGCGGGAGGAAACGCCCGGGTGCCACCACTGCGTGGATCGACCGGAGGACACGGCGGAGCACACTGTAGAGGTGTGCCCCGCTTGGGCGGAGCACCGCCGTGTCCTCGTAACGGCGATCGGCGGCGGCGACCTCTCGCGCCCGGCCCTGGTTCAAGCCATGGTCCGGGGCGAGAGGGAATGGGAAGCCGTCACCTCCTTCTGCGAAGCAGTCATGCTAGCGAAGGAGGTGGCGGGGCGTGAGAGGGAGAGAGCCTCACGTCCCAGCCGCCGCGGCGGTGGACGCCCCGGGCGTCGGGGGTCATTTGATGGCCCCCGGCCACCGTAGGCGCGGGCCTGTGGACGGTGAGTTGGGTATGCTCACCGTCCGTCCGTCTCATGACGACAGGCCGTGTCGACGGCGCGTTCGTGTTCCACGCGCGCCTCAAAGAGAGTCAGCAACAGCGTAGGGGCCCGCAAGGGCCGAAGCCTGCCAGGGCTGCGGGACTGTTCGAAAGAGACACCGCAGCCCTGGAATGTAACGGGCAACGAAGGAACATGGGTGGGTTTTAGTCAGTAAGAGTCTGACACTCCCTTCCGCTCCGCCCAGAGCGGGAGGGGTCATTTGATGATTTCCCATCCCCAAAAAAAAAAAAAAACCCACGATTTTGCAAATTATATTTCCTGTCATTGTTGGTGGTTTGTCGTGTGTTTAATGTCATTCCAATCTCATTATTTAGTAATACATGGTAACAGTCCTTTAAGGAGGCCTAGTTACGCGTATTAAATAGCTATCTATTAGAAAAACAAACGGAAGTAGGTATACTAAAGTTACCTACCTACGTCCTGAATTCCTTATCGATAAAAAGCTTGCCACTGTAGTTAAGTATTTAGAGTAAAATATAAGTTAATGTAGTAATCAAATAATCAAGAAAAAGCTTATTCAAAAGAAAAATCAATGAACATGTACATAACAAACAATCGATAAGATTTTCACGATCAACAACGATTCCAGTCATCGAACATTATTATTTGTGAAAAAAAAAATAGCAAATGTGGTGTCAGCTTAATATCATCTACGAATGCTTCTGCTAAGGACTTACAAAATGCCTCCAGCCAGGCTTAACACTAAGAAAAACTTATAAACTAAGAGACCACACGCTAAGGGCACGAGCCTCGGCTTAGGGCGTCGCTCGGAGGAGGGCAACTAGAGGAAGAGACTACTAGCTGGATCGGTTCAATAAATAATACAAAAAAATAATACAAAATACTTAGCAAGTACATACAACAGATAGGCATGCCACTCCGGAACTGTTGAATTATTTAAATATTACAAGTACCTTCCGCACTCAATGCGCCTATAAAGGCATTTCGATTTGAGTCAATATTCAAGTATTAGTACTCACTTTACACGGAAACAAAGTGTGTCCCATAGTTCTACCGACCCACGCAAGTTCTTAACGCCAACGTGAATAGGTAACAATACTAACAATCTTGCCTCAAAGTAGACATCAGACAATCCTAAAGCAGTTACGTCTTCAAATCATGTTGAGACTAAACTCTACTGGACATTGAAGACATTGACATGAAGTTAGTCATTATTTTTTTCGATATAATTCACAAAAAGTGTTCACTACTATCAGCAGCACTGCATTTCCCGGCCAAGGATTGGTCTGCTTCCAAAGTTAATTCACCTAAAAGAGGCTTCTTATAAAAAGTCAGCCCGAGTTAAGTAATTTAATTCATAATTAAATCAATATTATCTCGTTCTCACTACTAAAATTATTTGGATAGTTTTTAATGTCAATAATACACCATTCATTTTTGAAATGAATTAACACCATTTTTAGGGTTCCGTACCAAAATGGTAAAAAAGGAACCCTTATGGTGCGACTTCGTCTGTCTGTCTGTCTGTCACACCTGATTATTTCAGCAACTACTAATGCTATCGACTTGGAATTTGGAACAGTTATAAAAAATGCTTGTCCAATTTTATTGCAATTGAAAAAATTAAAAATATATTTTTATTTTCATTGCAAAAGGGGCCGGAGTGGGGGTCCAAAATTTCAAAGTGGGGTTACTAGGTCAAGTGATATATCATATGAAAGGGCTTGATCTGCTCACTTCAAAATATATTTTTATTTAATTTTATGTTTCACTGTTTTCGACATATGACGAAAAATGTCTGAAAAAATACCATTCCCCCCCCTTATCTCCGAAGATTGCGGCGTGAAAAATCTGAAATAATTAGAGTTGATAGGAATTGATCTAAATATTGCACCAAAAATAAAACGATGTTCCTAACTATTACAGTTTTTTCAAAATCATCAAAATTCCTTGACAAACAAAATTAGTTATGCGGTCCGGATTATTTCACTTTATACGTCCAAAAATGATACGGAACCCTCGGTGCGCGAGTACGACTCGCACTAGGCCGGTTTTTTTCCTTGAATATGAATTCGACACTCAGCGAAAACAGAAAAAATCGCCGTAAGCCTATAAGAGCCGCACATATTTCTCTATAAAGAGTCCATCTAGTGGCATTGAAGGCTATCTGTTCTGAATAATGTTATTACTGGGGGTCACAGTCAATGATGTAGAAAATCTTTACCAACGACTATTGGGAATAGGAAATGGAAAATAAATATAAGATATTACCATCTTGACCTGTAAGAAATATGTTACAGACAGGAACAGTATTATGCTGATAACATGTTCTTTTCATTTGTTTTTGATGCGATCCTGATTAAACCTTATTATGGCTTTGATAGCCGATAGAAATTTAATCGCTCAACTCAGCCTATTGTAGTTTCCACATCGTTTTTCAGATGCGCCATACCTCCCAGTGGTTTGCTTTACACATCAAGTTTGCCTAACTTACTCCTTTAGATCACCTAGTTCATTCGTAATACGTATACTCGTAGTTGGCAAGATACCTAACTAGTGCAAAAAATGTATGGTACCTATCTGTTTTGTGAGAGGTATGTACCTACCTCCAGGTGTGTGACAAATTTCCTCTTTCATACAACAATAAAGATATCCTTGTTACGTTACCTACATTTAGGTATATGACTTAACTAACCAACATCAATTAACATAATAAATTAACCCGTTGGTTTCGTGTATAAAAATAATGTAAGAATCGTGGTCGGTGAATAAATTAGTGAGGGTGATGATAAATCATGAGACCGCTACTTAAACGTGTGACAAGGGCTTAGTCAGTTTTTATCGCAGCCATTATAAACATTTTTACATAGGTATCTTTATTTAGGACGTTGAAATATGAACGAATGTGTTCTTGATAAATACGCGTGATGATTTTGTTCGTTTGTCAGTTAAGTGCTACTGGTTTTTTGGTGTTGATTATTTTGTTCGATGTTGAATGACAGGAGGGTTAACTCTCTGTCATTCGCATCGTACTGCAAGGCGTTTGGTTGTAATAATATCGAAAGATACTGATTGATAAGATTGTATTGTAAGACTGGGGCCGATATAAAAATTCCATCATGTCGAGGTTTCCGAAATTTAAATTAAAATTACAAGTTCTATTTTTATACGTACTTCATTAAGCATATGGAAAACCAATTTCGCAACATCCGTAAATGACTCATAGGCATTTAGTTAATAGCAAAATTGATGATCTAATTCCTAAAGTAGTTAAAACTTCATGCACGACTTGTAAGATTAAAAAATCATAGAAGCTACAAAAAGTTACGACTAAATTACATAACATGCACCTATAATTACTTTACTAAATAATATATACATAAAAGAAACCGCTGCCAATCTAATACAGGATGATGACCATTCAGTCTTTAATGTAAATTAACGACCGGATTTTAATCTAGACTTTGATCTATCCTAGACAGCATTAAAATTCGACCTTCAAAGGACGATAACATTTTACGAATCACCATAAAATCTTTAGTAAAAAAAATCCGCAGTAATTTAAAAATTCAAGCTGTATCAAGTTTAGTATAAAATTCTATACAAACTAAACTAAACACAAGTACCCCACGTAAGTAGCAAAGTACAAAGAAAGAAACAGAATGGATAAAACACCCGGCGTTGGTAACGAGCCAGTCTTCGTGTACCATTGCGAATGTACCTACACTACTTGCCCGTTTGTTATTTTATTTGCTCTCTACTCAGTAAACTCTATTACCCAGTCGATGGTTTTGATTCCGAGAAGTCGATGTTTACATTGAATGTTAAACTTATGTCACTGTTGTCACAATATTTTACTTTCAAGCGTTTCGTCTGTTGTGAGAAAGTTTATGAACGTCGAATGCGATGTTTGTTTAAGTTTGTCGATAACGTACATCAGATCTATCAATATAGCCTTCTGGCTCTACGGTTCGACTACCATACGAGAGTACCAGACTATTGTTTTTATCCTCGATTTGAACTTGGAATCGATTATCGATAGTTAGTGGTGTTCACAGCACTAACGCGGCGTTGACTCCTCGGGTCGAAACAACTAATGGGCTACGTTATTACTGGCCACCTCAACGAAAAAGTGCATTAGCGTACCGTAAGTGGGATAAAAGTATTTGAATATAGAACTTAAGTAAAGTGCGCTGTGAGTGCTTATGCCACTTAACAAACAACGATTTGCCTCATTTACTGTAATCGCTACAGTTTTATTTTACTTCGGTTACGGTAGCCGACGTGTTTCATATGAAATAACGATTCATATTTATAGCATTCGATATTCAATTAGATTTTTCCAAAATTGGTTTTTAATTTTACCTTTATACTTGGCGTTTAATTTTCGGGCATGCTTTTAATATTTTGTGTATTTCGAAATATGCGTGATATTTGCGTTGCTGACCAGTGAAGCTAGAACCATGGAAGTTTTGACGAAGTAAATATTTTGAATTGGCTATGAGAATGTTTCAGGAGGGAGATGTGGATCTTCCTAAACTGGACGGTGATTTAGTTTGTGAAGTTTTGAGTCCCCTTCTTTGACTCTTATCACGGTTAGTTAGGTGCGCCCCGGGAGTGGCTTTGGGAGTATAAAAATAGAGTGGCCTTTCTCAGAATATTGCATTTGACATCTGAGAGTTTGGCTTATCAGCCTCTGTTTAGGGAGGAGGCGGTTGATCTTTTGTTTATATAATATTTTCCTCGTCAAATTGTTAGGTACTTTAGAAAATATAAAAATATTCGCATGAATTCATTATGCTACATAAGTATATGGATATAAAATCGTTTTCAAAAGAATCATCACCTCGCACAAACGAATTCACATGCAATAAATTTAGTCATTAAACTGCAAAAATTATAGGTCTAAAGACTGAAGTTAAATAAGCGCTTATAGTTTGTATTTATGAGTCGTATCTGCAAATTTACAATTTCTCACTTAGTTTCAATGCAACTTTACAGTCAGCCGGTTAGGCAGACAAAGAGGATGGACATAATGAATTTTCGTTTGTGAATTCGCAAATAAATAATTCATTGTGAACGAGACGCGAGTTCCTAGTAATGTAAGAAAGCATATTTTAGCTCATATCGTAAAGTGCAACGAATGACAACAGTCGTAAAATTTTATGTTCTGTACCATGTAGTCCTGTCTCAATTACAATTACAAATTATTACAAATTTTCAACTGAGCCCGTCAAGTGTCGGGTGTAATATGCGAAAACCGATGCTTACATTGTTTAACGTTACATTCATATAATATTTTATTCATCAATTTTAAAGTAAACAATTTTGTAGTTGTTCCAATCGCTATTCGCTGTACAATTTCGCGGCAGGTTATAGGAGATTGGCAGTTGTTTGCCTTGAGTCAAATTAAAGTTTAATAAGTTACAAAACCAACCGATTTAATTAACTTTAATATAGTTTATATTGAAGACTAATTTAACTGCCAATAATAATAGTTTCGTTACTTATATGCTTTGACTTTTCAACGTAATGATTATATTTGTGGACATCGGAATTTATGGGACATTATGTTACAATGTGAGTTAATGTGTTATACGCTAATGCACATACATTCGTGACACTAAAAGCCAATCTGTCGTCAGAGAAACAAAGTATTAAGTGTAACATTCGCAAATGAAAATGATACTATAGTGTGTGTGACATGCTACAAAATAAAATAAAGAGAAAATAATAAATGTCGTAAATACTTAGAACGTAATGTTATTAAAATATACATCTCAGTAACCCACACCACAATACTTCTAACCACATCAAACCAGATTTCTCAACACCTAATAATATCAACTCAAGAAAACATTTCTCACAACAATACTCAATACATTACCGACCTCTTTCCTTACACCAGGCCACACATAAGCCACAAGACGCATCTCCATTAGGTAGGTACCTATACAGAACGCCATCTAGAAAGGCGCTCTACTCTGCCCGCGGCCACATCTAGCTACACCCTGACCTACTATTAAGGATTGTCTCACAGCACTTTGGCCACATACGCTCCTCGAACTCTGTAATCTGTGTAATTTGTGACAGCGCACATTTGTGATTTATTTACATAAACAATAGTTTCCAACGTTGCGGAGCACATATTACTGATTTCAGTTGTTTCGTGTCGATTTAATTGCGAGGCGTTAAATTATAGTTGATATTGTCTGTATTTTAGTAATTGAGACGTGTTGCGAAGTAACTGCGCTGTATAATAAAGTGTTCTTTGTGTATAATTATTAATTAACTTCGCAATGGGCTCTGGAATGGTTGTTTAATGCCACACATTCAGTCTGCTGATTGGTAGCTTACTTGGTAGCTGTGCTTGTAAGTACTTCAAGTGCTAGCGGTTTTCTGTTTATGTTAGAGTGTAGTCGGCATGGTGTGCAGATTTGTAATTAACCTGGTAATGTGGTAATGGTGATTGGGTTGAGAAGTTATAGCCAAAGACATTAAAGCCAGAAACATCACAAACTAGAAAATAATATAACATTTCTCAAGCGAGCTAAAGTTATTACTTACTACCAAAGTAGCAAGTAAAAGACTCATATAAATATTAGACAATAGACAGTCTTTCTCAAGTTATTAAATATTTAAGAGATTC
Organism: Thalpophila matura; assembly: GCA_948465475.1. NCBI lineage: Eukaryota > Metazoa > Arthropoda > Insecta > Lepidoptera > Noctuidae > Thalpophila > Thalpophila matura. Next base: position 9,347,356 of record OX419190.1, on the reverse strand, counting down.
TCAAAAATCGAATGTCGTGAGCAGGATTTCAACCTGCGATCTCTGGCGAACCGTGCCAACGCTTTACCGACTAAGCCACCGCGACCTGCTCGGTCAACTCGAAATTTGAGATCCTATTGCAACGCCTCTTATGAGCGTTGGTGACATCTATCGGAAACCATTATAGACTCCAACTCAATGCCTATAACTTTGCAGTTATAGGACATCGATGCGATATCACCGTTTATACATTATAATGTATGCGAACCGTGCCAATGGCACGTTTCGCCAGAGATCGCAGGTTGAAATCCTGCTCGCGACATTCGATTTTTGAGAATCTCTTAAATATTAAATAACTTAAGAGAAGCATAACATGGCTTTGACATGTTTCAAATACACAAAAATATACAGTATTTCTCATTCAATATTTTTCCCCTTACTTGCTGCAAAATCATTTTTTAGCTTTTACTCGTGATAAAAATGACAAAATTATAACTTAGGTAGTATTGCAAGTCCATAATAATGAAGGAGAGTAATATATTTTATTAAAAATTGTACTAGTATTGAAACTAAAAAATAAATTCTCGTTTTACTTAAATTACAAATAAAGATATAAATAAATAAAAATGTAAATACTTTATTGGGCAATAAATATATCAATTGGAATTTTATATGGTAGGATATAATAAAGATATGTAATAATATCCTTCAGCACTTACCGTTCGGCCAATAAACATGCCTCGTATAGATGCAAGTAATTTAGATCGTTTTATTTTCATAGAATAAAATAATGACATTAAGTGATTTCGTATTATTGCGTTCACTATTATTATCTTATTGCATGGTTTTATTGATCTCTTGTAAGTATCAAATGTTTAATAACTAGTCAGCCAAATCGGTTTTATTTGTGCAAGTTTTTAGACAATACAATAATTTTAATTTCTTTTATTAAATATATGACAATCTTGACTATACATATTACATAATATATTAAAGAGCAATATTACCTAAGCCCAAAACATGGTTCAACTATTTTTCCTCGATAGTAAAAATTGCAGTCACCTCAAAAATTTTTAAAAGTCAAAAATCTCGAATAATAATAATCATTTATCAATTTGACAGGTTATTTATTTTATAGGTAGGTATGTAGTGCATTCTTTGATAAGGCAGAATAAATTTCTTCAGATTTCTCGTAAAGTTTATATCTATAGACAAAATTTTATAAAAAAAAATATATAGGAATATTTTTTTTTTCTGTTTTATGGGGCGTATGATGTAAGAACATAGCTATAAGATGATGTCATGTATTCCTAGTTTAAGAGTGTATAAAACCTTTGTATACCAATTTATTCGGGGTCATTATAATCAATAATCTAAAGCTAATAGTCGTTTCTATTTCTCTCCTGAGCCTTATAGTTTAATGAATCTTAGAAAAATAATATGTAATTTATATAGCACTTGACATACCTACCTGAGATACAGGTTCATCCTAGTTCAGGTAAAATCCAATTATAATATGTAAGGCCCTAATGTTGTAAATATTTATGTAAGTAAATCTATTATTTCAATAAACAATTTCATTTCAATTTCAATTTCATTTCATTTCAATTATTCTGACCCGTACAAGTTACCTAGCTAAAATTGCGTGAATCGATAAAATTGGAGTTTGTCAGTCTCTTAGGTACATTATTCGGATTGACTGCCTCATTCTAGTGGTTGCTGAGCGTGGGGCCCCGGGTTTAATCCCAGTATTGAGCAAAGTGCTATTGGGTTATTTCATAAAAAAATCTCAATAGCAGCCCGGAGGCTAGATTTGCGTTAGTGACAATAGACTTGCCCCTTAGGGCTCTTTCAGTTTAGACGATTGGTATCGGACTGCTGCAGTGCGGTAGTCGTGCGGCAGCAGTGCGGGTTTCGCACAGCTCACCGCCGATTGTTTTTTTCCATACATTTGAGACTTAAAAGAAAGCCGTCCGGTTGTCGTGCGACGCGCGCACTCCTGCCGCACGACAACCGGACAGCTCTCTCTTAATTACATGGGTCTTAAAGTAAATATAACTGGCTAAATGTGGGTGTACTATACACCTCTGCCTAACCTTTTGGAAAATATAGGCGTGATTGAAGGATCAGTTTTTCTTATGGAATAAGCAAATTATTATTATATTTACTAGTTGCCTTTGTTTATGCGCCCTTTAAGCGCTTCAGGGCTTGACATTTTAAATTACTTTGGGTACCTACTTGAGAAAAAATATATTTTACGCAAAACATGGTCTCTTCTATTTTATTCCAACGACCTACTCAATAATAAAAATTGAACAAGCTTAAAATAGTAATATTTTAATGAACGTTTCACTCGTTTCCTTTGCGAGTATTACGGTAAATATCTGAGCATTTAATCAGGTGTAAGGTATCTACTACGATTAATTGCACGGCACTAGTCGTTTCCGCACCGATCCGATAAAAGTATAAACAGATAAAATAATATTCTACTCCTATTTATAATTTCCTGATTCGATCTAGTGAATAAATACCTCAAAGTTTATGATTTGGAGTCAGCATAAAGACAGAAGTAACGAAGAATATTAGGAAGACTATGATATTTTTTATACGGATGATAACACAGTATATAATCATAATTTGATATAATTAAGTACATTTAATTATCTAAATAGTTTGTTTTTAATGTTTAATCAATATATTTATAAACTTTCTATGCTGACTGTATTTGAATAATCACCGGTTGCATTGGTCTAACGGTTATGCACAGCTACTGATCTTCCTGTATTTGATTCATAGGATCATGGTCAACGATAAGGTAACTAAGTTTCTCTGTTAGAAAACGATGACGTCACACCGAGGCAATGTATTGAATACTAGCTTCCGCCCGCGGCTTCGCCCGCTTTTTGGGATAAAAGTAGCCTATATGTTATTCTGATGTATAAGCTATATTACTGTAAATTTCATCAAAATCCGTTCAGTAGTTTTTGCGTGAAAGAGTAACAAACATCCATACATACATCCATCCTCACAAACTTTCACATTTATAATATAAGTAAAAAGTAAGATAACCTAGACTTATTATAGAGCACCCAAGGGCTCGTGGAGTAACAGCCACGATGATCGATCTACAAGGTTATGCTACTCTTGCCGCGGTCAGTCCATGGATAGGTAACCATTCTTTACACATCAAGACCTCCTTGTTCCTCTTGTCAATCTTGTCATACGATTTCTATGACATTCATTAGGAGTAGTCAAACGCCCGAAAGTTAACAACTGGTCAAACCTTAAAATAAAGCTATAAGGCAACATTTTACGTTGTCCATAGCAGCCACTCCATGTAAAATATTGATATTCGATTCAGCCGCTTCTAAAACAGTAGGGACACGGCTAGGCAGATAAATTAGAGGCAGATAGAGGACGGACCATCATCATCAAAATGCATCAGCATTTTTCTAAAAAATAAAATAATCTAATGATTAGATACTCGTAAATAATTGAGTACCTATCGAATATTCTGTCTACGCTTTGCATGCTGTGCCATGAGTAGAATACAGCTAGCGTTTAGAAACAATGAGTGTCAATTATCGCCAAGAAAACTGACATTAAACAGTTTATATACCAAGGAATATGGTCGTGGAACACTACCTTATAATCTAACATGGTAGTTTATGTCGGGAGTCTCATAATAATATTCCAGTGAGCGCGGCTCGCATAACGAAAATTATTTTCATTGCAAAACAATGTAATATCGATTCCATCGAATCGTATCATGGAATATCATATGAAGAGATTTTATTACTCCGGAATAAACTGATACGATCGATTCTCATTACTTTTGTGGTAAAAACTTTGCGAGTTTATGCTCTGTTTTAAATTAATCGTTATTCCGGTCACAAAATTTGAAATTATTCCGTAACATCGCGGTTTTGGATCGGATTATTTTAATCTCATGGGAAACTTTAGTTTGCGGCGTATTTGAAGTGGTTACATTTATTTTGTAAAGGAGTTTAGTTTTGTTTATTGGAATTAGCTCCTTTGACTACATATTGTTTAGTTTGTAATCTACTTAAAATTTTGTTGAAATAATAATATGGCGTTAAAAAATTACGTTGCAATTATGATTAAGAATTACTAATTTGAAATTATCAAAGTGAATTTTATAAATATTTAATGGTGGTCAACTAATCTATATCTTCTATACTAATATTATAAAGAGGAAAGATTTGATTGTTTGTTTGTTTGCATTGAATAGGCTCCGAAACTACTGGACCGATTTAGAAAATTCTTTCACAAGCTACATTATGACTGAGTAACATAGGTTACTTTTTATCCCGAAAAAATGCGCAGTTTCTGTGGGCCACGTAAACGAAGGCGCGGGCAAAGTGCTAGTGTGGATAATAAATATTATGACACCTGTATATAATTAAATTCTATAACTTAAAGGTTTGGATTCCTCTTTTAAATAAAAGCTTAGCAGTAGGTACTAAGGCAATTAACATGATCTCCGATTCGATCTATCGGAATACCCAGAAATACTTTCTACAGAAGCACAGCCGGTACTGTCGATCATCTGCACAAGCCCTAAGTGACCAAAACAAAGGTACACACACGTACACATAAAATTTATTTATTACTGCAAGCGAAACCCGCACGCACGTCTATTTCGTGAGCAAATTTATAGTATGCCGATTTTGCATTATGGACAGTCTGCAACATCGAGCTGTGTTTAGAAATCTGTTTTGTGTTATCGAGACAGATTTAAGATGCGTTGCTGCTGTACCTATTTCATACCGACTTTTTCTTCGCTTTATACGAAGTACTTTTCTATTCCTTTATAATTGCAATAAAAATAAAAGACGACAAATACCACGCTTCTACTGGTTCAGGGACTGTATTTCTTCTTCTGCCTAGCCTTTTCCTAAACTCCTAGGTCGGGCTCGGCTTCCAGTCTAACTAGATGCGGCTGAATATCAGTACATACGTAGAAAAACTACCATCTGACCTCCACAACCCAATTATTGGGTAATACCGGTATTTGAAAGTTAAACCAGTTTCAATCAGATTTTCAGGCTTCTGACTATCCCATAACCAGAAAATACGACAGTGTGTTGTTTTATGACTTTCACGCAGACTGAGTTGCTGGCTGACTAGTTCCATAGGACAGTGTTCAGTGTGAATCATGATTTGTCAACTATATGTATAATATTATGATCTCCACTTCAGGACATAGAATTCCCATACAAACACATTTATGCCTCTTGCTACCAACGCCTCCCTGTGGCTCTTACCAGGTCATCTCTGCATCTGACACAGCGCCTCCCACGCATTGCCCTTTGGTCTATAGTTAGGTAGTTATTTATGAACCTTCCATCTCCGGGGTTATTGTTGCCAGTGTTGCTACCTCAGATCATAGAAGCGATCTGAGGTTGCTACCCATTTCCACTTAAACGAGCAATTGATGAACTACATGTTTCTTCAATGACTTTGTTTCTTTTATAGACTTCGTCAATCAAAATTATGCATTGTGAAGAAGAATATTTAAATCAAATAGTTAATTGTTTCTCTTTTTACCATTACTTTGATATCTTTCTTGATTTTTGTCTATAATTATATTTGTCATCCTTGTGTATTCTTACTTATATCTATCACAAATAATAACAATGCTTAGGTACAACAAATTGACAACAACTACATCATTATTTTCTTAGCCACCGAAAATATAGGTCTTAAATATTATTAATGGCTACTACCTACTTGATGCCGAAATTGATTTATCCAATTAGCAAATATCCTACATTACTTACTAATAAAGTTAGATAACAATTAATATCGATTGGGTTGGGATAAATTCCGAGCTATGATTAGATATTGATAGCTGTATATAGCATTACGTATTATTAGAATATAACTTATCCATGAGAAATTATCAATTTTGTAAGCTTTTAAGCTGAATTTAATGCGAACTGATTAGTGGAAAATTATCTCGTCAAGCAGATTGCAATTCATTATCGATTTAATATTTGAATTTGATGTATGGCTTTGTTCTAAGTTGTAAGAGACAACTAGGAAATAATCAAACATCAACAACATCATACTGAAAAAAGGTGTTGTTAATGTAACAAGTTTTATAATTGTACCTACATCCAAACAGAACAACAATCATATTTATAATTCTGAAACATATTATGGTCTTCCGTTGATTGAGGAACAAGTCAAAGCTTATACATAATTATAATACTGGAACGTTCAATTTAAATTATACCCATTTATTCATTTTTTAAACATATATTTTACATTTTTAAATATTTCTCTAATTAAAAATAAAAATAATAATTAAAAAACATTTAAAAATATAAAAAATAGGGATCCACCGGTATGGGGAGCAGGGTCCAAGCTACCGGCGGTTAGGGCTCCAGAGACAGGAACCTCCTCACAATGCGCGCCGTTTCAAGGAGAACTGCCTTTTGTATCAGGCCCTTGATCCAGCCGCCTAACGAGAGCCTCATAAGATGTTGGTCGAGGCTCTTGGCCATAAGGCCATTGGTCGATACGACAATCGGCACAATGATAGCCGAGTCAACATTCCACATGTCAACAACCTCGTGCGCCAAGTCGAGATATTTAATTTGTTTCTCTTTCTCAGCTTTTACGAGGTTCTCGTCATGCGGGATGGTAACATCGATTATCACCGTGCGGCGCGCCACTCGATCTATTATCACTATATCAGGCTTATTAGCAACAATAGTCCTGTCAGTAATAATAGATCGATCCCAGTACAACGTGACATGGTCATTTTCGAGAACTGGGTCGGGCACATACCTGTAATAAGGTACCTCTGAATCCACGAGGCGGTATTTCAAAGCAAGTTGCTGGTGGATAATCCTGGCTACTTGGTTATGTCTGTGCAAGTACTCGCCGTTAGCCAGACGAGAACAACCTGAAACTATATGTCTGATGGACTCACCCGGACGGTGGCATGCCCGACATATGTCTACCGTCCCGTCCTTCACAATATAATCTCCTGTAGTTGTTCGTCATGACAACCTCGTCCATAATTGCACAGATAAAACCTTCGGTTTCCCCGAAGAGGTCACCGAAGCGTAGCCATGACACGGACGCTAAAAAGTCTGTATCGGGTCCATGAAGGGCCCGATAAAAGCGCCCGTGTAGCTCCTTACTCTGCCATACCTCCCTGCGATCATTAGCACTGAGTACTACAGGTTTGCGCCAGTTCTCTTTAGCCAACGACAGCGATGTGAGCCCCTTGTCCACCGTGACCACATCCCGGTGCATACCCACCTCGGCTTTGAGAAAATATTCTCTGAGACTGCACACCTCACGGTTGTGGAGGGTCTTGGCGTTTAAAAAGCCTCGGCCCCCGCACTTCCGCGGGATGTACAGCCTCATGACCGAGGATCGTGGGTGATGCATCCGGTTTGCGGTCAGCAGTGTCCGGACTCTCCTATCCAGGGCGTCTAGTTCTGTCTGAGTCCATTTGAGTATGCCAAAAGAGTACATCAAGACCGGCATGACCCAACCGTTGAATGCGCGCACCTTATTTCCGCCTGACAAAAGACTGTTAAGTACTTTCTTCAGGCGGCCAAAGAAGCGCTCCCTCAACGATTGCTTCATGTCAGTCCCATTGATGCCCAACGCTTCCGACATACCCAAATACTTGTAGGTTTCGGTTGAGGAGAGGGATCTAAGTTGTATGGAATTCGAAAGTTGGGTGCCCTCGGATTCCATAATCTCTCCTCTCTTTACATGCATGACTGCACACTTGTCCACACCAAACTCCATCCTGATGGCGTTACTGAAGGTTTCAGTTATCTTCAGTAACTCCATCAGTCGTAAGTTGTTGGTGGCAAAGAGTTTCAGATCATCCATGTAAAGGAGGTGGGATATTACCTGACCACCTCTTCTCAACCGGTAGCCCAGCACCGAACCCTCCAGCAGCGTGCTAAGAGGGTTCAAGGCTAAACAAAACCATAGTGGGCTCAGACTATCGCCCTGGAATATTCCTCGCTTGATCATTATTGGTTCATCGGTCCCCCGAATCTGCTGACATCCTGGATAGCGAAGAACCTTACTCCACTGCCCCATACATGACATCAGGAAGGCGCGTAGAGTTGCATCAATTTTATACAACTCCAGTTCCCTCATGAGCCATGCATGTGGCACCGAGTCATAGGCCTTCTTATAATCTATCCAACATGTCGACAGATCCTTCCGGGATCGACGAACCTGTTGGCTAATGGCCATATCAATAAAGAGCAGCTCCTTAGTACCGCGGGACCCGTTCCTACACCCATTCTGAGAGGCAGACATAATGGAATTGAGTTCTATATGGGTGGTAATTTTTGCTCTCAAAATGGATGTAAGAAGTTTATAGACCGTCGGCAAACATGTGATCGGTCTATAAACGGTTCTTGGGTTCCGCGGGACTACCTGATTTATGGAGCAGGTGGGTAACTCCTGTTGTAAGGAACTGTGGTAGCGACCCAGACTCTGGACATATCGCTCTACCCGTCGCTTATACCGACGAATACGGTTCGCCCATGCACAAACCTTCTGCTTCAGGAAGTCGATGCGCTCTGTGACTCGGAACATATATTCACGAGGACTGATTCCAGTCCCCGAGAAAGCCCGCCTCACAAAGCGCATCACTCTAGGCCGGTTATTGCCCTCCCTGAAGCAGGATAGCTTGCCGATGAGTACCCTGGCCTCATCAATACGACGCTCAATCCTGCACTGCCAAGCTAGTGCGGCTGATTTTGGTCGTGTAGCTCTGTCACAGTCTGGGAATTTGACATTAGCTACACGACATGCCGCAACTGCCGCGCAATACAAGATTGAATGTGTATCGAGGAGATCTTCGCTGCTTTCAAAGTAATTAGCAAGCAGCGAATCCAGGGCACGTACCAATGCCCTATTTTTTTTTGTGCATGTTATACCCATTATTATTATAATATAATCTAACTCATTTTCAACAATTAATAAATGTGACGACAACTTTAGCAGGACCTGTCATATCAAAGCAAAAACAGATAATAAACCAAGAAAACACAAGAATAAAGTAATAGAAGACAATGTACACTTTACAGATCTGACAATGAATGAAGCTATTTATCAAGTGCTTAGAATACACGAGTTGTAAGGTCAGCTGAGGTAGACTGGCAGGTGTGATGGTGTTACAAGATAGACCGGCAACAAGTCATTATTCACTACAATCTTAAACTCAGCAATTTGTTTTGTAACTCAAGTGATACTTATGTTTACAGTTTAGAGATGTTTAGGTAAGTGTGAAGTTATTCACGTCTCAATTGTGACATTCTGTTCGATTTTTTTAAACGATTCATTTTTATAAATAGGTGAGCAGTGACAGCCTAATGGTATAACCATGTGCCCCGTCCCAAAGCCTTTTATCGTAAACCTTGATAATTTAATGTTACTCAACGAACTGTAAGGCCAGCCCCACATTGGATACGTTATCGTACGAATTTGACTCGTACAAAGACCGAATACGCACGATCCATCCCTATCCTCCGAATACTGTAGTAAAGTAACTCGTAGGCACAAGCTAGTCGTGCGTGTACGCGCGTATACCTAGTTCCGACGCCAACGACCGAAATGTTATAAATACAATATGAATATAGAAATTAATATTAATTTGGTGTACGGCCACAATTTTTTACGGGATCAAAGTGAATTCGTCAAAATCATCTCCTTTTAAATATTTTTCACGCACACCGCCATAGTCTTTGAATCAGAGAAGAATTAACTAGCAGATATAAATGATTCGTTATGATGATAACACCAGTCACAGGTCACAGTCACTACTGGCATTTCAACGGAGAAAACGCAACCACTGTGTGCGCTTAATTCGTACATCCAATAACGTATGTTTACATATTACGTAGGTACGATATAAATTCGTATCCAATGTGCGACCGACCTAAGATTTTATTAATATTATATAGATACTATGAGATCACACGTGGGTCATTAAATTAAGCAAATCAGTATAAAATAACTTTATCGGCTTTATTTGCTACTTCGAAAGTACCTAATCGTCTTCTCACTTCATTGCTTACATTTCGCTCGTGTGACGCTAACGTCGAAAGAAATAGCTTCTGGTTAACTCAACCGATTTATTATATCAGAACTATTTCTGACTTTACCTCACAGAAAGCCAAACAGACATTCATTTATGAAACCTACAAATTAAAACTAGTACGGAACATAAAATATCGTTCATAATAGTTTTTCCAAAGTTGAAGCTTTGTTCTAAACAGCAAGAGAATTTATTACAATAAAATGCAAGCCTGCACTCGGAAATAAAGAGGGTTGTGCATCGTAAACCTCAATGATACACGGAGGCATCTGCCAATAAAATAAAACCTATGTGTTGGGAACTTTCAGAACGTCTCTATTTCCCATCGCAACTTGCTCGAGTAAAATAGACAAATTCTATGATGTCATTTTTTACGTCGTTTTTTTGATTTATTGGTAAAATATAAGGGTCATATTTGCATGTACGTTTTTTTACGCTCACAGCGCACCCGATAACGTATGCCTTTGCGATATAAATATTTATGTCGGTACTAATCTAATACCTACATATTGTACACATGAACACAGTTGACAATAATTTTAATTAATATAATTTTATGTTATTTCAATCATTCCTAAATTATTATATCAGGTAATAGATAATAATCAAACCTCTCCCATAAATTAAAAAGCCTATAATATATTATACCTAATAATAATTATCAATAATTCTGTCCCTGCCTTCTCAAGCGCGCTTATTAAATTATTTCCCAATTTTTTTTTCGAGCAGCGAATTCCACAGTTATTTTCGTTAAATCTATAAACGCGATTAATTCGAGGAAGGAAGTAGGTAATAATTAGCTTCCATGAAAAACGATATCGGTAATAAAACTGCTTCAATATAAAAATAATCTAGTTGGTTTTACGACGTAATAAAGTATCTTGAAAATTTCCTACTCATCTGTTAGACATTTCTCTCACAACTCGGGTCGAGTTTGAGTGTAGGCGAGAAACCTTTTGTAATAAAATATAATGTCAATGTATTATTGTTTGTGTATATTTGATATTGTATTTTATTGGTACAGTTTGACGACGAAAGGCACGATGGCGGACGTGCCTTCTGTGCTCATAGAGTCGCAGGATAATATTTCTTAACTGTACCTACTTTAGTATTTTTACAAAAAAAAAGATATCCAAGCATATAGGAAGACTTTTTAATCTCCATTCAAATTAAAATATTAAGATCTTTTGAAGATATAGGAAGACTTTTTAATCTCCATTCAAATAAAATATAAAGATCTTTAAAAATTATAAAATACGTGTTTCTTATTTTAATGTCATTCAGTAAGTAATCATCTGTCGTGCGTAATACATAATATATGTAGGTATTTTACGTTTAACTAAATAAGCATGCACAATTCGGAAAATTTCGGGATAAATGTTTTCTTATGCCGTTTGGGGTTAAAATCCTGGGGCCGTGGGGTCCGAGTGCTCATCTCAGATCGCAAAACGATTGGTTGACACTTCCCGTGACCAAAGGGCTGGCTATTACTTTGGCCAAAGTTAAAGCATTGCCATACAACGTGGAAATGCCGCCAGTCTTTTGGGCATGGTACCAGTTCACTGCGATGCGTAAGAATTTTTTGACGCTCTTTAGTTTATTTTATAATTTAAATAAAATTATTTTAATGTATTTTTTTTTTGTAAATAAAACTGTATATAATATATATTAAATAAATACCTCGAATAAACTTATACCAATCTATTTTTTTGCAAAAATAGTGTACCTATTTGTTTTTAAAAATGGCAGAGAAAAAAACAAGCCAAAATTGTAGCCGAAGTGAATCAAATTTATTTATCTCTGATTCAAAAAGAAATCCAATAAGCTTTCATTTATAAATACACACACTGTGTGTACAGTGTGTGTATTTATAAATGAAAGCTTATTGGATTTCTTTTTTCTCTTGGATGATAACAATGTCCAATATAGACGGAGATGGGCTGGATGCTTAGAAAAGTAAAATTAGATTGGATAACATGAAAATAAGACCTGACTATCATACCTACCTACTCTACAAAGCGATGAAATACTATAATATGTACTTTTATATCATTCTTGTAGTCATAAAAATCATTAAATCGAAGTTAGCTGTATGATATTTAAGTCCTTAAGTACTAAGTACTTTCAAAAGCGGAGTTGTACATTAAAATGATTTATTGTAGCTGCATATTGTACTTTGAAAGCCTAATGTTGGTATACAATTGCGTTTTGGCTCCGTAGTAAAAACATATAATATTTATCGTGGGCTTCATTATACAGCTTACAATACATATTGCCATAATATTAACCACTTCAATCAACTTAAAAACACTCTTTCGGACACTTAGGGCCGTAAGATCAATTGTAGCTTAAACCACAAAAGAGAGTTTAATTTCCCGTCTTCGATTGTTTCTTAGTGTTTTTGTATTAGAACACTAACGAAGACTGGAGATTAGAGTCTCTTCCGTGGTTTAAGCAACGATTGATCTTACGGCCCTTAGTGACTTTCCCCATGGAAAAGTAAAAGTAAAAAAAACTGGACAAATGCGAGTACGACTCGCCCCCTGAGGGTTCCGAAATATGCAATAGCTCCATCTATGCCGCTATTACATCATAGTAGATAGGTATCATATCTTGATCATAGATGGCGCTATTGCATACTTCTAGTGGCGCCATCTACAAGCAAATGGCTCTACTCATGGTCATGACAAACGGACAACAAAGTGATCCTATAAGGGTTTCGTTTTTGTTTTTAGGTTACGAATCCCCAAAAATGAAGGAAAGCCGGTAGGTAGGTACAATAAAACAGTAAAGGTACGAGTTCGTACCCGACTACAGACAACAGCAGCAGGCGACCTGTCGCCGCGACACTACTGTTTTCTATGTATTTCTATGAAGACGACGTGGTTGTGATTCAAAATGTTCATTTTCAGAACGTATTCACGCGCTGCTGAGTATCTAAGCATCTATGTAACGCCACTCTAAACGGTCATGTTGTCTCACCTCACCATGCTGAATGTCGAAGGGGGCTACTACGATTTTCTTACAAATCTGGGGTGAAGATTTGTAAGAAAATCGTAGTAGCCCCCTTCGTCGCTTCTTCGTCGTAGTGATAAAAACATGAAAAAAACCTTAAATATCTACAGCTGCACAGTTTGCAGTGTGTATAGGAGCACACTGCAAACTGTGCAGCTGTAGATATTTAATGCTAAGCGTAAAGTCTCATGTACCTACTTGAACACTAGTTTTCTCTCATGCAAAGTTTTAAATAAGATAATACAGTTTTTGAACGTAATAACCGTCTCCGGGGATCCGCAGGCACACTCGCATTCTCTGATGTTCCGTACATACTGAGAATATTAATGCGGTACGCTATTCTTTGTGAACGCTTCCAAACGCTCATTCTTACAAAATTCCAGCCAAAAGACGCCGCCTGTTATGATAATCCGTCACGTTTTGTGAAAAATTACCTAAACTACTGGATGTTAGGGTAATGTAGACTTAACGTAGGTATATCTGCCAAAATAAATGGATCAGAAAAAAATAATTGGTATACTTTTACGATTCTATAGGTATAATTGAAGCTATTTCGACGCGAACGAAGCTATTTCGAAAGAGCTTTTAGGCAAAGAAAAATTCGCACTAGCATTAAACAAGTGTATTTTATAGAAAGATGTTTATAAAAGCCAGTGTATTTCATGTAACAAATCACAGCTCACCTATAATTTACGTCCTCCATACAAATACATCCGAGAGATGCACTACCTACAAATTATCAAATCATAAATCTTCCCAAACACACAGACAGTGTCCCGCATATCAATACGAAACTGTAAACTTAACAACTATTTGCAATTCAATTCATGCAAAATTTATCGTTGAACGTCGAAACGCTTCATTGCGCGTCTATACCGAATGTAAATACGAAGTACGTTAGTACCTAGTACCTCACTAATGCTTTAGAAGACAAGCTCAGAAGCTCACTTAGGCCGCATTTAGCGAACCTAAGGCCACCGAGCCTCTGAGGTTAGGTTCTTAATTAGCCATCGCTCGCAGCTGACCGCTTGGAAGTGCGATCTAGGTGCTCTTATGCAAATACCATTATATTACCAACAAGCGAAGATGAACTCTACTACCTTAACATACGAATCTGTATGCTTAGATTTGTGTAATCCTTGCGGTTGGGTGATGGGTGACATTCACATAGAGCATGTACACACATCAAAAGTATCTAGGGATCAACATATATTTTTGCAATAACTTTTCTCCTGATTGATATTAATTAAAATTTTCTTTAAGGATTCATCAAATAAAGTGTTTTCGTTTGTCACAGTAACGATAAACCAAGTCACCTTTGCATTAATAAAGAAATTTGCCATTTTCCTAATAAAGGGATTTTTGACATTTGAACCACTAACATTAAAGTTCGAAAAAAAGACTGAAATAACAGTTTTCTTTAAAATTTTATTGGGTAACTTAAACAATTAATAATCCGTGTTTCTACCGCGAACACTAACAACACAAGAACATCGGTTTGGCATACTCAAAATGAGTTCATCCAAATCACGCTGTGGAATGGCCGCCCATGTTCGTTGCAACAACAAAAAAAGGTCTTCTTGCGACTGGATACCCTCCATATTCGGCAGAGCTCTTCTCTGTAGCATATCCCATGCATGCTCAATCGGGTTCAAGTCTGGCGACTGAGCAGGCCAGGGCAGGACATTGATGTTAGCTGCGGCGAGAGTCTGTCTTACAACTCTTGCGGTGTGCGGTCGTGCATTATCATGCATTAACTGAAATAAGGGACCGATTTGCACTTGTAGAGGAACGATGACGTCTGATACAATCGTCTCAGCATAAATTTGAGCGTTGAGGTTGCCTCTGATCCAAATCAACTCAGTTCTTCCGCCGATCCAAATACCCGCCCATACCATGATGGTTCCACCACTATAAGGATGGACTTCCTGGCAGGATTTTAATCGCTGTTGGCGTCCAGGGGTTCTCCAGTGTCGTATACGTCTTGTATCTGGTCTCATACCAAAACGAGACTCATCAGAAAAGCACACGAAACGCCATTGTTCTTCTGCCCAATTTCTGTGTTCAAGAGCCCATTGATATCGAATTCTACGATTGTGCATTGCTATAGGTGGTACCCGTAGCGGTCTTCGGGAATGAAGGTTCACTTCATGCAAGCGGTTTCTGACTGTTTGGTCGCTAATTAAGTTCCCTGAAGAGTGATGAAGCCTCACGGCTAACATCATGGCGGTTATTGTTGGAGCTCTTCGAGTTAAGATTTGAATGTATCGGTCTTGTCTCCGTGTGGTGCAGCGATACCGTCCTCCATGGCGCTCAGCCACGGTACCAGTGCTTCGGTAACGTGTCCAAAGTCGACTGATAACACTCTGACTTGTATTCAGAGCTAAAGCTACAGTACGTTGCCGGGAACCAGCTTCTATCATTCCCACGGCTCTGAGCATTTCTTCCCTGCTTAAATGACGTCGCCGCTCCATAATAACGTTGGTTTTAATCAGTAGTAGGGAAACAGTAGCACTAATAATGTCTTCAATGCGTTGTATGTTTTTATAGGGAAAATATTGACAGCTTATTTTCATCTTTTACTCGAATTTGATTGAGAGTTCCTGATTCAAATTATGAAATGCACCAAAAAGGATCCATATAAATTTATAAAATCATAAATTTATTACAAAGCCACATCTCAATCTCAAGAAATCCGCATAAAAATGCTTGATCCCTAGACACTTTTGATGTGTGTAGTTCGAACTGTTTGAAGGCAACGAGCTATCGATAGGAAATTGGGTGCGAACTTGTCAATATTTATGTAGAATGAAAATAATTTAACTCTATATAATTTTGCAATTGAACCGACTTTGAGCTGGTTGTGATTATAGCAAGCATAATCAAATTATCGTAAAATAATGTTGTCCATGTAAACAATTACATAAGTAATTAGCTGAAGTTAAATGGAAAAGTAACCACTGGTAAAATCAATTTTGTTGTTGTATAAATAGTTCCTGAATTAAATGAGGTTGGTTAATTTTGAAATAGCGGAGTGGCAACAATTTTATTGAGGTTTTAGTTATATCGTTCCAAATTAACGTACATCTAACTAAAAGTTGAATAAAATTAATTGGAATTTAGTCTACGAGTATAGTTATACAGGGTGGCAGGTTAAACAGTGGTAATATTTTAAGGGGTCATTGTACTCATCATTATGAACAACTTTTATTATGGGACCAACCCTGAAATCGCGAAAAAAAATCAGCTGTTCCATACATTTTGTTAAGTTATGAGAACATAAATGTATGGAACAGCTGATTTTTATTTTCGCGATTTCAGGGTTGTCCCATAATAAAAGTTGTTCATAATGATGAGTACAATGACCCCTTAAAATATTTCCACTGTTTAACCTGCCACCCTGTATAAATGTAAAAGTAAAAAAGTGATGACGATGTAAAAGAATAAAAGCAAGTCACGACAGTAAAGTAAGTTACGAATGGAAAATATAAAACTTAGATATAATAAAACAATGGAGACGTAGTTGTACCTAGAAGTGTTTATCGCAACACATTTCTCCGAAGCGCTAAATATAAGATTAGCCCACATGATTTACGATACAAAACTAACGCGAAAAGAAGAACAAACAGAAAGTGTAATATCAAATGTATTTCTAAGCATAATTACTGAACAATGTGAACAAAATTTATGCTCGAATGAAATCTCTATGAAATACGGTATGTCTGCTACGTCAGGCGGTAACAATGAAATGTTTATTATCTTTTTACTTGTGATTTATTGCACATATATTTCCCTTCTAGTGCTTCGGTAGACGACTGAATTCAATTTGCTTAATATCTCAATTTTGGGATGATTTTAATTAAAGTAGAAACTGAATTTAACGGGTATAAAATATAGTGGTATGAATAACGTTTATCCAAACTCTGATTAGTAATATATTTTGTAGGTAATTTTTTTGTAAAGTACGAATAGGTATTTAGTTTTAAAGCATTTAGTGATAACCAAAATATATCTTAGGTACCATAGTTTAAATGAACTTCATAAATCTTTAGAGAAAACTAAACAAATACCTATTAGAAATCGCATTCACTGATTAAGATGTAAACTTTTTACTAAAAACTTATCGAAAATAATTATAATTAATCTGACATAACAGACATGGTATTTCTGTTATTTTTTCCTGTTTCAAATGCCTACTGGCTTCTAAAATAACATTATAAAAGTTAATAAAAAATATTATGACAAACCGGTCAAGATCGAATATTTTAAATAAAAAGATTCCGTGCTACTTTACGTAGGTATAACTTTCAACACAAACTCGATGTAAATATTTATTTTTCTTGCTTTTCATTTCACCCTCAACCTAACTTTATACTGTGATAATTCACTAAAATGCATATGGAATACACATTTGAGGTAGAGTAGGTACGTACTTCTGTTAATCTAACATGATTTTCTTTTGTTTTATACCTATCCATTTGCGAGTCGTAACTAAAAATGAAATATTTATACCTACATATCTCATTTTTAGTTACAACCAACAAATGTACGTAAATACTTTAAAAACAGTCATGTTAGATCTACCTACCCTAAAAATAAAGCTTCAATTTAAATTCCGTAGCGCGGACCCCTAATAAAAGATTAAAAACTACCGCGTCTGATTAATTCAACTCTAATTTAAGCTTCAATGTTATTATTAGATTACTTAATGGATAGGTAAGTATTGCCAAACAAATGCCTTAATTTATTTTTCTTGCCGTTAGATGTCAGCCGAGTTTATTAAGATGCTAATGTATTTTTTTCCGCTCTATACATTATTACATTTTTTATTTGCCCTCTTTATGAGACAAGCTCGATTATTGATTTTTTGCTGGAACTTTATTTAATGACTTCAGAATATATGTCGCAATTTTTGAGTAAAAACTTACTCGTGTAGCATCAATCATTTTTTTCTGATGCACGATGGAAATGAATTACGGTCTAAGTGTGCTCGGTGTTGCGTGGTGAAAAAATGTGTGAAAAATTACCGCGATTACGAGTAATGACGGAACGATGTAATGTGTTTCGGTAGTTACAACAAACATTAGACTAAGCGTATTGCTCCGAGCTTTGTTACCATTTCTCACGTTATTATCGCTTATTCCTCCTACATCATTACACAATTATCTTTCTACGAAACAAAAGAAGATTGAGCGATTACGAACAAAAACTATCTCCATCTTTCAATTTCCGCCTAATTGCTCATATAAATACGGGTTATTATTAAAACTCGTAATAATCACTACCAAAAATTTAAAGCCATACAGAGCATACGTAATTAGCATTGAGTAAGCCAGATTGGGAGCAGGGGCAATACTAAAAAACAACAAGATAAAAAGGCGGCCTATAAAGCCGCTCGAATAAATATTGGATCGTACTAATTATCATAAAAGTACATCCTTGCTTTAGTCGTGAGCCCATTACCGAATAGCTGTCATTAAGAGCGTGCTTCGATAAGCGCAGACTGAGTAAACGCCACCCACGGCGCATGCGTCGTACAAGCTTGTAAACTGGAATTATACTACTGTTAAACATCCTAGGAACGCTAAAGTAATCTTATCTGATTACCAATGAATACATATTGGCAGTAAGTGGCCATATCGTTAATATTTTATACCAATTATAGTGCACTATAAACTTGCAAGCATAAAATATAATGGCAGTATAGCTAAAGACGCCTCTTAATTTTCGTTTTACCAGAAAGTGAGTAATTTATGTTTATCAATATAATTTTGCGAGCAATGATTTCTTAATTTTATGTTCCCGGGTGGCTGTTCTGAAGATGCGTTCCAAACGGTAGCTTTAGTTTGAATCGTAAAATAAATTCCATCAGTTGGACCCTCATAAGATATTCAATAACGAAGTTACTGCGTGTGTGGACGAGGTCTATGAATATTCACGGGTGTTCGATTCAAATAAGAGGATTTAACGGTTTGAAACGCCACTAAAGAGCGCAGATTACTGGCTCAAACAAAGTTGGAGATAAGAAAAAGTGATGTGCAAAAGTTAACGCATAAATTTCTATGTGGAACGTCTGGTCTCGTCTGCCACCGATCCACCAGATTATCCTACTTCGACAGTTCGACACAAGTTTTTCGGTTGAACTTTGAATTATGCAAGAACCTTTACTGGATAGAGATGTCGAGACCTCTGAAGACGTAAAATGGTTTCATCAAAACTTGTTTTGTTATCAAGAATGTTCTTTTTTGTTGCGAGTTGTGACCCTGTTGAATAAGGGAGCAATGTGTTACAACTTATGAAATGTTGCGATTTCGAACGTCACATATTGTTGCAAGTATTGTTTACACTTGCAGATGATATGCAAAGCATTTGGTGCCAACAATGTAACAATACAATTCGAATGCAAAACCTTTGTATAATTTGTTTAGGTTTCTGACTGAATGTAGAACTTCTGATATTTAATCAGATGCTTTTTCTACCCAATATTACATAACAATATAATCCAAGGACAGTCCCAACACTTCACGTCTATCTCTGAGGTTGTAACCGTCTATCATCTAAAAAACAAACTATTCGTTGTACCAACAAAGGAATTCGTTCAGGCCAGAACGATTTGATGGTAAATATTAGTTTTGTCCATAGATAATAGATTTTTTGTTATTAAATAAAAAATAATTATAGGCTGGTAGTTCGGTTTTTATCAAGTAAGTTTAGTAATAATGTCGTCACGATAAAAATCAATTGCAGAAGTAGCTTACCTCGGGAGCTGGTTGTAATAACAGTGCGCGTCGGCCGCGGGCGGTGCCGACTCCGGGCTTTAATCCATGGAATATTCTGAAACTATTTGGATACTTTCAAATGCTTCTACCTACTTTTTCTAAAACTACAGTATTCACAGTATCTGGAATATTTTGCGGGTTACCAGAAAAAATATTATTGCAAAATAGTTCTTCGTCAACTATGAGAACCGTGTCCATTCATTTTTTTTTCATTATGATATCAAAACGTCAATCAGATGCAATTGGAATAACAAAAAGAGCAACTCAGTAGAATTCACAACTGGTATTTAATTAAATATTGAAGAAAGTATTAAATTAACTTCAAAATGCACTCAAAATTTTTTATTCAATGTTAATTGAACGAGGTATATGTATGCATACCTAATTCAA
This sequence comes from Thalpophila matura, assembly GCA_948465475.1. Classification (NCBI taxonomy): domain Eukaryota; kingdom Metazoa; phylum Arthropoda; class Insecta; order Lepidoptera; family Noctuidae; genus Thalpophila; species Thalpophila matura. Next base: position 9,327,079 of record OX419190.1, on the reverse strand, counting down.
TATAACCTTTAAGTTACCTACATCAGAGAATAGAACAAATGGTTACAAATATCAGTTCAACTTATTATTATAGTCTTATGGGTAGATTTTATTATAAAATACAACCAAACTCATTACGAATTCCTCCCAAATAACCAAAAAAAAAACTAAACAAAATTAAAACTAAACTCGAGTCAGATTTCTGATAATCACCATACAGTTTAAAGAGGAAAAAAAAGTGTTGCAGAATAACGCGTCCGATCCGAGATTAAATCGCTACGACTTTTAGCCATCGATCGGACAACAATTAAGATGGTGTAGGTAGAAATTTTAGTAGCGACGCCTTTTTAGAAAACCATTCGCCCGAACGCTTTTGGTGTTCCCAAATTACCGGGTAGGTAAGGTTTTTACGGATCAATTTTATTTATGAGTTTAATCAATATTTTTTGAGCTTACGACATTTAAAACAGTTCGTGTCGTAAAGATTGCTTTGTTAAGAGATTTGTGGCCGTAATCAATGACAAAGTGTTCATATTTATTAAACCATATAAAGTTCCAACGAGTGTTTGATTTTTTCTGTATTATCCTTTTCAAACCTGTTTATCAGTAAAACTTGGCGGTTTAAAGTTCCATGTTAACCTTTTTTAATTCTCCATAAATAGTCCCGTTGCGGTGGTCACTTTATCATTATCCATAGTTACGAGGACATGATCATTCTCATATTTAATATTAATTCTTCTTATTTTCCCAGCAATTGCAGCAATTATGTTCATCTAAATGTACGAATTAAATTGAATTAAAGTATGTACACCATAATTGTATTTGTGATTTAAAGTATATGGTAACTGACTTTAATTATATTGCCGGTTCTTATGATTATTTATATTTTTAATACTTTCGTTGCAATTATTTTAATATCTGCTTCAATGAACTTGTTTAACGGGCATGTGGGTAAACGGTTAATTATATTAGCATATTATAATTCTGTCACAAAAAGCCTTGAGTTGGCTACCATAAACAGTATTGGAGTTAAATTAAATTACATGGACTTACGTGCAGAGCATTTTAATTTAACTTTTGGGCTCTACATTCAATAAAACAAACATAACCAGTTTATTGTAAAGCATAATTAGGTGGGTATATTAATAATAAAAAAAAAACTGTAAAAAAATACATCATGAATGACTCATATCACTATTAATATCAACAAAAATTAAACTAAACCTGTTTATAAATAATAAATACTTACTACGAGAAATGCCTATTAGGTAGGTACTAAATTAATACTCGAATAAGTGCAACGAAATGTATCTACGATTTGAGTAACATTGCATCTAATAACCACGCAGGACACGTCAACATCCATCGAAATAAGTAGAGAGGCGTGAGTGAATAATTTCCCCTGATTTATGTATATCGTCTCTACGCAACCGAGTCCTGCCTCATTACGGCCTGACGTTGAATGATGATCAGAGCACGAAGAAAAATGCCGTGTTTAACCATCCGACGTTTATGATTTAATTCCTATTGGCAAAAAAGTGCGACGAATTGAGGTTGAATGACCTTTGGACGGCTGCACTGCACACTGTCGACTTTGATTAGATGCGATCGAGGGTGCGATAATCTTATGGAGATATATGTAAGTCCTAAGGACTGTTAGGTAGTTTGGTTGTTTACGCAGCTGAGGAGTCCCACACCTTTGGATTAACTGGAGATACGTACATGTTTCGCTTTTGTGACTTACTTTATTTAAATAGCTTTTGCGATTCCAGCTCATTCTCTTATATCCTTTAGCTACAACATCAACTTTTTTTGACGACTCTGAAAATGTCCATTTCGTTTTTTGTTTCGATTTTCATTCATGTAAACTCTTCAGCTGTTATTTTTTTATTTATTTAGAGCACCTACTTTAATCGGTATTAAATAACCAAACCATAATTACGTCGTCTTTTCCCGTTAGCATTGTCGGTCGCAAGCACGACCGCTAAGCAGGAAGTCCCAAGTTCTGGGTTTAATCCCCAGGTCAGGCAGGATCAGCATTAGAAAAAAAAATCAGTAGCAACTGGGAGTCTAGTTTTCTACCTAGTTAATAGCAATAGACTAACCCTCTATTATATGGGGCTACATTTATTATAATAATTATAAATTAAACATGATTAATATTGGCGAAATGCGAATTTAAGTAGGTACTATACCAGTATACGCCTCTGTCTAATGTTTCAGAAAATACAGGCGTATTGTTATGTTACGAGTATTTTAAATAACTACTTTTAGCCACGGCTTCGCTCTCCTGGTTGTAAGGAAACATAACGGATTTTTATTCCACAGGAACTGTTCATTTTTCGGGATAAACGTCTAAAGCCTCATTTTCCGGCCCATAAACTATCTCTATGCAAAAAATCATGTCAATCCTTTACACCGTTGCTGTATGAAAGAATGACAAAGCAACTTACATATTTTCGCATTTATAATACATATTAGTACGGAAGCAGGGATAGGGATTAAGTAATCCTACGTAATATTTTTCATAATGTTTTGATACAACATAGTGATGGTGATCAACAATGTTTTTACTTAATTCCAATTCGCCGGCGGCAATTTGCCAGGATCCGTATAAACTAATTAATAATCTAGGTCGGTTGTGTACGTAGAGATTTTGATGTGTAGTGTGTAGGTGTATTGTGAATTTGTGATGTATCAACAATCTTGTATCTATATTTTTATTAATTTGTAGATAAAATCTCTTGTAATAAGTTGATTACAAGTTGTGAAAAATCTCAGGTATGCAACAAAGGATTGCTGAAATACAAAATGCAATTTTATTTAAGATAGTTTCAAGAAGACCTTTATCCCATTGCTTTATTTACAAATATTTGGGGTGATATTTAATTAAAGTATTTTGATTGCATCATGTGTAATTAAGTACCTACGTAGATACTTAATTACACATGATTTTCGTTTGAGATTTTTTTCAATGAATGACTTACTTATTTTTGACTTGCTTTTTGATACCGTAAATTATGCAGGTATCCCAAATAAAACAAAGTAGTTACATAAGCTTGCATTAATAAGGCTTAAACCACAAGTCTTATTATTTTGAAACAGATGTGTCTATATGGCTACTTAATATGTAATAAACTATAGAGTGATACACACCCGACAATCGCATTATAAAATCGCGCATCTAAGTCGCCATGTGTGCGCGCTCCCACACATTCTAGGGTCGGCTCCGGGCGCGGGTGTGTGATAGTGTTTTGTTTCAATTTAATGCCCTGTTTGCGTTAACAGTTTGAAATTGAGTCTATTCTAAAACTAATTTGTACACGAATAAATTTCTTGATTTGTTTTCAGTGGAGCCGGTTAATTTTCTATTATCTCTGTTTGGATTTCATAATAGGTAGGTCTATTTATTGCGTTTCTATTGTGTAGGTTGTTATCACGAATAAGTGCTGGAAATGTTTGATACAGAATTAAGTAAAATATTCATAGTAGGTACCTAATTAACTTCTCCTGTAGTATAATCCGTATAGGAGTTAAAAAAAGAGCTAGAACAGAGGCAAAGTAAGCACAAAAGATTTTTACTGAACACAGAAACCAATATACTTTCAAGGTAGGGTTCTTTTTTCACAAAATACGATATGGTCTACAGTAAACTTCAATCGGGTCGCACGCCCTCAACGGCCCTAGGTTTGAATTTCCAAGTCGAGCCTAATTAGCTTTTTACTTGCTATTGACTTACACTTAAAGCTGTGCTTAAAGGAACTAATTAAGCACGCAGCAACGTTGCCTCGTCCATATCGAAAGATTCAGGCTCAGCGCCGATCGACTACCGAATGAGACGATTTACAAAGATTTGGTGTTAAGTTACTAGCATAATTATTTAATCATAATTATCATCTGTATTGTTTGCCCAAAAACGTTGGTCATTTTCAACCTTGCTGGCGACTTTATTTCATTTTTTAACTTATTATTTACTCTCGCTTTCTCTATAGTTCTTCATCGTTGAGGTCTTGATACCTTTGTTGTCTTCTCACAGAATAACAGACGTAGGTACATATCTGTTTAATGCTAATATTATTCTTAGAGCAAATTGCCTCATTATATACCGAACCCAGTTTCAAACTAAAAGCTAGTTATTTAATTCAAAAACCTTATACGTACAAATAAAATCTTTGTCTTAATCACCACATCGGACCTTTTTTGTTGAGACGAAAACAATAAAAGTGAACCGTTTGCACTGTCTGCCATTTTCAGGAAACGGATGTTAGCCGGCGCGTCCGGTATCGTTCGAGGCACTATGCCAACAGCCCCCGTGACGAACGTATTGGCCACAGAAAAGAAAGAAACGTTTAATTAATGTGGAATATTATTTCGGAATGTTTTTTGCTTAATGAATCGTTAATATAGGTAACTTACATAATTCGTGTGAGTAGGTACGTTCATCTCGTCTCGATAATTTGCCAAATTGATAACTTAATGTTTTCCTATCAGTCAAAATAAAATAATTATAAGTAAGTTGGTAACTGTACCAACTTACTTATAATATAGTTACAAGGTTTGCTTTTCGTTGTGCGAGATAGGTAGGTACTGACCTATCTCACACAACGAAAAGCAAACCTTGTAGGTTCAGTATAATTATAAGTAATTAAGTATAAGTACTTACTTTTTGTCACTATCCACAGTTTTTTTTTGTTCAGTTTTTATCCGATTTATGCAACATTCTAACACATAACAAACACATTTTAAAAAACTCACCACATTCTTTTATCAAGCAGTCGGGTACCTACAATGAACAGTATTCGATATAAGTAATAAGTTGCACATTAGGTCACAAACTATTAAGATATTGGATAAAGGAACGTGAGGTGCATCTTACTTATCTCTATCTGTTGCATGCGCTTCACGTTTTTCATTAATTTTATAGGTACCTACTTTTTATTGTAGTCATTTTTAAAATCATGTTTTTTTTTATTTATATATTTACTTTTTAATCCATATTATTGCATTATCATCCAAATTACATAGGTATACCAAATTTTAGCCTAGTCCGATGACAGACAGACAAGAAAGCAAGTTAATTAAAACGTGGTAATAAAAACACACCACATTCCTTTCCAGGCAGTCGGGTACCAACAAAGAACAGTACCTAGTTGACATAAGTAGCACATTAGGTCACACAAACTATTAAGATATTGGATAAATGAACTTTAAGGAACTGATTAGGATTATTGGCGATACTGTTTGTTGATGAAACCACGCTAAGTGTAGGTACCTACTCGGAAATAATCTAGCACGACAACTGACATGTTTTCTCATGTGTTTTGTCTAATTACTAGATAAAACGTAAGAGAAAACTAAATAGTATTAAGAGGACTATCATTATTTCCACAATATCAACTTAAAATGGTCTTTTAAATTCTTGCAGGTCAACTAAGATTCCTTTTTAGACCCACTCACCTAAGTAAATAAATCCCTGGCTTTGCGGAACCTTTTTTTCAAAGACAGAATTCATAGGTAGGTACATAATACAAAGTTCTGGATTCTAGTTGTACGGTACTCCAACCACATTGTCGTCGAAGCAGCGAACCGCACCCGATACTATTGTGTTTTGTTGACTATATCTAGTATGGAACTATGCGTCATATCTATCGAAAATGTTGTTTCAAGTTTTCACTTGAAGTTCTTTCGTTAGTTGGTTTCTATTTTCATAACAACCATTATATAAGAAACAAATTGTTGTAACAATACAATAAAAACTACGAGTATTTTATACGTATCTAAACATATTTTTGAAGTAAAGACTGCTTTGTTGGTCTAGTGGTCGCAAGCGTACCTACAGCTCCGCGCAAACGTGCCACCGACCATAGCCACCGGTGGCCAGCGACAGTGTCATAACACACTTTTTCATATATTTTGTACTAGCTTTTGCCCGCGACTTCGTCCGCGATTCCGTCGTTTTTCGTAAAAAAGTAGCGTATGTCCTTCCTCACGGTTCAATAGTTTTGATGTAACAGACAGATTAACTTTCGTTTTTTAGTACGGAAATATAATATGTCAATCCACAATACTGTTAAAAAATATCGCAATAAGGAACCGCAGAATATTATTACTAATAGCTGTGCCCGCGACTCCATCAGCGTGTAACTCCTTGTGTGTAATACAATCAGAAAGCTCCGAACTGCTAAGCTATCGGGAGTTACATGTGTTATTGTGAGTCAACCATAAAAGATAGACATATGCTGTTATGGGATATATTTTAGATAATTTTATGTAAAACATTTCCGTCATACATGATTTCTATGTAGCTTTAACCATTAAGGCTGCACACGCGACGGAAGCTTAAAAAATGGAGTAACTTCTCCCGTTTTCCCAACATTTCTCTTCACTGCTCTACTCTTAACCTGCCCAGGAGTATGAAAAATAATTGTACCAAGTTTCGTTCAAAACCGTCGAGTAGTTTTTGTTTCTATAAGGAACATACAGACAGACAGACAGACAGACAGACAGATAGACAGGCAAAAATTTTACTGATTGCATTTTTGGCATCAGTATCGATCACTATGATGATCGATACTGATGTCTGATAGTTATTTTGAAAATATATTTCATGTACAGAATTTACCTCTCTACAGATTTATTATAAGTATAGAAGATAGACGCACCGCACACGTGTAGCCGGTGGCGGCCACTCGCTAAAGCAGTGTCCGCGTCTCACCACTTGTGTTCGCTGCGAGCCATACAAGACGCCAACTCCCGCCACTGTCACGCTGCTTCACCCCCGCGTAGTAGGTTAGAGAGATCTCTCTCTCTAAGTCTAAGAGTGAGATAAAAAATGTGGTGGGTTTCGAACACCGGTGGCTGTCGCGCACGTCAGCCACTATTACAAATGTGGCGGTAGCACGCGACAGCCACCGGCGGCTGTAGTCGGTGGCCCGTTTGCGCGGAGCTTTACTGCCGGGGTCTTGTGTCCGAGTCAGTCAGTGTTATTGGTTTTTATAAGGAAATCACTAGCAGCAGCCCGGAGTTTGGATTTGTGCGTTGACGACAATAAGCTCGCTCCTTCTATTATATAATAACTGACAAAATGTGAGTGTAATCCCCGCCTACCTACTCCTTCTGAAGTTTAAAACTGGATCTAAGTATAAGAAATTCGTGTTCTTAATTTAATAATAAAAATACAATGAGTCCATTATACAGACTGAATTTCCCAAGTGTGCGTAGATGGCTGACTCCGAAACTGTTACAAATGGCGAAAAGTACCTACTCAAAGGAGTCTCGGGGTCAATTTTGATAAAAACTAAAACTGCATCATTAAACTGGTACACTTTTAAAAGCGACCGGTTTATTATAATTTATTAAGATAACTGACAATTTGATTGCATTTGACACTGAAGCTCAAATTACTATTATGTTTGGCCTACCTTTCAGAAAACACCTCATATCTCCGTTACTGCCATTTCAATCTGACTCAAACACAAACTGATAACAGCGTGTGATAGATAACATTCCGGTATTACCATCCATCGCGATACTCATATCTAAGGGATGTTTTCTCTAAACAAGTCACGTATTAAATGAGAATATTCGGCCGAGCCTCTGCCTTATTTATCATTCTCCTCGCTGCTACACCCCATGAATTTTATACAAGATTGAACGATTTACTGAACAAAATTGATGGTACATCTATTGTGTGATGTCAGCGTCTTATTGAACAGTGTTGCCGAATTACCGAACAGTTTTAGTAAGCGCTTGTCTTTTCTTTCTCAAGATTTTTTCTTTATTATCTACTCAACTGGAATGATATTGGTTTCTCGTTTATATTTTTTTTGCGTGTATATAAATTGTATCTATGCTTTTTATGTCACAGGTTAGGCAAACAAAGTTGAAGACCCTCTTGTTAAAATAAGTCCTACTATGGACACGTGCAATTACAAGGGGATCACAAATGTCTTGCGGTCTTATTGGCCTTTGCCACTAAGGCAGCAAAGCATTTGTGATCCTCTCATGTATTTAGTAATTTGACGAAACCTGTATACCCCTCAAATACAATAATTCTGGCTGACGTAATGCAGTAATTCTGCGTAGCAAGTATAATAATGTGGGTATGGTGGTATTTATTGTCTAAATAAACTTTAATTTTCACCAGAAGCTCCTGTTACTTTTATTCTGTGAGGAAATTAAATAATCGTAAAACACATCCTTGATACTACACTAGCCAATATCGCAAAACAGAAGATATGAGCGAATAAAGACATTACCACAATTGAGATACTGCCAAAAATCTACGTTACCTTATTTAGTGCTTCATCAAGCATCATAAATAATGGCGACCTCAAGAAAAGAAAAGCTTAACAAAGACCCAAAAATATTTTCTCTGATAGGCCGAAGCTATTAGTACCTTCCCAGGTTAATCCTCGGAACCTCTCAAGTCCTATTTATGTGAACACGGGACAACGGATGCCTCTCAACTGCCACGGGCTGATAAAATGCTCGTCCGAAGGGACCCGATCAATCCCAACCTATTGTGAACGATACAAAGTCTTTTCATACTTATGTAGGTAACATATTCTTTGTGAAAGATTTTCCTTCTATGTTAAGATAGGTACAGTAGAGTATCTATTTACGGTGGGACGAAAGGGTGTGTGTGTACTTCTAAAAATTGCTTCTATCCTTTTATGCCGTATAAACGTTAAGAGGAAACGCGGTCGGCAAGACTTTTGAAGAATAGGTTTTAACAGAAATATATTACTGTTGCGCTGTGCCCGAACGACCGAGATAATTAAAGCGCTAGAGAGGCAAACTACAGCTCGGACTGATTATACAATTATGTTAAATAGGCGAAATCATAATTTAGTATTCCCCAGTTTCCTCCTCCAAAACTGGATGCGTTTTTTTTTAAGGATAATTTAAGAATGACTTTGGCTATGCCCTCAGATCATAGAAACAAGGGAGATGTGCCAAGGCGCTATCGAGCTTGATGCCTGCCTGCCTTTTGAGCAAATTGCTCATATTAAAATCGTACGCGCTGGCGACGAACCGAACACGATCGATGTTATAAATACAGTGTTTTAGTTTAGTGCTAGTGTTGAGTGACGATTAACAGTGTTAGATTGAGGGTGTGCGGAATGTTTAATACGTGGGAGATCTTTTTATTCACAAGGAGCGCTTAATTATGTGCGTAATTGTGTCGAAAAATGTACTAAAAGTGGCATCAGTTGTTCCGGTACTAATTTGCTATGATGGCATATCTCCTTGTTTCTATGATCTGAGGCTATGCCTAATATGTTTTTCTTTTAACTTTTATGTTCGTCATATTTGTTTGCTAGATGCCTGCTAACGGCGCAGCAGGCGGTTACAATATAATGGACTGTTATCTTGTCGGTGAACATAGCCCTAAACGTCGCCCGCATTTCTTTTCAATTTAGTCTCTTAATTTCCAATAATTTTTTAATGACTAATATCGCGTTTTCGTATTATCAGATGGTGGTTGAGAAAACTGTCACCATAAGAAGCATAGTCTAATTTAATACGTTATTTATTTGATGACTAATATATACACAAAAAAATTGTGCAACATTTACCGCTGTCTTTAATTTTAAATGTCGCAAAGCTGCAACCAATTTTACCTACTGTAAGTTGTACATTTGTGTGTACTGCACAGCTTACCAACATCTTATATCGGGACTTTTACTGTTACGGTTAGTCAAAATACTGATATTTTGATTATGTTTGTACGCGAAAAGTCTCGATATAATTCAAAATCATGTGTACAATTCGCAAAAGTTTAAAAACTACAATTACCAACATCTATTAGTATTTTTACTAACCGTAACAGTATTTTGATATATATATGTATAAGTTCATCATAGGCTTTCTAACAAACCGCTAAAGGAGCAGATAAAGATATTTAATGAATAACTCTTCACTTCCAAAACGGAAAAAACTGAACGTAGGTAATTTATTTCATTGTAAAAAAAAATACTTTTAAAACGCGAGTTTTAACCCGTTCTCGTTTAATGGAAGTCTGTTAAAAACTAGAATACTGACCAAAAGTAGGACAAAGTCCTAGTGAAATATGGTGCAGTTTAAATCCAGAATGATAATAAATGAAGACAATGCACTTCATATTAATGGCAAAAGGTCACTTTAGTTTTGAAACACGACTGGAATAATAATATACCCAATCAATATTATTGTTTGTCAATATTTCATAAAGAACCTATTTACTTATTTTTAACGAATGGCTAAATCAATTAAATTCAATTTCTATGAATTATTTCAAGAGATTCCGACAATATTGTGATTTAATTTTGTATAATATTCTATTTTGCCATTCAAACTATAATAAAACAAAAGAGCAGTTATTTATCCTTCTTTCTCATCGCTTCTATTATTATATCTCAAATAAGGACCTGATTCAGTGCAAATCTATTTACGTTTTATTTAATTAATTGAATAGCTTTCACCGTTCTTGTTCAAGTTAAGTGAACAGCTTTATTTTATATCTTCAACAGTTTTAAAGGTCACAGCAAACAAGTTAGCTCAAAGGTAGCTTGGTTCATCTAAATCACTCGTCTGCGATGCCAACCAGTTTCTCACAGTTGACTGTTACAGCTTCCGCAGTTTCGTAACTTGCTTTTGCTTGCAAATCAACATTATTGTTCGTAATTAGTTTTATGAAACTTTTACTAAAGATGTTTAAAATAAATAATTATTGTAAAATGCAATAAATATAATTAACATAATTATAAAGTTCTAATTTGTGTACATACATAACGCCTTTTTATAGGAAGCTTGTAAAATTTACAGTTATACATAACTATACACATGATTAAGCCCATTTTTATGTCAGAATTTAGTTCGATTTATAAGAGCAATTGCTACGCACGGGGTTGTTAATAATAAAATGAATACTGTTTAGAATATCTGACCATTATAATCCTGACAAACTGCAATAATATGGTCCGTGTCCTGGGAATCGACAAGGACCTCTCGATAGCGCTTGTAACCACTAGATAAGAGCACTCTTCAAAGTAGGTACTGATTCATTCTCCTCTACGTACAAATACAATCGGTTACAGATTAGGTCTCAAATATTATTTTTGTCCCCCATAAGTCCCATATTCCTTTGTTTTTGCGTGAAAATTACCAGCACTCGCACCAAACTGCCTTTACAATGTTTTTTTAACAATCAATAACCATTTGCAAAATATTGGTTCTGTGAAATACGGCACACATTTATTGTTAGGCAAACGTTTTTCAGACTACCTCGTAAAGGCCAAAAAAAAATTGCCTGGATAATTAAAATTATGTACACATAGGTACTTATTCACATTTAAAAATGGCAGCAAAATAAACATTGGTAACCATGCTTGTTTGTCATGTAACACAACAACTTAAGATTAAGCACTCGATTAGTTACACTTAAACTATTTACAAATAATTTCATGTTTTCTGTCGTAAATCGATAAAACATTTTTAAAAAACTTTTCTGTGTTATTATTTGAATATTAGGTATGTTACCAAAGAAAAACAAAATATGAAGTTTACAGTCGTCAAGGGCTGGCAAAGTTACGAGTACATCCAAGCCAACGTATATTTAATGTCGTTTACATGCTTATGCCAAAGTAAGATAAATTCGCTCAAGTTCCACACGAGTTCGATAAGTAGCTAACTTACGGAGTTATCTCCATACATTTGCTGAATATCCTAGCGATTAACCAATCACAGTTATGTCAAGATATTATACGAAGTATTTATGGCTTTGACAAGTTTGACACACATTACGCTTTCGGATATACAAGATATTTACATATTACGGATACCTACTTTTCCTTTATTTACTAAGTGTATCCTTGCGTATAGTGAGTTTAGGACGATGTTGGAAATTTCAAAACATGATTCGATGTAATTACAACTTATTTCATTCGTGTATTTCTGCTAAAAAGTTGTCTACATAATAATTTGAATAACCCAAACATTAACATGAATCCTGAATGACAAAGAAAATCTAAAATTTTAAACAGTAAAATTATTCACAAAATGTGAGAATTACTACAACTATTCGAGGTGATGTAAATAAAGTGAACACGTATTAGAATAAGATGAGCATCGTTCCTCACCTGTCAAGTGGATTCGCATAAATATAAAAGTGAATGATGTTCGCCGTGAACCTGTCAGTGCTCTGAGCAAAGCAATTAATAACAATTTTAATTGAACCCGTCGAGCAGTCGCTTATGCAAAATCATTATTGCAGTTTCCTGCCTTAACACTGGCTTGTAATTTAAAAGAATTACTGTGACATTCAAAGCATAGAACTCGGCGCTTACGGCTATAATTTTTATTTACCTTGCAGATTATTGTATTTTATTATTATGAATATTGTACTTTATTAGGTATTGCAGCTGGCTATTACCGCACTACGATTATGTCCTTGTGCTGTTTGAGATATTGGTGTTAGACTGTAAAATATCTTACATTGATGTCTTAAAAGTACTTGTATAAATTTATAACCATGTTTCTCAGCAACTAACACATAATCTGTAAGTAAAACTTCTTAATCTTATTGCTAGTTTTGTTGTAGGTATTACCAACTTACCTACTGAAGATTTAATGTGAATTTCCTGAAATATTTTGAATAATAATTTGTACGTATTTAAAAGAGTTAAATTTGGCCCGGTTTTATAGATATTTAAAGAGTAAATCACATTGTCAATTTATATCTTACAACGATTCTCGAATCGTATTGTCGTGCGGTCAGTCTTCTGTCAATTATTTGCAAGCACGGATATAGGTCACAGCCGAAATTTTAAAGCCATATTTTTAAGGAATTTGGCAAAAAGGAGACTAGCACAAAGGGATTCCTACGTAACTAGCATAGGATAGAGTATTTTTTGCTGTTGTTCAATACAATAGAAGTGCTTTCGAAAAGTACTGAACAAGCTCCCGCTGCCCTACAGTCAAGGAATTTCGATTTCAATCGGCGTACCATTTATCGATTGAGGCACTTACCTAGTTACTGCGATTCAGAGCTGTTGGACTGTTCAATTCATGAAACTACCTGGGTTCTAAAACCTTGGTGGCTCAGTTATCGTTATAAATGCGTACTAGCAAGAAAACATCTCTATGACATATTGTTAAAGTAAGCACTTAAGCAGTCTTACAAAATGGTGCTCATTTGCAAGGTCTTGGGTCCAGTCTCCATAATATTTGACAGTGTTAAATTACTGTTTTGTATTAGAATATCCTGAATGGAGGATTAAGCTGTGATTATGATAAACAGCGATAGGCCCGCCATTTATCAAGTTAAGACCTAAAACTGTCATTGGCCAAATGTGTGGGTGTATGGAAGTTCGTCTTTGTCTACCTCACCAAGAATCACTGACTTGCGGTACGTTATTATTTTTTATTTGAACATGTTTATTACTCAGTTATTTACAAGTTTGTCACTTGTACAAGTGGCAGTCATTCGTAAAACGTTTCTCCACAGATCATTATTCAAGTCTTATCTTTATTATCCTCTCGGTAAAAGAACTTTAATTGGTGCCACATGTTTCAAACGAATGTTCTGTTGATGGCTGCGCCGGCGCACATTTGGGGACCGAATGACTTTGTCAACAAGATATAAGAATTAATTTCTCCAAGTGTAGGTACGTTTTTAATGAATGTGTTATATTTTTTATTGCATTTGAATTTGTTTTATTTACAGATCTATGAGTTTTATATTTTTATTAGTGGACTGGCGCCCATATTTTTATTAATCATAATTTTAAGTTTTATCTATTTACTTAATTAATTAGGTACGGTTTCAGTATTAGTACTCTAGGGGTAGGGCAGATAAGACCACGTGGAGTCAGGGTTGGCCAATTCAGTTCTGTCACTAATGTCCAAACATAATATTGTGTTCGTTTTCTGTAGAATGACCTAATTGCCTAACTTCATTTCTATCACCATGGCTTTCATTTTCAATACCATGGTGATGGGAATTGAGTTACGTAATTCGATATGCCCAAACATCGCGCTATTCACTAGGCAAATCGTCAAAGATGAGTTTTGAACGATATGGCGGATGTTATCTGGACAAATCATGAAATGGCGGCGTTTCATGAATTTCACGATCTGGCGAATTATACGATCGGACTACGACATAATTATATACCTAACAAGAGAAAGAATCCACGTGTAGTTACTCTAAGGAAAACATTAAACTATTTTCGTTTCAAACGTCAACTGAAAAATAAAAGAGTTGTTAATTTTTTATCACCGATAGGTACATAGCTTAAGTAACGGAAGTTGTGTAAGTAAAGGAAATTGAAATCCACCACAGATGCTACAAGTCATTCACAGGCTATAAAAAGTACACAGAGAGAGTAATAAAAAATGTACTCAATGCGTACAGAAATAGGTTAGTATTAGTAAATATTGCACTCAGTTTTTTATGCCGAGATTTTCATACAACTTCACATTAACTAGATTTTATTCACCGCATATTAGTTCTCCCTTATCATTGCGGAAAATTAATGTTCGACTAACGTATTTTTTTCCTTTTCTTTCCGTTTCCTTTTTGTGGTGGATATTATTTTAACTGACCTGAATAAAGGACGTAACTGAATAAAGGACGATTTTCATATATTTGTATGAAACTAATTTTAGTTAATTATAGTTTTTAAGTGTTTAAACTACATAATATATTTTTGATCCGGATTAGGTGCTCATGATGCATGAAAGTTTCAAATAATACAAATATTTCTGCTCCAATTAATCGAAAATTATTCGCGACCTAATTATCTAAATAGACTATCATCGACATAAATAACGTTCGAAAATGAATCGGGAACTATTATCCTAATCAGAATAATCTGCCAATTTCACTTGGTAATGCAGCGTCAATTTGTTCATTCTATTATAAATTTAAACGTGGGTATTTCTGCCTTGGGTTTACGAGATATTTGCATTATAAAGTGATGTGACATATCGTGTGTCCGACTTGTAATTTAGGTGTGTAATGGTGCGTTCCATGCAATATGAGGTACGATCGTCGACAAAATGGGATCACCGGAGCGATTTAAGAGACAGCTTTATTAGTGAGAGATTTCATTTTATGTTTAGGATTGAATTCATTGTTTTTTTCTGTCTGTCGTTGCTTGATTTTAGATTGGCAGGATGCATTTGTTATTAAGCTTATAATTATTTTGTTATCCGGTGAAACACAAAAGTTAATTAAAAATTAATACCTTGCCAACTTTCACAAGTTTCTTAATAACAATCTTCTTCTTATTCAAATTCTTGTAAAAACATTATGTCGTTCATTTTCCGCTAAGCAATATTTATTTCTGGTAACTAAATACATCACTATTTGTCCCAACACTAACACACATCGTCACTAATACCTTATTAACTGGGCGTTACGTTGTTGGAATTGTTCGTGAACTCATTGCGTGGTCGCCTTTGTCCTTATTCAGTATCCTACTACCTATTTCAACTGATTAATTTTTGGGCATCCTAAGTTAGGTAAATGTATACGAGATGACAGAAGCTTTCGTTAGTTTACTATAATCTTTTTTATTTATTTATTTATTAATCTTTATTTCAGGCAAATTACCCATAAATTTGTTAGTAGGTAGTGACTTAAACTATGTTAGTAATTACACAAGACACATTTAATAAATGATGTGATAAACCTATGACCTGCTACCATCTTCTGGAGACACTTGGCAACAACACATGTAGTGCACACAAGTGCCCCATCAGGTGGCCCTCAGTTTTACTAGCAACAATGCTCAGGAGACTGTTGGCGCTGTCACGCAGCCGACGCAGCAGTGATGCAGATCTTTTTCGCATTATTGCAAAGAAGTCGTCAGTACGCGCTGCTGCGAACAGTAAGTACAACGATAAAGACCGCTTACAACCCTTGTGCGATCTAGAAGTAGCTAGCAATTAGCATTGGATAGCATTATGTTCAGTTCACGTTGAAAATGTTTTTTTCTTTCCTACCCATTTTTATACGTTTTTTTTACTATAGAGGTAAAATGGGGTACGGTACTGTTATTTATAATTATTTGTGACAAATTATTTTACAAATGTATAAAAATAATTAATTGAAAGTATTTTTGATTGATCTTCCACACACTAGCAACACCATGACTTTACAAATAACATTTTCGACACAAATGTTTGCTTCGCAGACCCCAGAATACGTTTACGAATGCGACATATTTGTTATAGTGTGGATTCATTAATCACTGTGGGTAGCCTTGCGGTGCCTTGTGGCTGTATATGCTCCTATATTTCACTGTTTTCCTCCCCGTCTGACCTAGACAATATTTGTGCCAGAAATGTACGTAATCTACTGAGTGATTCCGGATAATTTTGTTTATTTTTGTTGGTGTTTGTTTGTCATTTCCTAGATTGAGGGTTCCGTCTCATTTTTCGGGTTAACTCTATCGTGTTTTATGAATTTGGATATAAAAGGCGTAATTTGGCCTCCTTTGTGCGTATTGGATGTATAAACATTTTTTCTTACTTATTATTAAATAAGATAAAACCTCAAAACTGATTTTGTATAGGTAATATTTAATATACTATTTAGCTAAGTCACTGACACCAAACGTGAGCATTGACTAAACATAATTATTACACATCACATTATTGTAACAAAGTAAAACCGACCGATTTTAACATCGTCATCAATATAAAGGAGAGTACCTAATACAAAATTCTATGGCAAAATTTTGTCGGCTTTCATCAATAAATCCGCACATTGATTTATTGACATGCCCGTCCTATTCTTAACAGATTCGATATAATTTGTTATCCAAATAATCCGGGATTTCGATGCGGACCCCACCACGCTATAAATAAAAGCGTTCCCAATAAAAGAACGGAGACAATTATTGCACGCTGTACGAAACGAGCTAAATTTCACCCACATTATAGCAAATAATGGCTAAACAGTAGGCGAACGCGCGTCACCCTCCGTCGCTTTGCATCGATATGTTACGCCCCGATCCCCTTCACATCTAAATGCACAACAGTAGATCGAGAAAAAAATCGCGCAACGTTAGGGCAACGCAATAATGTGAATATTTATGTCGGAGGCACGTGCTGATTTGCCATAATGGTAACATGAAATTCGCATATTGGTAATTACATTCCAGGGGACTACTATTTGCGCTTATTATTATTTTGCTTCAATAAACTCTATTTATAACGCGTTTTAACATACATTCTGCGTTTGGGATGTTTTGCAACTAACTCAAACTTTTGTTCGGAAACTAGGTAAATTGAAGTTGTGCCATTACTACAAACGTTATTCCCAGTTTTCCACTGTTTATGACCCGGGCTACGTCGTTAGCATATTGTTTATGAATCCTAAAACGTTACACTACCTACTCACTAGTTATTGCAACAAAGTACGAAATAATAAAACAAAGGAAACGCTTTACATTAAAAAGAGATTCGTTTAAGCCACGGAATTACACGAAATGTCTCCAGATAAACGAGCGGAAGCTTCACAAAAGAAGCTAATCTCATTTTTTTGATGGTATAGCATAGGGTGGAATGGGGACACGTTAGCCCCAAGGGATATAGACTACAGTACGCCTCTAAGTCTATTAAGACGACTTGCTTCGTCCCCAGGGGAGGGCGGACGCTTCAGGGCAACACGATAGAAAAAACATTTTATACTGGGAAACGACACCTGCTCGAATAAATAGAGAAATCCTGGTCAATTTTCAAGAACCACCCTCCATTGTTAACTGAACTGAATACAGATATCTATTCAAAGAAAACAATTAGCTTCCATATTAAAACAGGAACCCCATTGAATTAAAGGCAGATAAAACAATAGCATCGAAGAAAATGAGGCTGCAGTTTTTCAATTGCAATCGGCCGATCCCTTAGAAGCAGACTTAACCACAACGGAACAAAAAGACCGAATGAAAGTCTTACTCATCATGATTTGTTGTAAGTACAATATCTATAAAATGTAATTATGGACTGTAAACTACGGTACAGTTTTATAGTTGGGCTTGTGGAACAGATGTAGGGACATTCAGCGCCTCAAGGGACGCAGGGGACGGTGTAACAACGTTACCGAAGTTCAAGCAAGGCCGGGGGCATCGCTGGGGCAAATTGTGACCGTAGGGTCACCGCTCGTCTATTTGCGCGGCCAAATTACTATAACCGAGATATTTACAGACATTATTTAATAACACTAACCAAATAGTATTGAGGTTTTGTTTTAAAAAGGGAAAACGCCAGGAGTTATGTGTCATAACAGTGTTGTATGCACCATTAAGAAGCAAAGTTATTGCGTGGCGCGGGACAGTGCTGTGTAATCCATTTTATTATAGAAATGTACTGTAAATCGAGTGGTGTGCCGGGACAGAATTGATTTAGACTGGCCGCAACAATAATTAGAATCACATGATGTATGATCTCCGCTATGACGCTCTGTTTGCATTCGCAGTTGCATTATTAGTTATTTTCGACCGCTACAATACCTACCCTTGCCAAGTTGCATTATTATGAACTAAATAACGTTATAATGAAGTTTGAATTATTCATAGTTATTGTTGCGAAATATTAGCTAAATGCGAGGTAATGCAGTCAGTTAGAAAATCCTTGATTTATGGATTGTAATTGTTAATTACCAAATCATTGTAATAATAGATGTCCCTAACAAATGTTTAACAACTGCATAATGTTCTGCGGTATGAATAATTAATTATAGGGTAAAATAGATTGACAGCTCACCTGTCAAATGCAGCTGCTGTAGTTATGACCACAAAACTTCTAGATATACCTACCTACCTACTCTGGTATAGTCAACGCCATAAATTGGTTAACCTAGTTACTAGGTATTACTAAACGTATAAATCGACTAGATTTTGATTTTCAGTAGGTACCTATTTCATGTTTTCAGTATTTCATGTAGCAAAAATGTTATGATTTAATTAAGTCTTAGTTTGGAAAACATTTTTCAAAACAAGCAGTTTTATGACCACTTCAAAGCCCCATTATGAGACCCTGGACATCATATTGTACTTATCAAGGCAAATCCAACGAGCCCAAACACGATGGAGTTATGTTAAGAAGTTGTAGAGTTCCCATAGCCACCTCCTGGCTCCATCATGAGACCACTTTCATGGTATCATATAATGGTAAGCGGCGCGAGCCACGGAATAGACGTGTCTCTTGTACCGTTTTATAGTGAGACGCGTGCGAAACGAGTACGATCGTACGGCTTACGAGCCGTACTGACCACCCGCGCTGATGTGACGGTCAGCGTGACTATGAAACCAGCCTTACTCCTTAGTTCACTTCTACGGTACCAAAGAAATATTTCCTTCTAATTTCAAATCACTGGTCCGGTTTAAGCTGCGCGTTGTCTATCAGTCAGTCACGGTGCTGTTTTATAATATGTATAAGATTGAAGTCATTTTATTGTCAAATTGTCAATTCATAAATTCACAGTCTATTCTATCTACTTTTGGACACTAAGGGCGGGTTGCTTCATCTTACAGTTACGTATCTGTAACCGTCAAATATGGCGGCTTGTACGACAATTTCATACTGACTTAACGATTACTTACGTACTGACTTACGGATACAGATGGTTTGAAGCAACCCGCCCTAATATAACTGCACTTAAGTGGTACTCTAACCCACTCTATAAAAGTTCAGAAGACTAAATCCAATATAGATTCCCAAGCGATTGAATACTATCTGTATTTTTTCAGAACCACTTTTTCCATTGTGTTTCAGGTGTATCCACATCACGCCATATGACGAAATAAATATTAAAATACTTAAGTTAATAACTACTCCATGATAATAACACCTAACTCCCAGAACCTTCATTACCCACATTTTCTATCATTTCCCTATATTAAAGAAGTTAATAAAGTTCACGTATTGCCGTTCCCATCCGATACATTCGACATGGCAAGAACAATACTCTTTTGTACCATCGCAATGGTCCACTGGTTGTTCATTGTGCTCCTTCCCAACCCCCGATCATGTTCTATTTTCCATTTATAAAGCAAAAGGCTGATTTATTTTTAGTTCTTTTTGTCGTTCGCTCTGTTTATCTGCAGTCTGATACTGAGTATGGAACGCTGTTGATCGATATGGTACGAAGCAAGCTGAGTGAAATCATTAAAGGTTTTCCAGCGCGTATATGTGACGACTTTCGCTTTGTTTCGGTTGTCTTTTATTTTTGTGTTGCATTATGATTGACTAGAATTGTTACTGATCGACAAAATGCTGAATGTTTACAAGATTTGATGATTATGATGAACTAATGTAGACAAGAGTAATTATAGAAATACTGAAACTAGCGGCATTTTGTAAAAGTTTGGGCATTTCTGTAACAGTATACAGCGCAGACAAATAGTCGGTAACACTTGCAAAATAATTAAAATGAATGCTGCTCTTATTAATTAAGTTTTAGACACTATCAAGTGAAAACGGAGAATTTTCCTAGCGAAGCGTTTTCATAAGACGATTAATTAAAGTACCTACAAACTTCACGGCAAACATTGTTTAATGCTTTATAGTTAGAGCTTAGTGACAACGGTGTAATCCTGATAACGGCGCGACATAAATCAGCTAAAACTGTTCGCGTCAGCATGGCCGCCGTGCCACTGCGTCGAAACACCCTAATTTACTATCGTATTAGGTGGCCGTAGCAACGATTATTTTATACAAAATGCGAAGCTTAAAATTAACGAAGCGACAATTTTAATTTACAACCAAACGTCCAATTAATTCCATTAACTTTTCGATATCTCTATTTATTGAGGCAAAAGATTTAATTACAAAACGCATGAACGTACATCCATACACCTCTGAAATTATATCGGTGAATTTCGACTACGTAACTCACATTGAAAATCGGTACAGTATCACTTAGTGGGTACTTATTGTGTATGAACAAAGAAAGACGGCGTATTTGAGTGCATGGCAGGACTCGGGCAACAGGCGAGGCCCACACAGTTAGGCTCAATTTTAAACAATTACTGTTGAGCGAAGGGTAAATGTTTGCGTTCGACTTAGAGCGGGCCGGTGGAGCGCCCACACGCGCGCTTGACAGGTATTCATTACATTCACGATGCACACGATGCAGCCTTCGCGGGGAACTGGCCGCAGAGATACCAGCTTTTAACTTTTTGAATTCAGAATTCTTTTTGGATGGGAAATATTGTTTTATTATGATCGAGGCTTTCACGGAATAACTGTCACTGCAGACAAAATAGGATAGAATAAGCATAATAATGATTACTAAAGCCGCGTCTCCTGCGACGTGTTTGTGTGTTCATTGAACATCTAACATGTTTAATGAACAAAAAAGGGGCGTAGTCTACGCGTTTTGTTTGGCAAAAACATTCGACCACGTGACGAAACATGTTCGATGTTTAATGAACACTTAATCACGTCGCAGGAGACTCGCCTTTATAGTTTAAAGTTTTAAAGCAATATCTTCACATTTTGACTTCATCCTGCAAATAGAAGCCATTCACATAACAATAAAAAAGTTTATACCTATTACCTAATACTGAAGTTTCAGCCGCAAATAAGTAATTACGCACTTAACTATAAATTTCAATTGATTAATTTAGTCAATATGGCAAGTTAATTTTAGCTTTTATATACACCAACGGCCATAAATACTCGAATGGCTCTAAAATCGTGAGTTTACTTGTAACATTTCAGTAAATTCTGCGCGTAAATAACTTGCCTGCGTTACTTACGTAAGCCGCAGAAGAGTAATAAGCTCTAATACACGCCACAAAGCACTCTCGACAAACAAATTATATTTTCTCATGGTGCAAATCACGTCTGTCTACGAAGCAACATCATAGTAAAATATTTACCAACACGACATCTTACAGAATAATCTATAGAGCAAAACAAATGTTTAACATTGCTTTGTTATGTTAGCGCTCGCCCACGGACGCTATCGTTTATCAATCTCTTTACACTCGGACACAAACGTGTTTACAAATTACAACATTGTCTTAACGCTTCGAAGTTTCCTACATACATAATCGATAATCGTTTAAACTAATAGGATTACTCGATCACAAAACATTCGATACGCTCGAAACACGTGATTAAAAATGAGCTTTAAAGATTAACATTCCTTCCAACCCTTGGACGACCCGACAAAAAGAAATAACAGAAGGGGACTTTACTTTAGAAATTCGACACGCATTTTGTGATTTATTGAAATATCTCAAACATCTTGGTGTTATATAAATCGCACTGGGAAGGGGAGATAAAACCTTCGTTTGCTAGCTCGTCTTACTAACAATAAATCATGACGTCATCCGGTAGAAAAACGATATTTAGGTGTTAAGTTGTAAGGATCATAATAAGATAACCGAGCAAGCTTAAAAAGAGCGGTTTATTTTTATTTAAACAAAAAATTATCTACGAGACCCTTCATAAATATTCAACTGGATGTACTCCGAAATATTCAAACCGAAATTAATCTAATTCGGCGAAATACCGCTTGTAAGATGCACCGTGTTTGGTAAGCAAACGAAGTGTAAGTCAATATTTATAGTCCACATTCATGACGTCCCAGCGGCCGAGAAACTGACTCTTTTTAGCTTTTTATTGACCTTGAATATTTGTATTACAATGGTCGCAACCACAAACTTAACAGCCTCGGCATGAATTCAAAACCGCCAACGAAGCATGTGGCTAATTATAATTGATAATTTGCCACATTTTTTGCATTTTTATTAGCCTCCACGAATGTAGGACGACGGTCGGACACAGCACGCCGTGCTCCCACATAATTAGCGAGGCCCGTATCTCCCTCGCCCGCACCTACTTTGCATATTTTGTTTGCGCAAACATCGCCACTGTTTGACTGTTAAAATCAAGGATCTCTTCCCAACTTCAGGGGACAAACATCCAAAGCCATAGGTCATCCCGCCACGGAGTGTAATTAAACACGTGTTACTTTTGTTTAACGGATGGCGTAGGCTTTAATTGTTGAGGGCACCGACTTATGTCTGAATATATAACTTCCCAGATTGCACAGCGACCAAATTATACTAGTAAATATAAAAATTGAATTTGCTTTAGTTTCTACTACACAATTTACACATAAAATCTGTATTTACCGACTTACAGCCAGATTTTTCAATAAACGTATCATTAACCCCAAATGGGTGTAAGAATTTTCATTCTACTCGAAACTTTAGTTTCGCATAAAAATATTCTGTAGGCCATAAGTACTTTATTTA
Source organism: Thalpophila matura (assembly GCA_948465475.1). Classification (NCBI taxonomy): domain Eukaryota; kingdom Metazoa; phylum Arthropoda; class Insecta; order Lepidoptera; family Noctuidae; genus Thalpophila; species Thalpophila matura. The sequence continues at coordinate 9,303,836 of OX419190.1, read as the reverse complement.
TATTATTATAGTCATCCACTTTTAGCTTTTATTCATTTACCTTGTACGGTACAAGGCAAAAAGGACGGACGGTTAGAAATGAGTACTATTAAAATGGCAAGCAAAAATGTAATTTCAGGAAAATGGCCGAAGAATACAGTATTTTATTTCGCGTTGTTAACCGACAACAAAGGAGCTTTTAGGAAGATTTCATTGAACGAGTGGGGAATAAGACGATTCTCATCGGAATTAGAGGTTGGGCAATCGTGTCTTTTCAATGCTTTAATACGTGGCTCTTTGATGGACACGGCGGGATTGTGTCACTGTTTGTCAGAAAGGATTTGCGTACTATTACACGACAGCGGCTGTGAATACGTTAAGGTTTTCGGGAATACGCACTTCAGACACCTTACATCTCAAAAAAGAAGATTTGCAAATACCTACGGTTCATAGCAAAAGAATCCTCACGAGATCCGTTGCGTATGTATTTAGGCTCCTTTTTATCCCATACATTATTTGCGTAGGTCGTCTTTGTATTTCAATATTTGGGAACTGTCTTTGTTATTTCACATCTTTCGTCTCAAAACATTTTTCTGTAATGATATTTATACGATGATAATATAAAACTGTGGTTCCATTTCATTCCACTATCAAGGAATAATTTTGTCGAAAAACTAAAAGTTAGGTACGACTTTATTGCGCAGGTTGTAAAGAAAGTGCTAAGTCTGGTCTGCCCTTTTCTTTGCCCTAATAAAATGTAGGGGTAGGCATCTAAAGAATTCAATGTATCTTTCTTCGTCAATGTCACTACGTCCTTTACTTTTCGATGTGAATTCTTGAATTGGAATCTCAGTACATGGGCTAGATACATAGGGTTCTTTCAAATCGTTCCATTAGATGCCTGGTAGTAAAAGGGCTTATGTAGAATTCTAACTCCACGGCGGTGACTCCGTGTAGTAATGCGATCGATGCGATATTCATCTCGAGTGAATTGAGTAGGTAAAATCGATACAAATGGCGTACCTACTGATGTTAGAAACGCTTTCAAGATATAAATCTTTTTAGAGCTCCCACAAGTGTAAATGAAGTAAGGGTGAACCAAAGTCACCCTCATCAGAGAAGGACAATTAAGTACTTACCTACTTCTATTAAAGCGATAGTTTTTATTCGTACAGCATACTAAGTAGACTAAGTAGATTTGTCAAAATAAATAATGAAAATGTCAGAGTAAATGCTTCAGTTATTAGATCTAAACTTAATAAATAAGTAGCAGTTAAAGATTTTTTGCCTATACAACGCCTTACCGATAAAAGCACAACACTACATCAGTTTAATCTAATGCCCATTGATTTATCGAGTTCAGTACTTACTTTTTCAAAGGGAGGCCAAACGAGGGTAGATAACACTCGCAACATAAGACAGAACACGTTACCGTTAAAACTTGAACCGTATCGGAAACTTTCACTTGAACTTCAAGTCAAACTGTGATATGAAAATATTTATAGGACCATTACGGTTAAAGAGATATTACAGCTAATGATCTTAGATAATGTTTAGTTTTAAAGCGCGTAATTATTTTTAAAGATGTGATAAACTAAAGGTCTCTTAACATAAATCTGCTAGTGTAATAAGAGAAGAGGACTCTAAAAATAAATTTGAATTTGAAAGAAATAATGTTATTAGGGCCATTTATTTGACTTTTCTTTTGATTGCTCTTTTGAGAATGAAACTATTATCTATGTAAAAAGAAAATAAAATAAGATGGCCTTTGTTAAAAATACTTAAATAAAACCCTAAAGCACTATAATAAATTAGATGTAATTTACAAAACTTATCACATTCTTTAAAATATTCAGAAAAAGTTAAGATGGATATGCAATTACGAAATGAAAATATGAATAAGTATAAACAAAAAACAAACGCAACAAAAATACAATTGTTATTCATAATGAGGTACAGTCCATCAAAAAAGTCCATTACCTATCTCTTTATATTTAAATTCAACATTATCTGTATGAAGGAATCAACTATTATCGCTTTTGTTGCAACATAAAATTACTGTTCACATTATCAAGAGCGCATTTCCCTGGGGTAAGGCTGGCCATTAACGCCAACTGTTCACATTGGTGCTCCTTACTATCGTAGGTAATATATTGTGCACGCGGCACCACTATGTGGATATGCTGACTTATGATTAATAGTATTCCGCTTGCGGCCTCAAATGTGTTGAAATTGGTCACAGCTTTGATAGCTGTTGCGTTGTCTTCCCGTGATTTAGTACTTAATGATTATTGCCTGTGTAAGATGATGAGCCAGAGCGTATGTTTGTCATTTCTAAGTTGGCTTTAATTTAGTGTGGCCGAGTGTACCATTTGTCACTTTGTTTGGCTTTTGGGAAATAAAAGTTGGTACTTTTATTTCGGACACGAAAAACTTTTCTATTAAGGCGAGATTATGGCGTCTAGCTTGACAATATAATCGACCATGGTAAAGTCTTATAATCGCTGAAGTATGTGTCATTGTGTGAGGGATCAATGCGAAGTACCTACTAAAGGATTACGTGCTGTCTACAATATCCGTACTGTTTAAGCAGACTTTAAATTGCCAGTTACATAAATGTAAGCAATATTAGCGCTGTTTATGATGAATAGAATACAGCCATTTCGTTTGGCCAAAACAATGATGGTTGTATGAAACTTGTCATTATATTCCTAACACGTCACTGAAAACAAAATGAAAACCGCTAACCAACATATTTCTGCATTTGTCTTCTTTGTTAATTGCTCATAAATTATCATTTCATTGCATGCTTGCTGTTTTATGACTGAATACGGCTATGCGGCTAAGTATATCTTAGACATTAATCAATCCTCTGAGAAATGAATTATTTTTGCCGTAGGTCAGCGGTTGATATGGCCATTCACTGCCTACGCGCTAACAGGATATATCCATAATTAATGGTAGATTGTATTAAACGTATCTAATATTCTCTGGAGGCTACTAAATTATTTTATGGAAAGTAAGTAATAAAGTATGAAGTGTTGCTAAAGGCGAAAACTAATCAACTACCTACCTTTTCTTTAACGAAGTATGAATCAATTTTCACTGCCTAATTATTTTTTCAACATGAAAAAAGTTGACCGTATTTTTTTAATTAAACTGCTGAAGACAGAGCCAGTTACTTTTTATAGGCTATTTCAACGTAACCTAGAGTCCACTAGCGGCATGCAAATATTCACTTAGGAAGGAATGGGAAATAAAGTGACCTGAATACGGTAAACTGATAACATAATTTAGATAAGCAAACTCTGATAGTTAATGTTATCATAATGGCTTCCGTGATTTATTTTTTGAACAAAAACAACCCTAAATAATATGAAAGGCCTTGTTTTTTTATCAAGTCACGTAGTTAACCATCTTTTTTTTCAGATACCTACCTTAATGGTAATTTGATCTAGATACGTAGATATATCAGCGTCGGCTCCCATAATCTGTTCAGTTGTGTACGTAATTAGAATCGGGACGTATTCGCTATTTGTGAGATCACCAACAAATCGAATTGGAAATCGATTACGTGTACCTATTCACGAATCAACTTCAGCATCAATTATGAGACACTCGTCTTAAATCAATGTTTGTTACCGTTGAACCCAAATAAAATGTTTGTCAAAAGAATCCTATTATTTTAAGATTCAACACAGATTTCCCTCCAATATATATATAGCCGCTTAAATGCCAGAACGCTGGTGAATTTGTTCGGTAGCGAAGCAAGTGTGTTTTGATGCCCTTAAATATGTCAACATTATTTGTTAGTCTGTGCACACCGACCGACTTACATACTCTCTAGCCGGCGAAAACGTCACACTAAACGCGGCGCGGTCGCTTCATACGCCTTGTCGCCACGGATTCAGTGAGACTTAGGTCATACTAACCCATATACTCATTGAAAATAACCATCGTGTCGGTCGCTTTCTATGTAGCAGAGCCTTCAAGGTAACATAGGACAGATTTAGGACGCGATAGGGACGTCATCACACGTGAAGCTAGAGTGCTCTATTAAACGCCCTATTTTCACACCAACACCCTTTGAAATTGGTTTTTATAGGTGTTTTCCGTTTCGAGCATATGAATTTTAAACGCTCTTTCGACCTCTTTCGCTTTCCATTATCGTAAAAGTTTTACACCTTTCGCCGAATAGGCGTTACATTTTGTGACAAAAACCGTTTTCTTCGGAACGGTTATTTAGAACCTTTTTCGTGAAATGTCCTATGGATACATAATCAAGTACGGCAAGTTTAACATCAATTATTTAAATCTGAATCGCACCTACAATATGAAATACATACGCGTAGGTAGGTACTGCGTAGAATTGTAAAATACTAATGTCAAAAAAGTCAACCCTCGACGACAAAGCTATAAACATTTTTTATTACCTCCAAATATCCAAGGGACAAAAAAGTATTTGCTAAAGTAAAACATTATCTTATAAAAAAGACATAAGGGAATCGTGGCCTTTGAAACAAAAAATAGGACCCGGCCCGTATTGTTGGACCTCTACCAAATTGCCTTTTAACAATCAAAAGGGAAAGAAAGCTTTCAGTATAAACTCTTCAAAAATTATTACGGGTGGATTCTCTCGATAAAATTGAGACTTATCCACGAAACACAAGTTGATGCCTGCCCCGGGGCAGTGTTAAAGACCGCTGTCAATCTCCCTTTATCCTTTAACCTCCACTCAATTTATTATGATTTGGGCCTCGGATGTATTGAACGATTCTAAAAGTTACGAGTATTGCTTGTAAACATTTTTAGTGTTTGTTTTATCTTTATCCATACGCTTTTTCATCGGCATCGAAATAATGATTCTTTAAAGATTGTGTTACAAGCGCATTTATCAATATTTCATAATCGCGTTTTCCTTTTTATGTTTTCCTCCTGTTTTATGCCAAATACTTTAAATCCTTTTAATTTATGCGTGGCATATTTCCTTTTATGTTTTGTTACGATTTTATTTTGGTGTTTTTTTATTCGTCCTTTGTTATGAACATACATCTTTTGAATATATTTTGGTGGACTGGGGAAGATTAATAATGATGAGATTCTCTTTATATTTGCTTTGAGACTCAGTGTAACGTAACGGAAAATACAAACTAAAGGTATTTTTAGTCTTAATAGTTATTTTCTGAGAAACGACTTATTTCAGACAATAACGTTGTTGTTGTATCTTGTTTACCTTCAGTTAAAGGTAGAATATAGACCGAGGGGTATGTGAAATCTTTTCATGACTGAAAAGATTTCGCATACCTACCCCATTCTTATGATATGTACAGGCAGAAACAAAAATAAGTTTCAGCTGCATGCAATTGTTACGCAAACAAATATTATAAATAACAGTTCCATGTAAGTACCATTACTGCATTACCAATCTCTAAAATATGCAAAAACTTCACTGCACTTCACAAAACTGAAGTTGCATGCTATAAAACACGATCATAACCGATCGTGGCATTGCATGCTACAGCTGCAATTAATATCGCAAAGTAAACTTTATAAACCAGGGAATGATAAAGTAGAAAATTTTATAATGTTTTAACATTGGCGGCAAAAACAAGTAGGTTACGGCGGCAGCTGTGGATAACGACGGCACGCGAGAAAGCAATATATTGGCACTGAAGATGCCATTTTCTATGCTCTATCGTAGCTTGTTACTGCGATACACAAACATTTTTGTACGTAAAACTTTTTGTTGTGATTTAATATTACAGCTTGTACGTGGTTGCTATGTCTAGGTATTGGATATTACAGATTACGTAACTAGATCCAGTATCGTCACGTTTGTTATTCCTAAACTGAACACGTATATCCTGTTGATTAAAGTTACTTATATTCATTTCATTGTAGCACGCTGCACGCTGGTAAATGGCAAATGTAAAATACTTAACATACATAATTTCAACCCTTAATTTATAATTAAGGCTTGAAATTATGCTCATAGGTATTATTTTTTATAAGTCAAAGAACGGCCTCTTTTTAATTAATACCCGATGATTAGTAATTTAGTCTGTGTAAGTTAGTGGCGTTAAAAATATATAGCGTGATTTTTTCATGCCTATATATTATGATTTTTCATCATAAAGTTGTCTAAAAAGTAGTAAAAGTTTACATAGTAACTACCTATCCTTTTTTGCAAAATTGTGATTAAAAAGTCATCATGCAGGTACCTATGTGAAATAAGTTAAATGGAATATATCTAGAAGTTGTGAAACCAGTCTTAAAACGAATAAAAGATGAGAAAATCGTAATGAAATAAGACAACAAAAATAACACAAAAGTTATCCATAAGCGTTCGATCAATCTTCATGGTTGTCTTTCAAATAAAACGACACTACAATTTAGTTACAGATCTTTTGCGTTACAGCAACCAAAGGAAATGTTTGTGAATAAAAAGGGAAAGTATATTAGCAGCGGATAGAAAACCCAACAAGTTATCACAAGTTATGGGCGTAACTTAATAATGCTCGTAAGCGATGAGTTAGCAACCTATCTCCGAGTACATCTGAGAACTTTGACCTTGCTGTGTTTAGTGCCCCACTCAAAGGATAGATCATTATAGTACTTCTTGGAACTTTGCCTTTATATTATAAAAGAGAAATACTACGATGCTACAAGTTCGTTACTGACGAACAAAATACTCGTATTTCTATTGTGTGCTTTTAGAGAGAAAGGAATTCCAGGCAAAAATATAATAAATGAGTTATATGTAAATGTCTGATAACAAAAACGAATACAAAAAAATCTTTATATTGTTAAATATCAACTTTATTAAGTAAATCAATATAATTATTATATGAAGTAATCAACTAAGACAGTGATATTGTTTTCCTATAACTTAGTCCTAAAGGAAGAAGTAATAAATAAACAGAACTTCAATTTAAAGGTAACAAGTAAAGCTTATGCACAATACATTTCCAGCATTCATCTTTAAACCGACACAAAGCCATGCAGAGAAACTGCTAGCTTAAATTAGTTTACATTAAATACCGGTACAAGTGACATTTAACCGTATATAACACTCAAAATCCATTAAAATGAATACGCGTGTGGCGCAATATAATTATTCTAACGTACAATTAGCGAAACCGACGCCATTACGTGAAGGTACCAGTTAAATTAATGTTGGGTTACAGACACTCGAAAGTTCCATTATCGTTAGAAACACGATAATGTTTAGGTGATAAGTCTGCTGTAGGCATATATTAAGGACATACAAATGTATAGGAATGTACAGTGTTGTACGTGAGATACGTTTCCGAGTTTCAAGTAATAATGGGAATAGAGTTTCCATGTCGACACCTATGTCTCCCATAGTACCTATACTACACTACGTGACTATACGAGGTGTAGTTTTAATGAGGTAGCAGTTTACCTTATTAAACACATCGTCTCAGACATAGCATAGTTTTAGTTAATTCAGTAGCACAACTATGGTATTATGTGAATATAAAGTTTTCTTTTCTACAATACATTAAAAAAGTTTTTGCATTTCATAACTTTAAAGTCATCGAATGCCGTGCCGGTCCACGTTGACCGACAAACAATAGATTTGCTATACATCTACATAATATTATTATGTGTTCTGTATTGCGTTTAATGTGTTAAGCTGTACCTACCTATGTAGGTAAATACAGTAGATCAACAGACTCATCACAAACATAAATACTTATCAAAAGCCATTGCACGACTCGTGGGCAGCTGACCATTAGATGCCATTAGGCCCATATTTGCACCTTGCATAGCGTCAAATACTTGTCAGACAATATTTACAGATTGATTGAAAAAGCAGTCTCTGACTACGTTGGAATGACGATGAAGGCCCGCATCGATCTCGCGAGCTACTCGAGCCATATTCGACCGCACTAAAGTTGCATATTTGCTTGGAGCAATTTTTTAGCCTCTTATGATAAAGCGTTGACGGCAGGCTTGCTTGTTTGCCGATCCTGCCTTCATATAGTTTAATCAGTATATTGGGTATTAGGCTGCAGATAGATGCTATACAATATGTAAAAAAACCCCGTCTGATCCGGAAGGGCACATACTAAATTTACCAAAAATAATTAAAAAAAAACCGACCAAGTTCGAGTCGTACTCGCGCACAGAGGGTTCTGTTATTCCGTATCATTTTTGGACGTATAAAGTGAAAAGAACCGGACTGCATAACTAAGTTTGTTTGTGAAGGAATTTTGATGATTTTGAAAAAACTGTACTAGTTAGGAATATCGTTTTATTTTTGGTGCAATATTGGGTCAATTTCTATCAACTCTAATTTTTCCCTCCGCAAACTTCGGAGATAAGGGGGAGGGAATGGTATTTTTTCAGACATTTTTCATCATATGTCGAAAACTGTGAGACATAAAATTAAATGAAAATACATTTTGAAATATGCAAATTAAGCCCTTTCATATGATATGTCACTTGACCTAGCAACCCCACTTTGAAATTTTGGACCCCCACTCCGGCCCTTTTTGCAATGAAAGTAAAAATATTTTTTGACTTTTTTCACTTGCAATAAAGTTGGACAAGCATTTTTTATAACTGTTCCAAATTTCAAGTTGATAGCATTAGTAGTTGCTGAAATAAGCAGCTGTGACAGACAGACAGACGAAGTCTCACCATAAGGGTTCCTTTTTTACTATTTTGGTACAGAACCCTAAAAACGTATCTATTATTAATTAATATAAAAATGTATAATGTGTTAATTAATTTAAAATACCACGTATTAGTGATTTTGTAAAAAACCACTGGCAAAACATACATTTAACCAGATAATAAGTAGGCTAGCTAAAGGAAAATAAAATGGTCCTTCAAATTACGGCTGATTCGTTTTTTTGGCCTTACATGCGCGGTATGTACCAATGTTAGTTACCAGTATCAATGACGAAGTCATTTTAGGTGCTAGCTTATTTCAAAAATGCAATATTCTTCTGTAGATACAAACTCTATTTATATGACCAATAATGAACACTTTCCGATGTAATATCATTTAACCTTTTAAGCCATAGGGAACAACTTTATCATTATCCATTGCCATAAAATGTGCAACTGTAACAAACGGATTAATGTATTCCGATATTTATACCAAATCGATTCATTCAAATGAATTGAAATGATTATCTCGCGTTTATTGTTTTCACGTGAATGCGGCGAGTGTGAAGATAAAAGTAGGGTAATATTTTTCCTGTTATTGCACACTTTTCTTTTATTCTTGTATGTGTTACTTTAAGTAAAAGTCGGTTATGGGATATTCTAGGATAAAATCCTAGGAATTTTCTAGAAATTATGGCTCATTTCTTCTCAGAGGAGGCCCGAGTCTCAGCAGTAGTAACGTTTATAGACTAATAATATTGTAGGTATGTATGTATGTTATACGTTACGCATCTTGTTACAATATTAAGCTTACATAACGTGACATTCACATAAGTTTACCCTACAATAACAGTAGGTAAACTAAATTAGGGTACACAAATGTACCATTTTGGGTGCAAACATACAGGCTTATGTACAATGTATGTTGTGGGTACAGTCTGCTAAAATGATCTCTGCTTGTGTTTCAAAATTAAACACAAGGCAGTATCTATTATCTAAAACTTTATTTGTACGGAAATCAAAAGTAAGATAAAAATATCGAAGCCTATTTATGGTTTATTTTATTTCATAGCCATCACCAACTTATCTGTCAGATAATTTCGTACAAGTTATATTCCATTTTTTTATTTATTTGATGAATAGTGCCTACCGGACACTCAGAAAGGACCTTAATCTCCCTCCGTTCGTGATACTGATGTGAAAAATGATTTTAATCACCCATATAGTTCGATAGTTCAAATTCACCTCAACAATGAATATCATCAGTTTATTAGACTTTTAGTTAGAGAACTAGTCATTATTTTCTTAATCAATATTCTAAAATTATCTTGCTTTCACACGTAATTACCGACATTCATTCATTTAAAATCAAAAGTAACAAAATTTAAACTACCTACAAAAATCCTCATTAATTTGTAGCACTACGCATTGAATTTAAGACTAATGCGAAATACTGCAGAATAACCCTGAAACCATCGCATGAAAATTCCACAGGGAAACTTTAGGAGGTAATAACTATTATTATTAATAACAAAACCGGATTTTAATGGTGTCAACCAATCGTTAAATTACCACTGTCTACGTAAACAATCTTACTCGATTATTCAGTTATTTCAGTTTATTTCACTCTTTTTTATTGCGATCGAAAACAATTAATATTCATTGATACGGTCTTCGGTCCATGGCGCTCCCGATTTGAATAATTGGCTGATTTTTATGCAGTTGAATTAATGCAATTGGTACAACAATTTTGTTTCATTTTTCGCTACTCGAATCAGTTTGTTGTTGATAACAGTGTTCATAATTAGGTTTGATTTCGGTTAGTAAGTTGATCAAGAAGTTTTACAATGACTCTATCCATTAGATACTCTAGTTTTTGCCTTTTTATTACCATATCAGTTATATAATCTTTAATTAGTACCTAAGTCGGTGATATGTAGCATTTTTACTCATCAATCGACAAATATTTTTTTTTATGTCTTGATCGGCCCGTTTCTGTTATCTTATTACAGTTACTACTAATGAAGCAGTGTTAGTAATGAAGCTTACTGATCTTCCTAATTAGCAATGAAGTTCTAACCCAGAACAAATACAGCAGTATGTTACTGTTCCAAGAAAAAAACTGGTAGGTACCTATGAGGAAATCCTTCTACGCCATATCTATTAAAGTTTTATAGATCAATTGAATAGTCAATAAACCTCGTTCATAATTAATCTAAAATAACTTTCAGAGTATTATAAACAATACTAGTTAATGTCATACTGTTGCTACTTAACAACCCAGAATTATTTCGTAATATGTTGGTGAAAGTCGCTAAGCTTGTCTTACCCATCCCGTTTCTAATGCGCCTGCCACACACTCGACGAGTGGCATGGGAAGTAGCGAGGAAAGGAGGCAGAGACATAGTGTGGCAATATTACTCGTCATGCCACACGTCATGCTCCTCGTCCTCTCTCTCTCTCTCTCGTCTCGTCCGGCAGAGAGGGCAACATCGCGGCAAATCACGGCAGCGCGAGGAGCATAGCGATGAGCAGCGCAAGGAGCATAGTCTGGCAGGCGCATAAGAACGTATATTATGCTTCAGCAAATTAATAGACCTTATTGAAAGATTTAAATTATCGTCAATATTACGTCATCCCGATATAATTTGCGCAGCGTGCAAAATACAAGTTTTTTTTAAATGTAGGAACCTATAGCTTACGTGCGTTTGCGTATTGCTACGCATTTGGATACGCATGTAGTGAACGTAAACACCTAAATAAAACTAGGCCTAGATCATTTTAACAGGATTTTTATATAAAAATCTAAAATTAAAAGGAGTTGGCTAAATAGTGAGTGGGCCCTAGCAATGTATAAACATTGCACCTAGTAATAATTATGTAATGCTGAATAGCTCAAGCTAAATATCAGTATTTTGTATGAAAAGAATATTCAGGAACTTTTCATATCGTTACAATCCTCTGAAAATAAAATTATTAACGGTTTCGGAGGTTTTTTTTTTTTTAAATTCGTATTTAGTGTAGTGTAGAGCATAATAATACATACGTACCTACCTAATCGAGACGGTACGCCCGCTGTATGTAAAATCACCAAAATGTCATCGTATAAAGCGCATTTAAACAATTACGCTCTATAAATGTTTTAATGTAACGATAACGGTTAATTGCATTAACGGAAACGGTGATTCGTATGCAATGGCAACATAACTGGCGAACTTTCGACCACAGCCCCGTTAATTCTACTTAACGTTAAATAAAATTGAAATATTTTCACTATATTGAAATGTTATTTCACATCGGACGCCTCATTAAGCGACATTCACTTGTGTTATACGTTTTTAATTTTATTTTAACTGTGCCAAATTTAATTAATTGTGATAATTTCGTCGGATTCCGCGTAATGTTTGGGTTCCGTGAATTAATTTGCGTTTTGTTTAAACCACCAATTCACTTAGCATAACGAGTCATTATGGTTTATGAATTACTAGCTTAAGCCCACGACTTCGTCTGCGTAGATTTCGAAACACAGGGAATCAGTAATTTGTCCCTTAGGGCGTTTATGCACTACAGACGTTTTCAATTCGTATTCGGTTTTACACGGATTTTTAGCCAATAGGCCTGCAGAACAAAAAGTGGTAGGGATCGTTCTGCAGGCACATTGGCTAAAAATCCGATTCAAACCGAATACGAATCGAAAACGTCTGTAGTGCACAAACGCCCTTAATCTCCGATCCCCGCACCGCATCTATCTACCGCACCTAATTAATTTATTTATCTTGCGTACCTACTTATTTTCTTTTCTTTCCTTCATTTTACATGATCTGATCATTAAATGAAGAAAATAAATATATGTCTGCGAAGTAATCAACGGCATTGGTGTAATTATTCCCAAACCTATCGTGAGACAGAATTGCCCGTGACTTCGTCCGCGTCGCCGCGTCGTTATCATATTCCCATAGAGTTAGAATTCTTGAAACATTGATATTCCCATACGAACATACAAACCCAAACTGTTTTCAATTATGTCCTAGTTAGTATCTACCTACCTATTCGCGCGGATCAGCCTATTCTGTACCGAGTTACCGACTCGCCGCGTGATATCAACGCGAGAACGGCCAATTGTTTGCGAATGTTCGAGGGAGAATGTCACGGTGAGATTCTCCCTCGAAGGTTCGCCAAGAAGTTGGCAGTTCTCTAGGTGAAACTTTGCGGCGTGTCGGTACACAATAGACAGGTTCACCAAGCTCTCGCAAGGCTTCGCAAGACTTGGATTGACAGCAACGCAGTTCAGTAATGCTATCCTCGTACCAATTCGCACGGATCGAGCTTAAATGCATTTTTATTTTCTCACGAGCTTGCCAACAATAACTGTACAAAATGTCGAGTCAATCGGATAAACGATGCGCCATTGTATAAGTAACAATCATTATTTTTTATGTAGGTTTTATTAGATGATATTAATTTCTACGTTTCTTAATTTTCATGCATATTGGTCAGGTTGCATGCAGTGCTTTTCCTGTTTATAGAGTGACGCAATAAATACAAATTAATTTGCTGTAAGTACCTACCCGTCAATGCAGTAAAATGAGATACAATTAAAATTACCTATATTGTTCTGTGACCCAATAGGGCTGTTTGTGCGTCTGCGAATTAATTTCTGTTCATCTGGATTCAATTTCAAGGAAAGCAATTAAACAACATGTAACAGAATAAACGCACACCCTCGAACACTCCAAAATTAGAATATTATGTTATAATCATAATACATTCTGAATTGTACTTTTATGCGCTTAATCATTGTTTATTTAAGAAATTAGTTATACTCATTGTGGGCATACATATTGATATTCAGCCAAAACTAGTTGGACTGGATGCCGACACCAATATAATTTGGGAAAAAGCTAGGCAGATGATGAGTTATACTCTTTGTGGGCGATTAGTGTGGTCCCATTACAAATCTACACACGCACACTCCCCACACACAAACTTTCGCATTTATAATATTAGTAGGAAGTAAGATAAACTACTGTACTTACCAAAACGGCATGAAAGTGCAGATATGGTGCAGGATCACGTGAATCACGTCCTGGTTCTTGTAAACCTAGCGCCACACAGCCGCGTGATGATCGCCTGGGTTTCAGTACAAAAGCTAGCACCAAGCACTTCACTTTATGACGAGACGGGGACGATTATAGTCTAAAATTTGCTAGTTTACAATCCAGGTAGTTGCAATCAAATTTTAATCGAAAATTACATATAAAACTATATGAGTGGCGATCAGCGGCGTACACGACTCCGAAGTAATGGACAACTGTCGCGCGATTTTAGTTCGGCCGTCCAAAAGTCAAATTATTTGAGGGTAGTATTTGTAGAAGTAAAATTATATTTATGTAACTACCCACTATCATTTTAATAAAACAAGTTGTAATTAGGGATGTAAAGCGGTAAAATTACATTCGAAAAATTCGGTAAAATACGATATTTTACGGTAAAATACGGTAAGATTGGGTAAAAAACGAATTAAACTATTACTAAAGCCTGCAATACATTTTGGCCGAGCTTAGACCAACGCGAGCCTAGACAAATTGACACAAGATGGAGCCAGTCACTCATTGCGACCAGTCATCGACGACCGCGGTCCGCGCATACCACCATTCACCATAGCCGATAATTTTACCGTAATTTATATAAATTACCGTAAAATACCCGTATTTTACCAGCGTTTTCGGTAAAATTACGTAATTTAGCAACCCTAGTTGTAATACGTTTAACCCCTCGTCTGTTTGCCAACCTTTTAAAGGTCGATAACAATAGAAAATCAATTAATGTGTCTCATTGGTGACAGTTAAAGGATATATTTTTTTGTTTTCCTAACGTATCGAGCACCTTAGTTATTCTGCGACCGCGAAATGACAGATATTCAAAAATTAATTCAATCTATCTTGCAAACACAAACGCTGAAAGTGCTCTAAATGACAATGAAAATGAAAGTCAATGAAAAAGTCAGGAAAAACAAAAATCTAAAATATTTATACGCGATGTAATCCGTTAAAACTTGTTTCATTAAAATGTGTAGTGATCGTGAAAACTTAGACATTACTACCCACTACCAATTTATTATCTATATTCCCAAAAGGTACAGAAAATATGTATAAGCACAGAATAATCATGACAGGCTAGACCCAGCGGAAGGGTGCATATCAAATCGGTCAGTATGTGTCACGGCAGCTGCTGCCGGTTGCATCCCCAGATTGCTGGATGCAAAATTAATTTGGTGTTGTTTGGCACGTCATGTACATGTAGTGATTAAATTCCCTAGCATTATGCACCTCGTTAATACGTAATTTTGAAGTGGAATTTCGATAGAATTATTATGAATAAAATACCTACACATTTTGGATAATTTTAGGTAGGTACAGTATACGTACTGTACCTACCTAAAATTATCCAAAATGTGTAGGTATGTTGTATGTATATATGTGTTGTATGTAGGAAATGTTCTTATTTGCTACGGCAAATAAGAATATTTCCAGCATAGTGGGGCCATAAGGGTCAAAATACACAAAATCGACTATTGCGCAGTCAAGCCAATGTTCAAGTTATTTGACAGTTAGTATGATGAACATGAAAAGTCTTTAAGTAGATGATTGAAGTGGATGATTGTGTTATTTATGGAATTTGAATAGTAAATCTAGTTCATGATAAAAAAGCATCTATATTTTTTCTAACTATTTATATGTCTGATTCAAATATCGTACCTACCTATATTGAAACGTGTTCTCAGAATTTACTGATACCGATGATATCTCTAATAATACAAATCGAATCTCAATAATTCACATTCGTTCTTCTTGAAATTCAGATTTATCGAGAATCCATTCAGAAAATAAAATTCTAATCATACAGAAAATGCAACCCCCTCCCGGCTCAGTGTCACATAGTTATATGATTCTATTACAGATATGTGTAGACCAGAATAGTAGATAGGTAATTGAATTGCAAGCTAGCGCGCGTCGGGCGTCACGTGCGCGGGGCCTTAGGGACCGGGCTCTGGCAGTATTTTGTTTTATCTATTTTTAATGGTGACTTGAGGGTTAATCATCAGTGCAGATTTGATGACTTGCGGTTCATTTTTGCTATCGAAAAATTGTAGGGCTTGGTTTTATGATGCACTTCAACTAAAGCGATTAGGGTGTGTTTTATGAGATTTTTTTGCCATTGGGATGGTGTTAATGTTTTTTGTTATTATATTTTATTTAGACAAAATACTAATGAAGCTGTTGATGGCCGGTGCGCTATTTTGCGTATTTTAAATGTTTATTTTTAAAGGATATATTAACCTTCACGAAACGATTATTGCGTTCGTTACCTACTGTTATTTATAGTTCTTTTTCTTGTATTCATAGTCTGAACGCGGTATTTATTTGAAATTGATTTGCATTTCGCTTTGCATTGTTTAGATTTACGAAATACATATCGAATATCATAATGTTCGATAAGAATAAAAAAAAGAATTTCCTCCGCTGGCTGGCCGCCTACGAAACAGTATGTGGACGTTCCAAACAAAGGGCTAACACACAAAAAATAGCAAACCGAAATCAATAATCGTATCTCATACATTGAAATAACATCGTTCCGACAAAATATTGACAAGTCAACATAAAAAAGTAAAGTTATTATTTACTTAGAACATTCAGGGTTATGCTCCAGTGTTTTGATAAGGAGAGATCAGTGCCCGGGAGCAAGTTTTCTTACGACGTCGTCGGCCAGGCAATATAGGCGTAAAGTAGTGTACTTAGCCCGCCTCACTTGCCAATAAAAGTAGCTACTTGCTATAAGAAATATAGGGGAGCCGCCGCGAAATCACTACAAACCTTTTAAGCTGGCGTTCTAGATAAAGTTGGAAACTCTTAAAATGGTATTTTATCGTAATTTGATCGGAGCACGTACCATAACGAATGAAGTTGGCTGCTCTTATTTATACTTTTAATGAGTGAGGGGAGTTTGAGCTAGACGGTTAGGTCACCCTTCGCTACTAATAAATTAATTAACACCGCAGTTCAGATACAAATAATTTTCTCAAAAAATTGGTTGCCTTGAAGATTATTTCATTTTTAATAACAGTAATTAAAATAAAGCTTTTTACAAAACTGTATTATTATTGAGGAGCTTAAGAATCTTTTTTTCTTATAGTATCCAATGGTTTTAATATATTTTTAAGCCAAAAGGAATATTTTTACCAGCACATTTTACAGCCTAAAAATAAAAAAAACAGCGTTTCCAGTAGGTATTCTATTGTTTTACACTGGCTATTTTAACATTAAAAAAATACGTCTTACTGACACTTTTTTTCTGATTACCAATTTGTTGACTTTAAAGGGTTAAATAATAATTATGATTTATCTGTCTGCTTTAAATTTATACGATTTAAGTTTATCATGTAGTTTAAAGACTTACGTACTCTCTAAAGGATAAGTAGGAATAAAAACGAATAATAATAATTAAACAACTTCTCAAAAGCAAGATTTTTGTAAAAAATAGTAATAATTCATTGGTAAGGAGACAAGCTAGGTTACGTCAACAAATAAATCACACACCAAAAAGCATTATTAAGTTTAACGTAATATACAGCGGTCCCAACAACATTTGATATTTTGACGTCAGCATTTAAGGTCCAGACGTGGTAGCTGTCAAACCTTTTGTACAGATAACGTTACAAATTGGATAAGCCCTGTCATTACCAATACACTGGCCCGATGCCAAGGACACGCCGCCCGCTATAATTTAGATTGTTTCGTGTATCATTTCAGCATCGAAAGCGATAAAATTTTACGGTTATAGCGTACCATATGCTCGTATACCTCCTACTGTATAAAATACTGTGTCTAAGCGCGGTGCTGCTCGCGTGGGCTATATGATGTGACTTGTTTGTCATCCGTCATTATAATACGGAGCGGTTTATGCTCGCTGCAGTGGACGGGTTATGATTTTATGTTATGGCTCGCTGTTGCGAATGTTTTTGTATAAAAAACTTTTATTGCTGTACATACAATGGCCGTTGTTGGCTGCTCTTCAGTATGCATTAATGGATAACTACGGCGTATGAGAAAATGGACAGTGAACTCTATTATATTTTTTTGAAATGTTGGTGCAATTTGTGGAGTAAGTTCAGCATCAGAAATTCAGAATACACCAAACAAACACTCAAATTAAAAAGCATTCAAAGTAAGACAGGTACTA
Source organism: Thalpophila matura (assembly GCA_948465475.1). Lineage (NCBI taxonomy): Eukaryota > Metazoa > Arthropoda > Insecta > Lepidoptera > Noctuidae > Thalpophila > Thalpophila matura. The sequence continues at coordinate 9,285,974 of OX419190.1, read as the reverse complement.
TATTATACTATTTATTTGTGCGCGAAAAGTCCCGATATAATTAAAAACCGGCCAAGTGCGAGTCGTACTCGCGCACCGAGGGTTCCGTATCATTTTTGGACGTATAAAGTGAAAAAATCCGGACCGCATAACTAAGTTTGTTTGTGAAGGATTTTGATGATTTTGAAAAAACTGTACTAGTAAGGAACATCGTTTTATTTTTGGTGCCATATTTGGGTCAATTCCTATCAACTCTAATTATTTCAGATTTTTCGCCTCGCAAACTTCGGAGATAAGGAGGGCAGGGAATGGTATTTTTTTGGACATTTTTCATCATAATGTCGAAAACTGTGAGACATAAAATAAAATGAAAATATATTTTGAAATGTGCAAATCAAGCCCTTTCATATGATATGTTATTTGACCTAGTAACCCCACTTTGAAATTTCGGACCCCCACTCCGGCCCCTTTTGCAATGGAAATAAAAATATTTTTGGACTTTTTTCATTTGCAATAAAGTAGAACAAGCATTCTTTATAACTGTTCCAAATTTCAAGTCGATAGCATAAGTAGTTGCTGAAATAAGCAGGTGTGACAGACAGACAGACAGACGAAGTCGCACCATAAGGGTTCCTTTTTTACCATTTTGGTACGGAACTCTAAAAACATAGGTACTATATAAGTCAATGATAGAACAGGGTAGATGTACCTATTACTTATTTTATATTTTTATACCAAACACATTTTATTTTAGTTCAGATACAGACACATAATATTTTTATGTGTAGGTACATCAAGTACCTACACACATCTACAATATAGTAAAGAATTATAATTGAAAATATTGAATTAGGAAGTATTTTCTTAAAAATTCGAATAGGTACTCGAAAAGTTAAATACAATTTAAACACTTTGAAAATCATAAGAAAGATATAATTAATTAGTCATAATAATTATAATCACCATAATTATTAAAATATCTATAGTAGGAAAAGACAAAAAATGTAGAAGACATCAACTTTCATGTCTATTTAAACACCAAAATCATCTAACCACACAATATCACTTTCACATTCAAGCTGTCCAAATAGGTTCGAACACAATAATATTTGTACAAAACTAACAGAAACTCGTCCAGAAGGGCATGCCCTTAAGTTATGCATTAATAGTGAGCTAACTTAAATCAATATTATTAGAACAAGCACAACTTTCTTCGGATAGGTATGAACAGGTAACAATTGTTCGTATATGTAACTTCAACTCGGTAGGAGAAGACAAACATTGAGTGGAACTTAGTTTCTTGGTAAAGACGGGACCAATGTTAATTAATTATTTAACTGCCAGTTCAAATTTTATTTACTCTTGGAGTTCAATTTGTAAGGATTTGTTTGCTTTGACTTGATAACGTTGTGGTTTCTAAACGTTTCATTATGGAATTTTATAATTTGAAAGTATCATCACGAACTCTTCACCATATTTTTAAGTGATGGTTTGGATTGACAAAAGGCGGCAATCAAAATAGCTACGTCTGCACAGCGCCTTAAGATTATGCCCAAAAAAGTTGAGAATGAAGAATAAGAGAAAATTTAATTAGGTAGGTACCTACTCATACTCAAACTCTATCAGTAAGTGCAGTAGGTACACCAAGTTAGGTTAGGATACTACTCTTGAATTTATGTTTTCGAAGCCAATTCATTTCGTATTCCTGTTTTCCTTTATCCCTCTTCGCCTAGAACTTAAAAACAAAACTAATTAAAATTCTAACTTCAACGCTCTTCGGGAAGTGTTGTAAAGTAACGAAATAATGTTTTCATTAAATTGAAACGAGGGCAGTTAATAAAAACGCAGCGTAGCGTTGGCGTAGCGCTGGCGTAGCGAGCGTAGTGGAGGAATGCGCGTTTGTTAGAAGTGTTAACTAAAATTTGCATAGTTCGACGAAAGTTTGGCGTTAAAGTTGTTCATCAGGAATCCGCATTGCGCGACCATCTCGAATAAGTGAGAATTTTAACGGTTTGTTACGCTTGTCTAGTCTAGTAATAAAATAATTTACTATACGTAAAATAATTGATGGTACGTACCTACAAAATGATGCAGAACTGCTATGTGTTTGGGCAAAAGTTATAACAAATATCAAATTAGGTAGAATTATAAATGGTTTTCACGAACTAATTTAATCTACAATTAATGTTTAACATCTAATAGAGACATCGTGGAAATAAGAATACCTAATTGGATAGGTATATTTTAATCAATATTGCTTTTTACCCGACTGCCCAAAGGAGCCCCTGAAGCCCAAAATGAGGGTATAGTGTTTCACCTGTATGTTAGTATCTATGTATTTCCGTTTTTATAAATGGTTTTCACGAACTAATTTAATCTACAATTATTAATGTTATAACATCTAATAGAGACATCCGCGTGGAAATAAGAATACCTAATTGGATATATTTCAATCAGTAGGTACTGCTTTTTAACGAATTACTTACATAATAGTCCACAAATGAACATATTGTTTATTTAGAGCACATTCTGTAAAAACACAAACCACAGAACAAAAAGATACGTATGATACACCGTACAATTACAAGAGCATTTTAGGATTTTTGGCCGCGCTACTAAAAGCCCCAATTTTGGCCCCGGTAACAACGGAGTACGGTTTGTCTAAAGTGAATGAGCAATAAAGCAAATCCCGAATAAGCCCGGAGGACCATGCGAGCGGAGCCGCGCGAAAAATATAGCACCCACCGCTATTTATATTGCTCTGCTATGCTTAACTTGGAGTAAAAGAAAAATGGAGAGAATATCAGTTTATGATCCGTAAACGTAAGGTTTAACTGTATAAAAAAAGGTTTTATTTTGTAAGAAATAGAAAAATAGACGGTACTGCATACACCATTTTAATAATTTTATGGTATGTACGGGTAAATACCCGTACATATATGAAACGCTCTATAAATATAGAGGGTTTCATATAAGAAATCCCTTCGCTATGTTTGCTCTGGTGGCTGTCACTCCTGTCTTAACGTTTTATGTTTTTTGTAGATGTATATGTTAGAGTAATGCCCAGGACACTTATTAGTGGTTAACGAGAATTGGTAGGTAGGTACTGAAAAAAAAGATTCCAATGCCGTTAAAACATTGTAAAAAATTGACATTCAGGGCAGCCAACATAGCGTCGAAGGAACTTCTTATGTGAAACGCTCTATACAAAACTCAAAAGGAAAATGTCCTAAAAGAAAACGGTTAACTAGAATCCACAATAATCCACATACTGTAAAGAATACCTTAGCGTGCATGAGAAACCATCTTAAATGCTTAAGTGCCAAATCACAACATGAAACCAAATTACAAAACAAATATAACTACTAGTCACAGCGAAATGATGCACACGCAACATGCCCTTCACAACTGACATTTACGCTAGACAGACAATTTACACGCATAAATTATTTTAATTACACAAAGAGTAATTCTAACAGTCGTTCCGTCAAAGGGTACGTAGGCACTAATACGACAATGTAACATCAACTTTAATTAAAGCCCATAAAACGAGCCATGCAAACTTCCTTCCGCACGTCCCAACTTTGTCGTGCGGTCAAACGTATTTATTCTTACAGACACATTTGTCAAGTCCGTTGAAGATTATGCGATGGCTCGACTCTATACTATGTCATCCACATTTGAGAGGATAATAAAACATGGTAGGTTGCTTTCATTAGCCCCGCATTCATGTATAAAGCAAGTAAAGCGGGTACGCAAACTCGAAACGTAACCTTCACTTTTACGACAGTTATAAAATTTCAAATTTCGCTACTCAGCGTTGTTAAACTCTACTGCACCTTTGTTTATTGTCGATAGCGTGTTTAATTTTTATTAATCCCCTTAATTTATGATCTTAGGCATACACGTCTTTCATATTTAAGGTTCCAGTTTCATGTTTCCGTAAGACAAGGCTTTTATGGCATTCATATAGCATAGCATAGCATACCATAATCGGCCTATAATGTACCCACTGCTGGAACACAGGCCTCCTCTCAGTGAGAGGGAGTGGGCCGTAGTCCACCACGCGGGCCCAGTGTGGGTTGGTGGACGTCACATGTCTTCGAATTTTTGGTTCTAGGATATCCCGGTTTCCTCACGATGTTTTCCTTCACCGTTAAAGCAAGTGATCATTAATTTCTAATACAATTTATGGCATTCGTTTTACTATATTTGAATGTTGAAATAAAACGATGGGGGTAATAATAATCTATAGCTGTAAAACAGTAGGTATCATGACTGAATTAATAACTTACTTGACTGACTGATAACACACAGACTAAACCGGTGAATCTAGGATTTGGAGGAAATAAAAAAAATATTTCTGTATCCAAGAGGTGGACTAAGGATGGATCTTTTAAATCCCAGCTCTAAAGGGGTGGAAAGGGGTGGTAAAGTTTATAATGAAGAAAATAACGACGTTGTGTTGTTTTCTGACTTCCACGCGGACGAAGTCGCGGGCACACTTATTTCCTTATATCATATAGGTAATGAAGACTGCCACCATTGAGTATGATCCCTTTTCGTATAGGCCACGAAACCCGGAGGAAATATTTTCATAATCACCATCATGGAGCTGCTAGGTAGAGTACGATTAAGAATCTGCTGCTCATGCCCGAATACTTAAACGTTAGTCAAATTTCAATCAAGTTGAAGACCAGGTTGTTGGTTGACTGCAATTACCTATACAGGGTTTACTCTTTTTTGGTTAAAAAGATTACAGGTTACTGAATACTTTTTATGACACCTACGAAAAGATAGCGGGTGGCCCATTGCCCTCGCCATAAAATACAAGGCAACTTAACTAGTTAACTAGTTGAAGCTCAATTTCTCTTCTACTATGGGCGTAATGGGTACCTAAAGGGTATCGCTTTCAGATCATAGAAAAAAGGAGATAATAATATGCCATCATAGCAAACTAGTACAGGAACCACTGTCGCCACTTTTAGAACAGTTTGCGACACAATTACAAGCGCTCCTTGTGAATATAAAGATCTCCTACGCATAAAAAATTCCGCACACCCTCAATCTAACACTGTTATTCGTCACTCATCACTAGCACTAAACTGAAACACTGTATTTTATAATATCGATTATGTTCAGTCTGTCGCCAGCGTGTACGTTTTAATTATGGTAATTGTGACTACTGACTACACTGACGCGTCAAGCTCAATAGCGCCTTAGCACATCTCCCTTGTTTCTATGATCAGAGGTTCCGCTAAACGTATCGAGCGCTCCAAGCAATATGCAGCACTGACGCATTGGGTGTAAAGGTCGGAATAGTTACGTTACAGTTTACTGCGATATTATGTCTAATCCACGGAACATAACCAGCCCACTAACACTTCGGCTAAGCATTGGGATGATTTATGTCAATATTCGCAGCTGTCTAACGCCAAATCCTATATACATATTATGAGATTTATACACGAAAAGCTGTCAATCGTATCTAACCACAAATTGCTACGTGATACTATTGCGGGATACAATTTATTCGTTATGTTGAAATATTGCGATAGTTGCTACTTATCCTTATTAACCACAAAAGTGAATGTGACCAGCATACGTTGCCATGCCTCGTTTTTGGTAGTAACGTTGGCGGGCGTTTACACAGCAGCTGTATGAAGTTTCAAGTCAATCGTATGAACAAAGCGCGTACGCAGAGGTGACGAACAAACAAACATAGTTTTTTATATAGATATTATACTAGTGACTCGCCCCAGTTTCGTATGGGATTCAATATCCTAAACAAATAATACAACTAACCATAACAAAATACAGAGCTTCGGATTAGAACTAAGGCAAACAACGAAATAATTCGAAGAAAGAAGCGTGTCACACGATAGTTGTGCGCTGTGTACGTGTACGTCTACCCATTCAGTTCTAAAGTCACATCCCACTGGAACAATGATGAGAATAACACCTCACCTCACCACAGTCGTAAGGCACATAAAACATTTTATTTTTTTTATTAATAAAAAAAAAAAAAAACTTGTTCATCTGGCAGATCTCATGGAACACAACAGTATTCCATGAATCTGCCAATTAAACTCTGTTACTTCTTCTTGTTCTTATAGTAGGTACAGCCCTAATTTATTGATACCTTTAAAATAAAAATATCTATTTAATATTGAGTTCTTTATATACCTATATAATTACTGAGCTCTAATAGGTACTACTAGTACTAATCGTCATTATTCCCCAAAAAAAAAACATGCTCATATCAATCTTCTTCTTCTCATAATATGTTGATGCTAGTTACCTATACAAAAAAGCTTATGCCGGGGCATTTAAACATCGTCAATTAAGATTCTTTTAATGCACCTCAAAATCTTTTCGTAATAGTTCACAGAAGAATAATTATTCTTTTGTGATATTAGATTTATTCTCGAACAAAAATTGGCTTTTGGCAATGAGTCCATTAAATTTTAATTATAGCCAGAATATAACACGAAATCAAAATGAAACTTCAAAAGTTTTCATTCAACGAGTTAAAATATTATATTTCAAAAATTATAGCTGATGAAGACTTTGATGGCGCCAAGAGTATTACTTAAAAATTAAGTTCAAAGTTACTGTTTTATTACCTCAAAACACCTCGCAAGCAATCGAAGTTAGTTATTTTCTCCACATAAAACTTGAATTTATTCTATTGATACCCTTTTACTCGTACGATGAATACAATTACATAATACAATTATCAACATTTTTATTACACTGGAATCATGAAGAATTCGGAAATAAAAAAAGATTCATGTATCTAAATTAGCTCTACTCACATAATCAAGTAGGTATTCAATATTTACTGTAAACAAGCAAGCTTATATTCCAAATGAATTAGGTATAATTTCTTAATAACTATAATTATGAGAAAATATACTCTTACAAATTACAGCCGCTCTAAAATTCTATCTACAGTTAATTAAACCCAACTTAATGAATTCATCGCTTCAATGCCACTTAACTTGAACAAGCTCTTAAAAATATTTTCTTACTATCCCAGGTCAAAATTCAGTGTCTATTTTTTTGCTGAAATGAGAAAACATAAGTTCTAGCAAGTTTTTTTGCAAGAAACATCACTTTGTGACAATGTTGATCAAAATACAACAATAATTCATGGCAGACACGATAACCGCATAAACTAATAATGTTTGTACGCCAACATTTGAGTCATAAAAAACTTGACAACGTATCTTGAGTTATTGGCGGTAGAGCTTCCAAGCTTTCCAAATTTTTGGAGAAATTCAATAACCAAATTGAAAATGTACTTATTATTAAAAACAAGCAACCATCTTCAGGTATGAAGATGGTTGAAAATCATATATCGATCGGCTGATTATAAAGCTACAGTCCCTACAGTATAGTACACACGGTTAGGGCCGGATTTAGGGCACAGGGCAACACGGGCTCTAGTTCCGGAGCCTTCACAAGAAAGCGGCCTCCACAACATGATTTTTTTTTTAAATAAGAACAAAAAATATCTGTCTGTCAAAGAGAAAAAAGATCACATTTTTTAAAATTCCCCTCCTTACGAGCATTATTTTTAGATTTAAATGAATTATTAATAAAACAGTGATAATTTTTTTTTGTCTTATTCCTAAATTTTTCGAGACCTCCACTTTTTGGTTGCTCCAGGACCTCTACACCTTGAAATCTGGGTCTGCTCTGCACGTGGTCTTTAAACGTGGATATCATGAAAAACAACTAATAATAACCTCAAAAGGGTGAAAATCACCAGTAGCGTCCTATCGTATGTTGGTAACAACAAAGCGCGTCCACTAATCCGTATGTCGAGCGACCCGTGGGTGATTTTATGGCAATCATTCCTTTGAACGTTTATTGCAGCAATCATTGGGAGGCCCATATTTAGCTGCGGATGTTTTTAAGCTGACACGACACGATTGGTATCACTGCATTAGTAGGCAAAATTTGCTTGTTGTTACTGAAGGACATTTGTAATTTTGTATTAATACGCGCAATGTAGGTTGAATGGTGTGAGGTTCGTGCAAATGACGTTTCAGTTTTGTTCCTCTGTATTTTAAAATACAGAGAAGAAAGAAATTGATTGAATGACTGAACTGTGTAGGTACATACACACATACATGTGCACAATTTTGGAGAGTCTGGCATCAGGTCAGTCAAGTTAGTAAGTATATCTATTTATCGAGAGTGTACTGCAAAAAAATCAGCTAAGTAGGTGAAGGTGAAGTTACTTTTGAAATATTGAGTGAATTTCATTTTAAAGTTTCCTAAAACTAAAATTTTAACAATACGAGGCGTAAAATGTGAGACTTAATTATCATATTTATATAATATTATAGCTAAACCACAGATAATTTGATTTGGAATAATTATTATTACTGTTACTGTCAGCCTGAATCACCCCACTGCTGGGCAAGTGACCCATGACTTCGTCAGTGGTCCAGTGGCCAAATATAATAAACCAGATTGGTTTGGCAATAAATAAAAATAAATTCCAAATTAAATCAATCCTAAAGAACTAATAGACTAAACTAAACTGTAGTAGTAAGCATTTTTGAAACTGAACGAGTCAAACGCGGGATTAAAGTTTGTATGTGAACAAAGTCCCAGGCAACAGCTAATTGTTTACTAAAGCTTACAAAAATAACAAATTGTGTCCTAAAAATATACGCGCCAGCCTGGGGACCTCATTGGCGGCCAGAGTAAAAAAGTTTGCCATCACGAACGAATAAGGCCGGAAGAAGTTTTGTTACTGTTGTAAACGTATAAGGATGATTTAGGCGACTTGTAAAAAGTTGATAATATGTAATGCCGAGACTCCAAGATTTATTATTAATCTCTTGTCGGATATTTTCTAACTGAGCCGTATCTTACGACAGTTAGAATGAATGACAAGAAAAATAAGGTCTAAATATTAAGATTGAACTAGGCACCGTAAATTTATTGTGTTCTCGAGAGTATAAGTTTTCCGCTTCAAGAAAGATCGAATAGGTATGTAGTCTTTTTTATGTGGAAAAGATTGTGAGTGTACAAAATTATATAAGGTCTATTAATATTATTATACCTACGTATACATATTACTGGCTCAATTAAAATAATTGTGGAATAACTGCTACTGAACTTAACTGAAGTAACTGCTAGTTTCTAATTATCAATAGGAACATGAAGGCTAAATAAAAATTTTGTTTTATAGAACTAATTGGTCAACAATATTTTGCAGATTGTTTTCATCAAACTTATTATAAGTTTAGCCTATAAATCTTAACTTCAGCCCTTAAATCTCGGTTCATTCAAACAAATACGCGTATTCAATCACAAGCTGCTATAAAGTTGATAAAACGCCCCATCCTTCAAAACAGAGTTTAATATGAAGCTACTACTCGCGCCATCTATTGGATTGCAGGAGAACTAGCCATTGTCTCCATATGTGGCTGCATGGCTATAATAAATCGCATTTAACTCAGTTATCGTCTAATACATAACGTTTAAAGTTTAATAAGTTTCTACTAAGTTCCATAATCATTATAATTATTATTCATTTACGTACTTACCTATCTGTTACCTTTTAACAGAATTCATTGACTGCACTGACTACCTCACTGAAATACTCACGGAAATCCTTCGGAGAATCGTATACTCAATGGAAAAGCGAAAGTACTAAACTGCCAAAATTGAACTTAAGGAAAACTTTTTTTTAAGAAAAAAATCATAATCATACGAGGAGTGAAAAGCGACATTTTGGGCGATATTGATTCTGAAATACCTATAATATGATAATTTATTATAATGATTCAGAATCAATATTGGCCAAAATGTCGCCTAAAACAAATAGCCTTTCACGCCTCAAATTACCTATATAATTTATGTACCTAACCTAATTGATTTTGATATTTTATTTACCTACGTTTTAACTGCCTAACTACCTCGTCGGTCTAGTGGTCGCAATCACGACTACAGAGCGTAAGATACTGGGTTCGGTCCCCGGTTCGGGCAAAGTAATATTGGTTTTTTCCATGAGGTCATCCTCAGTAGCAGTCGGCGCATGGATTTTTGCGGTAGTCAGAGCGTATCACATGGGACTTAAAACGTAATTAGCGAAATGTGAGTGTACTACACCTCTGTTAACCATTCGGGGAATACAGGCGTGATGTTATGTTATTGGTTATACTAATTTACAACACAATTGCACATAACACTGCCATCCCCAGCACCGGTCACGAAGGGTAGCATGCTACATCAGCGTTGCGGTTAACCGGCGCGCGACGTCGACGTCACCCCACAGTCTGATTGATGACATCCAGCGGACTGTGACGTCATGATATTAATAATTACACTTGACCTCTAGGTCGGTCTAAAGTGAACTTAAATATGAGACTGTGGACCGCCTTAAAGTTAAACTAGAGTTTGCTATTAATTATTCCGAGTATAATTTCTGACAGATGGTCGGTTTAACAAGTTTGTAGGGGTCGAGCACTGTATTTGATTGTTTAATAATAATAAATTGGCATTAGAATAATACTAAATAGGTACTAATAGATTACCTCATTGGTTCAGTGGTCACCAGCGAAAGATTGCTGAGCATGGCCTACGGTCGAGTGGGCCGCCTATCCCTTTGGGGTATGATAGCGTGATGTCAAGTAAAATAATCCATAAAGCGTTAATAATAATCAGTTCCGTAACCGCCCTAAAGTCACATAAAATGGTTTCAGCATTTTATTCTTATAGTAGCTTTTGCCCGCGACTTCGTCCGCGTTTCCGTCGTTTTTCGTAAAAAAGTAGCGTATGTCCTTTCAACCGATCCAGCTAGTAGTCCCTCCCTCTAGTTGCCCTCCCCCCAGCGACGCCCTAAGCCGAGGCCCGTACCCCAGTAGGGGGTGCCCTTAGCGTGTGGTCGCTTAGTTTGTAGTTTTATTTAGTTTTAAGCCTGGCTGGAGGCATTTGTAAGTCCTCACCAGATGACCGGTTAAGCAGTGACGGCTGTTAGAAGCCAACTGCGAGAGGCCCTTATAAATTTTTTTATTGTCATACGCCCAGCAATTAGCGCAGCCCAGCGTTAGCGAGGGAATCAAAAGAGCACGAGGTGAAAAATCTTTGCACTCGAGTGCAACACCTAACTTTTCATCCCACCTCAGCGAGGAAAAAAAGGTTGTATGATAAATTCGGCACCATGGAAGCCTGAAGTAAATAGGTTTAATGATGTTTTGAATTCACAAACTTAGTCCACACGATGTTCTAAATTCAATTGACTGTCTCCTCTAGAGAATAAAAACGGCGTTTGCACTCAGATATCGAAGATAATTTACTTTAACCTCTAGCGCAGCGTTTCCTATTTGCCGGGTCGCGACCCGGTACCGGGCCAACAAAATAAAATACCTACCGGGTCGCAGCACTGCGCCTTGTTTTAATTTTTTTTTTCGGTTTAGAAATCGCTCGTCCAACGAAAAAATAAATACACGTGATATCTCACTACACACCCCCTCCCCCCTTGTGATATTTCGTGATTTTTTCCGAACCCCCTCCTTGGGGGGAAGGGGTTCGGAAAAAATATTTCGAGCCTCACGTTACAATTTAATGGACGGCCCCTAAGCGCCAGTCCTACTAACTTCAATAACATATTGATTGACATTCATTGATTAAACAAAACACATTTTTTTAATTTGCTCTGGTGGTATTCTGTCAGCAATCGGAATAGTTCTAGTAGTAACGAAGGGCCAGTATGAAAATAACCGGGCCCTGACAGAACAATGTTTGGGAAACTCTGCTCTAGCGGATAAAAACGGCTTTTGCGCTCAGATATCGAAGAGCAAAAATACTCTTTCCGAGATGGTGGGATGAAAAATATATTAAAAACTTACATACATTTCGGCTTACGGTAGGAGTTAACTGTGAGAATTCGTCACCGTCATAATTTTCGTCATCGCGTATTTTTTTTTCTGCCATTTCGCTTTTATACCTATTCAATAAAGTAATACGAGCGGCATCGGTCTATATCTATAAACTCAAAAATTACTGAACGGATATTTGCAAGCCCCAATATCAACATATTACATGGAGTGACTACCACCGGACCTCCACATCCCAACTCCTGGGTAATAACGGTATTCTAAAGTTACGCCAGTTCTTTGTTTCTGACTACCCGTAACGACTGTTGATATTCGTATGACACCCGAAACCGACCGTTCTCGAAGCACGGTCGACGTGTAAAGAATAGTCGGAACCTATTGACCACGGTAAATGCATCTAATTGATCATTCAGTGTTATTGAAGACGAGCCTCAACCGGCTTAGATAATTATTATGATAGATTTGAATTGAGAAAATAACAACGCTTATGCTCGACTCTTGCTCCAAACGCTGTCCAAATGTGAGGGCGTAAGCGTGCAATACTATGTATCACCAGATTAATGTGTGCGCCAGTGATGTGTGGGACTCGATGTGTACCTAAATCCGCACTGTTCGCCTTTCTCTATTTGCAATGGCCAGTACCTCTCGCCAATATGAAAACCTACGAAATTCAACTAGCCTAACCCAAAAAAATTCTTCCGCCAAAATACCAAAATAACTGCGACCATTGAATTCTAAATTGCATTTCGCATTTTGAAAAGGCAATTCGCTTTCTATCTAGCTGACTCGATAATTGCTTGTGATAATTGGATTTCCGGTCATAAAAATCTAAAAAACTGCTCGGTATCTGAACCGCCCTTTGCCGTCGGCTTTCAGGGGGGTGTCGCTTATTTATATGCTAATGCAGCGCTGTAGAAATGCCACGCACGACTTAGGTGTTGCACTTGTCCAATTATAAGAACAAAATTTTCCCCTATGTGCATTTTCATGGAATTTTCTGCATGGAAATTGAGGTGAATTTCGCCACGTCTGAACGCCGCGCCACCTTACAGGAGAATATTTCGCTTTTGCACAGGCAGCCGTTTGTGTAAATTATTACTTTGGAGGTAGATTACTGCACATATGTCCACAGCGTCTATTTTATATTCAGTTACTTTGCATACTCTATTTTGGGGAGTTTCAGTACAAATCACTGAAAGTGCTACGTCCCGTGCGATTCATGTCAGGTTCAAACTAGATAAATAGAATTTCCCGGCACTTACTTATCACCTTCACAGTATTATCTGTGACGCCATTTGTATTGGTGATGTTTCATCCATTCCCCCGAACATTAGTATTCATGGAAGTCAGTCGATCGAGGAAAGAATTTTCGCGGCTCCGTCCAATCTTGACGAGGGCTGGACTGTGCTGAGTGGTTGCCATTTCCTCTCTCCCTTTATTTTTTCTCCAACAACTTAATGGAGTTGTAAAGAATGGGCTGGTATTTCATTATAATGTTTTAACTTCATCCCCGACGCGGAGGGTAATTGTATGACATTTTAATATTTTTATTAGTTAGGTACTTAATAAGAAAACGTTCGTGTGGGTTACTGAGGAATAAAGCTTTCTAACGTCACACAACCACGTACAGTAGGGGTACGAGACAGACATTTTAGAATCTTATAAAATGAAAAAGATGTAGTATCAAACACTATATAACAAAAGCTATTCTTTAAACTAGTTAAGAAAATAAAGTAGTTTCTCGCTTGCAGCATGTAACAGATGTGGGTACACAGAATAACAGAACAGGGCATCCATTCAGCTCTCGCGCTCCCAACGCAAGAATTTATCTAAAGCAAATCTCATTGTTCAGTGGATCCGCGGAGACGTGAGCTGAACTCGCAAGTAAGACAAATTCCCATCGAGTTGATTAAAGTTGTCAGCCAGGAACGCGAGAGATGCAATTTAACCGCAACCGGCAAATATTACGCGTCCCGCCGTCAAAGCCGTACTATGAACTGGATTGTTCCCTTGGCTCTTGTAGATTGCGTATTTGTTAACGTGAATAGGCATTCTCTTGATAAGCGGGTTCCGCAAAATTCGTTTGACACCACAGAGAGATCCGCCCACGAAATGAAGCGCAGCCTTAGTTTAAGTATCTTACCACGACACTAAGAAGGCCTACATATTTCTAAAAATTCATTTGCGTAAGATGCTAAAAGTATCCTTGGTTTTCTTGAAACTCAAACAAACCCTTAATTTTTTTTCTATAAAACCTACGTAAGGTATTAGGTATTATTGATATTAAGTAAGTAATTCAAATCCTGGGTTCAAATACTCCGGCTCTTTAAGTTATTAGTAGTCTATAATTGAAACTTTTTAGACACTAAATAATACCTGACGTCGTCCCAAGCTGGCGCTGAAATTATGCAGCAATAATTTCATACTTCACAAAGCACAAAGTAAAGCGTAGAATGTAAGTTATACGCTCACCGTAAAGTGGCCTTAGGAGAGCTTATAACATGACTGAACACATTGTGAAGAACCTTTCAGAGAATAAGGCTGTATAGAATAACGGATAGGTTGTAGTCCGCAGCTTTGTGGCTCACGTTAGAATAACCTGTTGTATTTGTTATGAAGCCGCTGCAGCGCTGCAGTGCAATATTCACGGTGTATTCGTGGTGAGTTTGCTATTGGATGACTGCAGCCAAATTTGTAGCAATCTGTCACGTTTCTAAATTATAGAGATTGACTACGCAAATGTAGCTCTCTGTAGCTAAATTACGATTTCGACACGAATTCCAAACAGTGTGCGACGATTTGAAAAAAAAAAAGAAGTTTGAAGTTACATCAGGATATTCGGATATCTGCTCCATAGCCGGGCAGGCGGGCACACGAAATGCATGAGAAGGACGTGGGAAGGCTTGAGAGTCTGTTTCACAATAATAACAATCATAATATCGTACTTAACCGGAGATGGTAAAACGAAAAACAAATGACTGAATGCTATTGACACATGAATATTATTTATTCACTAGCTGTACCCGCGACTCCGTCCGCGTGGAAGTCGGAAAATAACGCCATAAAACGGTGCGGTGGCGCACTGAAAATCACGGTGCCGGCGCCGCAACGTGGTGATGTGACGAAGCACTAATACATGTTACTATTTCTTGATTTGAAATCAATCACTTGTGTATAAACCATCACTCCTAAGGTTATGAGAGATTTTAATGAAAAATGCAGTGATAGCCTTGTGGTATAACCATGCGCCTCCCACAGCGAAGATGCAAGTTTGATCCCGGGGCACGCACCGCTGACGTTTCGAAGTCATGTGCGTATTAGAATTAACTATCACTTGCTTTAGAAAACATCGTGAGGAAGCCTGCATGCCTGAAAGTTCTGCATAAAGTTCTTGAAGGTGTGTGAAGTCTGCCAACCCGCACTTGGCCAGCGTGTTGGACTATGCTGCCGTCTATAAGCTTAAAGGCCGCTAAATGACATTTGGGCATTTTTCACTTTTTGAATGTCATGATATTAAAAAAAAATTCTCTATCGATCTGTCTAGGAACGGTTATTCTATCTTTTACCGTTATCAAGATATATTTTATTAAAAGGCTGCTAAATACAAAAAAAAAATACTTTACATCGCTTAAAGGTCGCTAAACAGCACAACTAGATTAGAAGGCAGCTATACTACTTTAACGTTTGGATCGATTGAACATTTTTACTATCAACGCTTAGCTATAAAACAGTTATTATTTAACAATTAACTAAAAGGTAGCAAAAGTATTTTAGCGGCTTTTTGCCTTGGTTACATTGGAGTATAATACCTTGCATAGACTTAACTAAAACGCAGTTAAAATCATTTAGCGGCCTTTAAGCGTTGTAGTGTTACTACTTTTACAATTAATAAACTATTATAGAAAGCCTTATTACACCGTACGTAAAGTAAAATAAATATTTTCTTCTGTGTCTTGCATAACAAAAAAGCCGTTAAACAACAAAACATCGCTAAAAAGCCGCAAACTGCACAACCCCCACGCCACACATGATAGGGATTCTTCCGGGGTGCGGCGGACGAAGAGAAGAAAAAAGACAAGAAGCTATTGTTAATAAATTGTCTGCGTTAATTTCAGCGCATAAAATGCTTTTTTGGAGGAATTTACCAACATTTGATTATTTTTTTATTTTTTATTATTATTAATAGCCTTTTATTCCGAACATTGGTACAAATTTTTGTTAGATCTATTTTAGCTGTATTTATTTGTATTTTCGCATAGGCCTCCTCCAACGTTCTCCATTGGGCTCTGTCTGCTGCCACCCTTGTCCAGTATGGCCCCAAGGTCAGACGAATTTCGTCTTCCCATCTTCTTGTTGGACGACCCTGTCTTCTAGTGGCGTCTCTAGGGTACTACAGAGTGACCTGCTTGCTCCATTTATTTGTTTTGCAACGTAGCATGTGTCCCGTCCAAGCCCATTTCTGATGGTCAATGCGGGCAAGTATGTCGGCAACCTTGGTTTTGTTTCTTATTTCTGTGTTTCTGATTTTGTCTCTGAGTTTTATTCCCAACATACTTCGCTCCATTGCCCATTGGCACCTTACAAGTTTGCTTCGGTGATTTTCAGTAAGGGACCAGGTCTCGCAACCATATGTGATACAGGGAAGGATGCAGATGTTAAACGTCTTTCTTTTTATGTGGATGTTTATTTCCTTACTCTTCATGATTTCTTTAAGCGACCAAAATTTTTTCCAGCCACAAGCTATTCTTTTATTAATTTCTTTGGACATCTGGTCGCTGGAAGAGATAATTTGTCCTAGATAGACATACTCTCTGACATATTCGAATCTGATTCCATCAATTACTATATCGACCTCTATGGAGTTAGTCATCATTTTTGTTTTGTTTGCATTCATTTCAAGTCCAACTACTTTGCTTGTGTTGGCTAGGGTTTGTACCATAGTTTGTAGTTTCTTAGGGTCTTCTTCCAATAGGACTAGATCGTCGGCGAATCTCAAGTGGTTTAAGCGGCTACCATTGGATGTTGAGGCCGTAGTCACTCCAGTCCATTTTCCTGAAGATGTTCTCCAAAACCGCATTAAACAGTTTGGGTGACAATGGGTCACCTTGTCTGACGCCTCTGCTTATGGGAAATGGGTCTCCTTTCGATTCCAGTTTTATGCGACCTTTGCTCTTGCTGTAGATGTTTATGATTATGTTGATATAGGTATTGTCCACCCCTTGCTGTCTTAGACTTGACCAGATGTAGTTATGCTTCGTGCTGTCGAATGCTTTAGAATAGTCGATGAAAGCTATGTATATAGGCTTCTGGTATTCATTATATTTATCCAGGATTTGTTTGATAGTGTGGATATGGTCGATCGTACTGTAGTTCATTCTGAAACCTGCCTGTTCTATGGTTTGGCTTTCGTCTAATATTTTTGCTATTCTCTCTAAAATATTTTTTGCAAAGATTTTGTAGACATTTGATATAAGGCTTATTGGTCTGTAGTTTCCAATGTCATCTTTGGCTCCTTTCTTGTGCAGAAGAATAATGTATGATTCTCCCCACTAACTTGGAATGATGCCGGTGTTAAGTATATCATTGAATACTTAACACCGGCTACTTAATACTTTAGTTAGGACTTAGTTCTTCGATTGAACCTCTCATCAGCTCGTTTGGGACTTTGTTGGGTCCCGAAGCTCGTTCTAACTTTTGTGAATTGATGGCCTTCTGTACTTCAGCTGTAAGTATGTGTTAAATTATTTTTGGCAATCGTTTCTGGGTCAATTTCCTTATTAGAACATTTGATTAAGGTTGTGACTAATAAAGACTGATTGATTTAAGATTGTTATTCATATCTTAATAATATGTAAAAAAATTAAAATAAAAAAAATATATTTATGTATTGTTTTCTAATGTGTATTAAGTTTGAACTCAGAGTGATTACTTTTATTTTTGATAAGAATATATTTTCTAATGACGTTTGATGCTAGTACAAACCGACTGTTTTATGTTTTATGTATTTAACTAAGTGAAACGTTAGTACTTACTAATTGCAAAAAAAATGTAAAACATTGATAATTATGAATGATGACATTATTTTTAAGTGCGAGTTTTTATCACCTGAAATTTCAATTTCAAGTATATTTTGTGGTTTGCCATGCGATTTTTGGATATAGTTTTTTCAAATAATTATTTAATTTTAAATTTGTTTAGAAAAGGTTGCAATTTTTTATTTTGTTATCACCATGCCCGATAGTTTTGTGGCAATAAGCTTTGTCTTTGCAAAAACTTTGTTTGATTTCATAAGTTAACGTTTAATTTTGCAGGATTCGAAAAATACAGATGTGGGTAGTGCGAGCCTAAAAAGCAGTTATATGAAAAGGTTTAATAATTAACCGCCTTTAAGTTATGCATAGCTGTATTAAAAGTTGTTAAAAAATCTTGGAAGAGAAGCAAAGTGATATCTACTTGGCTAAAAGGCGGCTATAAGTAATTAGCTGCTTTTTTGTTATGGATAAGATCAATATAATAACATTCGTACTAGGTTTAAAAACCGGCCAAGTGCGAGTCGTACTCGCGCACCGAGGGTTCCGTATCATTTTTGGACGTATAAAGTGAAAAAATCCGGCCCGCACAACTAAGTTTGTTTGTGAAGGAATTTTGATGATTTTGAAAAAACTGTACTAGTTAGGAACATCGTTTTATTTTTGGTGCCATATTTGGGTCAATTCCTATCAACTCTAATTATTTCAGATTTTTCGCCCAATAAACTTCGGAGATAAGGGGGGGGGGAATGGTATTTTTTTGGACATTTTTCATCATATGTCGAAAACTGTGAGACATAAAATAAAATAAAAATATATTTTGAAATGTGCAGATCAAGCCCTTTCATATGATATGTCACTTGATCTAGTAACCCCACTTTAAAATTTCGGACCCCCACTCCGGCCCCTTTTGCAATGAAAATAAAAATATTTTTGGACTTTTTTCATTTGCAATAAAGTTGAACAAGCATTCTTTATAACTGTTCCAAATTTCAAGTCGATAGCATAAGTAGTTGCTGAAATAAGCAGGTGTGACAGACAGACAGACAGACAGACAGACAGACAGACAGACAGACGAAGTCGCACCATAAGGGTTCCTTTTTTACCATTTTGGTACGGAACCCTAAAAACGCAAAATAACTTATCTGCTTTATAGCTATGTAAATATTAATAATTTCCTGTCTCAAAAAAATACCTTTGGCAGTTATTAATAAATCCATAACTTAAAAGCAGTTATGATTCTTTAGCCGCCATTTAGTTCTGCACACTTGAAGCGAGCCTTAAAATTTTACAAGGCTAGAAAGGAAAATGTGTATTTATTGACATAATTATTAATATTTTACAAAATCAACTTACTTCATGAGAAAGTTGAAAAAAATACCTTTTTTTTGGTATATGTTAACATGACAAAATGTTTATAGATACTGAGGAGCATCGGTTTGAAAATTTTTCCGCCTTTTTCTGCTCTAGCTCAAAATAAGAATTTGTCATATAGCGGCCTTTAAGCTTATAGACGGCAATGGTCTATCCCCTCTCATTCTGAGAGGAGGCCCGTGCCCAGTGCCCAGCAGTGGGACAGTTTTTAGACAGCGCTGATACTTTGATTATTTTTAAATAAAGCCCTGATATTATTATTGTAATTACATTGACATAAATATGAAGTTTGATTGATTGCATTTATTAGATTAATGACAGGTCTCTGCTGACAAACAACGACACAATACTTTTTAGTACCACTGACCAAGTAATGCCGAGTCCACATAATAATATGCATTATTTTTCCCGATCGGACAAACACCGACTCGAGATGGAACGGACCGTATCGCGTATGGTATCGAACCGTGTATCAAGACCGCCTCGTGTCATGATTACGTATCACCACCCGCATGATACGCGTCGGCGATACAGATACGGTGATTGGATTGAACAAATACATTATGTGGACCCGGCATAATACATGTTAGCAAAGTTACTCCTCACTGATAGATTTTTTGTAATAACTTTTGATAGAATGGACCGATTTTAATGAAATAAAGACTAAATGTTACCTCAAGATACCGTCTATACATTTTTTTCTACTTCCTCATAATCAATTCAGTAGTATTGATTTGATGCGTGTTCAAACACACAGACAAACAGACAGACAAACCGACAGACAAACAGACAGACATTAATTCTGAAAATGATAGAAATTTACTTTATTACATATTTTTAGTCCCCCATATTATTTTTATGCAAATATATGCAATGTACAGACACGTGGAATTTACATTCTTATTATAAGTATATAGATGTGCTATTGATAAAAGTTGCAAATCGATAATAATCATTTTAGATGCAACTGATGGTACTAATGATATCTTAATCTAAATCTAAATTAAATTCTTTTAAAACACACAGGTATAAGTTACAAAATTAAACAAACCACGTAGTAGCACAGTTAAGAAGCTACAACAATTTCAAATTTTATGTTCACCGAGAACTTTTGTGGATCCACATAATACTTGCACATTCTAGAGCCACAAACTGGGAAAAGTATCTCGAATACTGGCAAACTCGCACTGTTAGGTATTAAACAGAATAATCAAACAACATTGCGTTGCAAATTCGGCACAAACTCCACTGCAAGGCAAGATTGCTCAAGTGAAAAAGCACGTAGTGTAGGTACGTATAATAACGGTTATTGCGAAATATTTCTGAACGTAATGCCGCTGATATTTCTAATCCACAAAATCCTTGGCACGCGAGAGCTAGGGATTACACATTCAAATAACGCATGCTAGTCGCTATACAGACGACGTTTTCCATTACGAGCACTGAGAACTATACGCAGCACTATGACTCTTGTCACTTCGTATGTACGAGACTCAGTTTTGAGCCGAGTTTAACACAGTGCTCCCTGTGTTTGGAGTTGGAATCGCACTTAAGTAAACTGGGATTTAGCCCAATTTCGGAGCTTATGCTTCTAAAGGTTTACTTGCACCGGAGCTGCATTGTTATTTAGGCACATAAACGTAAAGTCGGTATATGTGAGCGCCGAACAAGCTTTCATTTAGAGTACGAACTTACTTATTACACTGACAAAATCTTCAAGATACTAACAACAGAGTCCGTTTACTCCTTTTTGTTACCCAACTGCCAAGAAATGGTTATGTTTTTCGCGCGTATCTTGGTTTCAATAAAAAATTGACTTTGCCATGCGAATACTTTTTAGTTAGGTAAGTATTTATAAACAAAAGAACACGCTATGATAGTGCAGCGAAGACCAATAAACGAGAACACGCTTCTGAAATTGATCACCGATCTATTCAAGCCAATCATTGGTATGATTATATTAATCAATTCGGTATTTTAGCAAATCTTTTTACCTCAGAAACCTATTTTTTATAGCAGACACAGAAATAAGTACGCATAGTCTATAATCAAAACTTGAACAGCGTAAACAAATATCTCAACAATCACGATCTAAAAAGAAAATAAGCAAACTGTGTTAGCAGCTTATCGCAAATTAATAATGGCGGAGAAACTTGTTACTCAGGCTACTGATTGCAGTAGCGAGTATCGCTTCGAGCCAAATAGAACAAACACTTTAGGATTAGAAAACGCAATTATTTTTCTTTGGAATCAATATAGGTAATTTTAATGCAAAGTTAAACCTTAAAGCTTGTGGTTTTTGAAATACCTAATTAGTAAAGATCTTTTTTGGTATTTACCACATTTATCTTTAGATGTAAACATGTACAATATTAATGTTCATGTAGAATAGATCATGCAAAGACAGAAACTAAAAATTTTAACAATGAATATTAACACATTTTTTTTTTATATAAAATCCACTTATTAAACCTTATATCAAAGAAAATACATTAAAATCAGTAGGTACATATCTACTGATTTTAATGTATGTACAACTAAGAAAAAATGGAAAACACATACCAACAAACACTGTAATTTAAAACTTTTAATACCAACTCAACTAAGCTACAGAAGAAAAATATTTCACTACTACAAGTTGTGCAATTGGAACGTAGAACTTATAGCAATACTTTATATCTTCATACCAAGTCTAATTCGAAGTGAGCACGCCAATGAAAAAGGTACAAAGTTTGTTATTGATTACAGTTCCTTGTTCAAGAATGCAAGAAAACTCTATCCAACTAAGATATATGCGCGTATGCGTCTTGCAAGATTACAAGTTATAAATTAGTTTACTTTGTGCATTGTTACGGTATTAAGCAACAGTTTTCTGTTTAGCTGTGTAAATATTCGACAGCTAAGTCGTCGTATTCTTTTTGCTAAAATGGTCTCATTGTAATAAAATAAGGGAACTTGTAACTAATTATAATGGTAATTCGTTTTATCTGTAAATCTGCCTTCTAATAAAAAAAAATGTCGTAAGCTTTAAAACGACAAGAAAATAAACATTATGATCCTTTTGAGCTTCGCAACAGTCGGGTAAATACATATCAACATAGCTAAATATTTGTTTTGTCTACAAAAAACTGTAGGTATCGATTCACAAAACAATTTAGACCCAAAAACTTTAATAAGTTTCGTTGCTGAAATCCGAAAACTAACTGTCCAATATTTTAAAACACGGAACGAAAACTCAATTAAGTCTAATATTTATATTTCCAATTCTATAGCTAACCGTACTTCGGTACCGCTATAAGTGAACGTCTAGTTTCCATTAAACAATATGAAAGTTGCAGACTTCAATAAAGTCGTTGACGGCTAAGCACAGTTGATCTAAAAATCAATACTTTGATAACAAAGTTTGCGTTGCACGATTGCGTTGTCCGTATTCTGATTGCAGGCACGTAGCCATAACGTAGCGATTGAGTGACGTACCCTCGCAGACGAATAATATGTCGCCCCAGGCAAACGTTGGTAAGTTGGTTAAACAACCCAAGTGGGGACATATTGAAATATTTACGCTGATTGCAGTTTTCCCATGTTGTGATTGGTGTCCTTTCATGAAAAGTGTTTTTAATCGATTAAGGGGGATATTACAATATCATTATAATAAGACTATCTAGGATCATAAATTATATATGACAATGTATTGAAAATATTAGGTAATAATTTCGTCTCTAAAGAATTTTAAAATCCTTCCTACTAAATATAGGATTATGAGATTGATCCTATGATCCTAGATATATTATAATATTATGATAGTTTAATATCCCCCTATGAACGGTCACAGTTGCTTCTAATAAATCATAATAAATATTACTAAGGATGATAATTGATAATATTAAAAATAAACGTTTATATTTTATTATACTCCGTGTGTGTCTGTCAGTTATCTGAATTAACTATTGGAAATAGTTAATTCAGATCACTGGGTAGATTACGGAAGCATTCGTTTTCGTATATATCTTTCTACGCTTCAGAGAAGCACGTGGCGAAAAAATATAATTAAATATATATATTCGATAGAACTTTTTAGAGCACATTTCGCTTGGAAATTGTAAAGTAAAAAGTAAATAACTAAGTATTGTTTCAGTTAATATCATTAAAACTACTACTATATTGTTTCGCGTAGATACTCGAGTATTTGATAATATAATAGAAACTCATATTAATTGCAGTTAGCCTCCACTCCCCACCTTCCCCCGTCCACCAAGCTCAATTACTAAAGGGTCTACGCAAAACCAGGTATAAATTAATGGAGAATTTTCAAACTTGTTATGCACGAATTAGGAGAAGTCTACATAAAAGGCAATTGTCCTGCATCTTGTAAAGAGCTGTCATAAGTTTTTCCAAGTACTATATTCTTGCACCACCTCGAACTATATAATTTTAGTGCGTCTGCTCTTATCTATTTTTTCAAGTTTTCATACTATTAAATGACTCTATAACTCTAATAAATATGGACGCACAACCTTCGCCACACAGTCTGTAGATTGCAATGACGATCACGCAACCCGCTTGAGTGACAGCCGACAAGCCTCGAAATATTGCATTTACATTACCGAATACGTGTGATTAGTTTTCGTATCTAGCACAACAAAACAGTTAACGTATTGCGTGCTTGAACACGCAACATAAGTAGCCGTGTTGTTTATTTTTAACAATTATACTTTTCAGACGACGTTGAACACTTTTAAAAAGCTCTATACTTAGAGTTACTGAATTCAGACGCAGTTTCGTTTTCGTTTTATTTCTGTTTCTCGACTCAAAATGGTCGTTTTCAACACTTGAGCATTTCACTTCTAGCATTATGACGGAAAATTAAAATGAAATACAAGATATTTCGTTTTAGCTTAGAACACGACGATGTTTGTGAGGTAAGATGCCCAGATAAATATTTTATAATATAAAGAAAAGAAAAATATTATTGTTTTAATCGATTTTTTTAGGAATCTCTTGTAAGTGATAGAACAGGATCCTACTTATATGTACCTACCTAAGAAGGTTTGTATCATAATTATAGTCGTTATGGTGGTGGTTGGGTAGAATTGTTGTATTATTTATAAGTAACAACAATTGGTCAACAACTCAAATCCAATATGAAAAATTAATAATTTAAATATCAAACCTTTACTTACCAAAAACTATTCCCATCTATAAATCAAGCATCTTATAGCCAGTAAATCGTGAGCATAATACCAAAATCTTTACCAAGCACTACCGTTTAAAATCCTGACGAATATCCCATTTTACGAGGAGAATAATAAAAGCGGATCACATTAATTAACCGTGTATCTGCCGGCTGATTAAGAGTGCAGTACCGGAACGCCATAGGGTCAACTTTAATTGGCTCGTTGTTGTATTTTAGATGTGCGATACAGCAGCCGGGGGTTAATGAATAGAACAACATGTGGACAGTTGTTGTTGTTGGCGATATGTCGTTTTGTTTTGTAATTGCGTGTTAGAGGTTGTTTTGGGAATGTTTGGGCTATATTAGTTGCGCCCAAAGTTTTGGCGCAATTAGCTTGGTGTAATGAGATTTTGGGTGTTTCAGGAAAGGTCTCATTTTATCCGTCTGAAGATAAAAGGAAGGGTTGTTGCTTTGTTTCCCTGTTTGTAACTATGCATAGTTTCATCTCTGATTGCTCACCCGTAATACGTAGATATGATTCAGAAAATGACTGACCCTAATTGAATGAATTTAAGTAGTTCTCTTAAAAGTGTCAATTTTGTATATTTTTAAAAATAAGAACATAAAAGAATAAACATTTTATTAGAATTGGACGCTGAGCCTCAACAATACACACATAACTATACTGAGCCAAAGCAATAACGGGTTGATGCTGCCAATACGCAAACAAGCTTGAATATGAGTACCGATATCACAAAAATTTAATTAAAGTTCGACACAACCAGTATGCCGAATTTTGCTAATAGAATTAACCTTGGAAAGCCGAGATTACTATCGGTTTCACTTAGTTTCGGATAGGGCATGATACTGTTCGTTAATGCACGGGTGGAACCCCACTAGGGGCTCAACTATGTTATTCACGACGCCACTCTCTACGCAGAATCCACTTTTCCGACGCAGGGATTAGTATACTTTCTCCATCCCAGTACGAATAATTAATTTACCAAAGTAATATCCATAAATATGTATGTTTTATCTACGCATCGCCGAGCTAAAATCTTTGATTAATATTTAATAACAATTCTCAATTAAACATGTTTCAGCGTATGAATTAATGATCAAGCGACGAGCTAATTTCGTCATCAGAAATTCAGAAAGTGAATGAACAAAAAGACAGTAATTTGGGCGAGAAATTAAATTTTAACAGAAAACACTCGTAACGAGAAAGTGCGCGTTTCG
This sequence comes from Thalpophila matura, assembly GCA_948465475.1. Classification (NCBI taxonomy): domain Eukaryota; kingdom Metazoa; phylum Arthropoda; class Insecta; order Lepidoptera; family Noctuidae; genus Thalpophila; species Thalpophila matura. Next base: position 9,260,316 of record OX419190.1, on the reverse strand, counting down.
TCGGGTTGTGTATTTAACGCGGATGTGAATTTCGCCGCATCCGCCCAAAAATAAATGAGCTTTCTTCCGCTTACTTAATTTACTGCCACGGCCGAAACGGGCTTACAGTCTGAATATATTAAAATTAATATTTCGCACTCGCTTAATGTCGTCCTTACCTTGGTGTGATTTGTTAACACCAAGCTTTTATTGTATTAGGTTTTACACAGTATTTGTAATTTACAAAATGCTACTATTACGACCGGAGTCAAGGGTAATTAAAGTAATTAAAATGAAATGTTCTCGCCTGCATAATTTTCTGTACAAAGGACGTTGTTTGTGTTTTTAAACCTACACGCATCTGTCAAAACATTTATGATGAAAATAAAACTGTGAACGAGTCATTTATTATTTCAGTTATAGATGCAAAAACAAACATTTGAATGGTTTGAAAAAACATTTCAAAGGTTAAACCAGCCATATAAAAATCAAGATAAATTTAAAATAAAAAAGCTCTTTTTTCAACGAATCAACACAATTTTATGAAGAATTTATATCGCCTTCATTTACCTAAGTTTGATCAAAAATCCTAGCAAACCAATTTCACCCACAACAGAAACCTAATATTATTTTGAATCTAATTTTTAAATTGACAATTTATTTTAGACGTTAGACGATAGTAAAATAAAATTGGACACCTAATTTTATTTATTACCTACCTATTCACAAACCTCAAAACAGTGATATACCTAACTAACTAACAATATAATAAGATCTAAAATCAATTGAAAGCCAGGGTCTGCAACATTTGGCGTTAGAAAAAGGCGGGAGTCATTAATCCAGCCTGGCCTCATGGAGAAGCCAATGCTTACACACCCGTCGAACCAGTGACATATGACCGAAACAAACTGTAGGTTGCAGTGCTGTAAAGTCCAGATATAGTCAACCTTAGGCTGCATTTTTAACTGTGTATGTACCTATTAAATGTGCTTTGCTAAAGAGAAGGCAGCTTTTGTTTTAATGACGATAATATCTTCTTAATCTTAATATATTATATGGATTTGATACGCTTGCGCGAAAGGCCATATGCGCGAAAAGACACTTCTATGAAAGTCACTTGTGTGAAAGTCCGATCGTCATTTGACGCCATTGGCACGTATGTGTTATTATTTAGAGGAAAAAAAAAGTCGTCTTAAAATTGTTACCAGCTAGTAGATACACCAATTTCAGTCAATTTATATTTCAGGCCCATTCAACATTCTATGTGCAAAAAAGCTGTATATTTCCTAATCCGGAAAGCGCGCGTCATCCTCACGTTCCGGTCCCGTTCCGCAATCGTGTCGACGTCGCCGTTCCATCGTATACATCAATGAATTCTGTCCGGTCCGGACTTAATCGGACAAATGTGTGTTTTATTTGGACAAGATGGTTATTTAATGGTGCATTTGTTATTTATAGATGATGATACTGGGGTAAACATGAGTACAGGCGTGGGTCCAATCAATGATTGTACAAATTGATTAGATTTGGTCTTAGAAACCAAAGTTAGAAAAAGGAGTAAGTTTCTTGGAAGCTGATCAGACAATTTTATCAAAGAAACAAGATCCAACATCTTTGTTCAAAGATAATAATCAAAACACCCTTGAACTTTAGTTACCTCCTGTAATTTCTATAGGAACCTGAAGATTATTTTGTACAGTGTAATTGAAATCAACGCGATAACAAATCTTCAGGGATTAGATTATTATCGAGATTTTCCTACGAATAAAAAAATGTACAATTCAAGGGCTGCGAATTTTCATGGATACCTACCTACACTTATCAGCTACTTCTAATTTATACTATTGTTCAGTGTTCACATCAAATATGGTGATGAACAGCATTGTAATGGTTTTATGTACTTTTCTTTCATAGCTGTCATGGGCAAACAGGTCAAATTAATATGTAAAAGATGAAATATGAAAGAAAAATTATAAAATCGCTGAAACATATACCATAACCCACAAAATACACCATTATTTTAAAACAATTTAAGCTGCAATCCTATAAGCGAGATGAGGAGCTATTACGCAATGAACATTGCGCCAATTAACAAGCTGAGGAGCACCGATTCAATATTGCTCGTAACTTAATGAGTTCCGTTGTAAGACAAACTGTTCGGCTACTGGACACGAGCGCGCTGACCTAGATGTAGAGACCGTCTGGATGAATTTAAGTATTTTATTCACAGCTGTTTACTCACTTACCCCCTTACTTATAGACGCCTCTTAACTTAAACCACTGATTAAATATACAACTATCCTTGTCATTTGTATGACAATAAATAGAGATGACAATTGACTTAACCCGGCGAGCATGTGGTGAAAAAAGTTACACAGAGTATGTGGCAGGGTATATTATACCCACATGTAAAAATGCATGTAATCATGTCTTGATGGTTAAATTAAATAAAACTACACTACTATATTAAACTTAAGCTTATTCCTTAAACATTTAAAATGAAAAAAATTGTACATATTTATATAATAGTTATTATTTTTATCAAAGACTGGAAGGACTCAAAAAGCAAGAACCAAACGTTAGGAACTTCAAAAATGTTAACAAAACTAAAAAAGACTCCTGATTTTTTCAATAAATTATTTTAAACCTTCAAGTTATGATATATTCTTACAAAAAAACTTAATCAGCTATTCATAATCATGATGTAACATTTCTTTTTTCAGTCTTGAAAATTGGCATAGTCATTGCAAAAAAAAATGCATGTTATGACTTTTCCATAGCGCTTACATCCATATTTTGTCCAGGCAAAGGGTCCATTATAATGACAAAGCAATTTCGTCATCAGAAAAACCTTCGATTTCATCTTCAGAACTATTTTCTACAGTAGGTACTGGCCCCCTGTTCCGTTAAATTCTTCGAAAAAACTATCTATTAACGTCTCTAACATAAACCTGACTCATATGTGATCCATTTTGAAGAAAACCCAAAAGAAACAAACGATTATGAGCATCCAAAATTAATATAAACAAAAAAATTAAGTTGAAAAAAGAATTACACCAGGTATGTGGCAGGGTATAACATACCCAATTCATGTTAGCGCACGTATAACTCTTACGCCAGCGCACGTAACACTGAAATTATGCCACTACCTTCCTCCGCACTCCCTTACCTCCAGCTACTGAGCCCCACAAACCTGCTGAGTACGAAATGAAAAAGATACAAGAGCTTAAATGGTGTGCTGGGTATGACATACCCTGCCACATGCTCGCCGGGTTAAGAGCTGTCCAATTTAATCATCATCTATAAGTAAGAGGGTTGATGTCTGATAGAAGATATCGACGGCAAAGTAACGAAGAATCTGGATTTTTGCAGGGTCGATGTAGCAGACATGGTCAGGAACCTCACCAAATGGAATTTGTCGACCAGTGGGACATACAAAAATCTGGACCGATGCTTAATAGTTTAATGATGATGTTATGCTTTTATTTCACAATTTTTTCTACTACTTTTGGATTCAACCTGCCACAGATCCAACAAGCATCTGCATCGTATCCAGCACTTGTTACTCCTTGTTTCACTGGACTGGGACAAGTTTTAATTAAGGCAAATATCTCGCACGGGGCTGCGATGTGGACATTCCATTACAGCGTTTAGCTAGAGATAATGAAAATCATGTGTGACTTATCGGATTCAGAGTTTTCAAGTTCACTGTTGTGTTTGATTTATTTGGCACACACAGTACAAGCTTTTGCAGTAAGTATTTAGTGCCTTGTCATTCTCAACAAAGAAGACAAATTGTCTAATCATCAAATTGTTCGACCCTGGATATGGTATGAAGATTTTATTTCTAGATTTATTTTTTATTCTAGTTAACTTACATTCAAGTCCAAAAATGTACTCAGCGTTCTTCTTCCATTGCTTCAGTTCAGCCAAAGCGCAACTTGGATTTCTGGAAGATAAACGTTCAGTTATGGACTGACATTGGAACTATGTCTAATAAATCTTGACGTTCTTATACCAGATCCCCGTAGAGAAGTAAGCACCAGCACGAAGATGTATGGATACCATAGTAACTTAAGGATCGTAATAAATTCACAAACCCTTCGCCTACGCGTTACGGGAAGCACCTATTTTTCTCAATAGAAACTCTTGGGAAATGACAACTAGTTACATTTTCAATTTATTTTCCTCTATTCTGCAACGATTAATTTATGACATCAATACTTAAAAGCTCAATACAATGGATGAAGTCCCTTTTTAATTAATAGAAAATCTGTATGTAATAAATACTTATTGGAAAAATCAAGAAAATCTTTAAGAACCATCTGAAACAATTATCAAAAAGCACCTTAAACATTTTACAATTAGTCGCTATTTTAAAGTTATTACCCTTTTCGCATTACGATTAGTAACCGAAGTAAAAAAAGAATAATTAAACAAAAAAAATATTTAAGACGAAGAAAATCGAAATTGCCCCTCCCCGGGAGGGTGCGTTGCTCCCTGGCTCTCCCCCATGCCAGTAAAGAGATAAGTGCAGTAGGTTCATACCTACTCCCCCCCTGTTACTTGCTCACTCACAGTTCACAAAACTTCATAGACGTCACACACATTATGTAAGGAAGTATCGACATCTGATTAAAATTTAACGGCTAATGTTAAAATTCCTTAATACATTTTTTGTTAGGGCAATTTAGAACTCTGTAATGTTATGATTTTAAAAAATTGCGGACGTTAACCCCTTATTAAACTTTATTATAGTTAAACACTGTTTTAAACTTTCACGGTTTTTTACTTCACTAAACAATTTAGTTACGGGATAACTTCCGTGATTTTTGTTTGGATTGAGTTCCCGATGTTTCGACGCTGTTGCAAGCGCCATGATCGCGGGTAAACTGGAGAATGCGGGTGGATGAACACTTAAAATAAAATCATTGTTAGGAGCAGACAAATCTGTCTACCCTCTTTCTTAGTCTTTTGCTACGCTTACTACTGGAACTCACACTCGATTGAAAGTCACGGCAAAACACACTCACGGTATCAATAAGTTTTTCGGAGTCTGTGTTACGAGGTTTTATATTGCGTTTTAGTTGACATAACACTGGATTCCATACACTAGACAATTTGAAACCACCTTCCCTATTGAAATTCTTGTGTTTGGCGATTTCAATAGCTTCTTTTGTGAGCCTTGGAATGTAATGCCGGTCCGTTGCTCATGAGCAATCAACCAAATACATCGTTACTTTTAATTAGTTCGCGAAACTTTAAATGGATGGCTTATCAGCCATCCATTTAAACATGTAGAAGAATTGGAAGCTGTGGGGTAACTTAGGAAAAACCTATGTCCAACAGTGAACTGCGATAGGTTGATTGAAAGTTCCAAAGCAGAAACAACATTAATTTGGAGTGGAACTTCTTAACTTGCTTATTAAGTGTCTATGCTCCCGCTCGTCATTAGGAGTGGGCACGCAAAGGGAAATTATCCTCACTTAACCCTCCTGAAGGCGTTAACTGGCACCTCAGCGGAGAGCTCTCGCCCACGATTACTTTATTATACAGATTGGAACAATTTTTCTCTAGCTTGAAAATATTTTTTTTATGTTTCTGAAGTTTCAAGACTAACTCGCTCCAAGTATAAGGACAAGCTATGAAACTAAGTAGCTTTAGGTCATAAACCCTTGAACTTCCACCACTGAAAGTGGATGCACATCGAACCCCTGCTGTTGCAACAGTTGCAGCAAGATTGTCGCATCTTCACGCAATGGTGAGCTAATTGGAAATAGGTATATTATTATCTAGGTAATTGGAAATATTATTATCTAGGTATTATTGGATTACAGGACGATGGCATTGATAACCTTTTGAGGTTAGATACGAAAATAAATAACGTTTTTATTTTTTCTAAAGCTTACAATGTTAGTTTTTCTAACGACCGTATAATTACTGTTGTTGTCAATTTAATATTACTTGATGAATCCAATTATGGAGCATTCCTTGACTTTAGGTACTGCTCGGTTTTTTAGCGGTTTTTGATTTTTTTAGTAGGTAGACGGCTCATACTGAAAGATTCCTACATTAAACTAATTTGTTATTAGAAACTATAAACTAACAATATCTACATATCTGTAAACAATTTTCAATTTGAACCAGGTTATGATTTTCAAAGCTGCTAATCTTCCCACGCAATTTTGGTTAAATTGTGTAAACTACGATGCTTCTATTTTAGCAACAAAATTTATTTTGAAAGAACAAAACAAGATATTTTTATAGTTCAATGAAAACTCGAGTCAACATTCGAGCTTGTTTGTACAAAAAAATGAGAATATTTTTTCCCGACTACGATCCGAATCACCGCTTACCGTACCAAATCTTTAATTCTGTCCCTTCAATTCGCGAGCCCCGATTGTTTTTCCGAATGAGTGCATCAAAATAACAATTCGTTAAGGATCCAGTGGCCAACCCTCTTCAACCCTCGTTCATTGTACCTATCTATTGTATTGTGCTTGTTACTGTACGTTCAAGAGTATAAAATCAAAACGGACAATAGAAATAAGTAATTGTACTCTTTGGTATTTTATTTATCTATGCTTTGCACTCTTTCTCTTTTTTTAATGGTGTCCTACTCAAACGATGATGCTAGTTTGAATTTAGAACTGTAAGATGATATATTAAAATAAAATAAATCGCCAGAAACAAGTTTAAGGATGAGCTACAGTATGATGCAAATGTAATAGAAAAGTAGGTACTTTCGTCATGGCCATTTAAACACAACAGTATTTAATGATGTTATCTAAATTCCATTTACATCTATACTAATACTAGCTTCCGCCCGCGGCTTCGCCCGCGTTTTTCGGGATAAAAGGTAGCCTATGTGTTATTCCAGACTATAATCTATCTGTGTGCCAAATTTAATCCAAATCCGTCCAGTCGTTTCAGCGTGAAGAAGTAACAAACATACACACACACATACACAAACATTCGCCTTTATAATATTAGTGTGATTATAAAGAGGAAAGATTATTTTATTTGTTTGTTTGTACCGAATAGGCTCGGAAATTACTGGACCGATTTTAACCATTCTTTCATCAATAGATAGCTACATTATCACTGAGTAACATAAGCTACTTTTTATCCCGAAAAATTTAGTTCCTGTGGGCCACGCGGACGAAGTCGCGGGAAAAGAGCAATTATTAAATATAATACAAATGTTAAAATTTTTGTTGGTTACATTCGGGGAAAAACATTTCAAAACTCGCATACAACCCATTAAAATCAACAGAGGATATAATACCAAGTAAAAAGGATTAAGGAGGACGAAATAATTTCCTAGAACGTGGCCACAGCATAGAAATACCTATGTGGTCACCACATTATTAGTTAGGTGATACTTAACTAATAATATAATTTACCGTAAATTCGACAACTTTAGTCAAATATACACAATTACAGACGACAGATGTTTACAGAAGAAAATAAGGATTGTGACTAGCTCATGGATAGGTATTATGGACTCTGGTTGAATTTGAAACTAGTTTGGAAAACTCGACAAAATGCGTGTGAAAATTAAATACGAGTACCTACATACGTAATAATATTATGAATTTATTAATAATGAAAGTTATACATTTAATAGGTACATTAAATTAAATGTTATCAACGTACTCTTTTCTCAAAGTTGGTTTGATGTTGGTTTCTAATTAACCCAGAAAACTGTACGCAGGTGTGTACATGTACAGCCCCCATTCCCACAATTTTCTAGATAGGTAGGTTAGGTTTAGGGCCGAGTCTATTGCCATAAACCGGGCACAAAGTCACAATCAATTAGTCGATAATACCGATATGCTTCAATGTTTACACGTCCGATACTAACACAAATGTCTGGCACGCAACAGACTGAAATCGGACCGCACGCTCGACAATCCCATTGACTGTGCGGTTTTGTCATTATGTCAATGCTAATATTTGCCCATCGACGCTCGCCAATCGATTGTTATGTACAAACATGTACAATACAGGTTTGATGTTATTATAGATAATATAATATGTAGAATTTTAGACTACAGTACCTACTATAACTAAGAATCTACAAAATAGTCGTTGACAACGAATCTATAGTTCACTAGATTTTTTATATTATTTAAACCCTGTGTCACTCCCACAATGAAGAGGAATCTCATATGTTGAAATCCACCAAGCCGCAGACAGAGCTTGCCAAAGAAATAGATATTCGTTGCATATACATACATAGGTACATACACTCGAAAAATATTATCTTCCTGGGGCAGTCGCAATAAAAAACACAATTATAAAACCGCACTTGGAATCGATATAAATATTGCCGATTACAAAAATAGAAAATTAATACAACCGAAAACGAGTTCAAGCATTTTCTAAAATGCGAGTAGGTAATATATAAATAATGTTGTAGGTAGGTATTAAAAGGTGCGATTTTTTTTTAATATACATAGATACAAAAAATATACATAGGTATACGTATGTTACGCCTATATTCCCCGAAGAGGTACCTACAGGTACACACACTACCGAGCCGATTGGGACTGAGAGAAAAAACCCGATAACACTTTACCCAACCCGGGGATCGAACAAGGGGTCTTGGGTTCGATCCCCAGATCAGGCAGTCAGTCAGACAGTCCAGGCATTTTCTGTTGTGTATAATTTTCTTTTTACATTAACAAAGGACGTCGGCAGTTTTGGGCTTGATATGGTACAGTAATAAAAGCTTAACCAAAAATAAAAACATATTTTAATTGTTCTTTGCCTAATATATCTTAGAGATTAAGAATTGGAATCAAAAATCGAAATAAATAAGAAATGAAATGATTATGCCGTTGACATTTTGAAAAAACCAATAAAACCAAAACGGGTGCATGCTGGCTGGGGGGTGCCTCCACAGAATATCATTTCGACAGCAACTAAAACCTTTGAATTGAGAACTCATTAGTCGGGCTGTACTTCATTAGATCTCCACAGAATATCATGGCGCCAGCAACTAAAACCTTTGAATTGAGAACTCATTAGTCGGGCTGTACTTCATTGGATCATTCACACCATACTTAACCTCACTGTCACAAATACGAAGATTTCTCTTTAACCCAATTACGTACAAAAACAAATAAAAAATTAATTTAAATACTCTTGAAATACTCGATCACACCAAACTAATTTCATATCTGTACCGACTTACACAATCTGAAGCCCAGCGTTCTATGGGCGACTGCCAGTGTCCTTTCAATACCTAAGGCGCGTAGATTTATATTACTACTCTGAAATAATAAAAAAAATATCTTGTTTCTTTTATTATTTGATAACTCGTCTGTGAAAAAATTCCTACTCTGAGAAAGAAAAACTAAATAAGCCGTCCTTTGCTAAACAACTTCGAGAGTTTATATCAGAGTCTTACATAAATTCCATAAGGTTTATAGGTAGGGTACTTTAGAAACTTGATAATATTTTTTTCTACTTTGCTTATTGAAATTCAGATCGTATTGTGAAAACATCACGCATCACAGCCAAGTCATAAATACTTTTTATTTTCTAAGATCATATTTCAAAAACATGTTAAATTGTACCTACTCGTATATTGGATCGATTACTTCAGAGCTTATAATACCATATAAGCTCCAGAGTCTCTTAACCCGAGCCTAATCAAATCTTTTTTTTTTATAACTTAAAGATCTAATCTTAGAAAAAGTCAGAAGTAGAAAAATAAGCAATCGACAATCTAAACTGCTGATTAAAAATCCAAGAAAGCTTAGGATTTTTTTTATTAAATAGTCTAGCTTTTCCTCGTGACTTTTCCCGCGTAGTATTTCGTTTGAATATGCACATAGTATCAGCATATTATAACAAAACATGTTTGTCGTAAATAAGTAATTAAGTACCTACCTATAATTGATTATGGAATAAGCTTCCCGCCGAGATTTTCCCGGGGGACTACAATATGGGGTTTTTGAAGAAGGGAGTAAATAGGTTTTCAACTATAGTTTTAGGCTATGGTAACCGCTTATCATCATATTTGCCACCATCGTGGTATACCTAAACACAAACAGTTAGTATAATTAGGTTTTTTGAAAGTATTTTTACATTTTCTCTAAGAACTTTTTTTACCAAAAATTCTCTGAATCTTCTTCCTAGCTCTATCCCACTTTAGGTGGGGTCAGCTCTCCTAATTTTCTGGCGCCAGGACAATCTGTCCTGGGTTGTCGGGTCGGGCAGTTCTTCCTCCAATAGGAGTTTTGTCATGCTAGTCCACCACGTAGCCGGAGGTCGTCCTCTACCTCTGTTATGTTTATTCGTAGTTGCAAAGCTTTCTTCACTACATGTTCCTCGTCCCTTCGCATCACGTGACCATACCATCTGAGACGGCTCTCGGTTAGCTTCTGTGATATAGGGGCGACTTTGAAACTACCGCGGATATGCTCGTTTCGCACTTTGTCCAATCTCGTCACACCTCCAGACCACCTTAGCATCTTCATCTCGGCCGTGTGAAGCTTTTGTATATGCGTCTTTTTCACAGGCCAACATTCCGATCCGTACATCGTAGCTGGCCTTACCGCCGTTCTGTAGATCTTACCTTTGGTTCTTATTGGCATACGAGCATCGCATAAGACTCCAGTTAGTGATCGCCACTTCAGCCATGCCGCGTTCACCCTGTGTGCTACATCGGCGTCGACGTCTCCTTGGTCTGTGATAACCGAACCAAAAATTATCTGAATAACTTTCCTAATAATGTGCTTTAACTTAATAAACAAAATAATTTTCATAAACTTTGTTCCCGTCGTATCACGTCCTACCGAATATCGGAGACGTATCAAAGTAAAAAAACGTCGATAAACGCTCAAGTGGCTTCATTTCCCAAAGTGATACAACATTCTCTTCAATCCACTTTTATGTGAAGACGAAACACGTATGTAGGTACCTTTATTGGAAGAGTTTCGGGGCTACCAGGTGTCTACACAAAAAATGTCAAATCTTTTTAACCGACTTCAAAAAAGGAGGTTCTGTATTCGTCCCGTATGTATGTATGTATGTAAGTATGTATGTATGTATGTATGTAAGTATGAATGTATGTATGTATGTTTGTATGTGCGCGATTTTATCAAAAACTACTGATTCGATTTGGATGGGGTTTTCACTAACGTAATCTACATACTTTCAGGAAGGTTTTAGTATATAATACATTATGTAATCATTCCTATGTACAAAGTTATAGGCATAAATGTACACACTCCGTAGAAGATTTACTGTTGAACGAATTCGTGAAAGTAATCTAACACGGGATAAAGAACTAAAAAAGGAAAAATAAAAAACTTTTTTAACAAAAAATAACCGACTTCAAAAATCCACTACAAAGAAAATAATAATTTTGGTTTCGGAAGTCGGTGGCAAAAAAAGCAAACAAAACCAAAGCCACCGACTTCCGAAACCAAAATTATTATTTTCTTTGTAGTGGATTTTTGAAGTCGGTTATTTTTTGTTAAAAAAGTTTTTAAAATAAGCTATTTTCGGGGAAATGTTTCACATGAAGTGCTTTTGTAGTAAACGGAGTATCTCATGTCGATATATTTTGTAAAGACTCTGTAAACTAACTTAGCTAAGGTTCAAGTTATCAAACGAGAAACCCTTAGAGAGAAAAAACTTTGTTATATAATAATTATATATAAAAGTTTTTTATCTCTAAGATTATTATTACGAGTGGTAAACAAGCAGGTTCCTCACCTTCTGTAAGTGGTAACCACCGTCTATAGACATCTGCAATATCAGAGGCATCGTAGATGCGTTGTCCACCCTAGAGACAAAGTTGAAATGTCTCATGTACCTGTAATTACACCGGCAACTATACCCTTCAAACCGGAACACAGCAATGCTGCTTAGTGGCAGAAATTGAAATGGTAGCAGGACTTCCCCGGATGAGCTCTTTCACAAAAAAACAGCTCTACTACTACTATTCATTCACTTAATTTTCTATTGATATAATATTAAGTACTATTCTTTTTTTACTCCGCTCTTCGATTGCCATTTGTAGTCTGTCTTTGTGAAGGAATTAGTGGCACTAGAATTAGCATTGCCAGCGTACTGCCACGATTGTCTCTTTCATCAGTGTAGGAACTACCTAACATAGACATATTCACCCTTACCACAAAAAAGATAAACACGTGTTAAACGCGAATTGTTTTAGACAAGTTAGTGCTAAAACAAATGCCTATTATTTTTGGTAGCATTCGTGTTGAATGCGTGTTTATCTTTTTTGTGGTACGGCCCTTTAGCTTTCGTTATGTCAATATCAGTTAAGGGCGCTCTCGGAATTTTGTCTCCTCTCTCGCTCGCACAGAACCATTTTTAGGAATGTTGAATGAAAAGATCCATTTTTGAAAAATGTAATCCGATACAGAACTACAAAACAATATTAATTTTACAGGTAAATAATTAAAACACATTTCTACTGTGATATCTAATAACCAAGGTTAAAAAACGATTACGATGTGTTTTTGAGGCATGTTTAACTCATGTGTTTTTAATCATTAAATTGGAGTTTATAATATTATAATTCATATCATTTTGTAGTTCTGTATCAGATTACATTTTTCAAAAATGCATCTTTTCATTTAAATTTCTTAAAATATATGGTTTTGTGCGAGCGAGAGAGGTGCCGAATGCGAGAGCCCTCTTAAGAATATTGATGGATAATTAGCGCACTTTCTAAATGCATTACCTAGTTACAGACGCGGTCACAGCCGACGATTTTGGGGGGGTCATACCGCAGCTGAAGACTTTAGGGGGGGGGGGGGTCATACCGATTAATGCCTATGTAGTATACAGTGAATTACCGTGTTTGGCGCATTTTTGAACGATTTTGGGGGGGGTCATGACCCCCGTGACCCCACCCCCCTGGGACCGCGCCTGCCTAGTAATGATATTAATTTATTAGTTTGGTTATTACCGCACAAAGCACAAAGGGATATGCTGTACATACATATGATATACCTAATCCATAGATGAAAGATCCATGTATCAACCAGACGATGTGTATCACAGCGATACATCCCATAAATAGACTTAATTAGGGTAAGCAGGTACATCACAAAGGCACGAGTGGGGATATAGAGCTTACGTGTGTATTCCATACAAACAAGGATACAAGCATGTGGCTCTGTCACTAGTACGACTATACGTTGACGTGGCTTGATCACACACTAAGTATATTGTAATGGGGGTACCTACTTGAACTGGTGGCTTAGCTCATTGCGTAGAAGCACCATTATTCACTTTATACGAAATTCTGTCACCGTAAACACACCTACCATACGTACCTACCAACAAGTAAAAATGTATGGTGTTAATTTACCTAAGCTATTGCATCTAGATTAACTAGTAGGTAAACTACTTTCAGTACCTACCTACATCCTTTAATCGGAAGACGATCACAATTGCCAATCAAGAAGTATATGTAAGTATTATTAATACCTTAGTTAACTAAAATTGTGTTAATTTGTAAGATTTTTAAAACTCCCAAAAATGTATACCTAGTCTAAACCTGGTATCATCTACGGCTACGGTGCGGTGTTGTCCATTCGTCACACGTAACGTCTACGTATCGTTGTCACGTAGTGTCCCGTAGAAAACTTTTATTGCTTGCCGTAATTGTGACGTCGAAATACAAACTACTTGCGTTAAGGCTGAAGTTTATTCGGAAATTTTAGACTGAGGAAAGTCTTAACTTCTGAAATTATAAAGATGACATACAGACAGCAGACATACGTAGTATTGCATAATGCTGTTCCTTAAAAAAACTTTAGTTTTTTTTAAACAATGAAAATTGTACTTTGTTTTTTTTTATGGAACACAATTTATTTTTTTCACTATTAGGTATTTCTTTCACAATTTATTTCTTTCCCTTTCGCATTTTTTAAAAAAGCATCTTTTCAAAACCACCAACTTTCGAAATTAAAATGATTTGATCAAAAGACCTACTTTGTAGTGGTTTTTTAAGTCTGCTGTTTTTTTTTTATTTTTAAAGTTAAAATTTATGAACAAAATGGCGCAGCAAACTACTAGGTATATTCCTAAAACCAGAAATAAAAACAAAGTTTTATTTTACATTCATTGCGAACATCGTTCGGTTGCGCCACGAAACCCTAATTTGAAACTTAGTTCGAAAACGTGGCTAGGTTTTACGATCACTACGTTTAACAGTCTTTACTTTCATGAATTTAAAAGAACTCCACGATTTTCCTAATCAATTTAGAACATTTGTTTAGGTAAGGTACTTACTTTGCGGTAAGGCAGTAACCGAGCCTACATTTCGCGTGTTGATTGTTCTTCAAATTGTAAGAAAATCGTTTTCACGGGGGAATGGTTTGAGTGGCTGTCATTCATCGGGTATTCGGCAATATTGAAACCTGGTTTTCATTTTAATTAAGAATGACGAATGGCGAATGTCAATCACGCAATTCGTTATGAGCGCCCCAATGAATATCTGTCTGCTTTCAGGTGGTTTGTTTGATTTACGTTGTATTTTAATTTAGTTGTACTGGAATATTTTATACTTACATTTTTTATTGTTACGAAGCAACGAAGCTGTTTACTTTACCTCACTTTACTGCTCCGCTATTTAATTAACTTTAAACAATTTCAGGCACCATTGGCGCAGTGGTTAAACAACTGGTTGCTGCATGACGTGTCGTGGGTTCGATTACCGCACAGAACAAATATTTTTTTCTGATCTGGATGTTTTTAACGCACACCTATTATAAAGCAAAACCTCCTAGTGTGGGGGCAACGTTTTAAAAAAATAAAAAATAATATCGATTTTGTAACTTAAGTACATCTTTTTAAAACTTACATAAATTAATTCTAAGCTCTTTTACTAATAACGTACCTTCCAAGAAGCATCCTACTGCTATTTCCTGTAAGCAACGCAAAGTTTGAAGGAGCCGGCAACTCATTTTCATGTTATGGTTAATTTTCCTTGTTTATGTGGGAACTTTAACAGTTGCGGCTAGTTAAACGGGAGTTGGGTTCCTATTTCAATCATTTTGCTGTGTTATAATTTCAAAGATTACTTTAATGATCATTTTGTATCGCTTTGCACTTTGTCATACATAATAATTTGTCGATTGATGCGTGATATACTCGTATTATGTACGTAAGTGGATGTCAACTTTTACGGCAATCCTTAACTTTTAGGAGATTCGTCACTAAACAAAAACGTTACTTTCCAAAAATCTATGCACAAGCAATGGTTCTGTTAATTAAAAGCATTGAAATGACTATAGACACCAATCTGCAAATATTTACGTAGTTGAGACTGATGTTCTTTACCATAATGTCAACTATGTAGATCTGAACAGGACTCGCCTCTTACAAACATTTTTCCTTCGTCACTGCTGCACACCAATTTTATTTAAGGAACCCATAAATATGGATTATGCAACATCTTTCATATCGTACCATTTTTCACAAAACAATATAACCTAAATATAAAAAGACCTGCGTACAGCATTAACAGTAGATTCAGCAAACGTCGGCACACTCTTTCAAATGAGATGGCAAGTAATTTCGTGAAAACCCAGTTCTGAAATAAATTATTCATCGGCGACGAAACGCCTCAAGCCCGTATTCATTTCATTTCTGAATCTTAATTCTACTTTTCTTTCGCGTTTTTTGCCAAACCTTACCTTTAATAAATTTTATATAAGCCCTAAGATTAAACAACGGAGTGCTACGGGGAAGGCTTCCGATATTATTGGGGATTGGTTATGTAAGTAATTGTAACTAGTACCTCGTTGTTCGATGAATTGTTTAATATGAATTGTAAAGTTGAGATTTTTGTTCTGGGATATTTTCAGATCGGAAATTTATATTTAGGGTTGGTCTGTATAACGGTAGGTACCTTTGCTTTGTTAAATAAGTACCTATTAGGTATTATTTAGTTTCGATCATAAGATTTTCCTACTGGATAACGTTAACGATGGGAAGATTGTGCATTTTAATTTACAAATATGAAATATCAATGTACTCAATAAAGATCCCCAAACACAGTTTTAGTCCATATACTACCCGAGAACAAGTACTTAAGGTTGTTTTGATAATGTTTTTTAGTGAGGTTTTATTTTTTGTTGAAAGCTAAACCTACAATTTTTTTATCGTAAATACGAGTATATAATTCTGCTTTTATTCTTAGGTTGGATGGGATTCCGCAAAAATATCAGTATTACATAGTTAGGACGTAGGCACATAGCTATTTTTCAAATCCTCGTGCATCCGTGATGTATTAAAAAAGTTTTCAATTTTGTTTGCGTAGACCGGCTGCCAGCTCTCCTTCACTTTAGATGGAAATGTAGCTTGAATGTCGACCATGAAAAAAATGTTTCATATCTGTGACATAGTTACTGTAAACCTATGTGGGTACTGGCTAGGTCCCTAAGCTATACAGTATACACCTATACACTAACAGTTAAAGACAAGTCAAGCATAAGTTTCAGTAACAAGATGAGTCTTTCATTAAGCTGGATGCAGAACAGCATTTTGTTTTTTTATAAAATACTGGTAAGCTATCAATAAGAAAATGGGGTTTTATATCTTAAAAATACAAAATAACAAATTGGAATTCCATGCATTCTCATATGACGAATATAAGTCACCTATGGGGAATTTTGTAGTCTGATGAGATTATAAAATTCCCCATAAAATTTAAACTATTCCTGAACATAAACTTTGAACCTAGTAAAGTCTCATATCAAACCAAACTTTCAGCCATTATCAGGGTTTGTAATGGCGGGCGATCGGTTCACGCTCGCAAACTAAACTCATTGGCAGGCCTCTCAAAATATTATAATGATAGTACAAGATAACTGGGACACGTAATTGGTGTTTAGAATGGCTTTAGCCGAGGGCTATGTGGCAATCTTTAGGAAACTGTATAGACAATCCCTATACTAAAGCTTCATGTTCGGATATAGTTTTGTTGATTCTATGAATGCATAATTTTGTATCCGAGAATGTCGTACTGGATCAATAAATTACTGGTTTCGTAACAAATGAGGCGATTAGTACCTGCACTAATTGGTTTACAGCTGTGAATTCTGTATTTAAATATTATTATATTACCTACCAACTATTATAAATTAAAGCGTTAGGTAAGGTGCGTACAAAAGACCCAATTTGGCAATCGATCTGTAGAGCCGATCTTAGCGAGTCCCGATAGATTGGCACGATCATTTTAGTTCAACTTACCTATTTATGTGCCAGTCTGTAGGGACTCACTCGGATCGGCTCCAGATCGGGTGTGAAGTTGGATAGTTTATACGCACCTTTAGGTAGGTATAGTGATTATTAATGAAACAGCAATGGTCAAAAGTATTATCCTGTCAGGCCTAGAGTGTTAAAAATGCTTTAGCTTGAGTTTTATAGTACATTATTTCCTAACTTAAGCATGCAGCATGTGGCTAAGCTCACTAA
Source organism: Thalpophila matura (assembly GCA_948465475.1). Taxonomy (NCBI): domain Eukaryota; kingdom Metazoa; phylum Arthropoda; class Insecta; order Lepidoptera; family Noctuidae; genus Thalpophila; species Thalpophila matura. The sequence goes on along the minus strand of OX419190.1, from coordinate 9,242,859 downwards.
TAACACTCTCGTAAGATAAAAAACTTGTCAGCGTCTAACATCTTCCTCCACCGAAATAAAATATTGCCACATTGCTAGCTAAGCTACTGTTATTTTTTCTCCCTTCTTTACATAATTCTTCGTCCTCAACTTATTGTTATCCCCTCGGCTCTCATTTTCCAACATAAATCAACTTGCAACAGCTGCAGTGTTGCAAAACGACTAAAATATGAAATAATAGGGTCCTTTAATGTAGGTAGGTACCCTTTTCTGGCTCGGGTGAAAATTTTACTGTCTTGAACAACTCCATAGATATAAACTATGTGAATAAACGGTACATTTGCCTAGTATTACCTATATCTATTGTCAGAATACGTTATACTGATGAGTCTACAAATTGTATACTTTTGCCATAGCTAATTTCCTCAGTGGTCCATGGAATTTATTTGAATTCAGGCATAGTGGAGAATAATACTACACTCAAATTACTTATTATGAAATTAAAAACTACAGCAAAATCCTCAAAAAACGTAGCTACTCAATATCTCGGCTCAAAACTCGATAATTTCATAACGACTTTAACCGAATCGTTGACACACAACTCGCAACTCACTAATTACGTAACGTGCACCAACAATTTAAATCTGATCAGAAATTGGGTCTATAATTTTATTAAGCTGTTGTGAGTGGCATATTGGTGCGGTTTAATTAACAATTCACCCCAAAATACGGGCGGACTGGCCCATAACTCAGCACTGACATGGATTCCTGTGACATATTATCCGATATACGGCTGCACCTATGTGCCTAAATGTAAGCTTATCTTGAACGTTTTGTGGATTTTTGTTAGCTTCTGTTTCTGTGTTTGATGTGCTTTGCATCCCTGGATTTTTATGAGGTAAACGGGGTGAATGAATCATTTGATTTATGTTCCGTGTATAAATTAGTATAGGCAGAGCATAATCAGCCTATAATGTTCCCACTGCTGGGATACAGGCCTCCTGTCACAAAGAAGCAGCGAGCCCTAGTCGACCACAGGCCCCGTGCGGGTTGGTGGACGTCAGATGGCTTCGAATTTTTGATTTTAGGACGTGCTTGTTTCCTCACGATGTTTTCTTTCGCCATGTTTAGAACAGTGGCTATGAAATAAGTACAAAGTCTGCGCCTGCCAGGGTTCGAACTCACGACCGTAAGTCGAGGCCACTACCACTGAGCTACCACTGCCCATTTAAATTAATAGTCCAATCTGCATAAGACTTGAAGGCTTAATCAAGTAAACCGTGGCCGTTCGACCGTGTGTAGATGTCAATTAGCATGAAAAGGGAACATATGGACGAACTGCAAAGCCGCAAGCCTCGTGCGGACGGTATACTCGATCGTGTGTGGTAGCTATTAGATGCTAACTTAAGAGGCTGAGCAAGTTATTAGAACACAACATCACGCCTGTGTTCCCCAAAGGAATGGGCAGAGATCTCAGATCATAGAAAAGAGGAGATAAGTATGCCATCATATCAAATTAGTACGGAAACCACTGTCGCCAATTTTAAAACAGAAATTCCGCCCACCCTCAATCTAACACTGTTATTCGTCACTCAGCACTAGCACTAAACTAAAACACTGTGTATATATCATCATCGCCAGCGTGTACGTTTAAACTATGGTCAATGTGATCATATTAAAGCATCATGCTCAATAACACCTTGACACATCTCCCTTGTTTCTATGATCTCAGGCAGAGATGTACGATATCAGTTAAGTATCAAGTATCAATAAGTTACCAGAATCCATTAGAAATGTAGTTAAATTTAATAATTTTACTAATAAGCTAAAACTCTTCCTATTAAATAAAAAATACTATACTATAAATGAATACTTTAATGATAAACTTTAAGCAATAGAAAAAAAAATAAAAAAAAATAAGTAGGTACCATAATTTATAAAAAATAGTTGCTAACTATAATAATTAAATACTTAGATATTAAATACACAGTGCAATAATTAATTATAATTATTAAAGTTTCCCATATCAATAAAATAACTTTAACTATAAAATAAATAAATAATTTATAATAAGAAGTTCATTATTTAAAAAATAGAAATTAGGTATAATATTAATTTAAATAAAGTCAAATTAAATATATACTTAATTATTACTAAAAATGTGCAATAATATAATAATAAATAATAACCAACCAATTAATACCTATTTAATAATACATTGTGTGCAATAATCTCTAAATAAAAATAACTAATGTAATAAATACAATAAATATCTAATAGCAAATTTGCAATAAAATTAAAGCTAAGCGCTCTTCTTCTCTCCTACTTGCTCCTACTAAACTGTGCTGTGCCCGACAGGGTCCATAATGATCTTATATATAGACTTAAATGTACCACCTGTCAAAACATTGTGGAATGCAATAAAGTATTGAGTATTGAGTATATTACCGCCATTTATGTTAAAGTAAGACCCATGTAATAAGTCCTAAGTAATTTGTAGTCGTAATAAGTGTCGAAGAAATCCGTTTAAAAGTTAGAACGTTGATTGATTTTCTCTTAAGCTTTGAAGTCTGTGTTAATATTCACGTCCCGTACTTAATAGGAATTTTAAGCGGGCACTAACTTACATTTTTCAAACTAAGCTGAGTTATTTTTGAAATTACAACGCGCACTAAAAGTTGAGTCAGAGTTAAAACTTTATAATTACATGGCTTTTTGCTTTTAAAATTTAAACTTTGTTAATTTAACTAGAACCTAGATAAAGAATAATGATCACAGTAAATGAATTGTCATTATACGACTTTTTAATAAAAATGAACATTTTTTGTGTCCACAAAAGACGTTCACAAACGCGTTTCTTACAAAGTCACAGAAAGTTTGAAGCTCTATTTTTTAAAATATTTATTAATAGTAACTACTGCATTCGTATATTTTATGCTGCAAAAAATTGCAAGGGCAAGCGAGAGCAAGGGCTGTCTAAATTATTTAAATGCGTGAAAAATATAAGAAAATTTCTTCCTTGTTTTATCTCTTCTGCTAGATCGTTGCAGATTCTGATCATCGAGTTGAACCCTAAAGTAAATGTAAACATTTATAAATGAATACTCTTAATACTCAACGTCTAACACAGATAAATAAAGATGAAGAGAAACGTCCAACATCAACAATACATGAACCAACAATTCTCGCCACAATATATTCCCCTACAACGGCTTTACAAATCCTATCAACACAAAATGTTTAAGCTGGGTTAAGTACGGGCCTCATTTGGGCCTACCACCGACATTTACCGCTGTAAAAAAAAGTTACTCATAATAATAAATACCAATTTATCCGGCGGTAAACGTCAAGTCTGCCCTTAACCACGGTTTTTGAAAATATGCCCAGAGCACGTCCGAACAATCTAGTTGCCCTATAATAATCCCGCAAATGGTATAAAGGAAAAGAAGTCTATGAAAATACGTCGTCCATGAAAATACATAGGTAGGTAGTATTTTTAGGGTTCCGTACCTCAAAAGGAAAAACGGAACCGTTATAGGATCACTTGTTGTCCGCCGTCAGTCACCGGACCATATATAAGTGGAGCCATGTGCTCATAGATGGCGCCATTGGAAGTATGCAGTAGCGCCATCTATGATCTTATTTCGGAACCCTTAGGGCGCGAGGCATACTCGCACTTGTCCGGTTTTTTTTTTATTATAATAAGTAATTGTTATTTCTACCTATATGATTTATCGTAGCTCTGTTGTGTTACGCGTGTAAATAAAAGTACAAAGGACAAAAATACGTACGAATAAGTGAGAATTTTGTACTATCTTAAAATATAAAACAAAATACACATTTAGTTAACCTGAGCGACCAAGCTTGGCTCGGCGTTTTTTCACAATATTCCATAGATTTTTTTTCTTTAAAAAGCCCTTTTTTATCAGATTTTTTCAGGCCTGACCACTGACAGGCCTTGAGAGAACTGGGAAAGTAAAATATAATATTTTACTTTTATAAATACATTTTATCCAAATCATGAGAGCCATTTCCGAGAAATTAAATTAATAAAGTAATGAGATAAAATTAATATTTTAATCTAAACAGACCACTACTGAATTCTCTATTATGCATTCAGTTGTACCATAAGCTCGGCATCTGGTTAGCGCTTTTTGGGTAAAATCATTTATAATTAGGGTTTCGTACCCATAGGGTAAAAACGGAACCCTATTACTGAGACTTCGCTGTCCGTCCGTCCGTCCGTCTGTCTGTCTGTCTGCCTGTCTGTCTGTGTGTCTCCAAACTGTATCTCATGAACCATGATAGCTAGACAGTTGAAATGGTAGATGCTTGAAATACTCACAGAATATTTAATTATAATTATGTATATTCACTTTAAAAACAAATAATTAAAAATATTTATTTATACAACAGACATGATTTTTTTGCCGTTTTTATAGATAATGATACGGAACCCTTCGTGCGCGAGTCCGACTCGCACTTGGCCGGTTTTTTTTAACTTATAAGCTTATTGTTAGACACAGTGGTGCTTGAACCCACGACTTCTGCGAGAAAGGGATTTAAAATTCTACTGATAAAAGTGTGATAGTATACGATATCTCAGCGGTTAGAGCGATGCCACGGTAGGCACAGGTCGCGGGTTTGAGTCCCACTCTTGTCAGCTGTTTTTAAATCACTCATATTTGATAGACAAATCTGAGAACGAAACTTAAAAAAAACACAGTTCAACTGTTTCGTATTTACCATCAATTACTCACTCGTTTAGGTCAACAGAGCGCTCCATTAAGCTCTCAAAACACTGAATATTTTGGTTACACGCGCCACATAATTTTAATCAAAAATTTATTAATATTTGCCGTAGCCAGGAACATTATACGTAATGGCATCGCCAGTTACAAAACAACGAACGTGATACCACCCAACGCGATAACTTCGTTAACGCAAAATGAGCCTTCAATAGCTAAAGTTAAATTAGGTTAAAACAAAATAGCGGGGTAAGAAAATAGCTATTTACTTTTCTACGTACTTTGTATAAACAAATGAGGTTAATACGTAATCAAGATTTGCGTGATTACAAACGCAATTGAAAGGAAGTTCGCGACGCCATTGTCGAAGTTTTTTTCTTTATGTACTTATGTCCCAATTTTACTGTGTTACATACATTACAGGTACATTACCGAGGTAGGTACTTAAAACATTAAGTACCTACCTCGGTAATGTACCTACTTTCGAATTTAAAAGCGAAATATTGTTAAGGAATTTTTTTTTCAGGCATTTGAGGCATCTATGCTTTGTAAAAAAATAATTATAATGAAAACTAAAGCTTAAGGTCGCCCCTCACGACCCGGACACTTGCTATGCTCGGCAGTTTTCGTCACAAGTGCCAACAAAATGTATGAAACTCCGCAGCTTGGTCACAGCTTCCGGAAAATTTAAGAGCGGCAAGCCAAAGGCAAATTTAATCGAGTCTTTATAGTCTTACCTAATAAAAGTAAAAAAATACTAATTTGTTTGCGAAAAATCAAATGTGTTCAATAACAGGCTTTTGTACAATAAAATCATAATAGCATAAAATTCCAATATGCCTTTGTCAATTTAATTGAACGATATTACGAAGTACACATTTTAATATTATGATATCGTGAAAGAGCTCCCTTGAGTTTTCCTCTGATAGCAAGTATATTACTTTATTATGGAAACAACCTAATTTGTTTTTGAAAAATCCTAGCAACCACGCAAATTAGAATTACACGAGATTTTAGAAGGGTAAAAGATCATTCTACAAAATGATTAGGTATTGTAATTACCAAATTGTCACGTCACGAATCGTCTCGCGCGAAGACTCGACGATTTTCAGCCACCGGAGCAGGCCGGGTCTCGAAGTGGATATGGCACCATAGACCACATTCACACAGTGCGACAGATCATACAGAAGTCCGAGGAGTACAATCGGCCACTGTGTCTAGCATTTATAGACTATGAGAAAGCCTTTGACTCTATCGAAACCTGGTCCGTTCTGGATTCCTTGCAACGATGCCAAGTCGACTGGCGATATATCCAAGTGTTGATGTCTTTATGACAACGCGACGATGACCGTCCAAATCCAGAACCAGCAATCTGAACATATCCAACTGCGGCGAGGGGTGAGGGGACAAAGGACAAGGGACAAGGGGACGTAATTTCCCCGAAATTGTTCACCAACGCTCTGGAGGATATGTTTAAGACACTGAACCGGGAAGGACGGGGCATTAATAATAGGTCTTTACCTATGAAATTGCCGTTTTGTATGAAAAAATTTAAACTAATTTTTTTCATGTATTTTTTATTTGTATTAATCGAAGTAATCACCCATGCAATCAATGCATCTTTGCCAATGCAGTGGCAGTTTATTGATGCCCTTCTTAAGGAAATCAGCTGGACGGGAGGCAACAAAAGCTTCAAAGGCATTTTGTACTGCGTCTCGGGTATTGAATTTTTTTCCCGCCAAGAAGTTATCCAAATTCTGGAAAAAGTAGTAGTCTGTAGGCGCAAGGTCTGGTGAGTAGGGCGGATGACGGAGAGCTTCCAACCCCAGTTCTTGCAACTTGGAGACCGTCTGCTGTGCAGTATCAGGTCGCGCGTTGTCGTGCAGGAGCAGTGGAGACGAGCGATTGACCAATGCTGGTTGGAGATGTGCCAGCTTCTTCATCATTGTGTTCAGTTCTTCACAGTACACATCTGCAGTAATGCTCACCCCGTTTGGTAAGAAGCTGTGATGAATCACACCGGCGCTAGACCACCAAACAGTGACCATCACTTTTCTAGGGGTAAGTTTTCGTTTAGGGCATTGTTTAGGTGCTGAAGCAGGATCCAACCAACTTGCTGAGCGCTTGCGGTTATCAAACAGAATCCATTTCTCTTCGCAGGTAACAATGTGGTTCAAAATTCCTTCATTTGTGTGTCTGTTGAGCAGTGCAAGGCACGTCTCGACGCGTACTTCGCGCTGGCGATCATTGAGTTCGTGGGGCACCCATTTGTCAAGCTTTTTTACCTTGCCAATTTGACGCAAATGGACCAATATTGTTTTGACGCTAACGTCGAAAGCTGCTGCTAATTCAGCCGTAGATTGTGTATCATCAGCTTCCACAATCACCTTTAATTCGTCATTGTCAACCAAAGTCTTCGGACGACCGCGAGGTTCATTTTTCAGGTCGAAATTTCCAGAACGGAAGCGAGCAAACCAATAACAGGTGGTGCGTTGGTTTGTAGTGTTAGCTCCGTAAACGTCGTTGATGTTGCGTGCCGCTTGTGCGCGTTGCTGCCACGATGGTACTCGTATTCCATAATTACTCGAATTTTTAACGTATCCATGATGACGAAAAAGATTGAAATGCGATGAAAATGTAACACTAATCAATAAACAAATGACTACTTTTGGAAAAAAAAAACCATGTTTTTAAAATAAAATTAATTTGAAATTAGAATTCTTAGCCAAACAAAAATTATTTTGATTTGAAATGGCCAGTACTGCAGAACGGCAATTTCATAGGTAAAGACCTAATATAAACGGCGAGCACATCTCACACTTGAGATTTGCAGACGACATCGTCATAATGGCTGAATCGTTGCAGGACCTGCAAGAAATGCTGAACGGCCTGGCTGATTCTTCGGCACGCATCGGGCTCCGGATGAATTTGGACAAGACTAAGATCATGTTCAACGAACACGTCACTCCGGAACCGATTGTCGTCAATGGCGATGCTCTCGAGGTTGTTTGAGAATACGTTTACCTTGGGCAAACTTTGCAGTTTGGTAAAAACAACTTCGAGAGGCAGGCTAACAGAAAAATACAGCTAGGCTGGGCAGCATTTTGAAAATTACGTCGGGTCTTCTCATCGCCTATTCCACAAAGCCTAAAGACTAAAGTCTTCAATCAGTGCGTCCTACCTGTCATGACTTACGGAGCTGAGACGTGGACACTCACGGTACGGCTGGTCCATAAATTCAAAGTCGCTCAGCGAGCTATGGAAAGGGCTATGCGTGGAGTTTCTCTGAGGGACCGAATTCGGAACGAGGTGAAGTAGTCGACATAGCCTACAGAATTAGCAAGCTGAAGTGGCAGTGGGCCCGCCATATCAGTCGTAGAACCGATGACCGTTGGAGTAGATGTGTTCTAGAGTGGAGACCGCGAATCGGCAAACGAAGCGTAGGACGCCCTCAGGCTAGGTGGAGCGATGATCTTCGTAGGGTGGCTGGTGGCAGCTGGATGAGAGTAGCCGAGGATCGAGTTAAATGGCGTGCAATTGGAGAGGCCTATGTCCAGCAGTGGACTGCTATAGGCTGATGATGATGAATTTACCAAATAGTCAGACATACGTACTTGAGTCCACACTTGTATTACCAATCACGTGGTAACACAACTGTTCTGTGTTAAATAACAAACTAAAATCCTAAAGCGAAGTTGGTCAAAAACAACTAAAATCAACATCAATCATCACCTAAAATTTTGTACCTCCATATTGTTAGAACAGCGACAAATTGTTAAATAACTACACAAAAACTAGTTATTTTCAGATTCAGAAACCATTTGTCACAACTAGCACAAAATTAACAATCCGCAAAGGTCATTTAATTCCCTGACGCACACCTTTTTTACACAGAGTAAGTGGGAAAACAGAGTGACAACATATTAAGTGCCCCGCGGGACAATCATTTACACAAACATTGTCTACAGCGACATAATTATACTGTATACTCTCTGTATGTTATAGACTCTGTACCTACTGCTAGGACAAATTACCAAATCGGAAATACTCCATATGACGCAACGTCGTCAACTGTCAAATGACAGAGGATTCCTTCCCTCCACACTCCTTACAAATTCAATGAATGTGATGCACGAAAGTCATTCCATTAACTTCCGACTCTGTGCTATACAGGTACAGTAGGCGACGTTTTTTCGCCACCTCTTTAATATTTTTCACAACGGCTAATGTAGTAAGTGCCAACATCGATCAATCATGGCATTATGTGGGGATCAACGATATTCGGTTGCGTGTTTACCGTGTGTGACATGAAAGTACTTGCCGACATCGGTTCGTATTAGCCGAGTCGACCCACCTAAATTAGACAGATAGGTAGAACGACTGCGTTTATCGAATTATGTTACCCGTTTATTTATTGGGGTATCGAAATATGGATGTTGTGGATAACGATGGTATTCGTATTTTGGAGGCGTTTTTCCTCAAGGTAGGTACAGTGTACATGTTACGTAATCATTGTAGTATTTAATGTTACTTTACAAGAAATCCGGGCTTAGCATAGTATAGTATCATCACAGTGTTTAGCTATAGAAACACTGTGATTATGGTAAAAACAGATTTCTTAAGCCCTGTCAAGGTCCTATCCCGCATCGGTACATCGCCAATGCATTTGACAAAAATTGGGAAATGTCAAAATTGACATAACGAAAGTGAAAGACCCCGGATTGGAATTACGTAGGTACATACGGCATGTATGACAGTTGGGGACCCCTCGCAACTCCCCAATTTGACCTGCGAAAACTCTCGCTTTAACCACTGCAAGAAGTAGGTATAAAATAGCTAGACTGTGGTATAATTTATCTGTGTAATATTTAGGTATAATATTAATCGCATTGCAATGCAATGAAAAAATCCCTTTAATAAAATAATATAATGAAGATTAAATCTTATGAAAGTAAGCTTATAAATCATGCATGAAAAAAGATATGATAACGATAAATATTATTTACTATAGTGAAGAATCATGAGCTCAAAGACTTTTCATTTATGTATTTATAATAGACTGAATTCGCCTTATGACGCTAGCCGCGCTTGACATCAATAAAGTTCATGCGAATATAAAATCGAAACGATCACCACGAACTGATCCGCACAGAACTTTATTGAGATCAACACAATTTGATGCATGGCAGCGAATCTACGATAACTGCGGCGCCAAATAAAGAGAACACCTCTACGATGGGCATTAATCGTAATCACTTAGCTCAACGGCCACTACATCTATCACATAAAGAAGTCGAGTCACGAAGCGTGTGCGAGGTTAAAGTGTCGGATGCTCACTTGTTTGAGAAAACCGCAAATAAATATTCTCGAGTGCGACTAATTGGTTCCCGTTGGATTCGACAGGCGTCCGGATCCCGGTACTGTGGTCCGCCGCATAATTTATTGGGCTGACTGTACCCGCTGTAGCGCGGACGGGACGCCCGCTTATTTACGAAGCTCTATTCAGAATCATGCACCTGGATCTAATAGTTACATATTCTGCGGCTGTTATTAATATCGGGATGGGTACTTGAGGTTGCTGAATAAGAAATTGATACGCGGGGTGTGTATTGTAGCGGTGTCTGTGTGCGGAGGATCAGCCTTTTGTGTTGTGTATGTGTGTCTGTGTTTGCAGACGTTGTTACGTCAATGAACGAGCCGGGTGTTATATTTTTCCTTAGTGACGCAATATTAAATAACCTACCACGCGAGTAGAATTTCATTCAGCTCTGAACAATCTCTCTCTTTGTGCCTATAAAATAATAAGCTTACGAAAAGGTCACTCGGGTATTAATGTTTTATTATCTATTTATTAAACAAATTACTTTTTTTTATTAATTATAACTTTATGATGCAATGAGCACGAGCCAGGATAATGTAGAGTTGCAAATTAATAGTAACGAAGGATACTCATTATAAATATAATAATTACTGTTATTTATAAAAAAAGCCATTTACCTACTGCCTATAATAATACACAGGCATGACAATGTAATATAATGAAAACAATCGCAATGAGGACAACAAAATGTGAATTTTATTTTCATTCTTTCCACGTTACACAATCATTAAAAGCTACGATCCGTAATAAATGTTAAGTAGGTGACCACTCCAAACCTCACTTCCGGCAGACTGTTGGTGCCATTGTTAATGTAATATCCACACTGAGGGCCGTCCGCTTTTATTCTTTACAAAATCCCCACTGAAAAGCTAACTCGTAAAACATTAAATTGATCTTGAATAATTCTGCTCGTGGAAAATTGTAGATCCGTTTTTCACTTCTTTAGCTCAACGTTTTTGCCCATTTGGATTCCGGAGCGTATCCAACTGAGCCTGTTATCCTCTAACTTTGCCTTCTCGTTGAAAAACTCATGCTATTACCGTAAATATCAATTTGTATGAAACTAGAGGGAGGAGACGTTGCCCTCGGGCAGCACAACTTAGTCTGCCACAGTCAGTAACAAATTGAAGTGGCTACTTACAAGGATTTAGGATTTTAAATGTCACATTGGCTTACGATAGAACTTTAAATTGGGGAACATTTCGGGTCATAAAAGTCGGGAGCTTTATTATAGTTCCCGAACAGTTTCGCTGGCGCTTGTGATATGTAAAGTCCAAGTTTTTTACTCGTGATTAGGTAACTATTTATGAGGTTTCCAAAGTTCAAACTGCATTTGTTATAAGTGAACGTAGCTGTAAAACGAAATGAAATGCATTCATTTCGTTCCGTTTGTGAGCTGTATAATTTTATCGCTAAAGAAATAGTGCGGCTTCATTGGGTAAACTATTCTGATATATTTTTAAAACCTTTTAGAATAGGTACAATAAATACTTCGAACGATGATTTAACCACTGCATTTTTAATACACCATCAATGCAAAAGTACCTACTGTTTATTTTTTTGCCGAAACAAGCATGTGTAATTATTCACACTATAGCTCACCGCCGTTGATGTTTTCACACGGTGCAATGGAATAACGAATACAATTCCGTAGAACCGATTGTATTTAAAATCAGAACGCATGAATGTCCTGAGTCGAGCTCGAATAAGCCAGATCGGGACGTAAAAAGTGACTTATGTCCCACACAATCTTCCTTACAACGCGGCAACGTCTTCTAAGAAAACGTTTGTTGGGTATGTGTAAGTTTATATATAATCTTATTTCTATTCCCCTATTAGGTTTCAGGAAAAGCGCTTCCTATTCCATGAAGTAGGGTGTCACTGTTCTATTTAAAAGCCATTATTTATGGGTTCATATAACTATGAAAATAAATAAAATACCGTATTGAATATTTCCCATAGAAAAAACCAACCGAACAAATAAAACTTTCATAAAAGCATCAAAACTGCGGTTTGGCACTAAATTCTTCCTTAACAAAGGTAGGTGCGAATCGAAACGCTGAAATAGTTTTTCCGTACGTTCAAACTACACGTGGCGTGGGGGGAGTGTTGCCACCGCTATAAATTGTACGTTTGGTTTCTACTTTTTGCTGGTTACATCGCAAAATAGGAAACTTATAAATAAAACCATACAGTTATTTGAAATATACTTTTTATCGTATGTATTTGTATAGCCTAATTTCATAAAACCCATTTTTATGTCAAATCCCACTAATATTATAAATGCGAAAGTTTGTTTGTTACTTCTTCACGCTGAAACGGCTGGACGGATTTGGATGAAATTTGGCAAGGAGGTAGCCTGGGACCTGGAAAAACACATAGGCTAATTTTCATCCATTTTCACGCAGACGAAGTCGCAGGGAACAGCTAGTCGATCATGAATTGAAGTTGATTTGATGTTTAGGTATTTCCTATATTATATTTTACGTATCTTTTGAAAAAAAAGCATTTATCGTGGTGCAGTACAAAATTCTTGCAAAACCAAGGTACGATAAAAAATGCTGGAATAGTTTTTGCGTGCGTTCAGACTACACGTGGTGTGGGGGAGTGTCGCCACCACAATAAATTGTAAGTTTGATTCCAATTTGTATAGACAACCGTAAAATGGGAAAATACTCTCGTAGTGCTTTGTTTTTTATTCGGTCTCGTAATGCTGGAAAAAATTTAAATGGCAATACTAGGCTTATGTTATAGTAAGGAAGCTGGCAAGTTGGCTTAGTTTTCAGGTTTTAATGCGTAATTACAAAATAACGTCTTCAACTAAAATGTATCAAATTTCTAAAATATCTAATCAATATTTAATTTTACCTCACAAACTTTTCATTTAACTCTTACCCTTAAACGTACCTACTAAATCAAATAAGTTTCGGTTACCAATTAACATTGTCATATTTTCAATGTATTAGGAGTAATTAACACAAGCCTACAGAAGGAAGCGTGTTTTGTAAACGACACGGATATAAGTACAATCTCAAACTAAAACCCGTATGCTAATGAAGTGGTTTTCGTAGCCCTGCACATTGGACCCTTGTCAACAAACTTTGTGTATTAACCAACTATGGTGCAGGCTATATGACCTACTTTGGACTAACAATTAACTGGGTTTAACGGCCTTTGACATAACTATTACATTGAATGGTGTGTACTTACATAATCGTTGTGCTGGATGGGCTGGTTGGCACGCTATCATTCCTTTTTTTTTGTTCCATTTTTAAACTGTAATGGGGAAGTGAATGAAGTAATTATACTTTTTTTTATCCAATGAGTAGGAATTAACTTTTAAATCGTATTTCATGTTGAGGTTTGTTGCTTTAGAATATTCTCATATATGTTGTTACGTTAACATCCAAAATTCCAGAATCGGCTGATAAACCTAGGTACTTCTAAAACTAGGTAATATATAATATTGCATCTTGATTATATTATAACCTCTCCATAATTATGTCGCTTCTAAGAAAAGTTAAAGCGAAAAATGTTAACCATATAAATATAATTTATTTTTATAGCTCACACTGTAGATGAGATGAATTTGCCCTACGGTGATTCTTTCCGGTCAACTTTTCCACTTCATTTAAGTTCTATACTTAAATTGTACTTAATGACGAAAAGTTGGGGACTTCACAAAGATTTAACAATGCTTATTTTGAAGGGACCTCGCCCTCTACGTTTCCTATTTATCTGAACGAAGCTTTGTTACAGAATAAACGTTTATTGAAGAAAAGCCATTTCGTTGCTTAATTGTAAACGTTTTACGCATTAATTAATTACGTACTTATAAAATGTTATTGTGAATGAGTAAGTACGAGATTAAAATAAACTAATTCGATTAAGTACTAACTCAAAATAATGTTGACTTGATCAAAGCGCGAATGAGCTAAGTCTCAATAGATGAATAAAATTCCACAAGATTGCCAAGTTTAATTATGAAATTAATTAGGTTGGTTTGATGAAAAATTTAAATCCTCACTCAAGTTAATTTCTTTAGGAACTCGGGAGCCATTTTCTTATTCACATTGCTCCGGACAAATTTAATCTAGATGAGAGAAGATACTTGGAAATCATTATTACTAAACTTATGAAGTTGGATCGCATTGCATTCGTAGAATAAAAATTGCTTTTTGTACTGCATGATTAAACTAAATGAACTACATAGAACAATAATATAGTCACATAGATACATGGGCTACTAAGACATTATTGTTGTGTTGTATATTTTGACTTGCCCACAAAAACTAAGTCAAAAGTTAATTATAATTTCAACAACACTACGAACTTAACCCAGTTCTCAAAAGTCCTGCTTTTTAAAAAGGTTACCAAATATACATATTTAAATCGGTTCTGCCTATTTGCATGTAAATGAATGTATATTCACTACCTATTTCTATAAAACTGCGAAAAATTCTAACAAGCAGCTCGAGGCTATTTAATACTGAAGGCGTGAATTTTCTTTTTCATCTAGATAACCGTGTTTCATGTGAATCTCACATGCCTACCCAAATAACTTCCATCCAGTGATTAATTAGTCTAATTTATCAAGAATTTTAGGTCAAACGAGTCTGCTTAAAATTCCAGTTTTAAATTAGCCCCACGCGTCTTTCAACCAATGGAATAAACTAAACAATTTTTGGTCACGGCCCTTTTTATTTTCGAACGACGTTATTAGTATAAATTAATTCAATGTGCGACCATATTAATTCAACGTAACGACATCTTTATGAGCTGTGACACAAAGTAGGACGTGTATACGAAGAATAAATCTGTCAGTAACTTTAACGCCCGGTCACAAATTGTAATTTACCGTCACATGTGCCGAACGAATAGTTATATTTCTATGTTACTAATGTCACGTGTGTATGGCGGGCAACTTAACGAGCCAAGTAATGGTTGAGTGATAATATCAATAAAATGATTTTCTGTTGAAGTAAACTCTTTGCGTTAAAAATGGGAAAGGTTAATTTCAATATTTGTGAGTTTACAATGTCAAATTGAATGAACACTGATACGATTGGAAAAACAAATTGTACAAACATGATATTTTAGGTATTTCATTTATTTGAACTATTATTCATCGCAGTGGTAATAATCGTTCAACACAATTAAATAGTGTTATAAAAATGTAAGAGTCCTGGAATCATCATCATAGCCAAAAACGGTGTTGAACAATCTTCATCACAATTGCCCAAAATGTTGATAAATATACTAATATTTAATATCAACATGTTGATAAATAGATTACCTATGCTCACAAATTCGCGAGTCCATGTGTCTCAGTCTGAGCTAATAACTCTAATGCGCTTATTACCCGTAGCCCTTGTAATATTATAAATTATGTCCCAAGTCACATCGTGTATAATAATAAATATTTGTCTAAATCAAAATCCATTAGACGTGCTTATTCATAAAGCATGTTCTTCTGTTAATTCTATTAAAACATACATGGTGTGAGTCGAAACTAACCTCAAATTGGATCCACACCGAACAGACTTGGGTTCCAGTTTGTCAACTTCAATATTTAACTTGTTCCCTGTAGTTTCCAAGTTCTATCTGTCATGAACACAATGGTTGAGAACAGTAGACATACTTTAGTGTGTTTTGCGATCTATTGCTTGCTATTATGTGCTCTCCAAAGTTTTAAGTGTCACGGATGCTTGGAAAAACTTTGATTTGGCAGCAATTTGAGTGTAACTACACAAAATATAATATATAGGGCGAACACACTTTTGATAGAGATAAAACAAACAACCAATCCTTTTGTAAAACTGTGCCACGAATGCCAGCAAATTCAGTCAATAAAGAAGTAATAACCTTATGAGAAATTGATGGAAATGTGAAAGATTTACTTTGATCGTCAAGGAAGACGCCAATCTGACACCTATGATTGATAAAAAATAAACGTAAGTACGGGAAACGGAAATCGGAATGGCTTTTTTTTCAGGAACGTTCTTACATGTCTCGTCAGCGTCAACATCCGTGCAGTCATATAAAATATACTGCAACACAATTATTTTTATAGCGTTGAATATATTCATATACTCTCTCATTTAAACCCAGACTAATTGCCAATCCAAATTATACAGTAAAACTGATATTTCAATATAATTTCCACCACCATTTGTCAATACCCTGTTTTTTTACACGGTTCGTTTTGAAATCGAAGCGGTGAATCGGTTATCCGGCAGTCGATTCCCCACCGACCAGCGCGCGACAATCTAATGAGCTCCCAGGGGAAAGACGTTGCCTTCCATTTTCAACAGATATCGCCGTACGCTTATATTTCTGATAAATATATTCTCGTAAAACCTGAATATTCTATCAGGAAAGCGTTGGGGATTGGAATCAATTGTCTTATGTTTCAATATCTTTTGGTATTTTTGGATAAAAATGATATGTGTGTGTACGTACCTAATACATTTGTTTTGTTACTGATAGAACCTATAATGCCTATATAAATGTCATCCCGTGAATTCGGAAGTCAGAAGCCTTGGTGTTGTTTGCTTTTTTGCCATCGACTTTAGAAACTAAAATTATTATTTAGGTACTATAAAGTGGTTTTTTGAGCTGAGTGACTTTTTTTTGTGACAATTTTTTAAATTTTTAACCGACTTCCAAAAAGGAGGAGGTTCTGCATTCGGTTGGTTTTTTTTTTTTTTTTTTTTTTTTTTTTTTTTTTTTTTAATGTATGTACACCGATTACTCTGTGATCTGTGAGCCAATTTACGTGATTTTTTTTTCATATGGTAGAAGAACCTCGCGCGGTGGTCCCATATAAATTTTATTAACTTTGGTTGAATAGATTTTTAACCAGGTGTAATAAACGGTATCTTTGGTGTATCTCGATGACATCATGACGATGATGAAAAAGTGATATTGTGTAGGTACTTGAATTCCTGAACGCAATCGATCTCGATATTATACATACATAACATCACGCCGATATTTCCCGCAAGGTTAGACAGAGGTGTATAGTACACACAATTTTTTATGCTTAAGTCGCATTTGATAGAACGCTAGGGAGCGAGCCTATTGCCATTACAAACTGAAAAATCACTGTTTTTGTTTACTGAAACGCTCTTATCCACCAACATCTATGAATATAAGTACCTATGTAAATTAGTGGAAGTAATCGATCTCGGTAAAAGTACATACCAAATGTGTGTCAAAGGCAGTATTAATATACTGCCTTTGACACACATTTGGTATGTACTTTGTTGGTATACTTTGTCGCTCTATGCATGATTTTATGGTACTTTTATATACGTAAGGTATTATTATCAAAAAAATATGACATGTTACACTACACTAAAAAGTTAAAAATAAAAAACAGGTTTCAAAAAAACCGACTTCCAAAAACTACACTAAAAACTATGAAATAAAAAGTTTAAACTTCCATAATTAAAAATCTAAATGTATATTGAAGTCGGCGGGGCCTAGCATGAAAATAAGCAAAATTGCAGATTAACAAGGAATATAAGGAAATCTTAATTTCCACGTGCACACACTGCGCACACCCTTCCTGTTTAAAGACTGAGAGGCAAAAACCTGAAGAGGCCCCGCCGGCTTCAATATACATTTAGATTTTTAATTATGGAAGTTTAAACTTTTTATTTCATAGTTTTTTATGTTCAAGTCTTATTTGATAGAAAGTTAGGGAAAGAGCCTATTGCTGAAAAAACATTGTTTTCGATTACTGAAACGTACTTATCCATAAATATCTTAGAAGGTAAGTACCTATTTAAATTCGTGAAAGCAATCGATCTCGGTAAAAGTACATACAAAATGTGTGTCAAAGGCAGTATATTATTAAAGTCGCTCTATCCATGATTTGATGGTACTTTTATATACGTAGGTAAGGTATTATTATAAAAAAAAACATGACATGTTACACTACACTAAAAAGTTAAAAATAAAAAACAGGTTTTAAAAAAACCGACTTCCAAAAACTACACTAAAAACTATGAAATAAAAAGTTTAAACTTCCATAATTAAAAATCTAAATGTATATTGAAGTCGGCGGGGCCTAGCATGAAAATAAGCAAAATTGCAGATGAACAAGGAATAAAAGGAAATCTTAATTTCCACGTGCACACACTGCGCACACCCTTCCTGTTGAAAGACTGAGAGGCAAAAACCTGAAAAGGCCCCGCCGGCTTCAATATACATTTAGATTTTTAATTATGGAAGTTTAAACTTTTTATTTCATAGTTTTTAGTGTAGTTTTTGGAAGTCGGTTTTTTTGAAACCTGTTTTTTTTACCTTTTTAGTAGGTACTTTATTCCGAGTTTGATTTCCGAGTTTTTTTACATATGTACCTACATTTACGCATATAACTTCGTACACAGGAATGATTACCTAATGTATAATATGTAACAATGTTACCCATTGTATAATGTAGGTAGGTACTTAATACTAAAACATTTCTGAAAGTATTTAGATAACTTTAGCGAAAAACTCTTCAAAATATTTTTATTAACATATTACAATATATATAGGTACATAACTAATAACTATTATTATCTTATATATATACACACTATTTACAAGCCGCTGCAGCTGCGGAAAACCTCAAACGGCGCAAATACAATAATTTAGTCAGTAATTATATTTTTGAGCCGTTTGGGGTTGAAACACTGGGGTCATGGGGTCCGAGTGCTCGACTTCTTTTCCGTGACATCTCCAAAAGGGTAGTCGACTCTTCACGTGACCAGAGGGCTGGACTGTTTTTCGGTCAAAGAATCAGCATTGCCATTCAACGTGGCAATGCAGCCAGCCTTCTGGGCACGTTACCCGTTGACAGCGATGCGGACGAATATTTTGATGCATAATTATGTTTTTATTTTTATTTATACCTATTTTCTTCTAACTTCAAAATTGGTTCATACAATGGTGGACATTCGAACATACATACATGCATACATAGGAGTCGAATATAGAACCTCCTTTTTTGAAGTCAGTTTAAAAGTAGGTACATTCACATTACGTTTGCTCGTAAAATAAAAACAGTCATTAACCTATAGTGGACCCTTTTTACTCCTGCTCATTGTTATAAAAATCAATTGAGGAAGCAGGATTCATAATAGATATTGGTACTTCTACTTATAGACAATGGGTTGGAAAATTGTTTACTACCTTATAGGTACCTACAGCCATAGCTAAACAATTTTTAACAAACAAAGCTTCGATACGTAGTAACTTATTATACGCGATAAGTTTTTGAAAAACTACAGGGTGAAAACTGAAGTTAGGAAAAAATTTGAGGGGGTATACATCTCAGTATCGTAAGTAACTAAAACTGACCATACCCTTCTCAACCCTATACATAATGGGGAATTAAGACAACTTAGGATTAGTTAGGATAATAGAAACCCTGTGATAACCTACCTAATTGTAGTTTTTTAGTCTTCTCGTGACCACGGTCAATGCAACTTGATCGAAACGTCGAAATTAGTCAAAATACAGATATTTTGTTTATATTTTGTGCGCGAAAAGACCCAATATAATTAAAAAACCTACCTAATGAAACAGGGAGTTTTTTTTTTTTAGAACGTAGAAATGGCTTTGCCCACACCCCTATTCGATTTGATGCATACTTCCAGAGACACCGCGTATTTAAAACGGACAAACTACCGATTTGTTTCCCTGCAGCCCTAACCGAACGGTTCAGCTAACCGTGCAGGATATTTGGACGTATGCTATTTAATGATTGGCAATTACTCCTAGTTATATTTCCAGGTTAATTGGTACGTTTATGTGTGTAACGGTACCAACAATCTTACAGAACATAATAATAATTTATTTCCCTAAGCATAATATCTTAGCTGTCTACTGGGAATTATTAGCTTTTATCTACAAAGCTATTAAAGGCGTATTAAATTTAGTATTAGTACTTATCTACTGGAGAGAATTAGTTGAATTTATCATCGTTCTGTTTGTGGGTAGATACGATTTATAAAGCTGTTTAACGAATGTTTAAACGGTGGTTGAACTTTAAATTGTGAATTAATTAATAAAAAATCAACATTTCGCCTGTATTTTCCGTATAAACCATAAACCATAAACATTGTTCCAGTTATGTTTATTATTTATCTATTTAATACATAATAGGCTTGTGTTTGATCGTCATTTCGCCTGATGTTAAGCGATGATGCAGTCTATTATTGTATTATCGTATAATGTCGCTAATAAAGATCCAATTCCGAAAGTAATGACTTACGAACAAACTAAAGGAAAGTGTTGATTTTTAATAAAATGATTAAATTCGATTCCCGGCTAGGATTATTAATTATTCAAAAAAAATTATAATGTAGTTTTAGTTTTTATAACAATCGGACCCGGAACTCCTTTGAGTATGTTTCCCTGTTATCAGGCCATCCACGCACAATTGGAAAATTCATCCTGTATAAGCCATTAAAGTTAGCCATAGTGACGTATCCACACATAACTCGGAGAGATAGATGTGGCGACTAACTTGCTAAACTTACTCTGAAACTGCAAACAAGATCTTATTGTGGTCGTGTGCTGTAGATTGTTCGCAAGTGCACACGACCGTTGATGATTTAGTTTGGCTACTACTGCCTTCTATATCTATTTGAGTCTCCAAAATGCATTATTTGGTGGAAAAAGTTTTTCCTGTCTCTTATACATACATACATACACCTATAAAATGTTGTACTTATTTGTTCGGAAGCCCTAACAGATTATCATATGTGAATATATTGCAGTTCCAATAATATTATATTGTATTATTATACGTGTCGAATTGATAACCTCCTTTTTTTTAAGTCGGCTAATAATAACATAATTTGAAAATTATTTTATCTTAGTTATCTATCGATAGTCGATACCCATCACGTCGTCTGTGAAATCTCGCCAACGAAGTCAAAGCAACGTTATTAGAGTTAACACAATAATGCAAAGTCATTGCCTGTGAGATTTTCACATGAACATGTCAGGTCCCAGAAACCTATTATCCTACACCGGTAGCTACAAAGCCAGTAATAATAACATCCATTCTCAGTAATCAGAACCAACTGAGCGACTCACAATCGATAACACACGTTGACAGTATTCTCAGCAACAGAACAATGCCCGGAACAAGGAATTTTATTCTACAAGCTTCTAAGTACCTACATTTACTTCAAAATGTACGTAAATCAATTCACTGTAGTATAACTAGGAGTGAAGAGAACGAACTGCTCTTCGTAGTTTCATTTCCCAGGAGAAACCGTTTCCTACCAGTACGGAAACGTTCGACCTCCTTCGGCTTTTAATCATAAATGAATATTGCAGTATAAAGCCGTAACTGCATAAAGGTAGGACGTAAGTATGAATTTTTGAAGAGTTAACCGGATGGTGGCGATGCAGTTGCATAAAAGTATAACAAGCGTTCAGACCCACACATAGAGAACAATGATTCTGGGTCATTTACAAAAATCTTAATATTACTGAAAGTATGAATGCTTGCTTGATACCGATATAGGATTTACTGAGAAGTCTATCTATACTAAGTATTGTAACACTATAAAATAACCGTGTCTAAAAAACAGTCGGGATAGGGTAGGTACTGAGACGTACCCAACCATGCCCAAAATATTTAATTTTAATTTTTTGTCGGTTAGTTTGTGCGCGCATCACGCATAAAGTACTGAATGCATTTTGATGTCTATTCCCCGATAAGAGCCAGGCGGTTTTGTTTTCCAAACCGCGCACTCCTCCTGATAACCCCTCCCCGATCACCATGTTCGGCAAGCCGATCCCTTGGGATAAGCAAGCCAAATACCTGGGCATCATCCTCGATAGGAGATTGAACTTTATCGAGCACATAAGGACGGTGCGCTCTCGCGCCGCCTTCGCTCTCGGTCGCCTCCACTCCATCCTAAATGCACGTAGCAAGTTGGCACTTAAGTACAAAATGCGCACTTACGTGACTTGCATACGGCATCATGACCTATGCTGGCGCTGTGTTCGCACACGTCAAGGCATCTCGAATCCATAGGATGCAAAGCAAAATTCGCCGCCCGAGGCATGCTTTAAATACTCCCGATGATGCTATCACCTTACTGCAAGAGAGCAGCAGGGAGACCAGCACTCTGCGTAGGTACAAACACAGACCGGCGCCATTCCGACCTCGCCGACGAGGCCCGTCGCCCCCATCATGACCCGAGTCTGCCGCCGCGTATGACTCAGTCCCCTAACCGACCCTTGCTCGAGCCAGCCCGCGCTGAGCCTGTAGATTTAAATATGTCCCTAAATCATATTAATCCGTTCCAGCTAGTAGCCCCTCCCTCTAGTTGTCCTCCCCCCAGCGATGCCCTAAGCCGAGGTCCGTACCCCAGTAGGGGGTGCCCTTAGCGTGTAGTCGCTTAGTTTGTAGTTTACCTTAGTTTTAAGCCTGGCTGGAGGCATTTGTAAGTCCTCACCAGATCGGCTGTTAGAAGCCAACTGCGAGAGGCCATTTAAAAAAAAAATAAAAAAAAATTGATGTCTATTTTCACAGTTGGATTGAGCTTGGGGTCCAACTTAAAATTTTATTCACATTTCATCTACTTCTAATGGGATGAACCAGATATACCGCTTAACCTATTCTTAGTACTAGCCACCCTACAACAAAGAAGTCATTTAAAATGGTCAATTGATTAAAGTCCACGCGGACGGAGTCGCGGGCAACCTACCTACTTAAATAAGTTATAGTTTCGGAGAAAAGATTTTTTTGTGACTGACTCGAATTCATTGCTCTCAAGTGTTGTATAAACCTACTTATGAAATGTTAGCAATGGTGTCGTTGCTAATTAACAACTTGATAAGGTACTAGTTAACTTAGTAATTTAGGCGTTAGCGTCATAAGAACTCAGCTTTGCTAAAAAGGATTCAAGGCGTCAATCTCGAGACTGAAATTTAACTTACCTATTTAATTCTTTACGTCAAGCATTGCAATGTAATTATCTCCAAGAACCTTTACGCTTCACCAAAAGGCAGACTTCAAAAAAACTTTTACGTTCCATTACATAAATAAAACAAAATGTACGTAACCTATCTACGTATAGTGTGCTAAAACAACTATCTAAGGAGCCGGTCTATCCATTCTTTATCTTTAACTACCCAATTCCGTCAGCATAAAAAGCGCTTTCTTGCCATTTAGCGCTGTTTTCGTCCTTTTTTACCTCAAAACCGAGGCTATAACACCTCTCCCGGGTGCGGTAATATTTGCATTTAGAGCGAACGACTGATATTCTGACCTTATCAGAGGGAGATTGTGTTTGAGGGACGAATTCTGATGACGCAAGTGGCGCGAATCACTTGGATCGGCTGCAAGAAGACGGCTTCCCGGCTTACGTGATAAAAATATATTCAAAATGGAAGATCTTGACGGTTCAGAATAATTTAAAATTAGTACAAAGTTTGTGAGTAATTTATGCTTCATGATTTATGATGTCAGAAGAGCGAGTACCTACCTATTTGTTGAAAACTTGAATTAAGATATATGTTAATTTAATTTTCTTCGTTTTAATATTCTGTATGTACATATAGCTAGAACCAGACTCAGTATACAAGTAAGAAAGTACACTAAATTCATTTCAAATAATATAATGATCGCGAAGTAAATACCGACTATATTCCACTAGGAGACCACTTTTACACTATCTAAAGTTGTCGGTTTCTGCTATATGCATGGCTGGCTTAATTATTATGATTACCTGTCTTACTTATATATTAATTATGAGTTTCAGAAAATTCTTGAGACACGAAGAAGTATGGATTAAATAATTTATTGATATTTCAATTAGTTCGGCGACTTTAGACAAACAAAGGAATAATAGATTCAACCAAAATCACTAGATAATGAATAATAAATAAACTTCAATATTACCGAAAACTTAAATTAACAAAAGATTGCATCTTAACCCGAATAAGAGAAAAAATAAGCTAAATTACACAACAAAAAACACGCGAAAACGGCTAAACCTTTTATCACAAAATTAATTAGTGAAGTCGTTGGTAGGTGGGGAACTAATTCTAATTTAGGTGTTTTCAGGATAAACCGTTTGAAGCTACCATTCCCCTCTCGTTTTGTTCAAAGGCTCGGCTTAGCTCGCGAAGTTTGTTTATCTTTACTGTATTCTTATTTCTGTAATTTAATTTGCAAGCTCTTGGTACATTCGCTGAAAAAGCCAAATTGTTATCGATTGAGTGAATTGAAGGTTATTGAGATGGTACTGATGTTATGTTCGTTTAGCCAGGACCAGATTTAAAAGTGGGAATCCCCTGGGGCAACCACTAAATGGAACTTGGATTTTTTTTTTATTCAAACGAAAATAATAATAATTTTTCTAACATATACATATTTCAATCCAAAAACGGAATAAAACGAATAGTTCCTGTTTTACGTATTCCCATATTTTTTACAGAAATATGCTTTGAAATGTTTTTAAAAAAGTACCTACATTGTGAATGTAAACTTTTTCTCTCTGACAGATAGATTTTTTTATCTAAAAAAAATCTGAAGCCCTTTTCTTGTGGAGGTCTCGGAGCTACAGCCCCTGTTGCCCTGCCCTAAATCCGGTCCTGCATTTAGGGATACTTATTGCGTTGATGGTTATGAGCTGCGTTTACATTATTATCTACAAATAATACGAAGTCGATTGGGCTTTTTTTTTATAAGCATTTTTTTTACTTTCAAATATGCCATCACTGCTTTAAAAAAATCAGTGATAGCCTAGTGGTATAACCATGCACCTCCCACGGCGAAATTCTCCCATGCCCAGCAGTGGGACAGGTTATAAACAGGGCCGATATTATTATTATTATTTATGCTTATTTTATCATATGCAAAAGCTTCCGATTTAATCTAGCGTAATTTTTTCCTCATTTAAACAAATGATTATACCGTTTAAAGCGGCATGTTAGTCTAATATGGGTCAGGTAGTGCTTAGCAGTGCTCGTCCATTATTCAGTAGATTCCATTCCGCGAGCGAAGCGGTTCTCACCCAGTTGTTATGTTAGGCCAACGTTCTATAACTCTTGTAAAAAAATACATTCAAACCACTCGACGGCGAACCTATAAAAATAACAAATCTATCCGCTAAAATTACGAACCGACATAAAAAATAAAAGCGACAAAAATCCAAAGGCAAATTCCTGGCAACAAAACACGCATTCAAATTAACCACGAAACAGGATTCTCGTTACGTAGGAGAACAAAAAACAAAAACATTATGAAACAGGTGAGAGGATACAGGTCCGGAATATGATAATCATATTTCAGAGAGTTTCAGTCCACTTGTTGCCATTCAAAATGCTCCCATGCAATTTGTCCTAGTTATATTTCACCGTATTGTTACCATTGTACGGACTTCGACTACTCTTCGTTGACCCCATTCGCCTTTATTTAAACTTAACCCTTTTTCATTGCTTGCAGTTCAGTTTTTATTGCTGCGACATAATTGGTGGTGTCGCATTACTTAATAATACCCCAATTACGCGTACAAAACGTTAAGTAAAAATAGTAAGTGCATGAAGGAGTTACCACACGCTGCGTTTCAAGGCTAAAAATAGACCACCATGTATTCTTGTGGGCGTTGATTCGAACTACTACGGCGACTAGAAAAAAGAGAGTTGTATGCATCTAGTAGGTGTCCCTTTTCTATTATTGAGAATGAACCTGAAGCTTTCTAAGCTCAGCTTCATGTGAATGAAGGTAAATGAAGCGATGCTATTGGTTTTTAACATATCCCTCGCATACATCACTGGTGAATTTGCACCGCACCGTAGAACAGAGTACCTATAGTAGTAATCAGCTAGGAAAGTGTACTAGGATAAAAAAATATTTGACCTAAGTTCTGAAAGAACATAAAGAAAAGTTATTGTTCTTTTTTTCTTATTCTTAACATATAACTTTAAAATCGGCGAGTAGGAAAACATACAGGTAACGGCAAAAGTATTAAACGGCTGCGTTCGTATACTTGCATGGACTGCTAAATATTCCTTACAATATTTTTTAACACACTATACCTATCCAAATGAAACGAATACACACGATGAACCTTCTAGTTTATGTAACAACCATTCAAAAAACGTATTCAATTTTCATTTTTACGGTAAACATAGCCCGTTAGTTTCCCATTTTAGTGCTGGTTTTCCGTATAAAAAATAGCCCACGGAGCCTTGGTCCGGCCACACCAATGAAACAAATTTTCTGCGTCTCCTGCATAAACCCGTGACATAAAGTGACATAAACTGTCTGCCTAAGCAGATGTAACCCAAATCTAGATTTTTATTATAATTGTTTCCGTCCTTTTCTCGCAAGGGTGAACGTTGAAGCTGCCGGAAGATTAATAGCAACATTTATCAGACTTTCGTTTGTTTTGAGTGTCGTCGGGGATAACCGGAATTAGGTTGTTCGCGAAATGTGCTGTGAAAGTAAAATAATCCAATTTAAATTATTGCACGAACAACAATTGTTAAGCTGTTCCAGCGTTTCAGTTTTGTGACAAAAATTATTTTGCGATTTGTTAATGTTTTCGATTTGAGTGTACCTTTGCTATAATTATTTATAGTTGAGTGACCCTTAGGCGGATATGCTTTGCTATAATAATTTACAGTTGAGTGACTCTTAGGCGGAATAACAATAGCTACCTATTTATTATTTTAGTTATCAACAGAACTTCGCAGAAGTAGGTAGGAAACTTACGAACAAGTTTTAAGTTATTCCAAGAACTTCATTAGCTGTTCTAAAAAACCCAGGCACAATTTGTCCGTCATTCGTACTCACATTTTAACTCTGCAGCAACAATAAATGGGGCATACTATCGCACAGTCTCGACGAACATTACCTAAGTTACAATGAAAATCCCTTTACTATAAAAAAAGAACAGAAATAGGTTTTTAACACTCCATTTGCTGTTCTTTTTGCTGTCGCTTAATTTGATTGCTGTCGACCGAGTCCCACGCAAATAATTTGCATATATTTGCAATCGGAACACCTACTGTCTAAATTAAAATAAAATTGTCATTGAAAAGACAGCGTAATGTATTTTACTATTTTTAAATGTCCCTCCAGTATGTAGGTTAGCGCTAATAAACATGTTATTGCTCTTACTGCTAAGTAATGTCTCTATTTGCAAGCGTTGGTTATGGTTTAAAATATCGTGATATTTAAATCGAAAGTAGTCTATTCCACTTGAGCTGTAAAATGGTTTTAAATATATGCGGGCAGCTGCAACAACACAAATCCGATTTTGAAAAATCTTTCACCGTTTGACTAGTTTGCTATGAAAGAGTATTATTTTTCTAAATGCCTCTTTCCTCAAGTCAGTAGTTATTAAAATACTTTTTATTTATTTTTTTCACGTAAATATGTGGAAATATATTAACATCAGTAGGAATCTAAAAGTAAAACGACAGGTGATAAAAATCAAACATGACTTATTTGATATTTCATACATAAAACCATTCGTCAAAACAAGAAAAGACATCAAATATATTTTCGTTATACAGCTCATAACAGAACAATACAAACAACCACATTATGTGATGTTTTGTATCACTGACCAACTAACCACATAACCTATTTACCGCGTCATAAAGAAAATATCCCATGCTTACAATTTTCCTTCAAAACACTAGCCAACCGCACTGCAAACAAAGTCTTACAGCTACCGGTTCTACGGTACCGGGATGTTTTGTGTAAGCTCCCAAACCGAGGCTCTTATCTCCATAGTGATGCCCTTGAGCTAGTTGCACCCTTTTACTTTGCTCGTGACCTGTAAATGCCGTGTGTGGCCCGCTTCAATTTGGGTAAAGTTTGTTGAAAAATAAAATGTGATACTTTTTTATGGGTTTGCCTATGCTTCTGTTTTTGATGTTTCTTATCTGTACATAAACTAGTATGCGCGATTTTTAACCCCCGATTTTTAATAGGGGATGAATGTTCAAAAATCCTTTCTTAGTGCTCATCTACTTTGTATAAGGAACTTAATGCTTCTAGACCTACCGGTTTAAGCTGTGCCTTATCTATCAGGCAGTGTCAGAGTTTTATGAAATAAGAAATGATCTTATGGAGGAGGGATAATGTCCTCGATATTAAAGGGCCTATACCTAATATCGAAAACATTTATAGCCCTCACGCAAAATTAAATGCCTAAATATCCGCAAATATAAAATACGTAACCTAAACTTTCATTAAATATACAACCTCACTTTCATCATTCTTTACCCATTTTGTCTTAAGATATCTATCCATTTCTTACGTATGACTTAAAGTTTGAGCTTAAAGTTCCTTCGCATTAATCTTCGTCTTTTTAATTTCTGTCGACACAAAAACGGATGCCATACTTTAAACCACGGCATAATTTCACTATGAAAGTTTATTGAAGGCGCTCGTAAAAAATTTACGATCTCCTTATTACCATAGAAAGGAGAAGTCGTAAGTGCCTTAACATTAGAATGTTATATTTTATACTTCACATTGTTTCTACTTTCAATGCGTCGTTTTATATCGATATTCTAACATATTGATTTTATGACGTATTTTATATTACCACTTTTCATATTTATTTTATATTTTAAATCAGGCTTTTGCTCGCGACTTCGTCCGCGTGGACTACAATAAATTGACCATTTTAAATGTAGGGTGGCTAGTACTACGAAGAGGTTAAGCTGTATCTCTGGTTCATCCCACCTACAAGCAAAAAACTCAGAGATTACATAAGAAAGATCAACACCCACAGCTGCAGGAATAATAATATGATACTCAAAGTCAGTCTAAGTATAAGTAATCCGCTTGCCAAACGAGGTGATTATGGCAATATCCCCTTAATATCCGTTATTGTAGTCTACCCAAGTCCATGTTGAGCTGGGCTTATTTACGAGCTCATTAAATAGCACATTGTAGTTACCAGCAGTTGAAACTAATGGTATTAGGTGACGATCGGTAGGTTAAGTAAGAAACGCCATTATGCAACAAATGCCTTATACAACTTTAATTGTATTTGCATTAAATGCCAAAACGATCTTATGAAAGTGGGATACAAGTCGAAACTAAATTACGGATAATTCTTAATTTAGTTTAGTACCGCTACTCTTTCATCATGACTCATTTTTATTACACACACACACAGGGGAAGTACCACCACCATACCTTTTTCTACTGCTAAGCACTATTGCTGTGATTCAGTTTGAAGTGCATAACTGCTGGTGTAATTACAGGCACATGCAACTTTAAGTTTATAGGGTAGACAATGCACCTGCGATGCTACTGGTATTGCGGATGTCGTGCAGCGGTGACCATCCACCATCAGTTGGGCCACCTGCTTGTTTGCAGTAAATCATAATTATTTTATTCAAAATCTTTTTACTGTTAAACAGTAATCTCCCAAATTACTGCTACCAGCCATACATATACAGGGTGGCAGGTTAGACAGTGAAAATATTTAAAGGGGTCATTGTACTCATCATTATGAATAACTTTTACTATGGGACCAACACTAAAATTGCAAAAAGAATTCAGCTGTTCCATACATTTATGGTCACATAACTCAACAAAATGTATGGAACAGCAGATTTTTTTTTGCGATTTCAGTGTTGGTCCCATAGTAAAAGTTATTCATAATGATGAGTACAATGACCCCTTTAAATATTTCCCTTCAAAAATTTTAGCTTACAATGTTTAAAAATGAATAAGTAGTAACTATAACATTGTAGGTAGCCTTGCAAACAATTGTGTGAATATCAAACATTATTGAGTTTAAATCTGATGAAGTGAAGGGTACCAACAATTCAACATAGTAGCTAGAATCTCCTGGGGCTCTAAATTTGAGGTTCGCACACACTTGAAGTTCTAGAGTAACGAGTTATTATTTAAAATTTGGAAGGGACTTACAGAAACCCAGATAGATACTGCACAACATTCAGGTTGTTCGCTAACTAAATCCTTCACCTTAGTAACAAAATCAACTTAATATATTTGACAGGTCTGTGTGGCATCCATTTATTTTGTTTATCTAGTGGCTGTATAAGATGTTACTATCTAAATGGTCTGTTAATTAGGTAGGTTTTTTTTGTTCTATCAAATAAGGTTTATAAAACATCTTACTACTACCAACCATACTTCTTTCTTTTTAATCAAATTATGTCACCAGGATCGGCCGCAAAACTTCCATTATGAACGAAGCCTTAGTTCGGTTGTCCGTGACTAACACGCTTGGAAATACGCCAAAGCAAACTCCGCTCAACTCTAATATGATTTCAGTTTAGTTTCGAAACAAATCTCGCATTCGGCAGAACTGTGCGATTAAAACCAACTAAATAAATGTTACTGAAAATAGTGTTGCTTTGAAATATTGGTTGTAAAAGTCAGGAAGGTGTAGTTCTAAGCTTTTAGGATTTGTCGTGTAAGGCACGTATTATGACTTCATTAGGTTGTTGATAGAATCTGATGAATACGGGTTGTTACATTGACCGGTTGTGAAATAATTGCAGACTGATATATTGTGACCATATAGAATAGCAGCAGCATTGAAGCCGCAACGTTGCGTTGTCCAACCTAAAGACAAAGTTAAAATGTCTTATGTGCCTGTAATTACACCGGCAAACATAATGCTACTTAGCAGCAGAAATAGTGGTGGTAGTAATTCCCGGACGAGCTCTACTACTGAGTTGCTTTTTATTCCAATGCCAGTAGCTACGATGTTCTGTTAGAAAATGTATGTTCGTGTAGCTTAGAGACCGAAGAGCTCCGTTTCACCTGAAGGCAATAACAATATAAAGAGCATTTTATATGGCGGGGTCACGGCCCGGCACTGAACTCGTATACTAATTTACATTTTGATCACTGCAGACTGCTGAATGTTTGGTTATAATAAAGAAAGAAAATTTATGTCGGCTTAGGATTGGGTTAGATAAAATCTTAGGACGTAGTAACAGAATGTTAACCAAAGACGCTACCGTTAAACCAGCGAGGCGGTCATAATCAAATAATAAAATATACTTAATCTTAAAATTTATTTTAAGAACGACAAAAACGTGTTCTTTTCTATAATTATATATTTCTATAAATACACAAGTACCTACGTACCCAGGTTTTTCAGTCAGTCCTTAAATTATAATGATGATGAACTACCTCTTTCCCTCGGATTCTTCTGTACAGTGCTGATAATTCAGTAAAATATGGCATCGGTAATTAAAACTTTTTTATTACCCTGCTCGCTTTAAGTGAGAAGGGAACTTTTCGGAAAAGTCCCATCAACATTTGACTTTGTACTAAATTTTGGGTTGCTAAGAGACAAATTTGAAAATTACGGGAAATTGGATCCAGATTCTCAAACATTGTTTCCTATTTAATTCTATGTTATCTTATTTTAATAGTGTCCATCTATTAAAAGAAAAATAAAAACATGTTAATGAAAAGGTAAACCTATAGATTACTTTCCGTATCGTAATTTTTGAGAAATATCCTTCATATTCATTTTCATTGACATAGGCGTCAATCTTATAATATCCCTCGTTTTTAAAGTTAGGGGTTTAAATTGTACATTAGTGAGAAATCCAAACCATCACAAATTCAAGCCAACACCTTTATCATATTTTCAAACATTCTCTCCATTAACCCGAGTTTCCATTGAGAAGTAGTTTTTTTAATGTTTTGTTAAAAGTACGAAGCTTGCTGCACCGGCCGCACAAAATACCGCCATATTTCATGGGATAAGTACCCCAGCTCATAATGCACATTTTCTTTCACTTATTTGAAAAATGGCACAGCCATAATTTAGGTCAAATGTATTTATATTTATGTCCTGTAAACCCAGTAATATAAACGTAGAAGAAAATAACTTAATGTAAATTTTGTAATAGTTTACAATAAATAAGCCATTAGTTGTAAAATATTTTTTATGATATGTGCTAAATTCTCAGACCCATAAAAAACAAATGACGACTGGCTCTATCTAATAATAAAGTTTCTAAAGAAACTATCTTAAACCCACGTGCTTTCTTGAAGAACTTTCAAGTGAAATAAACTAGAAAAATGAGGAAAGCTCAGCGAAGAATCTCAGTTATCTTCAACAACAATAAAGCGCCTGTCACATAGAAAGTTAACAATATATCATAAGGAAACACATTTGACATTTTAGCTTCGCCACACACGAGCCACTTGCGACATCCACAAAACGTCGCCGTTGCCACAAACGCCACCACAACTATGTGCGGCGAGTTCATAAATTTATAAAGACCTCCGCAGTTCGGTGGCGGCTACAGAAATCCAGAAATCTAAATAATGATCATCATCATCATCATCCACCTAGCCTTTTCCCAAACATGATTGGGGTCGGCTTCCAGTCTGACTGGTTGCAGCTGAATATCACTATTTTACATGCAGCGACTGCCATCTGACCTCCACAACCCAATTACTGGGGAATACCGGTATTCGAATGTTAGACCATTTGTCAGACTTACGGGCTCCTGACTACCCATAACGACTGTCAAAGATATTCCTATGACAACCGGGACCGACTGTTTAACGTGCTCTCCGAGGCACGGATGGGTCTCGATGTGTAAAGAACAGTCACCCATCCAAGGGCTGATCGCGGCAAGCGCAGCTTAACCTTGCAGATCGATTGATCAGCGCGGCTGTCATTTAGCCACGAGCCCGAGCCGAGCCACGAGTATAGAAATAGAAATCTAAATAATGATGATCAATAGAAATGTTATCCAATTTTTTACAAATTGGATAACATTTCAACCGAGACATAATTATGTGACATCAACACAATTTAATTACTTGTGCACCTTTCATCACAGCACAATATAAATATTTTTGCACATCACAGAGCCTCCCGTCTAACTTCACGTGGGAGGGACGCAGGTGCTGCAGTGTTTTTCTTCCATTACGAGACCGGTATGAACGTAATGATTTCATACAACACTTAATACTATAAAAATATACGTAAAGTTAATGAAATGAATGGAACGGTTGACCCGTAACACAGACGGTTAAATTAAACTCTCCGGCTATCTTTCCCTTCGGCGGTAGATTACTGAATTGCAAATTTGTAGATAGATGTAAAATACTGGAACAGTCAAGGACTCTTTTATGGATGCCCAGTGACTGTAGCAACGAGAACGCGAAATGAGGTTTTAATTTTACACTTTTTATGCTGTGTATTTTTATGGCAGGGGAAGACAGTATCGAATTGCCCATTGCCCAAATATACTTTACTAGTTCACAGTAGGTAGGTAGAACGGTCAACTCTTTTAGTATGTACCTACATTATATAAACTTCAAGTCAATATTTTAAAGAATTCTTACATAGGTAGGTACTTTTGTTTTACAGAACCAATTTTAACAAGTGTTTGCATGACCTTCATAGGTACATAATTAACATTTGTTCTGAGATAGTATAGCTTAAAGACTATGGAACTAGTTCTATAAAAAGCATGTCATGAACAAGTATCATCGAACCAATTGAAGGTGTCGTATCCAGGAGAGCGGTGACCCATCAGGGGTGGCTCGTGACGCTCGCTTGTCTCAATTCAATACGGCTCACATGCAAATTTGTGTTGATTGTCGTCTGTATCGGCAAATAATCGACCGGGGCCTGACCAGTCCCTCTGATCGGGAGGGGACTGGGCACAGGCCTTTAGAGGACATTCTATTGGGTAATAATATATTCGATGGCAGATTCGGATTCTGTTTGCGAATTAATGGTATTAATTTAAATTTAAATTCGAAGGGAGTTATTTGTTTTAGGCTGGAGACTGGAATATTTAAATTGGTGTATCATTTGATAAATTATGGAACTATTTTATTATGAACTCTGGATATTACTGTTACTGTTGCTATTGTAGGTCCTAGTAAGTATTCTGAAGACAATCGCTCAATGTATGCATGTATGTATTTTAAAAATATAAGTCTCATTTTAATGACCTACAAGCTAACTCGAACATAGTAAGAAAGCGATTTAATAGTGCCTAGATGACTCAATTTTCAGAGAACTATAAGAATTATCAAAGTGCCCTAAATTCACAATTTCATACAAAAAGCATCATGAATTCATGACATTTTGCAGCCCTCCTGTTAACTGCGAGTTCCAATCAAAATTACATTCTGAAAATGACAAAGACGTCACAAGATGATGATTAACCATTTTCCACCAATCACGAGGCCGCAATATTCCAGTGATTAAGGGTACCGGACAGAGACGCGTCATTAGTTCGAATTCGAACCCTTACAACGATACCGAAGCATTCATCACGTTGATTGACACCGGATTAAGTGTGCCAGAACTTAAAACCTACCTAAAACAACACCCAGTTTGAATATTTTTAACAATACACGCCCATTTATTAATAAATTATAAATCTCACTATAGAAATTAAAAATTATAAATATGTTTCTACTTGGCTTCAATCTACGAGTACTTACGTGTAGATATTACAATACATTTAAATGTATAAAAACTACATTGTTCACGTGATTTCCCATCCCATGTGGTTGGACCATTGAATGGTCCAACCACAGCTTAGTACCCAACATGGACTTAAGCCCTCAGCTATAGGTACCTACTACATAATATTACTATTGTATTTAAGCCTTGTAATCAAAATAGGGTGTGTACAATAAGTGGGTAGTTATTATGCACAACAACTTAATCCTCGACACGTGCTTGTTTGCGACACGTATCTCTTGCGAAGAGGATCGCATTCTATACTGCTTGGTGTATTGGTATGGGAGGAGCGGGAATAAGTGGATCGTCAGAAAATACATAAATTTCAATTACTGTAGATAGGTACTGTTATTAAATATATAAAACGAGATTTCAAAAGCAACTGACGCGAGCGGGACATGAACCCGTGACCTTTACCACACCGTGGCGTCGCTCTCACCAACAGGTCTACCGCGTCTTACCCGCGTCAGTCGAAATTTGGAATCGCTTTGTATACGCTTCTTTTGAGCGTTGGTGACATCTATCAGAAAATAATACAGACTCCAACTCAATGCCTATAACTTTGCAGTTAGAAGGACATTGATACGATAGGTACGATACGGACATCTATGCATTTATACTGTAGGTACTTCCTTGACAGCCAGGAAAGCTGCAGAAAGCCTTTGAAACATCACGTATTAAGTATGTCACAAGTCAGTGTAATGTTATATTAGATTGTGAAGAAACACAAGAATAGAATATTGCTGGAGAGGCGACATTATCACATTATTTACAAAGGAAATGGTTATTCGCTAGCTATGTCACAGGTCACAGACGTAAATTTTTACATAAAATACCTGGTGTTATAACTACCGTCTTATAACCTCCAATAAAAAAATGTGACACATATTAATAAAAACAGTTTACTAACGTGAAATACTCTACAAAATTAATCAAATGACTTCTACAACTTGTAACTTGTACCAAACACTAAAGAATATCCAGCTTAAAACGAGCTTAACCAACGTGCATTGTACTGAACTCATCACAGCTAATAGAATTCATAAACGCAGCCAATTCTGACTAAATAGAATATTAAATTAAAACAGAGCCATGTTTGTTTATGAAATAATAACTATCTGGTTATTCTACAATGACAAATAAATATTTATTTTAAGTATAATATATACTTACTAAAGCACAACAAAAACTAATTACACTTAAAATTCTACATCAAAAACAGAAAATGTTTTTGAAATAATGGGTCTAAAGAATAAATACGTAACAAAGTACCTATGTAAAAATTGTACTAAAAACAAAATCGTAGCGATATTGTGTCTACAAAATGGAACATTGCGCCAATTTTCAGATTGTCACGAGTCATCCATCGGAAGGCTTTCTTTACCCAAAGTTTATCCATCAGTCAATCAACATTGCGTCCTAACAGCCAGTTGTCCAGGAAGTCAGGCCTTGAAATACTGTCAGGACGGACTAGCAAAAAATTGACAGCCCAATATGGATTGCTGAAAAGAAAATTCAGGTCGGGAGGTCGTCAAAATAGAGGTGTTTGACATTTTTCAGCACTAGAGGCTGTGCCTGCTGTCGATGTCGTTTAAATTATGCAGTGAAGACAATTGATTTCAATATTGAATTGGTAAAACGATATGCAAACGAACGATTGAAATTGACTAAAACTGGTTATTGAAGAAAAACATTGACTAAATTAGTTCAGAAGTAAGTACTGAAAAGACAATTGTTAGATTGAATGATCATTTCACCCAAATGCCTACAATTTTATCCTTTCTCAGTCTAGCTCCGATTCTCAAGACTATGTTTAAAGCAAACGGCATACACTTCCCGCCATGTTGGGTTACATTACAATATATAAATAGGTGTACAAAAAGCGATGCGGTCGGGTCCGGTCGCGACCTTAGCAGTAAGGTACTCGTAGTTAGGCTAGTAACGAGCCAGTGCTAGTTCACCGCAAGCTTGTTAGACAAACGAGGCCAAACATGTGTTTGTTTTGCATTTTTTAGACTGGCAACCCTCGTAAGCAGAGGTAGTACAAAGGCGGTCACATTTCACGAACGTAAAAATCAACGGTAGTGTTTGTATTTGTTTTGCGGATAGTCACGGGATAAAGGATTTATTTTTGTTTGGTTAGGTCTTCTAATGCTAGTGTAATTCTTCAAAGCCTTGTTTGACTCACCTTGACATCTCAAGTAAGCTTTTTTGTCGTGTATTTTTCTAACAAATTTTCGCCTTCTTACCCGTTAGTATTAAAAAGCGTAAGGCTGAAAACGCAAGAATTATTTCTTATGCGCAAATAAAAAAATAAATCCCAACACCAACATACTTATCCAATCCCGGCTACATCCGTCACACAAACTAAGCAGACTTAACGAACAAGAGCGAACCATGGAACAAAACTAAACAAAAACGTCACAGGCCACAGAGCAAACAACAAGCAGTTGAACAATAACTAACAAAAGGCTTACATCATTTCATTCGTGACAAATTCCCGTACAGATTTAATTGATGGCCTACGTCATCTGAACTTGGTACATAATTGGGCGATGGTGAGTGGCGCGCTAACGAGGTCCCGAGCCCCGTGCACATGCCAAAACACGTAGAATAGACTTCCTAATATCTTGTATTGGGTGAAAAATTAAATTACCCGTGTTGATTTGAAGGAAGGAATAGTTTAGGACAACTATAGGTATGCTACTTTATTGGATCATGTCAGGCTTTTAAGGTTCGGTTACTTTTGTGAAAGAAGTGTTCAAAATATGTTATTTTGCAATCAATCTAAACAGTTTATGCTGAATGCTAAATCAAATATATTTGCACGCTATTATCGCAGGATATGCTAAATTCAAATAACTGTAACATCTATTGTAGCATATTTTGGCAAATAATTATTTTTTACTTGATTTCAATGATAATAATTATGTCGGCATGACTAAAACTTTTAATAAAAGTTTAACATCAAATACCAGGAGTCAAATTAAATAGCACAGTTAATCTACTTAGCTCAGAAAGTCAAATAACAACTACTACCTTCGTTAACAACTGTTAATAGGCTTAGTAATTCAACTAACTGGGACACAGAGGGAACAACTGGAACTAAAAAAAGTATGAAGGAATTAATCCCCAGTGCTGGCTTAGCCTAGTTAACTCTCAATAGTCTAACTTTAATCTAGACTCGAGATCAACCTGGATCAACTTTATTTTTCATTTCCACTTAAATGGATCCTTATTTAAAGTAACTGCTGGAACGTTTCTATCTAGAATTAACTGCTGGAGTTAATTCTCAGAATGTTTTCGTTTTAAGTTATGATTAGGTTCAAAATTATTAAATAAAAATAAAGTACGTAATTAAAAAACTGTAAAATGTATTGTGGATGAGGATTATGATAAAGATGGTAGGATACTTTTCCGTGTAACTACATAATTAAAGGGAAGGCTAAATAGCTCATCATTGTCATCTATAAACATAAGTGCCACGAAATCATATACATGTAATCAATGTAAAATGTCTGACGCTAAGACTCTATGAAAAACGTGTTTTCTTATAGCAGATATTAAAAGCTTTCCGTTTTAATGGGGTAGAAATATTTGCTTATGTTATTAATAAAGAGCTAGTCTACCAAAATTTCCTAAATTACATTTTCACAATCTTAATTTCCTTTAGCCAGCCATAAATTACTTTAAACTTCTTACAAAAATTATGATATTCTGCAATAAATTCCAATTATTTTTGAGTTGCTCATCTGCAGAGTGTTTTAAATTACTTTTTTCATAAAGACAATAAAAAAATGATGTTAAAACAACCCCGGGCTTAAGACGTCGTTATCTCATACTATCCTTGTAAGCGACGAAGGATAATTTAAAAACTAATTACTTTCTTTGAAGGGAAAACGTAAATAAAGTTTTGTAAAGTTAGTTTTCATAAAGACGTTAAACGGAGTTGAGACTCGGGGCAGGAAATTGAGCAATTTTGGCATTATGTAGCGTGCGCGCGTTGATTGCAACTAAATGTTTAACAAAACAGGTATGTTTTAAAATACCTACTTAAACTTTAGGGCGTGCTTGAAAAGATTGAAAGTTTTTAAAGAAAATTCCGAATTATGGAACCACCACAAATATTGATCATAAACATATTAACTGGCTTGCAACACCGAGTACCACATGCGCGTTGCTGACCCCTTAAAATGAGGATTCACTGTACCGACAGCTTAGGGGATAAGCAGGTTACCCGCTGTTAATACAGCGCATCCTCAGGAGCTCTGGCGACCTTACTTACCCACAAGAACACAACGCTACCGAATAGTGTAGCGTTATTTGAGCGTACTATTCTGTAAGGTTGAGGTACTTCCCCAGCCGGGATACTCCAGATTTGAGTGAAATTCTCGCTGTACCCTACCTCTCTTAGGTTCAGTTACAGTTCGTAGCAAAAGGGGTAAAAGCGAAAACGATCGCGTTTCACGCCTCATGTTTAATATGTCTTTTCTTCTTTTATGATCTTTTATAAAAATGAAAACCGTGAAATGAACCGTCTTGTGATAATAGTTTTTATTGATATTATTGACAAGATGTTAACAAATTAAATAGCTAAATAACTAAATGCCTAATTTCTTAAAACTTTTAAATAACATGCAGTAGTTAGGCACATAATAACAGAGTGAATAGACGCAATAAAACAAATAAACGCTTCGTCAGAAATTAAAAGCACTCTGGATCATTCGATGAACCCTCATCACCAAAGTTCGTGATACCCAAATCAAACGGTTTTTGTGAAACAACCCTAATTCTAAGTTTAAATTAATATAATCAACAATCTAACACCATTGGTCAATATTGAAGTTCATATTTTATTTATTTTCTCAAACTTTGTGTTGATGGGAGATTGGGGAGAATTAATTTGGAAGCTACAATATTCAAGGTTATGAAAATTTATTGTTATGATTTTCTTAACTTACCTACTCTGTTGTTTTATTTATAAGTACTTACTTAACATAATATTTATCCAATTAATATTAGACACGATATTAAAGAAAACTTTAGGTCATGTTTGATACTGAAGAAAGCAAAAAATCATTAAATTTCCTCTAAATTAATAAACGTTCCGAAATCATCAAACCACACAATGATTTCATTAAAATAATATTTTTCTAAATCACAATCCAATTCATAAACCGGGACAAATGAACACCACAATAATAGCCGTCATAATAAACGAAATAGCCAAGTAGGAAAATTTATTAGCATACTCCCATTACGACATAAATGAGGGGACAGATAGCGGAGGAACAGCGTTGAACAAAATTTCAATTATATCAGTGGAGGAGTGTGAACGGGCCGCGCTTCCCCGCCCCCTGACGCCTTCAGCCAGAAGTTTCTGTTTACATTTTGTTAACGGAATGAGAATTTAAAGCGAAATTTCTTAGCAACAAACGTGCGTTAAAAGTCAACGTGGGAGTGGAATAGTTGTAGCGTGAAATCGTCGACTGGCAGAGGTTGTGCTTCGAGACGCGTGTGCAGTTTGAATTCGCTCGCGAATTTCAATGTGGCTGTAATTTAATTTGGCTGTTTTCCCTTTTAATTTGTGTTTCGACAGTCTTAATTTTTTTATTCATAATAAATTATAATAAAATTATATTCCTTTTTCGTCTCTAGCGTCGCGTCGCTATGACTGCTGAAAGAAAAGCCTCAGTATACATAATATAAAAATATATGTTACAAGTTTTTAGCTTTATTCCAACTTGGCTTGTTAAAATGTGTGAAAATAACATCGTACAGATTACATCGTACATTTTGATCATCATTGTAACGCATAATTTGCTGTGATACAATGAAGCCTTCAAACCTCTCTATCTCTGAAGTTATTTATTAGATCATGAAAAAACAGACTAAATTAAAAAAAAAAAAATCTAAATCCGTTGAAAAATCAATGTCGAACATTGCGAGCCCAAAAACGTACCTTCTCAAAAAAAATCGTTCATGCTTCTTTGTAAAGTCAGTTAAAAGTAAAATAAACAACATCAAGAAAGTGTTCCTAAAACTACTACAAAATCGCCCCACTACAGCAAACGATGACTAGTTTTCGTTTCAACACGGTGGATCAGAGACGTCATTAAAACTTTTCGGGACGGATAACACGGTTACGTACTCTTTTTTTTTGCAAAGAAAAACTTGATCGAAAAGTTATCATGTCTGTTTGTACACGACCTGTTTTTGAGAATTCTCTTGACTTTTTATGTACTTACGTAACTTTATTTGTAAAGAAATACCTTCAAGTATTTTATTTTTACAGACAGTAACAAAAATTGAAAAGGTTAATTTTTCCTCTATCTCTGTTTACT
Organism: Thalpophila matura; assembly: GCA_948465475.1. Taxonomy (NCBI): domain Eukaryota; kingdom Metazoa; phylum Arthropoda; class Insecta; order Lepidoptera; family Noctuidae; genus Thalpophila; species Thalpophila matura. The sequence goes on along the minus strand of OX419190.1, from coordinate 9,201,914 downwards.
AAAACTAAAGAAAAAACTTTGTGTAAGTACGTACCTAATTTTTTTCTAAATGCTTTTTATAGTTCATAGATAACTATAAAAAATAAAATATTTTCTGTTATATATTTTATATAAATATCCAGGGAAAATCTTTAAATCTATGTTTCCTAAAAATATCTTCTGCAAATCTATCTTTTCTTTACCCAATAACTATTAATTCTCCATCAATAACCAAATATTTCACGAATCGACAAAACAAACACTAAAAATCACGATTTTCCATCTAAAAGTCTCCAAGGAAAATCTTTCATACATTATTCAAGCAGTTAAAGGATTTATTTGGAATGGGAAAAGTTACGGGGTCCTGATACTACCAATTACTTAAACTAATTAATTGGTTGTTTTCCTGGATCGTAACATCAGCATACTTTTTGCTTAATGAAGCGAGCAATAAAGTACTTCAAGAAGGCTAGGGTTGACAGGCAATATTCGAAAAGTGCTATGGATATTGTTCGGTGATGGACCAACTTGTTATCTTATAAATGAATGTACCTACTCACTCTTCTTAATATTGTTCGAAGGAAAATACGAATACATATTATTTGTTCACACTACCTATTTACCTAACATCTTTTAAAAGTTTTATACAGGTACTAGCGATGTGCTGATGTCAAAACATCGAGATTTATGCTGTAGGTATCTAAGTTAAATATTATTTTTTTATATTTATTCCGGAATAAATTCTGTAAATAGTAGTGGAAACCGCATTCAAATCCAGCGTGTGCAAGTTTAAAAGAATTAAGCGAATAAACAGACAGAAAGACACAAATAGCGACTTAATCTCATAATTATTATTTATAAAAGAATGAAGAACGTTTCTGGCCGAGAAATTGTAATGGTTAATAGTGGCATAGCCATCCAACTTGCCAGTGATCGTGTCCCAATAGTGTCACAAATCACTGCCGTGTAACTTGTGCAAACTGACTCCACTTTCTTCTTAATTATATGATGACAAAAGTAAAAATAAATTATAATAATATAAAAGTTACGCACAAGGTGTGCACAATTAAGCTAATGCGATAGTTAAAACGTCTAAATGTTTGTTTTTAAAATGATTTTTATTGAATATTTTTCATAAGTTTTACGTAAGTGGCGCACAAACGAGTCATTACCGAAGTCGATCATTACCGAAATATAAAATTACGACTTCAGTACGATTCAGTTTTTCGTAAGAAATTCGAGACAGCCCTAGGGTAAAAGAGAATTGCAATCTCAAGATGAGTCCGGCTCTTGCGAGTTTCCATACAGTCGCCGCCATTTTAAACGAAAATTCGGATAAATTGTCCAATTTTCCAATAGCTGACTTCTTTGCTGTAATTAATGTCGCTTACTATGTATTACTGACTTCTTTGGGTGCCAAACGGATTTATCTGTGTGTAATTAAGTTTAAAAAAAAAGTTTTATACTTTTTAGTTTTTAACAGCTCGAGCTTATTACATTATACTTACATTGTACGAACTTTTAAAAAATATGTCTAAGATACCTAATACGTACTTATATAAACTCTAGAATTAAAGTACAGTCCCAATAAACCTTGTTACTTGCAACATCTAATCTAAGGAATTTAATTGTAACATCGGCAACGTGAGAATGTACTACTTTTCTTTTGCTATCATTATTTGTGTTCTTTCGCGTTTTAACTAACTGTAATTACCGAATTGCGCTCTAGTTTATAATTATAACCACAGTAATATTTAGGTATGCATACTTTTATCGCATATTAACCAAATATTTCAGATTCGTGTGAAAGCGGGATACATTTTCTAGACAGACGACATAACGACAACGCGAGAAATTAACCCCTACATTGATAACCCCTACTATAAAAAAACTCAAACAAGTTGCCTAGCAATTAGACACTTAAACACGTTAGTTACAAAGTAATTTATCCCACAGCTGTAAAATAAATTTGTTAGACCACTTCGCCCAAGGACGCATGCAGACTGGCATGAAATTAACAAAGCAACACGGGACGGTCGACAGCGTTTAACGGTTGATGACAGGCCGCGGGCGACGCCTCAAAACAAAGGACTGCTGTAAACTGGACCGCAAGGGAGCATGTGTGTGGCTTAAGTAAAGAGAAATGGGACTTTCATGTGACAGCCGCTTGGAGCCAGCTTTGTTCTATCGTGGTAACACTAGCTGTTGTTTACAGCAATTTTAGCATCGTTTGGCGTTGGGTTTTTACAGCGGGAGTCTATTTGCACATTTGAAGTAAAATCAAAGTCAAGATACGATTCCGTCGTCAATGCAGAACAGTGAACCGAAACAAATTACAGACCTACTAATTGATTTATAAAAAAAAAAAAACATTTCAGGGTAAGCAATGTCCCGGTAAATCGATTGCGTGTTAGGTATATCTATATCATAGTTCTATACAGTTATCAGCAAACTGCATTTATACTGTAGTAGCCCAAAACTCAGCTTTCTGGTATTCTATTTTGAAATCCACACTATTTAAAATCAAAAGCCTTTTCTTAACTTATTACTACATATACTTATTATACTGTGTTACTGCAGTAGTAGTAGAGCTCCGTGTCTTTGTGAAAGCTCTTCCGGAGAAATACCTACTACCACTACATCAATTTATGTCGCTAAGCAGCATTGCTATGTTTCAGTTTGAAGGGTATGGATGCCGGTGTAATTACAGGAACATGAGACAATTCAACTTTAGATCTAGGGTGGTAACTATATAACTACCTATGATGCCTCTGGTATTGCAGCTGTCCATAGGTGACCACTTATGTCATCAGGTGGGCCGCCTTTTTGTTTGCCATTCAATAATTTATACCAAAAGAAACTGGTTCGTCCTGTTTCCACAATGTAGGTATACAAATGCTACGGAGCAATATTCTCAAAAAACAGTCTGTTAAGGTAATTTGCATTATGCCAAAATAATATTATGCCACAGTATTATTATGCTAATAAAAGTTATGCGAAAACGGTATGCCTCAGATCATAGAAACAAGGAGATATGCCATCATAGCAAATTAGTACGGGAACAACTGATGCCACTTTTAGTACATTTTTCGACACAATTACGCGCATAATTAAGCGCCCCTTGTGAATAAAAAGATCTCCCACGCATTAAACATTCCGCACACCCTCAATCTAACACTGTTAATCATCACTCAACACTAGCACTAAACTAAAACACTGTATTTATACCATCGATCGTGTTTGGTTCGTCGCCAGCGCGTACGTTTTTATTATGAGCAATTTGCTCAAGATCAGGCATCAAGCTCGATAGCGCCTTGGCACATCTCCCTTGTTTCTATGATCTGAGGGTATGCTAAACAATATTATGGCTTAAAATTTTATGCCAAGAGGGGGATTCCGATTTTTTTTATTGTTTATTTAATAATAGGCTCGCGTTTGACCGCCATCTCGCCTGATGTTAAGTGATGATGCAGTCTACGATGGATAATAACTCTAATTACATAATAGATAATAACTCAAACATTACATCAGCCCGCTGTCAGCTCATCACTTATAGACGTCTAAGACCGCAACAACGCGAGGGCTCTGGGCTACACCTGGTGGTATTTCGCTACGTTCTCTAAGTTTTAAGGGTACAAATATTATAAATGTTTGCAATAATACAACATTTACATACTTAGCTAATAATGATTAAGACACAGGTAGGTACCAATACCTCTGTCTGTCTGACGAAGCCTGGGTATACTATCCAAATACTATACACAGGCTTCGTTAGTTATGGAAAAAAAACAAAGCGCATTTTATTTCAACATAATCCTCGATGTACCTTCACATCCGCCGAAAATCAATGACTTTTGGTAATAAGGCTCTTTCAAACCCACTGGACTATGATTTTCCTATCTACACTTTCCCACCAATAAAAAACCTAAGTTAATAAAGTCGGATTTAAAGACTTTATGATAGAAAAATATATTGTATTTTTGCTTTTCATAGATCCGACCTAATGCCTCTAATATCGAACGTTATAATAAGAATTACATCAAAATAACGCTTAAATAAAATCGGTTATACTTAGTTTCTATCTACTACCATGGGAAAAAGAAGTGACATTATACTATGTATGTAAATAAACCATGAAGTTCTATTCAAATATCAAGTGGCATGTTTCCGCTGAAACGTTCACATAACAGTTTTAAAACCGCATTCATACATGAAATTCAAATATTCAGTGTGAAATTTCGCTCCCATTTCATCCACCTTCAAAGTCGTTAAAACAAAAACATGAATGTTGCGCGATAACGATATCAACTCAGCCTAAACACATAAACATTTAGCAGTTGTAGTATCAACTAAATAGCTTCCTATGCGAATGAATACCCACATCCCAACACAATACAATGATCCGGTCATAAACGCTTTTACGGTTCAGGCTATTCGCACACATGATACTTTTACATGCAGCGCATAGCGACTAAGTCGCGTTTTACACGCGCTGAATCATTCACATAAAAATATATTTGACACATGAAGTGAAGATGCAACATTAAGGTGGATCCGTCAAGGTTGCGCGTGAAATTCAAAATATCTTGGGTTTTTTGCAAATTGCAGTACTATTTTACGTTATAGATTGCAGAAGATGCAACATACAACGTAAAACAGCACTGCAATTATGCAAATAACTCAAAATATTTTGAATTTCGCGCGCAACCTTGACGGATCCACCTCAAAAAGCTCGCACAAACGACGCCAAAGCGACTAGTTTGGTACCGTGACCAAGTGCTAAATGTTCCCAAATCGCGCTTCAGTCGCAAACACATTAGTCGATCGTGTGTGCAGGGGAATAGTCAGTTACCATGCCAAAAAGATACTAAGCCACAATACATAATATTCACAGAACAAAGTATAAATAAACATAACGGTAGACATCATGACTGGTAGATATAAACATTTTATAGTTTATCGACGAAGCCTTTATGGGGAATTCACCTATGCCTATGAGACTTTGAATACAGCAAATGCTTATTTTATTATTGCATGGGGTCATAAATTGTGTAAGTAATATTAAGCAAAAAATAACGTAGCATATAAATCTTAACGATTTACGAAAAAAAAAGCCGGGTTAAAGTAGAAAAAACATCAGTCATCTATAAAATAAAATAAAAAAACTCGTTAAAATAAAAAAGATAAGTATAGCAAACGGTTAATTTATTTGAGTATACAAAGGTTTCCGACAATTTAAATTTCGAATCTTAGCAACGAGAAAATCAACAGGTATTAAGACAAAATGTAGTTGGACCATTTTCAGAGCAGTTTGAAATTTAAATTAACTCCATACAAACGTTGCAGTAATTTCAGTTCAAAGTAAGGCATCTACACCTGAAAGTACTTAGTTATGTATTTCAGTATTGCAGTAGTTCTGTCGATTCCATTCCAAAATATAAAGCAGATAGAGTTCATTAATTACAAAGTCAGCATCATAATGCCGATTAAATTACACGGATGAGACAACACGTCGGGTCGGGTGTGTCGTAAATACATCAGCCGTACACCACACCACACGTATTCGTACGTAACTACGCTAAGTTGCCTGCTAATGTTGCGAAACTTTATGCGCCTAGTGTAACTATAAAACGATGTATTATGTACCGTATGATATTTGGCAATAAAGTTACAATTCGACCCTGATTTATTTAAAGTATTTGGAACCAAACTTTGACGGTTTTTTTGCTTGGTTTTTGAAAACCTGAAAGATAAAATTAAGCGGTGGACTCTTATATTAGTTAACAAACATTATGGGTTGCTGAGCTAACGGAGTATGCAAGTAAATTGCCAGGTAGCTTAACTTATCTACTAGGTAAGACTGGTAGGAGAACACCTAATCCTTGAGCCAATCAACTTTTACGACTTGCGTGGGTAACTCATGACGCCAAACGTACACCCAAGTATATCTGTACAAAGATGGGTACAATATAAAGACCCTACAAATAAACCAAAAAATGTTAACGTTCTGGTATGGCAATAAAAGTGAACATTTCAGTGCCTGTGGTCACGAACCAATCAGTCTTCTCTCAACCACAAATGCAAAAACGAAATTAAATGAAAGTGTTCAAATCGTAAATTTAACAATGTTGGACAAAAAGTCATACGATTTTTTTGTGAATTTATCAATATCAAAACATTTATATTAATAAGTATTTATGTACCTATACATTTACAAAATCTTTTGTACTAACAACCCGCCCCTGTTTCAGACGGGTGCAATCTACTAATGTGGCGACATGTCAAATATCGAGATTTTTGTACCGGATAAATTCTCTAATGGTACGACAGATTTGAATTCTTCTTTAGTTTTTTCCACCATTTAGACCTAAATGGTCGTATGGTTTAAAAGAACTAAGTAAATAAACAGACAGATACGAAAAGCTACTTTGTTTTATACATTTTATAAATAAGCTGTTCGCACTCGCATCCAAGGGAAACTAGTTTGTGTACCCGGATAAAAAGTATCCTATATTGTGTTCTATAGTTAAATCTATCTCTATACAAAATTTTATCAAAATCGGAGCAGCGGGTTTTCTTGACAACAGATAGATATAGTAAAAATACTTGAGGATTATGAAAGACCAATTTGCGACCTAGTTTCACTTGTATTTTCTCAGGGATGACACTTATCTAGACAAAGTTGGAAACTAAGACATTAACTAAATAAAACATTTAAATCGCCACCCTATAAACCAACAATGCCTTAAACGAGCATAATAGTAATGATGAATTGATGGTCCACAAAACTGGTAGATTTTTATAAAGCATGTAGATATGAGATCACTGAGCTTACCCTACCAACCATCCCCTGTAAAAGGCTGGGGGACAATTTATGACCTAAAGTGCTTTCAGTTTTATAGGCATGGTCAACGGATTCAGATCATAAAGTTAGTACATAAATGTAGGTACATATAAAATGCTATCTATTATATTAATGAAACATTACTCTAACGTTACTGAGTGCCTCGATGGTCTAGTGGTTGAAAGCGTGACTGCTGAGCGTGGGGTCCTGGATTTGATCCCCTTGTCGGACAAAGTGATAAGTTTTCCCAGGTAATTCTCAGTAGCAGTCCGGAATTTAGATTTGTGTCCGGTTAATGGCTTATAGGTAATACTACTTAGTAAAGATCTTATCTCTTCCTTTCAAATAGCTGTTCAGGCTACTATGGCATTTGTCCACGAAAATTCCGCATTCGCTCGATATCAAACTAGAATCACCACCCACATCGCACCTGAGCTTGTCATACTTTTTCCAATAACAAAACTGCTTGCACAATGATAATAGCAAATAGCCCACGTACAAGGCAATATTAGTAATAAATTCGACACCTCATCTCGTTCTAAATGTATCTCGATTACCCATAATGGTACAATAGGACCATATTGAATGGAACTCGAGTTGGCACCTGCTTTGCCGGTAACACCGCCATGCTTGCGTACCTCCGCTAACAATGGGTTTGTTTAAGGGAATTTAGGCGTTTTGTTACGAGATTTGTGTAACGTTGTAGAGAGATTTCTATCACAAACATAGTTGAATTTAAACGTGATGGTGGTGAAATTATTTGCCTCTTAAAAAAGTTGACTGCAAAAATCGGGTTATTCCCAACGGACCACGTGGTCGGTTGACGAGTTGCACCGACCACGTGGTCCGTTGGGAATAACCCAAAAATCAATGAGCGTTGAAAAACAATATTCTAACCAAACATTTTGTAGTGCAAATAATATCTGTAAAAATAAAATGTTAAATCGTTTTATATTTATAATGTTTTATTTACCAATTATCTAACTGTATAAATCAAAACAAACATTTTTTGTAAAATAATGAACAATAACATAGTATCGTATAACGAACGAGTAATCGAGTAAGTATATCTTTTATAAAGAAGCTTTCGTATTATACGAAAGAAGCTCAAAGAAGGAATTCTGATAACAATTTTTCTCGCGTCTGTACGCTTGTGCTGTGGTTCCCATTCTATGGTCCGCGTAGAAATGTTTGTGCTTTTATGCTGTCACTGACTTATTTGCTTTTAATGCTTACATAAATATATTTTAGTTGCAACTATTCCATACTACCTCCCAAGTATTTCGCTAGTATTTCACAATACAGAAACACCACGGAACATTTCGTAAACACAAACTTGTAGAATGACACATACTCCTTTTAAAATAACCGTTTATCATGATTCAATTTCAAGTTATTTCTGTCCATAACTAAGCTAGGTAGCACAGTCGTTATTCACAAAGTAATCTTTAAAATTAATAAAACAAATCGATCCGACTCCTGTTCAACTGGTTACGTTTGTTAAGACATGTCAAAACGTAATCTAGCCGCGGACACTTGCAAATGAGTATGCATCACTCCTTACCCACCTACAACAATAATTTTGCCATCGAACAACAAAACTTAGTCTTTGTGTACCAAAATAAAAAGTGGACTCTCGCTTAAAGAAGAATTCGCGAGCGGTAAATGAAAAGTTGTTGAGTATTGCGAAACTCGTTTTTTACCGACTGAAGTAGGGACAGTATAAAAGGATGTTAATTGGTGTTCCTTACTTTCTGAAGATAATTGAGTCGTAACTAGGATGCTAGACAATGCGAATAGCTGGCAACATAGTCGCACATTGCGCACCTAACATTTGCATACAGAGCCCTTTTAACTCACAAACGGCGGGTAGATTCCTTGGTAATTACGTGTTCTACAGACCCATTAAAATAGCGACAAGTTAAACACATGTTCACGAGTCGATTGTGAATGTTATTAGTAATGTTGGTGGCGTAATAGTAGCTATTAAATCTTTGATTTGATTAGCCTAGTTTGATTTATCTATTTGTGATCAGGCGCGAATGTCTGTTACCTTTGCGAGACAATCGGGAATGTTAATTGTATGCCTTTATCTTTTAGTTCCAATAGAGTGTGGGATATTTGTATTTGTCTGTGTCATGATTACAACATCAATGTTGAAATTCGAGGGATCAGTGGGACTAGTAAAAAAAAACCGAAATAAAACTTCCAATACTTACCGATGAATTAGACTAAGTTTAAAATAAATACAGATAATAAAACAACTTAATCATCATATATATATGAAAATTAATATTGTATTGCAGCAAAAAACATGATTTAGATGGAATTTTAAATACAAAAAAACAATTCAACCTTTTAAATTAAACTATGAATGGCTGTGTGTGTCTAACATTGCAGATACGCTTTTTTACCTGACAGTTTAGTTTGATTGCCAGGACACATGGCAGTGCGAACATTTACCGATTAAACCGGCTTGTACAATGAGAGTTTTAGCCCGATTACTAAAACTATTCAAACGACTAAAACCGGCTATCTGTGATAGCTCATGTATGCATCGTGTAACTACTAAATCAAATCCACTATAGTAATATAGAATAGATGTGGTGTTTATTTTCCTAAAGTTACGGAGTAAGAACAGAAGGACAAACTCACGCCTTACATTTTACCTTCAGCTAAAAGCTTAAGCTTTTACATTAATAAATACACTCTCAAAACAACTCTCCATCAACAAAACCACACATACTTTTAATTAAACGCTTAACTTTGAACATGGCTCATTAAAACTAAAGACTATAAGTATTTACCTCAAGAAGTATGTTTACCCACAGGTATGTCCGTTGTTAGATGATCAACGACCTCGAGTTTGTTGGCCAGTTTAGTTGTAAACAAAAGAGACGCGAAATATACCACAAAGCGTTCTTGTGGTTGCTTTGTATCGTTTTCAATCTACGTTATGAAAGCACGTTGTAACCGCTGGCCTTTCACAAAGCAATATTGCTGAAAGCTTAATATGTATTAACTGCGTCCAGGGTTTCATATGCTAATATCAATATTGTTTTATGTGTTTTTGGGACTGTATCTGGACAGGTTTATCTTTAATGTGGATGATTGCTTGACCATTTATGAGTAAAGTATTGACTACGTGTGAAAATGTTATATCGTTGCGTTTTATTGCCGCAGTGAGGAGTTACGGTGTAAATGGATACTTAATACTTTATTAATACTCACAATTATAAAACCTTATGATTACAAAAAACACAATTTACAGTTATTATGGTTTTACAGTCACAGTTCGGATCGTAACTGGCATCTTAGCTGGGTTACAAAGTAACCTGTGTTAAAGATATCAGATGCGTTATGCGGCACGTTGCAATATCGTCGCTCTGCGCCGCTGACTTTTGACGCAACGTGATATTTTAAATCTATTACATAAGATTATAATAATAACAGCCCTGTTAATAATCTGTCCCACTGCTGGGCCTCCTCTCAGAATAAAAGGGTTTAGGCCATAACCCACCAAGCTGACCGTGCGGTTTGGCAGACTTCACACACCTTCAAGAGCTTTATGGAGAACTCTCAGGCATGCAGGTTTCCTAACAAAGTTTTCCTTCACCGTTTAAAGCAAGTGATAATTAATTTATAATACGCACATGACTTCGTAAAGCCTCGGTATCGAAATCGAACCTTCACCGTGCGAGGCGCATGCTTATACCTCTAGGCTAACACTGCTAGACAGTGTTGCCAGAAGGTTACATTTCTTACATTTTTCGTAACTTTTGACCCCCTCGCGTAACATGTAAGTAATTTTTATATATAAGGCAATTTTCGTAACTTTTGAGAACAACGAGATTTGTAATATTAGATTTTTATTGCACGCAGTTTACGAACGCATTTCAATTCAACGCATCCAAATTGAACGCACCTAAAACTGGCGCGTCTAAAAAGTATTTCACTCTTCACACTCAGAGATGGCTCTGAATGGAAAGCGCCATGGCAAAATGAATCGTATCTTGGGTTATTTAAAACTTGATGTTGCTTGAGCGTGTGCGCGTACGTTTCCTACTTCGCGAGTTTACATTACATTTATTGTTTGGTAGGTAAGTTTATCATTATAGTTTTTCAAATTGTCGTGATACGAGCGCATAAGTATCTTATTACCTACGTACCTTTGTAAATGATACGTTAATATTTATGAGCGAGCATCTTATAATTGTTTGAATAACTTCTCTTTGACCATTCCGAAATCAATCAAAGTTCCGTAAAAGATTATGATTATTATTATCGTCAAGGCTCGAAGAGCCAGATTTAGTACTATAAAGTCGGGTCGGGAATTATTATTATTTACGAGCTCCCGATATTTCTACGATATTAATAGGTTATTTTATTTCGTGAGGTATGTATTTCATCTAATAGTCTTGTTAACACGTAATTTAGATACTCCAAAATAATTATTACCCAGTAGGTTTAATACATCGTGACGATCTAAGATCTTATGATTTTTTTTGTTTCCGTAAAGACTGGGGCGTAAAAAATTTCTAAGTATATAGGTAGTATATAAAATGATTACTTACTACGTTATTTACCTATATGTACATAAATAAAAAAATGATTTTTGAAAGTTCGCGCCTTAGCATACATAATTTAGGTATAATTTATTTATAATTCACTAAAGCAGTTTTCACGATTATTAGTTGCCTATTCACTATTCAGTACTAAGTAATCCTAAGTACTTCTTCTATGTTCTCTCTCTATCGTATGAACCAAGGAACATACCTACCTACTCTCTAACGAGAGGTATAAACTAAAGTCGCCGCCCGCGTCATTCTGTCTGTGCGCGATAAACTCAGATGCGATTTTCACTAACAGGTAGCTTAGCTAGACCTAGCTAGCTAGCTAGCTAGCTAGTTAGCTAGCTAGCTTAGCTTAGCTAGACTAGATAGCAACAACAGTGAAGATGGTGCTGCGAACAAATGAAACTAGAGTCTGTTTAAAATCTTAGCCTCTTCTCAGGTTGACTCTGACGTGCCGTGTGTGTCCGATGCGGTGAACGCCTGGAAAGTGGCTTGCCTGGATACGGTTCAGCCAGAGAACCCGTCTTCCCAGAGACAGTGGGATGAGCCGCTCTGTAGGTTGGTACGGTATAATCTTATTAATACGTCCACCAATACTGCAGAGCGTGCCCGCCTGCTGGCTGTGGGTGAATAGGAATCGGGCCTCTGGCTTCAGGCACTACCGTCACCCAACATAGGCACTATGCTGAGTGACACCACATTCCGGCTCGCTACATGTTTGCGTTTGGGGGCTCCTTGCGGGGCTCCGCATCGCTGTCAGTGCGGTGAAGGAGTCGACTGCCTCGGACACCATGGCCTATCCTGCAGCAAAAGTGCTGGCCGGATGGCACGGCACGCCAGCATTAACGACATCATCCGTCGGGCTCTTGTCACCGCCGGGGTGCCAGCTGTTTTAGAACCTAATGGCCTGGCTCGCGACGATGGGAAGAGACCAGACGGAATGACCATAATGCCTTGGAAGTTGGGTAGGCCTTTGGTGTGGGATGCAACCTGTGTCGACACCCTCGCGCCATCCCATCTTCCTAGCACGGCGTGCTGCGTTGGAGCGGCTGCTGCAGGTGCAGAAAACCTCAAACGGCGCAAATATAACAACCTTATTGGAAGCTATTTGTTTGAGCCGTTTCGGGTTGAAACACTAGGGCCGTGGGGTCCGAGTGCTCATCGAGTATTTCGGGACATCGCCAAGCGGTTGGTCGACTCCACACGGGACCAGAGAGCTGGCCTTTTTTTAGCCCAAAGAATTAGCATTGCCATCCAGCGTGGCAATGCCGCCAGTCTTTTGGGCACTTTTCCCGCTGACAGCGATGCGGACGAATTTTTTGATGCCCTATGAGCTCTTTTTTATTTTATTTTTTATACCTACTTGTACATAGTATAAATAATTTAAGTTTCTTTTAGTTCTTTTAGTTGCCTATGTATTTGTAAGTATTATAAATAAATAAAAAATATTTTTTAGAGTCTGTTTTATCCTAAGATTAGATACATTTAATACCGCAATTTTGCTGACATCAATTTGCCTCCGACCTCCGACCCCAAAAACACGTAAATAAAAAAAAAATCAATAATGTAACTTTTGCAGCAAAAATGTAACATTTCAGGAAACGAAACGTAACTTTCGACTCAAGAGCCCTGGCAACACTGCTGCTAGATAAAACTGTAGGTAGGTAATTTAGGTTTAGTTAACTAGCTGTTCCCCGCGGTTTCACCCCTGTTGCTCGGCTCCTAAGGGCCATAGCGTGATGTTAAATAGCCTACAGCTATACTATTTCTCATGAATCTGGCTATCATTATACAAAAAGATTTTTTTGAATCCGTCTGGTAGTTCCAGAGATTAGCGCGTTCAAAGAAACAAACCAACTCTTCGGCTTTATAATATTAGTGTAGACTGTAGATATTCAATACAGTGGTCAGGATTAATAGGTTAGGCCCAGTATTAAAGGTTGGGTTCACTAGTCACGAATAACACTGATGTCCACCTTTGTATAATACCTTGGTTGGTGTAATACCTTTATCGGCTAACAATGGGTGTATCCGAATACGTATTGTACGTTATACTCTGATGTATGTTGTATCTTGTAGGTATGTTACCAAGCATGCAGAATTTGGTACCTAATATTTATAAATACTTTTGTAATGTACCTACTACACAAAAAAAAAATCGATTTTTCAAAGTGATCGCAAACTTTTTTTGATGTGTGTATAGTTGGCTTTTAGTTAAGTAGGTGTCAAAAATCTTTGAGTAAAGGATAACAGCACAAAGCATTTTTAAAAAAAACTACGCTAAAATAACACAGTAGAAACCAATTTAGCTATTTTCTGAACATTGAAATACAAAGATATTCAAACTTCAAAGTGATGATTCTAACTCTGCTTTTTTAAATTAATAAAAAAAAGCTTGAATATATTTTTTGTTATTTCAACGGGCGTCGGAAAATTCCTATTCAAAGAAGTTTGAAAACAATTTCTCGTTTGAAAAAATATTAGAAATTTGTTGCGCGCGTTAATAATAATTTTACATCGCGCTGAATTTAAAGTTTTAAGGCGCGTTTTCTCGTTACCGGTTAGGGGTAGGGTGGAGCGAGGGGCGCGAGGGGTGACATCAAAGTGAATTAGCGAATGTTGTCTAGGGGCGTCCGTTTGTAAGCCGCTTTGAAGTTAGGACTACCTGCAGGGAACTCCGTTGAAATGTGCCAAAGCGTAAGGCGTTTTATTTTGATACCACTCGCGTAAGGGCCGACGAACGCAACGCGCGAGAAAAATGTAACACGTTAATTTTGCCATGAGCATGCTTATTACGCAGCGTTTGATGTAATCTGGAACATCAAAAGATAATTTGCGTTGTTTTAATTATGAGGTTTTACAGAATTACATTTATTAACAATTTTATGAGGCTTTGTGACATTTAGGCGTAGGTACCTATCGTCCGTTTTTAAAACTCATACTGAAATAATCATACCAATTTAATATTGCAATATCATGTTTCATTTCCAAATTACGGGCATAACCAGGTGGTTATGCCCGTAATTGGGTGGTACAGGTGTACCACCCCTTTTAAAAAAAATGTGCATGGTCACAAACGAAAATGAAAATAAAAGAAAATTCTCGCTTATAATATAAAATCTTCAAACTTCAGCAACTACATGTTTTGACCTATTTCTTGAAAATAACAGGTAGGTACACTTATTTCAGCTATGTCGGAAGAGACGATGGCTCACAAAGGCAACGTAGATACGTCTTTCTTTTTAATACAAGCAGCGTCTAAAAGGGTTGCCAGGCTTACCAAAAAATGCTTTCGCCCATTTTTCTATGGGACCTTTTCGTCGGGGAGAGACATTGAGCTGCGGCCGCGGAGTCGCGATAACGTCGTGGTAGGAACTCGCTTTAAATGCAAATCTCTTCGCTACCAAATCCGGAACGATGTGGTACTCGTGATGGGGGTAGATGAATAGAAGACAAATGAGATGCGACAACTGTATATTACAGTGAATGGATAGATGCAATTGTAGTGAATTTATCGTTTGTAAATAACATATTCTATTTATCGATTTGGCCCACCTGCTTTGCTCAGCTGGCTTGATCTTCTACAAGTTTCATTAGTACAAAACCAGGGTAGTGCCGAAGGGTGAAAAGAAGCCGGTACAGTACCTAAGATATGAACAAAATTATAAATAATTCCATTTTACTCATGTAATACCTATCGTTTATTCGCTGTATTTACTTATGTAAGTTATTTAGAATAAGCGAACAGGTATGACTAGTAAAATTATTTATAATTTTGTTACTATTTTATTGTACCGGCTTCCCCTCATTCATCGCCACTGCAGGGTAGTTATGTCGCAAAATACGATTCATATGAAATGAAAACCATCTAAGTAGTTTGATATGACACAATATATTTTATTTCCTTGTAATTTATGTTACTAGTCAGTTCTTACCCCGGAAAAAAACACGCTGTATCTATAAAATACTAAGCAGTAAACATGTTGGGCCAATCATGTTGCCACGTAGGGAAAGCCCGGAGAAAATCACTAGTAATAAAAAGTGCGTAAATAAATAATATCTGTCTCTATATTCCACTTTTGCGTCTGTGGACGACAACAAAAAACAACAATAGCCTGAATCATCAGAAAATAATAATTTATGACAACTAATTTGAAGCGCTGCCTACGATACAATGTTGTTATCATGGCCAAAATAGATACTACTTTTACCGGTGTATTGATAATTATAATATCTGAGTAAATAAAGAAGTTTATTTGAAATATAGAATAGGTTACATACACAATGAGAAAATTTGACAAAAGTAGTCCACATTAGGATAAGCTACCTTCTATGAAACGAGTTCTAGTTCTGTTCGCCCAAAAAAGAAACTTCAGTAAAAATGTAAAAGTCAAAACCATAAAACGAAGCTGTTTACGAAGTACCTACCGTACGTTAACACTCAACAATTTCCACTTCTAAAGCCGCTCATTATTCCAGTAATTTTTATAATCCAGCTACTCGGTTGGAAGCGTTCCCTCTGCCAAATACTATTAAGTAAATTTTTGTAGATACAGAACAGTGGCTTTTGTTAGTTTCTTGGCTAGAACCCCGGTAAACAGACGATTTTTCACCATATTGTAAGTAGAACACGTACCAAAAACAACAAAATATATCCGCGGAACAATAGGTACAGAGAATGCGTAGACAGCACTAATAGTAACATGTGATATACTTGGCTATTGTGGTCCATGCAATTTCAATCATCATTGATGTATTTATATTGAAGAAGAAGAATTGAAGATTCAAGAATCTTTGATGTATTTATATTGAAGCGGCAGAGAAATTGTTCATCAACTGAAATGCTCTAACCGCT
The DNA here is from genome assembly GCA_948465475.1 of Thalpophila matura. Taxonomy (NCBI): domain Eukaryota; kingdom Metazoa; phylum Arthropoda; class Insecta; order Lepidoptera; family Noctuidae; genus Thalpophila; species Thalpophila matura. Next base: position 9,185,662 of record OX419190.1, on the reverse strand, counting down.
TATTTCCGATTACGAGATTGAAAATGGTACATGCCTCAGACCATAGATTCAAGAGAGATATGCCAAGGCGCACCTTAGCTTGACGCTTTAACATGATCAATGTGATCATATTGCCGATGGACCGAACACGAACGATGATTTATATACGGTGTTTTATTTTAGTGTGAGTGACGAGTGACGAATAATTGTTGAGGGTGTGCGGCATCTTTAATGTGTGAGAGATATCTGTATTTACAAAAGAGCGTTTGTAGTTGTGACGCACACCGCTTTAAAAGTGGTGACAGTGGTTCCGTACTAATTTGCTATGATAACCTATCTCCTTGTTTTTATGATCTGAGGTCCTACACACGCGCTGCCATCTTTTACTACCTAAAAATATATTTCTACTACAACAATAGCCAACTATCAAACATCGGTAATTCCCAGAAACAACGGGCTAACGAACTTCAACCCGACCTTTAGAACCTTAACTAATTATCGAGAACCCAAGAAGCAGTATCTTGGTATTGTTTCAAAGTAACTGGTATCCAATAAGCACAGATTCAAAATACGAAGTGACTCGAGTAAAACAGAAACAATTACACGTGCATACCTATAATATATCTTCACGTGGCAGAGTTAGGCCACTTAGAAATACATACCTATTCAGATAGTGTCCCTGCGGGAGAGTTTTGCCGGGATAGTCCCGCCAGCCACCCGCCCAGAATGCAAATTCTGGCATAGTGTTTAAATTATAAGCGAATAGAGACATGACATTTTTGTTCGTGTTTGACCACATTGTTATTTGATCGCTAGGCAAGGTAACCTTGAAAGTAGTTTTGCAGTGGCAATAAGACTTTAAACCTGCGTCGATTAAGATAAGATCAATATCAATAAGACAATGGAGTCGAATTAGAACCATTACGCATTTTGCAGATGCAACAGAAAACTAGCTGGTTGGACCATAATTACGGCGATCCAGTGGAACTCAAATTACTCGATCCTTATTAAAAAGTGGTTTATCAAGCTTAGGCAAAAATCTAACGGCTGTACGTAAATAAAACCAACTGCAGGTGACAGGTGACACCCAATCACAGAAATCTAAGTAATAAGTCAATAGAAGTCGCAAAGGCGCGTGACCTAGTGGTGTCTTATACGACACCACTACATCAAGAGCGCGTGTTTAAAAATGTGACGTATGTGAACGAAATTAAGTTGCTGCGAACCGGCGAACACGCGTCTGGGAATAAAATGTAGTTAAAAATTAATTATGTTGACTCATTATTTAGATTCTGTGCATCCAACCCACTACCTCTTACAGTTTGGACCACACAACAACCGCAGGCAAGCCAGCGTACGCTTGGGCTTCACTAGTCTTCATTCCTCTTCTTTATGCTTTGTAAACAATATCTCGGGTCCGTCCTTGGTATAAAATTGTGTTTGTATAAAAATCAGATCAAGCTAACCTCACAGATGGTGCGCTATAGGAACAAACGTGTCGTTTCATAGAAAACCTCAACCTCAAAAAAGGTAAAAGGATCCCTCAAAGTACCCAATCCACTGTCATGATAGTAAAGTAGTTGAAAATAAATATTGAGTCAATTGCACAACATTGACGTAGATAAAAAAGGTAAGAAGTTTGGGTCCCATTTAGAAAGCATGCATGCCAATATTTCATTGTAATCTATGCGTCTACGTTGCTTATATCAACAGTCACAAACAGTTATAAGTTAAAATAATATAATATTATCTGTGTATGCAAAGATATAATGCTTACGACTAGCTATAATTTTATTATCCTTTCTTATTTTTTTTTTATTAACGTCAGTCTGGTTTCTTCAACTCAACTTTTCATTTTATCGATAATGTTATTGGCGCACAAAGAAAACCATGCTGTCTATACTTTTTTTTAATTAGGTAGCTGCTTTTAAGACACCTACAGTAAGAGACGATGCAATTCGAAACGGGAAGTAATGGCAAAATAATAATAGCAACAATGTGCAAGTTAATAAAAAATAAAATTCTCCTCTTTCACCCAATAATGGTAATCCTTCACGTAGATTGTTAGCAACACATAACAACTGAAGACAAGTCAATAAACTGCAAGTAGATATTTCTTTAAGAAAATATATTATGACTAAGCAGTATTGGAAGTGGTCACGTGGAAAGTTTGTCCAATAACAAGCTCTAGACGACGTGCACGTGAAATGTCCGTCTGTCACACCGTTACAAATTTAGTGTCATTAATATATGAAACGCAATCGTCTACCCAGGTCTACCCTTAGTACAAAGTTGTGGATTTATTTTTTTGTTTCTGCCCGTGATTTTTTTTATAAAGTATATTGAGCAGTTTTATCATACAAATATGTTATGAAAGTAAATTATTACGAATATGTTTTATGTTTAAGCATTATGATGTAATATGCCTAGTGTCACCTACAATTTTATTCAGTCTGTGCGTACCTTAGTGTACCACAGGGCCGTACCTACCTAATTTGTGTTATCAATATCAGTAATTAATTTGAAATGCTCTCGGTACTTATGCTAGTACCTATTATTGCAAGTGTTAACCAGTTGCTTTGATTAATACCCACTGAAAATTAATAACAACCAAAAACAACACCTTACGACTAAAGTGTTTAAAAATTCATTATATTTAAAAAATATTAAAACAAATACACCTAGTCCTATAATAGGTGTAACTATTTCACTTCTTTCAGGCCAAGGATTTTTTTGATACTCTTGTATATACGCAGCAAACACTGTGCATCTCAACGGTATCAAGTAAAGCTTAAGAATAAAATAGGAAAAGATTTTACAGGTTCTTTACTACTTCGCTGACAATTCTTTAGTCAGAATTTCTTTTCCTTTTCTAGATTCTAGCAATTTACCGCAAAAATCAAATCTATTTGAGCTATGTCGTCCATTTTCAGCTTGTTGTCCAAAAACCAAATGTCGAGCGTTTTACGATGGGAGACCATTTCCTCCGATCGTATTACGCTACGTTCTGATAGAGCGCCTTCTTTAGAGTCCCGCAGACAGATTGCTGACGAGTCGCACCATTAAAAGTTTCTGATTCACTGATACGTAGCTGCCTACGTAAGGATAAGAAATTCATTCTCTTTGAAACGTTCTGAAAATTCTGTTTCTGAGCGTAAACCGGGTCACCTATTGTTGAAGTTTATGGGTAAAGCGGTATTTTTAGATATATAATACGGAAATGGCATGAAATGTCTGCTAAACAAATCTTGACGAGTTTTGCCAACGCGAGTCGACGTCTTGAACAAGCGAAAAGTTATCTTCAGATTTAAATTAAAGGTAACTAAATGTAACGTTTATTACACACTGGATGATTTCCTCCAAGGTCAAATTGAATTACACACGTTCTTGATCGTCATAATCACCATTATATCACCCCATAACTAATTAGCACCGTTAAACATAATTACACCATTAATTACGCGTTCATTACAACCACCGATGGCCCGACGATAAACATAGATTTCCATGCAAAAAGTCCGATATTTGCATTTAACTTAACGAGTGTAATAGAGTAAATAAATAAAGCAACAAATTAAAAGGCATTTTTAATTGAAGAGCTCGATAATTAAGCATGAATGTTTAAATTAATTAATGAATTTCGTGGAATCGAACGGGCGGAGCGCTCCCTATCGACTGTAGTGTTCGCAAAACGAACATTCTTAATTAATGTGAACAGAACAAACGTTTCGCTATTGTAGATGTTCAATAATGTTAGCCAATTTTAAATCGCTCCATTTAATCCGTTGTTCATTTAGATTGGTTAAGTTGGAAACGGTGTGATTAAATACATGTTTCGGAAGATCTGTTGTTGTAGACAGCTACCGTATTAATTTAGATCGAATTAATGTTTATTTTAAAACTTATTTAACAGATTGTAGCTGTTAGAAATTGAATGTTTACTGTTACGTTATTGTATCGTAATAATAACGTATAGAAATGGTCCCTAAGCAGTAAATTCGTGGAAAATATGACGGCAATGTTTAGCAATCCGTATAAATTTCGCAAGCGAGCAGAAAAGAGAAAGTAAAGTGTGTCGGATACGCGTCAGCTGGACAGCATTAGTCAGGCGATGCGAGAAAATTTAATAAAAGCACTCCTTATCGCCCTGTCCGCTACTGAGAACAGTTTTTGCAGGCTGTGAGAGTCGCTCGAAAATTTCAAAATGGACAATTTGTTGAACAGCTAACAGCCACTGATGTACTTTTTATTCTTCTGACATTACTCCGGGTTTTTGGAGTCGAATAGAATTGCTTTAAAGTCGGTTAAGTGTCTGGGCGGATTCTCTCCCTCTCGTTTTTGTCGAATCTTCTTGGCGTATTATTGTTGTGTTTACATAATAAGTTCAGTCTGTTTCTACTGACGAAACATTTAAATAAAATTGCTTTTAATGCTATTAACAAAGTAGACAAACAATTTGCCACTAGTAAAATTGTAAGGCCTGCAACATTTTAATCAATAATTACATTTCGTGCAATTTTATTATTATTCTATAGTGTTCACGGCGATGTCGCCGTAGTGAGTGCTCTCCGTCATTAGTATTCAAAATGCAAATTGCTAGCAGCACTCAGGGCATTGCACCCGTCTCAGATCTTACTTTCCCAGAAATAATTTCATTAACATCTGCATACTTGCATGTTCTTTGCAGAAATTCCTTTTAACTTGTCTAGAACCTCCTTGGTACGTCTAGCTCGGTGTTTGCATTGTGAATGCATAGAAAACTTAGTTTATTATAACCCGTTTATTATGTTAACTAGATTTCGTTTGTTTCCTCTCAGCAGCTTATACTCGAGCTGAACGTTTGTGCTGACCGTAATACTCGTTAAATAAAATCTCTTTTTAACTGTTTGTGTAGATCAGAAAACGCCTGACCGATTTCTTTATTACCTGACCTACATTTCCAGAATTGTCTGTATCAGCTAATTCAGCTTTGTTTTTGCTTTCCAGAAACAAGTAGGTAAATTTGTGCGATGCTGCTTATCTCCAGTGATCTCTGAACATTTCCAAATAGAAGATGAAAACAATTTTAATGCACATTTAACATTACTTCATAAAATCTTTTTCAGCATAACAGGAAATAATAATATTTGTCCAATTCTAGGAACTGAGTTTCAAGTCCTCATATTGTAGAATTTTCACAGATAACGAAATTGTTTTACTTACCTTTGTGCTACTTTATTTTTTTCCCGTTTCAGTCGACGTCATCAATACTGAAAAACTCGAATAATTTAATATTTAAATTTTGACCAAAAAGATTCGTCTGAGCTGACATGTTTGCATGACAACGTTGTGATTGTTAAATATTTATATCGTATTACGTAGCCCGGTTGATTGCAATTAACTTCGGCTATGGGATATACATTATCAATCTTCTCTCACAAAGGGATGTGGATCGTATTGTAACAATATCATACGTGGAATAATAATTTGGGTTATCTGTCTGTTGTAAGCGAGCTCGGTTCCAGGCTTACACAGAATTCGATTTCCAGGTCGTATAAAACTATTTATTGAATTCTTTATAACTGTGTACAAGTTGATCAATACATTAAGTAGAAAAGTTAAGGAATCTATGAAAAATTACGAGAAAGACTAATTTTATCTATCATACAAGTCTATTGAGAAGTGAAATGAAATGATATTTATTCTATAAATAGGCTACTAGTAACACTTTTACGAGTCAACTTTTTTTTAAGCCGGATGAGGTGATGGTGATGAGTATCATTTCATTTCATTGAGAAATGCCTATGCCTCTTAGCCTATGATGATAAATGACAGTATGTGCTAATGTCCGGCAAACGCCGACAAATGAGAAGATTTGATACATACTAAGCAGTATGCAGACTTTATGGTGTTTTTCGTACAAGCCACAAGACGTACACGGAATAGAAATGTTTTTGCGACAAATGTTGTCAGTAATTCTACACGTTACCATGCTATGCCATCTCCCACGTCAGACCTGTGCCACGTCAGTCCTGTAGAACTGTCACCGTTGTGCCATTTGCACTACGTGAAATTTTGCAAAGTAAGAGCAACTGAATAAAGAAATATGTTTTATGGATAGGTATAGCTGGCCAATAGGTTTTGTATTTGAGGTAAATACTAATTAAGTGTAGTTCTATTACTTAAATCTTTTAAATACTTTTATACATGTTTGATACAATGCTGGCTGTTTTATTCAAAATCCAAAATATGTAAAGTTATACCTATCACTTTGACTTTATTTATTTTTTTAACTTACAGAATAATAACAAAACTTAACCCCTTCTTCACCCCTAACTTCAAGGGTGCCGACGTCATTAGTTAGTGTAATACTCGCGATCAAATGCTTAAGTAATCCTACAATTGAAATGACTAAGTGCTAGAGCTTCATTTGACTTTGATTTAATTAACTTAAGTGCATTTGCATTAATTTTAATCTTGTCAGATGTTAATTTGTCGCTAGGCTAAGAGCGACTAGACTCTTGATCTGCGTATAAATTATCATTCATTTTGTTTTCATACATTTATATTTTATGTTTTTGACAACTTGCTTTGTGTGCGGGGATTACAAGATTGTTTGCAGATTACAACAATAGACTAGTTTTGTTTTAAATCAAGCTATTAGAGAAAAATCGTAAGTATTAGTAATGTAGGTACACTACAGTGCATGTATTAAAAATTTACTTTGGTCGATATTTTAGTTAGCTTTAAAAACTTGCTTGTTTGATACTAAACTTTAAAATGGTCAAGGGTTGCTGCAAACGTCTGGACCAAACGATGAGTAGATATAAAGTATTTTAACATTTTAAGGTTCACTGAAACACTTTTAGAATGTTGGATTGACTATTCAATTAGGTATGGTTTTTGGACATGCAGGCCTGACAGTGATCGCTACAATAACGCTAGCCTTTGACCAGTTATTGTAGCTATCTTTCAACAATCACTATAACTGATTGGTACAAGAATCAAATAATTCAAACGACATATAACCACATAAGAACGAACACGTAACGTAATGTTCTTGTTAGTACATCTAAAGTAGGTAATGTTGTTGACAGAAATCCGATCAGCTTAAACCTAAGACGTTCGAAGATCAGAAATCCAATTTACTCTTATAATAAGCACGTCGTATCACTAACGGCATCATACCTACTCCTTCTAGTGAAAGGAAAGTGAAATAAGTAGGTACTACTTATGTAATGTGACGTTAGATGGGTAATGTTTATTTTATTATTTTTGTTTTTCAGGTTTAGTGTTTCTGTGGGTTTTCACTGGTCAAACATTCACATAAAAGATGTTGAAAACTCTGTATTTAGTTAATTTATCGAACCGTGTTTGTATGTTTAAGTCGACATGTATTTCTAAATACAAATCTTGCAACATATTGACAAAAATAAAATAAAATAAAAATAAAGGTACTATTTCTGTCATTTTATTAATAAATCAGCCGTATTTCGTTAGTAGGTAAGTAAAAAAAGTAGTGATAGCCTAGTGGTATAATCATGCGCCTCCCACGGCGAAAGGTTCGTGTTCGATCCCAAGCACGCACCACAGACTTTTTGAAGTCATGTGCAAATTAGAAATTAATTATCACTTGCTTTAACGGTGAAGGAAAAACATCGTGAGGAAACCTGCATGCCTGAGAGTTCTCCATAAAGTTCTCGAAGGCGTGTGAAGTCTGCCAACTCGCACTTAGCCAGCGTGGTGGTCTATGGCCTATTCCCTCTCATTCTGAGAGGAAGCCCGTGCCCAGCAGTGGGCGAGTTTATAAACAGAGCTGATATTAATATTATCTCGTCAGACTGAAAGCTGACCCCAACCTAGTTGGGTAAAGGCTAAGCTGATAATAATAACTTAAATTGCTTTTGACTAAAAAGTAAACAAATAGTAAAGCAGTCAAGTCACTAAAGTTACAAAACTAAATTATAAACCATATATTATTTGATCAAACATGTGAAACGTATCTTCGTTCAGTTTAACTACTCGTAACACGTAAAGCTCACGAGTACTTCACAGTAGACGTAACTTATTTACACGCAAGTTATTAGCAGTAGAACCCAGCCATTTACATAGTAATCCTTTCTATAGCTCAGCCTAGCTTACGTAACTTTACGATATACGTACCAACGCGCCTATACTAATTTACTTACATAAACCTTAGCATGAAATCATTGTATATTCAGTATATTCACAAAACAAAACCAAGTTCTAACTTCTTGATGTAACTTTCAGTATGTCGATAAAGTTAGAAATACGGCTTACAATAAAATTTACAATTGAGCTTTTTGCTGGAATTATATGAATAACTACCGACCTATCCCTGCTTCGCATGCGCGATCTATTGATGTAGCGACATGTCAAAACATCAAGATTTCTGTGCTGAAAAGTTGCAGGTGACTAAATCAACATATACCTATAACCTAGATTTAAATATGTTGATTTAGTCACCTGCAACTTTTAAGGGGGTAATTCTACCCGTCATACTGAATAACTTTCCCTATAAGACCAATATCCAATTCGTGAAAAAATATAAACAACTTTTCATACATTCAATAGTTTTATATTATTTTCCGAATATTTGGTTGATTTATTTTTTGACAATTCAAAAATGGGTCTCATAAGGAAATTTGTTCAGTATGACGGGCAGAATCACCCCCTTAAAAGTTGCAGGTACTAAATCAACAGCCTGTATACATGAACGCTCCGGAACAAATTCTCTAAATGGTGGTGAAAACCGCAAGCATTTCTGAAGTCCTGGCAAAAGTATGGGCGATGACGATGAACTCTAAGGTCTCTATTTAGTGTACATAGTTGTATTGTACCTACAAACTAATGTGATGAGTTTATAATTAACCCAATTCTAGAGTCAATATACAGTTTCAAGACCACACCTTGAAAACTTGTAATTGTGAGTTGTTTTCTCACGATGTTTTCCTAACATCTGAACTTGATAACAAATAAAGCATAGGGCAAGGTTCAACATCGTGTTCCAGTACTGTATGAGGTAAACACTGTTCACACACATTGCTAATAAATTCCGTGTGCTCGTTGCTTTAGAATAGCTAAAATGGGCCACTGCCTTAAACATACTGACCACGGAACGTGATACGCTCAAAAAATTTATGAAATTCAGATCGACAAGTATTATGGCGGGTAGTATACCTAACCACATAGAGCGCTTTTACTGTCCTACACTGAGTGAAACTGACAAGATAATTACAAAAACACAATTCGTTGTAAGAGGGCGAGTATGAACGTGTTTCCTGTCTTATGAATAATAATTATGTGCATGGTCACTGCCCTCCCGTAGATGACAAGTAACACTTCTCCTCGGTAGTCCCAGATCTCCTGGAAATCCGCTATGTTGACAGAAGGGGACCTTCTTACCTCTAAGCGGTCATCTAATACTCATTTTAAAGTAATCGTGTCAAACATACATGGCACGCGGATCATTATCAAGTGGCCCGCGAGGTAAATAAAATTTCTAAATAAAGATTCCTATTATTTCTTTTTGCGTATATTTATTTTGAGTATGGCCGCTAGCAATAGCTTTAATATTTGTAGATGACCCTTTAGCATATTGAGTTTGACACCCAAGGGTCGGCAACGCGCATGTGATACTCGGTGTTGCAAGCAGATAACCGGTTACCATCAGGCGGGCCGTACGCCTGTTTGCCACCACCGTCGATTAAAAAAAAAGATGTACCTACCTAAGATATCACAAATTCGGATTAATGTGTATAGTCAATAGACATCTATGATACCTATCTATTTTTATATGGACCACTCTAGTGGTGTAAACGACCAGTCCTAATGTAGAAAATTTACATAACCACAGCAAAGTTGGGTTATTGAGACAATCAAAACACTTCGCAGGTGTGTCTACCTGTAGAGACAATACAGGTAGACAGAAGCAGGATAGGTAGATACAAATTCTCCTAAAAGTAACGCGTACTACTTTTACGATACCCACGGGCAAAGACACTGCTTGAAATGTTCATAACATGTATCTTTGTTGCTAATAAAGATTCTTTCTTTAGAATCCAATTTCGCGTAGAACAAAGGTTCAGAAAGAAAGTTGTTCAACAATTTATGCGGAACCCTTAGGGATACCATCGTTTTCGTTACACTGAACAATTCATATGTGAGTGTTGTTTGAGGCCAGTCATAATATTTGCCGAGAGAAAGTCGCTTGGGTGGAATTAATGTTCTTTCGACTATAGGTACATCTGTCTCCCTATTAAGCTGCTCGTCCACTTCGTCGGCATCGGAGTGTACGGAGCGGAGTATTGGCATTTACGAATTGCCGATGGGGTGCATCCACTTATACATCACACATCTATAAAATATACTAATTTCGCATGGATATTTGGATTTTGCGAAGACAATGAGTAGTTACATAAATGGGTAGGAATTTTTCGAGTCTAGTGTGTGAAATGTGAATGTTTTTCATAAATTTTTAAGTACAGGGTGGGTAATTGTTGAATATCTTGTGTGTTTCCAACAATGACTAATAAAAGAGAATTAGGTACTTAGACGGTTATTTTTAATAATCTACAAGAATGCACATCGGGAATTTTAGCAAAAACTAAAGCTCTACTATTGCAATGACAAAGTAAGATAAATCAGTCATGGACGTCAATATTTTATGATTGATGAATAACTTCTTACAAATAAGTATAAAGTTTTCCTGTACCAACATATCCTGGCGTGAAGATAAACAGAAACTCAATCACCATTTCAACACTGTCAGAATTTATATGACTAGTTGAACCTAATAGAATACCGATGAAGTATCAATCAACGCCTACCCACGCTATCGGGAGCCTTCAATTCTATATTAGATTCATATCTTAGTACCTATCGAGTACCCGCTAAAAGAAATATGAAAGGGAATAAAGCCGCGGTTGTATGTCCAGACACGACACGCGAGAACGTGCGTGCAGCGACAACGTAAATCGCGACGTGTAATGTAATGAGGTGACGCAAAGACGCATTGCCCGGTGAGTAGTGTTGTGTGTTCACGCCCTAAGTAATTTTTATGTGGTTTAATTTGCAATTGATGAACAAAATGTTTGTAGTTAATAGCTGGAATAACTTTGGTCAGATGTTTTATTTTTGTTTGTGTAATTTTAAAATACATAACTCTAATATAATGTTAGGTGTTATCTGACATTAACATTTACTTTCGATTAAAAAACACTTATCTACATCGCGTTTCAATGTGACCCTTTTTGTTAGATAATAAAAAAACCGGACAAGTGCGAGTATGCCTCGCGCCCTAAGGGTTCCGAAATATGATCATAGATGGCGCTACTGCATACTTCCAATGGCGCCATCTATGAGCAGATGGGTCCACTTATGGTCCGGTGACTGACAGCGGACAACAAAGTGATCCTATAAGGGTTCCGTTTTTCCTTTTGAGGTACGGAACCCTAAAAACAACAAAGAACAACTTTGAAATATAATTTACTGCTATCATGAAAATGAATATTGGCAACTGCAAAGGTAATTAGAATCCTACGGAACACAAGCACCTCATAAAGAGAACAAATAATGAGGAGACTGTTCCTCTACTCAAATCATAAAGATATGCCCTTCGGTGAATAATTAACAATACTTTATTGAAATCCATTTGATTATGCGCCTGCGGCTTGTTGCACACGTGCGCAGTAATGAGGCGATGGATCGAACGCATGAGTTGCCAGTGTGTACGCCGCCGGACCACTGCCTTCCGACACTGTTGGTTTATATCACGGAGCAATAGCTATATGTATATCTTATGTATATAGCTTAAACCAGAGGTCCCCAAACTTTGTTGCCGGCTAGACCACATGTCGTTATTTTCTGTTTTGTGTAGACCCCTATTTTCTTAATTGTTTTTTTTTTAATCTCATCAAATTAAAATGTGTTTTTGAAGCTGACACACAGTTACTTATAGGTACTTACTCACTTTGACAGCTTTAGAATGAAAAATTTTGTGGAAATCAAAATGAACATTGTTTGTCTCTCAGATTTGTATTTATGATTGCCGACATAAGCCATTCACTGACGTAGACCCCTTGCAAATAGAAGTCGCCCCTCGGGCTCGTTATAGACCACTTTGAGAAAGACTGCAGACTTAAACTAAATGTCTTGTACCTATATAGTATTACGTAGGTAACTATACTCAGTATGCAGAAATTCGGGATGCTTGTATATCTAGTTGTAAATTAATTTGGATTGTCTGAATGTGAATTGTGTCTAATGTTATTTGGTGGGAGAGCTGGCAGCTTAGCTTTCTCAATTTTAATATTAGACTCAGTAATATTGGCACAGTTTTGAAATAAGCGAGTCCTATAGCTCTTCAAGGAGCTTAATACTTTTTAGCTTCATTTAAAGAGAGAAGGCAGTAGAACCTTAAATATGGTTTTATAATTCAGATTGCATTTGTATGGTACAACTTTTTCTTGCAAACCAAGTCATGGCGATTAAAATGTCGACAGCATAGATTATCTACGAACTTTTTTACCAACATTGAACTAATATAGAGAGAAAACTACCTCATCCATAAATTCTAACCACGTGTTTAATATCTAAAACGGCAATGGATATACCTGTCCATTCAGAAACTAGTACAGCCGGTACATACTTCAAGTGTCAGACATTCATCATGGTGACTGACATCCGACTAAGTGCGTCTATGTCCCGCAATCATACGTTTTATTCATACAATTATATGGTTCAATGCTAATTTCGGGATAAAGTTGCAATGTTTAGTGAAAGCCGTACCTACCTATACGTTTGTACCTGGAAGTAGTATTCTAAAATGTTTTAACTTCAGAAGTTATCTGCGCTTCAGACAAATATTGTATTGTAGACTGCAATCTCCTCTGGCTTGGCTCCTCCTCTTAATTATCTCATCATTTTACACTGCCGAATATGTCATCTCCTAATGATCATCTCAAACGACGTATGAGACGATATTCCTAGATGGGTTATATTCCTTGGCACATACTTACATCATAGTATTTTAGCCAAAACCAACCTACGTGTATTTGGTTAGTCTCTATTTTAGTGACGCCGAATCTAATGACAGTATCTAGTTAGCGTTTCTAATATACAGTTACCAGACAAATCAAACTCACAACAAGTGCAATTAAGCTCAACAACAAGTTTAGGTACCTACTTCATATCGACGGTCCCTATACGACAATCCCGTAAGTGGTAGATACGTGATTTGCGTTTTTGTTTTTGTGGCCTTCAGGCCCCCTAAACTATCGTTTAGTTAAATAAAAATAATTCTAAGTTTGTCAATTGAACATTAAACCCGCACATAAAATTTCTCTTGTAGAACATTATGTACGCGCGTTTAAATCTTTGAAGCGCTCTCCTGTAAAATTTGTCATTTGTAGTTAGGAGATTGCACGTATGGACTGTCGATATTATTTTATTATTAGCCGGGATACTCACGCAGTCACAATTCAGGCTAAAAAATAAAATAAAAAATACCAATGTTGTTTTCTAATTACGAAATCAGATAGCGAACAACATAGTCAAACAATCCTTGGCGTACCTACCTACTTACGAAACACGAGTATATCAGTTACGTGATACGTCCTTACAGGGCGATTATAATCAACAATTCATTCCGAGAGCATCCAGTCTCAGGCGACTGCTCTATACTCAGATCATAGAAACAAGGAGATATGCCATCATAGCAAATTAGTACGGGAACAACTGATGCCACTTTTAGTACATTTTTCGACACAATTACGCGCATAATTAAGCGCTCCTTGTGAATAAAAAGATCTCCCACGCATTGAACATTCCGCACACCCTCAATCTAACACTGTTAATCGTCACTCAACACTAACACTAAACTAAAACACTGTATTTATACCATCGATCGTGTTCGGTTCGTCGCCAGCGCGTACGTTTTTAATATGAGCAATTTGCTCAAGATCAGGCATCAAGCTCAATAGCGCCTTGGCACATCTCCTTGTTTCTATGATCTGAGGCTCTATACTAGTGATCCTAACATAAATCCTCCGAGTAAAGACAAATGACTCGACCTTTTTTTCCTTTGGATTCCCGTAGGATAAAGGGTACCAACAAATCCTTAAGAACGCGCCTTTTAATGGAATGATTACGCATTCCTAGTCAACTGTGTGTATTGTGTATTAGTATTAGTACCCTGAAATTGCGAAAAAAAAATCAGCTGTTCCATACATTTATGTTCACAAAACTCAACAAAATGTATGGAACAGCTGATTTTTTTTCGCGATTTCAGGGTTGGTCCCATAGTAAAAGTTGTTCATAATGATGGGTAGGTACAATGACCCCTTAAAATATTTCCACTGTTTAACCTGCCACCCTGTATATTATATGTGTGTACTGGCATGAGCATTATCTAAGATCCATATTATGTAACTGTTTGAGGGCTTGCCTAAATTGATGAACTAAACTAATTTTCATATATTTCAACTGAAATAAACGCAATTGACAATGTTCATTGTTCATCTATTCACAGTAGTACCAGTCTTGAAATTGAAATAACCTCAACAGCGCATTCAAACTAGATTTAATCGAGAATTGAAATGCAATAGACGTAACAAAGCTCAAAATTTACAAAAATACCTTTTACTCTAATTCCCAATTCGAAAAGGCAATGTTAGAGTTTATTAGGGATGTTTAGGATAAATAGGTATACAGGCAAAAGGAAAGGTCATCGCCGCAGGGGAGACAACGAACAACAGATGATACCAAAGAACTCTACGGGGGCTAACACGAGTCTGAACATACGGCTACAGGGCTACAGGGTTTGTTCTCTAAATAGACGAATTACAGAGAATAAATACTAAACCAGAGGCGAATTACCTAGGTAGGTACAATAGAAAGAAAAATACACGTAGATAAGTATGTACGTATTTTGTGTGCTGAATATTTCTAAATTGCGATTCGTTGATAGGTATAAATCTAAATGTTATGAAAATATAATAATTAATCCAAATTATAATCATATTTAGATTAATCAATCGTTACAGTTCGTAGTCCAATTTCCGAACGGAAGGATAATCTAGGAATTCTGCATACATACCTACATACTTACATATTTAATCGGCCTATAATTTTCCTATTGCTTGGACTCGGCTTCCTCTATGTGAGAAGGAGTGGGATGTAAGCTGTAACCCACCATGCGCGCCCAGTTGGAATTCTACAGCAGACGACTAGATTGCCATTCTTGGTTGAAATTACTGTACATAATCGAACACAAGAACATACAGCTACCTTTCCTGATAAAATTTCAGCTATCTTCCTCAGTAACAGATGCAAGAATGAACTAATGCACCTCTTTTGTCCTAAAATTCTATACGACTAAAACCTATTCAGCAATCAAAACAAAGAACTAAACTTAATTTCAGCTTATCTACCGAACCACTTAACAATTTCAAAAGCATAACTAGATAATATTCTTTATTGTAATATTCATGTCCTCCTCTTTTGGTAGAACATTCATTACAATGCAACTAAATACGCATAATGAACGTCGCCAAGCGTTCTATTTTAGCAGTTTTACAAGTAGATAGGATCACGCGATTTATGAATCCATTGTCTGAACCAACTATTCTCATTTACGTCTACAAGTTGGGCGATGCACCTGAATATATGGATGATTTTTATTCATCCTTTTGCTTTATATTGTAAACTGCATGTATTTCTTTGTTTACAGCTCCGTTAAGTTCTGCGTAATTGAATGCAATTTAAATGGTTATCACACCGTAAAATTTTATGCGTTGAAAGGTAAATTTGAGCTACGTTAAAGAGCGAAAAATTCACTAAAACCCAACGTATTTCACAGAGCTTTTAAGTAAATGACAGCACCAACTGCCTGCCAAATAAACTATAGAATAAAATAATAACGCACATTTTGGACCACGTGTAGCTCCATCCATCGCAGTAATTGCTGACAGGCGGAAGATAGCTGGAGAGTTATGACGTCACATAACGTGCTAATGACGTCATAACTGCATTGCCCCGAGCGCTCGCTGACTTACGCCTCTCTCTGGGTGCAATGGATGCGATGCAATTTACTAAGCAAATCCTGCTCGCGACACTTTAACTGGTTTTACACCTTGCCATTAAAGGCACATAATGACATTACGTGATAAGTGCACCTGATAGCTGATACTGCTGTCATTTTTTTGTCTCCCAGTGCAAAATTAAGTGGTCATAGTCATGCGTGCTGAATGTTAAAGATCTTTTATTGGAGCAGATGCATTTTAAAGACATTTTGAATATAAAATGATAATGTTGCAATATAGATAAAGTTACAAATATAGCAATTATTTATGATATGCGAGTTTATTGCAGTAATGATTTTATTTTACATAAATGGACCGTGTTACATGAGATGAGCAATATATTAGTCCAGTAAGATAAAACAATATAATATTTTATGTTAACATTCTAATTCTTTCTCCAAATAATTAATAAAGCAAACATAGTTATATTTTTATTGGATTCTCTATAATAATATATACTACTGCTTTGAGGTAATAATTTTGTATCACCTAATTATTTCCAGTAGGTACCCATTTCTGACCTTAAACTATAACATCTTACAAAGTAAACTTTTCAGTTCTCAAGATGACATACTGGAAGGTATATAAAGAACCTACTATGTAAATTCATCTATCTAAGATAGATGAATTTACATAAAATTCATCTATCTAAGATAGATGAATTTACATAGTTACTTAGGATGATAAAGATAGACTATCTTTATCATCCTAAGCAATAAAAAATATAAGTACCTACTTACCATAATAACGCATTAGTACCTACCTATAAGGTACCTTTGTTCCATATCCATCATTATATGCAAATAAATTAATTTGAATAAATACAGAACCTCCTTTTTGAAGTCGGTTAAAAACATGTAAAGGAAAATATAAAGCCACAAATATCGTCTAACCCTCCAAATGCTGACTCGAAAAGTGCATAACATATCGTGACAAATAACACATTCGGTACATAGCGGAACAAAATTGTTGGTGTGCACATCGAGGGCTATTCTATGCAATAAACGTCACCCGTCAGGTTGAGCCACCATAAATCTACCTCGTCGTCGGTTCCCTTCATGAATCACCCGACAAAATGCCAACTTTTCTACTACTTCCATTTGGTAAGGAAGAGTTGACATTTTTCGTGTTTAAAGGTAAAGTAGGTAGGTAGATGCGAGCTCAGGAGTGTCTGCATTTTGATGCGGGTGTCTTGTAAAATATTTTTAGGAATGTTTGCTTTCCATATAAAAATATAAATGTACTAGCTTCCGCCCGCGGCTTCGCCCGCGTTTTCCGGGATAAAAAGTAGCCTATGTGTTATTCCAGGTCCCAGGCTACCTCTTTGCCTTTCATCCAAAAATTTACAAACATACACACACATACACACACACAAACTTTCGCATTTATAATATTAGTGGGATAAAAAGAAAATATGCTTGCATCATAGCAATAAAACTACAAGTATCTGATTTATTGGTAGGTAAGTTTCGTTTAAAAAAAAAATCAAGTAATTTGGCAACCAACCCAAGGCTTTCGTTTTAACGTGGACTTAGGTCTTTTTTCGTAAATATGTATTATATAAGAAATACTACACAAAAATAAAAATAAAACAATAATTAGCTTGCAGAACTTTGCTTGTAGACTTGCTTGGGGGGTTATACGAAACAGTTGTAGAAAATGAAAAATCCACTGCAATAATTCAATTTTATGAGGAAATAAAATAGGTAGCACGTCATGCTCTTTTACAACTCCCATAAAACAATAATATTTCTAGCTTAATACATAAAGTAAGCATACGATATTCACGCAATGCAATTAAAACCGCCAACTACATGGGGGTGGAAACCCCAGTTTTCATCTTTTCATAGACATCCACTTTGCCGTCTTTAAAAATCAACATAAAATAATAGCCGTTACCATTATACCTACTAAAATAAATGACTTAAACTTTAGCAGGAAATATTTTCGGAGAATTCCGTCAGAGTAAGAAGTGATGAAGTAACTCTTTGCTTATTTGATTAATTTCTGAAAATTAATTTAGCCCGCTAATGGTAAGCGATGAAGAAAACGCAAAAAAAAAAACAATTATTCCAGAAATCCTGATCCTGATAAAGGTCACTGTACTGGGAAATATATCGAAAAATATTTAACTACTACTACTAAAAACACTTAAATATGGAGTATTACCTATAATCAGTTGTTTTACCCTCAAAGGCTTATAAACACTACGGAAAAAAGATTACGAGCTGCTGGCATTCGGAATATGTGCTATTAACATACTGACTGAATATCTGATAAAGGGCGTTTGTGAAAATTTAGTGGATGCCTGGTAATTACTGGATCGGCGATACGATCGCGACGACACGCCCCACCGCGCGCCTTTACATGCACGCCAATGTATGCGCATGCAGATGCTCCAAGAAGTTTAAGGTTTGTACAAGTTCAAATTCATAAAAATAAAAACAAAGTTCGTTCGCTTATTATGGCTCTGGTTCTCTTTCTCTCTTCCCCTCACGTTGGAGGCACTTACTTAGGCATCCTTCAATCTACCACCTTCATTGTTTACACTTACACTTGTCTTGTCATCGTAAACTTTTACCGCATGGCACAAACACGGTAAACAATGCACTGTGTCACCTCTGTATTCTCTAATTCCTGTTAAACAAAAATAGGCCACTGTGTCCACGGCATCCCTGGCGTCGTGCCCTCGTCACACAATCTCGCGTGTCGCATCTGTGGCATTGCACCTTGCAACCCTTTGGCTGTCCGCGATGAAAATCTAGCTTATGTGCATGAAGGACATTTTATTATCGAACCCATTTTATTGCAAGAATGCAGAAAGCATGTAATGAGATATTTTTAGTAAAAAATCTTTGGAATATTAAACTTTTATGGCCACATAGTTTTACTCGTAAATACACTTAGTTATTTTTGTTGCCACAAAATTAGCTCTGATAAATATCAATAATCCAATACTTGTGTGATATTAAATTCGCATTATATGTAGGTAGTCCAAGAAGTTTAATGCCCGGTTTATAAAAAAACATGTTGCTTTGCTATTTATGGTATTATAAATAAATACAGTAAAATGTAAAAAAAGAATATTATATGTTTAAAGAAATAAGAAATCTTAATCTACATTAAATAAAAATCTGCAAATCAATAGTTTGGTATTATAAAATAATATCAAAATACAATTCGGTTAAATATAAGATTCTTGGTTCAGGTAACTTTAGATAACTCCACAAATGGAATACCTGATAAATAGTTGTGCTATCTCTCATAATTTTTCATTATATTCTTCAATAATGAATTAATACTGTTAAGGTGTTTCACATAAAGCCCACTTAACAGTAATACAACCTCTAAGATTTTTAATGTTTTTTGTGATGCAGATGGTCGGATGTTGTCATGATTCCACGAATTCTTGTACCGCGGCTTAATGTTTTAATTAGCCCCTGGGTAATCTCGACCGCCAAAAAGACCCAAAAGCCTATTTTTTTGTTTCGGAACCAACGTCTCGGCCACTTGTTGCCACTTCCCACGCAAGCGATCTGCATACATTTGCAGGCTCTTTCATCCTCGTACTTAGCATAAAACAAGCCCGACACCAAGTCATTATGCAGTCTCGGATTTCGAAGTACGACTGCATAAATTTACGCCATTATCAAAATATCGTGAATGAAACAAACCGAGCATGAAACGGATTTAACCAGTTTAGGGGTCATTAACGCACGCAATGCGTATTGTTCTGTGCTTATTTGCACGTACGCGTTGGTAGGGTTAATACGAGTGGAAATTGACGCATTATGATGAATGCTCCAAATTATTAAATATTTAATTAAACGCAAATTAGAGCGTCCATTAATATGTAGAATTAGTATTTGAATTTGGTAAATAGAATGTTGTTAAGCATGTAATTTTCAAGGCTATTAACTTAGTGACGTCAGGCCAAATCATACTTGCGTGGGCACAAAATGTAAAATTATTAAAGTCCCCTCACCTAACCAGTGTAGGGCGCTTGAGATGTAAAGACGTCGGCACCCACACAAATCCTTTGCTCGCTTGACCTAAGGGAACCGTGATTCCACCTCAAATATTTGGCAAATTTCTCCACGAACGTTTAGATCAAAGAGCATTGAGCAATGACCGTCAAAAACACTCATTGTTAACTCCCTTTGATGATCAGTACTCGAGGTACCTACTCCATTATTATGAACGCCGCTCGAGGCGCCGGCCTCCCTAACAATTCACTCAAATACTTAGCTTGAGATAAACAGACGAAAATTCGGTTTAGATATATACCCAACCGGCTCTCTTCTCTAAATCCAATGTTTACGAAAGAGGTTGATTTTATACCGTTACTATTATTCGATTAAATATCATTTCAAGTAGACGTATTAGTAGATGGGTATAGTACTAATATACGATATATTATGTATCTGTATTTTATTATTGCTAGACCTTTTTATCGTCAAGCCCGTACGTAAGACTACTTTTTATTACATCCATATTGGCTGAATAGATCTTTTGAGCAATAATAGATTTTCTTGAGGTTTATTGAGTTGGTTCTTTCATAACAACGCTGAGAAAAAATATATTTTGACATAGATAGAGATAGCTCTATGGAACTATCAATTACATCCCCAAATGGCCTCAAAACTGTCACTACCATTATAAACACATTACAAAGGCAATCAAACGACTAATTACATCGTCAGCTGTATTGTAACAAACCGAAACAGCATTATCCTTTGATATGTGATCAAATTTCACTAAATCCCTATAAGACAATGAATATTCATATGTGTTTAGTGACGCTATTAGTTAGCTGAACGCGTCGAGCCGCTCAAATCTACCGATCGCGCAATTTGGCCGCCATCTTAGGAATTATGTGCAACCAAACGGGTTCTACAATAAAATTAATGTTCCCGATAAAGTGACCAAACAGTAATTACGTCTTAAATCCCTCAACGGTAGTTTACTTAGATCATATTATCAAGTTGTTAGTTTCGCCACGGCTCCATTGAAACCTTGTTATCTGTGCCAATTTAATGGTAGCGAAATTTGAGCCCAGTAATTTTCGAAGCTTCATTATATTGAGCCAAATAAAATTAGTTAAATTAATTAATTACGTAGTAGAGAAGTATGTCAAGGAGTTAATTTCGTGGATAAGTTTATTAATCTGAAATACTATGCGAAATATTATATCTCGCCTAAATCAACGTGTCTACTAAATATTGAATACAAAATTACTGACGAGATTAAAATGGAATTCATTATTTCGTTCGGAGATAAGGAATTAATATTCGATGTGCTTATGATAAATAAAACAAAATTATTTCTGAGTGAAGATGATTTCGGCGCTTTTGTGTTTGCTTTGTTTTGTATTACGATTGCCAGGTGGCGACAATTCCAAACTTTTCAATGGGGGCCGTCCTCTAATTAATTCTTGGTTGTAATTCTCGGAGACTCTATTCATTTTAAGTCTCGAGCTCGGAGTGTACAGCCATAACTCATTAAAAATTTCAACCAGAGAAGTATTCCGCGAATGTTATTATAAATTCCGCTCCGTACGGAACGCTCCGCGCCGCTTAACTTCACCACAGTTTACGTGTAACGAAATTCGTATCATTTTATAAAATTTTGGATGATTAAAAACTCTGGAGGTTTGATAACGAACGCTGCTGAAAATTGCGAAGCTGAAACCAGAACAAACATTTCGATAAATATTTTAAAATGTTTCGACAACTTTACCATTACGTTACCACGGAGCCGAGTACTCAAATTACTAAGCCATGTAAAAACAGTTATTTAACCAAAACAAAACCCGAATTAATTGAATCTTAAATCTATATAGTCAGTTTGTTTAGGCTACAGACGCATGATTCACACATAATTTAACCACAAAATAGTTGCA
This sequence comes from Thalpophila matura, assembly GCA_948465475.1. NCBI lineage: Eukaryota > Metazoa > Arthropoda > Insecta > Lepidoptera > Noctuidae > Thalpophila > Thalpophila matura. The sequence goes on along the minus strand of OX419190.1, from coordinate 9,163,699 downwards.
GATCTACACCACAAATGGGTTGTAAGTTGTAAGTAACAGCGAATATTACATTGTATGTTGAACCTACATGCTCATACAATTTCAGAGTAACATAAAGTAATTAATATTGTGACATTTCAATGATTAAAAAGTAAATTTTTCAAAGTTAGCAGTACCTCTGATTTGCACATAACGACAAAATAGTAAATTATATAACATAAAAAATATATGGAACAAAAATAACCCTTCAAAAGCGTCCACAACATGTTTCGAATTGAAACCACACGCAGCAAAGTTCTTAGGAAACCTAATCAACTCACCACATTTCACAGCAAAACAGGTTCTTTGTGCACGTAAGTATAACCTAGATTCTTTAGAAATTAACCGAGATCCGTTGAGTGAACTAATAAAGACATAAGACAGGTCGGACTGAAGTGTGTTCACGACGTCATAAAGTGTTTTTAAAGCCAATCTACGTCGTTTTAACACACGTCCCACACTTAGCTGTGTGCGTACAGCCTAAAATATGACGAGAAATCTCAGCTGAATTACGCACTTAATGTTAGACGTCTAATATATCACCCGAGCAGTTTGTAACGTCGTAAATTGTGTAATGGATAAATGTCAAATGTAAGAAGGTAGGCAATAAAGAATATAATTATTATTGTATGTAATATTTGAGGCTAGGTTATCATAAAAGAGCTGTAAGTAAAGACACTCCGAGTTTGTCTAACAAGGTTCTAAAATATGAGAAAGATATGTACCTATATATTTTCTCGCTTACGATCAAACATTATGGCTGTCTTAAAGATATTCGCATTTCAGCCTTCACCCGCCTATAAGTTTTTTTGCTAACTTTGTAGCGCCTTCCAGACTACCTAGATAAATGGTTCTCAATCTATGATCAGTAGGCCACTGGTGGTCCGCAGCGAGCCAGCGGCACTAGAAGTAGTCTGCGAGTATTGAGCAAATTATCTGTTCACAAAAGTCTCTTCTCATATTATAATACAGCGTGGCGATAAGGTTATCACATTAAATAGTACAACTGTTAATACAAGTTGGTACATTTACTGACCTGTAAAAGCGGCAATCGGCAATTTTTTTTATTGTGTATGTACAAAGAACGCCATTTAGGATACATGGATTCATTTAATGTGATAACCTAATCGCCACCCTGTATACCGCCAAATATTTAGTGGTCTTTTAGCAAGACCAAAATTGTGTTAAGCAAGTAAAAACGTTAAGAATCACTGAACCAGATGAAGAATAAGTTTTATTCAATAAGCAGCATCTGACCTCGGCAATTTTAAACTTAAATTAAGAAATTGCTCTATGTAACACCATAACTAAATATAAAAAAAAAACTGAGGTACCCTGAGGGTTCCATACAAAATGTAAGTTTGTATCTAATTGCAAAAAAATACGAGATATACATAACTAGCACTTTCCCCGCGACTTCGTCCGCGTGACCCACGGGAACTGCATTTTTTTCGGATAGAAAGTAGATTATAGCACTCAGGAATAATGCAGCTTCCTATTAGTGAAAGATATTCCAGAATCGGATCAACGGTACTTTCATACAAACTTTCATCCCCCTTTGCACCCCTTTTGGGGGCGAAATTCAGTCAGTCAGGACAAGCAATTTTATATAGATATAGATTAATAAATTACTTGTGTTGTAGAACCTTGCTTCTTGCCTCTATGATTGTAGGCAAACGGGAAGTACCCTATAGGTTTTGATTTAGAAACTTTTTTTTTACAGCCCCAAGCACAGGCTCCAAGAAACCGTAGATCTAAGTATTTGATATTAATTTCAACTTGATCCCGCCACACGTTCCTGAGAAAAAGTGTCTTGACAGACAGACGGACAATGCAGTAATCTCTTAAGGGTTCTTTTTTGTCTTTTTGAGGTAGCGAACCATAAATTAAGTAGCTGCTAAGCTAGCTAACAATCATTTCATTTGTAGCTTGAATAAAAGATACAATAAGCTACATCAATAATGGTATTCGAACTTGCTCGAATCAGTATCGATTTATAGACCGATAACAATAACACAGGTTATACCTGCCTGAGCCACAAACGCTTCATTCTTATTCAATCGGCCTATCATTTAATCAATCTAATTGTTAAGTTTGCATAACTAGAGGATCGGTTGCGAATACTAGATATTGACTCAAATTACGTAGGTACCTGTGCTTTAATTGTAAACAGAACCTACTGTTGGTATAAGGAAACTTGTACATCAAGGGCGATAGGCGAAGCTATAGAAAGCATTATTTATTTAAAATTATTAGGTAAAAGAAAATTATTAGGTAGGTAAACTTGCTAAAACCTATGAAGACAATAAAGATTTTTTGTTTATTTATATAAAATAAGAAGGTATATTTTTCCTTCCTATTGATATAAAACTCCAAATAACCGTGCATAATTAATACTGCAACTGGAGCCTTGCAAGCTCTCCTGACTCGTAATTACAAGCTTCCATCGCCCATCCCTTAAGGTGTGCATAGCGCTTTACTTAAATGTAGTTTTATGATTTAACACACTAGTTAGTGTACTCTTTGAAAGATCAAAGAGAAGTGATAGTGTAGTGTGACACATTGTAATAAATAAATTAATCTACATTCCGTTTCACATTTTCACGTACCTACTTGTACCTGACATAGAAAATTAAGTAATTAAACTTAGCTTTGAAAGAGCGCTAGTAGGTAGGTCCTTTATAAAGATATATCCATTAGCAGAACTAATCCATTTTAATCGACTTCACAAAAGGACGAATCTTTTTCATAATCGACTATACCGACTATAATAAAACTTCCAGTCGATTATCCAGAATGATAAAAGGAGTAAAACTAAATTTTCGCCTTCCATTAGAACATAATTTAGCATAACCGCTCGTTAGACTGCTACACTTTCAATTTAGTAACAATTAAAAAGTACTAAAAACGTAAATCACTAAGACATGCAATACACGAATTATGACATTGGCGGGAGTTCGCTTGCAGGGTTGAACAATCACATAGGTAGCTGGGAATAGGGTTGGCACCCTAGATTAGATTACAATTATTTTGACATTTCAACTTATGAAGGTTTGATCTGTGATCATTCAAAAAACAATAGACTGTTGTTCTTTATACTGCGAAAGGTATTTTATTGTGCTTAAGACTGTATTTCCAGAGAAGACTCTTATATCAACCAAGGTCTTTAGCGCTACTTGCCACTGAGTCAGCTCAGGATTAGTATCCATCATCATCTCATCTCTTGGTCTTCAGAATTTGTTCGGTCAACGGCAGCACACGTAGCATGACCACATTGACGACTATAGAAACGGGTTTTGTCGACGGAAGAGTAGACAAAATTGCAAATTGTAGAAAGACTTCTACCGATTTTAAGAATGGTGATGTTAAAAATGAAGAGAAAAAAAAATCTACTCTTCAGTTGACAAAAGTCTACAACGCCAAGCACGGGTCGCTGTTTGCTCGGGCAGAAGAGATAATAAGTGGGATAGTAAGAACTGTGTCTATTCCTGGTAGAATAGGAATGGTCATGCTACGCGTGTAGAATTGGCGGTTTATAGTTAGATAATGTTCATGTTTCAGTAATCAGGTTTTTCATTTAATGGTGTTTGTATCTTGCTACTGAACAAGGACTATCAACACCTTGGAGAATCACCATAAAAAAGGCCGGTCGTTACTGGCCGATCAATATTTTCCTTTGATTGTACTTTTTTATATAGGATGGCTCACCTGTATCTGACAGCCCTAAGCCGCACGAGAACCCTCCGGTACGGTGTAATGACGGCGATTACAGCCCACCCGACTGTGGGACCGACTCCACTATTTGTCTAAAATCACTTTAAAAACGGTTGCATGTTACTTAATGTACGTGTGTTTGTATTAGGTCTGATCATCTGTGCCTTTGAAATACTGTGAAAACATTTTATAGTAATTGCTGTCGCATGGTTAAGTGCCGTTAAGAATACAAATTTTCTTATAGGTACCTATAGAGACATTTTCTTTAATTAAAAATATTTTTAGTAGATTTAATTTCATTCGAAGCAAATAATTATACCTACATAATAATATGTTGCTCATTAGACACAACGGGTCCTATATTGAGGCTCCATTTAAATTCTAAAATAATGTCTAGCAATCCAGAAACAGACACATTAAAAATCTAAAATTTTAAAAGCCCTACCGCGGTTTGTCCTACGTCTCATCTCGTGTAAATAAAACCACTAAAACGAAAAATAAAACAAGATGCCTTGCCTTGCCTACCTTCAATGAGAGAAGACCTCATTGAAGGCAGTCGGGATTCATTATATGGATACTACCCTGAAACAGTGGGTTCCGACTGCAATGTCTTGTTTTAATTTTTCTTTAAAAATTAATTGCAAAATTTGTACCGAACAGACAGACAGACAAACAGACAGAGTTAATAAAAACGTGATCGCACGGTTGTCGCGGTGGCTGAGAGATTGGCTGCTGCGCGACGTGTCGCGGGTTCGATTCCCGCTTTGCACATTGGTCTGGCTGTTTGTGTATGTGAAATTTGTGTTTGTAAACGCACCAACGACACAGGAGAAATTCTAGTGTGGGGCAACGCTTTTAAAAAAAAAAAAAAAAAAAAGTGGTAATAACCATTTCCACAGTGCGGCCACGTGTTTTCCTGTAACTTTACATCATGTATTTATTCTACATGCTGTCAAAGACACGTCACTATAAATCTATAAAAAGGACGTAATCTGACTTTATGTACTCGTAGATATATCTGTAGTCTGTACCGATAAAATGTGATATGATAATCAATCTGTTTATAAATGCATGCATTGTCAACTAGGTATATGAGGAAAACATTCATTTTGCCTTTGACAATTTGTATAATATGAATCACCAAACGGAAGTGCTTCATTTTACATTTTATGAAATGAAAAACAGAATTTATTACGTCACCGCGTCGTTAAGATTTTTCATTAGGTACGGTCGGTTGCAGAAAGAAAATTAAATTTTAAAGGAGGCATTAACCATACAATTTATTTCGTTAAAGTCTCCTTTAAAACTTAATGACCTTTTCTGCAACTCAGCGTTATTAATTTTTTTACTATTTTGACGAAACGTAATTTTCCTAAACACGACAAAATTGACAAACATTTTATTTATAATCGACATCAAATCAGCTGAAAGACGACCACTGCTAGACAATAAGCTGACTTCAAAACATTTTATTAGCAGCCTCAAATTTAGTAGCGGACGCGCAAAAAAAAGAACTTTATGTACACTCGACGCCATTTACGGTCGACCACTTTTCGCCCTTATTACTAAGAACATATGGGTGAAAAGTGGTCTACCGTCAACGGCGTCGAGTGTACATTGTCATCCGTTTAATTTATGATTAACACTAATGTTAGTCATGTGCAGTCACAGGTACCTACGTAACATGATCATTTCAGAATTACAAGATAAAAAGTCAAACTTAGACAACAAGATAAAAAATAAAAAAGTGACTCCTATGATGTTATTTACAAATTTGTCATAGCTATCGACAAAGCTATGTTAACTTATCTTTTGGGTTTTAAACAAGTTTGCTTTAGATAGCATTATCAATAAAACAAAGATCGATTCATTCGTTGCAAAACTGGTATTTTAGCAAAAATATTTAATAGTTATATCTACCTTCCTAAAGAATACGTACATAGGTACATTATTATTATGTTAGGATAAATGATAAATAATACCGCATCATAAACATAAAAAAATATAAATAATTAATTTATATTGGTTAGAAAAATAAGGCGTACCAAAACATTGAATAGGTACCTATTATGTAATTACCGCATCGTCGCATAGGTACTCTCTTTGATAGAATGTTTATAGAGAGAAACCGAGAAACAATGAACTACTTTACATGTTAATTAACACCACATTGCAAACAACAGTGGCACAACAAAATGAGTTTATATTCATGCACACACCTAAATGTGATTGCAATTCATAGACCGCGACAGGTGGTGGACAATACGACACCCGACTCAATAGTCAACTTTGGCCTTCTAGTTCAACAAACTGCATATTTCATTGCAATGTTCCTCAAAGCTGCAAAAACAAAACACACGTGAAATGTGAAAAATCAACTCAAACAGCTACTCGAATGTTTCTGTTATTTTTAATAAAATACTTAATGGAAAACACGTTACAGAACTAACGAACGAGTTAATTAACTTTCGCAAATTTATTTTCAATATAACTGCAGGTGGGAAATCGATTTTTCTTCAATTTCCTAGATTCGAGTTTAAAATGTACAGCGTTATTTCCGTATCGAGTACGTTAACTGCTGCGTTTATGAGGACCACCCGAGTGTGGGAATATTACTGAAACTGTAACCGTTAACGGAGCAACACGCGGTTATTTGTACCGTAACCGTGTTTGGCGCACTAGCGATTAACTTTAGCAGATTGAATACTTTTAAATTGCTTGCAAATGATACTTTCGGTCTTGTGTGCATTATTTTTGTTTCAGTCAAGCATTTATGTATGCAAATATCGGTCATTAACCCGTTTGCAAAATGTGGTACCTACTACATAAACGATGTCTTCGGGAGAGATGTTAGAGTTCCATACAGGATTTAAAACATTAGTTTTAGTTGCCACCTTTTCATCCTGGTGTATATTCTCAAGATTTATCAATGTTAATTAGGCTTACTTATGCTAGAATAGAAACAACCAAAGACAAAACAAACAAATAATGATTTTTGTCAATTTAAATAATAGGGTGAAAGTTGGGATCCGAGAGCCACGCTTACAAAACCGAGAGTCCAAACTTCCAAAATATTAATTAATTCAACCCTTTTTTTACAGATTACAAACCACAATCAAAGCGGGCAAAGGACAAAATTGTAAAAGTAAATAAATCATAACAACCTTTATAAAGTTTGTTATGTCCCTCAGAGAGCTTGTTATCATTTGTTTATTGTTTGCTTAAGCCCAATTTAAATGTTTGCTAAGCCCTCACTGAAATAGCTGTGGACACACTAGCGACCTCTGTGTGTTTGCAATTTAAATTCTTTAGGCGTTTCTTAGTATCATACAAAGGAATACAAAAGATGTAAGCAGGGACCGATTAATCGGGTTAAAAGGTTACCGGTTAAATCTCTAACCCATATTTTTGGTTAATCTTAATGCAGGGTAACCGGTTAACCCTTTAATACGGATACCGTTACCGGTTAATATTACTGATTAACCCGAATGAAATAGAACAAAAATGAAAAAAAGGAACAAAAATGAACTCTATGCGTGAACCGGTTATTATTAGGCTGATTAACCCAGAATACGGGTTAACCTTTATGCAAGGTTTTTCACCTAACCCAAAAAAAATAACCCGGGTTAACCCCTATACGGGTGACCTTTTCGGTCCCTGGATGTAAGAAAATGCTTCATTATTAGGGCTATTTGTACTTTGTACCCAGCACCCAGCCCATCTTGGTAAAATTTTGGGTAAGTATAGACAATATACAGTGAGTACATTATAAACGGAAATCTAAAAACAAATGACAAGTTAAAGTATTTTTAACCAATAAGATACTAATTTCAATTATACGTTAATACTTAAGTGTACCTATTATTAATCTACATTATTCTACATCACATTTCAGTAAACATTATAAACCAAATTATCAAACAAACATCAACAAGTTTCATAACAAGAGCTCACGAATACGTATTTAACTTCCTAAATACCTTACTTGTTGCTTACCAGATTCTATTGTACCAAAAAACAGCTTTAGAAGTTCCAAAGCAGCTTAATACAGAATCCATTGATTTGAGCTAGGAGTATGCCCACCGCGGGTTTGTCGACTGGCTATTAGGCTATCATCAATCTTGAACTACAATGATCCCCTAACTAAGAGCCGATGACACCGAATCATTCAGGGAACACACAACATCCATCTACGGTCACAAGTTCGGTTGCCTTTCACTAGGTATGTATCTTGTGAACGTTTGTGTACATAGTGTGGGTGTGTGTGAATTTTCTTTAACACCTACATCATTTAAATAAGGTAATATTTCTTGGGAAATGTTTGCGTGACTAATTTTCTTTTTCGTTGTAGAGCTTGATAAAAATAGCTCATTTTCGGTGGAGATTGAAACCCAAAAATTATGATTTGGTTCGTCTGTTATCTACTCAGTAGCCATGTGATTAATATAATGATTAGGAGGTAAATATAGCTAATTATAGATATTTTATACATATAAAGTACCTACTGTGAGGAAACTCCTATTTCGCTCAGAAAATGCAATTTATACAAACTATTATGATATACCTATAACTAAGTTTCTAAAACCAAAGTTACTAATATTTCAAACAATGCTGTGACTTAGTAGACTAGTCTGTGTAGGTAATACTGACACGGAAATGTTTTTTCTTTCTTCTTCTTCTGTTCTTACACAAACCTTATAACACCGTTACATCTTATGCTACGAAAAAAAAACATTCTTCTATAGGACCTCTAACAGACGGGTCTTTTTGCTCGATTGAAAACGAAGCGCCCCCGCCCGAACAATCAGTGAAGTAAGTTTCACAAATTGTTTGAGCGCTTCGTTATCACTCGCGCAAAAAACGTAGTCTTTTAGAAGCCTAAAAAGTTCAATGCCCCTAACTTGCTTCTAACCGATTTATATAAACATTAGTTTACTATTTAATCATTCATCTATTCACCAATCAGTATCTCTCTGCAATACGATAACTAACGGCAAACAGTTTTATTCGGCACATGATCTAAGTGACTGTGAATACAATGGATCATCATTAAAGGTGCGTACACGCTAGATGGTAAACGATGATCTACGCGAGTTTCTATAATAGTTTATCTGTCGAAACACCTGATTCAGGTGTGGAACAATAGGTGTCTCATTAGTGACAGTCGAACGGATAATTATTACGCTTTGGTACCAGATGAAGCTTTCTAGGCAATTTCTCTCAGTTTTCTAGGAATATATCTCCTGCATTGACCTGCATTATTACTTTACAAAGTAATTATAATAATAATATTAAAAGTAACGACAACGCACATTACTAGGACACGGTAATATAGTAGATATCATTACCGTGACTAGGGTGTCGAAGTCCCTACATCGACAGCGTGGGACCTCCACACAAAACTCAGTGATCACTCTATCATAATTCATAAAGGACATTATTGCAATCTGAATTCTGTTTAACGACATAATAATAATATTATAATAGTTTATAAAGCCGAGAAAGTTTTGTTCCAAATTCAAATCACTACCTACCAGGCTACAAGCACATGAATAAATAACCGAGTGTGCTACAAGTCCCTAATACGGTATCAAATAGAAGTTTTTGCCGGCTCTTAAAACTAGGTACACGGTTCCAAGAAGTCAGTCCTATGGAAAAGACTTCATAGGACTGACTTCTTTGAACCGTGCACTTAGTTTTTGACATTTTATAAATACCTGCCCCTAATCCATATGAAATAAAGAACGTAAACTTTGAATTTGATGCAAGATGGTGTCTTCATTGTATTTTGATAGATATGTAAACTAAACTATTGCACTTACCGATATGTTAGTAAACGTACGACTCACATCTTTGACATGTTTGACATAATTACACCAATTAGATTTTCACCACCACGTGACACTAACACTTTTATCACCTAATATACGATGCATGAAAAATTGTCATCACCAATACCGCAGGTTATACGGAACCGAGACTTCGCGCGTGAATACTAGCTAGTCTACAATCCGCGTGCGCGCAATAAACAATTAATAACCGAAAAGTATGAAGTCTTCCACTCTTAAAATGGCGATCGACCGCCACACGACTGGAATGGTGTACCTACAACTGACGCGCAATGCAGGTCGGTCATCCAAATGTCAAATGTTTGAGGGTAGTTTCGTTAAAGTAAAATTCTATATAGGTACCGACTACCGACAGCCAGTTCATTGCGAAAAGATGCTGTTAATGTGTGATATTTGCGATAAAATAAATTATGATCCAGTGTAATGAATGCATTCCAGACAAACTTTAGTCAAACCAATAATGATAGATACAAAACTTTATCTAAAAGCTAGACACCAAAGCTACTGTCACTTTTATACTAGATCGCAGGTTAAACAAGGGACATAATAATCTAGACGTGGAGCCAAAAGAACTTAAGTATTTTTTTTTGTCAAGTTCTTTGGCTGCCGCGTCTTTATTATTATTGAAGGAGCTATTCAGTAGGTACTTAATACTAGTTCGAGACCAACCTCAAATCGCAAAAAAGCAACTACTTATTCAATACAAAAATACGTATCCATATCACTTGACAAAATGTAGTTTATCTAACTATTATCGGATACTGAATATCTTCCTTCAATATGTACAGTCAGGGAAAGGGATTCTTTAGCAGTACACTATCATTCATAATTGATCGTATATTCAAACTTCGAAGCAAATCCGAATCCGAATTGCTTCGAAGTTCAAATATACTCGTATGAATGCTAAAGAATTCCTTTCTCTGACCGTACCTCGATTAAATCTGGCATCAAGTAGACAGATTTATGTTGATGGCAGAGTTGGTGCGGTGGCGGTAGATTGGATGTTGCGCGACATGTCGCAGGTTTGATTCCCGTACGGGAAAAACATTTGATTGAAGTCCGGGTGTTTAACATGTGAGATTTGTACGGGTACATGATTTTGTAGAGTAGGGCAACATTAAAAAAAAAAACTTATAATTTTTAACGTTATTGACTAGTGAGTTATTTCATTATTTAGCATGGTCTTGACATCCTCGCGGGTTGTTCGTTGCACATATTAATAATTTTTTTGTAACATTTTGAACAGCTAGTGAACACACATCTTAACCAACAGTTAAAGTAACGGTAAAGCTCTCCACACCATTAATCATTAATGTTCTTTCTCATCAGTCATACATTCAGTGTTTATTGACTTAAAGTTCACAAAGAGCGAGTGTGAGATACTTTCACTTAGACGCTGTATTCATGAGGTAAGTTTACAAACAGTCTCATAATAAAAGTTAAATATTTGTTTAAATCTACTACATATTATTAATTTATACAGAGTGAGCTTTTAAATGACTCCTTCCACTAATTGAATTACTGCTTTGTTGGTCTAATAGTCGAAAGTACGACTGAGCGTAAGTTCCTGGGTTCGAGCTCAAGTAGGGCTGTATTAATTCAGTGCTTTACGGGAGTGTTACAGCACCAAGTCCGTAACTGTAGCGCAAACCACGGAAGATTGAATGCACGCTAATTCGAAGAACTGCAGCCTTTTTGATGACAGAATTGACAAATAGCGCACGTACTTACCTACTATAATGTAATAACGATCATTGCCTATGATTGCACAAGCTTAGTATAGGTAAGTCAAGACCATCTTAATGACCAACCACCGTGATCGTCATATTCGTCGTTGTTTACATTATTTACAAAAAAGATTGCGTTTACATCTCATTCTATTTTTTTAATTCCGAATCCTAATAAGGTCAATTAGTTCTGTTGTGTCTTTATGTTGTCAAAAAAGTGTCTTGGAAGAATACACATTGAAAGCAATAAACGCTTTCAATATTTATTACTTCTAGTTACTTAATATACCTCAACATTATGAGAATAAACGATGAACAAGTTGCGGCTAAATGCTAGCCACTCGCCTATAAAATGCGACTATAACGCATCTTCATGTCAATCTTAAAGAAATCTCACAAAGGATGACGACCGCTCCATCGCCATTTTCCTTTCATTGGCAGACTAACACAGAAAAATACCGGACTATAAAATTTGATAGATCCTAGTTCGTTAAAAGCTCGATCATAAACTCTGAGCGATGTTCTTTGCAACAATACCATGCCATGTACCGAATAGGTATTTAAAATCATTACTCAAAAACGACGTGTACATTTATAAAAAATCGATCGAGGTACACACTACACAGTGGCTACATCGATACAGCAACGTATCAACATCGATACAACAGCGTACCGATTGAGTGTGTGTAATCGTTGCCCGCATGAATATTTATTGTTAATTTGTAAGCCCGATGCCCCGATAGTCCCAAGGCGCACTGAAAGCAATATTTTATAATTTCGACATTATTATATCAGTGTTTAATGGTCCCCGGTTAACCGTTCGAGTTATGTTCGACTTTCAAATTCACATTAATGGTCACGAATTGACTTTGCATCGATATTCACTATACGTTGTTTATTTATGAGTTTCGTGATTCAGCCGCGGAGTCGGTTTGTGTTAATTGAGGACGCTTTGCGGATGATACAATATACTTGTTTTATTTTTGTGGATCAATACATCATAGGTACCCCTTTTTAGCTTACGCATACGCTTCAGGACACGTAAATATCATTCAGGTAAATAAAAATACCTTATATGATATTATTAAGGCCCCGGTATACGCCAACGGCCTTGAGTGATTTGGGCGGTATAGCTTGAGTGTTCTGCGCTGAGCTCAAACAACGCGACATACATCCACCGAGCAATACGACTCGCCTATCAAGGAGCGCGAAGTGCAGAATTAGACGTATTATTACTTTTTAGTATCTAAAATATAAAATAAAAAAAAAGTAACAGGCAATATTATAGGTAGTAACATAGTCTTTTCACACAAAACAAATCATGAAAATATCTTAAGCGATTTGAAAGTAATTACGTTTTTATGTTTTGGGTAGACACGAATTCATGAATTTATTTCATTAAGTATTTTACTACAATAGTTAAATATTCACAGGTACGATTGATAAATATATGTTCTAGTTTAACATAAAAAAATTGCACAACTAACCTGCATTATTTGACGGCGAAATAAGAGATTTAAAACTGGCCGTTACCATTTACCTTCGCCTTAATAATACCGTAAGTGTCCTTAAACAAACTTACAACTTTTGTCACTCCAGTCAGATCTTGCTACGCATAAAACTATTTGATAAACAGACATTCATAGAACTGCATTCACTTTGTAAACAAACAATAAAAACGGCATGGCGTGGGCGGTTCATAAAGAACTTTAATCACAATCGTTCGTTAATAGAATAAGACAGGCAGCGCGTGGGTTGATCGCTTTCAATTTGACTCGATTGTCGAACATCGATATATCGATACCAATTGATTAGGGCTGAGATCAAAGATGTGCTTCCGCATGACAGCAGCTGATCGTATTCCTACGATTAAAGAGAGGCACTGGGATGTGAACCATCATATACACGCACAGATGCAGACTACATATATGCATGGAGTTTATAATCTCCTATGCAACCAGGGTGAAACCACCGCCTAACGTATAACTTTGTATAATGTGTTTAACAGTTTGTTTGTCTATTCTAATTCCGAATGTGAGGGTAACTTCTGTAAAGGGAATTTTCATGAGGGCAAAACAGATAAACACAGTGGATTCTAAAACTCACGTCTGTGAGTGTGCAAGCGTCACAGACTTTCACAGATGTGTGTACGTTTAATTAAACATTTAGTTGAATACATAGTGGTGTTTTGATGCAAGGATCTATTTCATTGTAAATCCCCAACTATAAATTATAAGTGCCGCGTTAAACGCAAATGTTCTTGTTTAAAATTCAATCCGGTACACATCGATGCCTACATTGGCTTGCGTGTCACTATCTTCGTTGCTGGTACCTCTAAATATCGGAAAGAATTCCTTGGAGCCATTCCGACTCTCGCAAAGATATCACGGTGCGAGCATCTCGAGAGCCACAGTTAAACCGGTTGAAAACTCGTATCTATATGTCACAGTCGTACTGCCTGATCTGACTTACTACAATACGCTCGTGAATGTCCTGAACTCATTCAAGTAATTTCTAAAGTTTTGTTGTAATCGATTAATTATTTTACATGAATCGATTATAACTCTATTGGCTTTACGAGAATAGGACTACTCGCCTATAATTTTATGTTTGACTTTCTACTATGTAAATCATACCACAATAAAGGCAAACCAAAATACAATGTTGACATGAGATTTCCATCACACACGTGTATCCGCAAATGTCGGCTTTGTGGCAATTTAGCAAACGCTCGTATTTACAATTTGATAGCAACAATACAAGCTTTGAGCGGACGGTACTACCAATTAAATATCTTAGTTTTATTTATGTGCACTGTGTTAAGTAACCGTGTTTGCTTTTATACGCTTTTCGTTCGCGATAACTTCTACTAGTTTATTCTATTTAGACAGCGGATAATAATCTAGTATTATTAAAGCTACCGGCAGGATGAATTAATTTACATTAGCTGTTCTATTATATTATATGCTTCCGGCACTTCGTCCGATAAAACCGCCATTTTTATTCGATGGTCGTGAGCACGTTCTGAAGCTTCTACATATTTTATTAGAACATTAATAGCAGCTAAGCGATCTTGATTAAACTAAACATATCCTTTGTTAATTCACTATCGTAATCTCGATCTTATGTTTTACACTGTGTGAAAATCAAACACCAATCCACCGCTAACAAGTTTACTTACAAGCTGTAATTGAACTGCATCTTACAATACAGAGAGATACGTATCTCGTAGGGTTAATTGATAGAGTATTGGTTATTTGTTTTGGCTCCCCGACATAACAGTAATGGGTTAACTGGCGCAAAACACTTATCATTATCTTCACATCGTGACCCAATAGTTTTAATGAAAGCCAACCGGAGACCAGTAAATCGATTAGTTCCATCTAATCCGATAGCATCGGTAGGTAGTTAGCTATCATTGTCCGCGGTACGGCCCGTTACCGGTAGTCCAGAGATTAATGATACGAGCGTCATTGTTTGAAATGTTAGAAAAATCATCTATTAAATCTACACCGTCCATCAATGACACGGCTCGAGACGAGCTGAGTGGGTATTGTTTGGTTATATTTCCATGACGTGTAGGTATATCTATAAATAGGTATTTTCGACAGAGAACTTATGAACTTTGCGGAATATGGCAGCGGTATGATTTTTAAATTCTTCGATTTGGAGGTGATTAAAAGTCAATGTAACATTTCGGTTTAAAAATGATATGGAACTAGTTATGATTTAAGTTTCGATAACGCCAATTATCCATCTGACTCTGAGTGGTTTCTTTTAAAGAGAATCTAGAACTCGTTTAACACAATTTAAAACAAAAACTCATCAGTGAAACTTTCTAACATCACCTCACCCGATCCCTGTTTCCCAGTAGCATAGGTCCATATAGCCCGCCGACTCGCTCTGACGACAGAGCAAAACATTTTTCGATCAAACTTCGAAATTAATTTTGAAGTTTCCGTCTGACCAACGTTCAGCTAGATCCAAGAGCCAGTCCCAACTGTCGACCCGTCTGCAAGTTATAATTTTATAGCCAACTTGAATGTTACGAAAATACAAAGACTAACTTTTAGTTCAACTCAGCATACAATTTTATAGGTACTGCAGACTTCAGGATAGTGACAGACAATTTGATCATGTTTCAGATTAGAACTTGTATACTAAGTCATGCTTTATTTGTATGAGCAATTATTTTATCTTTGTGTTAATTGCCTATGTTAAATCAATTGAAGCTGTCAGCTGATAATTTAAGATATGAATGGTTATGCCTATTACCTTAGTATTTATTCAGAATTGACCGGCTCTCTGTAGCCAATCAGGGAACCTAAGCCATGTTGTTGCTTTAGAATACGATATTTTAAAGTAACCTGGCTTCATTCCTCTAAACCAGGGTTTCTTGATGTGAGTGTGACATGAGTGCCAGGGGCCCACAGTCACTCACTTCACTCTTAACATTAGGAAAACTATGCAATGATTCACGCATCGTTTGTTTAACCGCTCGTTCCTATTAAAAATCATTAAACTAAATACAGCGAGATAGTACGTCTCATTAGCCAACGCAGAGTTAGATGCCAGTAAAAAAATATTATAACCTAAATATTAGGGTGTTTATACATATAATAAGTAGGTATACTTGTAGTATTTCAAACTTTAATCAAATCACTATCCGTAAAAAAACGAATATTATTTTAGTCTACACGAAAATTTTGATAATATAATCTGATACTGTTATGATACTTGAATGTTCTACGTTACGGTACCTACGTGATAGAAATTCACCATATATTTTTATAATATTCCCAATTCAATGTTTCAGCGGGTCCATTTGCAATTTAAATTCCCTCGCTTGGGAAACGCGTGTCTCCAATACCTATTGACTCAAAGGATAGAAGGACGTATTCGAAGCCATGAATACATTTCGCTTACTTTTCGTATGTGCTAAATAAACTATTAAAACCGGTCAAGTGCGTGTTGGACCACGCTCATTGTAAGGTTCCGTAACAAAGAGTAGAACAAGATTCGTCAATTAGTTTTTGTAATATTCACTATTTTCAGTTTTGAGTTTGCCAACCGCAAAAATAAATTAGTAGGTATATCATAATATTTATTATAATGAAGTCGGAAGACCGAAATACTTCTTGCTACGGAACCCTAGACTGTGCGTGGTCCGACACGCTCTTGTCCGGTTTTTTATTATCATTCTGTTCTTTATAATTTTATACTCAACTTACCTACCTATTCAAACCATTTTTTGTTGGAAATGTTTTTAAATTTTTTTTCTACCCCATAGTTGAAAAGTTAGAGGGGGCGAACATTTTTTACAACCTTAGAAGCGCATAATTATTCACCTAAATAAAAAACCTTCATGTAACCCTCACAATGTTTTGTTTTTAGGGTCCGTTCCGTAGGGTAAAAAAGGAACCCTTATGGTGCGACTTCGTCTGCCTGTCTGTCTGTCTGTCTGTCTGTCTGTCTGTCACACCTGCTTATTTCAGCAACTACTTATGCTATCGACTTGAAATTTAGAACAGTTATAAAGAATGCTTGTTCAACTTTATTGCAAATGAAAAAAGTCCAAAAATATTTTTATTTTCATTGCAAAAGGGGCCGGTGTGGGGGTCCGAAATTTCAAAGTGAGGTTACTAGGTCAAGTGACATATCATATGAAAGGGCTTGATCTGTACATTTCAAAATATATTTTTATTTTATTTTATGTCTCACAGTTTTCGCCATATGATGAAAAATGTCCAAAAAAATACCATTCCCCCCCCTTATCTCGGAAGTTTGCGAGGCGAAAAATCTGAAATAATTAGAGTTGCTAACTAGTGCAGTTTTTTCAAAATCATCAAAATTCCTTTACAAACAAACTTAGTTATGCGGTCCGGATTTTTTCACTTTATACGCCCAAAAATGATACGGAACCCTCGGTGCGCGAGTACGACTCGCACTTGGCCGGTTTTTTTACATTTGCTACACTCCTTTTAAGCGGTTCATAAAAGACATTTAGGTACCTGCGAAATTTCATTTATTAAGTGCATATATACCTAGTCTCCGAGTAAAATAACTGTGCCATACCTACGGACGGACGGACAGACGGGCAGGATGAAATTAGAATGGTTTTGTTTTTTCCATTTGGCTACGGAACCCTAAAAACGAACTGTAGATATATTGGATCGTAAAGAGAAATAAAAGAACAGCAGGACGAATAAATGAATACTGTCTATGATGTTCAATGGTTGCAGACTTCATCTGTTAAACATGGGTCTTGCAATGGAACAGTCACAGGGAAGATGAGTAACCTGGGTCGTGCTGTATAGGTTTTAATCTCAGATCATAGAAAAAAGGAGATATGCCATCATAGCAAATTAGTACGGGAACCACTGACGCCACTTTTAGTATAGTTTGCGACACAATTACAAGCGCTCCTTGTGCATATAAAGATCTACACATGAAAAATTCCGCACACCCTCAATCTAACACTGTTATTCGTCATTCATCACTAGCACTAAACTAAAACACTGTATTTATATCATCGATCGCGTTCGGTCCGTCGCCAGCGAACTACGTTTTAATTATGGTCAATGTGACCACATCTCCCATGTTTCAATGATCTGAGATTTAAGTTAACCAAGCTTATTCCTTCTTATATCCTAGCCTTTTTGTGGCTAATCCATTTTGCCAGAACGGCAAGACTAACCTGTTTACCTAAATATGGCCAATCTGCTTTTAGGCGCTGAAACTGCTATCTGTTCTCCGCAACCCTTAGTAAATTGAGTTTTCGTATCCGAGGGTTGAGTAGACCCTTATTGCTTCCTATCTACATGATAATATAGTGGTCCCGTAGTTGTATTGTGAGAAACCTACATACACGATAGGTACAATTTGTACGTACCTATATTGGGAACACGGTGGTCTCTTAATCGTAACCAACTAACCACATGACTAAACATAGTATCCTAGAACGTCTCTCCCAAAAAGGACAGCAATACCACGCTTAGCATGCAGATTGGCCTCACATCGGTTACTCTGCTAATTGCCTCCTCTGTCACCAACTTGGCACATGAGAAGAATAGCGTCCCGTCGGAGTGACATCAGCCAATGACATACACATACACCAGTGGCCAAGGCTGAGAGTGAGAAGGGTGAGCCATAAATTATTCCGTTTTACTTATATCATACCTACCTATCGTTTATTCACTGTATTTACATATTTTGAATAAGCGAAGGTAACATAAGTAAAACGGAATTATTTATAATTTTGATACAATTTTTAACCGACTTCAAAAAAGGAGGTTCTGTATTCGTCCCGTATGTATGTATGTATGTATGTATGTAAGTATGTATGTATGTATGTATGTATGTATGTTTGTATGTGCGCGATTTTCTCAAAAACTACTGATTCGATTTGGATGGGGTTTTCACTAACGTAATGTACATACTTTCAGGAAGGTTTTAGTATATAATACATTATGTAATCATTCCTATGTACAAAGCTATAGGCATAAATCTACACACCCCGTACAAGATTTACTCATGAACGAATTCGTGAAAGTAATCTAACACGGGATAAAGAACTAAAAAAGGGAAAAATAAAAACCTTTTTTAACAAAAAATAACCGACTTCAAAAATCCACTACAAAGAAAATAATAATTTTGGTTTCGGAAGTCGGTGGCAAAAAAAAGCAAACAAAAACCAAAGCCACCGACTTCCGAAACCAAAATTATTATTTTCTTTGTAGTGGATTTTTGAAGTCGGTTATTTTTTGTTAAAAAAGGTTTTTTATTGTATCGGCTCACCCTTCATTAATAATATTAATTAAATTCCCTCTTTATTAATATTAAGGGAACCTAAAAGCTCTAAGGCGAATCTTACATCTCATTTCCTACCTCTTGCTATTTAAGTAGATCATAATTACGAGTTCTAGCTCAACCTTATCTCTACGAACTTCACACGTATATGGCAGGTTCATTCACCGCCTACTGATGATGACATAGCGCTATTAAGCGACTACATCATCCATTGATGTTCAACGCAAAAAATTGATTAATATTATAAAGAGCTTGCCATTTCGAAGTAATTACTCACAGGCTTTATGCATGAATCTTCTAAGATAAACATCGAGCTTATCCTTAAATGTACTGCGGGCAAATGAACTGAATAAATATAGTTTTAGATTGATAGTACACAGCGCTTAAACATTAAGGTTGGTGCTTTCGTCAAATCCTTACAATTTATAATGAGACACCTATGCTATTATTAGATATGCCACACACAAAAAAAGCAATAATAAGAATAGTTTGCGCAAAATGTCATTCCAGACAAAAAATAATACCTAATATTTAATGAAATAGTATATTATGCAATTAGTGAATAAAGGACGGATTTAAAGCGAGGGCCATAGATGAATCACGAGCTAGTGAAGGATTCTAACGATTGAATCACGACCGTAGGGAGTGATTCATGATGATTGAATCACGAGCGTAGCGAGTGATTTAAGTGTTAGAATCCTGAGCGACGCGAGCGATTCATGGCCCTCGATATAAATCCGTTTTATTCAAGAGTTACATACTATACTTTATACCATGACTACGAGAAAAAGAAAGATTTAAGTGAAAATATACATATAATGAAGAAAAAGTAAAGTTAAATTGGCTTTGATGTAAACCAGCCGTGATTTTTTGGGTAGCAAGCTTTCCACCTTTCCACTATATCGGCCGCCCTCTCTTTCACAAACTCAGGTGTTAACACATCTTCATCACTAGAATGCATTTTTAATTTAGAACAACAACAAACAAACACAAAATTAAAGATTAAAGTAACACTAAACTTTGTGTTCGTACAACTTACAGTATTCAAAATAGCGCCAATTTACTAAGGACAGCAAAGAACACAAAACAGTTTTTATTCTAATGCTAAACTCCTTGTCGAAAATGTCGACCAATCAAATTGAATTTAGAACACATCAATATAGGTCGAATACACAGATTACACTTACACTAGATACGGCAAGCCACGACCAAGCGTGCCCTGCATGTTCGACTGTTAGTACTAAAAAAAGTCTGTTAGCTCAGTGACGCTTAGTGATTGAAACAATTCTGTTTACTCTGAGCACATCACTAAATGGCTGGGGTGAAGTTATCGTAGGTATAAAAAAGATGACACGTTCGGTTTTCATACAATCTAATAACGTGCCGCATCTAGCATAGGTTCTTTAAATCTGTGGTCGAATACATTGGTGTGTTCCATTTTCAAACATCAAAACAGTGAGTAAAAGTGCTTTTTATTCACTGTTTTCAGTGAATAAAATAAGCTTTTTAGAGGGGGAATGGTATAAATAAATTTGGTTAGTTGGTTAGGCCTTTATTTTTATTTTGCGCACGCAATCACTTTGTAATGATAAAGCAAAAATAGTGAGTGCAAACTAACAAATACATCATTTACAACACAATGAACAATTAAATCAGTTTGACTAAAAACAACCGCATTATATTGTAAAAAAGTATTCCGTATCGATTGAAAGCTGAGAGCCTCCACCTTAAATAGACAAACTCCTGTTACTTCAACCAGTTTATTTTAATTAAGTATTATGCGATATAGTTTTATTAATACACTAAGTACAAATACGGTAGGAAATCAACGGTACTCCGATTTATCCCAGTCCAGTGTAAAGTGTTTCCTTTAGAAGACGACAGGCGCCATCTTTCTAGTTGGAAGTGAACTAGGAAGGAGACGAGACTAGCGATTACTATCTGTCACAACTTGCATCCAATCGATTAATGCCCGATTCCTAATGACTACCAATCGGTCTTAGTTAAAACCTAGCACTGATATCTGTGGGCCGATTTTGAATAATTTTGACGTCTGGTATCGTAAACGTAATTAAAAAAAAATACAAATAGGCCTATAACATTTTGATAAAATTTTATGCAATTTGAACATTTTGGTTATATAAATTATGTTTACACGTATGGAGGGTAAAGATCAGGAGGCACATCTCTGTGTATGAAAAGTGTCCGTCAAAATGCGTTCAATTAAGGCGTACTGTAGCAAAAGGGTAAATTCCGAAGTAAGCGCCAAAAGTTTCATCCAATCAAAAAATTCAATCCGTCGAACCCATACCCTTTGCTTATGCCAGCGCTATTTTGGACAAGCTTTTGGAAAGCTGGACACATTTGTAACCTGTCTCCCTTAAGAGATATACTCATTATTTACCCTCCATAATACAGTAATTCCAGTTCGGGATCTTTCACTTGCGATATGCCAATTTTGACATTTCTCAAGTTCTGTCAAATATATGGGCGATGAACCAAGGTCTGAAAAAAGCGCGGGAAATTCGTATCGATTGGGCGCCTTTTTTAAAACAAATTTTCAAATAATTAGTTTATTCCTTCACAAGTTCATTTGCTTGCTTTTCTCATGATGGGGAAGAAAGGGCATCCAAAGAAAAGAAAAAAAGAAGATGTTTCGTCTTCTGCTCCACCATTGCTGTCCTCTGAAGACGACGGTGGAGCCTCAAGCTCTTCAGAGGAATCAGTACCAATTGAAAAGGATAAGTATCGGGAATTCAGGATTCCTGACTACATTAGGTCATACCCTGAAAGCGGAGGCAATTTTGAATATGTCGTATTTTTTGAAAGTATTGACTTAGTCCCGATCGGTGATAGAGACATGATGTCCCTTTCAACCAGCATAAAAAAATACAACAAGGGAGTAAAACAATTATTGCGCATGAATCGTTATAAAATTGGTGTTATTTTTGAACGTCCTGGTTTAGCCAATGCAGCGTTATTGAATCGTAAGTTTTTGGATAGTTATAAATTGAAAGCCAGTATTCCTGCAACTGCTACGGAAAATACAGGCGTTATTATGCATGTTCCAATTGACCTGAGCAACGAACACATTTATAATGCTATAACTAGCACAAAGAATATTATTTCTGTCAGAAGATTTATGCGTCGTACTATTTCAGAAGGAGGGGGGGTGTCTTTTCAGCCTACGAAGACGGTGTCCATCACATTCTCGTGTGCAACAATACCCGATAGTGTAGACCTGAACAGCTGGCGATTCGAAGTACGGCCGTACATTCCGCCGGTGAAACAATGCCTGAAGTGTCTAAGGTATGGTCATATAGCCAAATTCTGTAAGAACTCCCAAAGATGTTCCATATGTACAAAGGACCATAATTATAAAGAATGTCAAATACCATCAACTGAGGCTACATGTTGTCACTGTCAAGGTAATCATGTAGCTATTTCGGCACAGTGTCCAGTCAAACAGCAAAAAGTGGAAGAAAACAAACACAAAATTAATAAGAAATCTTATGCAGATTTATTCAATGAAAAGTCATTTCCATCCCTTTCAAAGTCCAGTCCTGCTAAACAATTACAATCACTAATTGAAACAGAACCAATTTTAAATATTTTAATACAGACAATAGTAACATTAATTTCTCAAAATAAAAATAATGAAAAGAGTATTTGTACTCAAAGCATAAAAGATGTTCTATTATCAAAAATCCAGAATAATATAAATAAACCTTAATTTTATGGATCAGCTGAATATTGTACAGTGGAATGCTCAGAGCATCAATAGTAATAAACTTGCTTTTTCGTATTTTTTACATGAGTATAACATACATGTAGCTTTATTGTGTGAGACTTGGCTCAAGCCTCACATGAGATTTAGTATTAAAGGTTATAATATAGTAAGATTAGACTCAGGTAATTCACACAATGGTGTACCTATTTTAATACATAACAGTTTACAATTTAGTAAAATAGATACTTTATATGATGATTCCATACAAAATATAGCGATACGTTTAAAATATGGCAATAAAAAAGAAATTTCATTAGTTAGTTTTTATAGTCCTGGAAATGCTTCATTTACTAAGTATAAGTTTGATAATTTAATTCGCAATATTCCTGGTCCTCTTTTGGTGGGTGGAGATTTCAATGCACATCATTCGGCTTGGGGATGTAACAGTGTGAACATCCGTGGCCGAGAGGTGCTTGAAATCATTAATGACTGTAATTTGGTTTTATTGAACGATGGAGAAATGACAACTGTAGGCTCTGATAGGTGGCAAAGAAATGCACTTGATTTAACTGTAGTATCAACTTCAATTTCATTATCTTGTAACTGGTCTGTTCATGATGATCCTTTAGGTAGTTACCATTTGCCTGTAATTACAAAGTTACTTATTAATGACAATTATAATAACCCACATGATATGGAAGCTTCAAATTTGCCAAAACATTTTAATTTTAACCTGGTTGATTGGGAAATATACAAGAAGACTGTTGATAGTTTGTTAATGAATTTTAAAATTAATAAAGATAACCCATTAAATTCATATAATGACATGATAAAGTTATTAAATTTAGCTGTTATTAAGTCATTACCATCAACTATAAGATCTGATTCTTCTTTTGATACAGCATCAGTAAATAATAATCGTAAAAAACGCATTCCATTACCATGGTGGAATTTGAATTGCACTAAAGCAGTAGAAGACTCTAGGAATGCCTATATAGTATTCAAGCACCATCTCACATTGGAAAAATATATTGAGTTTAAAAAATTACAAGCTCTTAAAAAATTAGTGTTAAAAAGAGAAAGATATTTAAGTTGGATTTCTCTGTGTGAGTCATTTAATAGAACTACTCCATTATCTAGGGTTTGGCAAATGTCAAAAAGATTTAATAAAACATTTTCACCTTCAAGTAATAATATTGCTCCTTGGGTATTTGATTTTCTTAAAAAATATACTCCAGATACAGTTGAGGGGCCATTTCAATCAATTCCTCATGAAGTAAAAGCTTCAGGACATTATGAATATCTAATTTATCCATTTTCTCTTCAGGAATTAAAATCTGCAATATCATCTAGACGAGATTCAGCTTTTGGCCTTGATGGAATACCTTACAAAATGTTGAAAAATGTATCAATTATGGCACTTTCTGACATATTAAGTGTTTTAAATTTACTCTGGCAGGAAATGGTTATCCCTAATGAATGGAAAACAGATTGTCTTATCCCAGTACTTAAACCTAACAAAGTAAGACACAAAGCAGAATCTTATAGGCCAGTAGCATTAACATCATGCATGGGAAAAACCTTTGAACAACTAATTAAACAAAGAGTAGAATTTTATATAGAAAGTAATAGTCTATTACCATCCAATCAATTTGGCTTTCGACGTGGGTTCTCTACTCGAGATAGCATTTCTCATTTGCAATTAGATATATACAATTCTATTAAAATGGACAATCATTTTGTTGGTGTCTTCTTTGATGTAGTGGGTGCATTCAACAACATTAATCTGCACATTTTGTGTGGTGAACTTCGTGCCCTTGGTATTCCTGAAAAAATTATAATATGGATCTTTAACTTTTTACATGATAGAGAAGTATATGTCAAGGTGAATAAACGTTTAATAGGGCCACGTTTTTCATATAAAGGCGTATGTCAAGGTGGCATCCTCAGTCCATTGATTTATCTCCTTTATTTACATAGACTAAACATTGTACTTGGCAAATTTGCAGTTTGCAGATGATTTGGTTATCTATGCTTCAGGTTCAGATATAAGTTCTGTTGAAAGTATTTTAAACACAGCTTTAACTCGGCTAAAGAACTATTTTCATTATCTTAACTTAGATATTAGTCCAGAAAAATCTAAAGTTATAGTGTTTGGAGAGTGTGAAACAGACCTACATATCTATTACAATAATAGTGTTCTTCCAATAGTGAATGAAGTGAAGTTTCTGGGTATCATTTTTACAAGCAACCTTTCATGGACTAAGTATGTCGATTATCTGTTAGGTAGAGCTAATAAAGCATTTAATTTTATAAAGTCACTGTCGATTGCAGCTGATCCAAAAATTTTGCTTATGTTATATAAATCTCTAGTCCGCAGTCATTTCGAATATGGATTTTTGTGCTTTGGGTCTGATCAGAGATTGGTTCACAAATTGGAGATTCTTCAAAACCACAATCTTAGATGTGTAACTGGTGCAATGAAGACAACTCCAATTAATTCACTTCAAATTGAGTGTAACACTCCTCCTATGAATATAAGATTTCAGTTTTTAAAGTCCAAATACATTCTCAAGCTTTTATCTTTCGAAAATCATCCTTTATTAAAGAAAATATTATTTTATTATAGAGTATACAATCCCTCTAATTTCGTAAATGTCCCTTATATATTTCATGACTTTTCTAATCTAATCAGTATTGATGATCAATATCAAATTGAGAAATGTAAAGGCAGATGGCCATGTTACTCCGGTAATTACATCAGCAAATTCTGGCCCATGAACATTTACATTAATCGCGATCTTCGGAGTAAAGAAGATGTCTATCAGTTAATTGCAGAGTTCCCTGGGTACAGGCATATATTTACTGATGGATCCAAAAACAATAGAAATGTTTCGTTAGCCATATATTTACCTCATCTTACTGTTGGACATGGAGTTCGGTTACCTGGAGCCATGTCTATATTTACAGCAGAATCTCTAGCCATTTTATCAGCTCTGCAGTACATACATGTAAAGAATCTTGGGCACACAACTTGGCTTATAGCGACCGACTGCATGAGTGTTCTCATGGCCTTACAAAACCCGAAACTGGACGCCAATACCGGAAATATTTTATATGAGATTCGGACTTTATACGCTGATCTTTGTTCTAGAGGATTTACAATAAGCTTAATATGGACACCCTCCCACATAGGAGTAGCAGGAAACGAAAACGCAGATTATCTTGCAAGAGTTATTGTTGACGTTGACATCCCAGAGACAAGAAATGTTGCCATACCAAGTTCGGACCTGCTTACTAAATTACGTGAACAAAACACCTGTAATTGGCATGAGAACTGGCAAGAAACACTAAGAACTAAAGGAAAATGGTATGCGAAAATAAATCAAATCACTGGTTCTGCGCCCTGGTTCACCAGATCTGTTCTTCCTAAGAGCAGAAAATTTTACACAACTTTAAACCGTCTTAGATTTGGACATGGAAGATTCAATGCACATTTAGCCAGAATGAAAATTATTACATCGCCTGTTTATATAAATTGTAACTTAGGAATTGATCAGACCCTAGATCATATAATTTTTGAATGCCCTGCATATGATCTACAAAGAATTCCTCTATTTGATAATTTACTGGAAATATATAAAACGCCAGCAAGCATCCCGCGCGACACTCAAAGTTTGCTGGAAAATTACAGTACATACACAGCACTGTATACATTTATTGACAGCACTGGTTGGGCAATCTGACCGATCGGGGCGACATAATAATATTAGAAGGATATGACCCGGATATGACCTTACTTTACAACATGATTATGACGAATACACGGATATGACACCTTATTATTATGATTTTGACTAATGAATACTGAAGACGTGGCTCTGGCCTAAAATAAATAAACATAATCAAGATATAAACTACTAAGGACGAGGCTGTGGCCTTATTTACTTTTGGACAAGAAGTATGAAACTGAAGACGAGGCTTCGGCCTTACTTACCTTTGAACAAGAAGGATAAAACTGAAGACGAGGCTTTGGCCTTACTTTTAATCAAGAAGGACAATAATTACTGAAGACGAGGCGGTATGGTCCAAGACCTTAGCCTGCCCAAGAAGGGCGAAGAGAAAAAAATAAAAAAAAATAATGAACCAAGGTCTGTTCAAACTGCTTTTACATACTAGGGCCGTAAGATCAATCGTAGCTTAACACTTTCACTGCCGGGCCACAAATGTTGAAGGTGCAACCTCCACTAGCGTCAGGCACCGGTGCCTGACGTGGCAGCCTAAGTGTTAACCACGGAAGAGAGTTTAATCTCCCGTCTTCGATTGTTTTCTAATACAAAAACCCAAAGAAACAATCGAAGACGCTCCCGTCTTCATTGTTTCTTTTGACAGAAGAGAGTTTATTCTCCAATAAACTCTCTTCTGTGGTTTAAACTAGGTACTTGATCTCTTGATCTTGATCTTACGACCCTAATCTTCTGTCATACTAATCTCCACTCAAATCAAATCTAGTAATAATTCGAGATCCTCAGATCTTTCTAGAATACGGGCATAGGCATAAAAAAACCTTTTCTAAATTCAAATGTCGACCATTTACCATTACGAAAATGACGTCATTGCTGCTGAAAAGCTTAGGATTCCAAATTCAATTATCATTCGACATTCGAAAGTTCAAATTTAACCCGTTCATTAACATTCATAGCTCCATGTAGGTACAGATGGCCCGGAAATACTTTTCGGATGTCCGCCGGCAATGCAACTCGCTTTTCTAGTGATAGATCGCATTTTACTGATATGTACGTTATACATTGCTGGTTTGATAAGCGGCATTAGTTATTGCTTAGCTTTGAGCGGGATAAAAAGATGGTTGATAGCGATATGACTGATATTGTTTGGATTGTTACGGTTTGTGGGCTTAGTTTATTTGTAGATTTCTTTTTATATTTGACTGTTAGATAATATTTTTTCAAGCAATAGTTAATCAAATCAAATAAATAACAGTAGATAATTAATGTATCAAAAGTTTCCTTAATTTATAATAATACGAGTATATTGAGTAGGTATTCGTTGAACGACAGTCAAATTATCAAACAAGGTCACCAACCATCAAATCTTATTAAACGCTGATCGAGTTCAGTTTCTATCACAAACATAATTTCCATAGATACGCAAAAAGATCCGAGGATTCAAGTAGGTACCTGAGATAGTTGGTCAGACAGTTTTTTTTTTTCTCTTTATTTCAACTACTTAATACAAAATTATAAAAAAACTATAATCAGTTAATCACTTTAAATTACAACCTCTTTACCTTATCACGACATTAACGACAAGCTAATACAGAACACCTCCAAGTCAAAGCAATTTACAATCTAACGAATTAATGCTAAATTCCAAACTAAATTAAATTGATGATGGGAAATTGTCGGGACACGATAAAACCCCGTTTATTTTCCACTGGCAATAAATTTTATAATATCCGTCTCTGGTTAACGTAGTCCCGGTAGCTTCACTTAACTCGAGTTTATAAATTAAAAGCCGTTAAAGAACCAAGTCGATCGAGTACCTACTATTCGAGAAACATTATTTCGAGTAATATTCGGAATTTTGTAATAAAAACAGTTGTTTTGAGTTTTACCTCAGCCCTTGTAATTTATCGAATTAAATTAGGTGAAATTGATGTTTCAGTTCCCTCAACCCACGAATGATTAACTTATCTTTTGAAAAGTAATTACGGTATCTAAGCAATAACTAAATAAGTACCTATGTATTTCAAATTGTATGTACTTATATCTAGATTTTGCCCGCGACTTCGTCCGCGTGGACTTAAGTATTCCGTGGGAATTTCAAAAAGTCCTCTCTATTCCTTGTCAATGTTACTGTAAAAGCCCATATCTTAGTTAGGTTTTACCGGTAAATCTTAGGTTTTACCGGTAAATCTTAGGATTTACCAACATGACTTGGTAAATGTAAGACTTGATATATAAAATGATACGATTTTTCGGGGTTTTACTATTAGAATTTGCCACATGCTAGGTTTTATTCATACTGGCAATTTGTTCCTGTCATATCTTATTCAAAGCAAAAAAAAGCAGTGATAGCCTAGTGGTTTAACCATGTGCCTCCCACGGCGAATGGTTCGAGTTCGATCCCGAGGCACGCACCGCTGACTTTTTGAAGTCATGTGCGTATTAGAATTAATTATCACTTGTTTTAACGGTGAAGGAAAACATCGTGAAGAAAACGGCATGTCCTAGAACCAAAGACATGTGACGTTCGCCAAACCGCACTGGGCCCGCGTGGTGGACTACGGCCCACTCCCTCTCACAGACAGAGGAGGCCTGTGTCCCAGCAGTGGGAACATTATAGGCCGATTATGCTATATCTTATTCACGTTTTTCAACACTTACCGTGTCTTTAGGTAAAATCTAAGATTTGCCGAGTGGAATAGTGGTAAAAGGTCGAAATGAACGATGATCACAGAGCAGTTGGGACTTTTACCATTAACAGTTGGTAAATCTTAGGTTTTACTGGTACGTCTTAGGATTAACCTAAGTTCGGGCTTTTACAGTAACATCTACAGCTTAAAGGAAACCTCTGTGAAAAATTTCAGCATTCTAAGACTAAGGGTTTTGGCTGGACGTTGATGACTCAATCAGCGAATGAGTCGGGACTTTTCTTTTAATATGTATTTATAAATCATTTTATAAATCTCTTATGTTGACAAAAATACAAACTTACTCGCCTTCAATTAATGAAAAGGCCATAAATAACAGGATTCGGTTTCATAATAAGAGTAACACACTGAGATGGTAGGCATTTTATCAAAAAAAAGTCATAACAAACGTCTAGGCACGATTTAGATCTCTTTACAAACGTAATAAGTGTCATCATGCCGGTAATGTATGCCCATTGAATATGAGAACTGGTATTATATGTAGATTTTTCTAATTCTCCTCCTTCCGAGGCCGAAACGGGAGATGAAATTGTATTTTATTTTAACGCCATCATAAATCTCCTCATACACGCTATGAAATGAAAGAACCTTCTTACACGAATACATTTTCAGTATACGCAATATACGCATCATTACTATGTAATTTCAGAGCCATGTTTCATTACAGCGAAAATACATACACTAATTAAAATATAGAAACAACATTACATACGCAAGGCTTCGAACAAAAGTGCTGTTTACATTTCATTCGTAATTATGCTATTTAAATAATTCATGGCTTAAAATGAGAAGAATTTGTGATTATAACTCGCCTACCATCCATTTTTACTTTCGCATACCAAAAGAAAATTAGTAGTTAGACTTTCGTTCAATGTCTCTTGGTGCCTTTAAAGGCGTTTACACTTGTAATTCGAGTCACTCTTGAAGTTCACAACCTAGATACATGACGTCTCAAAATTATTAAGGGAGCCGAGGAGCCCTTTAAATTGAAGACACATCTAAAGCTCACACACGAAGGTGGATTGAAAATAATCCAAGTAGAAAATTAATCCTTGATTACGTCCCACTCCTGCTCAGATTTGAGGGGAAAGTCAAAGATGTTAAACGAGAATGGATGAGATTTTATTATGAAAAGACTTTATTTTTAGTATTCTAGATTTCATAGACTCTATTTTCGGACAAAATATTTACTTTTTGTTAAATGAATTAACGCTGTTGGAGATACTATTCACAAATCATTTTATTAAATTGTTATTGTTCGCAAATGTACCTAACGTCCTAACGAATAATTGTTTTAAGACGATTCACTTAATTCATTTTCAATATCACCTCACCAAAAACAATATGTTCTGAAGAATAGAAAAATAAATAACAAAAAAGCTCATATGAGCAAATCCTACATCAAAAGTTTTGCTCACACCTTAGAACACCCTAATAATTCACACATACGTGCTTAAGTTATCTTCGTTCCACACTTTCGCGCTTCCTGTAATTCAGCATCAGGGGCGCGCCTAAAGCTTCTACCTGCATATATTTAAGGAAATCGAAATATTTCATCTCTTACCTACTTCACCCAATGGAGATTTACTTTAAAATTTTCAAGCGTAATCCTGCGATGGATACTTTATACCTGCTATTTATATCGGTGTAGATTTTTAATTAAAAACCTCATTATTCTGCGGCTTACCTACATACGTGTGCGCTTACGTTTGTTATTAATTAAGTAGGTATCGTATCTCTTCTTGATTATACATTGGAAGTTACAGGGTACGTTGCCCATTGTATAGTAATGAGTAATGGGGAATAAATACTTATATGGGACATTGAATTCAAAGTCAAAGTCAAAGTCAAAGCATTTATTTCAATTAGACCAATTACAGGTACTTTTGAATTGTCAAGGAGTCTGTCAGTTAGTCATAATGATGAAGCTAGATGCCCGTTCCAAAGCGTAGATTCCTATGGAGAAGAACGGGCAAGAAACTCCATGGTTACTCTTTTAAATCAAATGATTACAATATCATGGTTACATTGCTTTTGTCGGAAATAACACAAATATGAGAGAACAATGTAAAAGTTTAGAATAATAGTAAACACAACTCCAGATATTGGCCATAGCAGTTCAGAGATGACCAGTCCCAACAGACGGCGCCCGTTCACGAACATGACGCATGAATCAGCGCCATCTAGCTCAACCATTTTAAAGGGAACCGAATGACCCAACGCATGCGCCACCATCAGCAAGACATTTTAGTGAGCATGACATACTCTCAACCACCAGGCGACATTCAATTAAAATCTTAAGTAGTAAATGGCTACACTGTACTCACATGTACAATATTAAAACAATGCTTGTGGTGCAGTGGTTGTGGAGCAGGACCAGCATTTTGCCAAGCATTTTTATCATTTAAATAGTCTTCTAATTTGTAATATGCTTGCTTACATAGTGTGCGTTTTATACAGGTTTTAAATTTCTTCTTATTTAGTTGAAGAATGTCTAAAGGTATTTTATTATAGAATTTTGTACAGTACCCCATAAAGGAAGTGTGTACCTTTGCCAATCTGAACCGTGTTTGAACAACAAAATTGCCAGGCTTAGCTTTTAGTTTTTGCAAGAGTTTATTTGAAACTGCAGTAAATACTTTTTATAGAAAACATACATCTAAAAAACATTAAAAATAAAAAAAAATAATGTCATTTATTCAAATTAGGCTGAGAATCAGTACTTTTTGAGTGTTCAAAGTTACAAAAGACAGTCCCAAAACGCCCACTACTTCAGATTTCGCTGGGAAGCTGAAGTGGCGCAACCAAGTGTATTTTCTAACCATCATGTAAACCTACCTTTTTCTTTGTCGAAAAGATTTTACAAATATATTTCGTAGGTTCGAAGAGAAACGAAGCTATATCTTTATTTAAGGTTGGCGTAACAATAAATAATATTTACTTCTGCAGGATTATCAGTCCAAAGACCATGAAAAACCAATTTCCCTCAGTTCCCTAATAACTCTCGCTTGACAAAATATTTCCTTTACCAGTGACTATTGTCGTCCCCCACACTTAGGACAATCGTTAAGCGAAATACAAATACTTTCGCGTACAAATTTCAACATTGGAACGTAATATCAATAGGATCGCGTGGCAATTTATATTTTCGTTGAGGGATCCCCTCACTAAAAGATCAATTTCGCGCTTGGACAAGTTTAATGTAAACTTAAGTGCCTAGGGGAGACACCGCCAAATGAAAGCCGGCCCGGTTGCGCTAACAAATGTCTCTATGTTATTGAATTTTTCGCCTTGGATCAGGGGAATGCTGATCGTAAATTACTTGGTGCGTCTACAACTGTTTGCTCGTGTAATGGCCGGAAGAAGAAGGCAAACAGTATTGTTACTGCAACTGTAGTTAATAGTGCATAGGGTGGCAGATCTGTAAATCCCATGGTCACACAGTCTCGTGTCTACACTAGATTGAAATGTCCTAAATTAGCCTGCGTAGATAGATAGATATCATATTTTTTTTTAAATATAAGTACACCTAATAAAAAAGTAAACGCAAAAAATTTGGATTTAAGAAATTCTGAATTGGCTGAAAATGATGACATAGTTATTAGTTTATCACTCAAAATCCTTAAATTTTACATATAAAACATTATTCGTATCTCAAAAATGAACACTTCTCGTGGGAAGCACAGTAAATCAGATTTCTAAATTAAACTTTTACAACGGACTACTGTTTTATTTATATCTAAAAATGTGAGCAAAATTTAACATAAAAATGTCGGTAAATCACAAATTGTCGTATCTCCAGACATGGCATTTTGCGGAGAGATGCCTACGGTCGTAAACTCCCACTTGTCTGTAGACGATGAAACGGAAAACTTTGATCGAAAACCGCACGTAGCAAGAAACCTTGTAGCAAGAGAAAATGTTCTCGCTAGGGGAACTTTCATGGATTTTATCGAATATGCTGCAACCAGCACGCTCTAAGCCAAACAAGTTCGGAACACTTGGCGTGTTTGATCTCAGATACTCGTGAGATGGATTCTGATTGATTTTATCCAGTCATGTTTGTGTTAAGAAAAAGTTGCGAGCGTCATAGCGATATCGTCGCGATGTTCGCAAACTACGTAACGATGTGTCTACAGTCGTCAGCGCCACGGCTACCAACTCATTAAATAGAGGAAAAAGTTTGTATGTGTAACACGTATGTTCTACATTTGTATATCTAACTATTCCGTTCGGACCTCTGTCTTAATCTAACAAGGGAATAGTGGGAAACTTGGAAAACTAGATTGTAACTTTAGTTGAAGTTAGAATTCAGTCTATAAGTCCGAAATTCCGAATGTGTTTTATTAACTTTTGAAAACCTCGGTCCAACCTAAATCTACACTCCATTGCTCAACAAATTGAAAGAAAGAAATTGAAAATGTTAACTAACTACATTTCACTCAAATTACAGGAAAAAACCGGGCAAGAGCGTGTCGAACCACGCACAGTCTAGGCTTCCGTAGGAAGAAGTATTTCAGTCTTCCAACTGCAAACATAAGTTTGTATTTCCTAATATTATAATGAAATACAAAGTTATTTTTGCGGTCAAAACTGAAAATAGTGAATATTTCAAAAAGTTATTAACGTATCTTATTCAAACCAGATTAGATTCCATAAGCTTGAATTTTTTCAGATTTTTTGATAACGCGATTGGAAAATTACAGGGGGGGGGGACACATTGTAAACAACTTTCGGAGTTCCTAGTTCACTATAAATATTCACTTAAATAAAAAAGTCATATAGGAACCATTATGTTATTTTCAAAGACTCACCATGTACCT
Organism: Thalpophila matura; assembly: GCA_948465475.1. Taxonomy (NCBI): domain Eukaryota; kingdom Metazoa; phylum Arthropoda; class Insecta; order Lepidoptera; family Noctuidae; genus Thalpophila; species Thalpophila matura. The sequence goes on along the minus strand of OX419190.1, from coordinate 9,129,575 downwards.
ACCATATCTGCTGCAATAAATCAAATCATTTATTGCAGCAGATATGGTACCTACATGGATCTTATAATATTAGCTAAGTTATTTTTTATAATTTCGCTACAGGTTATTATAGCGGCCTACAGAAGACATCTACCTGTGAAGTTTCATACATATTGGTTATGAACTGTAGAGTTTACGAGGGAGTGACAGACGGACAGACAGACAGACGGACATGACGAAACTATAAGGGTTCCAAGTTTTATTACGGAACCCTAAAAAGGCAGCTAGTATTTTAGCTTTAACATGATTACCAGAATGCGAAATATTAGGCCAAATTAATAAACCTATAAGCAAATATCTAACACAATAAGCATCAGGACGAGCACCGATTAAGATAAAACTAATTAATGGCAAAAACGTCAAACCGAGCAGCAACATTTATCTGTGGACAAATAGCCCAACCAGCAGGTGTAGACCCTAATAGAAAGCCATTTGTTTACCGTCGGCAAACTTCACCTCGTAACCCTAAAATCTAATTGGATTTAATTCCATTAGCAAAGGTCCAAATGGGACCCCTTAATTGTGCTGACCGATGCCGGTTTATTATATAGCCCTGGACCTCGCTGGTGAACGTGCGTCATTTCATTATGGAAAACATTCGCAAACACGAATATTGGCCAGTATTACGCGTGCTGTAAATTATAATGTGTGCGCACCTTTATATTTGCACGTATAACAAATTAATAAGATCTTTGTATTTTGGATTATGACCTCGGGTTTGTTATTATGGGTTATTAGCATTAATATGTACTTAAACCGTTGTCATACAAAATCGTATGTCTATTGCCTCTATTGTTACGAACAGTCAGAAGATCGAAACCCTGTCAAGTGTCAAGCATTCTAATTTATGGATATTGAGACCTTGGGTTGCCGATTTTGACACTCAGTGCCGGTTACGTATCATTTCAACTAAAGTTGTTTCAACTATAGTCGAAAGAACTACGGTTGATTCACCTACTGTTTAAATTACCTAAAGGTCGTTTCACATAAGTTTGTAATAACTAATGAACGAAATACCTATAGAACAATTCACCTAAGGTTGATTGAACTAACGTTGATTCAACGGTCGCCGCCGCGGCTGAAGCGCAGGCCACACCGCCAGCTAGCGAGCGAGCTAGCGAGCCGGGCGAGGCATCGTTTCACCTCTCTTCATACTTCGGTTCACACCGCGAACTTATCGTCAGCGTGTGAAATGCCTCGCCCGCCTAGCCCACCCGCCCGCTAGCTGGCCTGGCGGTGTGGCCTGCGCTTGAGGCTGGCCGGCGTAGCCGGCCAACAAGCCGAAGCTGCGGTGGTTAGTGTAAAACCATCTGCGACGATAAGCTCGCGTGGGACCGCCGGAGCCCTGCAGCGCCGGAGCCGTAACAGAAACCATGCCTGCTGCATGTTACATTTACATGCTACATGCTTGCTTGCATGCCATTGTAGGCGAGTCGTCCATTAAGTATTTCGAACATTAGATTAATCGTTCGTTAGTGCAATTGATTTTAGTTGAATCAAAATTAGGTAAGTTAAACAGTAGTTGAGTCAACCAATATGCGATATGAACATAGGTGAATCAACTTTAGTTGAAATGATATGTAGGTAACCTCAGTGCCAGCTCTACAGTCTATGAAACACCGGCCAAAAAAATAAGCGAAACTTATGCAAAAACCGTCATCGTTGTAAAACATGTGACGCGCTAGCCTACCACAATAGGTATAGTTGGGAAAAGTCTAGGCTATCATAAATCACATATAAACATATCATATATAAACATTCGTGACACAGTTTATTTGTAGGTTCTATTTAATTCTAGTTGAGACAAATAAATGCTTACCTACTTTACATCATAAACCTAATACAGAAACGGCCTGCACATTAATTTACATTGCCAATAGGACCTATACCCTTCTAATGACTCTCAATTTCAGATACTAAACATCTAATCTAAATCTATACAACACGACGAATTTATACGACAAGAGAAAGCGAGAGCGGAATCCCGAAAAAAATAATATTTTGGCTGAGCATTAGATAATTTTATGCATTAAAATATTATATTGTTCATTTTTATTTCTATAGCTATTAACATTTTTAAGAAAATTAATTCGTTATAATTTATAAATTACAAACTGCCATTTTGGGTGATATTTATTCTGTATCAAAAAGAAAATTTTCCTAGGACTCGGAATCACGTCGCATGTAGTGTAGGTACATAATAATAATGACATGATACATTAATTTTATCAGCTGAAAAAAACTGATAGAAAATAGAATAGATATATTATTATTAACATTTTCCATTACCGCATCGTTACTGACTCCTATCACTTACTCCATTCTCATGCTATAAGAGGCTTAAACTCCATTACTTGGAACCAAAACAGTGAGCGTTAAATATGCAAACCACACTTGACCTGCATTTCAATGAACCTTTCAAACCTTACTCAACGAGAATGATATTAATTATGAGTTATTTACAATTCGATCGATCCTCATATTCCTCATACATTAAAACGTGTGTCACTTGCATAAACCGAAATACATTTTAATATCTTACATTACTTATTTTAATCAAAATATCTTGATAAAAACTAATGTTTCATTAATATTTTCATGCGGTTTATCAAATTTATCTACGAATAACTTTATTGGCACTTCAGCCGGGAACACGCAAGCACGCACGCAAAAGAAATGATATACCTACATATTTACCTAACTAGTTCTAGCCTGTGATAAAAACTGTGATAATTCTTCATAAATAACACTTATCCTTTTGGTTTATTATGAAATTGAATGAAAAAATGATGTTTAGTTACGAAGAAAATAATATAGTAAAGACGGCTTTGTCATCATACAATGTGTTGATTCATATTTTGATGGGAGTGACGGTGGCAATACCTCTACTATTCGCAGTAGTGAAGGATTTCAATGCTACATCTGCTCCAGAGAATATAATTATGCTTCATATTCTGCTCTGTGTACCTGGGGTAAGTTATTCTTCTGTTGTCTGAAGTCATTAATCCCCTTGAACTGAACGTGAAACGATGGACAGAGTGAACTTAAAAGAAATAAAGCTTGTATTTATCATCCTATACGACAAAACGGTGTATCTTATTATTTCGGCATCCCGGTGCAACACTATAAAAAGAGATATTCTCGATGTTGAGGCAATGTGTAAGGCGTAAATTAGGCGACAGTTATACAAGCAAAGTATTTTTTAAACACAAATAAAAATATTATTGGGTATAAAAAACATCTGTAGCTAATTAAGCTAATCTTGATTCATTTCCAAATTATTTTATAAGCTTTATAATATCGCATGCATAGGTGCACCTGTTTGATGATAAGATACGTGGCGATATTCAGTTTCTGCCAATATGATAATCTTATCAGTATGAGTAAGAACCTAACATCCGTGATCAGATGTAGCAGGTAGAATTTCATCCGAAATTTTCCATTGCCGATTCCGACTGTATGTGAATCATATATATATGTTAAAATACTGCTAATTGATGTTTAACTAAACCACCTCATTAATTTTCGTGGAAATTTAAAAGTTAATAACGTCTTAGTACTCATGGACTGCTATTGTCTGAATAACTACTAACTGATAATGATTAGCAATTTACACAAGCACTTAAAATTGAAACTAAAAGCAATTAAAACACCAAGATACTAAACTTTTATCGTCACGTCCTGATAAAAATTTACCTATTGTGTGTTTTATGAATATGCAACTTTCATATTAAGCCAATTCACGATCGAATTATGAAGAACTGGAGTAGTAAGCTCTTTGTGAAGTGGTTTGCCGGAGGAAGTACCACCTTACCTATTTCCACTAATAAGCAGCATAGCAATGTACCGGTATAAACCATGAAACCAGTATAAATCCATGCTGATGAAATCACGGTTAGTACTTAACATTTTTCAATGCGTAGTACCGTGGTGACTTTACAGGTGTCAAATTGTAGCCTGTATCTTTGGCTGAGAGTAACCACTTCCCATCAGGTGGATCTTCAGCTAATTTGCCAAAAAATCTCATAGAAAGATAATTTATATGAGACCTTTTTTAATAAACCCCTATTTCTCATTCCAGTTTCAACTGCTGATGTCACAATCGCTCCTCAGTCTGTGCCCCTACAACACATGGTCTTCATCTCTCAAAAAGACCAACCAGAGACGAGCGCATTGGATCTTGCAGCTGTTGGGCTCAGGGATGGCCATCACTGGCAGCATCATCATCATGCTCTACAAAGACGTCAACTTTAACACGGTGCATGGAAAACTAGGTAAGTTTAAGTTCATCTGTTTCGACACCTGATCCAGGTCAAAATCCATTGCATTTTTATTTTTTTTCAATTATAACAGTTGAAGGGTTACGCTGTTTTGTTTGCGTGGAATAACTAATCTATCATGAACTTCACTTTAAACAGATTCGCATCCACACGCATTCCGCGTGTTAATTTTGGACACCCGTGTGCCCGGCTATCGCGCGGAGCGCGTTGAGAATAAAATCAGGCTATTAGCCCTCGAAATCAGCTTATCCATTTCAAAGCAATATAAACTACACTCTAGCTTCAAATTTGATTAATTAATATTCCTAACTAACATTATTTAAGATATCAACTTTAGAAGTAGTAGGTAGGTACACCACTATAGCTATTTATGCTGCTAGCATTGCTGTCTTCCGATTTAAAGGGTAAGGGTGCCGGTGTAGGTAATTACAGGCACAGAAACATTTAAACTTTGTATATAGGATGGACCACGCACCTCAGATGTTCATATACAGGGTGCCTGCATGTTTGCCACACAATAACAAGAAACTATGTAGTGATATATATAAACAACATACAATAATAATTTAATTGTATGTTTAGATAGGCACTGTTTTTGTACCTACACTTGATTTATTAACGAGATAATAGGATAGACAGCAGATAAAACCATAATCTATTATTAACTGATTAATTAAATCAATTTCCGGGGTATTGTAATTGATATAACCCTCGTATCGCCAAATGTGACAGTTTGAAGCTTTGTTCAACCGACAGTGTTTATATGGAGCGGCAAACTACATAATAATAATGTCAATGAACGTCCTGTTCCAAATACAGTATGAGTAATATCTCATTGACATTAATACCGAACAGCCTTTAAAACGACTTCGAATGTTAATATAAATGTTAAACACAATACAAAAAATGTTTTGTAGAATGGACATAACATTTACAGGGAAGAGTTTGATTAACTCTTCTTAAAAAAAAAATACTTCGGTTTTATGGAGGAAAATCTTCATTGACTAACCTCAGTCTGCTTCGATCAATAATAGCAATTGTTGATCGAAAAACCTCTGCCTAGGGGCTTTGTTGGTCTTTTACCAACTTTACTACTAAAATCAGCGTTAACCATCAATCACATTATACAGAACATATTTTGTTCGCACATTCAACGTTCTCCCGGAAAATCTTGCAAAGGATTTTAGTTTTAGTCATAATTTAAATTCTATAATAAACGTAGATCGTAACTATAAACACTAAAACCTTTTTTCTCTACTTTCAGGATTGGCCGCCTTAATTTTCACAACACTGAACCTATTTACTGGGGTACCAGCTCTCTACACTCATTCATTGAGAAAGTTAATTCCAAGCTACGTCTCCAAGCTCTCTCATATCGTCTTCGGGATCGTCGCCTTCACTCTTGCTTCCGCCTGCCTTTGCTATGGATTCAATAAGAACTCCTTCAGAACCTGGACCAACGACCGAGTGACCACAGGCGTTATTGCTTTCACTGGCATCTTTACCTTCCTTATGCTCATTAATCCTTTAGTCACGTTGTGTCAAAAAGTATATACGCTCATAAAAGCTATTAGAAATCGTTAATTTTTTAATAAAATAATATTGTTTTCGATTGTTTGGATATGCCCCCGAGCCATAATAAGCGTTGAAATATGACTTATGCATACAAGCTAAATGTAATGTCCGTATACAAAAGATTTTTTTTATTATATTTAACATTAATATTTATATTAACATTCGATGTAGTTCATATTGTTTTAAAGGTTATAATGTATTAACGTCAATGAGATCACAAAATACAATTATAATGCAAATGTATTGGAATGCAAGCAAACTTGATAAAATCATCAATTTTGTTAAGTTCTATGTATTAAAATATTTTTTTTTCATCCCACAAGATGATGATAGCTTGGCTTGTGGCTTGTGTAGGTAAACGGAGAATATTATTCCATTACAGATTCAATTACTGCTAGCACACACGGTGTTAATGCTGTAGGTGCGATATAATAAACACTTAACCTGTGAGGTCTCCGCTTAATATAGGTCACTCTCCCACCCTAGAGGTGACTATAGAATCTTGTAATTAGTATATCAGGTTAATTTTTCATTTCATTTTCTTAAGGTTCAGATGATCAACCCTATATTTTTGCAAGTTGACATCGCCAGTCTAACTAAGATCGTGAATAGGTACCAGCCTCCCTGTCTGCTGGGCTCTGGCGACCTCGACAACGCATATAGCAAAACAAATGTCTACTAACTACACTTTGATTTTTATTCGTATACAGCGTGGCAAGAGCAAAGGAGAATATGAACGCAAAGCTCTACCTGTGAACACCAAACTACCCTATAGGCTGAGGTTACATAAAGCCACGATTTGCGAAGCAACTGGGAGCGTAACCAGAAAACAAGGCGTGGCTACATTTTAACTAATCAAATATTGCCAGCGATATTTGGCGTGCAGTGTACCCATACATGGTTGTTTTAGTCGGTTGCAGAAAAGGTCATTAATATTTAAACGAGACTTTAACCATACGATTTCTATCATTCTCCTTTAAAACTTAATGACCTTTTCTGCAACTGAAGTATCGCAATTCGCGTCGCGGCCTAATGTAGCATCAGCCTTAGTAGATTGACAAAAAAAAAAACCGGAGTATGCCTCGCGCCCTAAGGGTTCCGAAATATGATCATAGATGGCGCTACTGCATACTTCCAATGGCGCCATCTATGAGCAGATGGCTCCACTTATAGTCCGGTGACTGACGGCGGACAACAAAGTGATCCTATAAGGGTTCCGTTTTTCCTTTTGAGGTACGGAATCCTAAAAACTACTGTTTCAAGATAATGACTATATCATTGATCAGTAGGTACTACACAAGTATCTTTGTAATAATGAGTTGTTTATTTGTCAGATAAACTTTGACAACTCGATTGTCGCAGTGGTTCAGCGATTAGATTCAACGTGTTTGATCTTCGCTCTGTTAACCTTCTATAGTAGAGAGGAGTCAAAGAATCTACAAAGTTTTTACCTATAATAGCTGAGTTCGTTCGCTTGTGAAATAAACAGTAGGTACGTAGATAAAACACCAAAGCAGTTAGTAGAGTAGGGTCGGCATAAAGCAATCGTACACTTTTGTCACTATCCAAACTATACATAAATTAGGTACACCTGTAATATTCCAGCTACACTTCTTCAAACTCAGACACTCTTACATTTGTTTATTTTTTTAATAAATTAGGTAAGTACCTACATCTTTTTTTTTTCTATTAACCTTAAGAGTAACCCTGTTGACACAAAATATAAAACTATTCTTCGTTTAAAAAGGCTGAGACCTGTAACAAACTATGGAGTAACATTGTCTCCTAAGACACATTATTATAATTCCTACTTTGGAGCTCTAGAAACTCATGCTTGTAACAACTAGTGTTGCGCATAACTTAACTATACATATTTTCAAACACTTTCAAGTTTTGTACCCCATTGTATTACATAACTCACGATACATGGAAAAATTCTAATGTGGACGTTTCTTAAGCGGCCCACGTCTGTTTTGTAATTTTATGGTCTTATCATTCCGAATTATTTTAATTTCGCGTCAGAATTGTAATCTGTTATGTCCGCGGAAGCCCGCGTTGAGTCGCTGACCCACAGAACACTTTATATACCTACCATTTAGACGAGGCCATTGACGAGCCATTTCACTAAGCCAAGCAATTATTGGCGTTGTGTGTAAAATGTATTGGATTATCTCTATTTACACTGTAAATAGAGATAATATAATACAATGGAGTGTCTTCAGGCCATTGATTAAGATAATCTATTAAATTAGAACGATTTCTAATTTTTGAGCCAATACATTTTCCCTCCACTTACGCATTGGATTGGCATGTGTTTTAATGTATTTTAATCATCGATTATAAATACAAGAATTATGAACAAGTGCAGCCCGCCTTTATTTTATTTTGCCACTATGTTGCCCTTACCTGCTAAAAGGTTGCCGACCGCTGCTTTAATATGGAGATGAATGAGGTATTTTAGGAAATACATATCTTAAGCTTATTGAAGTGGATCCACTACAAACCGATGATACGATAGTAGATATCTCGATGACATAAATCGACGTGACTGCAGGCATGTCTGATAATACTGATAATAAAACGAGTAGATAGTAACTCTCATCTTGTAAACCAGCACCTGTTACTTTGTTTATATAATTATATGCTACACTTTCTGTACCTACTTATTATACTATATAATTAATAAATAGTAACATTTCCGCATAGGTACCTAATTACACTCGAGTGCTCTTACTAAACTACAAAATCAGATTAGGTAAACCTGTACCCCGATCATGAGTTTTTTTGACGTTAATGTAAGCATAATTTGAATATAAAATACAACAGTTCTAGAACATTTTGATAAAATTTTATACAATTTGCACATTTTAAAAGTACAGAGAATTTAATTAAGTATTTAATTTATATAAATATTGTGTAGCAAACGTATTTATTTTCAATTCAAAATATGCTTACATTAACGATACTATACGCACGGGGTCTCATCAGGAACAAAGGAACATTTTTTCAAATAACTCTTAATAGATGGCGTTATACGTATGGATTTGTTATTGAAGTTTGTGTAACATGTAGAACATGAATAAATAGACAAATATAAATATTTGTTAAAATTTAAAAAAATCGTTTAGTTACGAAAAAATGTATAGACCGATAGCCCGCGTTACGGCGGCGGTCACGTTTTTTTTGTACATATGAGATGAGGCATCTGTACGCGTAGTATTGTATTATCTGTGCTATACGTCAAAAAAACTCATGATTGGGGTACTGAAGTACCATTCACCACTTAATACTTTACAGTAGGCAACAAACGAATTATACGATGTAGGTATATACAATGTGTACATAATGGGCCATACCACAAAAAAGACACGCGTTAAACGCGAATGCTACCAAAAATAATACGCACTTGTTTTAGCACTAACTTGTCTAAAACAAGTGTGTATTATTTTTGGTAGCATTCGCGTTTAACGCGTGTCTATCTTTTCTGTGGTAATGGTGAATATGTTGAAGATCTATTCTCTACTCGATAAGATACCACAGGAAATATATTTAATTAATTTTAATAGAAAACATGAATTGTACTGAAATAGATACAAAGATCTAAACAATTTGAAAATAAACATGAGGTAGGTAGGTATTTATTTGATTTTAGTCTGTGTTTTCTATTATTTTTTCAGATCTGAACAGGTATTGTGCGTAGGTATCATCGGAAAAGCGATTTATCTGACTGGTCTTTCTTAGAAAAATGTAAATGTTTAGGTAGGTACACCATCTTAAATAAAATATCATAAACAAAAACAGGAGTTCTTCGAAACCTCGAAACTTCGAAACCTGCAGTTATCAATTTATTTAGCAATTTATGATACTCTACCCTCCTTCAATCCAAATAAACTAGTTTCAGGCACTACCCCACATCATTCTAGGGTTAAGCGTAGGTTAACCCGATGCGTAGTTACGTCATGACATCGACACATTAATAATATTGATAATTAATATTGTGTGCGCAAACGCACAGTACCTATGCGGCAACTTGTTCTACTTCTGACTGACGCATGACGTCTAGAACTATTTGCTCCAGTAAATTCTGTTGAATTTACTCATAATAGTTTTGGGTGGAGTCGGAAGTAAAGTGAGTATAAATATTGATAAAAAAATTACGAACTTATTTTACTAATACATGATAAGAATTACGGAGTTGAATTAGTTGTAGGTATTGTAAACATATCCGATTTAGTGAATTGATAATAATATGCAAACGTGTTAATAATTCTTGAAGCCTGATCTGCTGAATAATTACGATTATGAATGGCAACAAAATGTGAAGCATTGGGTGATAATCCTTATCGATTTAAATATTAATCAATCATACTTTTTTGCAAATATAATGATTATGGCATTTTTGAGATAGCGGTCAATTGCATGCCTATAAATTAAAAACACCTCATTAATATCTTATTATCTAATTATTGAATACCTACCTCATTATATAGAATGTAAAATCTTATCACCAGATCGATTCACGTAATACATTATCTCTACGTGAGATGATAACCATTTTCTGATATTGTTTGTAAACCTATACTTTACACAACTTCTCGCCGCAGCCCGCTTAGCATGACCAATTCTATCTATTCTACCAAAGAATAGACAAAGATCTTTAAATCCAAATTGTTATCTCTTCTGCCCGGCCACGCGGCGACCCATGCTTGGTTTATCACAATTTTGTCTACTGAAAAATATAAACATTTCTTCTCTTCATTATACGCGTAGAACCGTAGAAACTTCTCGCTGCAGTACTTGCACTTACTGTAATGGCGCGATTCCGTTAGGCAAGTCTTGCATGCAAGTACGACGTCACATTTGCAATTTGTATAGTGGAAACCACAGCTTGCAAACAAGTTGCAACTGACATGTTCAATTCAATTCACTTGCACACAAGTGTGACGTCATACTTGCAAGCAAGACTTGCCTAATGGAAACGCGGTGAGAGTGAGCGCGCATCTGCAGCAAGTAAATTTATTGCGTAAGTAAAGTAGGTACCTATAATACGGACCAACAAATATTTTTCTAAGTTTTTAAGCACCTAGTAGTGCTCAGTTTTAGATAGCATTTACGTAATCAAATCATTTGAACTATATAAAATCACGTCAAGAATAATAAAAACACATTGGCATACAGATTCAAATCATATTATTAATCTCTGATAAAATTATCGGTTGTTATTTCATGCCGGTATTGTATCTGGCGCCTTCATTCACAGTCTGAAGCCCAAGGTACTTCTACCTTTACTAAAAGTACTAGTATAATAGATTTTTATTTAATTGTGAATCATGGATGTCGAAAACGGATTCAGTAAAAATGATAGTCCAAAGAGTTTAGATAGGAGCGAGTATCATTTTAAGACGCTCCAGTCTTGTCTGAATGTGCTGACCCATGTACTAATAGGCATAGTATTTTATGTAACTTGTACATACGTGTTTCGTAATGGATTACCAATTGGAGCGACACCTACCCACATAGTGTTATGTGTGCTTGGGGTGAGTGTTTTTTATTTATTTCTTACTAGCACGTTTTCCGCGACTTCGTCCGCGTGGCCTACAGGAACTATGCATTTTACTCAGTGATAATGTAATAATCTTTCTATTGGTGAAAAATTTGGTTAAAATCGGTCCAGTAGTTTCAGAGCCTATTCGGTACAAACAAACAAATGTTTCCTCTTTATATTAATTACTTAATACATATTATAAATAATAATTAGTATAGATAAAATTTACTATTACAATTTACTTTATTTAATTTATTTACAATTTAATATCATCGTCGATATAGAGGAATAGATTACCTATTATTACTGACACTAATTCAAAAACTACTTGATTAAAAATCTAAGCGAAAACGTGGTGAAGTGGTTCACCAAATCGCCCCTCGACTCTTCACTATGGGCAAAAGGCGTCCCATGGTGAAGAGTTAATGAAATCAAGAAAATATTTTTAAAATAGGTAGATACTATATTGATCGCGAGTCGTCTCATTGCTGACAATAAATATACCTACTATAGACATTTTATATTAGTTATCATTGTGATTGCGAAACATTTTTTTCTCTCTTCTCTCAATTTGAACCACTGATCACAATCACACAGAATACTAACTAACTATTCAATTATGATTTCGTAACAAACCACAAATCTAGAAGTGATTCAAAATTTAAAAAAAAATCCTACAATTATTTAGGCCATCCTTATTAGCTTTTAGAAATGCAAACTAATATGCTAATAGCAACAATATTTGTTTCAGTACCAACTTTTAATGGCACAAGCCATTCTTAGTCTATCCCCCGCCAACAGCTGGTCTGCACATCTGCAACTGGTGGACAAAAGACGAGCGCATTGGATCCTTCAGGTTCTAGGATCAGCGTTGGCTATCGCTGGCAGCTTCATTAAGATTCTGGACAAGACTAATCATTGGAATACTTTACACGGACAATTTGGTGAGTTAAATTTCGACAGTGATCTCTAAGATCAGCTGTAAATATCCAAAATGCTACCATGGGACTCTGCGTATAAAGATGACACTTATTTCTATAATACCCTGGCTGACTCGCCCTAGTTTCGAACGGGTGGTTTTTGACAACTTCGCTAATACTTATTATGCCTTAGATAAGAAACCTCTAGATTTTCAACCTCTGTGGCTACTTACTCCCTTCCATCTAGTGGTCCTTTATCTAAGTAATAACCTTAAATTGGCAATTTTTGTCTCTTACTTCAAAAACATAGGACTTTTATATACCTTCCAACCCCTAGGTAATTTACTCCCTTAGGAGTGGATTTTTTAAAATCCTTTCTTAGTGGATGGACCTATGAACCTTAGCCTTTCAAGATTGTAGGCTTTTTACCTCCATATATTTAGAGATTTGTCAGTAAGGAGTAGTGATATACATTAATATACATTACCTTAGATCAATAGAAGAGAGTTAAAGAAACTTTATCTTTCACGCGTTCATGAAATGACGTGTGTCTGGGTTTCCCACCAGCTGACAGCATTAGTGGAAACAAAATTATCTTTGTTTAGTATGAGGTTATCAGTTAGAAGTGAATGCCTATCCACTCGATAACTTCACGTTATCTACGACACTAACGCGAAGAGATGGAGATTCTTATCTAGGTACTTTTAAACTGCAAAAACCCGTACATAACTATATCTATGGGTAAACCCGTGTTCTTGTTACTCAACGGGAAATTATATAAAACCTTGACCTTGACAATTTTTTTTTAATTTCTAGTCTTCGATCAATATTATTTCAGAAACGCCAGGGAGTATTTTTTCAAGAGGTCATTTGTATTTAATTAATTGTAACAATGTATTATATTCAAAATTAATATTTATATATTCGTCTTATAAGCGTTCGCGCATCGTTCATCCGTGAGTTGTTGTGCGCTCGCCCGCGAAAATATCTGATAGGTTTCGAGAAAAATAATCTCCCATGAACATTTTATCTAGGTACCTATTTTGTCATGCAAAAAGGGTGACTTAGATTAATGCTTGATGCCTAAAAAAATTAGATCGTAATTAAAAAGTCACCTTGTAATTTGTATAATATTTGTATTATCTGCATGACATTTGTATAATATTTGTATTACATGACATTTATTTTTTACAGCGTTGGTGGCCCTGGTATTCACAGTGGTCAGCATGGTCAACGGACTAACATCACTCTACGCTTACGAGGTCCGAAAGTTCATTCCTGGGAAGCTATCGAAACTTACCCATATTTGTTTCGGGGTAGTCGGCTTCGTGGCTGCTGGTATCTGCCTCTGCTACGGCTTCGAAAAAACTGGCTTCAGGATGTGGTCTGGTGACGGAGTAGCATACACCATGATTACGTTCACCGCACTCTTGACTTTCATCATCATCGTCTCTCCGCTATTAACGTTTATCTCGAAACTCAAGAGCAACTAGGTAGGTATGAACAAATGAAAAATATGCGTCATTTTTTTCTGTGCGGTTCATAATGCTCGACGTTAGAGACATTAGGTCGTATCTACGAATTTTAAAGTTTTCAGGAGAGCAAAAATAAAATTGACTTTTGTACGGGTTCACTTCAGATTCGGCTTTATTAATTAACGTATTTTCTTAGTAGATTGTGATAGGAAAACCAGAGTCAGTGGGTTCGAAATAGAACCACATACTATGCCCTTTGCCAAAAAGTTATTTTCATCGGATGTGAACATCCGACCTGATGCTTCTGATGTCGAGAATGACTGATTACCTACATAAAAAAATATATACATATAATAAAGCTAATTGACCTAGAAGTTGAGCGAGATACAATCAATGTTGGTTATTTGCGATTTATTAGAACTGATAAAATTGTAGATAATTAATACCCTTGACGTAAGATTATATGCAAAGTATGAGCTAAAGTACTATGTACAGTCATTATTTATTTTTTACCAGTTATACGAATAAGATAGTGTAATTATATTCTTAGTTTTAGGGTTCATTCAGTGCAATGTTCAAAAAAAATAATACGTAAACGTATTATTTTTCTAATCTATTTTATGTATCTAAATATATAAAAAATAGGTAAATAATGTGTATGTAAAATAAATCAACGATAATACGTAAGTATACAAAACTAACTTTTTTTTCTCTATTTCGTTCCTAAAAGTAAAACACCATTAACATACCTAATACCTACCTCCTAATATTTAATTTGTATATTTTTATTTATAATATAAGTTATTCATTATTTTTATGTATACTTACGAGTAGAATATGGCGTACTGATTAATATTCATGTAAACACCTATTATAATAATATCTAAATTGACAAATACATAAGTTATTTTCTATTCTATATCAGGATTATATACACGCATTACGCAAAGAAGAGAATAATTAAATAAAACAAAGACATACGTAAATAAAGCAGAGGACACACAATAAAAACTAAAAGCGATATCGTTAAATTCGATTGAGAACAGGTAGGTAAGCGATCACTGCGGATAACTAGTCGGTGCGCTACCACCTATCTTTATGGCATCTAAACATATAAAGGAAACTCGGGGAAGAGTAATGACCCTCGATACGCACATTCTGGAATAGAGTATTGTTGCCATTGCTAATGTTTGAGATGTACGACCATATCTCTTGATAAATGCGACACTACGCGCAGGAGTGTGTAGACCTCTGACCGGGAGCCCACTGCGACATTATTCGTATTCTATCGGCGGATTCGAGATCCACAAACGCTAGGACATGACGTATGCCGATATTACATTATCAAGTACCTCAGATGACACCGGTAGACAAACGGCTGGCGCACTCTATCAAGGAAATTTATCGCCAGCCTTTGATAACGGGTCTTACTATGTAATGTATTACTTAGGAGATTGGACTACTTATAAGTTGAATGACGTTATAGATATCCGATCGCTCTGATCGATTGCATTACAAAAATGTACGTTACGAACTTAATCTCTAATTTAGACCTTGATCAACATTTCTACAACAAACAAAGTAATCAAGAAGTATAATTTAAATCAAAGTAACAAAGACGCGTCCAATTTTTCTATAGTTCTGTGAAGTAAGTTGTATTCAAAGAAAATAATGAAACCGTTTTGCAAAACAGAAACGAGTTTTCTATTGTATGTGAATATTCACTCCATGCCGAAGCAAAGGCGATTATAAATTATTATTTGTTAAGAATTCACTGGTCATTATTATTCTCTAGTTATCGTAAAAGCACTGCAAGAAAATAAAAAAAATACAGATAAGTGTCAAGTAAGTAGCATTTTTTGTGTTATAGATATTAAAATGCACAAAATATGTTTGATAAGAAAACATTGCAAACCTTCTATTTTATCGCTAATAAATCATTTTCAGTGATCGGAATAGGTAAGGTTAATTTACCTAAAGTAGATGACAGGACGCACGCTGGTTAAACCACCATTTAATTTATTTATTTGAATTGTAAGCCGGCACGCACTTAAGTAGGTACCTACCTAAACATAGACATAGTTGCAGAAAAAATAATAAAACGAGGACTTGTGAATAACGTATTCCTCGTAATATCTAGGTACTTTCGATTTTCTTAATTCATTGTTGAAACATGGTGATAAAGACATCGGCCTAAAGTGGAGATGGGAAACAAACGGACCCACAGACAGATATTGTGGTACAATATGTCTCTGAGCAACAGAAAGATTTTCTTTTCAAGAATATACCAAATGACATGTGAATCAAATTTGCTCTGAGGAACTTCCTTAATGCGAAGGGACCAAGTACAAAACTCGCCACTGTTAGAAGCAGTGTCACCAATCCTGCAAAGTTACACAAATTTCCAAAATAATCTAAGTTTTACGATTGGGTGGAAAAAATCTACCTACAAACACAAGTAATCAATTCCAACTTACAACATTCCAACATTGGCAAGTATGGAACTCCAGTGATTGCATAACTGGCTTCCATAAACGCTACACGGAATGAGCCAGTAGGCTACATACCTATGCAATGAAGCCAATCGATACTAATTTATAATAGAGCATGATCAACAGATGAGCGCGACTCTAGCAAACTTACATTAATTTATCAGCGTCAAATGAATAATAATTTATCAGCGTCAAAACGATCATGACGGCCGTCATGATCGTTTTTTATAGGTAGGTACATCAAGACTTTTCCGTGCTTGAGATCATATTGACGGTTTCCGTAGCCACATTCAATCGATATACTTCGTACCTTCTCTTCTACCTTTAGGTTGTCATAAACAGGAAGAATGCAGAAAACTTTCCGTATCTAGTTTTAGTGTTCTTTAACGAACGTTCATCCACAATAACGGGCGAAACTAACTAAACTACATTCAGATGACCGTTTGAGTGCGCAGCTATATTTTCTGAATGATTCATCGCCCTAGATTTGCGCACAACATAGCGTCGATGATATATAGGGAGCTGAAAGCGGTCACAGTACAGTCGCCCGTATGAGTAGTCACATGATAGCCCGTGATGAGTCCTCGAGGAGTGTCCCCTAGTAGCTTCTACTTCGCATGTTGCGATCGCAACGCAACCCGCTGAACACATTTGAAGAAACACATGAACATATTTTCGATGCTTTCACCTCACAGGCGTAGACCATCCGTTGATATAACTCACGGTCAATGTAGCTTCCGCAGTCAAAAAATGAAACTGGAAAATAATAGATCTTTAATAAATTGAGGCTTTCACGCTAAAAAAAAATCTAACAGTGTGAATTTTTTGTACAGTTCAATTGACACAGTTGTAACAATGTATTTTTTCAGTGAGAATTAAGTACCTATTTTCGCCGGGGGCAACTGAATAAAAAACTCAATAAACCAACGTTTTAATATCCAGGGTATAGCCGTGGCCGTGGCCGTATAATCTAAGGGTGTATGGTGTGTGTGTATATATGGTATATGAAGATTCGAATGACGTTATTGTGACGCACGCTATTTCGAAAAAAATTAAGAGTGGTACGCCAGTTCGAAAACACATGAAGTCGAAAACCGCTATATCCAATAACGTTGTCGCGAGCACGCTAATTCGAAAAACTGTTTGAATGGTATGCTAGTACGAAAGTCTTGGTATCGAAATCCACTGTTGCGAATAGCATATTCCAATCTGAATTTGTCTGGGGATCGACAAGATTAATATTTTGTATGGAAGAATAAATGAAGGAACGACTTCCTTTCTCACGATTGTTCATCTACTGCTGTTTCGCACTAAACAAGCAACAGTTGGCCACCAATCCAGTTGTTTAGCAGGCAATTGAGAAGTCTGCGAAACATTTTTATTTGGAAAAACCTTACTCATGGTCGACATGTAATTGAATAAAAAAAGAGTGTTAATATTTCATACATTTAATTGCCGTACTTTGCTCTCAAATAAATGGAGGCCAAACAAGCTACAGAATATAGGACAGTAAATACAATTAATATAATGTGCAAATGTTTTATTGGTGCCCATTTTATGAAACTTTCTTTCGCCAACCCCAAACCAAAACAGATTGTACACGATACAAACGTGGGCAATGCGAAAAAACGGTGTACTCTCTTGTTAAGTTGCCCGAACATCTTCTCTGGACTAGCGAAGTATGCCGTAGGTCCGATGAGACTGGTGATTACTACTAGAAATGCAGAGACCAAGCCTGGAACCAAAAGTTTCAAATTACAATTTCATTCTATCAGTAAATGAAATTAAATAAAAGCCTCGCGTATAGATGCATTAAATCCTACATTAGGGGTCGAATATAATACGAAGTTTTATATCTGAACTATAATAGTCACAAGTCGCCCGGTATCTATACCTACATATACCTCTAATATTATTCATACACATACATATGTATATACAATTTAATAGCAATTTACACAGACAACAACCTACACGTTTTATATAGACATGTATATAGGTATAATGTGTAGGTGTACTTAAATTTTACTTAACGTACATCGTAAACGTGTAACTTTTATTTACATACTAGCTTCCGCCCGCGGCTTCGCCCGCGTTTTTGGGATAAAAAGTAGCCCATGTGTTATTCTGATGTATAAGCTATATTACTGTAAAGTTTCATCAAAATCCGTTCAGTAGTTTTTGCGTGATAGAGTAACAAACATCCATACATCCATCCATCTATCCATACATCCTCACAAACTTTCACGTTTATAATATTAGTAGGAAGTAGGATTTACCTACTGTAACTTGTCTGTAACATATTGTTTTTTTTGTACCTGAAACTGCGTGTAATGAATAGCTCATGCCTCCTTCTAACGCAAAAAATGTACCTAGAACCCCAGTTACACCTCCAGCTAATTCTAAGAAAAAATGCTGGAATTTTCTATGTGAAGGTTTCAGATGCGTCGATCCGCCAAACAAAGAACTGAACATCAGGATCCCTGCCGTCATAAATAGCTGGAACTGTAACAAAGTTTTGTTATTAATAAAGTATCCTACCGTAATATTGTACCTCATCTGGTAATATTTGAATGACTCTTTTGAAGGGCCTCTCGCAGTTGGCTTCTAACAGCCGTCACTGCTTAACCGGTCATCTGGTGAGGACTTACAAATGCCTCCAGCCAGGCTTAAAACTAAATAAAAACTACAAACTAAGCGACCACACGCTAAGGGCACCCCCTACTGGGGTACGGACCTCGGCTTAGGGCGTCGCTGGGGAGAGGACAACTAGAAGGAGGGGCTACTAGCTGGAACGGATTAATATGATTTAGGGACATATTTAAATCTACAGGCTCAGCGCGAGCTGGCTCGAGCAAGGGTCGGTTAGGGGACTGAGTCATACGCGGCGGCGGACTCGGGTCATGATGGGGACGTCGCGACGGGCCTCGTCGGCGAGGTCGGAATGGATTTGAATGACTCGTGAATATTGAACTATTTATCCCCTTAAATGCCAAGCTCCTGTGTCAAAAAGAGGATTGTAATGATAGACAGTTGTTACATATAGGAAAATTGTATTTTGAACACCATATCTGTTAACGTTTTTAAATTACGATTATAAAAAATATCCTATACAACATATTTTTTTTTTATTCGAAAGGCGAAACACCCCAACAAGATTTTAATTAAAAGAGTCTATATAAATCGTTTGAAAAAGATACAATAAAAACTGACGACTATACATACGCTAGTTCCGTCCCCGCGCTACAAAATATTCAATACCACTTTTTTTGACTAAAATAAAACATAGTAAGTATAAAAATAACTGAAATCGATTCATATACCTACTGATTCAGGTTTCGTGGACACTAACAATAATGTTGTTTACTAAAGCCCGAAACGCTCGTGAAGTACCAGAATGATATTATGATTTAAAAAATATACCTAATCAAAAAAGAAAAATAATAAGATGTTGTGTTTCATTTTTTGGAAGCCTAATTTGTGTACCAATTTTGGGCAACCGCGTCTCTTTTCTGCTTCCAAACCCTTTATTTGGTGTGTTCTGGCAATTTGTACTCTGCAAATGCGTGTCGTGGTTCCGGTAAAAACTAAAAATTATACTTATTTTATTATATTGAATCGGACATTAAAAATACTTACTCCCATTGTACACAGAAACACATGCAGATTCATTGAAAGTGGTAATTGGAACTTCAACGTGAAGAAAAACACTGTGAACACTGTGGCTCCCAATAACACCATAGCAAGTGTAAATGCAGCTGAACCCCATACTTTACGGTAATAGTCGAATGGTGTAGATTCAATTAGCACTATTTTCACGGGACCCACAAATTCATGCCTACCGAGTGGCTGCCCTGCCGCCTTGCCTTTCCCTAGGCATTCGAGGTCACACACCCTGTCAGCGTAATTCATTGCAATACTTTATATTTTTTTATATAATACAGCTTCATTTGTATAAATAAGTATGTACAATAAATTATTTACAATATAAACTACTGCACCAAAATATGTTTGACATTATTTTAAAATAACCGTCAATCAAGCCGTCAACGCCATAATTATGTCAATATGGCACTAAGGATTTTTTTTAAATCTAACTCGAACTCGATATAACTCAATGGTCAATACAATGGCATGGTCAATACATACTTGCTTAATGAAAACCCTGGAGCATGCACTGGAGACGATGTAGCGGGGAATCACCGAATAACACATTCTTCCACTCTTTGCGGGGGGCAAAATAATAATAGTCAGTAAACATGCAATATAGAGCAATTTAATGTAAATAAGTATTCCTATCTTCAAAGTTGAAATCTTGCTAACGCACGCCGAACAATTAATATTTGAAGAGAATCCAATGTTTTGCGCACTGCCGGCCGGACGGGCCCACGGGACGTTTGAGAGTTTCCCGTTGCGTCACAAAATTTTATGCAAACTTGTTGATTTCAATTTTCGACTTTATCCCAAAGGGATAACGATTTGAAGACACACATAAACAAGTTTGTGTATCAGTAATTCAGTTATGGGAGCGTGAAAAAGCGGATCGCAAGCGTACACATGGCGCGATCCCTTGTCGACGATGTCGCGCGGAAAGGCAAACTTCATTTGAAAATATAAAAAAATTGACAAAATTTCAGCGCCCCGAACTAAAAAATATACCAACGCCAAACTTTTAAATTTTCAAGCCTTTGTTGAACCAAAACGCACAAGGATTATACATTATATAAATAAAAAAAAGCATTATTTTTGGTTTGTAGGTATATTATTTGCCCTTTTAGTAAACCTTTTAGTTTTTTTTATTTCGTTTACTTTTCAAAGTTGTAGACAAGCAGGCGCCTGATGTTTAGTGGTACCTAACCACCGCCGCTTGAGAATAAAAAGCTCGGAAATGAAATGGTGATTTTCATTTTATTAAATTTTGACATAATAACCTGAAATATGTATGTAAATAGGTATCTTATGCATCTGAAAGCAAATAAGCTGTGGTAAAAAAAATATAAGCCGTTGTTTTTCTTTTCTTTTTCTTAAATGAAAAAGAAAAAGAAACTCCAACTTCGTGGTTTTCGCTCTAAAGCAACGTTATGGACATCTAAAATACCAGAGGCTTCGCAGGTGCGTAGGCCATAAATACAAAGTTGAAGTATTTCAGCCTGTAGACCGGCTAGTACTTCCGTGGACGAGATCTTTCAAAGAGTTCTACAACTTTAGAAGCCAACATGCAAGAAGCTTAATATTAAAAAATCCAATATTACGGATCACTTATGACTCGTGCTGCGTTCAAATACTTGTATTGTGTTTTATAGGTACAACTATTCGTAATATGAAGTGGTAAAACCAGCATACTGGGCCCCAAGTCTGCTAATGCAATTGGTATAATCGTGTCAGAATAGTGTCTCAATGGCATCGTTTTGACCAATGACGAAAGAGTTAGTCTTGCTCTAAGCCAATTGCCGCTTAGGTTTTGATAGTAATGGTGTAATTATGACACCATTCGTACACTATTCAAATAGGAGAATTGGGGCCCTGGACGAACGTCACACCTCGAAACAATAAGAGCGTCGAGGGGACTTCTTATCGCATGCTCAATCAAACACTGACCTAATTCAAAATTGCTAACTTTTGGCAATTGACGTTTAAAGTTTTTTTGTTGTAGGTGCGCGTGGAACATAAAATATAGACTGATCTAATTTTTTACCTTATTTTGCAAAGAATAGGGTTGTTTTTTTTTTGACTAGGTTGTAGAGCATGCTCTTTTAGGTTGGTATTTCACTGTAACTCATTTTGGCCAAATTTTGAGTTCGGTATGTGTTTTACTAAGCATGCGTTATGTGAAACGCTCTACAACAATAATACTCGTCATAGTAAGGCCCGACTGTTGCTATCACTCTCATTTTAACAATTCAAAAGCATCCATTGCGTCGTTAAGCTAATTAAGCTAACACGGATTTAAAGACATAAGGCGGAATGAATGTAAAAAAAAAAAAACATGGTGATAGCAACTAGGGTGCTGTAATTCGTTCTAGGAACAAAAGTCTCTACTAGTACAATAATACCGGCCAAGTGCGAGTCGTACTTGCGCACCGAGGGTTCCGTATCATATTGGACGTATAAAGTGAAAAAATCCGGACCGCATAACTATGTTTGTTTGTGAAGGATTTTTGATGATTTTGAAAAAACTGTACTAGTTAGGAACATCGTTTTATTTTTGGTGCCATATTTGGGTCAATTCCTATCAACCCTAATTCATTCCTTCATTCCTACAAACCCTATTTCAGATTTTTCGCCCCGCAAACTTCGGAGATAAGGGGAATGGTATTTTTTTGGAAATTATCATCATATGTCGAAAACTGTGAAACATAAAATAAAATGAAAATATATTTTGAAATGTGCAGATCAAGCCCTTTCATATGATATGTCACTTGACCTAGTAACCCCACTTTAAAATTTTGGACCCCCACTCCGGCCCCTTTTGCAATGAAAATAAAAATATTTTTGGACTTTTTTCATTTTCAATAAAGTTGAACAAGCATTCTTTATAACTGTTCCAAATTTCAAGTCGATAGCATAAGTAGTTGCTGAAATAAGCAGGTGTGACAGACGGACAGACAGACAGACAGACGAAGTCGCACCATAAGGGTTCCTTTTTACCCGACTGCGCGACGCAAAGGAGTGTAATTAACCATTTTGGTACGGAACCCTAACAAGAACGACTGTATCTCATCACCATGATTGCACGGTGAGTGTTCTTTTACCGCAAATCAGTGATGTCTTTCACTTAGAATCAGGGTGATTGGAAATTAGACCTATTTTCTTGAAAAGGAACTCAATTGAAACAAATTCGGTTTCGTAAGCATGGGGTCGATACATGTGGTTGCCGAGTTAAAGCTTTTTATGTTTTAATAAATTTTCTGCATTTCAACTTATATTATATATATTATTATACTTACTTATATGGCCATAAATACAAAATAATTTTATCATTATCACAGAGACCGTTAAAATTGTCATTTGTATAAGTCATAATGAAGCGAATACTTTTATGAAGTCACATACACACTTATCAATACAACGGATTAAGTTTAATAAACCATTATTATATTTTTTATAGTGACATATAAATAAGTTAACACTATCAGATAATATAATCGTAAACTACAAAATCTAAAATCCGTATTCTACTGATAGAGGTTTATCAGGCCAAATAATTATTACAGACTGATAGTAAATTCAATTAAAACTGAATGACTATACTAAATGAATGACTATTATTATCACAGATATGTAATTATGTTGGTATATTATTACTTTTTTTGTAATACCTTCTAGTTTTACCTAGCCCGGCTTCGCATGAGTAGCACTAACTATGGCGCACCTACCTGCCGACCTACCTACCCTACCTCTACCTACCTACTCCTTCCAAACTCCTACAACCTTCCAAAACCGTTACCATTTTCAATGCCTTATTTTCTTTTTTGTTTTGAGTCAATAGGATGAACGATGCGCAAACGTATATGTGACAAACAAACCAAACTAACAATATTTTTTATATGTTGCATACCGAAAGACATCGACTGATGGATAGCCTTTCCTAAGCAGATCATTCAAAATGAATCCATCGGATTCCCGTGACTTTAGGAAGGTCATCGATTCAATAACTTTTGGTTGAATCGACTCTAATAAACCACGCTGCGCTTCTCGGTACGCGGTCACCACTACAGAACAGCAATTAAGCACCAATGAATGAGCAGCAGCGGTATCTGAGATATACCTAAATAGGTAATTTTCTTCTATCTATAAAACACTACTGTGACTGACTTACCGACTGATCCTAGACATCTTAGGCCCGTATTCAAGAACGATACTCGAGCACCGATCTCTGCTTGAGCATAGATTTAAAGCCATTTGATTGGTTAAAACTAGTTTCAATCTATGCTCAAGCAGATATCGGTGCTCGAGTATCGTTCTGGAATACGGGCCTTAGTATAAACTGGTGGACCTAAAGATTTGGGAGGAAATTTCCTTGAAAATAAAAATCACTCATTAGTGCACCTCTAGGTTACCTAAACCCTAGAGGTCCACTATGGAGTGATTTTTTGAAATTCCATACCTAAAGGGATAAAAAAGTGGGTTATTGTGCTGGTGATGTAGAACCCTACTGCGATCGCCAATCCGCTCCTCAAAGCATAATAAACCTTTACAGTAAAGCCCTGGTTACGTTACCTAAAGGTATTAGAAGTTAGGTATCAAAGGTACTGAACACAGTAAAGCACGACATAGCAAGTGGTTTAAAGACATCGCAGACGACAAATAAAATCGGTATCCTCTAAAGACTATCCACGAAAATGAAAATAAAAAGGGTTAAAATAAAATGTTGTCTATTTTTTGCTGCAAAAGCAAACTCCCAGGACGTTCCGTCATTTGTGTCGGTCCTTAGAATGATACCTTTGCGACCTCTTACGTTACGTTAGTTACGATCCCTATACTAAGCGATGAGTTGGTATGTTTGTTACCACACAGAAAACATGCTCATTTAGAATTAATATATGACCCCTCCATAATATTAGGCCAATATGATGTTCTTATATCGTAACAAAACCAAACTATTCTCTTGTTGGTGCACCGTTCTATACATACTTCCGATAAACTAGTATATTTTATTTTACTATTGTTATTGAGAGCAGGGGTTCGCGCGAATCCGGTAGTTATCGTAAAAAGTAATGATGCTAACCGTCATATCAATATCTACAAATTGTTTTATTTTATGATAAAATCACCATCAGTGTCAAATAGTGTGTGTTTTACAAATGGTGCAATAGATACCAGCTTCGGATAACATAATCAAATGGGCCCATTATCCCACATATTCTTTGGACAAAGTAACATAATATTAAATATTTTGATACAATTTTCTGATGACATGATTCCATATAACAAAGTAACCATAACCATTGAATCATGGAAACAAAAATAAAAAATATGATAATGGGCTCGAAGGTGTTTAACTTATAAAGAAAAATGCGCATATTAGTATTAATTTTAAACAGACGTTATCAAAACTCAACAGTGCAGCGTTAATAAAACTCAACAGTGTGAACTATTTAGATGTAATTTTTTTTTCATTCATTGCAATCTTATCTTTTTCCACGTCTCTCTAAAATAAATTATTTTTAATAATCTTACTGACAAGTTAAGATGAACCAAAATATTAACAAGTTACGGTGCATCTCTTGATTTTTAATTCAGTATGGTTTACGTTTTAGCTCAAAGCTAGTTGAATGTAGTAGGTATATTCCGGGTGTATCCCTGCCCCTTCTTTAATAAACAAGTAATTACATCGAGACAGTCTGAAAATGACCAGCTTCATGTTTTTAATGCTCATTCGGGGATAAAGCTATAATCCCCAACAAAATGACTCCACCTCAGAGATTCAACCTTCCACTGACAAAACGATACGATGCCTAGCGTACCACCATTACTTTTTATTACTGCAAAGGTACACGAGTTTGCTTTTTTGATGTATAAATATAAGAAATTGTCGTAATAAAAGTGAATATCTCGGGTCGCCTTATTACAAAGAATAATTTGTTTCAACCTAAAGAGTGTCGTAGAAAATATTTTGGAGTAAACAGCGCTTGTAAAATTTTTATGTTTGGTTGGATGAGGGAACAGTGTGGTTTATGAAAATTAGTATCGTTAGCACAAAGAAAGTTTAAATTAATTTAGGAAAACGTAACCAGCTTCTTTGGCAAGTAAGATTTTTTATTATGCACTATATACACCCAGACACAACAGATAACAAAACAATGTAAGTAATTGCAAATATACGTAAAAACCTCATGTGGATAATAATTTTCCCACGTCATCACAGGTGAGGATAATATTAACCACATGAGGTCCTCGTGTGAATGAGCACTGCCTGGTCACTAATCTAGTGACTTCATTTGTCTAAATCACTCCAGCCATACCCCATACCATAGGTGCATAGATGCTAACTTATACACACACACATAGGTACTACACAAACTGCAATTATGTATTAAGTATATGTACAATCTAAGTAATAATTATGACATTACCTCCTTGTATTACGTCCTTTGACTGGAGGAAGTCAAGTAACAACGATAAGACTACAGAAAATACGGACCTAGCTACCAATAAACATGAAACGTTTATCAAATTGCAATAAACTCTATACACACTATGATACACAAACACTAGCAATTGTAAAACCCTTATAAATTCCAAACAACACACGGGTTGTACAATAAACATTCAAAAATATGGCCACTATAAACACATTTTAAACTTATTGATAACCCGATGGAATCAATTACAAAAACTGTATCGTAAAATACTAAGCGAAGGAATTAATTCGATTGGCAAAGCAATTACGGGCAGTCACGATGGCCCGTGATTCATGATCTTCATTACAACGTAAATCATTTATGGTGGACGTGTGAATTTACATAGGGTCTACAAGAATTTCTATAAACATGCAAATTGATAAGGTGAAAAATTTGCGATCGCCAACGGGACATGTTATTTACTTATCAAACGCAGCGCTCAGGTTTATTGAAATTGCATCCTTTATTAATTTTATACACATATTTTGTACTTATATTTTAAAATATTTCTTTACGGTACCTTAGATCCGTGCTGCACGAGTCTGGCAACGTGGACGACGATGTCCAAGCACGTATAGGTGCGGCTTGGGCGAAGTGGCGCGAGGTAACGGGCGTTGTATGCGACCGCAAAATGCCTCCGAAGCTCAAGGGGCAGATATATAAATGCATCATACGGCCTGTCCTCCTATACGGCGGTGAATGTTGGCCAGCACTAAGCAGACACACTCAGGAGCTTCGCGTCACGGAGATGAAGATGCTGAGGTGGATGAGTGGCGTAACGCGATCCGATCGCATACGCAACTCATTCATCCGAGGTAGTCTTGGTGTCCTTGACGTGGGGGAAAAACTGCAAGAGTGTCGTCTGCGATGGTATGGCCACATCATGCGCCGCCCTATGGAGTACGTTGGTCGGAGATGCATGAATATGGCTGTCCTTGGGGCTAGGTCCCGTGGTCGCCCTCGCAAGCGCGGTTATGTTAAGTTATGTATGTTATGAATTAGTTTAGTGCGATGTGGTGCAATATAATCGGCACCATTTCCTTACTTGTTTTAATTGACTAGATTATTTCATATATTATAAGCAAAAAATAATACCTACTTAAAAAAACCCAAACATTAATCATGATTGATAATAATCAGTTTTAAGTAATCGTCTACCTCCAATAATCTCCATTTAGATTGCAAATAACCGATATAAAACCGGTTCTTACTTGTTTTATAATCATTAATTTTTGTAGGTATTAGGGGTGCATATTTATGAATATTTCCGGCAAACTTCGGAAAACTTCACGGAAAATGTAAATATATGAGCTATGGACCCTCCCACATTAGAATCGGTTAAAAGCATTGTCTTGTTTCCTCGCGCAATAAGATGTCGGGGTCTTAGCGGCTTTCAAGATTCCATGAACTTGCTGAACTTTCTCTCACATTGTGTGTTTTCCGTTTAAACGATGTATCTATCATCTTCTGAACAACGTTCTCATGCTTCAAAGTTTGAAAATGTATCTATTTTTGTTTTTCCGGGCCTGATTACCAACGATGTTTGTTCCAAACTTACATGAAGTGCCTTGGTACGAGTTAGTACTGTTACACTTTTTTCTTTCACCCTAGCTTGGGAAAAGGCGAGGCGAGGTACCCTTTATATTTATCAATGGAACCGCCCTCTGTCTATTCTTGAGAGAGTTTACGCATACACAATAAAACAAGCCATACCCTTACTGAACAACAAACATATAAATAAACCCAGCAAGTTTGGCGATATTTTAATGATGATCAAACAATCTGCGCAACACTATCCAAGCGTCACCGTGATTGTTGCTATAAATCTCACCGCGTGTTTCAACAATAATTGCGTCCATAAACTTCACGGTTGACATGCAAAAAGTAATAAAAATCCGTCCGAGCACAGCTTTAGTGCACTATAGTTGTATGGAACTGCGTATAAAGTACGGTTGCGCGTCGATAGTTACATTGTCAGCTGATTTGTGCATTGTTAGCTTTTATTGTGAGTCTATGATCTATATTGGTAACTAGTTTGAACTGAAAAGCAAAAATGTTAAAATTGAAATAGGTTTTCATAAATATGCATCTTACTCGATGAACTTTAGTATAAAGATATTTTTAATTTACATCTAAACAGAATAACTCAATCGATAGTCTATATTTTTCTTTTTTTAGAATACCGGTGCACATAGTGATGTGAACAACTCGACATTCAAGAGAAACTCGATTCAAAATGTTACCAATGCATTGTTTTAAGAGAACATCTGATAGAACATTGGGGAAACTATTCTTAACAATAGAGTTCTTTGATTAAGCTGCACTCCATTCGTGGTACACCCAATCTAAACTACAGCAGACGGAATAAAAACGTACGTCTGACAAAGAACGTTACATTAACTTTGCCAAGTCTATAACAGCGTCGTTCGCCTCCAATTTGCGTACACCCTCTGTTCAACTTCCAAAGCGGTTTTTGTTTCATTAAGTTCGCTAGTCTAGGCTCGAGAATATAGGTCCTAGGCCATTGTTGTCTCGTCTCATTGTGATATTCAGGCTAGTGGCAGTCAACGAGCAATTTTCTCATTCGCCATTATGCGCTGTTATTATTCTCATTGTTTGAGACACATACATAGGTACGATATTGTCTTATTAACGCACGCCCTAATGCGCCAGAATAGCGGCGTTGAATAGAAAACTATTACGGGTTTGTTTTAGAAGTATTGCATTCAGGTGTGGAGCCGCTAAAATGTTGACGCTTTATATAATGGCTCGTTTATTTGTCGTGATTTCGTGAACAATGTTTAAATGAATCGGTGTCAACGGTGCTCGATTTTTTTATTAAGAAGCTTATTGTCAATTTCCATTACATTTTCATTTGAACTGTTATTAATCGTTCATTTCTTCGAACTGCAGGTCTACAATTTTCCTGGAAAATTTCACAAAATATGATGTCGTTTTCAGAGTACCTACCTTATCACAATTTATAAACGTCTATTCTTTGTATAGTGGAATACTATGAGGAGTTTTTTTCCGCTTATTATTTTTAACAGTTATTTCCCCTCTGACCCGGCGCTATCGTTAGTGGGGCGGCGACCCCCAGGTGCCATCCTTCATTAATCTTATTCCCTTGCGCGGAACTCCAAGAATCTTAATTTGAAGTTTCGACGCTCCTCTTTATCAGAACTATGCGAAAAGAATCCTTCGAAGGTATTCATTATAACGAGATAAGGGCGAAGATAAATTTTTCATTGTTTAAAATTTTCGTT
The DNA here is from genome assembly GCA_948465475.1 of Thalpophila matura. Lineage (NCBI taxonomy): Eukaryota > Metazoa > Arthropoda > Insecta > Lepidoptera > Noctuidae > Thalpophila > Thalpophila matura. The sequence continues at coordinate 9,099,859 of OX419190.1, read as the reverse complement.
CGGCTCTGTTTGTTTGGGAACTGTTTGAATAATATTAAATAAAGTTTAGTCCATCCTTCTTTTTTAGTGCCTATAAATATTTCTTACAAATGGCCACCTAAGTTAACGACAAAACTAAACTACAGACATACCTACGTCTAACATGAAAGTAACTTTAACTACGCCAATACTTAGCAACTAACGTAAAAGTGTGACTCACGGTTGTAACTCACTAATCTTGTCGGAAATAAAATAACGAAACTGCTGGAGAGTAGGTTCATCTTTAGTTAGCAACATTAAGACGGCATCTTAAGGTGCTCGGGCATGTCTGAGAGCCCAACTTTGACCGGTGCAGGCAAACCGTAGCGTCTTAATGAACTTCTGAAGTTTCCTCCAACATTCTCAACGATACATAAAGGAACTTACGGCTTAGATAATAAGTTTGTAATTGCTATAGCAACTTCTGAGTGATGTTAAATTTCGTGGTCAGTGCAGAGTTGTAGTTGAGGTTACATTGGCTTTATATTAAACAGAGATGTACCTACATTGTTACTGGTGTATAAAGGATATAATATACTTTCGGAATGATTTAGGTTAGGGATTATGTTCAGCAGCTCATGATAGCACTAATTGCTTGAAGTAGAAATGAAGTGAAGTGAAGAATGAAATGAAGAAGAGGGTACGGGATTAGTAACATCCTTTGTTCAATCGTTAACAAGTCTTTCAAACTTTATAATACCTATAGGTTTTTAGTAATTGAGGCTTACTTGAAGGGAGTATTACTGAGTCCATACATTCGAAATAGTCGGTCAAATCCTATTTAATTCTTTTATCGATTCGATAATTGTATACTAGAAACTAAAAAGACGTAAAGGCTCTTTTATTTTTCAATCAATTAAATGGCATACTTACCAAAATCAAATCAGTATTACGCTGTAAGCTCGAGAGCTTCAGAACTACCCGCATTTTGTCCCAAGTGCTCCGTTCTCTTTCATTATATAAGTGCTTTCTAAAAGATAACACTAAAGGACTCAGCGCCTTTGGACACTAAAAGAGCAATATCGAGGAATCGTTTCGATATTCTGTTTTACTTAACAAAACAAAGCGATGGAGCTCAAATTTGGAAACCTTTAGAAACATTTATTTCTAGACCTGAAAATAGTACTTACGTATTGTCTTGTAACCTTTAAAACACAGGTAGGTACCTATAGGTATAAGTACAGCTTACAAAAGACTCGCTATTTAGAAGAATTGATAAAAAATCTTAAATGTTTCGATTTTAAATATACAGCCACCAAAAAAATGTTACCGAATGTGACTTTAAATGCACATATACAGGGTGGCAGGTTAAACAGTGGAAATATTTTAAGGGTTCATTGTACTCATCATTATGAACAACTTACTATAGGACCAACCCTTAAATCGCAAAAAAAAAATCAGCTGTTCCATACATTTATGTTCACATAACTCAACAAAATGTATGGAACAGCTGATTTTTTTTTCACGATTTCAGGGTTGGTCCCATAGTAAAAGTTGTTCATAATGATGAGTACAATGACCCCTTAAAATATTTCCACTGTCTAACCAGCCACCCTGTATACATACACACAATGTCAAATTCATAACTCCAACATTAGCAACCGTAGTTGCGTAAAAACGGCTATACGAACACTCCTAGTCAAATCCCTGACATTATGAGGTAATATCGTTAAATTTTATTATTCTCACTTATAGTAATGCGATATTTATGACATAGGAGAAAAGGCCTTCAAGTTTATTGTTTCATGCTTGAAGTGAGACGATGAATAAACTCAACAATTTATGCCAGCTGTAAAGTTAACAGTACCAGTAAACTCAAATAACAATCGCGCAAATCTTCGAAGCTATTCACTGCGTTCTAATTGTCAGTTGCCCACTATAAATTTTTGAGGGAAATTGTACATTTTGTTTGGTCAAAATATTTTGTATACGGTGAATACCTACCTAAGTTTTAGGTAATTGTGTGGCTGCTGGCAAAATGGCTACGCCCTTTTTTACCGCGGGTGCAGTAGTACCTAATGCCTATCGTAAATGTTATTTTTTGTATAGTAACTGCCTATACAATTATACATGTAGTATAGATTCCTGTTGTGTTGCGATTGTATGCAGTTTGGTGTTTATTGGGTATCGTCGGTGATAGTACCATACCGCATAACTAACATAGTTTATAAATACCGCGTAGGTATGTACATACCTACACTGTCGCTAATTTTACAGGAGAACCATTAATTAACCACTATTTTCTTAAAAGCTAACCCGCCGAATTTCGAATTAACAGTGTAGGACCAATTTCAGATATATTTATCTATATTATCAGATTTTTTTTTTCATTTTCAAACTAACAATATTAATTAATCTATGATGACGCAAAGAGGTAGGTACTTACGTAATTTATTATTTAATTTATAAAATCCAGATTATACATTCCTGACATATTATTTACTACATTTATTATTATCTACTCTACTACTATGATTAAGATCTTAACAACAATAACTTGAAAATGTTTAGGGTTCCGTAACCAAAGGATGCCTGATAATGCGCAGTGTCTATATCTATGTTTGGCTGTATTTTATTGTCCGCTTGAGTTAGCCCGTTGAAAATTTTACACGTAGCTCGTGTTATTGTTGCGTGAATCTGGGCACATACCAGCGTTGCCAGACGTCTCGATTTTGGCGGGACGTCCCGATTTTTTAGCCCAAAATTAAATGTCCCGCGCGGGACAGCATCAGTCCCGCTTTTCGAGGATTACTCGACGGTGCGGCCTTCACCTTCAAACTGCACCTGCACCTTCAAACTGCTTTCCTGAACGGGTTTTTTTTCAAGTAAATTTTAAATAGCCGGATATAAATGCTCCGTAAAAATGAAAGCAGAATTTCTCATTCAAATCAATCTGGAGCTATCCTGTGCAGAGTTCTTCGACTAACTGCTGATTACTTACGTTTTTAGGGTTCCGTACCAAAATGGTAAAAAAGGAACCCTTATGGTGCGACTTCGTCTGTCTGTCTGTCTGTCTGTCACACCTGCTTATTTAAGCAACTACTTATGCTATCGACTTGAAATTTGGAACAGTTATAAAGAATGCTTACTCAATTTTATCGCAAATGAAAAAAGTCAAAAAATATTTTTATTTTCATTGCAAAAGGGGCCGGAGTGGAAGTCCGAAATTTTAAAGTAGGGTTACTAGATCAAGTGGCATATCATATGAAAGGGCTTGATCTGCACATTTCAAAATATATTTTCATTTTATTTTATGTCTCACAGTTTTCGACATATGATGAAAATGGGGATACCACAAAGAGGATAGGCACGCGTTCGGCGCGAATGCTACCGCGGAAGTAGTGTGCACATTTATTTTAGCACTAACTTGTCTGAAACGGGTGTGTATTATTTTTGGTGGCGTTCGCGCTTAACACGTATTTATCTTTTTTGTGGTAAGTGTGTTTATATATAGTGTTTATATTATATTTTTTTGTTTTAAAAGCTCAGATATTTTTTTCCGTAAATCTATATAATTTATTTAAATAAAAGTAACTGAAAGACAGAATCGTGTCGCTGCGGAGTTTGTTGCGCCGTTTCTTCTTCGCAGCCAAAACACTAGGAAGAGTGGTGAAGGGTGGGCGTTTTTGGGGGCTGTGCTAATGTATATTGACGTTAAAAAAGTGCTAATTGGCTTTAGCCCACTTTGAATAAATGACTTTTGAATTTGAATTATTTCCGTCCGCAAATATAATTTTATTAATTTTTTATTTCATAATATACTCAGAGGCACAATTAACCGGCCACTTATGTTTAGTGTCACCACGTTTACTTTCGAAATCGTAAAAATGCTTCGGGAACACAAATCAGAAAAGCAGTGAGAGTAATAAGTGTTTAATTTATTGCTATAGTAGCTACTTATGAAGTAACATTCATCATGATAATTATGCTTTATTTAACTTAAACAAACGTGGTGACACTAAACATAGGTGGCCGGTTAATTGTGCCTCTGAGTATATTATTATAAAAAACAAAGTTATTTCTGCGGTTGGTTAACTCAAGTTGAAAAAAGCTAATATTTCAAAATCTCATTAACGTATCTTGTTCATACCAATTTTCATCAAAAAGTGTTTGCTAAATTAGTGCTACATGATTCTTTGAGAACGTGGTTCGAAAGTTACAGAGGGTTCGGGATGTCATTGTTAACGACTTTCCGAGCTCATAATTATCTCACCAAATATTTATTTAAATACAAGATTCACTTTGAAAACATTTAAAGACCTATCCAAGGATACCCCACATGAAGGGGTCCGCGAAAATATTTTTTTCATCTCTCAGTTTCATGTACCTACTACCTATGGACTATGGAGCGCCTTCCCTCCCTCCTCTACCCTCCTCTAAATATTTAGTTTTTCCTATTTTTTTACTTCACTCTCGTAGCGGTTCACCGAAGACATTTAACTGAGAAGTTTTATCTATAAAATGCCAATAGTCTCCAAGTAGAATGGCTGTGACATACGGACGGATGGACAGGACGAAATTATAAGGGTTTCGTTTTTGTCATTTAGCTACGAAAAAAATGGGTTCAAAGGACATCAGAATGAAATAAAAGGATTTGTTTATAATTTAAATTAAAAAAATAACAGGGCCTTTCGTGTTGCACATCCACATAAATCCTTTTCCTTATCTTCAAGAACACAGCCATAACAATATTTATCAAGTAAACCAACAAAACCGAATGATTAGCAGAATAATAAAAAGAAAGTACTACCAAATTCAGTGGAGACCGGTAATCGATTTGGGTCAATGTCAGCCACATCAATCATTAGCCGGGAGTTTCGTAAAAACTGAACGTATGGATCGCTTCGTAGCCTCACTCATATATCACTCGTCCACTCGTCACTTTTATGCGATTGGCGTAACTTACGGCCTGTAGCGGAGCCGGCGCAATAAAAATGGCTGCTAAATAATTTCGGTGAAAAACTAGTGACAATTGTAGACGAACAAAGGGTACGTTGCAGTTTGTAAATATTTTGGCAAAGTAATATGTTGCTGAAATATGATTAATGAAGGATGTCTGAAGCGGGACTTTTTTTATGTTTTAATTGTGATAACCTTGTTTACAATACAATTGCAAACATTTACCAACCGGTATCTGAATGTTACAGACATTTTATTTACCTACAACGTTAATGACCTAAACTCTTATAACAACATATTCTTTGTTTATTCCAGTAATCACTTAAATGTTCGACCTTCACTCGTATCTTTGGTTTTTACAGGCTGTCCTAGCTAGTGTAATCCATAAACCATCAAAATATCGATCTAGAGAGGGTTCTCTCACACTCTGCTCGACTCGTAAAACTGGACTGCCTAAAGGGTTTTAGGCAGTACAGTTTTACGAGCCGAGCAGAGTGTAATGAATGACGAGCATATCAGACATAGAATAAAGATAAAATTAGGCCTATTAGGTATGTGGTAAAAAAAAAATATTCGCATAACTTTCGTCTGAATAATTATAAATCCAAATATCATAATAATTATTATGAATCTTACATCCTTAAATTATAATGTATGATTTTGACCTTGATAAAATAGGTCAGCAATGTCTCGTTAAAAAGTTAGGGCAAACTAATATATATGTGCATAGGCTTATTATTCACGATGTGTATCACGTGATTATCATTGCAAATGCTCACGCATAGTCGTGAGGGACCGAGCAGTATAAACGGACAAATGAGATTAGCGTCCTAATTCCTTGATTGATGCTAAACCACCCCTCCCACGTAGCGGCGCCGTATGCATAGTAAAGTCATAATTTGAGTTCACAGATTATTATGCTAATAATACTAGATAGGATACAATACAAAAAGTATTTTCGATATTCCAATCTTAAAATTCAGACAGTTTTTTTTAAGAATGAAAGTTAACGATCACACGTTTTTCTTTGCCGACTTATGGCCGTTCCCAATAACCGATGTACCGGCTCTTTACCCTCCTAGGGATAGATTTTTGACAGTAGGTACTTCTATAGAGCTTTCGTCAAAAATCTATCTCTACTCCGGAAAAGGCCAATAGATCGGTTATTGGAAACAGCCATAAAGCAATCATAAAGTCAAGAAAATAAAACAAATCGTAAGCACAAAAGTATCGGCATCATTAACAAGGTTTAATTTCAATAAACGCGCTCACCAACCTTTAAATCAAAGATATGGAACTAATTAATGTTAAGGCTGTCCATTTTCTTTACAACTCATTGTTTGACTACATATAAGCAGATATCCAATGAATTGCGGCGAATACACACAGAGATAATATTAATGTGCAACGATACAAAAACAATGAGTTTCTTAATCAACGTGCGCGCGGGTAAAAATATTTACAGGCTCTTCCAGCCGTATTTTATTATTTATTTAGTGTAGTGTGCGCGGGGCGTCGAAACGGGCGTGCGGTTAATATTTCACAGTGCCGACGTTAAGTCGACGGAGATTTATGGAGCGGCAATAGCCTGTGTTCTACAATTAACTAGCCTCGAAACCTGGAACCGTACGGCCTATTGGCTGTAACGAGCACCAATAATTAGGGACGGGCTCAACCGTTAACAATTTAAGAGCAACTATTGCCAATGCAAACGGGAAATCGATAGATAGCGCTGCTTTTGAATATCGATAGGACATAATAGCAGAATGTAACGTTCTGTTCTACATTCCATGTAGATCTAAATTAGAGTTGTACCTACTTAGGTACTAAACTTATAGATCTGAATAACATTTTCTTTCTAACCACCTATTGAACTTGGAAAAAATGGTCATATGTAGTAAATTAATCATCCACGTATTGATAACCGCATGTAATTATACCTACTTGGGACTTACCTAATTTAGGTCTAATATTAAATAGACCCAACAATGATTACTCCAGCTTTTGCAATTCAATTTGCAATGTACGTACGATGTATTTTTCTGTTGTTCTACTGAAAAATATTGAAATACATACCTGTAAAGCTTTTTGATAATACCTATTACCTACGCTCGTATCAAAACCGACGTCAATGAGAATAAAACACATGATACATACAATCTGCCGACTCAATTGAATATCCTGTGTAAAATATCGCTGACGAACCAAATTCTGACAACTGCATGTTACAATTTATTTGGCTCGAAATAGAAATGATATCGCGACAATAGATTGGAAATGCTGTGTCATAATTTATCGGAAACTAAATGGAATAGGTATCCTATCGTAATAAAATAGAGCGTTATGGTGATGGTTATTGTAGGCGTTTTACTTTATATTGATTAAAACCTGATAAAGGATTTTCAAAGAAACGTATACCTACTGCAATCTAATCACTTTACCCATCTATACTACTATTATAAAGAGGAACGTTTTTTAGTTTGTACCGAATAGGCTACAAAACTACAGGACCGATTTAAAAAAAAAATTCACCAGTAAAAGCTACATTATCACTGAGGTGAGTAACATAAGCTACTATTTATCCCGAAAAAATTGCAGTTCCTGTGGGCCACGCGGATGAAGTCGCAGGAAAAGTGCTAGTTCATCATAAAATTATAAATATTTCAACAACGTTTAAGAGCTAAATTACTATTATACATATAGCTATGTAGTAAAGTAAGAGTGAGTATCGATTTTCATACATAATACATAAAATGTAGGGTGGACGTCACAATAGTCGTCTAATACGGCGTCGTAGATTAGGTACTGCTAGTAGTCTGCCTTGCCATCAACCGCAACGGACATGGCTGCACGTTTAGATCACAATGCGTATTATTATCGTCGTCTCTTCGTTCAAAATCTGAAAATATTAAACTTATTCGAACCCTTGCAATAAAAAAAATCCGTACAAAATAGGATCGACTCCTAAATTACGGTTTTATAAAAATACACATTACGAAGCGATTTCCAGCTATACCTGCTACCTAACCTCAAAATACGGACGAAATTAGAAGGGTTCCATTTTTGCCATTTAGCTATGAAACCGTAAAAAGGATAGGTACGTAGAGTAGTATTTTTGTTTGTATATATTTTTTTATTTTATTTACTTGTACAAGTAAAGTCCATTACGGTAAACAATAATAAAATACTCCTGCTATCCCCCCAGTGGACATAACCGAGATAATACATTACTTTTTACACTCGCATTTGTAATTAGCAGCTGTTTAATAATCCTTTTAGCGTTTTATCGCAAACATTTTACGAGCAGCGGGAAATGGACCCCCATATTAACTTGCACACATACTAATGTGTGAGTATCGTGAAATTGTATGTGCTGTGTATGGCTTGTACATAAACTGAATATTGGATTTGAAAGAGCTTTTTTCTATAATTTTCTGGAACAAGTCGTCCCAGGGAAAAGTAACCGGTGGTCATAGGTCTTGTGACTGGGCCCTCTGAATAAATTAGTTACCTTTGTCGTGAGACCTCCATATCAATCAAAAGTATACCTACCTATTAAAGCAAACATATAAGGTACAAATCGACGGAGAATAACTTCACTTGATTTTCTTATGTACTGGAATCCGCATATATTCATGCTGACCGTATATCAACCTAATATGACAACTAGTTCAGCGCGTTTTACTTTACATCATGTACAGTTACGTACCTATACCTACTAAGTTTTGTTTTTACTCAGTAAACCAATAAGGGCGTAAAGATACTCCTAACTTGAAAACCTAATTCAAACTTGGAATCCCATTTCACCGACAGTTGATAGAACTATCCGTTGACATCAGAGATTTAGTTCCGACCCCAGGGATATCACGGGGATGACCAAACTAGCAAACATTTTTGTATATCTAGTAAAACTTTTAACTTTAGCTATAACTCCGTGGACGTCTATTACTTTCTCCTATTGAGCCGTGGCGATAACTTTTTAACCCCAGTTGACGTGGGGTGAATAACTCGCGTTGACAGTTGTAAGGGGTTCACGGAAACTTTCCTCCCCTAACGCTTATTGACCTCTTACCCTACGAGAAAATGCATTCTCCAACTCCCGGCCGAATATAAAGCCGTATCTTTGACAGGGAGATGGAAATTCCAATGGAAATCGACAAAATAGCATTTGCGTTATAATATTTTGGTTAGGGGAATGGAAACGCATAAATCATTTTATCTATTTTACGATACCGTGCTATCCAATTTTTTTATTCTAATGTGCGCTATTTGTATGCTGATGTTTTAAAATTTAGCTATAAAAGTCTTGAAGTCATATTTCAGTATAGTCTTCTCTGGCAAAATGCCACTTAAAAACCGTAAGAACTTCGTTTCACAAAACCCAAGTTTTATTACATTTCAGAGAACATAGATTCACTCCTTTTATTTCATAGTAACCTACAATAATAAAGCAAAGATAAGGGCTTATACGTCGCTTGTAACGTCACGCAGCGCGGTCACATTAAAATGTAGCTACCGTTTGTGTAGTAGGAAGCATACAGGTCGGGATAGCGAGGTGTACAAATTATACCGGTGCAACAGTGAGTGAATGTGGGCTCTTGACCCATTTCGATGTCACATCTAGTCACTGTAAATTACAACCGCTACTAGCTTCCACCTAAATGCAAGTGAAAAGCGAACTTTAGAAATCCTGGTGCAAATATCTCATGAATTGGGATTAAGATTCATTAGACTTTTGTATGGAATGTGTTCGGTATACGTCACACTGTTTGGCAGAAAATGTTTCTCTGTTCTGGTTGCAACGTCTAGTGAAAATTTAAATTGAACAATTTTCGACGAAAGCGCATCTAGGGATCTTTATCCACATTGCTATGTGTAAGGTTTTCTATAATTTAGACATAAACACTATATACATATAGGTAAATGTTTAGGTACTATCACTTAAGTTTTTCCCCTATATGGGGCATAACCTATCGAACCCTAAGTAAGCCAAGGCTTACTTGGAGTTGGATAGTGCTCTAACAACACATACGTTACCTACACATTCCTTTTCTTTTTTATTTGTATTAAAAAGCTTTCAAAATCTAACCAGTTTTTCGAAATATTCCACACATATTGCAGACTCTTGTATCTAAATAATTTGTTAATCTAATATTACATACTACTAGTACATAATATGCGGATCGTAGCACTGCCGAGCATACGTGCACTGCAACTTGTTATTTCTAATATCGGACGAGAATTGGCGCAGCTAGCTCATTTCATTTGTATTCCACAATGTGGGGCACATTTTGTACAAACATTGGTAACCTCTGAATTGAATTCGTAATAGTAGTAAAACGTTTCCTTTGTTTTTATTGTGTCGTGTAGTAAGAGGCACAGAGTAAATATTACTCCATAGTAAGAGGTGTACCTATATAAAGCTGTAGGGTATCGAAATAAAAGAAAATGGTACCTACGTAAATAAAAGGTGACTGAAAAACCATTAAAAGGAAGAGTGAAAACAAGAGGAGCACATTAGGTAGATTCACCTGATGCTGAACCAATAATATGATCATCCAACGTCTACAAGCAGCAGTGCCACACAAATAAAAAAACCGGCCAAGTGCGAGTCGTACTCGCGCACCGAGGGTTCCGTATCATATTTGGACGTATAAAGTGAAAAAATCCGGACCGCATAACTAAGTTTGTTTGTGAAGGAAATTTGATGATTTTGAAAAAACTGTACTAGTTAGGAACATCGTTTTATTTTTGGTGCCATATTTGGGTCAATTCCTATCAACCCTAATTATTTCAGATTTTTCGCCCCGCAAACTTCGGAGATAAGGGGGAGGGAATGGTATTTTTTTGGACATTTTTCATCATATGTCGAAAACTGTGAGACATAAAATAAAATGAAAATATATTTTTAAATGTGCAGATCAAGCCCTTTCATATGATATGTCACTTGACCTAGTAACCCCACTTTAAAATTTTGGACCCCTACTCCGGCCCCTTTTGCAATGAAAATAAAAATATTTTTGATTTTTTTTTATTTGCAATAAAATTAAACAATTATTGTTTATAACTGTTCTAAATTTCAAGTCGATAGCATAAGTAGGTGCTGAAATAAGCAGGTGTGACAGACAGACAGACAGACAGACGAAGTCGCACCATAAGGGTTCCTTTTTTACCATTTTGGTACGGAACCCTAAAAACTATCTCTGAGATTACAACACGAGTGGGTGGCAGTTCAACTTATTTTTTTTTTTTGAGACGGGACAGTAACATTGTAAATTGATTTATTCACATCACACACAGTACGAAAAAAAACATAAATACACACATCAAAAGTATCTAGGGATCAACATATATTTTTGCAATAACTTTTCTCCTGATTGATATTAATTAAAATTTTCTTTAAGGATTCATCAAATAAAGTGTTTTCGTTTGTCACAGTAACGATAAACCAAGTCACCTTTGCATTAATAAAGAAATTTGCCATTTTCCTAATAAAGGGATTTTTGACATTTGAACCACTAACATTAAAGTTCGAAAAAAAGACTGAAATAACAGTTTTCTTTAAAATTTTATTGGGTAACTTAAACAATTAATAATCCGTGTTTCTACCGCGAACACTAACAACACAAGAACATCGGTTTGGCATACTCAAAATGAGTTCATCCAAATCACGCTGTGGAATGGCCGCCCATGTTCGTTGCAACAACAAAAAAAGGTCTTCTTGCGACTGGATACCCTCCATATTCGGCAGAGCTCTTCTCTGTAGCATATCCCATGCATGCTCAATCGGGTTCAAGTCTGGCGACTGAGCAGGCCAGGGCAGGACATTGATGTTAGCTGCGGCGAGAGTCTGTCTTACAACTCTTGCGGTGTGCGGTCGTGCATTATCATGCATTAACTGAAATAAGGGACCGATTTGCACTTGTAGAGGAACGATGACGTCTGATACAATCGTCTCAGCATAAATTTGAGCGTTGAGGTTGCCTCTGATCCAAATCAACTCAGTTCTTCCGCCGATCCAAATACCCGCCCATACCATGATGGTTCCACCACTATAAGGATGGACTTCCTGGCAGGATTTTAATCGCTGTTGGCGTCCAGGGGTTCTCCAGTGTCGTATACGTCTTGTATCCGGTCTCATACCAAAACGAGACTCATCAGAAAAGCACACGAAACGCCATTGTTCTTCTGCCCAATTTCTGTGTTCAAGAGCCCATTGATATCGAATCCTACGATTGTGCATTGCTATAGGTGGTACCCGTAGCGGTCTTCGGGAATGAAGGTTCACTTCATGCAAGCGGTTTCTGACTGTTTGGTCGCTAATTAAGTTCCCTGAAGAGTGATGAAGCCTCACGGCTAACATCATGGCGGTTATTGTTGGAGCTCTTCGAGTTAAGATTTGAATGTATCGGTCTTGTCTCCGTGTGGTGCAGCGATACCGTCCTCCATGGCGCTCAGCCACGGTACCAGTGCTTCGGTAACGTGTCCAAAGTCGACTGATAACACTCTGACTTGTATTCAGAGCTAAAGCTACAGTACGTTGCCGGGAACCAGCTTCTATCATTCCCACGGCTCTGAGCATTTCTTCCCTGCTTAAATGACGTCGCCGCTCCATAATAACGTTGGTTTTAATCAGTAGTAGGGAAACAGTAGCACTAATAATGTCTTCAATGCGTTGTATGTTTTTATAGGGAAAATATTGACAGCTTATTTTCATCTTTTACTCGAATTTGATTGAGAGTTCCTGATTCAAATTACGAAATGCACCAAAAAGGATCCATATAAATTTATAAAATCATAAATTTATTACAAAGCCACATCTCAATCTCAAGAAATCCGCATAAAAATGCTTGATCCCTAGACACTTTTGATGTGTGTATGTACCGTATAAATGCAACAAAACCTCATCCAAGATACGTAATAACAAATTATTATGCCACATAAATTATTTATCCTACTGTACGTGAATGTGAAAAGTAATCTTAGATATAATGTGTGCAACGCTGAAACTTAATGCAAACCAACACGGAACAAGTTTCATCTAATCTCAACCTATAGATATTACACAGTGTTTTGTTGGAAAACAGTGGCTCCGCATTCTGTGTTCGTTACCCCGGTGACATGTGTCAGCTGACTCCAGTTTATACGGACTCGCTATTACAGCCGCAAACTAGTTGGACTGTCGCTGAAGATGGTCTGTGAACTCTAATAATATGGACTGAGTGAGTCTTTAAAGATTTATGTGACGTCAGCTCATCGATACGCCGTGTGCGCATGTTCCTAACAAAGCTATGTGAAGTTTGATTCTATAGTAACGTTAAAGGCTTGTTTGTATTATTGTTAAAGTTAAAAGGTTTTGGTGTTCGTTTTTGCAAGTGTTATTTTATAGGTAATTTTTTCAGGTGTTACCATTGGAGAAAGTAGTAATATTGAGTGGCCCCATGCATTCCTAAGACAAATACCTAAGTCGGATTGTTGTGAATAGATTATCCGGATAGATGAACTAAGTATCTATAATATGCCTACCTATAACTTTTTATAAATACCGATTTCGCCGATTGATACTCAATAAAAAATAAACCATAGACGATAATTGTTACATTTTCCCTGCATATATAACCATCTCACAATTCTCACATCTGCAATCAGCAGATCTCGTCATTCCCGCTCTATCTCGCAAATAAGGCGAGCACATGGCAGTTGACACAACGCCGTGTTAACTGTCAACACGGCTCACCTACTACGCAAACAAGACAACTAGTTTAGGACCCGATGACAATCCAACAAGACGCTGAACCTCTGATGACTCATTCAATCCACCGAACAGACACTTATGGCCTGAAACATTCCACATATTGGTTTAAACGTAACGTTTCAATACGTTTCTTTATTTGAGATTTTATGAGAATATTTTGTCGCTATTACAGCCGAGGCACGTGTCAAAATGTAGGCGTTTTGCTGTTAAAGCGTTTTCTAGCGGCAGTGAGTCTGCGATTGCTTTTTTGGATATCTTTTTTTAGTAGGTATTGAGAATGAACTTATAAAAAAATATGTAAAAATAACAATAGTATAAAAGGATAAAGGTAAAGCATCCCCATACTACAAATCTCTACTAGATGACATAATCGGAATCCCACGCAATAGCCACAGCGAGCAATCCTGAAGGGATATTGCATGCAGTAATTAGCTCGCATTGCACCCTGATTGGTAACCGCAGTACGACACGGCTGTCAATGCTACTAATCTGAATCATGAAACATGAAAGTAATTGGTCAAAGCCACACTGAAAATCATACCATAATGCCAATGCCTTAGATTTTGTAAAAATTACAAAATAAACTAACATTATTTTCATGTAAGATTTTTTTATTACTGAATATAAAAAAGTCCGCTATTAAACCTGAGTATAAATTTTCAGGGATAACAAGTGTGATTTACATAAAAACAACAAAATAGAAAATATTCCGAAACTATCAACTGCACACCGTAAAGAACCAAACATCATAGCATTTTACTTTATTAATATTTGCAACACTTGCGTTTGTAAGTGAAAACCATAAAATTTGAAGTTTACGGCTTCTAACTAGTAAGGCTTGGTCCTACTTCTACAGAACAAAATGAAAACTTACGATGCTTAAAAGCACCTTAGTCTGAAACAAAGAAGTAGCATAACTTCTACGTCGCCTACCCCACCAGGAAGTTCGTTGTAAGTAAAAGTTAAAAATTATAATAGCTACTTAGTCTAATATCAACTCTACAAGAAACTTCAAGACTTTTACTTAACTCCGTTTTCTTAGAATGTTGATATTAGGTATGTTATGTGCAAGAAGAATATTACGGAATTTACAAATGGTTAGAAGGTAAACAAATTAGATTTTTTTTTGTTGAGATTAATAAAACTTTCTGCATTTTGATTGCAAAGTTATAGCAAAACTGCAGATCCACTTTTAACCTACTAAGCAACGTTAGACATAGGTAAAACAAAAGTCTAATTTGACGCCGGTTCTTTCATCAGTTCAATGAATTGTACGTTACCAAAAAATGCAAGTAGGTATGTACAACACAGGACTTAGTGCATAATATCATACATTAGGGGTTAGTACGGCCGTTTGCCCATAGTAGTACCTAGGTACCCAAACGCATTGTGCTATAATACACAATGTACCCATTGCTTTTAACATTCATACACGTATGAAACGGCTGTTAAATTATTGTACTAGCTTGTTTCAAGCTACACTAGGCTAACACTATCAATGCATAACTATGCCGAACGGTGTGACCAGTGTTGCCAGGTGTTACAGTTTTTGTTGGAAATCGTTTTTAGACGTGAGCTTCGAAAGTAGTCACGTAGTTTAATTTATTTAACTTTTATTTGGCCGTTATATACCTGATTGCGAACTATTCAACTTTTTTGTAAAAACACTGGTGAATGGGAAACTGAAGTGGCTGCATGGCCACCAATGCGCTTTTTCCCTAACTTCATATTGTGCGTACTTAAATAAAAGTTGCTAAGGACAATAATGAAATTAAAGAAAGATTTTTTTTTATTTGGACACAGCACAAAAAAAGACACAGACATAATAATTGGTACAGGAAAACAGAACGCATAATATAAGTAACAATACAAAAGAAATGAAAAACATAACAACTGCAACCTGTAGGCATGCACTAATTTTAGTTTACCCGAACAAAAGCTTGTAACTCACGGCTGGGCGAAACAGGTTCTAGATCAGCTTAATACCAAGTCACAAGTACTTGAAGTACAGTACAAGAAGTCGCAGCATGGGTAGGACCTCCATAAGATAGACTGGACTGACAATCTACGTGAAGGTCACGGGAGTACGCTGGATGTGGCGGGCTGCGCAAGACCGGTCGTTGTGGCGATGCTTGGGGAGGCCAATGTCCAGCAGCGGACGTGTTTTGTTTGGCTATGATGAAGGACAGTGTTTCAAAAATGAATACACCATTCTCTAAAGATTTTTCGATGCTATAACGGCCATAAAAATACACAATATTCTTCCAGTATAACATACTCACGTTCCATTTACTTAAATATTTCCTGTATCTTACATTCATTCCACTCCAAATCCCTAATTCTATGCAATTGCGAATGGCAACACCGGTGTGACCAGCGGAGCGTCTCAAACTAACGCAACGTAGCTGGCGAGTTTATGCGACACAGGCGCTGTTTATTTGCCTGTGTTGCCATACTGAATTTACACGCTGCACTCATGAATGGCCACGACTGACTAGCTATTATTTCAGTTAAATTTAGTGTTTTCAGATGATTGAATAACGAGCAGACGAGTTTATTGTTATGGAAATTGTAGAATAATTTGCTGTATCTGCTAGTGTGCATAATATTACGATATTTGGGATTGTATTCTAAAATTAGTACGAGATGAAAAACTACAAAAGTAAGATAAGATTTATAGGTACCTACCGTAACATTTTGAATAATTCAGTAGCTTTTAATGAAATAATTCTAAGGAAACTAAGGGTGGCTCTATTAAATGTTTCTTTTTTATGATTATATTACCTGTACTTTCTAGAAAAGTTATTTTATTCTGATCACTTGCGTTACATCTTACTAATGCATTGATAATAACGTTACCATGCCAAGGTCCATGATGAATATAGGTACTAGGCTAATCAACAATCAACATCTAGGAGTCCAAAAGTAATAGATAGATACACCCACGGAACAGACAAAAAATATGTTCTATTGTTACACCGGTGTAAGAAAGAGAAATACAATACGCCATGGTGCATTGTAATATTTTTATTGGTGTTTATAATAATTTCATACAAGCCAAACACAATTTTCAACCCGCTTTATAATGCATAGAGTGCGATTTAACGATTTAAAGGAAAATTCTTTATCTGCAATAATAAATCAACCGTAAAAATAATGAAAGCAACAAATGAAAATGCCAATTTATCAAGTTAAAATAAAACAATCGAAGAAAGATCGGTCATATTGGAGAAACGCCAAACGAATTGACAGTTCTTAGATATCGACAATAAGTAATCAGATATCACGATATAAAAAAGTTATTTTTATTTCCTTGTTACATTTCATGCTGATTTGGCAGTGAAAGAGGATACGACATAGTTTTTCCTATTTACAACATAGATTTTCAAGTAATTTCGGGTTATAATAGCTGTTCAGACTTTATAATATTATCCATAAATTTGCAAAGTGCTCCCTAGACAATCATGCTCGTAAGGCATGCCATGCTGCATGATTGATAAAATTGATTGCAAAAAACTACGTGCTGCTGCTGCTGCATGGTTGATTGAAGCGCTCCTACGGTCATGCATGCATGACATGCCTTACGTGTGTTATCATGCTGCATGATCGTTTAGGGAGCGCTGTAGAGACTAGTTTCGAAATAATTAGACTAGTTCACTTCTGAAAGTTGATGTTTTGTCTCATGGAGATAAAGATCTATTAAATCCACCATAGTAAAAAAATCCACTACAAAGAAAATAATAATTTTGGTTTCGGAAGTCGGTGGCTTTGGTTTTTGATTGCTTTTTTTTGCCACCGACTTCCGAAACCAACATTATTATTTTCTTTGTAGTGGATTTTTGAAGTCGGTTATTTTTTGTTAAAAAAGTTTTTTATTTTTCCCTTTTTAGTTCTTTATCCCGTGTTAGATTACTTTCACGAATTCGTTCAACAGTAAATCTTCTACGGAGTGTTTACATTTATGCCTATAACTTTGTACGTAGGAATGATTACATAATGTATTTTATTTTAAACCTTTCTGAAAGTATGTAGATTACGTTAGTGAAAACCCCATCCAAATCGAATCAGTAGTTTTTGAGAAAATCGCGCACATACAAACATACATACATACATACATACATAAATACTTACATACATACATACATAAATACTTACATACATACATACATACATACATACATACGGGACGAATACAGAACCTCCTTTTTTGAAGTCGGTTAAAAAGGTAATTGATTAAGGATACAATATCACCAAAGTCTGGTTCAGGCTCTAAAGAAAATTCCACGACATACATTATCAAGCCACACTCCCCATAAACTAGAAACAGCTTAGTTAAAAGACTTTCAAAGAAATTACCTTCAGTGGTTAATACTAAAGCACTCCCGTAAATAACAACTTAGTTCCCAGTCCGGACTTAGTGCAATGAATAGAACACACAAATGCCACACTTTTTAATTTTAAAAAGCTCTCCAACTGATTGGTCCGTAACAACTGTTACTTTGCAAAGTAAACTTGGGTTTTATCTCGAGAGATAAATCTTTGGGTCATTCGCTTTAGTCGCACTACTACACAGAAGAAACAACACAACAGATTTTACGTGAAGAAGAAAAATATATCATCTTAATATCTGCTTTCATCTAAAATCTAAACAATAGTTGAGTGAGTATGGGCCATATTTTATAATAAATCTAAAAGCTTCCATTTTTCAAAATGAAAGCAATAAAGTAAAAACATTTTTTTATCTGTAACGAAAACAATTTTAGCGAAAATAAAATTTCGACATTAATTGTATAACGGTGTATCGTATCATTTACAATACCTTCGACACAGAAACACGTTGTTAGCCATAAAGACCACCCGTTGAAGGGACGTCGCCGTCGTTAATATTTATATTGAGAAAATTTTAATAAATACGTACACGTCCACTCATTTCGACTGTGAGCCAGCAAGGTATATCCGTAAACATTATATTTTGGTCGTAAAACATAACAAGCTTATAAAACCGCTACATAATCGCGAAGGGTCCCGATGAGGGTCCCTAAGGAACCATTCTGTGTGGCTCGCCCCGAAAATTACTCGACCAACGTAATTTTGAGCTTTTTCCTTTTGTTATTCTTTAAGGCCTCCCGAGATTTGCGACGTTATGATCTCATTTTGAGTTATGAGAAAAAACTCTTAGTTGGTCCCGCCTCGCGAAATCATTGTCCATAGGATTAGGTGCTTACTGGAAATTGAGGGTATTTTAGAAGGAGGATTTCTTTTTAACCGACTTCAAAAAAGGAGGTTCTGTATTCGTCCCGTATGTATGTATGTATGTATGTATGTATGTATGTAGGTAAGTATGTATGTATGTATGTATGTTTGTATGTCCGCGATTTTCTCAAAAACTACTGATTCGATTTAGATGGGGTTTTCACTAACGTAATCTACATACTTTCAGAAAGGTTTTAGTATATAATTCATTATGTAATCATTCCTATGTACAAAGTTATAGATAAGATATGCATAAATAGATATACATAAATAGATATGCAGATAAGCATATAATAGATATGCATAAATAGATATGCAGAAATAGAGAAGATATGCATAAATGTACACACTCCGTAGAAGATTATATAATAGATATATAATAGATATAGAGAATGATGAGATAGAGAATATATAATAGATATGCATAAATAGATATGCAGAAATAGAGAAGATATGCATAAATGTACACACTCCGTAGAAGATTTACTGTTGAACGAATTCGTGAAAGTAATCTAACACGGGATAAAGAACTAAAAAGGTAAAAATAAAAAACTTTTTTTAACAAAAAATAACCGACTTCAAAAATCCACTACAAAGAAAATAATAATTTTGGTTTCGGAAGTCGGTGGCAAAAAACAGGAAACAAAAACCAAAGCCACCGACTTCCGAAACCAAAATTATTATTTTCTTTTAATTATTCAACTAATTGAATTATGCTTTTGTGAACGGGGACATATAAATTAAGAATCAGAATTTTATTTCTAAATAAGAAAAAAAATGTCTTAATGCAATTTTAAAAGCAGACATGGCAACTGGAAACCATAAATCAAATGATTTATTTCACCATATTTTTCTAATAAGTTACATTTCTTCCGTCGTCAAACTTTCTTAGCCAGTAGATACTTCTACCTATCTATTGGGAATCATAAATGACTATTTTCCTTTATTACAAACGTGTCCTCAAGTTAGTGGTAACTTGAACTGCCTTTCTTATTACCAAAGAAAATAAAACCAGAACTTAGTGCGGAAGTTTCGCCAGTCATTCTTGCACCGCATCTTTGAACGACACCTCTGGGTCGCATTTTGTCCAGGTTTTATCTATCTTATTTATTTTATGTTGGTACGGGTGCATTTGTTACTTTCACTACACATTGTGTCTCTGCAAATATTATTTCACATAAATATCCACGAACATCAACAGCAAAAAAATACTCTATTCAATTACAAAATGTTTTATTACATTCGTTTCAAATTGACGCACTTTAGCGATATTCCTGAAAACTGTTCAAAATCACTGTTTATTTATTGTGTGACAAATATTGAACTAATTTTTAAAACAAATAGGCCGATGATCAAAATAAATCCGCTGTTATTGATGTCAAATATTCCTGGAAAACTGAACATTTTAAGCGGTGGGTTACTTTACTAACAGGGTTTGTGCGGCGAACCGGGTCACAGCAGTTTTTTAAATTCATAGATTTAAAAGAGAATCCGGTTCGATTCACACATTTGTTATCACTCCAATTTGGTTGGACATTTCGCTACGCGGCGTGTACACTGTCCCCCCGTATCCGTGCGCTGGATGAAAGCGGCAAATCTGTTGTAACATCGGCTTAACAGCTTGAACTTGACGCGTGGCGCAAGTTACGACCCAACTTTAAGTGTGTGTTTTACAGTAACGACCTCACTTACTAGCTTGCGCTGAAAAATTAAGCTGTCTAATGCCTTTTAAAATATTTTTCGGGATGTTTTTGATGCTTTACTTTTATTATTTGAATTGCACCGATATTTCAGAGACTAACAACATCATGTATGGAATTACAATAAATTATGATATGGTAAAATACTAATCTTACCTATACCCCATACCAATCAAACCAGAACATTCCTATTTTGATTCAATACCTACCGTTTTTCCTTTTTAAGGATTTATGACCAGTAATAACGACTTCCTTAATTAAAAAGCCAAGAAAACGATATCAACCGATTTATTTGAAAATACCAATAGGATCTACGAATTGTAATGTTAACTCATCCTTAAAAAAACTTCTACGCGTATCAGATCGCCAGCCGCTCTTTACTCGGCCCACGCCAGCTGGATAAAAGCACTCAGCACTAGCAGGCAAACCCGCGCGTCCACTCAAATTGCACTGTGCACCAACAACAAAACTTTGCCAGCGTCTCGGTGACAGCTAAACTATGTCCTAATCCGAAACGACATAAAACATAACTGGACAATACATTGCTGCTAATATTGCTGTGTGATGTCAATGTTACTGTGCGAACTAGGCAATGATTCATTTAGGTACATGTGTAATTATGGGTATCACTGCAACTCTACTGACTTAATTAGCACACAACACGCTCATATAATCATGTGATACCAATAGACATATTGTGTATCTACAATTTACTCACAATTTATAGGTACCTACTGATGGCGATTAAGATTTTTTGGATAGGTATGTAATGTATCAGATACAAATCGGAGTATCAATTTAAGTTTAACTAAAAACTCCGTCAAGGTCATATCATAAAACATAAGAAATAACATAAAACCTGCCACGACTAATTGCCGTAACTTTATTTATAAATTGTTTGATTATCCAGCCTGAAGCACGTAGGAACATGTACCATATTTTACAGAACTTCAAAAGCAACAACTGCTTTTCAAACTGAGTTTAAAGATAATATGTATAAACGAAATGTATCTCAACCTATTTCTTGACAAGGAAATGATAGGTCTTATCTTTACGCACAGGTTTCAAAAGACAAATTAAGGAAACGCGAGTTATTTACACCATTAAATAACTAGTTCCCTCTCAGTTGTTCCTTGTTCAAGATACGAACAATCTATAGGGCTCAGGTGCTCGATCGATTTGAAATGGACAACACCAGTCAATGATTACAAATGTAGAATACCACTGCCCACGCGATTGACTAGGCTAAACTATTCTTGTTGCCTTCAAATCACTGTTGCACTATTTGCATGGCCAAACCAGCAACTCAATTGTCTGTACTACCTATAATTTGGGACTTGACTGAATCAGTAGTATCAATCTTTCCTTTATAATGAAACTTCTTTTCATTTGATCATAAAATCACTCCAATTCAAAATTTAGATTTCATTTCAAATAAAATTCCATAAATACCTATCAAATGTGATTTTTACTGCACCGTCGAATTTATTAGAGTATTACCTCGTTCTAAACTCCAATATATAATAATGAAGAAATCTCAAACTTTTTGATCGGAGGAGGTAATTCGCAATGATTGGGATCTATACAATTTCACAGTGAGTGAACGCAAATTTCCTTTAAAATTTCTTTGTAACCGTTCCTCGGTCCAGACTTTTATAGTCATCTAGTGTCGCCGGGGCTGCCAACACGGCCCTTATCTTCGGATTTGTGAGGAAACGAGACATAAAGCCCGCCTGAACGGAGCTCGGAATAAGGATTTTGGTGACACACACAGATTCCTTGTATAGATTGCGTATCAATGGAAACGTCCACCGTCCACATCTTGAGCGAATAAAGTTTTCGAACAGATTATGGTTGATTTTATTTATTTTATTAAGAACCTCATGGTTCTGTGGAAGACAGAAAAGTCTTTATTTTAAATTCCTAAAGCGTCAGTGGTTTCTTTTAACATTTATCCACGTTGATTTCAACATACATCTTTGATTTAATAATAAAATATCCATCGAAGTAAGTAAATAGGTACTTTTGAATTTAAGCGGATCGATGAATACACTGACCCAGAGAAATGGCCAAATTGAATTCTTCTTGAACTACTAAGTACCGAAGGCAAGGAATTTAGGCTTACCAACCTTTTTGTAACTACGAAACATCAAAATTATGTCCGAAATGGTCGTACCAGAAATAAAAAGATACGTAACATTTTACTCCTGATCATACATGTTAGTCTCCAAAAATCTTAACGATTGCCCCTTATGGAGTTCCATGAATAACAAGACTCGGACGTTGAAGATTTGATATGAATTTCAGATGAACTTAGCCTTGTCGAACAAAGGAATTAAATATTAATAAAGTATCTCACATGCGTTCTCGAGGTCGAGGAAAAAATATTAGCCGAAGGTGTCAGACAGTTTATAATGATTTATGAACATATAATTTATGTCTCATATAACATGCCTAATGCAGGCCTGGTTTATTTATTCTGTAACTTGTATATCTTTTTCCTATAAAATGCTAATCCAGTGCCATTTACCTATATAGGAATTCAATAAAAACTGAGTCTTTTCAGGTTCTCAAGTCATTGTGGCATTTAACAAAGCAAAGAGAAATGTAAGTTAATGACACCAATACATCAACACAAACCTACCTATTTATAAATTCCTTTAATTGTGATATAAAAGACAATAATCACGACGCAAATTCGGAAGCGCTACCTCACAATTCTCGCATGAATATGGAATAACATCGGTGCTAAGTTAATATGTATGAATGTAACTTGTTAACTCGCACCAGCCCCGCCAGATGGCATCGAGTCCCCCAAATGTCCCAACCTCACTCCACTTTATAATTCAAAGATTTGCTCGCGACGAATAAAGGCGTCTTCGCTAAATTATTCATGCTTAGACACTACGTGCACTTGTCTGCAAGAGTTTTAATGTTTCTTACCAACATTTTTATTGAAGACACAGTGAAGACTGCATTTTGGTGAACTTTGTAGCTTCTAATTTAAAAGTGGATGCCGTCAAACTTTTACACAAGTACGAGAGGAAAAGTAGCAAAAGTAAAACCTACGCTGGGAACTGGCAGATGTAGGTAGATACTGAGAGGATTAATATATATTAAATGAAGTCAATAGGTAAATAAATTCTGCTAATCAGAGTTTACACGTAGCAAAGAATTAAAACAACGATAAAAGCTGAACCGTTACCGTTGCATGTTATATGAATACTTACAGCAAGCTCTGAAAAGAAAATCCATTCTTTTATGAACACTAAAGTAAATGTAGAACATTAAAGTAGAATTAACTACTCTAGCGTTATTAATTCCATCATAATTTTCTCCCCCACTGTTACCTTTTCTGCTCTGTTTTACGGCGGAAGCATTACTGCAGTCTGCTACGAATATAAAAACAACACTCGTTGATAAATTGCAATTCTATTCTTTTTCGAAAAAACATGGGACCGCAAAGGCATTCATACATATTCAAGAACACAATCAAGCACTCGTATAATTTATTGGCAACAATACTTTCCTTCTGTTACGTGACAATATGTTGGTGTTCAATATCGAATCGGTCCCGTGTAGGCGTCGTTTCCCTAAAAAGGAGCGATGTTACATCGACGAACGATAAATCAGATGCCTATTGTTGGAGGAAAGTCGCAAATCGTAAGCAAAGTCTCGTCTGAATATTGTAAGACCGCTCTTTTGGAGTCGCCCCTCAATAAAATCTCACAAATAAAATCGTATTTAGAGATGAAGCTTGTGCAATGGCATACATTCATTATTTGATTATAATGGAACAGTTTGCAATGTTATGATAAGATTTCTTTGTGGTAATGCTATAATAAACTTTTTTTCTGGCCATATGCATGATTCTTTTTCACAAAATTAGAGGAACATAGATAAGAGGAACATAGATAATTATCACCTAAAAGCCTTTTTCCACAAAAATATCCCAAGTCCTTACTAACAAATTACGATCATGTGTGCCAAATACGAACTTAAACATATTAAATAAAATCACGGAATGTAAAATTCAAGGAGACAAGACAAGACGCCAATATAAAACGCTGCGACTAGGTACTTCAATTGGTGAGATGTGCGCGCTGGATTTTCTGTGCCTAGCGTACAATAGGACTCCTAATATCGAAACTGATAGAATTTTATTCATAGGGAAATGAAAAATTTCCTACCATGCTGATAGGTACCTAGTACTCATAAAAATCAAATAAATACGTGTAGTATAGAATCAAATTAATAAAACAGTGCCAGACTCTTTCAGAACACTACTAATTTTTCCATTATTTACTCCAAAAGCAGAACGTGCAGGCTGCAGGGAATATAAAAAAAGTTTCCAACGAACGTAGCGTTCATCATGTCCTTGACGAGTTCTCTGCGTTGAACTTATGCGAATATTTAGTCGTATAAAGCCTGATAGACTGTAATACCTACAACCAGTGGTAAACGATCGTAAAACTACAGTTTTCCGAAGAACTCGAAACAATAGAATGTGACAAAAGCCGAACCTAACGCAATTTATATCCGCACCATTACAAAATCTGATACTATTATTCACTAACTCATAATGTAACGGAAAATTTTTGGACCAAAACCAGTTGGCCTTTCCCACGATCTTCGAATCGCATCAGGACCTCAAAAACGTAAACGGTAAGAAGAAAACAATGCCATATCGACGGTATCGCAGCATTTAGTAATAGTATCCCTATAAGATCTATCGGGCCCGATGGCGCGGATGGCGGGCGATGCAATGTGCCTTGGTTGCCTGATGTTATTTGCAGGCGTACCCTGTCAAATTGTAACGCTTTTATTTATTACATGTAAGTATTTCCGCGGTTTTAAACCTAAGATTGTTTTGGATGTATTGGGGAACGATACCTTCTTATAAAGTTAGACCATTTCTTTTTTACTACCGACCATTTTACCCAGGATTTTTAGAGAGTAATGTTTATTATTTAGTAAATTGAGTATATTCGATAGTTTTAATAATACTACAGCAATAATATCTGAAGTCAGGTACTTACCTACAAAAAAAACACAATGAACTTAGACCATTTAGATCTAAGACAATGCTATGTAAAATCACGTAATACCTACACAATGATGATGTTTCAATGTCTAGCTAAAATTAACAAATAACACCTACAAATTACACCTAAGTATACAGGGTGGCAGGTTACACGGGGAAATATTTAAAGGGGTCATTGCACTCATCATTATGAACAACTTTCACTATGGGACCAACCCTGAAATCGCGAAAAAAAAATCTGCTGTTCCATACATTTTGTTGAGTTATGTGAACATAAATGTATGGAACAGCTGATTTTTTTTTCGCAATTTCCGGGTTGGTCCCATAGTAAAAGTTGTGTATAATGATGAGTACAATGACCCCTTTAAATATTTCCACTGTCTAACCTGCCACCCTGTATAAAAAAAATTCACACAAGCTTACTGTATACTTTAATAAAAAATATATGCTCATGAAAATACGAGAGGGCAAAAATATTGAACGCACAACGCAATATAGCATCCATAATGATATTTGTACCAATGCGGACTATCAAATTGTAACAGATTGCTTATTTATTACATTTATTATTGTACCGCTCACACTTCCTTGCGATTTGTTACCGGAGTCATGGGGACTTCAAATGTTACACGTGTAGGTCTTCCTTGACAGAATTTTATACAGATTGATCTGATTTGTCACAATTTTCGGTTATATTTATATGATTATTCTTCATATGCATTATCTATTTAGGATTCCTATTACAGTAGATAAATTTATGTTTCTACATTTCAAAGAAGTGTCTTTTCAACATCCAATTCAAGATAGACAGAGCCAGATTCCATTACATTCGTTAAATTAAATTTTTGAAGCCTTCCTTTTTAAAACATGCTTCAGGAAAACCTCTGAGTAACGTGACGTCATCCCATAAAGGTCCTGTTCACACTTGCACGCGGAGCACGCCGCCGCGCCGCGCGCAAGTTCGTGAATAAATTCGAGCAATTCCCGACCTGCCTTTTACGAGCTGAATGAAGTATGAACTCAGTACGTGCAAAGCTTCGCTTTACTACGCAGAAAATAAAAAAATCTAATGAACCCAACTTTATTGCTGTTAATAAAACGTAACGAAAGTAGTTCGCGCCGACGCCACTAAAGGTTACACCTCATAGTTGCTCGATTTGTTACAAAATTGGCCTTAGTCTACCATCAGACGGATAACGAGTAATTTTATGTGTCGTCCAGGTCACTTTCTTTTAGTACTGTCATAGAAGATCATACATTTAGGACATAAAGTTTATCTCTAGAATGAGATTTATGTATAAAATATACTGATACGCGTCTTTTCTCACTCCCTTATGAGTGCCATAAATTATGAATAGCTTCTTAAATAAATTATTGTGGTGATAAAATCTTTATTCTCAAATATTTTGTTTTAAAATGCGATGATTTATGCTTCGGCGCAAAATACACATACATACCTACTCTTAACTAGCCGACCTCTCCTTGACAATTTAAAAGTGTCTATAAATAAAACTTTTACCATTGACTTAAAATGCACCTACTACAATAACCTACCTGAAAATGTAACTATATCATTTCAGGTTTCCGTTTGCAAAATGGGCTGAAATTGGAACGTGCAGGTGCAATTTCAGAAAAAAAAAAAAAAATCTACACGCTTTCGCTCTCAGATAGTAATATAAACTCTCATATTCCACTGTTCTTACTAAGAAACAACTCTTTACAAACAAACAAATAAAAACCTTTTGGAACAATCAAATGAAAGCCAGCCGACTCATATCACCACACAAACATAGCGTGCATACTCGACTTCGCTTATTAATTCCACTCACGTACCGCTACGGATTATATTTACTCATTAACTAAATTGTTCGACTGATCGTTTTAATTTTTGTATTCCCATTTAATTTTGTCGCGTTTTGCTATCTGGATAAGCTGTTTTAATCTGGTCCTGGTCGTTTAATTTATTATAACTTGTGTCGGAAAGTATTGGTATTACGTAGCAGAGATAAAAGTACAATTAATTTGCAATGTGTTATCTTTTGAGATAATAAACGTAAGTAGAATTAAATGGGCTGCCTATACCCGCGCAGATGGCAGTTTAAGATGTTAATATTTGTAATTAATTCGTTTTTTATAGATAGTTATACATTTACCTACTACATTAAGTACCTACTACCTATAAAAGGACATACATATTTGTAAAAAATCTATCTAGATTTTGTACAATGACTCCTTCCTTTTGCCAGAATGTTTTAAACGACAGTCCGAAAAAGGATTGCTTAATTTTATACCTACGTTTCAAATGTGATGATTTTTCCTTGGCTGCATCTCTGGGTTGATATGAAGCTTACATAGGTAGGTACAAAGGAAAAACCGGGTCCAGAATGTAATAGGTTCGATTTTTTTTTTTCATTCTTAACTTCCCTTGCAAGACATCGTCAGGGCTCCGAGGGCGATAAGGAGCTTCCAATACGAGTCCTGTTTTTCTGTGGGTAGTCCCCATTTGTATTTTAAGAATACAATATTTACTTATTTCCCGAAGACAGCCGTTATGACTTATAAATAGGTACCTACTTTCAGTAAGACACTGCCTGAACAGATGTTATTCTGTTAAGCTAACTAGATTATGTACCTAATGATTTGGAAGAAATTAGATATATGTCTATGAAAACTTAGATAACCTTACTACTGGTTAAAGCCCAAAGTCCGGTAAATATGACATAAAGTTCCGAGCGCCTCCGACAATCTTGTTTTTTGGCAATTTCCATAAATCGCTGAACTAGTGAAGAAAAGTTATTCGTTGTCAACACGAGGTACAATCACGGACATAAATCAGCAACAACATTAACATCCTGTATCGTTCTTTGTTTTGTGAAAACACGGCATTTATTTTGCTTTACCTTGCCAAAGTCTATTTTTAAAGCAACGTTGTTCAAAACGATCCTTTGAAAAACAATTTCCGTTGGCCCGGCTGGGTCCGGGTACGCTGTACAAGGAACAAGATAGATAGCCATATAAATCTCCCATGTGTCTAATTGACGGGTACCTACCGAGTGAGGCCACCCCGTCCTGGCCAGACTTGTAGAACTGATTCACTTACCTCATTTAGAAAAAGTGTTGTAAGTAATGTTACTGTCTTTGTTTCCACCTTAACTATTTAGTTCAGACGCGGAAAGTTTCTACGTTTCTCCGTGAAATTGCGAGATTAGTGCGGTCAGCTTGTAAGGTGAGGTCCAGTCGATCGAAGACGTGGTTTTCATGCGTACCTACATGAGTTAGGCGTGCTTTGGTTTACCTGTTCAGAAATAAATAACAGTTCATATAATATACAATTAATGTCAATAATTTAAGCTACGCGTATGACATGGTGCTGCTGGATCCAACGGCCGGCTCAATCAGAGAGATGCTAAATGTCTGTGAAAGGTATGCGGCAACGTCCTCACCGGACACGGATGTTTCGGGAGGTACCTGCACATCATCGGGTGGGAGGAAACGTCCGGGTATCATCACTGCGTTGATCGCCACGAGGACACGGTGGAGCACACGGTGGGGGCCTGCCCTGCATGGGCGGAGCACCGCCGTGTCCTCGTAGAGGCGATCGGCAGCGGCGGCGACCTCTCCCGCCCGGTCCTGGTTCAAGCCATGGTCCGGGGCGAGGGGGAGTGGGAGGCAGTCGCCTCCTTCTGCGAAGCAGTCATGCTAGTGAAGGAGGCGGCGGGACGGGAGAGGGAGAGATTCTCCCGTCCAAGCCGCCGGGGTAGACGCTCCGGGCGTCGGGAGCCGCGTGACGACTCCCGGCCACCGTAAGCGCGGGCCTGCGGACGGTGAGTAATGGGTAGCTCACCGTCCGATCAGGACCAGGCCCGTGCCGAACGGCGCGTACGTGTTCCACGCGCGCCTCAAAGAGATGTCAGCATCAAAGAGGGGGCCCACTAGGGCCCAAGCCTGCCGGGAAAGCGGGATTGTCCGAAAGGGATACCGCTGACCCGGACAAAAGGGCTAAGGAAGGAACACGGGTGGGTTTTAGTCAGTAAGAGTCTGACACTCCCTTCCGCTCCGCCCAGAGTGGGAGGAGTCATTTGATGATTTCCGATCCTCAAAAAAAAAAAAGAAATGCGGCAACCCACGGCCTGGTATACAATGTTAAAAAAAGTGAATATCTGATCTTTGCTGCCCCCGGAAAGCATTCAAATTATGAGCCTTCAATATCCCTCAATGGACTACCTCTAAAAAGGGTCACCCAATTTAAATACTTGGGTCACTATGTTACCGAGGACCTCGGGGATCAGGTAGACATTGAGCGTGAACGCAGTGCACTAGCAGCCAGATGCAACATGTTGGCTCACACATTTGCTCGTTATAGTAAAGAGGTCAAAATACTATTGCCAAACGTTCTACACGGGCGGGTAGTTTGTGGGTCAACTGTACGCGGAGGGCTCTAGATGCCCTGCGTGTGCAATATAATAATGGATTCAGGGTGCTGTTGAGGCTGCCCCGATTCTGCAGCGCGTCGAGTATGTTTGCTGTAGCACGAACCGACGCGACGATTTCTATGCCATAATTAGGAAAAAGACAGCATCCTTATTAAGCAGAACGCAGGCTAGCACCAACAGCATTTTGAAAACCCAAGCCGAAAAACATGTTGCACCAATGTTAAGGCACTCAGTTCGGTTGCTCGTGCGGCAGGAATGAATAACTGAATGTATGATTAATAAATGAAGTAAATACCTATTTTATATGTTAAGCTTATTAACCCTTAGTTGATAAGTTTTTTTTACTAACCATTGGACCTATGTTGTCAAATTATTTAACGAATAAATAAAATAAAAAACTTGAGAGGTGTCAAGGGACACCCGGATGGAACGAAGTTCCTTTCGATTAATTATTGAATAATTATTTTTTATTATTTATTATGTAAAAAAAAATATGTACAAAAACACACACACACACACACTCACGCCGCACGGCTTAATAGCTTACTATAGCAAAAGGTGTCGTTACAATTTTTCGTCTTAATTTTTTCCGTCTAGCACCCTTTCGTAACGCGCGATAAGGAACTTCGTTCCAATAAGTCTAGGTACGTGTTTTATTCATACATACTTACTATGAAAATATTAGTTTGTAGGTAGGTGAGTACATTAAGTATTTTGTTTAGTATTTCACTTTACGTGTTTTTATGTTGATGTATTTTTCTGATAAACTTAAATTTTCTTTACGTTACACAACAACAAATTTCTTAATATTTTATTAGTAAACTTTAGTAATACCTATTTGCCAACATTGTAAATTTTCTCTATTTTCTTAAAAAACTTACGAAAAAAATAACAAACGATCAAGCTTAGTCATGATTACTTAATAAGATTTTTTCTTGGAGGTTCAAATAGCAACGTGTATGTAGAAGCTCTTAGCCGGAGATCACATTAAATATTCTCGGGCCAAGTTTATGTGGCTACTCCCAAAAATCCTTCGTAAGAAACTTATTTATTTGTACGTTCACCTCACTTAACCTTGTTGCTTAAATCACCACGCTAGGTAATGAGATGGCTCTTATTTAGTGGGTCCTCGCTAAGAAATATCGTGCAATACAACTTTACTTAATTGTAGGTATTGCTGTTTTCCAAGTACCTACAATGAGATGGCGTACGCCATAATCTTAACCTCCTAATAATAAAGTTTTTTTATGAACCAATTAGCTTACTTCGAACACTTAGGCGGCCATGCGTAGAATTAATTGTCGTTGATTGCAAATCTCATCAGTAACGTTTCTGAGGCAATGCATTACTGTGGGAGCTTGCCATGAGAGAGTTTGCCATTTAATCATCGTAAAAGGGACATAAATCCCAATTACACGGCTTATTATTTCGAAAAAGGCTCAGAAAGTCGCGATGTGACGGAGTCCGAGGCAGGACAATACGGTACCGCTGAAATATTAGCTCGGGGACCAATGCGATGCCAAACGAAGATCTAGTCAGCCTTAGCAACAATTTAGTACTAAGACTATGTCGTTTTATTTCAGACATTGTCCATCTCTCAATGAGGAGCAAAGAGTAAAGTTTTTCTTATTAAAATCTTTGTAAACTGGCTTTACAAAATGTGCTTCTTTTTTATCGATTTTCGGTTCTATTGTTTCTTAAGGAATCATGTTTACTCTGCTCTTGGATAAAGTTCCCCTTTCTTTGTTTCTCCTCAGCATTTCAACACAAACACTCAATGTCACCCTATGGATACATAAAGAATGTCCAGAAAAAAGAATAACTATCCGAATAAAATGTTCGAGGTCCAAGAAACCGCACTGATTGAACAAAGGGGTCCCGCGAGACTGAATTATCGTCACGTACTCCTGCCACCCTACTTCGTTAGTTCGCCTGATGACGTATGCCGAAACATCCCCCATATATTTGCAATTCCATTCACAAACTGGTACGATCATCATACATTTATTTGGTGAAGCGTTTTATCTGCGAGTCACGAAAGATGATGTTGACGGAGAAGCTCCGCCTAAAATTGGATTAAGACGTATTTGGTCTGGTTGTTTGGAGAAATGTTCTGCAAGTGTAAGACTTTATAAATCTGCTTTCAAGTAAAAAAAAACGCATTCAAATCGGTTCACCCGTTCAAGAGCTACGGTGCCACAGACAGACAGACAGACACACATAGCGGTCAAACTTATAACACCCCTCTTTTTGGGTCGGGGGTTCCTAAAAAAAATCTTTTTCGCCGTACATGTGTCGTGTAAGTATCAGATGATTGAGTAATGTCGACGTAAAAGGCAGTATTCAATTGGGATACGAGATTGTGGCGCCCTTGGCTCAAAAGCTGTTACATGAGATTTCTGTAAATGAATCGCTGCTGAAATCACGATTTTACTGCTCATTGTTAAGTTACTCTTGACTGTTGCAGAGAGTACGATTGAAAATATTAAAATTCTCAGCTATGTACACACGGCTACACATCAAGCTATACATTCCCAGTTTACACTGACCTCTCACTGTAAGGAAATCCTATACAATGCGAGATCAGCTTATACTGGAAATGTATAGCTTGATCTGTAGCCGTGCGTACGTACCTACCTATTTGGATTTCTCAGTATTATGATGGTCAGTTTTAACTCTAATTATACTCGTATATTTTCTTATTTAGTCCGGCTTTAGATTTACAGTTGCTATTACACACACGACGCGGCGAGATAAAAAGTTTAGTACCTAGCCCAAAACAACATCCAACATAATAGATTATTGAAGCTAAAAGTACAGATAGGTATACCTACCTAAATCACATCGTATAATACGTCACTTTGGTAAAACTGTGGTCCTTGTAACAAACTCGCCGGATATGACCAGGAAATTAAGCTCATTTCGAATCTCCTTTTTTTTCGTCAACATCCTTTAATATTATCCAGGACTTACTCTTCTCTGAACCGACTCTACAAGCTATTTTTTTCTGCATACAGTACCGTACCTACAGTACAATCAGCGACAATGGCCGGATAGTTATTTTTATTATTGCGACAGGAGTTTTTTTAATCATAAAGGTAAATTCCAACGCCGCCGCCGGCGACAACGACACATCGCAGCTGCAGCGGTTGTCGCGGACTGTAAGCGACACTAGTGGTTCTTATACACTTTTATGGGATTGTATGAAGGTACATTTTAAGCACGGCGAAACTGTCGCCTGTCGCCCTGAGTATACATAATTATATGTGTTTTGTGCCGCTGCCGCTGCTGTCTACAGCCGCGATCGGTCGCTGTCGCCGATATTTAAATTGTTAATTAATTGTACACAAAAATATGTCGCTGACCGTTCCTACTTGCTATGTAATTAGGCAGTGTTCTCCGATAGGATAAGCAATCGAATTATGTAATCGAATAGTATTGACAAAAATCGATTACGATAAGTGCGGCTGCTGTGCGTGAGGCCCCGTTATTTGAAATGTCCATAAGTAAAAGACAATGGCCATTCTATGAGATCAAACCTTCATTGATAAGGTAGGTATATAACAGTGTACCTAACCTCTTAATTCTTTTGAAATAATGAAATAATCTTTCAAATTTCATCTGTGCTTAAATATAAAAATATGTACAATAGCATACAATTTCACATTTACGTTGATTCCTGTTACTTGGCTAAGTAATTAATTAATCAATATCACATGAAGCCCCAAAAATTAACTCAACATTTTCAAATATCCATAATGACTTCTTTTAATTACCTTCCGCAATGCATAAACTGTTCGTTGCTAATTAAAACACAGCTATATTAATTAGAAACCCTTTTGGAAAATATAATTACTTATTTTAACAGCGTCGGCTGCCTAAACGTAATACAGGAAACGCGTCTAAAGAAAATTCCCGCGGGAATTGAATAAAAACGCGCGGTTTACGTTAAAATAAAGTATTATTCGCCTAATTAGGGAGTTTTTATTATGAAATGTTTGTCGTACAGCCTTTGTGGGGAACTACAATGCACTGGGAATTGCATTTGATCATTTCTGTGTTCTCTTATTAAGAAATGTATACAGAAGAGGACAATTGCAACGATAACGAATGAGAGGGGAGAGGAAGGAGCTTTGTGCAATCAGCGCGTTTTATTCGCCGTCGACGTGCCGGAGACTCTTCGCTGAGGGTAATTGTGATAACATGATGTCGACTCTCCGAAACGTGTCTGCAATCGCGATCATCATTTGCACGTTTGGAAATCTGAAAATCTTCGTAGCTATCGGCACCTACATAGGTGCGGCCTGTTTAAGTCACCTATCCTACATAGGTACATATATATATGCATGGAATTAGCATTCGTTTACGTTGGACGTTACGTTGTATAACCCTTTTTAATTAATCCATATCCAGATCCGTCGAGTTATCACTGCTTTAATTAAGCAAACATTTTAACGTTAACTATAGATAGTATAACAGCATTATCAATATAAAATACGAATTTTGCTAACATAAAATCACTGTTAAACGGCTCTAAACGTGCATTTGGTGTGTTTTGGTGCCAAAGATAACACAAACAGCCTGCACAAATACTTGCTTTACGCATACTAATGTATCCCAAGCGGTTATCGGCTAGCCAATGTCCTATATTATATAAATTCGATAAGTTTTACTATAATACCGATAGTAAATCGAGAGATATATGATTGGTTTGTGCGAATATATGGCCCAATAAAGAAGTGTATTGCATATCTCGTTGTCGAGACTACTGTTTTCGAAAAGGAGGTTAATAAGTTAAAAGCAGTCGATGTTCCTTAAACCAAATAATCCCTAAGTGGCATAATAGAAGTCCATTCTCTATTTAAATGTATGAGAACGTAGTAAATGAGTATAGAGGAAGGTTGCTATGAATGGACCTCCTAACTTTATGACCTCATATCTCAAAAAGTTTAAGTGATAAAATAAAAGCAGTTTATTATTTTTATTTCGTAGGACCTCTATTTGTAATATTCAAACGCACAAACAATTCAGGCTTGTACTTTTTAAAATAAACGAAAACAACTAAATCTTGGGTTGTTGCCTTCTTTGGACCATAGGCACCTTCATTGAACCACCAGGTTGCCATCAATGGACTTAGAGAAATTTGTTCTGGAGGTCTAATCGAGGCAACAAATTATTATAATTATCAAAATTATAAAATTATGACATAGGTACCTACAAAGAGAGACAAATAATAGACATATGGCAAGCAAACAAAATATAGTTAGATTAAGGCTACTTAGTAATTAAATTTTACATTTTACCGTCTCCAAGGTTGCATCTATTTCTGTACCAAAATTCATAAGTTCTGGGTTCAGTAGTTTAGCTGTGAAATCGTAACAAACAAATAAACAAACAGAGCTACTTTCGCATTTATAATATTATTAGTATGGATTTGTTAAACTACTCGGGACCTATTCCTATAATTATGACTTACAAAATTACAATATAAAGTTGCCATGATTGGACCGGTCCAACGGTGGAACTCTCTTCAGGTTCAATGATGGCAACAAGGTACTCGTAAAGAAAAAACGTCTTAAATATACAATGGTCATGATTAGACAAAATTAAATTACACTCATGGAATCACAATTAAATTGTCTATTCTTTCATAATAGTGCACGAATAAATACAATGAGAATTACGTTAACTTGTCCCGAGTGAAATTATAAGATTTTGACCGCCGCAAACACAAGCACACTTGTCACTCTTCGTCACGTGCTTCAGCGTCACTGAGGTAAAAGGGGGGTGCAACTGAGTCGCCACGGACCCGTTTCGACTAGTTTTGGTGTGGCTAGCTAGCACAGTTTTGGAAATACCGTGGTGGTCCAATGAAAACACTAGTCCAATGATCGCAACCTTCCCCTACTTATATTCTATAGATAAGTATGGAAGTAGGTATTCTGCACTACAAATCATTCAACTCAAAACTGAATAGAATGACAGCCAAATAATTAATTTAACCTGCAATAGTCGAGGAATGGAGTGAAGTAGTTAAAAACATCGTTAAGCACATTGTCGGAGGCGTTTAAGTCGGCTGAAGTGAAAGTTTTCACGTTACGAATACTTGAAAAGTCCATTACACGGTTGACGGCGTCGACGTCGACCTTACGACGCCAAGTTGTTTGTAATTACACAGACATAGCCCCGAGATTTCATTTAAACTTCGTGACAGCACCCGCCGTTGACAGCTCTTTCTGCAATTGTTAACTTCTTAGAAAAATATTATCCGAACTACGGACTCGGGCGCTCCGGCGGGCGCTCCGGCGGGCGCTCGGGCGCGGCGCACCGGAGTTGACGCGGCTACCGGCTACTTTATAACTGCTATTTGCGGTAACCAAGACTTTGATTAAGAAGTGTCTCTTTTGCAGTGAAATATTTCTTTAAACCATTTCCGGTCTTTGCTTTATGTTTTGATTAGCTTGGGTTTCATTAAACTTTTAACGACAAGATGGCAAGACGTTTTAAAATAGAAACTGAATATAAATTGTTGGAAATAGACTCATAAAGTCATACGATGACTTAACGATTATTACAATCTAGGTACTAAACATCATTAAGCTAACATAACACATGTTCAACGATAAGAATATGTTTACTGATTTTCTTTATTCTAACTCCATCATTTTCCTCACGAGGCACTCTAACAGTTACAAACTCAATAAACATTGGCAAATTCGTTCTCCTTGTCGCTACTGTCGCCAGTGTCAGCACAGCTCTACGCGACACTCGACAGTAAGCGGATTGGCATGCCTACATAGTTGTGTAGTGAATTAATAAGTTAGCAGTTCATGCATATTAAGGCTGTAGACAACCGCGGCTCTCCATATTCATATTATACATGCATACTGTACAGTTTCAGACAACTAAACACCTTGAGAACGTTCAGGTGGGAAAATTTTAATGGAGTAGGTACCTATCTCGATATTGTGCAAATCTTCTAATACGATTGTCGTTATAAATGTAATATGAATTGCAGAGCATACCTACCCACATGTATAATTTTCTAAGTAGGTAATTAACCCTCTATAGCATATTGTAGACTGTAGGTAACATACCATAACAACGCCTCGAAATTTAACAGAATTAATTTCTTATTGTAATCGCGCATTGTATCTCGTAGTCTACACTCCGAAATAACAAATAAATACCAAAAATTACAACTAGATGACGCTACTTGTTACAAATTGAGATTTGCGTTTCGACATTCGGTATTTACGAAAAGTGGCGATTGACCGTGATTTAAAAAAATAATAAAAAAATGTTCTGCTTGTTTCTTGTATATTATCTTGATCAATTGGAGAGGTGAGTGTTTGAACTTTATTATGTAACGTTATTTTTGAATACTTGTCATGTTTGACTATGTTTTTGTTGGTAAATAATTATTGTTACCCGTAGGCTACATCAGGCAAAAAGCGTAAAATTTTGTTTAATTCCTATTATGCTGATTATTGTTTATTTTGGTTCCAGGATGTCTCGTAAGTAGCCCCTTGGTGACAAAGACCTTTGTTTTGCACTAAATTATGATATAGATAGTGAAGATGGCGTCGATTTTGATTTTGTCAGCAGTTTTTCCTCTGGAAGTTGCTGTGACCCTTTGAAAAATGGATAAAAACTTAGTTTATCTAGTCGGCGGTAGCTTGAGAGCGATTCAAACCAAAAATCATAAACGACCTGCTCATCATGTGCCTCCAAAAGCAGTCCAGCAAGACCAAATTGGGCACTGAGCGCAATGGTCTGATAAGAAAATCAGATGCAAGTTTCCAAATTGTGTTGGAATTACCCCTAACGTATGTGAAAAATGCGGGGTAGCCTTATGCTACACGAAAAACAAGAATTGCGTTAGAAACTTCAATTTTTCGTAACATTTTATTGTGCTGCTGTACTATTAATATTTTGACCACTTACCCCAGTGTTGCCTAAAAGCAACACTCCCTATTTTTGTAATTTTGTTTCCAAATAATTAAAAAAATAAAAAATCCAGAAATACGTGTATTTAATTTTTTTGATATCATCTCCAATCCAAAAAATCAATTAAATCCGAGTTCATGAGTGATAGAGGGTTAATAGAAGGAGTATTTTATTTACTTACTTCAAAATATTGTTGTATGGAGCATAGGTATTCAATTACTGATCCTAAAACATGATAATATCTAAAATTCAAGTTTTCTTTAAATTAATAAGGCAAGTCTACTTATAGTTTTTGTTAAACCGTGTCTGTCTATAGAGAGAGATACATAATCTGGGAAAATTCATACAATTAAACAACAAGTAACTTTTTTTAAAACCTAGGTAGACATCATCTTTTAAAAGAGGCCTACCTTGATGTAAATACGAGCTATGAATGGTGATATTTATGATCTAAATTGGTACTATTCTATTTTCATAAACTCGTTCAAGTACCTATATCGAACTCATAACACATTTTGCTCATCCCCATTCTAATAGGCATTCTATAAATTGTAATCCCACGTCGTAACTCCACACGCCCGCGTCGGTAACTTCCTTAACGTAGGATTATACCTAACTACAATAATATTCAAAGAGGTGTAATAAACACCAACTACTTTTATGGTGCAAAAATGTAAGAATGGGACAGGAGATAGAGCTACTTCGAAGCAAGAAGGACGAATCATAAGTAGTAAGGTACCTATGTAAAGTTAATAATAAATTATACTGAAATTAAAAAATAGGCTAGAGTTTTATATTTTTATCATTTTCTGCTCATATCTGTTGCTTTTGCGCAGCAAATAAATTACGACACGGCTCTACCCCACCCACTCTCCCAGCGACTAACCAAATGATTTATTTTCTAAAATGACGCTTAGGAAAAACCACCAATCCGAATTCTAGCCAAAAAAACTACGAGTTCCTACATATTTTACCTGCAACGTAGATGGATCACTCAAAAATTGGTTCCAATTAAAATTCGTACGGTTTGAGTGGCGTACCCGCTTCGGCGGGCGCGGGCGGCGAAAACATCACCATAACCAACCTAGCTTGCTGCAAACCTCTTCGCGAACGTAGAGCATTTTATTTGCGCATTTTTCTATTGTATTTTAAGTTCTAGGTACTTCTTGAAATTCAAAAGTGCCTGTAAATGGTCTAATTGAAATGGGTAAATGTTTTGACTTAGACTTGATTTTGAAAGATAGTTTCAGTGATAATTTAAACATAGTAAGTAGGTACACAAAATAGCTTGTATTGGATACTTCGTGTTTAAATTGGATGAATTCAAAAGAATTCATTCAATTTAAACACGAAGCAGCAGTCCAGCAGTCCAGCAGTGGAATTGGCTTACTACCAAATACACAGTTATTTTCAGAATGTTTCCTGATAATAAAAAATAAAAGAAAATACCTAATACGGTATGCCTCTACTTCTATTTACACCAATCTCGGTATCTGACAAAATAACAAAGCTTCGTGATATTCTGACAACAGGCATACTAAAATAATCCGACAAACAACATTATTATTGTTCGTAAATATATTGTTGATAGAATGATAGTATGTTACTATGTACTGACTTCCACAGATATCCTAATAAAGAAAATATAAATAACACGACATTTTCCTCCTAAACATTATTTATTTACTTTCGATAGGTAAGTATACCCCTCGAAGTACCTACTCGATATAAAAAAATATTTCAGTTTTTTCTTCATAATTCATGAATTAAGTAACTACGGCCTTCTTAATTCTTTCCTAAGGTTCCGAATTCAAATAACCATCATTATAATGATTTATGAAATCGCGTCCTAATTAGGACAGTCGACGTCTCTCAACTGAGCTCTACAGGGAGTATAGAAAATGAACGAACAAAGGATGGATGACCCCATCTGACGTCGCAACTTAATCTGAATCTGCGGAACCATTTTGGATTGAAAGCTATGATGCCAGCAGTACTTATACTAGGTACTCCTACTTATGTATAATGCTTTCATTAAACTTCGGAAAAGTTAACCAAATCATAAACAGACCATTTCTTATTTCTGGGGTGCCTTATTTCACCATTTATCAAAACCCGTGCTCTATATCCAGATTAATTACATTTCCATGACATATCGGTAGAGGATAAGTACCTACCTACCTGGTTTTCATCTATTTTAATTTCCATAAATCCTTCCTTAACATTATCATCCCTCAATTCAAGCTTAAAACGTATGTACACACTAAACCCTGAAATATTCATGCACCTTCAACGTAAGGCTGGATAATCGATCTCAGTACGAGGCATGCAATAGAAGCTTTACCATCACTTTGAGCTACCTGCATAGTCTGTAGGTACACGTAGATATACATTAATATTGCTTCGAGACCAATAAGGCTGTTTACAAACGCGCTTTGTACTTTGTGGCTGGCTTGCAAACAAGCCTGTCCCATTATTGCACCATTGTGTGCCATCCAGTGTCTGGAAATTTTGCAATTAATATGGGCTTGTAACCACGCTTCAGTACAGCTGATTAAATTCATGTGACGCCCTAACACCGTGGATTGAAACGCTGGTCATGGTTGAGATTAATACGTGTATTTCCATTATAACTTTAGGTAATGTTAGTGCGACGCGATAAAATGTGGGGTGGGGGTTCATTTAATTTTAGTGAAAATCGCTTTATTTTTTTTACTTGTAATGTAAAAAATCCGGACAAGCGCGAGTATGCCTCGCGCCCTAAGGGTTCCGACATATGATCATATATGGCGCTATTACATACTTCCAATGGCGCCATCTATGAACAGATGGCTCTACTTATGGTCCGGTGACTGACGGCGGACAACAAAGTGATCCTATAAGGGGTCCGTTTTTCCTTTTGAGGTACGGAACCCTAAAAATGAAGCGATTTTCACCACCAACAGTTACAAGGTATAGGTACCTACGTCTCTCAACTTTGTTAGGTACTGTGATCTATGCTCAAGGCGTATCTACCTATTTCTCATGAAAGTAGGTACCCAAACGAACTGAAAATTTACCTACTATATTTTAACACAATGCAGGTACTTAGGTAACTTTATTTCCTCACAAAATTATGGAATATTTGAAGGTTCTTATATTTGAAGTGTAATTAAACGTAATAATGTTTGAGCGCAATAGTGGAGAATTGATTGGTTGAGTGAGACCGCGGAGTGCGGGCAGGCCAAACTTTCTTAATTAACTCGTTATTGTGCAGTGCACGAAACACTGCGCTGTATACTGTGTAAGTACCTACAGCTTATAGCCGTCCACACTAACTAAATAGTACCAAGTTGTTATTTATTGTATTTCAGTTGTTATTGTTTGCTGCAGTAAATTATGTACAACTACAGCAAACTTTGCAATCACTGAGACTACCTAATTTAGTATATCTAACTATGGTGTAAGTCATAATTTTGTGATGTAGAAAAATATACCTAGCTACGACTTGTTCTTACCACTTGACCTGTACCAAGTGAAGTTTTAAAGTTCATAATTCAAAAAAGGAAAAAAAAAAAATATTTGTTAGAATATAGTATAACAGGTATTAACAGTATTATTATATAGTATCATATATTCTACCGAATCGGTGTACAAATATTTTTGTGGTTAACTTATTATCATAATATCTTATTATCTATTATGCTACAACAATGTTTTTATCCTCGAGAAAGTCATTAGTAGAATAATAGTAACACTTATTAATTAGGAAATCAAATAATTTTCTTTTAAATAAATTTAAATTAAGAGTTTTTACATTATCTGGTAACTTATTATAAATTCTGATAGCCATACAAAATGAATTTTTACTATATAATGTTGTACGTTGATTTGGTATAGACAATTTATTAGGGAATCTACTATTTCTATTGGTAACAATAATATTTTTTACAAAGAGATCGGGGTTAGCCTTAGCCACAGGATCACTTTGTTGTCCGTCTGTTCAGTCTGTCTGTCTGTGTCTGTCAAGGCTCTTG
Source organism: Thalpophila matura (assembly GCA_948465475.1). Classification (NCBI taxonomy): domain Eukaryota; kingdom Metazoa; phylum Arthropoda; class Insecta; order Lepidoptera; family Noctuidae; genus Thalpophila; species Thalpophila matura. The sequence continues at coordinate 9,057,791 of OX419190.1, read as the reverse complement.
AAATTAATATCAAATACTAGGTAATAATAATAGGTAGGTACCTAGGTATACGGTCCCTTGGTGGTGTAAAAAACCAAGCATCTATAAGTCAACACAATCGAAGAATACAGGCATTTATGTCGCATATTTAGTACACATTCGTAAATAAATCAGAATCACTACCATTCCTTCCCGTTATGAAGCAAAGTCTCACAGCGCAAGTAAAGGAAATAATTCGAAAATCGTTATCTTAAAGTTATATCACCCATAAAAAAATGTTTTCCTAATAGGTACCTACAGAATCAAGTTTGCCCGGAACCCTCAAGGCGCGAGCTCTCGCACTTGTCCAGTTTTCTTTTATAGCAACAATTTCTTCACAATTAGGCCTACTTTAACATAAAATGACGACAATGTCCGTTCCACTTCCGTCCCGTTTTTAAATCCAAACGAAATCCGATTGTAGCTTAGAAAGGATTTCGATACCACAATAGGTTAAGCCCTTTAATACGTTACGTTCCAAAAGTACCTACTACATACATACACAACATCCTACTAATATCCTATTTCCTACTAATATTAGGTTTAAATGCGAAAGTTAGTGAAGATGAATGGATGTATGGATGGATGTATGTATGGAAGTTTGTTACTCTATCACGCAAAAACTACTGAACGGATTCTGATGAAACTATACAGTAATATAGCTTATTCGTTCGTCTGTCGCACTTGACAGACACAATAAAATTGATTTCGACCTGAATGAGGCGGATTTTTTAAAAGCGACAAATGGAGGGTTATACATCAGAATAACACGTAGGCTACCTTTTATCAAGAAAAACGCGAGCGAAGCCGTGGGCAGAAACTAGTATAACATAAGAGAAAGAAGCCCCTTGATACGTTGCGCTCCAAAAGTAGGTACCTACCTAAGTACTAAACGTAAGATGCCTACATAAGAGAGAAGGCTTTGCACCTATTCGGATAATAAGGAAACCCTTGGCAGTAGAAAAGGTCGAATTAATTATGTAGGCCGTATCGAAAGGATGGGCCGACGCGGAATCAATGTCAGGCTTTTTCCGACATACCCATATTTGTCCCCAGCTACCATCACAATGCTCTTTAATCTGACCATTAATGACATGGCTCTCACCACCCTACGCCTTATTAAGGCCCGCACTTTTATTTTTATAGTTCTTTGACAAAAAATTCGCCTTCATGCAAGTCAATGGAAGTGACAACAGTATTAAATCCTCATTAAATTAACGTCATTCGCTATTCCAAAGCCGTAAAGTCGGAAATTGATCGGTTTTGTTTATGTATCCTGTGTACGTTCTAGACCACACACTGCATGACTGCACCACATAAATCTGATTGATATAAATGCGTTGTATTAGATTTATGTTTATATGCTTAAGTGTTTAATGTAGTTTTATATATAAAAACCGGCCAAGTACGAGTCGTACTCGCGCACTGAGGGTTCCGTATCAGTTTTGGACGTATGAAGTGAAAAAAAAACGGACCGCAAAACTAAGTTTGTTTGTGAAAGAATTTTGATGATTTTAAAAAAACTGTACTAGTTAGGAACATCGTTTTATTTTTGGTGCCATATTTGGGTCATTTCCTATCAACTCTAATTATTTCAGATTTTTCACTCCGCAAACTTCGGAGATAAGGGGGGGGAATGGTATTTTTTCAGTCATTTTTCATCATATGTCGAAAACTGTGAGACATAAAATTAAATAAAAATATATTTTGAAATGTGCAAATCAAGCCCTTTCATATGATATGTCACTTGACCTAGTAACCCCACTTTGAAATTTCGGACCCCCACTCCGGCCCCTTTTGCAATGAAAATAAAAATATGTTTGTTTTTTTTTTCATTTGCAATAAAGTTGGACAAGCATTTTTTATAACTATTCCAAATTTCAAGTCGATAGCATTAGTAGTTGCTGAAATAAGCAGGTGTGACAGACAGACAGACAGACGAAGTCGCACCATAAGGGTTCCTTTTTTACCATTTTGGTACGGAACCCTAAAAATGAGTAATAAAAAATAATGAAATGGATCAGTGAATATATAATTGAGCAGGAAAATAATTAAATGGGCGGTAAAAATTACTGAACGGGCGGTTACGTGTGGGCAGTAATAAATCGGAATTTGTCGGTAAGATATCTGACTTTTAAACTACCAGCGTCAATTTTTTTGGACTTACAAGGGGAAGGGAGGTGGTCGACGGTGCCCCGCTACGCGGGCTCCTATTTCTGTCTGCAAGGTTAAAAGAAACCTAACACGAAGGGGTTGACGGGGGCTTTGTTCGCTCACCGAAGCCCCCGTCAACCCCTTCGAACCTAACCTGAAAAGTTTTTATAATGACGCACACATTCGAATGTATTCAATAAAGACAATCTCATTTTCTGAAAGCTCACACTTTTATCCATAAAATTATATTGGGTAACTATTTAAATGGTTATCTGAGCCTTTGCTACGTAATAGCCAAAGAAATTTAGATAAAGCGAGATAAATGAGGCACTTGCACATTGCATCCAACTCCAGACCTCGCACAAAAACATCCTAGCTCATGGATGGACACTGCCAACTACTAGCATATAAAGCCCTTATTTCTTAGAGTACCTACCTCTATATAGGGTCATTACAAAGCCTTCCACATCGACACAACAAAACTTAATCAGTAGGCAAAGCACTACTTCGCAGCTACACAAGAGGGCCTAGTCCACAAAAACGCTCCATAAAACGATAAGTTTTTCAATGAGGGATTTAGCAAAAGCTTCTTTTTTCATCCACTTCGTTCACCCATAAACGAACGCTGTCAGCCATCGCCATTGAAATCGGTCTCCTTTAATTTTGAAGCCAATAAATTTTGTAATCCGCCAACTGAATTTATATCGGCCATTTAATGTCAATAAAAGAGAAGACGCCAGCTCGCGCTTTTTGCCGGGCCCGCCAAATGTCACCGAGCTCATTTTACATACAAAGGTGATGTGTCAATGATTATAGTTAGGCAAGTCGGGGCCCAAGTTGCCGAGATCCTTGCATTCCATTACAAGGCAAATTCAAGGATTTATTTAAAAAGGCACCTAGACTTTAAATGCATGGCCTCTTCTTTCTAACCGTATGTACCTACCTATATGGCAGGTAGTGCAATATCTGCACCTAGGTACCTATTGGAAACCAGTTTTCGCTGCAAAACCATACCTACCTGTTATAGCAATCACACCATCCAGTCTGATCGTCAATATTTAGACATTAATACAAAGCGTATTGTAATTACATCCCGAACACACACGTATGTTGTGTGCAATCGCCTTCTCGTTTAATTACGTCTAAGTACCTACCGTCCACATACATAGTATGTACCTAGACAGATATCTAGCCCTATACGACATCACTCAGGTTCCATTAAACCGTCGATCGTGGATTGAGACCTCGGTTGCGTATGACAGTATACTTGTTCAAGTCTAATCGCTTGACGAGGGAGTCATGTCGACACGCACGCAAATTGCGCCGCTTGTTTACGACACTGTACCTACCTAACTCAATTTGCGTATTGTAGTGAACACTATTATACCTACCTACTTAATCGCTTCGCTAGAGGGTGGCGGATGGTGGAGCACCCGGTTTGCTTTGTCTTGCTGCATTAAATACAGGATTCAAGTAGGTATTGGATGGCAAGGCGGTATTGAGTGTCAGCATGCCTGATTGTTCCTTAAAAAGTGTTATCTTTCAACTATCGACAGACCTACATTGCCCTCCTTCTGTAAACTTTAGTTGGTTAAAAAAGCTGCACTTCCTGTTGTGCATTTAGATCCGTTTTAATTGTTTTTACAAAATAATCGAACAGACGTCGAAAGTATCTTGAGAATAATCATCTTTTTTGAATTGAAACGCCAAATGGCATTTCCATTGAGCAAATGGTAGAGCCGTGCCGCTTTGTCGTCAGCCCATTCGCTTCGGATTGAAAGGGCTGGATTCGATATCGTATGGAGCAGCTAACTGCCGATCGCAGCGACGAATGAATACCTACACCCGATACAAAGAACTGATCGGAATATTGAAGCTTACTCGAGTAGCGAGTCAATAGTGTCGGTACAAAATACGAAATTCTCATTTAGATCTTTGCGTAGCAGCTTTGAAAAAGCTCTCTGAGAATAAAATGTTTATAATAAGATACAATCTACGTAGGTAGTAGATTCTATAATGCATTGAGATTCTAAGCAGGCTGCAGGTATACCTAAGAATCGAGAGTGGAAGCGGGCCTTCTTAGTATTTTTTTTTTGTCAATATTTTTGTATAATAACCAATTAATGTTGTCAATTTTGACATAATAGGATATTAAAAAAGCTTTTCGATTAGGAAATGGTATAAAATTAGGAAGTGTTTAATTTATATTTTATTTTTTACCACCATACACAACCATGTTGGTAGAGCCGCGTATAAAATGCGATGGCTGCATCAAGCCGGTTGCGCGGCGCCTCGCTCTGTTTCAAGCAAAGGACGAGTATGAATGCTACGCAGAGAGTTATGTCAAATGTTTCTGGGGGCTTTGTGATCTACACAAAAGCAATGAGAACATCATTCCCGTACCAGACATTCAAGGTGAGACTAGGTTTATTTAGAGCCTGCCTATTGAGTTCTAATTCTAACTCCCTAAGTAGACTTATAGGTCATGATTATGATGATCATGAGTACAACTTATAGGACTAAGAAAGACCTTACTTGCATAGGGTCATGGCAAACGGCGTGTTTACCTACCTCTCGGCCGTGTATCTGTTCATACTCCGGAGGCCCGGAGTACCTAGGGGAAGGTGGGGCAGCCTCATACAGTTTTTATATTTTGTCGTAGGTACAGAATTTTCTCTAGTATCAATATCTGTATCGATTCATCAAAAACTAATAGTCTTGCTATCTGACTTTATATCAAAAATATGTAATTTGTGTAAATACACTTGTGCGGCTTTCTGTCAAAGTTAATAAAAAAAAAAAATATGTATGAAAGTGCCCCGCATGTGGGGCACTTTCATACACGCTATGGAGCAGATTCATACATGTGAAAAAATACACAAATTGATTGTGAAATGTTTAATTATTTATCAAAATCAAAATATGAAAATACAATGTTTTCGAAAACAAAAGCAATTAGTCTATATGAGCATGAAATACTAAGTAATAACCGAAAAATACTAAGTGACAAGGAGAATAACATAAATGTAGGTAGTTTTGTTTTTATAACACTGAATAAACTTAATTAACCTAACAGTCTTTCTGATCAGTCATATCAGTATTTAAATATCTAAATCTATTACTTAATTCTTATTTAGTAGTAGTATCAATGTATGAATGTACCCCGCGTACTGCTGTATGAACCTACCCCATCACAAGAAAATGAAATAAAAACATTCCTAAAAAAAAACCAACCTTCTAAATCATTATTCACGTGTCAATTTACAAACTTGACCCTATTATCTTTTAAATAAAATAGTATTGAATAATCTAGAAAACAGCTTACATCAATAAAAATATGTTCAAAGTGAGGTTATAAAATTACTTACACGTGGCCGAATCACGTTCCGTGTCACCGCATCGCGCGTTTTGCACCGACTGCTGTCAAACTCCGTGAGCCAACACACTCATAAATAAGCTACGCACACACGCATAGTCGTTCAATTTCTGTGTGCCTAACAGATATCTCTAGTGTATGAAGGTGCCCCTTGAATGAAAGTGCCCCACTTCCCCCTACTCCAGGATGCAAGCGCCGGGTACGCCGTCACCTTTTTAGGGTTCCGTACCAAAATGGTAAAAAAGGAACCCTTATGGTGCGACTTCGTCTGTCTGTCTGTCTGTCTGTCACACCTGCTTATTTCAGCAACTACTAATGCTATCGACTTGAAATTTGGAACAGTTATAAAAAATGCTTACCCAATTTTATTGCAAATGAAAAAAGTAAAAAAAATATTTTTATTTTCATTGCTAAAGGGGCCGGAGTGGGGATCCGAAATTTTAAAGTGAGGTTACTAGGTCAAGTGGCATATCATATGAAAGGGCTTGATCTGCAGTTTTCAAAATATATTTTTATTTTATTTTATGTCTCACAGTTTTCGACATATGATGAAAAATGTCTGAAAAAATACCATTGCCCCCCCCTTATCTCCGAAGTTTGCGGTGCGAAAAATCTGAAATAATTAGAGCTGATAGGAATTGACCCAAATATTGCACAAAAATAAAACGATGTTCCTAACTAGTGCAGTTTTTTCAAAATCATCAAAATTCTTTCACAAACAAACTTAGTTTTGCGGTCCGGTTTTTTTCACTTTATACGTCCTAAACTGATACGGAACCCTCGGTGCGCGAGTACGACTCGTACTTGGCCGGTTTTTTTCCACTTTATACGTCCAAAACTGCTGACGGAACCCTCGGTGCGCGAGTACGACTCGCACTTGGCCGGTTTTTTTTGAGAGGATTTGATGTAGGTCTAGGTACCCAAAGGAGACGCGCGGAGAAATGGTGAAAGGACTGCCTCTCACCACTCAGTGCATCACCTTCCCACAGACAAAGTACCTACCGAGCGCAGATATTCAATTAGGTATACCTATGGAAAAGCAGACCTGAGCTAAGACACCACCGCGAGTTAGGTTTCGCGCAAGCCTCTGATTGATAGGGCCACCATAGGGTGAGGGACTAATAATAGACGGATAGGTACCTACTAGAAGAGACGAAGGACAAGGGTCGAATTTGAGGGCTGCTGGGGGAACGCAGAATGCAAATCCCGCACACCCGAAGCCATAGGTACCTACTAGTCACATCTTGCTGTTTTATTGAGGGGGAGATGGAATATCTCTCTGCTCACTCACTATCTGTCCGCGGTCACCAGTCCGTATCTAGCTGCACAGTTGCACACAGCTGGCTACGGTCCGCATCCGAACATATTATGATTTGTATAGTATAGTTCCACGAGTCAGCTTTTTCAGTTTTACATATATGGTTTACTAGCTTCCGCCCGCGGCTTTGCTCGCGTTTTAGGGATAACAAATAACCGATGTGTTATTCTGATGTATACGCTATAAATTACCTACTGCAAAGTTTCATCAGAATCCGTTCAGTAGTTTTTGCGTGAAGGAGTAACAAACATCATGTCCGTATGGATTGAGGAGCCACTTTTTGTAGCTTAATGAAATTAATATACTTATTTAGTAGTAAGTTTAAAAATATTGTAGGCTCAATCCTCGAATTTGTAGTATAATAGTTCAATAGTTATATGAACATAAAGGTGGCTCCTCAATCCAAATGTTTGGATTGAGGAGCCACGTGGAAACACGGAAAGTATACAATGAATATTCTTGAAAATATTGTATCATTTAGTAGCCATTATGTAGAATGCCTACTAAAAATCTGATTCCAGTACTGTTGATATTCAAGAATGTACAATACTTTTAATGTGGCTCCTCAATCCAGATAGATGAGAGCGTGAATTTCCATAAAAGCAATTCCAAAAACATTTAGAAGTAAGTGTGTTAGAATTTGTAGTGTATGGACAAAGTAGTAAAACTGTGTGAATTTAGTAAATAAACGCATTTTATTTGGCTCCTCAATCCTGACGTTACTGTATTGAGAAGATACTTGAGTTACCTGAGATCACAACGGAATAAAAAAACAAAGACACTAACATTTAGTATAAATTTCTACTAAATATATATGCACAGATCAACATTGTATGTATTCGATATCTGATAAACAAATAACTTTTCGATATTCCTTAAGAATTCGCCATTTAGGGGGACCATGTTATATGAATGAAACCAGGATAACTAGTTTTTTAATTTTTTTTTTACAAATCGAAATATCTGAATACAGGTATGTACAGAGATACCTACTTCATATATGTTTAAGATAGGTACTTCTTACTAATCATTTTTGACATAAGTTATTGTATGTGTTAGCTTGTTTCTAGTAACCCTACATAATCGACTAATTATACTTACCATTCCTTCAATCGATTATTTATTCGTTCACCATCTCGCTCTCTATACAAGACAGTTGACTGACGGCCCTTCTTGTTCGAGACGTCGTCGAGTGAAGACTTGTATAATTATTGGCGATAAGGTTTTGTTGGTTTTGCAGCTAAATTAAAATCTTAGCACGTAAGTACAAACTTATTGATGTTGATTAAGTGATATGTGCAAAAGGGAAATAAATATCTGTGCTTCATAATAATATGTTTGGTTTTCTGTTGCTAACCCCTACATTCTGAGCTGTGAGTTTACAGTTCAGAAGTGGGATCGTAAGAGAATTCATAATTTTCTTTTCACGTCCACAACAATCTTGTAAGAAATGAGAGTAATGAGGGTAATTAGTTACTGAAGTGTACGGGCTACAAATATTTTCTTATCCTGACTACTTATACCGTTATATGACTTAAAAAAAAAAAAAAAAAAAAGAAAAACGAAATACTTTATTTTTTTTCCCCTTTTCAACTACCGTCATTAACTTATTACGTATGGAAGACTGAGTTTTAAAGTAGAATGTTTATATTACTTTTGTAATCGATGGCTTGGTTTGTAGTAGTTGCGGTAGATATATGTATAGTCTATAATAAGACTTTACTTAGCGTGATAGGCAAAGAATATGAACGTAGAATACTGAATATAGTGTTAAATGGATTTAAATTTCTGTTAATGACTGGTTACTACTTATTACGTTATATCACATTTCTTACTGGTTGCAGTATAGTGAAATAATTAAAGCTGCTAACTTTTAGTGTTTAGTTTGGAATACAAAGAGCTGTAAGTTTGCTTGACTGTGAACAGCCTAGACGATAACGGCCTAATTATGCAGGTATACAAAAAAAAAAAAAAAAAAAATACAAATGATCTTGTGACCTTGCCTACTTACGTGAACTGAGAATTTACGCCTTTATTTCTAGTTTCTTATTTGCTATAATGATAAGAGCTTAATAGATACGTAGGTATACATGCATAAATTATTTTCCAAATCGAAAACATTACGTAATACTTACGAAAATGAACTAAGTTTTCCAATGATAAGTTTCAGATACACTTACGTATTGAATACAACCGAGGGGAAGGGTTGTCATTCAATATGGATAAGGATGGAACGCCCAGGTTAGAGGGCGGATGTGAGCCCAGGTTAGAGGGCATGGATGAGCCCAGGTTAGAGGGCGTGGAGGAGCCCAGGTTGGCGGGCAAAGGAAGGAATTTAAAGGCTCTGAACAGGGAACTAGATACTACTGGATTGACGACAAGGAACGATGAACGGACTTCGCGTTCGTCTAGAAACCGGAAAAGGCGAAATATGAACACGGATTCGGACAGCTCGTCACGTGGCGACACAACACACGACAGGACAAGGAAATATAGGAAGAGCTCACGGAGGAAGAGAGGAAGTTCAAGGTGGACGGAGTATAGCAGCGATGATTCGGATAATCGTGAGTCAAACCAAACTAATAAATCTAGTAGGAAAGGAAAGGAATCAGAAACGAAAATTATTTTAGATAAGTTTTTGTCAATTTTAAACAACGTCAAGAGTTCGGAGAAACCTAAGCTATCATTTATTAATAATGTCATACCAGAATTTGACCCTTTAAGTAAAGAACAGACTATACTAGTATGGATCACTAAAGTAGAAGAATGTGCCGAAATATACGGATGGTCTGAAAAGGAAATAATTCATTACGCTCTTCCTAAACTTACGGGGGTAGCGAAAACTTGGTACCAGGGGTTACCTTCTCTTTTACATACCTGGGGTGAATGGAAGAAAAAACTAATTGAGTCATTTCCTTGTCGCGAGGATTACGCCGAACTCTTGACGGAGATGCTTGCAAAGCGTGTTAAATACGGTGAATCATTGGAGCACTATTATTATGCGAAACTGAACTTGCTAAATAGGTGTAAAATTTATGGTAAACAGGCGGTAGATTGTGTCTTATATGGGGTAGATGATCGTGCCATTAGAGTAGGTGCCCAAGCAGCTCAGTTTAGTGAACCTGAACAAATTTTAAAATACTTTCGATCGGTAAAAGTAGGGCAAAACAGGGAAGGATATGAGGCCAATGTCAAAAATAAGATCGATCGTAAAGTTCCTATTCATTCAACTAATCGAACCCCTAATTCTAGTAGACCCGGTACGGTAAATTCCAACATACGGTGTTTTAATTGTAATGAATTTGGTCACCCCAGCTTTAAGTGCGTAAAACCTCTTATCAAATGTTCGGTATGCGATAGATTAGGACATCAAGCTCCTAGTTGTTATAGGAACAAATCTAACCCCGATTCTATTAAAAATGAGACCCAATCAAAAGATAAAAACGAAAAACAGGTATCGGAATTATGCACAAGCGATAGGTCAATTGACAAATATATTTTCGATATTAAAATTAATGGTGAAGTAGTACAATGCCACGTAGATTTAGGAAGCCAATGCACACTTATTAAAATAAGCAAAGCTAGGGAACTTGGTATAAATATTAAATGCCCCTCTAATCTTCCTGTGCTCAGAGGAATAGGTGCAAACCTAACTATTCCGTTAGGCGTAATAACTGCCGATGTTGAAGTTCAAGGTATTAAGAAGTCCATAGATATTTATGTAGTCGAGGATCATGTACTCAGTCATCCTGCCCTTTTAGGGCACTCGTTTACGGAAATGCCAGACCTTATTATCACAAAGACCCCAACTAAATTGATATTCAAAAAAATTGATTGTACTAAAGTACACCTACTATGTGATGATGATGTTTGCATTCCAAAGTTGTCACTGCACGTAATACCTGTAAAATCTGACCCACCTTTTAGTGGTAGAGTGTACGTACGTGGTTCCCTTAGGGGGGTAGAAGGGGAACAGTATTATCTTTTATCGGGCGAGTATGACATCAAAGATGGAAACGGATCGTTACTTGTATATAATGCATTTGAAGGTGATATAACCATTTCAAAGAATTCTTTATTAACTCGTTCTATTAAAAGCGAATATTTAGATTCATCAGGAGTTTTCAACTGCTACCAAATGTCTTTTAATTCTAACAGCCCTGATGAACTAATAAAGTGCAGTGAAAAATTGAACGACGATGAACGTTCACAGCTACAAAAACTATTGAATGCATACCAAGACTGCTTTTCTAAAGGCCTAAAAGACCTTGGATTCACCAAAGTAACTGAAATGGTTATAGAACTAAATGACGCTGAACCTATCGTGTATAGACCATATCGTTTATCTCATTCCGAAAGAACACTAGTAAACGACATGGTTCAAGAGATGGTAGATAGTGGAATAGTGAGGGAATCTTCATCACCTTATGCTAGCCCTATCGTACTAGTCCAGAAAAAGACAGGAGAAAAACGTTTATGCGTTGATTATCGCGCACTAAATAGAAAGACAAAAAAGGACCACTATCCCCTCCCACGTGTTGAGGACCAACTAGACCAACTGGCAGGTAATAAATTATTTACATCGCTTGATTTAGCATCGGGCTACTATCAAATTCCTATTTGTGAGGAGTCCCGTCATAAAACCGCGTTTGTTACCCCTGATGGGCAATTCGAGTATAATCGAATGCCATTTGGTCTTGTTAATGCACCCTCAGTTTTCCAGAGAACAATTAATAAAATTCTCTATGACGCGAAAATCAAATACGCGATCGTTTATATGGATGACATCCTTATTCCTTGTAAAGATGTCTCTGAGGGTTTAAATAGATTAGAGGAAGTTTTACAACTTCTCAAGCAGGGAGGCTTAACGCTCAGGCTAAGTAAATGCAACTTTTTCTTAGACACTATTGATTTTTTAGGATTTGAAGTAAATTCAACGGGTATTCGTCCGGGTGGTAGGAAAACCGAGGCTATTTCGAAATTCCCAAAACCTAAAAATATACATGAATTGAGACAATTTCTAGGCTTATCTGGATTTTTTAGACGGTTTATTAAAGACTATGCCATTATAACTACCTCATTAACGAACCTATTAAAAAAGGACGTTGCTTGGTCATGGGGTAGCGACCAAGAAGAATCCTTCGTTTTGGTTAAAACTCTGCTCACCCAGCGGCCATTATTAGCCCTATATGACCCTAAAGCAGTAACACAATTGCACACCGATGCATGCAAAGACGGGCTTGCAGGTATACTATTACAGAGCGATTCCATGGGAGTATTTCATCCGGTCTCTTACTTTAGTCGTAAAACTTCCCCCGACGAACGTAAGTTACACTCCTATGAGCTTGAAACTTTGGCAGTGGTAGCGTCTTTGAGTAGGTTTAGAGTATATTTGCTGGGCATACCATTCACAATCTATAGCGACTGTAGCGCTTTAAGATCCACATTTGTAAAACGCGACATAATTCCGCGGGTTGCACGTTGGTGGGTCCAAATACAGGAGTTCGATTGTACTATCGAATACCGACCCGGCTCTAGAATGTCGCATGTTGATGCGCTCAGTCGCGGACCGGTTTCGGCTCCTGTACCCGAAACCCACTTATTAGATATTCTAACTATTGAAAGCTCCGACCAAGACTGGATTGCCACCGTGCAGGACGCGGATGAGGAGGTACAAAGGATTAAAAATATTTTAGAGGATAAAACCGCGGACATGGTCATGGATATTCACAAAAACTATAAAATTAAAAACGGCCGCGTTTATCGAATAGTAGGGGACGAGATTAGGTGGTTAGTTCCAAAAGGTGTGCGTTGGCAAATACTAAAAAGGAATCATGACGATATAGGACATTACGGGTTTGACAAAACTTTACATCGTATTCAACTACACTATTGGTTCCCCAAAATGCGCCGTTTTATAAAGAAATACGTGCAGTCTTGCCTAGAGTGTGCTCATCATAAGACCCCTGGTGGCAAGCGCGAAGGCCAACTACACCCAATCGAAAAGATCAGTGTCCCTTTTCATACGGTTCACGCGGACCACTTGGGCCCGTTTATCAAAAGCAAGAAGGGTAACTGTTATCTATTGGTCTTGGTTGATAGTTTCACTAAATTTGTTAACATAACTGCTGTCAAAAATACTAAATCCCTCACTAGTATACGTGTGATAAAGGAACACATTAGTTATTTCGGAGTCCCCACTCGACTTATAACCGATAAAGGTACTAGTTTTACTAGTAAAACATTTAAAGAATTTATTACACTATATGGAATAAAACATATTATTAACGCCGTTGCAACGCCCAGAGCCAACGGGCAAGTTGAGCGCTTTAATAGGACTATTTTGGATGCCCTCTCGACCTGCACCCATAACAAAGACGATAAATCTTGGGATGACTATGTGTACGACATTCAAGTAGGTATCAATACAACTGTTCATAAAACTACCCAAAAAAGTCCTTCCGAATTATTATTTGGCTTTAACATAACTAGCAGATCTGAAGGTATTTTGAGTCCCATTATATCCGATACAACCAATGTTATTCACTCTGAAGAGTTGAATAATTTAAGAGATAGGGCAAGCGATAGTATAAAAACACAGCAGCAAAAAGACATAGAGAGGTTTAACAGTCACAGAAAAATAGGCAAAAAGTATAAGGTAGGAGACTTAGTTCGTATTGAGAGGCAAGTTCCTCATGATGGGAAATCTCAAAAATTAGTGGTCAAATTTCAAGGTCCTTATCGCATATTGAAAGTGTTACCCAATGAAAGGTATCTGATTGAGGATACCCCTATGACACGCAAACACGGCCGTCGATACGAAGCCGTCGTAGCCATTGATAAGATACAACCTTGGTTAACATTTACTAGAGACATAGAAAGTAGTGATGATGAGAATAATAGTAATACCGGAAATGAATTGGAAAACGTAAATGTATGATTGTTATGATAAAAATAATGTTATTTTTAAGAACTGAATATTATTGTAATGTAATATTTTGCTATTTACATCAAATGTACTTATACGAATTTATATATGGATTTAAAATCACGTCATTTACTTTCTATTAATGAATTTAAAATTAATAATGTACTGGAATTATTATTATTATTTATTTTTGTTGTTGTTAGATGTTTCTAGTGTTCATTGTTTCGTTTATAGAAATGTTATGTTATAGGTATGAATTTATAAGATAAACAAAATTAAGTACCTATTATTAAATTAAATCAAAATGTATTTCAATTTGAGGTTATAAGCGTGAGGACACGCTTCGAACAGGATGGCCGAGCTGTTAGCTTGTTTCTAGTAACCCTACATAATCGACTAATTATACTTACCATTCCTTCAATCGATTATTTATTCGTTCACCATCTCGCTCTCTATACAAGACAGTTGACTGACGGCCCTTCTTGTTCGAGACGTCGTCGAGTGAAGACTTGTATAATTATTGGCGATAAGGTTTTGTTGGTTTTGCAGCTAAATTAAAATCTTAGCACGTAAGTACAAACTTATTGATGTTGATTAAGTGATATGTGCAAAAGGGAAATAAATATCTGTGCTTCATAATAATATGTTTGGTTTTCTGTTGCTAACCCCTACATTCTGAGCTGTGAGTTTACATATGATACAAAATTGGTTGGTCGGTGCTTTTACTTAATTTACCATGACAATCATAGTCATCGTAACAAAACATCTCGTCCTTTATGGGGTAGTGACATATATAGTGGCCCATGCCAACGTCGCTAATTGGAGGGATAAATGTATATTTTTATTTGTGAATTTCAAATGTGAATTTCAAAGCCATGTTATGCTTCTATCAAGTTATTATTAATAACTTGATAGAAGCATAATATGGCTTTAAGAAAGAAAGAATCACTTATATATTTAATAACTTATTAAGGGCGGGTTGCTTCAAACCATCTGTATCCGTAAGTCAGTACGTAATCGTTAAGTCAGTATGAAATTCTCGTACAAGCCGCCATATTTGACGGTTACAGATACGTAACTGTAAGATGAAGCAACCCGCCCTAAATATATAAGTGATTCTCAAAAATCATATGACCCGAGCGGGATTTGAACCCGCGACCTCTGCCGTACCGTGACTAGTGCTCTGAACCAACTGAGCTACCGGGTCTCGCCCGACTCATCTGAAATTTGAGACCCCTTTGTAATACGCTTCATAGAAGCGTTTGGCGACATCTATCGGAAAACTTATGCAGTATTTCTAACTCAATGCCAATTACTTTGCAGTTATCAGACATCGATGCGATATCACCATCTATAGGAGGGATAAACTCTATAACGCCTATTAATGTTTAATATGATCTATTTGATATCATTATAAATTGTGGTACCTCGTTTACTGGAAACTTTTTAACAACATTTATTTCGAATGATACTGTGTTTGACAAATTATATTTGCACACTACGCGGGGCTCCTATTTCTGTCCGCAAGGTTAAAAGTAACCTAACACGAAGGGGTTGACGTCAACCCCTTTGGACCTAAACCACAGATTACTGAATAGTTACTACGCCTAAACTGTCCGTGTCGGGGTGTCGCAAGTTCCCGAGCTCGCTTCGCTCGCTCTTGGACCCTAGACAGGTGTAACCACCTGTGTAAGTTTTTGTTGTAAATAATTTTGTTGTTGCCCCGTAAAAAAAAAACATGATTGATTTACTGAAACTAAATACTAAACTAAAGAAAGTAAACAAAATGACGAGACCTCATCAAATTGTCTAATGTCTTATAAGTACGCCAAGTAGGTAACCTTTTGTTAAAGAAAAAATTGTCAATAGATCTTTGTCGATTAACGTATTTGTGTAAGGAAAAATTTACTAATGTTCTGTTGCAGAATTACCATTTGTGAAAGCATTAAGTACCTACTTTATGAAATGTAAAGTTTGTTTAACATTTTTATATGGAATGATGATTTGCGAAATGATAATGTTGCGTTTCGTTGTTTGTTGAGTGAATATTTGTTTAATAACTTTGTACCATTTGATGTGTCACCACCCTAAACATAATATATTATGAAGTATCTCTGTACATACCTGTACCCCGATATTTTGATTTGTAAAAAAAAAATTAAAAAACTAGTTATCCTGGTTTCATTCATATAACATGGTCCCCCTAAATGGCGAATTCTTAAGGAATATCGAAAAGTTATTTGTTTATCAGATA
Source organism: Thalpophila matura (assembly GCA_948465475.1). Taxonomy (NCBI): domain Eukaryota; kingdom Metazoa; phylum Arthropoda; class Insecta; order Lepidoptera; family Noctuidae; genus Thalpophila; species Thalpophila matura. The sequence continues at coordinate 9,041,743 of OX419190.1, read as the reverse complement.
TCGAATACATACAATGTTGATCTGTGCATATATATATTTAGTAGAAATTTATACTAAATGTTAGTGTCTTTGTTTTTTTATTCCGTTGTGATCTCAGGTAACTCAAGTATCTTCTCAATACAGTAACGTCAGGATTGAGGAGCCAAATAAAATGCGTTTATTTACTAAATTCACACAGTTTTACTACTTTGTCCATACACTACAAATTCTAACACACTTACTTCTAAATGTTTTTGGAGTGGAATTTAAAATTACCAATTGCTTTTATGGAAATTCACGCTCTCATCTATCTGGATTGAGGAGCCACATTAAAAGTATTGTACATTCTTGAATATCAACAGTACTGGAATCAGATTTTTAGTAGGCATTCTACATAATGGCTACTAAATGATACAATATTTTCAAGAATATTCATTGTATACTTTCCGTGTTTCCACGTGGCTCCTCAATCCAAACATTTGGATTGAGGAGCCACCTTTATGTTCATATAACTATTGAACTATTATACTACAAATTCGAGGATTGAGCCTACAATATTTTTAAACTTACTACTAAATAAGTATATTAATTTAGTGGCTCCTCAATCCATACGGACATCAAACATCCATACATGCATTTATCTTTTAGTATTTTAGGACATCGATTAGGATTTGACTACTTGTTAGTCTAGTGGTCGCAAACATGACTGCTGAGCGCGGGGTCCTGGATTCGATCCCCGAGTCGGGCAGTGTTATCGGGTTATTCCATTTGGGTATTCTCAGTAGCAGCCCGGAGTCTGGATTTGAGCCCGGTTGATGGCAATAGACTCGCTATCTATCACGTGGGACTTAAACTTAACTGGCGAAATATGGGTGTACTATACATTTTTGCTTAACCCTTTAATAATACAAGTGGGATGTTGTAATTTGGTAAAACTTGCCACTAACGGCAGCAAAAAATCTTGTTACTTATAGGTATGTAAAAAGACTATCTTTACACTCAAACCTTCCCTTCGGCCCTCTAGCTGCCCAGCCGAATTTTATTGTTTCTGTTATATTCTTCGACACATATAAAATTAAAGAAATGTAATATTGATTGTTTCAGTAGTAACAGACCAACCAAGACCGCAAGAGTTGCCATACAAGAATCCAAGAATAATGAATGACATTGCTGTAAAAACTTGAAAAAATTACCAAATAAATAAAATAACAGCTACATTGTAAAAATTGCATATATTTTACATACCAAATTATTGTGTTAAACTGTTCTGTTTTTCATTTAGTACTTGCCTTACATTCATATTTATTCTTGACTCTTCAACGTAATTTCTAAATCTATGCCATTTCTCACTGTCTATGTTTTCGTTCATGATTGATATAAAATGCCCTGATTGCGATATATACTTAAAACTAGTGTTTTTACTTTTACTTGATAAATTAGGAATATCTACTATATCCCAAGGCGAATCGGAGGCTGGTAAAATCTTAGGTACAGCATGATAACATAATCGAGCTTCCTTTGACATAACCACTATGTCTCCACTGTTTATCAGGATCGCTGATGGTTCTATTGACTTATCTTTGCCTCCAATTAAGAATATTGCTGACTGGCCGAAACTGAAACAAAAAATGTTCCTTTATATTTTTTTAATGGTTGTTTGAAAAATCATAATTAATGGCTCTTTTACTCTAGGTCGTCTGCCGCCTTTGGCAAGCGACTTCGGCTTGTAAATGGCGGCGCAGTCGAAGCACTCCATACCAAGTCGACTGCTGCCTTCGGCCAAAGGTTGGCGCGAACAGTTTAGCGCGCGCGCGGTATATGAAATGAAAAAAACCGGCCAAGTGCGAGTCGGACTCGCCCACGAATGAGCAATGAATGTTGTATGCGAGCCCCCTTAAATATGATTTTATCCTGTTTTTAGTATTTACCTACTGTCTACTATATAACTATCACGGTTCATGAGATACAGCCTGGTGACAGACGGACACACGGACGGACAGCGGAGTCTTAGTAATAAGCACTATCCGTCTGTCACCAGGCTGTATCTCATGAACCGTGATAGTTAGACAGTTGAAATTTTCTGTCCGTCCGTCCGTCCGTATGGGACCCTGTGGCCCCGTTTTACACTTTGGGTACGGAACCCTAAAAATGAAAGCCACCGACACGTCGAAATCGGCTCGGTCGACGGTCACTTGCCGAAGGTGTCCGAGTCGCACGATAGTGTTTACACCTAGTCGACTTGGTCGACTTCAGCTGCGAATTATATTGTAGTCATCAAACGACTGGATGCTCACATTTGGTCGGTTGCCGCCTTCGCCGAGCAAGCCAAGTCGACCTGTCAACCTAGTGTAAGAGAGCCATAATATATTTGGTACCTAATAAACTCGTATACGTGATAAACATATTTTCTGCATACACCTAACACAATAGTTGAGTTATTGACGCGGCACGGTTGATTCGCGCGTGTTGATTTCCGCACGGAATAAAGGCTTCGCCAAACAGAACGCGTACATACCTACTTAGCGAGCGTCAAAACGCTAGCCTGACGCCGCGCTATAGCGCCGAATTGTGTTGTACAGTCAGGGAAAGGAATCCTTTAGAAAGTACACTATCATAATAATTATTAAAAAAAAATATAATTGGTTGTATATTCAAACTTCAAAACAATTCGGATTCGGATTTGCTTCAAAATTTGAATATACGACCAATTATGAATGATAGTGGACCTGCTAAAGGATCCCTTTCCCTGACTGTACTATGACTGTATTATACTGTCAAACAGATCGCCGGCTTGTACTCAACGCCCGGCCAAGTTGCTCCATAACATCCGTTTTTCCCCTTACATCATCCAGTCTGCCCCTACCACATGGGCATACCCGGAATTAGCGTAGGGGTGGGGTAAAACTACGAACACTCAATAGAAGGTATGTACTTACTAAAAATGCTGTTTTATTAATAAGTAATATTATTACTTATTTCAACAATATAATTTTTGTTGCGTAAATTTTTGCCTGTCTTGGCCACAAACCAGGGTAAGGCAAGTGCCCCACTTACCCTGATTATACCCATGCCCTACAGCGTTCTTCAGGATTTTAAATGATTAAGTTAGTGCAGTTCGGCGTGCCTAGAGGGCAAGGCCGAGGGTATTTGACTTAATATTTCATGAATGTGAGTAGCGTTTCATAAATTCATAAAAATTAAGTCAAATACCCTCGGGCTGACCCTCAAGGCACACCACTGACTGTTAGTGTAACTTTACACTATGTATTTTGCAGTCTGCTCTAACCTATTACTGTTTTATTTGGTTTTAAAATATACTAAGTACCTGAATGAAAATAGAGGTGCTTCCAAATTAACTTCTGAATGGTCTGTATGAGCAGATAATGTGGAGTTCATGTGATAATAGTTTACAATGGCTGCTTCAGCCCTGAAGTCAGAGTAGCCCAGGTATTGTGCCAACACATCTGATAACTCTGCCAAGTCCTCAGGAAATACAGACTTGTTCTTTTCAGTATAAACCTGAAATGTTAATAAATATCTAAGGTAAGAAAATTTCAATACAACTATGTGTTGAAACTTAACTATAATAGTAGAGATTATTTTTCATAGAGGAGTATAACATACTGTATAAGGCCCGTATTCCAGAACGATACTCGAGCACTGATATCTGCTTGAGTATAAATTTCAACCAATCAAATGGCTTTAAATCTATGCTCAAGCAGAGATCTGTGCTCGAGCATCATTCTGTAATACGGGCTTTAGTGTTGATAAAATTATAATATGTAATAACATTTTACTTTGGTGTCCCAGTTGTGGTGATATCCTAACGTTGTCCATCGTAGTTTCTTTTGAAGCAGCTTTTCACACTGTCCATTTCTAAAGCATTCTTCCCACCAATCTTGTAAATTAATGTCTATATCAATATTCATTTTGTTTGGTTTCCTTGGGTATTCTTCTAGGCATTTTCTTACCCAATACCTTTGCCCTAACGCCGTAAACGGATTTCTGATAAATAGTAAACCTGGATGCCTCTTCAAAATAAATATTTGCCATTCTTTTAAACTTTTTAATCCCACTAGCTCAGCTCTTAAATCTTCGTTAACAGTATCTGGAGTAATATTAATTACCTACAAATTAATTACATAAAGTAATAATGGTATACATGTATGATCCAAACAAGTTCACGATAAAAATAATAAAACCTTATCAGCAGAGCATTTTTCTACTGTTATTACGTCTTCTAGCGACGGCTTAGGTTTATTTGACTTGAAGTATTTGAACGTCTTCATGAACTCATCTTCTATAGAAGGTAATGCTGGATTTTCTTCCATTATTTTAATTATTATCACTTTAAAAAGTAACTTAAACACATGTTCATTGTTGTGTTTTGGTAAAAATATTTGACAATGACATAATGGCCAAAATTATTGACATTGTACTGTATGACGCACCTCCACTCTATATAATATAGCGTTAGGTTATTGTAAGAGACATTATAATATACTTCGTCGACGGAAAGACTTGTTTTATTTGTGCATCGAACCTGCCACATTACATGGCGACCCTGCCAGTGCTGCCTAACAGGCAGCGCTGGGCGTGGGCATGGCAAGCGTCGAAAGGAATTTTTCAAAAATTTGTGGACCACTAAGAAGTTACAGTGCGTCAGATTTGTTTTATTTTTTGAAAAAATAAATAATACAGTGAGTTCGAAGTTTGCACCAGTCAGGCGTATGCAGGTGCTACTGGCAAATGGAATCTGCCAAGCAAATGAATAGGCCAGGGTGGCCTAAAAATTGTCATCAACGATGACTGATATGATGATGATACCGATGGGGACTGTCACGTAAGTGAAGTGAAGTGAGTGTGAAATGTGAGTTTGTGCCGAGATTTTTTTTTTAATGCCGCGGACATTTTTTTTTCTTAGTATAAATAATAGATAAATGCATAAGTATATACGTAAGCGTAAGTCTTTATTATGTTTATTTTTACCGTGCTGCTGTTGACAATTCATTTATTATTTTCAATATTGGATTGGATAACTGATTCGTTGATAAACTAAAGATACCTAATTGAAATAGGACGATTTTGGATTAAATCAAAGATTTTGTCTACTAAGTATTATGAAAATATGTCAAATTATTATTTTATTGAGATAGTAAGTATTTTGCTAAATGTAAGTATGACTTGTAACCATGCGACTAAGGTTCGGTTTCTGCGTGGATCAAATTTCACTTGTAAGTAGTCACTTTGGTATACTTTTATAAATCATACATACTAGCTAAATATTGTGGAAGTTCCTGTTCGTTTAAATAAATATACAAGGTTCTTTGAAACTAACAGATAATGTATTAGTTATTATGATGTGTGTTTATTGAATCATTAGAAAATAAAAAACTTTTTTTTTACAATAGGTGTAGGATTTTTTTTTCTTCTCATTTTAAAATCATTTGGATTTAAATTGATTCAGATTGTGTTCAATTAAAATGATTCAGTTATTTTGCAATTTTAAATTGTTTTTTTTTATAAACTATATCATAAATTGTATTTGTCTATTCACCGCAGATATACATTGTATACCTATATGTATAAGTTAGGGACAATATCTTATATAATTTTATAACCAGACTTAAATAAATATCAATATAAATTGTATTTTTTGTAAATGATTGTGAAACATTTTGTTCACATGGTGTTAGATATCGTATACATAATTATTCCAGTTAATTTGCATTGTATTTGCACGTTGGACACGTTGCATTTTTTCTTTCTCAGGTTGCGAAATTGTATCGAACGATATACGAGTAGCTACCTACTTTGTTTAATACTTCGTTGTGAAATATGGCAATGTTTTTTTATTAATGTGTGATTATGAGTAATGATATGAGATCATAGATTTTAATAGGGAATGATGATCGAAGTGGATAAAAATGTGACATAGATTGTAAAAGGTTGGAACAAGAAGAGTATGAAACATCTTTTGTTGCCTTGAGTGATATTAGGTACTTTTCATGTTTAAAAGGATTCGAATGGATTTGGTTAGAAGATATTTTGTAAGAAAGTTGGGTGTGTTAAGGAATTGCAATAAAATGAGAGGGGAATCGTTTGGTACATAAGGCTTCGATAAGTTACTGGACTGATCACCCGAATACGACGGAGAACTTGTAGACCAAATTATTCATTTTGAATGATGTTTACGTTTTGTGATTGGTATGAAATGTAAGTAAATAGAGATAAAAAAAAAAATGGTACACATAAAAGGTACAATTAAGGCCACATCCTTTGTTCGATCATGGTGCGAACGAGTTTTCCTCTGTGAGATCAATTGGAGACAAAAGTGTCTTAAATGGTGGTCCTTAAATAAATATTGAAAAAGTCGACTATAAGTAAGATAGGTACCTATGAAGTATGATGAAATATGATATGTAATGACCGGCCGGTCCAAATGAAGTATTATTGTGTTGTGTACCATAAGATTTAAAAGTATGAGAAGGTTATTGGAATTTTGTTTGTTAGAAAAGACGATGGAATGAAATGTTGTTAAATGAATAATGTATATTGAGTAATAAATGAATATGTATAATTGCAAAAAATATTCAGACAAATAGGATAAAGAAAAAACAAATAAGTAGGTAGGTATATTATCATTGCAGAATGTTTACTAATTGTCTAAAATTTTAATAAAATATATATTTCTAACAGATTTTTAAATAAACATGAATGTTTTATTTGAAATAAAAAAAAAAAAAAGAAAAATTGTCAACAGTGCACATTTTATTCTAGGTTTGTATTGTGTTAGGAATATCTGTAACTTTTTAATAAGTAGCAGGTAACAGTTTTTGTAAAATTAACGTTTTTGTTATGTAAGCATTTTATAGTTTACTGTGTTTTGAAGAAATTGCAACTACTAACATAACTTAATTTTATAAAAAATATAAATGTTGGTTATTCTAGACATTTAATTTTGTACTTTTGTATTGGTTTGAAAAAAAAAAAAAATCTTTGACGGATTTTTTTTTTCCAAAAAACGGGGGAGGTGTACTGTATGACGCACCTCCACTCTATATAATATAGCGTTAGGTTATTGTAAGAGACATTATAATATACTTCGTCGACGGAAAGACTTGTTTTATTTGTGCATCGAACCTGCCACATTACAACATTCTTTTTTTTTTTTTTTTTTTTTTCTCTTCGCCCTTCTTGGGCAGGCTAAGGTCTTGGACCATACCGCCTCGTCTTCAGTAATTATTGTCCTTCTTGATTAAAAGTAAGGCCAAAGCCTCGTCTTCAGTTTTATCCTTCTTGTTCAAAGGTAAGTAAGGCCGAAGCCTCGTCTTCAGTTTCATACTTCTTGTCCAAAAGTAAATAAGGCCACAGCCTCGTCCTTAGTAGTTTATATCTTGATTATGTTTATTTATTTTAGGCCAGAGCCACGTCTTCAGTATTCATTAGTCAAAATCATAATATTAAGGTGTCATATCCGTGTATTCGTCATAATCATGTTGTAAAGTAAGGTCATATCCGGGTCATATCCTTCTAATATTATTATGTCGCCCCGATCGGTCAGATTGCCCAACCAGTGCTGTCAATAAATGTATACAGTGCTGTGTATGTACTGTAATTTTCCAGCAAACTTTGAGTGTCGCGCGGGATGCTTGCTGGCGTTTTATATATTTCCAGTAAATTATCAAATAGAGGAATTCTTTGTAGATCATATGCAGGGCATTCAAAAATTATATGATCTAGGGTCTGATCAATTCCTAAGTTACAATTTATACAAACAGGCGATGTAATAATTTTCATTCTGGCTAAATGTGCATTGAATCTTCCATGTCCAAATCTAAGACGGTTTAAAGTTGTGTAAAATTTTCTGCTCTTAGGAAGAACAGATCTGGTGAACCAGGGCGCAGAACCAGTGATTTGATTTATTTTCGCATACCATTTTCCTTTAGTTCTTAGTGTTTCTTGCCAGTTCTCATGCCAATTACAGGTGTTTTGTTCACGTAATTTAGTAAGCAGGTCCGAACTTGGTATGGCAACATTTCTTGTCTCTGGGATGTCAACGTCAACAATAACTCTTGCAAGATAATCTGCGTTTTCGTTTCCTGCTACTCCTATGTGGGAGGGTGTCCATATTAAGCTTATTGTAAATCCTCTAGAACAAAGATCAGCGTATAAAGTCCGAATCTCATATAAAATATTTCCGGTATTGGCGTCCAGTTTCGGGTTTTGTAAGGCCATGAGAACACTCATGCAGTCGGTCGCTATAAGCCAAGTTGTGTGCCCAAGATTCTTTACATGTATGTACTGCAGAGCTGATAAAATGGCTAGAGATTCTGCTGTAAATATAGACATGGCTCCAGGTAACCGAACTCCATGTCCAACAGTAAGATGAGGTAAATATATGGCTAACGAAACATTTCTATTGTTTTTGGATCCATCAGTAAATATATGCCTGTACCCAGGGAACTCTGCAATTAACTGATAGACATCTTCTTTACTCCGAAGATCGCGATTAATGTAAATGTTCATGGGCCAGAATTTGCTGATGTAATTACCGGAGTAACATGGCCATCTGCCTTTACATTTCTCAATTTGATATTGATCATCAATACTGATTAGATTAGAAAAGTCATGAAATATATAAGGGACATTTACGAAATTAGAGGGATTGTATACTCTATAATAAAATAATATTTTCTTTAATAAAGGATGATTTTCGAAAGATAAAAGCTTGAGAATGTATTTGGACTTTAAAAACTGAAATCTTATATTCATAGGAGGAGTGTTACACTCAATTTGAAGTGAATTAATTGGAGTTGTCTTCATTGCACCAGTTACACATCTAAGATTGTGGTTTTGAAGAATCTCCAATTTGTGAACCAATCTCTGATCAGACCCAAAGCACAAAAATCCATATTCGAAATGACTGCGGACTAGAGATTTATATAACATAAGCAAAATTTTTGGATCAGCTGCAATCGACAGTGACTTTATAAAATTAAATGCTTTATTAGCTCTACCTAACAGATAATCGACATACTTAGTCCATGAAAGGTTGCTTGTAAAAATGATACCCAGAAACTTCACTTCATTCACTATTGGAAGAACACTATTATTGTAATAGATATGTAGGTCTGTTTCACACTCTCCAAACACTATAACTTTAGATTTTTCTGGACTAATATCTAAGTTAAGATAATGAAAATAGTTCTTTAGCCGAGTTAAAGCTGTGTTTAAAATACTTTCAACAGAACTTATATCTGAACCTGATGCATAGATAACCAAATCATCTGCAAACTGCAAATTTGCCACTTCAAGACCAAGTACAATGTTTAGTCTATGTAAATAAAGAAGATAAATCAATGGACTGAGGATGCCACCTTGACATACGCCTTTATATGAAAAACGTGGCCCTATTAAACGTTTATTCACCTTGACATATACTTCTCTACCATGTAAAAAGTTAAAGATCCATATTATAATTTTTTCAGGAATACCAAGGGCACGAAGTTCACCACACAAAATGTGCAGATTAATGTTGTTGAATGCACCCACTACATCAAAGAAGACACCAACAAAATGATTGTCCATTTTAATAGAATTGTATATATCTAATTGCAAATGAGAAATGCTATCTCGAGTAGAGAACCCACGTCGAAAGCCAAATTGATTGGATGGTAATAGACTATTACTTTCTATATAAAATTCTACTCTTTGTTTAATTAGTTGTTCAAAGGTTTTTCCCATGCATGATGTTAATGCTACTGGCCTATAAGATTCTGCTTTGTGTCTTACTTTGTTAGGTTTAAGTACTGGGATAAGACAATCTGTTTTCCATTCATTAGGGATAACCATTTCCTGCCAGAGTAAATTTAAAACACTTAATATGTCAGAAAGTGCCATAATTGATACATTTTTCAACATTTTGTAAGGTATTCCATCAGGGCCAAAAGCTGAATCTCGTCTAGATGATATTGCAGATTTTAATTCCTGAAGAGAAAATGGATAAATTAGATATTCATAATGTCCTGAAGCTTTTACTTCATGAGGAATTGATTGAAATGGCCCCTCAACTGTATCTGGAGTATATTTTTTAAGAAAATCAAATACCCAAGGAGCAATATTATTACTTGAAGGTGAAAATGTTTTATTAAATCTTTTTGACATTTGCCAAACCCTAGATAATGGAGTAGTTCTATTAAATGACTCACACAGAGAAATCCAACTTAAATATCTTTCTCTTTTTAACACTAATTTTTTAAGAGCTTGTAATTTTTTAAACTCAATATATTTTTCCAATGTGAGATGGTGCTTGAATACTATATAGGCATTCCTAGAGTCTTCTACTGCTTTAGTGCAATTCAAATTCCACCATGGTAATGGAATGCGTTTTTTACGATTATTATTTACTGATGCTGTATCAAAAGAAGAATCAGATCTTATAGTTGATGGTAATGACTTAATAACAGCTAAATTTAATAACTTTATCATGTCATTATATGAATTTAATGGGTTATCTTTATTAATTTTAAAATTCATTAACAAACTATCAACAGTCTTCTTGTATATTTCCCAATCAACCAGGTTAAAATTAAAATGTTTTGGCAAATTTGAAGCTTCCATATCATGTGGGTTATTATAATTGTCATTAATAAGTAACTTTGTAATTACAGGCAAATGGTAACTACCTAAAGGATCATCATGAACAGACCAGTTACAAGATAATGAAATTGAAGTTGATACTACAGTTAAATCAAGTGCATTTCTTTGCCACCTATCAGAGCCTACAGTTGTCATTTCTCCATCGTTCAATAAAACCAAATTACAGTCATTAATGATTTCAAGCACCTCTCGGCCACGGATGTTCACACTGTTACATCCCCAAGCCGAATGATGTGCATTGAAATCTCCACCCACCAAAGAGGAATATTGCGAATTAAATTATCAAACTTATACTTAGTAAATGAAGCATTTCCAGGACTATAAAAACTAACTAATGAAATTTCTTTTTTATTGCCATATTTTAAACGAATCGCTATATTTTGTATGGAATCATCATATAAAGTATCTATTTTACTAAATTGTAAACTGTTATGTATTAAAATAGCTACACCATTGTGTGAATTACCTGAGTCTAATCTTACTATATTATAACCTTTAATACTAAATCTCATGTGAGGATTGAGCCAAGTCTCACACAATAAAGCTACATGTATGTTATACTCATGTAAAAAATACGAAAAAGCAAGTTTATTACTATTGATGCTCTGAGCATTCCACTGTACAATATTCAGCTGATCCATAAAATTAAGGTTTATTTATATTATTCTGGATTTTTGATAATAGAACATCTTTTATGCTTTGAGTACAAATACTCTTTTCATTATTTTTATTTTGAGAAATTAATGTTACTATTGTCTGTATTAAAATATTTAAAATTGGTTCTGTTTCAATTAGTGATTGTAATTGTTTAGCAGGACTGGACTTTGAAAGGGATGGAAATGACTTTTCATTGAATAAATCTGCATAAGATTTCTTATTAATTTTGTGTTTGTTTTCTTCCACTTTTTGCTGTTTGACTGGACACTGTGCCGAAATAGCTACATGATTACCTTGACAGTGACAACATGTAGCCTCAGTTGATGGTATTTGACATTCTTTATAATTATGGTCCTTTGTACATATGGAACATCTTTGGGAGTTCTTACAGAATTTGGCTATATGACCATACCTTAGACACTTCAGGCATTGTTTCACCGGCGGAATGTACGGCCGTACTTCGAATCGCCAGCTGTTCAGGTCTACACTATCGGGTATTGTTGCACACGAGAATGTGATGGACACCGTCTTCGTAGGCTGAAAAGACACCCCCCCTCCTTCTGAAATAGTACGACGCATAAATCTTCTGACAGAAATAATATTCTTTGTGCTAGTTATAGCATTATAAATGTGTTCGTTGCTCAGGTCAATTGGAACATGCATAATAACACCTGTATTTTCCGTAGCAGTTGCAGGAATACTGGCTTTCAATTTATAACTATCCAAAAACTTACGATTCAATAACGCTGCATTGGCTAAACCAGGACGTTCAAAAATAACACCAATTTTATAACGATTCATGCGCAATAATTGTTTTACTCCCTTGTTGTATTTTTTTATGCTGGTTGAAAGGGACATCATGTCTCTATCACCGATCGGGACTAAGTCAATACTTTCAAAAAATACGACATATTCAAAATTGCCTCCGCTTTCAGGGTATGACCTAATGTAGTCAGGAATCCTGAATTCCCGATACTTATCCTTTTCAATTGGTACTGATTCCTCTGAAGAGCTTGAGGCTCCACCGTCGTCTTCAGAGGACAGCAATGGTGGAGCAGAAGACGAAACATCTTTTTTTCTTTTCTTTGGATGCCCTTTCTTCCCCATCATGAGAAAAGCAAGCAAATGAACTTGTGAAGGAATAAACTAATTATTTGAAAATTTGTTTTAAAAAAGGCGCCCAATCGATACGAATTTCCCGCGCTTTTTTTTTGTTATTGACATTCACATTTTTGAGTTTGACAGATCCTGTCTTGTTGAAATTGACCAAAGAGCATGGAGCACAGAACATTAATACCCTAACGGCATGGAGCAAGTAGATTAAATACCTACATAATTATGGAGAATGTACGCACAGCTACAGCTGATCTCGCATTGTATAGGCTTTCCTTACAGTGAGAGGTCAGTGTAAACTGGGAATGTATAGCTTGATGTGTAACCGTGTGTACCTACCAGTTTATGTTGGGGCGATAACAAAATGACATTAGTTGCTAGTGTTGCCTCACTTGAATGTTACCTAACATAAGATTAATTTTCCCGAATACCTATGCATTGTGATTTGTGTGCGATCGAAAATGGATTTTCAGCCAAAAGCGAATAAGTTTTTGAAAGTTCTTTCTTTCCTTTCCTTCGTTCCTTCTGATCACATTGATCAAAATTAAAGCGGTGGTTCCCGTACTAATTTGCTATAATAGCGTAACTCCTTGTTTCTATGATCTGAGTCCTGAGGCCATATCATTTATCTGTGTGAAATAAATACCTAACCTACGTCACGATTCCTTACAAACTACTGTGCATTTGATATATTCCTCGAAAATAATACAAGTTACACAATCAATATTATAAATACCTACTTACACAAAACTAATCACCTACAAATAAGTCTAGGAAAAGAATAGGTAACTTTTTACATCAATTGCTCAAGCTACAGATAGACATAATACAGATAGAATAGACAGACTGATATTGCCGAGCTTTACGAAGTACCTAGGTCGATTGACGCGCGACAATTCACGAACTTCTGATTTTCGGCTTGGCTGAAGCTTCGGCTGGTTTATAGCCGAAAACGAAGCTTAGTCGGTCACTTTTATTTTTCATTAATATTAATATTATTAATTGAAACACCTATGAAGTCACAAATTACATAGTTCTTAATTGAATTATTTTCATAAAAGCTTATTTTTTTAAGACTTAGTAAGTATTTTTTTAGGGTTCCGTACCTCAGAAGGAAAAACGGAACCCTTATAGGATCACTTTGTTGTCCGTCTGTCACTGGACCATAAGTGGAGCCATCTGCTCATAGATGGCGCCACTAGAAGTATGCAGTAGCGCCATCTATGATCAAGATATGATATTATTATCTACTATGATGTAATAGCGGTATAGATGGCGCTATTGCATATTTCAGAACCCTTAGGCCGCGAGTCGTACTCGCACTTGTCCGTTTTTTTTTTAAATATTGCTTGAAAATATAGTAGTAAAGTTGGCTCACTTCAATTTTCCTTGTTTAGATAGAACCGTTTTATGATTCTAAATCATTTTTCTGAAAATATTTGCACTTAAATACATAGGTAACTGCGGAAATGAACGAATTTATATATTTGACCGTAAAAAAATTGAGAAAAATGACTAAGAATCTTCCAACAGTCCTATTCAAAGTTACAAGGAAAATTCAAAGTTACCTACTCAACTTGAGGTCATAGCAGACATATCAACTCGGAAAGGGATCGTCACCATATCAACTCGAGCCGTTTAGTATTTGTCATATATTTTATTTAATATAGAAACATTGATATTTTAGTCGACATTTTAATGGCAACACTTTGTAATAGTTTAAAAATAGAGATGGTTGTTTATTAGTCTCACTATTCTGTAGTCTATGTTTTAATGGACATCACAACTCTAGATATCTTCCTTTAGTTAGGTTTATTATCGATAAAATACGAATGAATATTTTACCGCCATCAAGTCGTACGATCTGTGATTGTGATTTTAAATTATACTAGTTTAAGTCTGCCAGTGTTGAATCAGTAATTAAACAAATGTGTTAATCAAGCGTGCGTTTGCAATTGAAAAAACCCACAATCAGAACATTATAGTGGCGACGAGGAGAGTTTTTGTTTGAACAATGGAATCTCAATCAACATCGGCTGTCATGGAGGCTCGCCTGGTGGGTACTCTACCGGTGTTTGATAATGCTGCTCAAAGTTTTGCAAGCTGGCTCGAAATTTTCGAGGAATACTGCACATTAAACAATATTCCTCCAGAAAGTCCGTCAAGCAACAAGAAAAGGTCTCTATTTCTTGTTCATATAGGCGTCCGACATTACGAGTTGTTACGGAGCACTTGTTTGCCTATAAAGCCGAATGCTAAGTCAATTGTAGAATTATCAAAGATTCTAAGTGAGAAATATGATTCCCCAGGTCTTGAATCTACTAATAGGTATCTATTTTATCGAAGAGTTCAAAAAGACAATGAAACAGGGTCAGAATTTATAGCAGCTTTACAAGAGCTAGCATATAAATGTAATTTTGGATCATACGCCGATAACGCATGTAGAGATCAACTTATTTGTGGCATAAAAACTGAGAGCATACGTAAAAAGTTACTTGGTGTGTCAAATCTAACCTATGATAATGCAAAGTCAATATTCTTACAAGAAGAAGTTGTCATGAACCAAATGAAAAGCATAAGTAACAACGTGTCAAGTGTGAATAAAGTCAGGAAGCAAATGCATTCCAATATTCAAAATCATAAGGCAAGCCCGTTTCAAACCAATACGTCAAGTCAATTTCAAGGTAATACGAGTCCAAGAAACGGTGCAAATCAAAAATTCAAACAATTGTCTCATTTATATAGTCACAAAGGTACCAAGCATTCATACAATGCCAGTCAGCAGCAATTTAATCGTCAAAGTAACCAGTCGACTCCAGGTCAACAGTCATGCTATAGGTGTGGCCGTCACCATAATCCAGCTACGTGTCCAGCACAAGCATGGCAATGTTATGTATGTAATCGCTTTGGACATACATCCAGAATGTGTCGGAATAGAACATCTCAAGCCCCACGAGTGAACGAAGTCAATTCATCAAACAATGAGTGCGATGCCATTGTTAACCAACTAACGGAGTCATTGAACATCAACAACATAGAAGTCATATCCAGGTACAAATTTTATCATAAAACATGCATATGTGTATCTTGTGATATTCCGTGTAATGTAAATTGTCAGTTTTGCATAAGTATAAATCTATTGCAGGTCGATATCAACAATGTAATACACAAACCCCAAATTGTAAAGGTAAAGTTAGATAACATTATTTTGGATATGGAGATTGATACCGGAGCAGCAATTTCATTAATTTCATATAATTGTTATATAAATAATTTTAAAAATCATGTGTTGCGTCCCTCTAATATAAAATTAAATGCTGTATCAGGTCCAATAGCTGTTGCTGGTGAAATAAAAGTAAATGTTTGCTATGATAATACTATGCCTGCAAAGTTGTTATCTGTCATTGTAAGTTCAGGAAAAGAATCTTTTACCCCATTATTAGGGAGGAATTGGTTAGATATTTTAAATCCACAATGGAGAACAAGTATAATGACAAATAATAACTATGTAAAGTCGGTTACTTTGTCACAGTCAGTAAAAAGTGATACTGAGTCTAATGCGGTGAAACAATTTAAAGAAACATATCCAAATGTGTTTAGTAAGAATAATGATTCTCATATCATAGGCTTTGAAGCAAATTTGACCTTGAAAGAAAATAGTATTCCAGTTTTTTTAAAACCATACCAATTACCTTATAATATTGTCAACATTGTTGGTGATAATTTAGACAAGTTAGAAAAAGAAGGGAAAATTTATAAAGTTACTCATTCAGATTGGGCATCACCTCTTGTACCAGTTAAAAAAGTTAACGGTGATTATAGACTTTGTGTAGATTTTAAACGTTCCGTCAACCAAAACATAAAAGTAGATTGTTATCCGCTTCCAAAACCAGAAGATGTGTTTGCAACCATGTCAGGTGGAGAAGTATTTGTAGTTTTAGATTTGTCTGATGCGTACACACAATTATTAGTAGATAAAGAAAGTCAAAAATTATTAACGGTCAATACACATAAAGGATTATTTAGATATAAACGGTTAATTTATGGAGTAGCATCGGCTCCAGCTATTTTTCAAAAAGTCATGGATCAGATGTTGTCCGGTATACCTGATACTGTCTGTTATATTGATGATATCCTGATTAAGGGTAAGAATTACTCTGCTTGTTATTCTACAGCGGTTAAAGTGTTAGAAAGACTGAATAAACATATGGTAAGAATTAATCCAGATAAATGTAAGTGGTTTGCGTCATCTGTAGAATACTTAGGTCATGTTATATCAAAGGAAGGTAGGAAACCGAGCCCATCTTTAGTAGAAGCTATTGTCAATGCGAAAACTCCTCAAAATGTCAAAGAGTTAAGGTCATATTTAGGAATGTTAAATTTTTATCATAATTTTATCAGTAACTTGAGCACATTAGTCAAGCCATTACGTCAGTTAACTGAAAATAATGTCAAATGGAACTGGTCCGAGGAATGCCAATCTGCATTTATATCAAGTAAACAAAGATTAATAAGTAGTGAAGTTTTAGTTCATTATGATCCAGCGTTACCTTTAATAGTATATTCTGATGCCAGTCCAGTAGGACTTGGAGCAGTTTTGTGTCATGTCGTTAATCATAATGGTAAACAAGTAGAAAAACCTATAGCATATTCTTCTTGTTCTTTAACTAAAGTACAGTGTAATTACTCTCAACTTGATAGAGAAGCCCTAGGAGTGATTTATGCAGTCACAAAATTTCATAAGTATTTATGGGGAAGACGATTCACCCTTATCACGGATAATGCACCAATAAAGCATATTTTGCATCCTAACAAGGGTATACCTACGTTGGCAGCTCAACGGTTACAACATTGGGCATTAATCCTAGAAAGTTATGATTATAATATTGAACATAGGAAAAGTGAATTTCTACGACCAGCTGATGCCTTGTCTAGATTACCAATCAATAAAATTATAGTAGATGTGAATAGTTGTGAATTATCAGATGATTTACCAATTAGTGTATTTGATATTGCTAAGGAAACTTTAAATGATCCAGTGTTATGTAAAGTAAGTCAATTAACCAAAGAGGGTTGGCCTCATTATTGTAGGGAACCAGCGCTGAGTCCTTATTTTAAAATAAGAAATTACATCTCAATTCATGATGATTGTCTTTTGTTTGGATCAAGATTGATTGTTCCTCAAAAATGTCAAAAAAAAATATTAAATCTTTTACATGAAGGTCATCCTGGTATTGTACGTTCTAAAATGTTAGCTAGATCTTTATTCTGGTGGCCTGCAATGTCCACAGATGTTGAAATTATGTGTCAGTCTTGTGAACCATGTGGAGTAGTTAATTTTAAACCTTGTAATGATAAAATACCATGGCCTAAAACTCAGGTACCTTTTGAAAGAGTACATATTGATTTTTTTGAATTTAATAAACAACATTTTTTAATTTATTGTGATACCTATTCTAAATGGTTAGATATAAGGATTATGTCAAAATCATGTAATGCACAAAGTGTGATTGAGGAGTTATGTGGAATCTTCTCATATGTAGGATTACCAGTTGAAATAGTCTCAGATAATGGTCCACCGTTTGATTCACATTCATTTATAAATTTTTGCACTAAATTTAACATTAAAGTTACTAAAAGTCCTCCTTACCATCCAGAAAGTAATGGATTTGCTGAAAGGAGTGTTCAGATAGCTAAAAAGGCATTAAGTAAACTCATATTAGAAAAAAAATATTGTGAGTCTATAAACTTAAAAATTAGTAAATTTCTTTTAAATTATAGGAACACTCAAACTACTACTACTGAAAAATGTCCTAATTCCCTGTTATTTTCATATCAGCATAGAACCTTACTGTCAATGTTAAATCCTAAATATAATCCTAAATCAGTCAATAAGTATCCTAGGTCGTCTATATTTCATGAAAATGATAATATTTTAATTCGCATGGGGAAGAATGGAGTTATAAATAAGGGTACAGTGTTAAAATGTCTAAGTCCAGTTATGTTTCTTGTGTCTGTAAATGGTGTAGTTAAGAAGGTTCACTTAAATCAAATGTGTCATGCACCATTGTCCACTGATGTGTCATCCTCACACCCTATACCTCCAGTTGTAAATTACCCTAATGAATGTCAACCAAGCTTCAGTCCTATACAACCAGGTCCAGTCCAATCCCATCCTATACAGTCAAGTCCAGTCCGGTCCCGTTCTATACAGTCCAGCCCTATACAGACATATCCTATTCAGTCCAGTCCTGTACAGTCTCACCCTACTGAATCCGGTCCTGTACAGTCTCACCCTATCGAGTCCGATCCTATACAGCCTAGTCCCATCCAACCAAGTCATCAGTCATCCCAAGGGTTAAGTAGACCGAAAAGAATCATCCGCCCTCCTAATCGATTAAATTTGTAAGGGGAGGATGTCATATATTTTATTTAATATAGAAACATTGATATTTTAGTCGACATTTTAATGGCAACACTTTGTAATAGTTTAAAAATAGAGATGGTTGTTTATTAGTCTCACTATTCTGTAGTCTATGTTTTAATGGACATCACAACTCTAGATATCTTCCTTTAGTTAGGTTTATTATCGATAAAATACGAATGAATATTTTACCGCCATCAAGTCGTACGATCTGTGATTGTGATTTTAAATTATACTAGTTTAAGTCTGCCAGTGTTGAATCAGTAATTAAACAAATGTGTTAATCAAGCGTGCGTTTGCAATTGAAAAAACCCACAATCAGAACATTATAGTATTCATTGTATGAAACTCCCAACTGAGAAGCACACTAATCAGAATCGTAACGTTAACGATTTGCCTCGGGACGAGCTCACGAACGGCGATGTGGTGTGTGGTCAACTAGCAGTCCCCACGTTTACGCCTTCGTCGCCGCGCTTGCGTCTCTTCGTCCACCGCACACATGCTGTAGCCGAGTCGACGTACCGGAGCTGCTGGTCCGCTTTGAATAATATGTGCTTTGCTTACGTTAGGTTGACGCCTGTTTGACGGCGAGGCGAAAGGCGATACGGTGACGATCCCTTTCCGAGTTGATATGTGAACCTTTGACCGTATCCTTAATTCGAGACCAATTTGCATTGTCACCCTAAAGAAAGAGAGCAAAAACGTTGAAGTCATTAGTTTCCCGCACAGCACAAAGTTCCCGGCTCAGGGGGTCGACTCTCTAAGCACGAAATCCGTAGTTTCGACCTTAGTTACGGGCGTTTCTTAATCCGTATCACCTATGGACTTAAGATTAGTTCGGGACCCGAACTAAGAATGAATGATAGCACGATTTGACAGTTGTCCCTACTCCCGATGTGTTTTTATCCGTCCGACAAATTGAATTTGACACTTGTTTTGACGGAATCTTATGTCTATTGTACTTTCGGACGGGCCCGTTTCTTCGTTGACGGACTTACAGAGTAGCCCCCCAGTATCCAGCCGGCCTAGCATGACCACGATAGAAACGGGTTTTGTCTACTTAGAAATAGACAAAGTGACAGATTGTAAAAACATTTCTACCGTTTCATTCATAAAACGTAGAAATGTTTCTACAATCTGTCACTTTGTCTATTTCTATGTTGACAAAACCCGTTTCTATCGTGGTCATGCTAGGCCGGCTGCTATTCTATAAATATTCTTGGTCATTTCTGTCACTGTTACGTCATTTGGCACAGGGTTGCCAACCCATAAAATAATATTTATAGTGATTTAAGCTTATTATTTTTTATTTTTCATTTCTCCATTTAAAAAATCGCAGGCCTGTGAAATTATTTTGAAAGCACAAAAAAATCAAAATAATTACGCTCTTTGAGCGTATATAGCTCAGATTGCTGTTCGTGATTTAGTACCAAGCCCCATACATTTATTGACCGTCTCCTTTCCTTGGCATACGATTTTTTTGTAGTTTTTTTTTTTTTTTTTTTCTTTTGGCTTCGCACGGTTTGTGCATTTAGCCAATGTCACGTTTAGGTAGTAGGAACAAAGGTAGGGAAACGAAGATATTATTTTGAATAATTAATTAAAACGGGATTTATGATAGGACTGTATATAGGATCAGTATATGATGTTATAATTAATGAGCAAATTACAATGAAGAAAATTTACAACTTAATATTATTTACAGTAATGAATGAGACTATACATTTATAAATAGGAAAGCTATTTGTACAAAGTAAAGAAAGTATTGAGGTAGGAAAAGGAGTTCTGAGGGACAAGAGGTTACTGAGAAAAGAAGAACGGTCATATAAGGGACAGGAGAAGAAAATGTGATTTAGGTCGCCAACGTCTATGCCACACGAGCACATGGGGTCATCGATGATATGAAATTTGGCAAGATGGGCTGGAGAACAAACATGACCTAGTCTCATCCGTATTAGAACTGAGGTCTCCATCTTGCCAAACTTTGCCCTGCCAAACCACGGTTTTTCCGGAATATCGGGTTGAATGACTGAATAATAACGGCCCTTGGATTTGCTACCGATATCCCAAGCTACCTTCCAGGTGTCCCGAAGAAAAGTCTTTGGTAACGTCATAATGTCATTGCTAAAATTTATATAAGGAGCTAAGTCCCCACACTGCACCGCATCACCGGCAAGTTTATCAGCCACTTCATTGCCATGGATTCCAGCATGGGCCGGAATCCACGCAAATTGCAAAGTGTTACCTTCAGAGGTGGTTTTAAACGCAAATTCCCTTATTAAATAAATGATTGAAAACTGTGATTTGTGTTCGAAAGGGGATTTATTAATGGCTAGAAGAGCACTTTGAGAGTCTGTAAAAATTATGGTTTTTTTGAGCTTAAAAACACGAGTATATTCGATGGCTTTTAAAATACCGAAGCATTCCCCCGTAAAAACAGAAGTTTCCGGAGGCAGTTTTATTTTTTGTACGATGTTGTATTGAGAATGGTAAGTACCTATCCCAACGCAACCCGACGGAGAACGCTTGGCAGCATCCGTGAATATATGATGGTAGTCTAAGTGTTCAGCAAGGAAATTATTAAAGCTTATACGACAATCGGGATCTGATTTACTACTTACACAGTTATATCTAATGATGGGGCTGAATTGTAAACTCTCATAACTACAATTAAATATGGGAAGTTTATTGCAACGGTGAATAGGAGAAGAAAGTGAAAGGAATTTTTTATAGCTTACAACTAAACATGGAGCACGTTTATGGGACCAGTAATCTGAAGATTCAATCTGTAGCACTAAAGAATCTAGTTTAGGAATGAGAGGATGAGTTGAGAACTGAAGAATCCGGAACAAATATTTGTCAGATAAGAATTGTCTTCTAAGATGCAAAGGAGCTTCCCCGCATTCAACTTGGAGTGCATTAATGGGACTAGACTTCATAGCACCCGAAATAATGCGTAATGCTTTAGACTGAATGCGATCCAATTTTTTAAAAGCCATAACACTACCAGGTTCTAAAACGAACAATCCATAATCCAGAGTGCTTCTGATAATTGCGTTGTAAATAAGTTTCAAAGAAAACGGATGTGCACCCCACCATACACCAGAGAGGCATCTAAGCATGTTTAGGTGATTTTCACATTTGTTGACAATATAATCACAATGAGGGACACTACTTAATTTACAATCAAGTATTACGCCTAGATATCTGAATTTATCTATAACTGGCATAGGTATATCCTTATAAAAGAGGTTTACCAAGGGGATATTTCTCTTCCGGGTGAATAAAACAGCCGCGCTTTTAGACGTGGATAAATCCAAACCGTTTAGATGTAACCAGGTCTCCAAAGTAGACAAAGCAGAATTGATGGCACAGCTAGCTTGTTCAACAGATTGGCTTGAAGAATATAATAATAAGTCATCGGCATATTGAAGAACCTTAACATGATTAGTAATTAAAGACGAGTCTAAATCAAAAGTGTAAATATTGTATAGAAGGGGACTGAGCACAGAACCCTGTGGGAGACCTCTCCATACAAGATGAGATACCTCGTGATCTCCTATTAACATGTTAACAGAGCGTTCAGTCAGAATATTAATAATGAAATTCGATAAAATCAATGGAACCTGCAAGGCTTTTAATTTATTTTGTAAAACTGTTAATACAACATTATCATAAGCTGCATTAATATCAAGGAAAACTGCAATGGTGGATTGGTTATTAGAGAAGGATAATCGAATATCCGATGTTAAAATACTTAAACAGTCAGTTGTACTTTTACCTTTTCTAAAGCCATATTGTGAATCTGCCAAAAGACCGTTACTTTCCACATACCATTCTAGACGATTTTTAACTAAGTGCTCCGCTAATTTCATCAGAATTGATGATAAAACTATGGGACGATATGAAGAAGCATCAGATGGGGTTTTATTTGGTTTAAGGAATGGCAACACCATTTGACGTTTCCATTCAACAGGGATGTTTCCTGTATTCATGATAGAATTAATAAGCTCTAAATAATAAATAAGGACGTCATCATTTAAATTAGCAAAAAAGGAATACGGGATACCATCAATGCCTGGTGCAGAATCCTTAGTTTTATGAATAACACTCTTTAATTCAGTGAGAGTGAATGGAAGATCTAGTGTCGTATCTTGGATATTGAATTTGGATACGAGAGACAGGTTATGGTTAACCTCTTCCGGGACCCAAGGCGGTGCTAATTTATCTAAAAATTCACTGGCTAAAGAATCGGGGATCGGAGAAGGGTTGTTGTAAATGGACCTAAATCTACGGATATTGCGCCAGACAGTGGAAGGGTGAGTATTTGGAGAAATTGATGAGCAAAAATTACGCCAAGATTCAAATTTTTTCTTCTTAAAAAGTTTACAAGTTTCTTTAATTAGGTTAGTGACGATTTCAAAATTAATATCGGACATATCAAGGTTATAATTGTATTCAGCCTCTTTACGTTTCTTGACCAATTCAGTGCACTCGGAATCCCACCATGGAGGCGAGGGAATTGTACTAATATTGTTATTTTTTACAGGGAAAACTTCATCTGCCGCTGCGATTAATATGAGTGCTAAAGCTTCAGCACAACTATTTTCATTGCCATCAGAAATAACTGGCAAGGAGCAAATCTTACTGTCAACAATGTTCCTAAATTTGTCCCAGTCATTATTATTTCTATTAGGTAGTTTATGTTTTAAGTTAGATCTCCTTACTGGTGCCTTTGGTTTGGAAAGAGGATAAGAAATAACTATTGGAAAATGATCACTACCATAAGTAGAGGCTAGGGTATGCCAAGTTAATGAAGAGGCTAAGTTTGGAGTACAGATAGAAAGGTCGATTGCGCTTTGGTTCTGAGTGGGATCTGAGCGACGTGTGGCAGCTCCTGAGTTCAAGATGCATAAATTATGTAAGTCTATTATTTCTAGTAGTTCATCACCATAACAATTAGTAGTTGAACAACCCCATGATTGGTGATGGCAGTTAAAGTCCCCCAATATTAAGAAAGGCTTTGGAAGAAAAGAAAAGAGATTATTCATCTCTTGAAGAACAGAAGAGGAAGGGTGAGGAATGTAAATAGAAACAAGACAAGTGTGATGCACTTTAATAGCTACTATTGAAATTTCCTCACTATGAGGAGGTAATGTAATAATAGAAAAAGGGATAGAATTCTTGATAAGTATAGCTACTCCACCATACCCATCAGATCTATCCTCTCTAATGGTTAAATAACCATTAATTTTAAAAATATGATTTGATTTGAGCCAAGTCTCTGCTAAGGCAAAGGCAAAAGGCTCATATTTGTTTAAAAGATATATAACATCACTCTTTTTGTTTACTAGACTGCGGCAGTTCCACTGGATTATTTTGGATGTGTTGTCCATTATGAATGGATTGAGATACATTGAAAGACGGGGCAACGTTGGACGGTGAAATGTTGAACTGAGAAAGAAGATTGTATAAAGCAGAAACAAAATCGTTTATGGAAAAATTTGTGTCGTTTTTTTCATTATTATGATTAATAAAAAAAGCACAACCATTTGATGGTTGGGGAATGTCATAATCTTTTATAATGGCATTGTGAGCCTCTTTATTATATCCTTGTACAGATTTGGGAGGGGACCGTGGTTTAAGGAAGACAGTCTTCTTATAGCTACTTGAAGCAGGCATTCTGTTAGGTGAAGAAATTGATGGGGTGTGTGCAAAGTTTTTAGAAGGAGAAGATAAAAGTGTATCAGCATAGGACTTAGTTACTGGTGGGTAAAATTTTTCTGCTTCAGCATAAGAAACTGAACTTTGTGCCATATATGTTTTAATTAATTTTTGCCTAGAAAATTCTGGGCACGACTTATTCGTAGCATAGTGAAAACCAGAGCAAAGGCAACAAGAAGCACTTTCTTGTTCCCTTTCACAACTGTCCCCAGTGTGGCCTTGACCACATTTATAACAGCGAGGCTTGGACCTGCACTGAATTTTAGTGTGTCCAAAACGACAGCAGTTAAAACACTGTACAGTAGGGAATATATATAAATCTACAGGTAATGCATTATAGCACATAAAAATTCTTTTTGGTAGAACCTGCCCATCAAATGTAACAACTATGGATTGGGATGGTTTCCAAACAGTTGTACCATCAACAGTCGTTTTAAAATTGAGACGTCTGACTTTTAAGATTGGTCCGCAACCTATAGGAACCGTTATGTTATCAATAACCTCCTCCGGAGACCATTCTGCAGGAACACCACGCACTAAACCCATTCTGGTGACATTAAAAGTAGGTATAAAAGCTTTGTAATTATATGTTTCAAGACTATTATGAGTAATAAAAGAATTAGCGTCCAGAAAATTCGAAAAAGAAAGAGAAATTTTATTGCGTCCAATTTTTTTAACGCTACCGTTGATAATATTTTGGAAGGCATTGTGCTTTAAGAACTTGCCAAATGTAATTGGGTGCAGTGTCGTTCCATCATCTGGTGAAATCATGATTTTATGAACATGAATGACAAAAGGCGTGCTGTCTGTTAAACCGTATGTTTTACGACCTATCTGGGGTTGAACAACTGAGGACAGAGCAGGGACATCGGGCATTTTGATATTAGAACTAGGTATTACGATTATTTCAGAATTGGGCTCTGATGTAATAGGTTTTAGAGTAGAGTCCATGCAATCACAACCAGAAGACGCGGAACCGTGGTTTTTCCGGGTACGGCGACGTTTATTGCAGTGCTTACACACATGTACACGGCTTCTTTTCAAATGACGAGTCGAAGACGACCCATCGGTATCCATGCCTGATTCATTGGAAATAGTAACAAAATTGCCTGCCGGGGGAACAAAATCCCCCGGATCAGGCGGGTCTTTCATTTTTCACAACTAAATAGCTAAAAAAAACTTACCACTACCGAAGAAAATATACAACACTAAGATTATACTACAAGTAAAAGAAAATAGAATACTAAAACTATGACTACTGATCTTATAATTAGGGTTTTTTAAATTTACAAATTTTATATCAAAAAGACGCGTCCACAAAGTCCGAAGTTTCCCGCGCTTTTTTTCATTTTTCTTTTTTTGTAGTTGTCGTACGAGCACACCATTTTTGCACCTGGCAGCCCTGATCGTCATTGTCACTCATTGTCATTGTCAAAAATTCAAAATTTCAAATCAAAACATTGATTTGGTTGGTTTTGGGGGTGTTGATTGTGAATTTGTGATTTGTGTTGGTGCACATTTCATAGTAGTTTTTCAGAGGTACTTACGAAACAAGTAATAGGATCCGAAACCAACATGAGTAATACAATTTCAGAGCAACCATTAGATGCCACTAAGGTACATAATAAAGTTCTATCATTTCTCCATAATTATTACCTAAGGAATTGTACTATTTATTTTGCCTTTAAAACCTGTTTAACGTGTCTTCAACGCCGTCAGTTATATTCTAATACATAATAACATTAAATATTTGCGGAGCCTTGGCCCGTGTTTCTAGTAAATTTAATTCCATAATCTTTACGTGCGTAAATACGTTTCAAGGAAGCAGTCATGAAATTACCCATTGTTTTGTATCTAGGTAATTACTTGATAGTGGACTTATTGATAGCTTACTGTTCTATTTTATTTCAGAATGTCGAAGATGGTAAAGTTAAATTAAAGAAATGGTTGAATATGAACTTTAGAATAGAGATGACTGATGGTAGGGTTCTCATTGGAGTATTTTTGTGCACAGATCGAGATGCCAATGTAATATTAGGTAAGGAAATATTAGAGAAATTTTTATTTCAAGATGAAATAGAGAGTTGGATCAGAGAGTCGCCTATGTTGCTGTAATCACACCTAAGACATGGTAAAGTATAGCTAAATATATTTTTCTATTCTAGGAGCTTGCTCAGAGTATCTCAAAAGCATTGATGGTGAAACAGAGGAACCAAGAGTACTTGGTCTTGTTATGGTACCCGGCCGTCATATTGTTTCCATTCAGTTGGACGACACTACACCACCACAAATGTACTGTTATGATGAGTGATTTCTCACCATTGTCCTTGGTTTTATAATTAAATATCCTTTTTTATTCATAATCCTTCTTAGTTTGACATTGTACATGATATTATTATTTATATTTAATAATTATTAATACCTACTGATTTCAATAATTTTCTTAAAAAGAAATAAAACTACTTATACACAAAAAGTCATATTAATTTATTTACTAAGTATTTATTTATACAGGGTAAAATTAAAACCAGTGCGGATATTTTGTAAAAATTGATCATATTCATGAGTACTTTCACCTCCTAAAATATCCGCACTGGTTTTAATTTTATCCTGTATATTAAACAGTATTCAAGTTTTCAATCAGTTGTTTCAGTACATCTGGTTCAAGATAAATATTTTTAGAACCATTAGCAAATGGATTGTACTCATCCATACTGTGGTTTGATTGTAATATTTCTGATAATTCTTTTACAAGTTCTTTAATTAAAGTCTGCGATTCAGCAAATGTTTTGTATAAAAATGTACTATTCATTAAATTATTTAAACAAATATATGGTTGAATTACTGTTTCATGTTTACTTAACCTATGATAGAAATATACACTTAAGTTTCTTACATCCTCATCTTCATCTTGCAAGAGAATGATTGCACATTTTATTGAAGTAACTTTCATTGAATTAGGCAAATTATCAAATTCATTTGCAAGTTCATTGTTAGCAATTGCTGCTATGCATCTCATATCAACATCAGAATTTTCAAAGTCACTTGATTTTTCAATGATTTTCATCAAACTCAACTTATTATCTTTCTGAATAATGGAAACATTTCTTGCCAGCAATGGAATTATGTATCTTAGTCTGAATACTGATTTGTTTGTATGAAATTTTTTCAATAGTTCTGCTGGATTTAAATGAATACATAAATTAGTTTTTAGCGATATTTCAAAAAGCATTCTCCAAATAATACTGCTGGTATATTTCTTCTTAAATGATAGCAGAACTTCAACCATTTTCAATAGAACTTCTTTTTCTAAACAATTTTGTGCTATGGTTTTCAAGAGAATAAACTCACAATACTTTTCGTGATTACTATGTTGTAATATAATATTTAGTAAAGCTGGTATTTCATACCATACACATGCATTTATAATTTTTTTTAATCGAGCTTCTGCCCACAACTCAACACCAGGAAAATGCATGTTACTGTTGATTTCTAATAATGTTCTTTCAATATCTTCAAATTCATAACTGTTTATAAAGATATCTTCAAACAGTCTTTTGGATAGATAAGAGTGGTTTCCAGTACAAAATATTTTTTTGAATTTATTTCTCAACTTTACAAAGTGCTCTTTGTAAGCTTGATTGGAAGAATAATATGTATGGCATAGATTTAACAAAATTAAACTTCCATGTAGATAATTTTCCGAAACACAAGCATGGTTTATTAAAACATTATAGATGTTCTCAAAATTATGTATGTTGAATATGCATTTGGCTGTCAAACGTCTGACTGTTTGTATGGGACTATCAAGTAGCAAAACTAAATGATTTAATAAGTCTTCATCTTCAGTTTTCTGTTCTGCCATATCATAAGAAAAGTTGTATCTCTTTGCACTGTTTGCCAATAAATTCAAAATTGGTACTAAGTTTGAGTGGGACTGTACAGTGTCCACCTCATTACTTAGTTTCAACTGTTTCGTTATATAATTCCATAGCTTTGGTGAATGTGTTCGCAGCTCATCGCACGCAACAGTTGCTGTTGTTTGCTCATCACTCCCTGAAGCTTTCTTCTCACCTATTTGTTTTGGAATTAAGGCCCCATACAACTGAAGAGCTGCATTCCTGGAAATATTTGTGTAGCATGGTAAGTGAATTTAAGTTGAACTGTAGAGTAGAAAATATTGTAGGTAGTAATCTGTATTATAGGTAGCCATTGTAGTAGTAATCTATGACAATTTACCTGATTTGCCAATGAGGACTAGTAAGATTACCAAACGCAAGTTCAGCCAATTTGGCAAAATAAAACATCATATCTGAAGCTAAGCTGCTGTCGGTTACGATCCTTGTCATGAAATGAATATAGATTGCTTTTGGCAAGTCTATCTGATTTTCGTCATTTTTCTTTGGAGTGTCTTTTGTGGTATTACATATTTCTAATAGAGTATTTATGAAGTAATGGAATAAAGGCTGAAATGAGGATACAGTATGAATAATTTTTGCAACATTATTAAGTAGGTATTGCAAATAATCTAAGTACCTATTATAGCACGTAGGTACTTACTTTTCCCTTCTTCATATCACTTGATACTATTCTGTGTACCATAATAGAGAGACCTGCACCCCTTCTTGTTATAGATGCCATTTTATTTGTTTCTGATATTAAATCGTTCAGTTTACATCTAAGCAAGTTGTTAGGCACTTCTGAAGCTTTATTTTCTTCTGGCAACGATGTTAAAAATTGAATGCCTTTTCCTAAAATTAGAAAACACATTTTGTGTTTTAGTTTTAGCTGACAAAAATAATTGAAGGACAAAATATAATAAACTATAATAATATACCAAGAGAAGCTCCCGCAGCTTCAATGGCCCCTTTATGTCGTGAAGTCTCCAAAACATGAGTAATTATGTTCAGGAACTTCTCACACATACTGGCGTCATCCACATTAAATTGTACCAAAATTGATGCTAAATCAGAGGATGCCTATAATCAAATCAATAATTAACTAAAACATGTCAAAAATAAAGAAATCTACATTAATAATATAATTAGAACAGTTACCTTAACATTCAACCAAAGGGAGTTCAACACAATTTGATGCAAACCAGATATTTTCGTCTGATCACTCTCATCACCAATACTAAGACCAGAATTATCAATAATATTTTCTACCATGTCATTAATTTTTGAAAAATCTGAACTTGTTGAACTTTCTTCCTTCCAGGCAAACTGGTTGGATATAATTTCCAAAACATCGACAAATTCCGGCATGATATTATGAATATCAATTTTATAGCATCTTAAAATACAAGTCTCTAATACAACAAGCATAACATTCATGAAGGAATGTAACTGTTTTCCAGATTCAATAGATGTCATTATATTTGTGTTTTTTTTATTTTCAGTAATTAATTTATTATACGCAAAATAAAATATGTCTTCTACACTGTTGTATTCTGATATGGAATGTTTATCTTTTATCACTAAATTAGTTATTAATTTAAACATGCTCTGGCCACAACTGATCTCATAGAAGAACTTGCTCTCCATACTTTTCAGAGCACCATTTACTAAATGTTGCTTATTATTTGGTTCTATTAATTCCTCAGAGTAGTGGTTTAGCAATAGTTTTATCACATTTTCTCTGACATCATCTATAGGCTCTTTAAGTAAGCTTACTAGCTTTAAAACAAAATCTTCAGTGGATAGTAACCAACATCCCTTTTCCTTCAGATACTCAATCAGTGTTATGTTTGCATGTCTTGTCTGACCTCTTTTCTTGTTAGGGATTTCACTAAAGCAACTTATTATGGCATTACATAATTTCACATTTGTGATCTTCCTTTGATAATTGCCATTCAAGTTAATTGAGTTTACAATGAAATTCTGCATTTTTTTGCAAAATTCTATTAAATGTTGTAAGTCCTCAAAGCTTTCATCTTTTATGATCACAATTAAAAATAAAGAATGCAATTGTGTCAAAAAATTGTTAAGACTGTTTAACATGCTTAACCTCAACACTGTACAATCTGAATTCACATTGTTGTATAAGAAATTCAATATTAAATCATACTCTAATTGACTTGGAACTGACTTCCTTTGTGAGACACAGACAATTTCAAATGCTAAAATTCTTATATAGTAATTGCAGTGCTCTATTCCATTCAATACAGTTTTTTCAATATGATCAAAATCTTCAGTAGAACTCCAATGTTTTTCAAGGATGCTAAGTTTATTAGCTTGTTTCATTATACACAATTGACTGCACAGATTTTGTTCTGAGTCATGATTTTTTAATTCATCAAGTAATCTATGAGGTAATATTGAAAATTTCTTTATGGTTATTAAACACCAGAAGTTATTGAAATTCTCAATTGCTTTGCTGCTAGAACCATTCAAAATTTTAATGACTTGGTGTAGAAATATTTTACACCAATCATCTTCAAAATTAATTTGTTTAAGTAATGCATAGTACATATCAGCACCAGCAGAAACCAGTCCTGGTTTATGTAGACTATATATAAGGCCATCAACCCACTTATTGTCTTGTACTAAAGTGAATAAGTTTCCACTACTGTGTTCAATAATTTCTGAAAGCATCAGATACTTTGCTTTGTTCCAGTAGAAGCCATTGATTTCCTTTAGCATTGTCTCATACATTTCATCATCTAGTGTTGATATTAGTGTCTGGAATATACACCTATTTAAATCTCTTATTCCAGTCACAGGATTTTCCCAATTATGAATGACAAAGTTGAGCAATCTGATTTGATGTTCTTTACTAAAGATGCAATCATAAAAATCTGTGCCTTGTACCTTTTTGAATAGTTTAATTGTCTTGAAAGATATAAATGTATACTGAGAGTACTCATATCCCATTAGTAGTAATAACTCTAATATTGATTTTAAAACAGATGCAATTTTAGAAATATTTTTATAAGTTTTCTGTGTTAGAAAATTTGATTGAAATATTCCATACATCATTGACACCACAATATAAGTTCTAGAAGACTTTCCTCCATTATTGTTTTGAGTGAATAATTCTTGATCAATCATTTGTAGTAATTCAGTTAAATATAAATTCTGTTTGTCTGTATATGGTAACACTGTATAAAAACATGTTGCACACAGTAACTGATCATCAAATGTTTTAAATCCTGTTTGTAAATGAGCCCATAAAATATCAGCAACATGACTCCAAAATTCCTTATTGTCAGTATTAGAATTTCCTTTTGATAATTTTAAAACATCCTGAAAATTAAATATCACTGCAATAAATAAAGCTGTTTATTTTCTTGATACCTACTAAATGATACATATTTATAATATTACTACAGTATTAAGAAATATAACTTGTTTACCTGTATAGACTTTATCTTCAATTCACAAGTAGAAATGTCAATCTCTGCTAAAACTTTGTCATATACTTCCATTGTAATAAAATTATCTGAAATATTTTTATGTACCTATTAAGTCTTGTTAAACAGAATCAATGAACATTCAATTCAATGTTTAAATTATAATGAAAACTTTACCTATTTTATCTTTTTCTAATGGACAGACTTTAGGATGGATAAATGATCTTAATCAAAATATTTATGTTAGTAAATAAAAGACAACTATTCATTTAACATTATTTACTACATAATCTATATTTACAATAACAATCGAAGGATAATAAGACTATTATTCTTTAATGGGTTCATATCCCTCTTTCTGAATTTTTTCTTTATAAACGTTAAAGTCTCTCTTTCTATCAAAATGTGAGACCCACTGCGTAGGGCAGGACTTTTCAAACATTTTCCTTAAATCCAAGCATGCTTTGGGTTGCTCTGAATTGTCTTTAACATTTTCCTTATCTAGGCATTCCCAGTAACGATCTCTGGAGTCCCAACATGTTTTCCGCTGCTGTCTATCGGGAAACGACATTTTTCACCGTTTTTGAATACCTACAATGTAAATTTTTATTTTTTAAGTCTGCCGCGAATGGATAGGTACCAATAATGGTAGAAGCAGTAAAAGAATGTAAGGAAACTCACGCACAAGCACTCCAGAAATGATTACTCGAAATAATATCTGTAGTAATTGCTATTTACCACAATTTTTATTTGATGATATCGTTCGTTTCCTTTAGAATCAGCCCAACATAACCTCACACTTGCTCCTATATTGATTGTTGGTGTTGACATTGACAGTTCAATTCTGTTCAATATTGTTGACTTGACTTTATATTGACAGTTGACAACTGACTTGCGTTCGCGTTCCGTTACACTCTATAAATATTTCTTTTTCATAAATCAAGCAATAATATTTGCCAATGATTATTTTGGTCTGCCAATGATTTGCTCTCATACATTTTTATATCTATAGTATATCTATGTATAGTATAATAGTTCTTGACCTATTGAGAGTTTTTAAACAGAAAAACAGACAATTGCATTAGGATTCTATTATGAAGTCGCCCCTCGCAGACATCTCTGGGCGCCTCTCATAATCGTTACATATCTTTTATGAAGTCGCCTCTCGCGCTCATCTCTGGGCGCCTTTCATCATCTTCACCTATCTATCATATGGAGCGGCAAAACTTAAAGGCCCAGGGCGCCAAATCTCAAAATACGCCACTGCCATAACCCAAGCACCCAAGCGTGTAAGGTGTAACTAACTGTTAGATAAACGGTTCTCTCAGGAAAGGAGGAAAAATAATAACACAATGGTATTATAAACTTTAATCAATTTAATTCTTCAATTAAATTTTGTATATTTTGTAACTTATTAATCGTAAAGAAATGAAAATGAGTTGTATTACATTCAGAAGTCAGCTGTTGTATTAACTGCTTAATTATTTCAGTACAAGGTTTATTCATTTTCTCTTTATCACCAACAGCTTCCAACAAATCCTCAGATACCTTTATTCTGCACATTTTTATAAAACCATCCAATTGTTTAGGCGATTCAAAGGGAAATACTCCAGGTATGATTGGTACTTTGATGCCCATTTTGTCACAACGGTCTTTTAAATTTTTAAACGTATCAACATCAAAGAATGCTTGTGTCAAAATGAAATCGGCCCCAATTTCGATTTTATTTTTAACTTCTAATAGTTTTTCATCAGGACAGCCAGGAAAACCGGCAATACCAATACAGAAATATTGTCCTGTCTTCTCTCTTATAAATTGTATCATTTCTGAAGTGTTTTTAAAATCTGAAGCGTGGGAGTTGAATCCCTCTGTAAAAAAAACATCGTTATTTAAGAATACTTATAAAAAAAAACCGGCCAAGTGCGTGTCGGACCACGCACAATGTAGGGTTCTGCAAAAAAAAGTAGGTAGGTACCTATTTCAGTTTTCCGAACGTAATTATAAGTTTTGTTTCATAATGTTATTATGAATGAATACAAAGTTATCTTTGCGGTTGATTAACTCAAAACTAAAAAAACTTTTTTAACAAAAAATAACCGACTTCAAAAATCCACTACAAAGAAAATAATAATTTTGATTTCGGTGGCTTTGGTTTTTGTTTCCTTTTTTTTGCCACCGACTTCCGGAACCAAAATTATTATTTTCTTTGTAGTGGATTTTTGAAGTCGGTTATTTTTTGTTAAAAAAGTTTTTTATTTTTCCCTTTTTAGTTCTTTATCCCGTGTTAGATTACTTTCACGAATTCGTTCAACAGTAAATCTTCTACGGAGTGTGTACATTTATGCATATAACTTTGTACATAGGAATGATTACATAATGAATTATATACTAAAACCTTCCTGAAAGTATGTAGATTACGTTAGTGAAAACCCCATCCAAATCGACACAGTAGTTTTTGAGAAAATCGCGCACATACAAACATACATATATACATAGATACATACATACATACATACATACATACTTACCTACATACATACATACATACATACATACGGGACGAATACAGAACCTCCTTTTTTGAAGTCGGTTAAAAATAGCGGATATTTCCGACACTTATCAACGTACCTTGTTCAAATCAATTTTAATCGAAAGTATTATGATTTTTTTTGAAGCCTGATTTTTTTCAGATTTTTAGATAACGCGGTTGTAAATTTAAAGGGGGGGGGGAAACATTGTTAACGACTTTCGGAGCTCATATTTCAATAAGATAGTCATTCCTTCATATTATTTTCAAAGACCTATCCAACGATAGTATCCCACGTAAAGGGGATTGCGAAGATGCGCGATTTTTTTTTCAGCCCTTAATTTAATGTACCTACCTGTGGAGTGCCCTCAATTTTTTTTTTCATAATTTTGCTACCCGCCTATATTGCGGTTCACACAAGACATCTTCCTGCGAATTTTTTGCAGATAT
Source organism: Thalpophila matura (assembly GCA_948465475.1). NCBI lineage: Eukaryota > Metazoa > Arthropoda > Insecta > Lepidoptera > Noctuidae > Thalpophila > Thalpophila matura. The sequence continues at coordinate 9,006,853 of OX419190.1, read as the reverse complement.
ACATTTTTACAGAGTCACTGTGCAAGTCTGCGCGACCGATCTCTAAATAAAGAATCGGAATCTATATAAATATAAACCCTTTTACTCATTGACAGTTAGAGTCCATTGAATCTTCGTCCCTATTGCGTTACGTATTTGTTTTGGTTGTTATAATAGAAATTTTACTCACCTCCTAAAACCAAGAATAAATTGCAAATATTTTTTTCTTGGAGCACAGTTAGTAGTTTACTCAAATAAGTAGCCCTCATCAAATCACACGATAAGTGCAGTAGTACTTGTTTGTGTTTACTTCTCAGAAGCGTAGCTGTTAGTATAGGATCTATATTCAAGTCTCTACATCTGTGGATTTTCGCGTGCCAAGTCACCGAGAAGAAAACAGGATCCACCTTTAAGTTATCAATTTCTTCTTCGGTAACATCAGGAGTCACTTCAAATGAGTAGCTAAACTTTCCTTTATTTTTAATCAATTCTGTAAGTTTGCTCGGTCCTTCCATTTTACACAATTTTGTAAAACGAGATTGTATAGGACTCTTTGTGAAACGATTGATTACGTTGATTACTGGATGACGGTAACGTCCTTTGACTGGCAGCTGTCACTGATTGTAGACCTCTTTGGTTTCGTATTATTTCTATTAAGTAGGTCACGAACTATATTTTCAAGTAACTTTATAAAAAAATAAACTCACAAACAACACTACCTACTCAAACACACTGCACTTGAGTGAATGACCGTGGGGACCTCAAGTAGGTGCGTCTACGTCGCATACGATAAGGGATAAAATAGGTACTGATACAAACATTTTTGCGCCAATCAATAGGTACGTAATAAATAAATCGTTGTATAGTTTGTATGCCAATCGCAACAATTGTAGGTATTAAGCTTATCAAAATCTAAATATATTTATTCTGTGGAATAATTCCGGTTAATATGTTCAAATATACTTTGACACTAGCCCTTTCCCCACGACTTCGCCCGTGTGACCCAAGGGAACTTCTTTCGAGACAAAAAGGACCCTATTAATAGCACTCAAGGATATAATGTAGCTCCCTATTAGTGAAAGGAATTGAATCAGTAGTTCCTAAGGTAGTTCCAGAAATTAGAGCATTCTTCAAACAAACAAACTCTTCAGCTTTATTATATTACGTATTTATTACCTATATTAAGTATAGATGAACTGGGGTTGAACTGCAATAAAATTACGCCCATCCATCTAAAACTTAAGGCCACTTGTCGGTGTAGCACTATCCAATGCCAATTCTTTTAGTTCTCTATAGATATCTCTACATAAGCTTTTTCCTTCAGCTACTTAATGTACTTTTTTCTTGGTCTTCTTGCAATTGTTTACAATTATTAAATCAAATAGCTATAGGTATACGGATCGAATGGACAATGGACCTGTAAAACGGAAATCTAGGTAGGTAAACGAACGAATTTAGGTAGAAACATAGGAAGGGCAAAGGTGGCTTCAGGTCAAATAAAACACAGTTGTATTAATTAGGTATTGTATTATGACTCCTCTATACATTGATTAACAATCAGCCATTTACTTTATCACAACCCAAAAGGTACAATCAACGAAAAACTGTATAAAGATAACGTCCCTACAAAAATCTTCAAATTAAGCTGTTAACCGTAACATGTCGTGTAATACTCGTACAATGAACATTTTGCTGTCACCTACGTCTTCTAAATCCTCCAATATATAAAATTGTCTACTTATCTAATGACCTAAGATTAATTTATTAATTGCGAATAACATGAAGTCTGTTTGATAATGTCAGAGTATAATACAAGTGGCAATATTCTAATTGTGTAAAAGCCTCCAAACACCTATTCTACTATCCCTACATTAGTAATGACTTATGAAAACTAGTTCCAATGTAATAAGATAATTCTTACGTATGTAAGTTATTGTTACGGTTCGGTAAAGCTTCTTATTGATCAGTGTGCCACTGATCATAAATGGTAATTTTGATGGCGATTCGATTATTTTTTATCTTCTTAGTAGATAATAAATGGACAATGATAATAACGATAAAATGCGTCGCTAAAATGCACGTGTATTTGGGACTTTCAGACTATTATTAATAATACATAAATAGCCACAAATTGCACACCTATCGTGACTTTTAAAAATTACAAAACGTACCTATTTACTTATCTAATCATTTCATGTTGGAATAATTGCAGATCAAGTTTTTTTAAATGACTGTTTTGGTGAACCAGTCAATTCCTGCTTTAACTACGCTAATTTATAATCGTGCCGTGACGTTTACTAACAAACTGTGATATGTCCTAACTGCAACACGCTTCTCGTCACAAACACGCTTCTCTAATAAAAAAACTGTAATTCAAAGTGACCTTACTTAAACTGTGTAATAACAAAATCTCTTCGACTTTCGGATGGTATCAATGTGACAATACATTGTTCTGAATTGACACTGAATTCAGTCTTGTATTCGAAGTTAATTAGAGGTAGATTATTTACAAGGAATATTGTTATCTAAACAAGATTGTCATTCGGAATAAATTGATATAAACAAATCAAGAATACCAATAAATTGCGTCAAATGCAAATTAATATTTCTAACACACTATGGTTGTATAGTGTTTTCTAGTTATTGACTCATTTCTTTACGTTTATTCTACTGTAAAATGGTATCTCAATCCATGGCTCTTAGTTTTTATGTTGAACCTTTATTGTGGTGCCATAAGTATAGAATTAGCAATTAGATAGGTAATTGTTTATAGCAATAAAGATAGGAAACCTACATAGTATACTACTTATAGCTTTAGTTAAACAAATCAAGTTTTTTCTACAGTTGAACCAAAACTGTTGTTTAATTCACTACGACTTATACAAAACTTTACTGCTTACACTAAGATTTAGAAGTCATGCAAGTCAGAAAAATACTAGTAAATATCGGACATAGTCCTATATTCATAGGATAGGACAGGACACAAACGCTACATGGGTTACTCACTTCTAAATAATACATTGGCCATTGCAATTTGCTTCCATATTTTCAGTGCAGTACTGACAGTGGACACGGTCAACGAATAAAGTACGTCTAAATTCGAATGCATCCTATAAGTACATCTAATAGATACAAAAGTACATCCTTTTGAAAAATAGAGTACATAGGTTGATACCTACATGCATTGTTAATTTTATTGTCCAAGCAATCGTAACGAAGTCAAGAAGAGTATCATAATTATTCATAAGAGATTTTCAAAGTTGCTTAGAAAATTAAAACGCATCCATGTAACAACTTAACCTATGGATATTGTCGCGTTATTTATCACTAAATTAATTTAATATTCATTGGTATTGTTGCCAATTTATTGACTAACATAGTGCATAGTTATACTAAAAATTATTATAAATGTTTACGTGTACGTTACGTCCTACAACAATCGCGTTATATTATTATAGGTACAGGGTGAATTTTTCAAGTCGGGTTCGATGGCCAAATCCGAAACCATAAGAAATAGTGAAAAACACTCAAAGGAGTCTCGGGGCCGATTTTGATTAAAAATAACACTGCATCATTACATTTTTGAAAAAATAATTTTCCTAGCCGGGAATCGAACCCGTTGATTTTAAAAAAGAACACACCCTGTATTATTATACCATCCGATAGTGTCTCTAATAAGGATCAAATTCTGGGAAATAATGACTATGGCAAACTAAAGAAAAGTGTTGATTTTTAAGAAAATACTATTTTATTTTTCTACGGTATTGTATGAATACTTTAAAATATTAATTCGTTTATTAAAAAAAACCGGCCAAGTGCGAGTCGTACTCGCGCACCGAGGGTTCCGTATCGGTTTTGGACGTATAAAGTGAAAAAAACCGGACCATAACTAAGTTTGTTTGTGTAGGAATTTTGATGATTTTGAAAATGCCATGTGTAATGACTTCCCAGACTTTAATCCTTTTTAGCGACACTATCGAATAGTGCAATAATACAGCGTGTCTATATTTTTTCCAAAATCAACGGGTTCGATTTCTGGCTAGGAAAATAGATTTTTCAAAAATCTATTTATGCAGTTTTATTTTTAATCAAAATCGGCCCCGAGACTCCTTTGAGTGTTTTTCGCTATTTCTTATAGTTTCGGATTTGGCCATCCAAGCTGACTTGAAAAATTCGCGCTGTATACTAAACAATCGTAGTGTTGTCAAGCGTATCGGATAACAGTCGTATTGTGCCATTAAAGAGGACAAACCCAGTCAGTTCTGTCGGTAACCTTTATTGTATAATCAATGGTAAGTAAAGAGACCGGTAGACATCTTAGGCAAAAAGCGCCGTAGTGGGAGAAACTTTGCGCACGTACCTACGCTAAAACTAAAAATCAACTACTGCGCAGCCAAGATCACTTTTCGAAATGTTTGCCGGTCTCTATACTCTCTTTATGAGACTTTTCGTATTCAAAGGAACCAGACTTGCGGAGGTTCGTTATCGAGCTGAATGTGTGAAACATTTCATCATGCTCACATTTGCTTTGCTAAACGCCTTCCACCTTCAAAAGAAAAGCGACGCGTCGTCGGTATTACAAAATAGTGAAGTTTCTCAAATCTATGACACAATTTGACCATCAACATAATACTTATTAACAACACTTAAAGGTAAATAAGTTTCCTAAAAATTACAATTAAATGGACTCCATTTGTTCCGTAAGCTCCAAAATAGGGCTCTCGCTGAGAGGTAGCATGCCAGCCGTAGGGGGTAGACTGTGACCTTGCCAGTTGGACTGGAATCAAACGTTTAAAAGAATAAGTTATGAACAAGAAGAATTTTAAACCAGTTGTGCGGGTTTGACTGTTATTTTCCAAATTAAAGCCCAGCTCGTTTGTGCCCCATGTCTTCGTGATAATTTTAATATCCCATTGTTCGATAAGATAGAACCCGATTAGTTATGTTACTGATGAATGTTGATGACGGCGTTTTGATTTTCTGTGTATTTATTTGCTCTGGACGACAAAATGTTGCTGTCTTGCCAGTTGATGATCCATTAGAATCTAATGGATCATCAACTGGCAAGACAGCATCATTTTGTTTTGTTTTGTTTGACGACAAAATGTTGCTCATCAACTGGCAAGACAGCAACATTTTGTCGGCAAACAACAGCGTCTAATGATTAGATGATGTTGGTGCCGATTTCATAGTTAGGTAATAGTTTGGGCAACGTAGATGGCACTATGCTTATTATGCCTTTCCATCGCTCTATTGCAGATTTGAATATTTTTTTCAGCATTTTATCTTATTCATAATTATAGCTTTAAGCACAAGCAATTATGTATCCCAAGGTACAATATATATCAATCAGGTATTGAACCATTAGCTTTTTGGTATGACACACAGAGATTTTACCATTCAAGCGTAAAAAATAAATATGAATCTACTGCAAACGTGCATAGCAACTGTGTCAACTACAAAAAAGCTATTTGCCAAAAATAATAAGGTGTAAAAATAAAACTATTATTATAAATTTACAATAACTTGTATTTAAATAAAACTTGCCTCTAAGTAAAGCTATCACATCTTACATAAATAATTATATAATTAGCAAATCATAACAAAAACTATACAGACTTTCACAAAAAAAAAGTAGGTACAAACTCATGACATGTATCTTATAATATCTATAATAAATAGATAGATACTTATATCTAATAAAAAGTAATGTACCATGGAGAAATATAACGAACAAAATATGTTTACATTCTCATGTGATGTCGTAGCACAAGTGGTCAAAATGCAAAACATTCAACTTCTTTAAATTAATACAATACTTGGCAAGTAAAAATGGAATAGCTAAGTCATAGTACATACTAATACATTACTATTTAATGATGATGATGATATTACATTTATTTATATGTAATTTTAACAGCAGGAATGAATATTTTGTAACAAGGTCTTGTATATTTTTAATTATACTTTATTTGGTAGGTATATCAAAATAATATTGAGTGCATCTATTATATCGATACAATGCATATTATGCTAAGAATACATGACTATTTTATTGGTGTTTATCATATTTATCATCATAAAATAATGTAGTTAAGGACAGTTTGGATAATATTGCAGTGAACCACTGATCTACTAGTGTAATATATAATTTTAAAGCACTAGTTATTGTCATGCACTCTAATTATACACAATATATCTGTGAAATTACAATTTTCTACGCTCTTTCATACTCACAGTACAATGCTTTACGAATATAATGAGACCATTCTTTCATCTAGCATAAACACAGACGTGGACACCGAAGGTCTTATACACAAAGGTCACAAAGATCGGATCGACGTCGTGTTTACGTAATCCACACTACAAAATCTACAACTCTACTCTTTATGTGGAGTTCTACTAATTGATCTGTTGGAATACCTGAAAGCAGGGTTGAGGCTGGAACAGGGCCGCATTCCACTGTCCCGGCCATAGCGGCGCGTCCACAGCAGCGTGGGCGCTCGCCTCGCCCTCCTCGTGCGGCTCTCTTGTCTCCCGCCTCCCCGCCAACTCCGATATCTGACAAGCACTCTGCAGGCTCGATGGCAAGTTAGACCAATTCTCATTACCCAACCTTTCCTTATTCATTATGCTGATCTCCATCGAGCCTTGATATGCAAACTTCGCCTCCTCCTGGCTTTCATCCGGCTTGTGTTTCGTTATTCTATTGGGACCCTCTACTATAGCTTGGAAAGCGAGCAAATCTCGGTTCTCTGTTTCCGTTAGTGGCAAGGGGGGTAGGATCTGTTGCTGCTGAGCAATTTTATAACTTTGCTGCCTCAGCATTTGTCGTCTGCTGAGGCCCACTTGCAAAGTGTGAATGCCCATTTCGTGAGCAGGGATGTTTGGCGGAGTCATTTGTTTCTGTAATAGCTGTCGCTTTTGTTGAAACAGTCTGTGTTGCATGAGCTGCTGCTGTAAGGGAGGTTTGACTTGTGAAGCGGTATGTTGCAGCTCTGCCTGGTCCTGTAGTTGCGCCACCATTTTAGGACTCGCGGGCATCGGTGGCGACGTGCTCGAGTAGTTAAAGGTTTCGGGGAGACTGATACGCTTGGGATTAGGATTCTTTGTATCTAAGTAATGCGGACTGAAACTCGCCGCAAACTGATTATGTTGTATTTGTCTCTGTGTCATTTCTTCTGCCGGTATCGTCGATTGGTACTGAGTTTTTAACTTCTGAGCCTCTTTTTGCACTAGATGTAGTTCCAAAACCCCTTTTGCCTTACAGTTTTCATTCAACCGTTGACTGTTAAAAGCCAGACTGTTCTTTTGTGATTCATTGGACTGTGCAGCTTGTTGTGCCACGAGGCCATCACTCGCGCGACGACCTTCCCGAAAGTCAACCGGACTCCGCGTGATTGCCCGAGGACAATTCTTATTATTGACTGACTGATAGTTCAATGGATTGTGTCTCGCAATGAATCCCACGCCCGGAGTTTTATTGTTGTAAGATGATATGTAAACGCACGGATGCATCGGGCTCGTGTTCACAAGTGAATTATTCTCATAAGCTAATTTTTCTTCATTGGACGTACAGCTAGGAAGACTACTAGCTAACTCACTGGAACAGTCTGACAATTGATAATCCAGGCTCTCGAAAGTAGAAAAATTGCTTTGTGACGAATCGCAACTCAAATTTTGACTAAGACTTTTGTTATTAAAAAATGTGACAACACCGCTGCTAGAACTGGAACTTGCGTAAGAGCTTAGCCTGTTTTGAACTCCGCTTGATGCGTTCGCGACGTCCTCCATATCGGTCTCACAACCTTCGTCTGTCGACGAAGAATACTGTTGTTGAAATTTTGTCGGTTCCGATGTATTGCCGCTACCTTGAAGATTTTGGGAATATGTTTGACCCGTTGTATATCGATTAAGGGAAAATTTGCTGTCCGGTCTATATAATCCACCCGGAAATAAATCACCGGTACCTGCAGCAGTCATAGAAAAATTTGCATCAGCTGTATTTGACATCGGTGGCAACACAGAGTTTTGTAAATACGCATAGGCTGGAAGATGATGATTCATGTAGTCTTTAAATGGTGGGGTACTATTTTGGAGACGATTGAGATCTTGTTGTTGTGCTTGTGATACAAGTCTTGTGGATTCAAGAGGCTTTGGTTGTTCTAATACACTGCTCAGTTTGGATTCTCCAAGTTGTGATGGGATAGGGCTTGTGCTCAAGTTCACAGTACCTTTCAAAGGCAATGGTGACTGTTGTAAAACATTCATAAGTTTAGCTGCTTCAGAACACATAGTGAATGTGGTGGAGTTAGGTAACTTCATAGTTTCAACATTGAAGTTAGTCGCTGAAGCAGAATTTTGAAGATAATTTGCTATGGCGTTATGATCAGTCGCTGAGGAACTTCTACCTCCGTCAATAGCACACTTCGAATCAAAACTTGATGAAGTAAGCAGTCTCGTACCGTCGATAGTACTTTTGCTTGTTTCCGGTCCCACGGTGGTCGACTGTTGCAATAACCGTCGGCAGTCTTCGCTCGATTGTTTTAATATGTTTTGTTGTTGTTCATAAGTTGATGTGAGGAGCCTATGTGTTGGCACAGTTGGCTCATTTACTTTAGCACCTAGCCTTTGGTTTGATTGAGTCACATCAATATTTCTCATGGAAAGTAGCCTAGTGGATTCTGATTCATGACTTCTGGAGATAGCATCAAGGTTGCCGACGAGAAAGCTCCGGTGCGTATCCGAGGGATCGGAGTTTCGCTGGAGCAGTCGTTGTTCGGTCATGTTAACGGCCGCGAGGGACAGTAGTCGCTGCGTTTCGGCAGACGATGAGTCCACCGGTGCAGTGGATATTGTTGGTGTGGCTCTGTTGTACTCCCGTGATTGAGAATCCCCAGCATGAAGTAGTCTGCAATAAAGATACAGTGCAATGTAGTTTTACTACCACGCTCTATAAACTGCTTACTTCAACCATTTATACAAAAAAAACGTGTTTTGTTAAACGCTTCTGTGTCTACAGCTTAATACCAATCATATTAAGCAATAGCAGTAATAAGCAGTTGTAGGACTCTTCAATTTAGACGTTTTGAGTCGGACTGATGCCGTGCGGCAGCCGTGTGGGTATCGTACTGCGCACGGACGATAAGCAGGACGGCGCTCGACGGGTCAACTGTATGTAAAACAACCGTCCGTGCGCAGTACGACACCCGCACGGCAGCAGTCCGACGTCAAACGTCTAAATTAAAAGAGTACCTATTAGTTATTTTGCAAGAGCCTTTTCAGTTAATTGAAGTGTGCACTATGTCCAGTTGGGTCTTATGGGTATTATCATTTTGGGTCTAAGCGCCCGCTTCATATCCCGCATTAATTCTAATTGCATCTGACCAACTAGCTATTCATACTATTAAGTAGGTATATATTTTACCTAGTGTGATGCTCCCGTCTCGCATCATGAGCTTCTTTGGCTAGTGCCTGATCGGCCACGGAGGACGGTCGGCGTGAGGGCCTGTTGCGAGCTTCTACGTTTGACACACTGGCTCCACTCGCTGCCCTCGCCCGCAGCCGCTCTAGTAGGAGGAGGTATATAGCCGCGTGGTGATCGTAGCTGTTAGACCTGAGGCTCTGCAAATGCAAAGTTCATGGATATTACACTTAAGAAACATTTAGGCCCGTACCACAAAAGAGATAGACACGCGTTAAACGCGAATGCTACCAAAAATAATACGCACTTGTTTTAGCACTAACTTGTCTAAAACAAGTGTGTATTATTTTTGGTAGCATTCGCGTTTAACGCGTGTTTATTTTTTTTGTGGTAAGGCCGTTAAAGTCAACGGAACATAACTAGGTCTCCATAAAAAATACTTCTGAACACGCGGTAGTGTTTGGTGTCACAGCCATCCTTTCTAAGCTTTTCGCTAGTATCTTTGGGTTGGCTTCTAAAATATCAAGATCCAGCATAATATGACGTGTTTTTTCGAGGCTATCGTCACTACTAGCAGAAAACAAATATCATTTTAATTACCTACCTCTTTAGTCTTAATAGGATCGATTCCCAAACTCTGCATAAGCCTCAGCACTTGCTCGTTAGGCTCGTTGTGCGAAGGCACGTGCGCTGGACTTCGTGCAGGATCAGCCGATACCGTCGGCACAGCATAGGGCTCTGCTGCCATCCACCTATGCTTCTTGATCTGCTCTATCGTATACCTCTTCATCGGCTCCAAGACGAGCATCTTACGAATCAGAGACTCGCAATCTGAAAAAGAGATACAGTGTGTTAACACTTCATTTCCTGAAATTTACACTGCTATGTGTCCTATGTCACTTTGACTCAAGGTACCGAAACAGTAGCGTCAAAGACAATGCACAAAATGAGGGTAGAGCATACGCCTTCGCATGAGTCATGTTGGTCTTAAAGTCGTCTATATCCAAAAAACCTGTTATGAATTGTTTTCAGCTACGAGTAGTTAAAATCTATGATGTTATTGGTCTCTAGATATATTTTTTTTACAAGTAGTCAGGTTGCAGATAATTCATAATGATAACCTTTGACGTTATTCGAGTCTGGTCATTGTTTTATATTACGTAGGTACATCCCGTACATCCATTAGTGCAATGTGTTTCTCATAAAACAATTGACGTGCACTACAACTATACAATACACATGAAGATGTAGAACAGTGACGTCGCACATAATCGGTTCAGTCCGCGTTAAGAGGTAACAAAACGCTTAGAATGTTTGGCTCTTTGTCAATTACGTAGGTACTGCAGAGTTCAAGTTTTTATCAGCAACGGTCATTAACCTGAATAACACCAATCAGAACACGGTGAGACGTAATGCGATGCGTGATTATAAAGAAATACCTATGAATCCTACGATTAACACGTCTTGTGTAGATTTGAATATTAATATTTATGTTTATACAGATTTTAATGTTTGCTTTTTTGCTGACATAAGCTTTATTTAAGAATCAGCATTTTAAAGCTTATTTCTTATTCTCCGTAAATTACGTCTTACAAATATCTGCTCACAATTGACCTAGGTACCTACGTCTACTAAAGTGAATTACGCCTACTTAAAGATCTCGTAAAGTAGGTACCATACAATAGCGTTTAATCATAGTCCTACGGTTAATCCTCTCCACTGACGTCATAAACCGAACGGAGTAGTAGGTAAGTAAGCAATCCAAGGTGCTCACAAAACACCAAAAGGTCACAAGCCGGGTGACTTGGTAACGTGGATGACGTCATAGCCAAGCAAATACGGTCGTTGCGCCAAATGACGGTCACATCCGTTACAAAATGTACGAAACGTATGTAGCCTAACCTCTAACACCTATGTAGCCTGCTCTTAGGGACCGAGGTAATTTTCAACGTAGCAAGAGACGCGAGATTATTATGCTTTACATCCTTATAGGTACCTACTAAAGTGCCATAAATATGTGTTCGTCAGCTATTTTATCTTTTTTAGATTCCGTACCAATAATGATAAAAAAGGAACCCTTATGGTGCGACTTCGTCTGTCTGTCTGTCTGCCACAGCTGCTTATTTCAGCAACTACTAATGCTATCGACATGAAATTTGGAACAGTTATAAAAAAAGCTTGCCCAACTTTATTGCAAATGAAAAAAGTCAAAAAATATTTTTATTTTCAATGCAAAAGGGGCCGGAGTGGGGGTCCGAAATTTTAAACTGGGGTTACTAGGTCAAGTGACATATCATTTATGAAAGGGCTCAATCTGCACATTTCAAAATATTATTTTATTTTATGTTTCACAATTTTCGACATTATTATGATGAAAAATTTCTGATAAAATACCATTCAAAAATCTGAAATAATTAGAGTTGATAGGAATTGACCCAAATATTGCACCAAAAATAAAATGATGTTCCTAACTAGTACAGTTTTTTCAAAATCATCAAAATTCCTTCACAAACAAACTTAGTTATGCGGTCCGGTTTTTTTTCACTTTATACGTCCAAAAATGATACGGAACCCTCGGTGCGCGAGTACGACTCGCACTTGGCCGGTTTTTTTTATTTTCGCCGTGTGACATATTGGAGTCTAAAAAAAAATATTGTGGACGAACTTGGGGTGTACAAAAATAAACGTCTACATGCCCCTACAGTTTTCGGGAATAGATTTCTGGCGCCTATATTATTGAAAGGCTCTTGTTATGGTGATTTAGCTTTATAACTGCCTTCGTAGCTAAATCGCTAATTCAGTTACAAAGATTTGCGTCACACGGAGTAATGACATCAACTCTGTGATCAAAGTACCTACCTACATAAGCCGGATCAAAGTTAGTCGATAACTTTGCACCTTACAATAATAATAATTTTGATATATGACTTTAAGTAGAGCTCTAACTTGACGCTTTTTGTGAGTTCTACTACCACAGAATAATATGTACTTGTACATAATAGTGTTCTATGTCATACCCTGTTAGATAGATATTATTACAATAGGCAATCGTTAGAGTTTAGTCCAAACTCCAACATACATAAGTATTTGATATTATTATCTGAAACTAAAATAATCGTTTCCTGTACTTTTTATACTGCCATAATTATTCAGAATTTTGTTGACTGTGATACTGATGACTGTTTGTGGCGATTGGGTTGTTCTCAACATAAAAATATATCAATAAATTGACGTTCAGTATTTGTGGTCCGCAGCCATCAACGGGCTGTGTAGTCGATGGGTCTAGACCATAGGTTCCCAACGGGCTCCTTATGGGCGCTGGAGCTTTACATTTTCATAATAAAACATTTTATCTAGCCGTCTAAAATGTTTATCTTAATTATTATAGCGTAAAATGCGTAAATAAATATTTAAATAAGCAGTAAGTATAATTGATTCGGTTTAGAACTGTCGGTAACTGGTGTTGGTGTTGTAGCTGCTGGATGTACCTGTTTGCAGGGCAAGTGCACCGCAAACAAACAAAGGCATACGAGTTGTTATGTGCTCGAAATCAAATATTATTAATAGGTACCTATTATTAACATTTTTTTCTTGTGAAGGGGGCGGTAGTCGATAAAAGGTTGGGAACCTATGGTCTAGACTCTAGCAAGTCTAGCACAATGGCTGTTTGTTGAGATACCCTTCAGGAAATCTATTAAAATGCATTAATTATTCATACGTGTATTTGTTTTAATTTAACGATATACTTATTCAAGTTAGTAGTTTAAACAAAACAGAGGCGTCTAATAAGTGAGGGGGTTAGTTAGTAGGTATACTTAGTATCATGTAGTAATTCGGGGAAGTATGTATCATGTAGTAAGGCACGGTTTATGCAGTGGCTGAGAATAATTTACTGCTACGCGACATATCACGTGTTCGATTCCCGCACGGGACAAATATTTGTTTTGGGTTACATATTAAGTATAAAACACAATCCCCCCACTGCGTCTGTCTGTCTGAACGCAATAAACTCAAAACTACTGAACGGATTTTCATACGGTTTTCACCAATGGACTAAGTGATTTGTGAAGAAGGTTGAGGTGTATAATAAATGAATCCTTTGTTGGGAGTGGGGGGGTTGTGTTTTTCGAGTGTATGTATGTATGTTTGTATGTATGTATATTTCTTTGGCACGCTCTGTAGCCTAAACGGCTTGATGGATTTTAGCTTGAGAGGTGTCGTTAGATTCCTCTTAATTGTGAGAGTGACACTGGATATATCAAAATTATAAAAAAATAAAATGGCCGATTTTTGGCGCCATATTATGTCTTCAAATTTTTTTTTCCTCAAAACCTATTGTGTCATTTGTGTCATCAAAGACATTAAAACAAAAAAGTGAAAAATAAAAATTAAACATTTAAAAAACCCGACTGCCAAAAAAATAACTAAAAAGTTTAAAACAAGAGGACCTTTCAAGCAGTCTGATGCAGTTGGTGGCAATTATTTATGTTAAATCTTAGATTGTATGCCACCAACTGCATCAGACTGCTTGAAAGGTGCTCTTGTTTTAAACTTTTTACTTAGTTATTTTTTTGGCAGTCGGGTTTTTTAAATGTTTAATTTTTATTTTTCACTTTTTTGTTTTAATGTCTTTGATGTATTTACATATGTTTTCGTAATCGTCCTTTCGAACCCTTCATTTTGATACCCCACACGATAGGTTTTGAGGAAAAAAAAATGTTGAAGACATAATATGGCGCCAAAAATCGGCCATTTTAATTTTATTTTATTTTTAAGTAGTCCAGTATCATCACAAGTATTAAATGAAGATGATTTTTGCAGTTTACTGTATTTTATTTGGATGTAGTACCTACATATAGTTTAAGAGATAACATGATATTATCAACACGCGACGGAGTGGTTTAACAATTTGTGATATTAAGTAGGTACCTACTTCATAGCGAATTTTACGTGACTCGATTCGGATGAACTAAAGTTTACCCGTGCGAAGCCGGGGCGGGTTAGCGTTTGTAGGTCGTAGGTGTTCGTGTTTCCATGGCGTATTAAAAATTTTAAAATCCCGTTACCTTATTCGACTTTATTTTGCCACAAGGAAGAATAGGTACACTTAGGGCCAGTTGTATCAGCTTAATGTTACGTGTCTGTAACCGTCAAATATGGCGGCTTGTACGACAATTTCATACTGACTTAAAGATTACGTACTGACTTACGAATACAGATGGTTTGAAGCAACCCGCCCTTAGGTAGGTACTTATATCATTGTTGGCATTTTCGATGATTCATAATTATTTTCATGGACGCTTAATAAATACATAGTAACAATGTTTGGTTTGTGTCTGCTAGTAGGTAGGTCATAGGAAAAACTATTTACGAATATAGATTTTAGGCAAGATATCTATTTATAAATTGTCGTCCTTTCGTAAACATCCAGGTCATGCGTCATTCCATCGAAAATACGAATAATTGCTTTCATGTGCTGAAGGAGAATGACGCCAGTTGAGAAATAAATAAATCCAATACCGAAAATAATCTTACGTAAATATTTCATTCGCAGTACTCCCTCTTTACTTAGCATTAACAAAAAATAGTTTCGATTCGAGTGACGAATACGATTATAAATATTCGTTTAACCGCACTTGCGCGCTGAAAATAGCCGACGCGCGTCCAAAACCGCGCTAACATAACACACCGCGCTAAGAGTAATTTTGAAGATACTATTTTATTTACCTTCCTTCACTGCTTTCTAAAATAAAGCCGATGAGTGTTCGACTTTTTGCCAGGCGAATCTATTAATAATCTCTCGGACGCAAATATCGCGTGCTCGGCTTGACCATTGACGCAATCGGGTGAAAAATGTGCGGGTGTTATTTAATGAAAATGTGGAAAGCCGGGTGGGCGCCCGGCAGCGGGCATGCTGGTGCTCCATGAACTTGTGCGACTTTACGAGCGTGCGCCGTCACTCGCGTCACCGCGCGCCCGCGCGTCCGCGCCGCCTCGCTGGCATTGGCCCGCCGCTAATGCCGCCCATTATTTTACAAGCCGTAAAGCACCATGTAAACATAACCATAAGTCAGTTGACGTACATCCAACAATGTTGCTCACTACATTACAAAATCGTGCCTAGCTAGCACTCAGACATCTCTGCGCCAAAATATTGCTCTCTCTAAACTCTACTAACTCTAAATGTATTGATAAGATTTCTATGAGTTATGTTTTTCTTTAAGAAATCAAAATATCATGCGTTTATACAGGGTGGCAGGTTAGACAGTGGAAATATTTAAAGAGGTCATTGTACTCATCATTGTGAACAACTTTTGCTATGGGACCAACCCTGAAATCGCGAAAAAAAAACAGCTGTTCCATACATTTTGTTGAGTTATGTGAACATAAATGTATGGAACAGCAGATTTTTTTTTTCGCAATTTCAGTGTTGGCCCCATAGTAAAAGTTGTTCATAATGATGAGTACAATGGCCCCTTTAAATATTTCCACTGTCTAACCTGCCACCCTGTATAGATCTAGAATAGTAAGCCGACCAGCCCTGCGTTGTGCAAGTCATTTTATAAAGGAAAAGGCGAACATACAATATTAGGTACCTACTTAAGCCTGTTCCAACAGTTAGGTAAGTAACACAGAGAGACCAGTCTGTTTACGCTAGAACGGAATTACCTAGATTAACAAAGAACCGTTATAATATTTATATTAAGTACCTACTAGCACTTCGCCCGCGACTTTATCCGCGTGTCCCACAGGAACTGTGCAATTTTTCGGGATAAAAAGTAGCCTATGTTACTTAGTGATAATGTAGCTTTCTGCTACATTAGCTATACAATAGTTATTAGTGAAAGAATTTTTAAAATCGGTGCAGTAGTTTCGGAGCCTATTCGGTACAAACAAACAAAAAAATCTTTCCTCTTTATAATATTATATTATTAAGTATAATATATATAATTTATACTATTCTATTCTATCGTCTCTATAGCTAATAAAGTGGCAGCCATGTCATAAGACTTATAAAACAAGTATTTAATCAATGTAAATATTGTATAATACATATAATATGTAGGTATAGGTAATATACTTATTTATGTTTTATGATGTTTATTTTACTTTATTATATCCCGCTTCAAGAAAAAGTGATTAAAGATAAAACACATACAGTGTTGTCTACATAATGTATTTAATACAAAATGGTTTCCTATGAAACGAATGACATGCTTTACCTATAGGTAATAGTTTTTTCTGATCGCGTTTGCATGAAACGCTAATATTTCGACGGTCCACGCTGCTGACGTCAGAGGCGAGCTTCTGAAAGAAAATACATTTTTCATAATGCCCTCCGTTATGACGATGTGACGGCTGACGACAGGCCCGCGTATAATGTATAAGCTGCTCTTTGAGCTTTAAACATTTTATTTTAATCCTCGCATACTAAACGAGCTTTACCCAAATCAATATTCTCATCTAACCTAAACAAGGAAATGTTTTTTTTAAATTCATAACAAGCCACAGACAGTAGACACATTATTGTTGTTGTATTGTACAGACAGAATGTTTTACCTACCGGTAATGTATGGTACATTACCAGTAGGTAAAACATTTTGTCTGTAGCTTTGGTTATACAATAATTGGTTTAGATTTACCTACGGTCATTAGGGTTCGTAGGGACTTCGTCTATCTGTCTGTCTGTCACAGCTGCTTATTACAGTAACTACTAATGCTATCGACTTAAAATTTGGAATATGGAGGAGTTATAAACAATACTTGCCCACCTTTATTGCAAGTGAAACAAGTTAAAAAATATTTTATTTTCATTGCAAATGGCGCCGAAGTGAGGGTTCGAAATTTTGAAGTGTGGTTACTAGGTCAAGTGGCATATCATAGGGTGGTGCGCGGGCTTGCGGACGGTGAGCAATGGGTAGCTCGCCGTCCGGTAAGGACCAGGCCCGGGTCGACGGCGCGTAGTGTTCCACGCGCGCCTCAAAGAGATGTCAGCATCGAAGAGGGGGCCCACTAGGGCCCAAGCCTGCCGGGAAAGCGGGATTGTCCGAAAGGGATACCGCTGACCCGGAACATAAAGGGCAAAGAAAGGAACACGGGTGGGTTTTAGTCAGTAAGAGTCTGACACTCCCTTCCGCTCCACCCTAGAGCGGGAGGGGTCATTTGATGATTTCCCATTCTCAAAAAAAAAAAAAAATATCATAGGGTGGTGGACTTTATATGCACATTTGAAAATACATACAAAAAACAAAAAATATATTTTTAAATGTGCATATAAAGTCCACCTTGATAAAAACCGTGACAGCTCGGCTAATACAAATAAAACATTTATTTTATACAAAAACTTTCCCTTGGAAAACTGTTTTTCCATTGGTGAAAACCGTATGAAAATCCGTTCAGCAGTTTTTGAGTTTATAGACAGACGCAGCGCGTGTTACGCTTTTAGGGTTCCGTAGTAAAACTAGGAACCCTTATAGTTTCGTCATTTCTGTCTATCTGTCCGTCTGTCACACCCTCATCAAATCTACAGTTCATAACCAATTTCTATGAAACCTCGTAGGTAGATACCTAGATGTCTTCATTGAGTTGCCATAAAGCCCTGTAAATTACGAAAAAAGGGGGGCCCATACTTACATGAAACTGAGGGATGAAAAAAAAAATTTTCGCACTCTCATTCATGTGGAGTATCGTTGGACAGGTCTTTGAAAATAACATAAAGGTTCTTAAATGACTTTAAGTGCATATTATGTGAACTAGGAGTTCCGAAAGTATAAAAATAATAATTAGTTTCGAATAAAATCAAGTTTGAAATTCGCAAACTGAATTTAATGAAAGAATCATTAAAATCGAAATAGCCTACTATTTGTATACTTTGTATGTAATTAAGTATATATATATATACCTACGCTGATTGGATGTTTCACAATCTCTCTCTATCCGTAATCTCAATGAGCACAATACAATGCACACTAGGTTAAATAAAGCATAGAAACATGCACATGAGCGTCTATAGCAATTAATTTCGCAACGGAAAGGAAATCGTCAACGTACATGGGCATGTAGGGAAAAAGTAAATTACACGCACCTCAAATATACTTTGCTTGAGGCGTTAATACCAACACGCAATGCCTTAAGTATTATAAAAAGTGAGACATTACTGCTAGTTGCGTGAGAAACGCTAACCGAATGCGCTTGTCATATCCGGAATGTGATATTAAATGTCTTTTATTACTTTATCGTAATACAGACCGCTTTTAATAACGTATTTAGGTTGGTTGACTGACGAACATTATACACGGCATTCCAGTTCTCATATTTATTCGATTCAAGTACCTACATACAATCATACATAACCAGTGCCGTAACTAGCCCTTTGTGCGCCCGGTGCGAGCTTCTATAACTGCGCTCTTGAATTGTGTTCTAATCTGAAACTTGGTCCTGATCTGGTCATTTCTGCGCCCCTCCAGGGTCCGCACCCTGTGCCTGGGCACCGCTGGCACCGCCCTAGTTATGGCACTGTACATAACATATAAATAAATTCGTTGCACCTAAATGCTTTATCTAATATACTTATAATAAATCTGTAGAGAGGTCAATTCTGTACATTAAATATATTTTCAAAATGAAATATATTTTCAAAATAACTATCAGGGGGTCTGTCTGTATGTTCCTTATAGAAACAAAAACTACTCGACGGATTTTAACGAAACTTGGTACAATTATTCTTTATACTCCTGGGCAGGTTATATATATATATACTCTTCATCACGCTACAATCAATAGGAGCAGAGCAGTGAAGGGAAATGTTGGGAAAACGGGAGAAGTTACTCCATTTTTTAAGCTTCCGTCGCGTGTGCAGCCTTAATGGTTAAAGCTACATAGAAATCATGTATAACGGAAATGTTCTACATAAAATTATCTAAAAATATCCCACAACAGCATATGTCTATCTTTTATGGTTGACTCACAATAACACGTGTAACTCCCGATAGCTTGGTAGTTCGGAGCTTTCTGATTGTATTTGTTAACTCTTACGTTTATAATACTCTCACTCATCCCTAATTTAAAAAGTTAACATTATTACCTATTCAATAAAAAAAGAATCATAGAAATCGGTATAGAAACACCAAACTTATACATGAAATACGCTAATAAGCCATCGCGCCGTCGCGCGTGATTACTGAATCATGCTAGGTATAAGGATTATTTTTGTGTAACGGTTGCCGCGCTCGACGCGGGATCGGTTAGTGGTGATGAATTTGCGGTATTGCTGTAATCGCGTGTGGTTATGTCACTCAAAACAGAAAAATAAAAATCTATTCACCCCCTCGGGGGTAAAACAGCTCTTCTGCGCGGGTAATAAGATTGATAATCTTCTATACAAATACATAAAATTGAAGTGTCTGTTTGTACTGTCATGTTGTTGTAGGTACTGTTATGAACCGGAGAGTGATATAATGGTAGTTAAAGTTTACTCCTGAGGTACGTTCCCATGGGATAATTTCCGACGTCCACGCGGGCGAAGCCGCGGGCGAAAGCTAGTTATTATATATATAATATTTTTAAAGCAGTGTGAAGTTTTCCTAACCAAACGTGAAACGAAAACCAAATTAACGAAAAATCCAAAGATTTCTTATTCTTCGCTCCTCTCTGTAATTGGTTTCACGTCTGATTATCTGCTTAGACGGAAAACATTCAGTACAAATGGCATTTACAACTTTTATTACACTTCTGATGGAAATCCAGTCTTCCAATCTAACAAGTTTAGAATTGAGTTAAGGAAACTTGTTTGGATTACTAGTTTCCTATTTAATTCAGGAAGGGTTTTCTCAAATTATCGAAACTCGTAAACTTCCGAACACAAGACCAAATTTTCCACGACACGAACTTCCTATTACGATTCTGAATAATTCATAAAATAGCCTTGCTCGTTGCCCAAATATAATACGTTCTTATTTTTTGTTGGATGAAATGTTTTAAACTGTGGGTAGGTAAGGTCGTTTAAGTAATAAGAGCATATTTTTATGAGAAAAAGTACCTATGTAGATAAAACTGACGAGTGCAGCTAGAGATTAACATCCCTCAGACGACCTCAATCTTTGTGCCATAGAAAAGGAAATAATCCGTTCGTTAGTGCTATAGCGTAGAGACGAATGGGCAGCATTTTTTTAATTTGTTGAAATGAGCACGTTCGTCCCCGCCGGCGAAGTTACAAGCACTGCTCATGATGAGGACGCAGACAAGGTGCTCCGTTGTCGCGGGGCATGAATCGTCGGTAATAAGGGCCACAGCCGACGGACTACTACGGTCTAGAGGACGTTTTCAACCGCTCTCGTCCTCTGAAAGCACTCGGCGTACTGGACTGATTAAAAATTACAGCCGAAATTCTTACGTATAGTAGACCAACATTATAAATACTATTTTGAATAGATAACCAAACGTATGATTATGTTTGTTTCATGAAATCTCTGTTATAATGGTCAATTGAAAATAGTATATGGGTCACGTCACTCACGTCAAGCTAGTCACAAAAATTACATTTGTTTTGTACACATTCTCGCCTAATACCCTTCCCTGTTTCCTAATGTTTCTATCAACAACTGGTAGCCGCGTCACGTAATGTCCTCTACCACTTATTACCTAAACAAGACCGAATCTCTGGAGGTCGGTCTCCGTAAAATTCCCTGAATAAAGTAACAGTAGTTGCTAACGAGTCGAACTATTATTTATTATTTACTAGCGACCCGCCCGGGCTTCGCATGGGTAGCACTAAGTACCTACAGTACTTAGTGCTACGTGCAATCAAAGTTGACCGGCCTGCCAGGCCCTGAAGTTCGTCCGTCGTTGGCGTGATATTATTTTGTTGCGCGAGTTGTTTTTACTTCATTGGACCTCCACAGTACCTATATCATGTCGACAGCAACTAAAACCTTTGAATTGAGAACTCATTAGTCAGGCTGTACTTTACTGGATCATTCACACCATACTTAACCTCACTGTCACAAATAAGAAGATTTCTCTTTAACCCAATTACGTACAAAAACAAATAAAAAATGAATTTAAATACTCTTGAAATACTTGATCACACCAAACTACTTTCATATTTGTACCGACATACACAATCTAAAGCCCAGCGTTCTATGGACGTCTGCCGTGTCCTTTACACTGCTATCTCTCAGTCAATCAAAATAAAAGTACGGTACTAAAGTATTTTTCAACCTAAAACTACCTAAGTAATAAACCAAAACAAAATAGAAACTTATGGCGATAACCTTGACGCTGCTAATACTTATCTATTGAGATTTCTAATTGTTCAGATAATCCTGCTCATAGGAAAATATTTAAACAACAAAGGACTAACTTATACCTAAATAATTTTAATATCTTCTCATTTATTCCGTGTTTATACAAAGTCATTAACGTTTCTTGCGTCAAACCTTCGGCGAGAACTGTATCGACGTACCAGAGCTAACGTCAGCATCAACTATTTCTGGATCACGCCCGTCATCGGCATCAAGGTGCTCATTGAATTAACTGAAAAGGACATGCTTCTTGTGAAAGACGTTGCCCTTTTTAAGTACCGTACATACGTTAATGGAGGTGACTTTGATCTGTCATCTAGACAGCATCTGAGGTTATAAAATAACATTTATTTGATAGCTGTTAGGTCTTTGCTGTCTTGCGCACGTCAACTATGAAAACAATATCATTATATTAAAAATGTTTACACAAAGATTTTCTTGTAATCCAATAATCTAATCTCATGTACGTCAAAGCTGTTTATCTTCTTTTGTTTAGTTTGTCTTTAGCAACAGTGTGTACGTAACAAATGACCTAGTCTAGTAGTATTTTCATGACAAGGGTATTAACATAAAAAACAGGTATATCGCAGGATTTTTTTATTTTACTTGTTAATACGTTATTTCAGCATTATTGGGATAAAAAAATCAAATAAAGTTACTCCTGCGTCAATTTAGATAGCGTTCTTTCATTTCTATAAAGATCTCGAAATCTAACACAAGCGTTATTACATTTAGCAAACAATGTTACCGAAGGTCTTGCAAAGAATCTCAATAATAGTATCACACTCATGAACAGTAATTCGACTCCAAAAAGAGCGTGTTAACTTCTTATCAGTGTAATTCATACGCCTGAATTACTCAACATAATAGAAACCCAATGCTCCCTGGTAATCGAATCTGAATTAATAGCCTTTAGCGTCGGCCCATTTCAGGAAATTTAAATCTTAGTTTCATTTGTAACTAGAAGTCTTACAAGGTAATCGTGCCACTTTCAAGGTTTCTTGAATTTAATAAGGACCAGCGAAATTCTGCGAAATGATTTTCATGTCAATCGTACTTCAAAACTGGGTTGTCTGTAGTACCTATTGTTTCAACAAATCTGTAAATAAAGATAAGCTGGAGCTATTCAAGTTATTTCTACACGTTTGTTGGGCAGTCATAATTTATTGGTCCGTGTTCGCGGTCGGTCCACGGGATGCATGATTGAACATGCCGATGACGCAAGTGGATGGCCGCTTATCGATTTCATTATTTCTTATCTTCCACGTTCACAATAGTTTTCAGGCTAGTATAATGCTTCATTAAGACCGAGTAATTACGGGTAATCCTTGGGTTTAAAAACATTAGACGTAAATACGGAAATTATTGCATAGGTACGCAGAGTTTTGCTGATAGTTATTAGTGTTATTACGCTTAAACACTTTTTGTATTGCTCTCGTTTGAGTTGAGGGAAAATGATAAACTAAACTGCGACAGTATAACTATTTTCGACTTTCAGTTTGGGATTATTTTTCGCAAAAGCTCGTTCATTGTGTGTGAGTGTCGAAAAGTTAGGCACTTCAGGGCTTCTTTTATAAGCGACTTTTGATGTTTAAGGTGTAGGTTCATTTTCCTTTTTCAGTTATATTTTCGGAACATTGTTATTTTCGGCATGAAATTATTTATAACTTGTCAGCACGTTTGTTCATCACGTTTTTGGACCATTTATTTATTTATAAAATACCTCTAAGTATTTATAAATACTTCAATACACCTCTAACACAGTAGTGGCTTATATAATTAGGTTGCTATAAAGTTTTAATATAACTTAAATAAATAAATTCAAACAATTACACTGCAATGTTAACTTTTACTTATAGAAGATTACTTAGAGATACTGCTTACATAGGTTACATAGGTTACTTTATTTTTATCTGAATGCGAAATAGAATCTCATTCTTTAAAAAAATAGGTAGGTGTTAAATATTGATTTAATAAAATAGTCAGGACTTATGACAAACAGTAACGAGTGATTTACACAGAAATAATTAGGTAGGTACATAAATAGTGTCTTCTGTTATACAACACTGCTATTTCATTATAAAATTATAAATGCCAAATAGAAAATTTGTTCTAAAATTAATTACTTAAATTATTTAAGAAAATTGTACAAAAATAATAACCCTCTATTTTATATCGGAACCGCCGTAACGTCTCTCAAAGCCATTAAGACACTCGACGTGATGGCTTCGAAGAACCTCCTTAATTACTTAGAAAGAAAATTGGTGAAGTTAGTCGAAACGTGTCAGTCCGTCTGAGCCCTACTTAATCTCTCGGTAACACTTGGAAACTTGCTCATCATCAGAAACGGTTTTCTTTTCAAACTCGACGCGAAGAAACTGGCATTGTTACTTGCATGTATACTTTTTGAACATGAGTTTTCGTCTACATCGCCCTTTAAAAGTAAAGCGAAACTGTGCGTCCGCAAAGGTATCCTTAAGCGTAGGTACCTACATGCCTTGAAACTTAAATGTAGACTAGATCTCGAAGAAACGTTTAGCTATAATCATAACGATTAGCAGATCCGACCGTCCGACGCTAAACACATACCTACCTACGTCATCCATTTGTAAAGCGTCAAGGGTAATTTATTTACAGTTTCGGTACGATAGTCGGACAATGCTGTGACGTAAGTACCTATATGTAACCTTGAACGCTCTTCAATGAAGAAAGTGATGGTGTACAACAACCACACTGCAATATGAGAGATATTATTCCTTTCTGTTACATTCTGTACAAATATCGAATATAAATGCATTTTAATAGGTACGTAGGGCAGGTATAATAATGCAAACTGTCTGGAATAAGTCACGAACTCACGACGGTTTCGCGCGTATCATGTCGATATAATGACGAGCACTGAAACTTCGATAACTTTCAAAATGAGACATAATAAGTTTCTTGTCGCTTACCTTCGCTCATAAAATATGGTATCCTAAATCTGCCGGAGAGCACTCTGTCCCTTAATGACTGGAGAGTGGAGCCGTCGAAAGGCAGTGCCCCACATACGAGCACGTATAACACCACGCCGAGACTCTGAGGAAAGTACATCATCATTAGTCTTAAAAACTTGCTTCGTAGCAATCGTAGCCTATCTGGAAGAATGAAAATGTATTTTATATTCACAAGAACTTGAAGTGTTTGGTAGATATTATAAGAGTATGAAGCCATTGTGAAATGTTTCCTAGACGAACTTTAATATACCTAAAAAAAAAAAAAAAACTAAATAATTCCAAATCACATTTAGGTATATTATTCTGTCGTAAATAATAAAACTGTAAATGAGTGCTATGACGTTAATATTTTAAGAAATACAGTTTCAAGTGCGTCTACTCTAACGAAGTAAGCTGAATTACGTCCCCACAGCTGTGAAAAAAATAGATTATAAATTGAGTCTTATTAATTAAAAATACAATCGATTGGTGACTGATTTTATTGTGTAAGATCAATTAATCCTTTACGTCTTTTATGGTACAAAAGTATTAGCATCATGGTGAATAGTTAGTAATCGGTGTAAGACTTACCCATATATCAATTTCTGGGCCAGTGTATCTCTTGCCCTCGAAGACTTCAGGAGCAGCATATGGGGGAGACCCGCACCACGTCGCAAGAAGCTCGCCAGTCGCGTAGTAGTTACTGAATCCGAAATCCGCGATCTTGATGTTCATGTTGGCATCCAGTAGTAAATTTTCCGCCTAGATAGAAAAGTTTTCTTTATTAATTACTAGCAGCGCCCCGCGGTTTCACCCGCGTAAGTTTCGATTACGTGGGAACATCGGGCTAAAAAGCAACAGCTATGTACCTACAGCTCTGTTACCTTACCCCCTTACCCCCTTACCCCGCTACGTCGATCATTGTCCTTCCCTCTGCCCCCCTTACCCCCTCACCCCCGGCGCCCTTACCCCCTGCCCCCACACCCCTTTCCCCTCGGTCTCCTTAGCCCCCTACCCCCCTTACGCCTTACCTCCCTTACCCCGATACGTCAACCTTTGCCCTTCCCCCTGCCCCCCTTACCCCATGCCCCCTTAGCCCCTTATTCCTCTTTCCCCCCTACCTCCTTACCCTCCTTACCCCGCTATGTCGACCATTGCCCTTTTCCCCCTACCTCCTTACCCTCCTTACCCCGCTATGTCGACCATTGCCCTTTTCCCCCTGCCTCCCTTACCCCTCTTACCCTCCTACCTTATTTTTGACAAAAACACTACAGTTCATTTTGTTCTATGATTTTGCCCAAGACGGGGAAAACTAATTAGTAGGGAATTACACCGGGGAAAGTAATTAGTCATGCATTTATAATTACATTGCCCAATTGATACGGGCATTGTTAATACAGACCGGCCATTATTCATAGTGACCGGAGTTATCAAGTTGCCCGTAACATTTCATTTAGGTACTTATACATAATATTCGATGGACGAAACAAAAATATAACTTTTTCTTAATTTTAGCATTGCTTTACCGGTCGTAACTTTTAAACCAAAGGTCCGATTCAAATAATTTAAAGTGTTATTTACATGTACTGGATGTACATTATCAACTTTAATTATGAAACCATATAAATGGATAATGATACCAATTTCAGCACTATTCGATTTCACCCGCGTTTAGATTGAATAATTTGAACAAAAAGTGGTCATTGTGACATAACCATAATAGTTAGATATATACCGTCGCGGACTTTTTTATAGGTAATAATGAGTACTTTAATCATGTAGTACATAATTTTTATGTATCATCAATAGTTTTCTCAGCGCACGCCAAATAATGAATTTTATAAGCAAAATTTTGCTACCTTGGGTTACATTATTGCAATTATCTTAAGGATCTCTAACTTTTTTGAAAATATAATATAGCCTATGTCACCCGCGGATAGTGTAGCTTTCCAACAGTGAAAGAATTTTTCAAATCGGTTCCGTAGTTTCGGAGCCTATTCAATGCAAACAAACAATCAAATCTTTCCTCTTTATAATATTAATCTAGATTAGATGTGAGACGTTATATTCTAGGTCATAAAAATCTTTAAATGTTCTATGAACTAATGTTATAAATGATCTAATTCATGAATAGGAAATTTAACTTTGTACTTGGTTATCGTGACGCTTTTTTTCCCTTGCGCCGTGAATTTCAGACAGTTTGGTAACATGGGGGTTAATTATAACATAGAACATACATAATATCATTATAATAAACATACCACCTTAACCCAGGTTATAAATAAACATTCAATCGTCTAAACAAGGACGGGGATTACCCCTGTTTGGCTCTACAATTTCCGCAAGACAAAAAAAGCAACAATTCATAATTGTTTTCAGTCCACACAGCTGTGAAACTTTAATATAAATTTTCCTATTCTTTTTAAATGTACAATTGGTTCTGTTAAAGTTGAGAAACACATTTGAACTTCTCTCGAGAAAATAATCTTGGAATTCATTTTACACAACCGCGACAAAGAAAGAGTAGAATTAATTTATATTTTAGTATGGATTTACATAGATAGATATCTGAACTTAAACTGACGCCTAAAAGACACTGAAACGCTCTCTTAAGGCGCTGATAACTGCCAACGGCCTTGAGTGATTTGGGTGGTATAGCTTGAGTGTTCTGCGCTGAGCTCAAGCAACCCGACATACGTCCACCGAGCAATACGACTCGCCTATCAAGGAGCGCGCTGTGCCGAATTAGCGATTTGAAAGTAATTACGTTTTTATGTTTTGGGTAGACAGTAATTCATGAATTTATTTCATTAAGTATTTTACTACAATAGTTAAATATTCACAGGTACGATTGATGTACATATGTTCTAGTTTACATAAAAAATTGCACAACTAACCTGCATTATTTGACGGCGAAATAAGAGATTTAAAACTTGAGATTTACGGCCGTTACCATTTACCGTCGCCTTAACTACATTTTAACACTAAAAGCGTACCTACTCGCAAAACTACTCGACGCGACGTCGACTAACTAAAGTAAAGTTTGATAGATTTATGCAAAATGCTTATAGCCAAACTGTTATTTTAGTCTAGTTCGGAACTATGTTTAGTTATAAGTACTAACCACTGGATACATTTTCAGACAGACGTCAGGAATGTAGGAATGTATTTTTTCACGATAGATAGGGAGTTAAAGTCCCTTACCTAATTAAAATTATACCTGTCCCACGGCTTAAAATGATATTTTATTTTTTATAATAAATAGGACTGGATGTAACTAAATGGGTTAGTATTTCAAGGCTTCGCGCTTAACTTGGCCGGCAATAAATTACCCCAAGTTTATAAGTGGTAATGAAAGTTATGCCCATTAGTTTATTAGGCACATATCTTACATTCGAATAAGGACTATCTTCGTAAATGTTGAGCACAGCTGAGACCAAGCATCAATCTATGGTTGTAGTATTTTCACACATAAAGCTTATGGTGTCGTTTATCCAAAGTAGGTACAAACGGAGAATCTGATAGATCAGGACACTAACTAGTGATGTTACGAGGAACTCACACCTGTAGCTTTAACAAGAGAACAGAGCGAAAATACGATGATTTATGAAACAAGGTATCAATGGATTGAATAATGGATTGTATAAGCGAAGTGACTCATCCAATATCATAATCACATGAGCCAAATCCAGTATGTGCTCTTACTCTACATACCTTGAGATCTCTGTGAACGATGCGCCTCTCGTGACAGTACTCCACGGCGGAAAGGATTTGCCAGAACTTGCGGCGTGCTGCTTGCTCAGCCATGCGGCCGTACCTTGCGATGTAGTCTGCAAGTAACATGTTGATATTAACCACAGAAATCTAAACATACGTTCTGTCTCTGTGATATTAATCAACATAAAATCCTTTATGAAATTACCCTGAATAAAGTAACATCGATATTCGTTAAGAGTTAAGAGAAAGTGACTGGCAGTCGCACGCGCAGCGAAAAGAAATGAAAAGGAAGAGATTTTTCGAACAGACTAACTCTTTACGCCTGTCTCGCTTTTTCAAACATGCAATGGGCAAAAAGGTTTATGATTTACGTATGAATCGATTGTCATGATCAATAACTGTTGATAGTCCAAGCCGAACATTAAGAGGTGCCTACCGATCGTGAAGAATTTCCACTTTATTTGTTTTTTGGTAGTAAAGGTAGGTACCTAATGACACTTTTCAGTGGATAATAAATAATATGTCATAATAATTATTCAGACTGACAAGCAACGTGGGTGGCCTATTCAGTGACCACATAACCATATACTATGATGCAATGCCTCTATACATTATGTACATACCTACATACATTCATTGCAATAATTTGTTATGATAACTCATTTTAACACTTATACCTATGTTATTGTTCTACGGACTACTATTATCGGAAGTTTCCGGTAAAACGATGATGCATCTGAATACAAAGGTATCTAGCTAGAACATCTCTAACATACATTGTTATAGTATATAATCAAAGGTTATAGGTATAGGTACTGACAGAAATATTAATAATAAAGAACGGAGATAAGTATGTGCGTATTCTCTATGTCGCTCGCTGTATCTGCGTCATAAATTGATCGTAGAACTGATTATAATATAATTCGTGAACGACATAGTACCTACTGTGTAAAAAAAGAATTCAGTAAAAACATTATTTTATTCGAATACTATAGCAAGATTAGGCGGAGGCCACTTGCCCAACAAATGCTAAAAACCAAATATGTATACTATCCGTGCCGACTAATAATGGGATTGAAAATGGCGTCGCCTCTATTCACCTCTCGCTCGTAAATACCTATAGACAGCAACAGCGTGCAAACGAAAGTTGAAAAGAGGCGACGCCATGTGAAAATGCGCCATTCTTTATACGTGCGCGGGTTGGTTGCTATCACCATGGCTTTCATTTTGACAATTCAACAACATCCATAGAGTTGTTGAGCTAGAACACTGTTAAAGAAACATACCTACGGCGGCGCAATGGATGTCAAAATAAAAAAAAACATGGTGATAGCAACTGTGTTACGCAATTAAAATGCAGATCAGTACCCCTATCATGAGTTTTTTTGAAGTATAGTTTCGTTAACGTAAGCATATTTTGAATTTAAAATACAGCAGTTCTGGAACATTTTGATAAAATTTTATACAATTTACACATTTTAAAAAATACAGAGAAATTTTTTAGGTATTTAATTTATATAAATATTGTGTAACAAACGTGTATTTTCAATTCAAAATATGCTTACGTTAACGATACTACACGTCAAAAAAACTCATGATCGGGGTACAGTACCCCGATCATGAGTTTTTTTTACGTTTAGTAGGTTGTGTTGTTGTTGTGATACTCCAAGGTACTAGCTACCTATATAGGCCGTCCAAGGCTACTCCGGTTCCCAACGGCGTCATTTTTGCGAGCCAGCGCTGGCTGCGGAGGCACTCCCAAAATTTTAATTTGTACAATATTTTTATAAGTATCGGCGTGGATCTTGATCACAAACGTCACCTGCGCACTAACTGATTTTCGGTCTCTTTTGCGGAATGAAGAAGACGGGGGGCACAGAGGCGACTGGTTCGTCAGTCGATGCTCGTCGTCTAATTGGACCATTCTCTATTACGTATTGTCAACTGTCCATTGTCTATTGGACGGAAAATGTACATGCGCGATCTGTGATCATCTTTAATGCCGGTACCTATGCTTGTGTGTGTAGGTATCTATCTCAGATAATAGAAACAAGAAGATGTGCCAAGGCGCTATCGAGCTTGATGCCTGATCTTGAGCAAATTGCTCATATTAAAAACGTACGCGCTGGCGACAAACCGAACACGATCGATGGTATAAATACAGTGTTTTAGTTTAGTGCTAGTGTTGAGTGGGCATTTTCACAAAAAAGTACCCCCACCTTGAAAAATAATATTTTTTTGAAAGTATTATATTTTAAACTTTTTTTGGTCTCTTTATAACGGAAATTCAATATACTTCAAGAAAAAGTATAATATTATGGGTTTAAAATGGGAATACTGTAAAAATATTAGAACATAATGGAAAGTCTCGCAAATTTATATCAGTTGTGTGACTGTATTCAGTAGCTGAAAAAATAGTGTAAATTATAAGAATTTTTAGATATTGTTTATTAAATAACTTCTAAATGGTTATTTTTTATTTTTTAAACACTTACCATTCCCAAATTTTAGATCTAAGCTTATTAAAAATACAATAGTATATTCGGTATTGTGACTCTGGTACTTCAACTGTCATTATTATCTTCACTTTTAAAATTTTAGATACTTTTTTAGAGAAAAGGCAACAAATATTATACTTAAATATAATTTTCCATTTGAGAGACTAATTTGAAGGTCATTAAATGTAAAATCTACTCAAATAATTGAGAAATTCAGCTCCGTAATATAGGGACAGTCACACAACCGAATACCTAAAAAGGGAAAGGGTGAGTTTACATGGCGAAAAAAAAGTACGCAGGCACACATTTATAAGAAATATAATTAGATATAATAGGTATTATAAAACATTAACTTCAAACTAAATTATCACAATCAGTTTTTCACAAATTCAAAATATGCTTACGTTAACGAAACTATACGTCAAAAAAACTCATGATAAGAGTACAGATAAAGAATAGAAAAACAAAATTGACTTTAAATAATATAAATTTTATTATAAGTAAGTACCTACCTACCGATAATTATTACTGTCACGTATCTACCTTTTCTCAAAATATTTAACACAATTTTGATATTTTGTTAATTTTATCACCCTTGTTTGTTATTGAGGAGACTACCTAAATTTCAGCTAACTTTGCATTATTTTTATTGAATGTTAAACTTGGTGAATAAACTATTATGTAACCGAAAAACAATTAAGTATGTTGCAAGAACAAAGCGCTTATTATTTATTAATAACTTTCCGTACAGATAACTTTAGCACCGAGTTCATTAAAAGTAGGTACCTAATAACAGGCCTATCTACGTATCTACTAAATATTTACGTAAAGAACATAAGGTTAGTATAACTTCGACAACATGGGCCACGTTTTCGATCCAAACCCTGCAGGGAACCCGTCCTGTTATTATTAAAGTGGGTCAGAGTTTATCACATACTCAAACTGTCGATCCACTAACAAGAACATCTGCGGACCTTGAGGTCCAGAGTTCGATTCCCAGGTCAATAAGCAAGTTTCTCTGTATGAAATTTTCTCAGGCTAAATTAGAATTATTAGGTGACCCGAAAAGGAGGTTCGTCCTTAGGGAGGTAGGTCGTGTGATTGGTCCCAGTGGGCCTACTTTAGGCTTACCGTCATAACGATATGTGTGGGATACATGACATGACAGTACCTAAGTAGAACATTTGGGCTAGCCCCTGGAGGATCATTTGTGATGTTATGTTACGCCAGTGTCGAACCTTTGGTATTTAATAACACAAGCTGCACACGAAACAGGAATTGTAAATTCATCTGCTTCGAAATGAAAACACCTGACGCAGGTGTTGAATAAACTCAAACAAAGTGCACATTGTGACTGTATTCTAATCGGCTTGCAATCGCGTATTAATTACTATATATAGGTACTAGCTGACCCGCCGGGCTTCGCACTGGTAAAGTTTAGTACACCTACCCTAAACCTACCCCACCCTACACCTACCCTACGCCTACCGTACACCTACCCCTACACCCCAAACCTCAAAAATAATTTTCAAGCTTCTAGCTTAAAAAAATATGTAATATGTAATAGCCTAAGTCCTTTCTCAGACTCTACACTATCTCTGTACCAAATTTCATTGAATCGGTTCAGTAGTTTAGGCGTGATTGAGTAACACACAGACAGACAGACAGAGTTACTTTCACATTTATAATATTAGTAAGAATTATACTTTCACCTATGTTGAGACGACGGCGACGGGACAAAGTGCAAGGGACTAAGTGGAGAGGCGGATCGGGCGAGCAACGAAATTAATCATGCTTGTGAAGCTGAATGAATAAACAAGAATAGAAACCAGGTGAAACCAGATTTAAATATGAAGCTACTTGCAAATCAGAAACACTCATTTTACATAAAACTCTTTTGGCATGAATCATAATCTTTGATGAGTTCATATTTAATGAAATTCATGCTAAAAACCGAGATTCGAGCCTTGGAGATCGCAGTTGGATTTTGGGGGAATGTAGTCAGCTGTGCGCGAAATTGCTTCCCTCTTCCACCCACTACCCCTACCGCCGTCAGCGACACCCTGCCAGTGACGTCACGCCAGGCCTGCTTACGTCATAGACAAAGCGGCCACGAACTTACCAAACGAATACCCTTAATCGATTTCGAGGTTATTTACTACGTTATATTTTTGGTTGCGCTTAGAGAAGAAATACGGTTTACTTACCTATTGGATGAATAAAATATGAATATGTTGATTCACAAATTCATAGGCCGGTTCGTGAATCAACGGATGAGAAATGATTTTTCTGAGTTCATCAGATTTCGGTACCTACCTACCCACGTGTATCAATTTAACTTCCTTCTTCAATAGGTAGGTACACTTAAACCTACACAAACACATGCTTTGCAAATTAATGTTTTGAGTTTGAGTTGTCCATACTCAATCTATGTTTAATTCATGTTGGTATGTAAACTAAAAACATGTGAACATGGCGGGTTACAATGACTAAAGATTGATGATCTCATTGAACGTACAATTCTGGAAACTTGCCAATGTTAAATACTTAACGCAGACTGTCTGAAAAATTATAAGATAACAAACGAGATTGTATGACAAATAAACAATGTAGATAAAATATACCTCAGTATGACGAAATTAATGTACGAGGGTGGATTGAAAGTTCGTGGCCTGACCCAGAAATACAAAGTAGTATCAAAATAAATTTATACTCATATTATAGCTTCATATTCTAGTTAATCATATGCCAAACCACAACAAATTTAATGGCTTCATTATTTTTCTGTAAATTTTCTAGTTAATCATATGCCAAACCACAACAAGTTGAGTGGCTTCATTATTTTACTGTATATTTTTAATGTCATGGCTCAGAAACATAAGAGAATGGACCGGCATCAAAACTGTAGAACAACTATTCAGACTAGCCATGAACAAGAAAAAGTTTAAAGAGCTGACTGCCAACCTTCAATGATGAAGAGGCACTAGAAGAAGAAGAAGATATTTTTGAAGTTACTAATCTGCCATATTGAAAAGTTCGTAGCCTTACCCAGAAATACATGTAGTATTTAAATAAATTTATACTCATATGATAGCTTCATATTCTAGTTAATCATATGCCAAACCACAACAAGTTGAGTTGCTTCATCATTTTTCTGTAAATTTTTGAAGTTAGGTAGGTACTATCTGCTATAGGTACGTGTGCGAAAATAGAGAAAACTGAAATCAGAGCCGTGATTAAGTATCTGGTTTTAAAGAAACATGATGTCGAACCAAAATAAAGACGGCATGGGTAACACATTAGGTCTCACCAATTTCACGCACTCTTAATCTTCGATCGTCTAAAACATTTTTTGGATTTAATCGATGATTTTCAAATTCGTGTGTGAAATGAGTGGAAGTTTTTCCTTGGGCCATCTTCCACGCTCTCCCTGCCTTCTTCAAACAAAGCTACCGACTTTTTCACTATGAAATACGACAACACAGACTCCCCTAGTGTGTTACCCATGCCGTCTTTAATTTGGTTCGGCGTCATATTTTTTTGAAACCAGATACATAATCACGGCTCTGATTTCAGTTTTCTCTATTTTCGCACACGTATATAGCAGATTAGTAACTTCAAAAATTTACAGAAAAATAATGAAGCCACTCAACTTATTATGGTTTGGCATAATAATATGATTAACTAGATTATGAAGCTATCATATCAGTATAAATTTATTTTGATACTACACGTATTTCTGGATCAGGCCGCGAACTTTTCAATCCACCCTCGTAATAATGTATTTTCTACAAAAACTGCTATGAATATTATTGAGCTAGTGACTCAGTCGCTGTTTCCTAATCATTTGTTTTCTACGGGCATTTGTACTAAATTAATAGAATCGAGAGAGCTAGATTGGAAAAGAATATTCAGTGCTTTGCGTCCCAGGAATAAAACTAACCATGGAACACTTAAGTAGGTACCTACCTACTAAAATGATTTTTAATAAAACTTACCAAATATTTCTCCTTTGCTTGCATATTCAGAAACTATGTAGATCATGTTCTTCGTCTCCATGACCTGAAATAATCACAATAACTATGTTAATTATTTCTTCGTTTTAACACATTAATTAGCACTAATTATCCCAGACTTATGCAAATACGCAATTAGTGGCTGGTGCTTGAACAAAAAAAATGTAAATCTTAAAGTCTTTACCTACAGTGCACCGATTTTTAAACGATAGGGTTGAGATGCATTGCAGAGTTTAGGTTAAGCTCAAGTTTCCTACTTCCTAGCTTCCTACTAATTAGCAGATACATTCAAAATTAGAAAAGAATTTGTATGAAGTTATCTGCCGAGTGCCGACCGAGGCACTGAAATCGGCCGCCAATCTCGAACTACCCTAGGTAATACCATAAGCCTTTAATTACAATATCGCCTGGTACTGAATTCAGCCTAGTAACTAGAGCTAATGCTACTATTTATGTACTAACATTTAAAACTACAATCGATATACCTACTATAGGATCGAATTCATTTTATATAAGGATTTCGCGGAATTCTGCCTTTAATGTAGGTCTGACTCCAGTCAGACCAAACAAGGAAATACATTTAACTTATTCATACCCCGTAAGCATAGTTAACTACGCAGAACTTAACTGCAACCTTATTAAAATACATTATTTATGTGATACAGTACCACTCGTAATTAGTACCGTATACCTAAAAGTTAAACCATGAAGTCATTAAGATTACGTAGGGTTCGCTAATTAAATGCTAAGGCTTATTTAATAAGATCTATAGGAGGCGCTCAGGCCGGCAGTCCTCCTACGCTGTCGCGTCGGTCGCGGTCGGAAACCACCGTCAGCGAGAATGATACGTGCTGCTAACGTTAAAGTGTGATACTTCATAAGATATAACCCATAAAACATAGGTATGTACGCGACCGACAACAGACTACGCTACCGCGTCGGTGGCGTTCGGAAACCGACCGTCATTGTCAGGTAGAATAATAGGTACCGCGGACGTCAATGTAGTCTGCAGTATCACTCACACGAAGTTGAAAAACCGGGCAAGAGCGTGTCAGACCACGCACAGTGTAGGGTTCCGTAGCAAGAAGCGTTTCAGTCTACCGACCGCAAATATAGCATAAGCGTGATTTTTCCCAGATTTTTCGATAGCGCGGTTCGAAAATTACAGGGGACACACACACATTGTTAACGACTTTCGGAGCTCCTAGTTCACATACACATAATTAAAAAAGTTATTAAAAAACCTCTACTTTTGTTATTTTCAAAGACCTATCCAACGATACCCCACATAACGGGGGTGCAGGAAAATATTTTTTTCATCCTTCAGTTTCATGTATGGGACCCCCCCCTAATTATTTTATTTTTCATAATTTTACTACAGGCCTTTATGGCGGCTTATAAAAGACATCTACTTACGAAGTTTCATAAAAATTGGTTATGAACTGTAGATTTGACGAGGGTGTGACAGACGGACAGACAGAGGGACATGACGAAACTATAAGGGTTCCTAGTACTACGGAACCCTAAAAACAAAAGAACTTATTTTTTCTATAACGGAGTCCTACAGCAGCAGGGTGCTCAATAAGACATACCTAATGTAGAAGGACGGATGACCTTATACTTTGCAGTGGGTGATAACGACTTAAAGGTACGGTACGGTACCAGATGATACCTACTTTAATGGTGTGCCCACAAGTAAGTATACCTGAGTATACCTGCTTTAATTGATTATCCCTTTTCTAAGATATTTTAAAGCGTGAAGGGTATTGCAATTATTTCAGGCAGTAGGTACAGAGTTACGTTCATAATTATCAAACCAATTAATAAAAGCTATTTTCCTCTCACAATCAGAGGGTAAAACATTTGCAAAATTCACACTTATTTATATGACATTGTTACTTTTAAACCTTCCCGTTGCATTAGTTACCTATAAACTATAATAATGAAAACTAATTGATTTATAGTGTAATTAAATCCCGTTTTGTAGTAGTAGGTATTACAGGGAGGAAATTAAGAATCGGCGTTTCTTTTTTAAATAAACTCCTTCCTTAGAGGTATTTAATATACCCTAAACATAAATCAATCAACTTTGCCAAGAAAACATTAGAAAAACTTTAAATGAGATCACCAGAAGGAACTAAATTTAAATTAGGTATGTGTATGTTTATAATAAATTATTTAATTTTACCTAATAGTTTCTTAACTTAATTCATTTTCACACATAATTTGTATTTACTTTGTTAGTAAAACCAGTTATGTTTTATCGTTTGAGACGTTTATTAATATAACAGACAAGATAATAAACACAGCTGTTCATATTATTTAAATATGAGTAGGTAAAGGTGTATTCAAACCAGCATCTTTCAAACCAATATACCTATGTATAAAAATGTACCTAACTAAAGAATTACATAAGTATAAGTAATTGAAAAAAGTTGCAATCACAACCAATTTCGAAAGCCAAGTCTAAATAAGAACGCTGTAATGTCTGAGTAAAATGACAAGTCAACACATTTGAAGATGAGGATCGTATTTGAAGTGAAGTCAATTTCCCTCCGTCCCAATGCCGCTTTTAATGCCACTTAATAACTTCGATTGAAAAGTTTGTATCTGGACATTCAATGAGAGCTTTTATAAATCCAGCTGAACTTTCTTGTATTTAAAGTGCTTAATTCAACATTTGGAATCCTTCTTTAAATGTCTATTTAGGGTTCCGTATTTAGCTATTGACATTAAATAGAACTTTTATTAAGCTTTATTATTTTCTTAGCATAGTTATTTATATAAAATATAAAATAAAATTATTTAAATAAATAGCTCTACTCTATTAGGTACCTATGACTTAGATTCTTTATATTTAGACTTGGAAAACAGATTTATACCACGCTTAATTATTTATTTTACCATATATTGATACCTTGGCCTTTATATGTATAGCAGTGATGTCCTAGAATTTTGTGTCCTTAATTCCTTATCATTTACTGATTTTTATCAGTATTATAAAATATTTATAGCGTCAATCTAAACAACACCGTTTATCTATCGGTAATTAATGGAATCTATTAAGGAAACACCACTTTGGCCCCGAGCACTTTAATCCAATATTAAAATACAGGTTTTCGAGATTAGTCAGATTAACCGCGCCCGTGACCTCGGCCTTAAATTCATAGACTGATATCACTAAAAATACAAACATGACTCAGTATTTGTGTTCTGTCTTTTTAAAATGGCTTCCAGCTGTTCAGAAGTCATCGCTACGCCATGAAAATGAATGAAAAGCGTACTCAGTGTTGCCTATAAATAAACATTCGTGGGGTAACACGATTGTTTCGTACTTTCGTAACTGAAAACAACGGATATGGGTGTATGATTGTTTAATGATAACATCTCAATAGGCGGAAACGTTCTCTTCCCGTGGGTTAAGGACAAAGCATGTACACTAAGTGCCATTCAAGATGACAATGTTTGTACACAAGCAACTTGGTACCTACCAGCATTCAAGCTTTTAATATTATAGTATAAAATCCATTCATACTGTGGCACGTGTTACGAAACGAGATTACATAACATTGCATTGTTCCAATTACAAGAATTGGTATTGTGCTGTAACCTATTTGCCTGGTTAGTTTCATCGGTGGGATTGTTACTATGTTGAGATCTGTATGCACGCGGGATTACTTCGTGCATACTGTAGTAACAACTGATTTAAGTGCCGGTTTCTTAAGCAAATTCCAAGCGTTGAGAACATTCTATTGGAATGTCTTTATTAAATGCAATATTTCCTACGATTAAATCCTCTAAACCTTCTCATTTATTCAGAGAACCATGAGTTTATCAAAACATTCTTTATAGTCTGGCGAAGGCATTTCTTATGAATCAAGAATTGCTTTCTATTCATACTCTTAAAGCAATAGAAAGTATCGTGAGCATGCAATTATAACAACCTATGAGATCATCCCACAATCATGAACTCTTATGACGCATATCTAAATGTTTACCTTTGTTTCTTACGAGTCATACACCTAATCTATAAAATTTAAGGCGCTATGGGTTCACAAAACGCTAGAATGAGCTCTAGAATTTTTCATTTTTTTATAAGATTTCTTACAGTTTCCACCCAGAAAAAAATATATGGTATACTTAAGCATATTAGCTAGTGAAATCATTAATTCAATACACGATATGAATAACTTCACTCGATAGAAAAAAAATCCAAAGATACCTCTCGAAGATACTTTTTCATTACGAATATTTCATTTTTTAGACTTAATTCTTACGTTTTAATTTTTGAAATTTTTTTAACATATTATTTAATAATTGAGTTAGTGAATTCATTAATAAAATTGTATAAAATTTAAAACGGCAATTTTAGATAATTTTTTATACCCAAAAAACGTTCCTAGAACGTGCGCACGACTGCTTCAGTCCCATTTCAGTCCGGTCTCAGACCTCACCGGAGTAAGACGCGTGCCAATTTTTTCGCCGCTCACGAAACGATTACTTTCAATAATTCTTTGTGAAAATGACTAACAAACGTAATAATATCATTAATATAATATTTTTTATACAATTAAGGTTAGGTTTTAGCACATATTTGAGCAAATAGCGCTATTGACTGTTAGACGTAGGTACGCTTACATCCTTTAATATTCTTGCTCACATCGAACTTCGAAACAGTGTTGCCAACTACAATTTCAAAATTCCGCTAAGCAGGTTGGTATTTTCCGTCAAAAATTCGTCATGATTAAATATTTTTCCGTCAGTAAAATCCGTCAAACAAAAGATACAATAGATAGGTACATCATTTTAGATTAGTTTTTTTTTAATAAATTATGATTATAATAATAAAATGTGAAATCCTATTCAAACTAAATCTTATACGTCTCAAATAATAAAGAATATGCTTGCTTACACTCTTGTATTATAAATAAATAATTCGTAGATAAATGTTTAAATCAAACGTTATCCGGGAAGTCCCGAAGCATAGACGATCGATCTGCGAGGTTAAGCTGCGCTTGCCGCGGTCAGTCCTTGGATGGGTGACCGTTATTTACACATCGAGACCCCTCCTTGCCTCGGAGAGTACGCGTTTCTTATATAACCTAATTATTTTACCTCACATAGAGCCGTGCTTTTGAATCCTAATTCACTTTCGTTTTCACTACGTGTGAGCCCTTCTAATCAACTTTATTTAAATATCCAAACATAAATTACACAAGTGTTATACCTACATCATAATTTGCGGAAAAATCCTACCTATCCAATGGTACAACTCCCATGGACCTACCTAGTCACATAAAAAAGTTTCTAGAACAAAAACTGTCTAAATTTCTAACTTAGCAAAGTTACAATATCCAATTGCCTATAACATAGCCATTTCTTATCGGATCTGCAATATTCTTATTAGATACATGTTTCTAGACTACCACACGTCTAGTAAGACACAATTTATCATCCTAACGTACACACAGAAATATCGCATTTTCAAACACATATCGATCTATATTATAGGCACAATATCCATGAAATTCAGAATCTTTAATCAACATTATGTCCTAGCCTTCCTACCAAACCTAAAGACATGACTAGATTCTATATAACACATTACAACAATCCTACAAATGCAATTTTATGTACATAACACTTATTCTCAAATTATAGCTTTCCTATCGTCGAGAGGTATAACTGCTTATATACATCTTATGTAAACAACATTCCTACACTATAAAAACACGATGTACACAAAACCTCGATTATGGTTACAAAGGTATTCACGACTTTACATAAAAAACATGAAATCTTAATCCTACACAATTCTAATAAAAAAATAATACAAATCCAATAGGAAATAAATTGTAAACATTAATCAATACTAAAATTAAGGAAATAATAACTCAAAATAACATAAAACACGATATTAAAACCGACAAGTACAATGACCCCTTTTGATATTTCTACTGTCTAACCTGCCACCCTGTGTAGCTGATGAATGTAAAAAATGGGTCTTGTCTTATAATTTGTATCAATTAATATATAATAGGTTTTATATATTAATTGATACAAATTATATTGCAAAAACGTCCATAAGCAACATAGTCATTCATCTGCCGTGTGTTGGCGCTGCAAGTATACAGGGTGGCAGGTTAAACAGTGGAAATATTTTAAGGGGTCATTTTACTCATCATTATGAACAACTTTTAATATGGGACCAACCCTGTAATCGCGAAAAAAAAATCAGCTGTTCCATACATTTTGTTGACGAATGTGAACAGAAATGTATGTAATAGCTGATTTTTTTTTCGCGATTTCAGGATTGGTCCCATAGTAAAAGTTGTTCATAATTATGAGTACAATGACCCCTTAAAATATTTCCACTGTCTAACCTGCCACCCTGTAGAATTGTCGGTTACTTCTTTGTGTGCGTCGTCAACGCGATTGGCAAGAATAAAATATGGTGTTCTGCAAGACACTGTTTAGAGTGAACGTCAAGTCGGTTGCGTTCGGAAGTATGTAATAAAAAAAATACGTCTGTGATCTCGCATTTGTAAGGTAATTACTTCATTTATACCATTCCCCCTCTAAAAAGCTTGTTTTATTCACTGAAAACAGTGAATAAAAAGCACTTTTACTCACTGTTTTGATGTTTGAAAATGGAACACACCAATGTATTCGACCACAGATTTAAAGAACCTATGCTAGGTGCGGCACGTTATTAGATTGTATGAAAACCGAACATGTCATCTTTTTTATACCTACGATAACTTCACCCCAGCCATTTAGTGATGTGCTCAGAGTAAACAGAATTGTTTCAATCACTAAGCGTCACTGAGCTAACAGACTTTTTTTAGTACGAACAGTCGAACATGCAGGGCACGCTTGGTCGTGGCTTGCCGTATCTAGTGTAAGTGTAATCTATGTATTCGACCTACATTGATGTGTTCTAAATTCAATTTGATTGGTCGACATTTTCGACAAGGAGTTTAGCATAAGAATAAAAACTGTTTTGTGTTCTTTGCTGTCCTTAGTAAATTGGCGCTATTTTGAATACTGTAAGTTTTACGAACACAAAGTTTAGTGTTACTTTAATCTTTAATTTTGTGTTTGTTTAGTGTTGTTCTAATCGATTAAAAATGCATTCTAGTGATGAAGATGTGTTAACACCTGAGTTTGTGAAAGAGAGGGCGGCCGATATAGTGGAAAGGTGGAAAGCTTGCTACCCAAAAAATCACGGCTGGTTTACATCAAAGCCAATTTAACTTTACTTTTTCTTCATTATATATATATTTTCACTTAAATCTTTCTTTTTCTCGTAGTCATGGTATAAAGTATAGTATGCAACTCTTGAATAAAACGGATTTATATCGAGGGCCATGAATCGCTCGCGTCGCTCAGGATTCTAACACTTGAATCACTTGCTACGCTCGTGATTCAATCATCATGAATCACTCCCTACGGTCGTGATTCAATCGTTAGAATCCTTCACTAGCTCGTGATTCATCTATGGCCCTCGCTTTAAATCCGTCCTTTATTCACTAATTGCATAATATACTATTATATTTGCAGTTTTTCAAAGAACAATGGACATAATTATCGTACCTGACGGCGACCCAATATTCCATATACCCACATAGAAAAATCGGTTCATTTTTAACCAACTTCAAAAAAGGAGGTTCTGTATTCGATCCGTATTTATGTGTGTATGTTTGTATGTGCGCGATTTTCTCAAAAACTACTGATGGGGTATACTACTCAAAAACTTTGGATGGGGTTTTCACTACCATAATCTACATACTTGCAGGAAGGTTTTAGTATATAACACATTGTAAAAGATGCGAAAGACATCATTACAGTACTCGAGATGAAAACCAACTAGTCCAACCACTCACAGATTATCCAAAGTACATACATCTTTTATTGGGTACTGCATAAAATTTTATAATAAACTACCTCTCAACGTTCTTCAATTAAATGAGAATAAATTCAGACTGTATAAAATGCACACTATGTAGGCAAGCATATTACAAACTAGAAGATTTTATTGCTGGTAAGAATGCTTGGCTTAATGCTGGTCCTGCTCCACAACCACTTTAGACTCATGTAATCGGAGTTATCTGCCCCTGAAGCTCTTTTTTATGACTGTAAATTATTTTATTTTTCTGACATTTATAGGTAATATAATCAGAAATTGTCATGAATTAATGTATTAATTTCCAATAGTAAGTTGGTTTGTTTTGTTATATGCATTTGAATAACATTAGTTTTGTAATTGAGTAACTTTCTTTGAGTATATTGTGTATGTGAGTGCCATGTATCTAATGTACCTAGCTATTTAAGTTTTAAGCTTATCTGTAGTATGGGCGTTGAGAGCATGTCATGCTCGCTTAAATGTACCGCTTATGGTGGCGTGTGTATTAGATCATTCGATTCCCTCCAAAATGGTTGAGTTGAATGGTGCTGACTGCTGATGCGCACGTCATGTCCGTGAACGGGCGCTGTCAGTTGGTACTGCTCATCTCTTGACTGCCTAAGCAATGTTTTTCCTTTTTTCTAGTTGATATTATTATTTTGTACCTTACTAAACATAGTTCTCACATATAAGGGCATCACTGTAATCAAAGAAATTGTAACCGAATTTATTGAAAAAGAGTAAACATGGAGTTTCTTGTCCGTTCTTCTCCATAAGAATCTACGTTTTGGAACGGACAACTAGCTTCAACTAACGGACAAACCGACTGACATCTATTGTAATATTGTTTGAAATTTCAAAAGTGCCTGTAAATGGTCTAATTGAAATAAATGTTTTGACTTTGACATTAGGTAATTATTCCTATGTACAAAGTTATATGCATAAATGTATACACTACGTAGAAGATGTACTGATGAAAGAATTCGGGAAAGTAATCTAACTTGGTATAAAGTAGGTACTAAAAAGGAAAAAAACCGACTTCAAAAGAGGATAGGTTCTGTATTCGATCCGTATGTATGTATCTATATACAGGGTGTCCCGTTATAAGTGGTCCAAGAGAAAACCCTGATAAAAGGACATGTCTAGCTATCAGTATGCAGCTTTAGTTTGGGGAATTTCGATACCGATTAGAACTAATCGATTTTTAGACATCAAAAAAACCTACATTTTGTCTACAATTTCCTATGAGAAGGTTCTAATGAATAAGTGAGATCGTTTTTCGAAATTACTTATTCAAAGAAAAAAATCGCGCCTATGAGAAGATTTTCATGAAAACTTGTAACAATAATATTATTTCTAATCGATATCGAAATTTCCCAAACTAAAGCTGTATACGGATAGCTAGACATGTCCTTTTACCGGGGTTTTCTCTTGGACCACTCATAACGGAACACCCTGTATGTAATTATGTATATAAATGTTTGTATTTGCGCGATTTTCT
Organism: Thalpophila matura; assembly: GCA_948465475.1. Taxonomy (NCBI): domain Eukaryota; kingdom Metazoa; phylum Arthropoda; class Insecta; order Lepidoptera; family Noctuidae; genus Thalpophila; species Thalpophila matura. Next base: position 8,962,538 of record OX419190.1, on the reverse strand, counting down.
CAAAAACTACTAATCCGATTTGGATAGGATTTTCACTATCATAATCTACATACTTTCAGGAAGGTTATAGTATATAACACATTAGGTAATCTTCCCTATACATAAACGAAGTTATATGCATAATACAATACGTAGAAGATGTACTGATGAATGAATTCAGGAAAGTAATCTAACTCGGTAAAAAGAAGTACTAAAAAAGTCACTACAAATGAAAATATGTAATAATTTTGGTTACGGAAGTCGGTGCCAAAAAAAGAAAACAAAAACCATAGCCACCGACTTACGAAACCAAAATTATTATTTTTACTTGTAATGACTTTTTGAAGACGGTTATTTTTTTGTAAAAAAGTTTTTTATGGTCTATAAATAATAAAAGAAATAGGTATCTTTCTAGGAAGTCAGAAAAAGAGATATACATTTTTTTGTTTATGTTATTTTATTAGAAATTATTTATATTAATGCTCAGGACGTACCAAATTGACGTTTAGTTTTGCATACGAAATTACTAATTAATCAAAAATAATTATTATTCTCGTTTTTCTGATTATTTATTATCAGTAATTCAATTCAATAAATACATAGATATCAAAACGGAAAGCCATGAGCGCGATTCAAATCGATTGATACAGGCGATCATTCACCACCTCGGAAGAATTATTGGTCCGAGTTCGAAACAGTTGTTATTGGGTTTGTTATGAATTGTGTTATTTATGCATTGTGCGATTGTCGATCAATGCAATGTATTCATATAAATAATTATGATCTATTTAACCTACGTCGTCTGCTTATCAGTATATCAAGTTAGTTGTGAATTCTAACCCTCTAAAGTATTTTTGACGATATTATAATATCTTGGCTATATAGATATTATTTTCATCCAGGATGGTGTTTACCACATGAAAACCATTCAAACTATAATTATATTATAATTTGTACAGGGTCATAAACAAATCAATGTCAGGTACAGCTTCTATAGGAATTTGACCATTGTTCTTTGCCCATTGTAGTATGTATAACGTTTATTGATATAAAAGCAAATAGGATACCTACAATAAGTAATTTATTTTGTTTTTAACGGTCAAAATATTGTCTTGAAGTAATTTTACAGTCGAATTTGTTGTAAATTCTCATTATTCTGGTTCTAATTCATATGGATTCATCTGGCGTTATATGAACATTATTTGTATTTAATTAAGGTTCATATTCGTGTAAAGCGCTTGTTTATATTCTCTTATATGAATATGAACCTTATTCTTATACATTAATTATTATTAATGTTCATATTCGCATGAGTTTTCTGTACAAAAATATTTTAGTTGATAACTTACAAATTGTACGTAGGTACGATAAATAAAGTTTATAACAAAAACACTGTTAGAAAATAGTTTCTCCTTCATCTTAAATTTTTATTTCAGTGATTTCTTGCATTTTTAGGGTTCCGTACTAAAATGGTAAAAAAGGAACCCTTATGGTGCGACTTCATCTGTCTGTCTGTTTGTCACATCTGCTTATTTCAGCAACTACTTATGCTATCGACTTAAATTTGGAACAGTTATAAAGAATGCTTGTTCAACTTTATTGCAAATGAAAAGAGTCCAAAAATATTTTTATTTTCATTGCAAAAGGGGCCGGAGTGGGGGTCCGAAATTTCAAAGTGGGGTTACTAGGTCAAATGACATATCATATGAAAGGGCTTGATCTGCACATTTCAAAATATATTTTTATTTAATTTTGTGTCTCACAGTTTTCGACATATGATGAAAAATGGCCAAAAAAATACCATTCCCGCCCCCCCTTATTTCCAAAGTTTGCGGGGCGAAAAATCTGAAATAATTAGAGTTGATAGGAATTGACCCAAATATTGCACCAAAAATAAAACGATGTTCCTAACTAGTACAGTTTTTTCAAAATCATCAAAATTCCTTCACAAACAAACTTAGTTATGCGGTCCGGATTTTTTCACTTTATACGTCCAAAAATGATACGGAACCCTCGGTGCGCGAGTACGATTCGCACTTGGCCGGTTTTTTTTTTAAAGCCAAATTAATTAGTCAAAATCTCTCTGTTCGTGAGAAACACCCATATACCATATACGTGTTATTATAACGTACCTATAAAGAGTGGTGATGTCTAGAAACCTAGAACAAGTTTCGGCCCAGAAAAAACGTTGTCGTTAAAAAGTCTCCACTTTTGGCCTCTGTTCTTCGAAGTTTAGGTAAATTAACGCTACCTATTCCAATTTCTAAAAGGTTAGTACATACCTACCTAGTTTTTCCAAATGACCACCACAAAAAATAAATTGACTTAATTCGCTAAACTAACTTGTACCAAAAGTAGGTACCTACCTAATAAAGTTTGACAACTACTTTAATTACACTATGTGCGCGCCAATTTCCACTAAAAGTAATAGCGTCGCGCTCAGCCCGCCGCAAGAGATCTCGTCAACGCGCCACCCCGTAGCCCGCGGGCGCGCGCGCCGCATCGTGTTCTTCACCCCCGCACGTAAAATATTTCGCTGGACCTATAGCGCCTTAAGTGGTTCTATCCGTCTATCTTTGATTCATCATAAAGTGGATGATATTTTAAACGGTTTCCAGATGACAACGAGCGCTCACAAAGTGGTGTTGAATCAGAGTATACCAGCGCATGGGATAAATAAAACCTCTTTTATCTTTTCCATGTACCTACCACAACAAACTCCCTCCACATATGTTCATCAGCATTTGACGTAATGGACCAATAAAATCCAGACAGCCTATTCCAAAAAATGTAAATTGTTGTTTCGAACAATCCCTTAACTTCATGTTTTTTTTGGTTAACTTATTTTTTAACGGACTGTTAAGTTCATACTTTTCTTTAGGTACCTAGCAAATCATGTATATTGCAGCTTCACCGCCAAATATGTCATTGTGAGGGTGATGCAACATTTGTCAACGTGAGGGTGATGCACGTCTAATCAATTACGCGCGCCACGATCAGCACGAGGCTAGGTCCTCGTCTCGGCTGACGTTAGCGCTCATGTATTTACCGAACAAGGACTAAGTTACCAACGCTTCTATTGAACTTAAATAGGTAACAATATTATACCTAAGTAGGTCCTTAAAATATTTATAATGGCAGTAACAATAAACGTAGTGTGGTCACTCGTATTCCAAACTCCAATTATTGTAATATAAGTATTAATTCCCTATGGAGGTCTTAATCCTATTTGAGGTTACCCAAATACCTACCCATAATATTAAGCCTACGCGATTACCTATTTTTATCCACTCTAATAAGAAAGGTATACACGTGAGTTACCAAATTTCGACGTGAAATACGAGAGCCAAACATGCGACTGCTGACGTAAATTGGCCTCATACGTAAAAGCAATATTCACATTGACTAAGTTTCTGACGTAAAGAACATTTGAAAGACAAAGTGTAGTATGTTAGACCGCGGCAAGTTTTTGTTATACATAGTAGTGTAGAAGACCGACATTTCTTATCATAAATGGCGCAGAACGATGTAGGTATGTAAGTCGGTCTTGCTGCCACGTAATCCATATGAGCAAAACATGACCTTACAAGCAATAATATGAGTAGGAACTTGAGGAAGCCGTCCCATTCCACTAGATTCAGCTGCCAACATAGTAATGTCACGCGTCAGAACAGCTAACGGCATGTCGTATCGTACTAGTGGCTCATTTTGTCAGGCTAATGGCATTATTGTCGCATTATTCGGAGCGAGTCATGTGCACATCGTAATAGGCATATAAGAGTCCATCAAGCCGGTAAGTCTGCTAATTCATACACATTTGTTCCGCCCGCCGCTTAACGGTGGCCGCAGGAGTTTCTCTTTTGCAACCGCTACTGACCCATGTTGATCCCAATAACCATAAAACAAACCGTTTTTACAATAGTTTCCACTAGCTTAACTATGTAGGTACCTATATATAAAGCTTAGATGACATCAACACCATCGTCATTCAGCAGCTTTAACTTCCTATCACGCCACTGATGGATGCAATATGTGAGTCTCATATTTAGGTACACATTGTATGTACTATACCAGATACCACAGTCGTATAATTTTAGCACATATTTACTAGGTAGGTATGTGAGGAATTTATTAATTTTAGAACTCACCTGGTAAAGCTTAATTATATGAGGATGATCCAGCCTCTTCATGATATCCACCTCTCTGTACACTTTTTGAAGATTGCTGGCGTCTAATTGTGATTTATCTATTATCTTAATTGCTACCTGCAACAAAAATAAAACATAATCTGAATTGATTGATATTTTAATTACTTATCAAATAGAAGATCATAAGATATCTAATTTGCTTACTCCTGCTACATTTTTTTAAATTTTCCCGTAATCTCTCTTTATCGTGACTGTTTGCAACAGTGTGCCAAAAGATATTCGCACATAGTGCCGGAGTGCCTAGACGGCAGCCTAATAAAGTTTTTTCTGTGGTCGTAACGGAACAATACCGTTATAGCTCGTGTTTCCAGACTGACAAGGGGGCGGTGACGTCAAGACGAGCGTCATTTCCCAACGATTGGAGCAATTGACGTGATTGCGCAAACGGATCCGTCCACCGCAGCTGGGTTAAATTATGATTATGAGACTGCAAAAATACCCCGGGAAAAGAAAGGTTTACATTACTGTATGTAGCAGTATTCTTTTTACGGACAATGCAATCCGCAAGCGAAGGAAAAATACGTTCGCAAGAAAAATGAAACGATGTCCTTATAAGATGGATGGATGAATAAGAATATCACAATGGTTTCCGAATGTTTTCATTTTTCTTTCATATTGCTTCGGGAAAGTTGAAACGTTTTTAGGTAAATAAAAGCTCTTTAAATAAGTAACAAAACATATGGAACTCGGTCTGTTTAACAATCATTAACTATTGTTTGATCCACCCCACTCGTAATTTTGGGATGAATACCACCATTTATAAAAGTAGATATGCGAAATTATCGAATCAAGCCCTAGTCCGTCCCACTGTCCTTGGCCCAAGGGACTTGAGTCTCTGGGGAGCACAAACTAGGTAAGTAGGTACTGAAAACAGTCCATATTTAAACAATGGTATGTATTGCCCACTTAACTGGATAAGCATTGTTTTCGTTTCGAATCTAGCTCAACACAAAAGATAGTCAAGTACTTATATTGCAAAATATTTAGATTAAGTATCCATATCTGCTTCAAAAACAGTGTCAATTATACGCGCAGTGTTACCCGACATGTTCAATTATCTCTTTTGCAATTGCAAGGCACAGGCACTCTTAGGCCGCGGCCGCACCGGAACGGCGACAGCAACGCGACGGCGATTTCCTGAACAAGAAAATTAATTTCGCTTGTCGTTTCTGCAGTGCGGCTACCGACATATATTATGTTTATGTGAGGTTGTTTTCACGAAATTGCCGCCGCCGCCACCGCCGTCGTGTCGCGTCGCTGTCGCCGTACTACCGGTGCAGCCGCGGCCTAAGAGTGGCTGTGCCTTGCAATTGGGCGTTTATCCAGCGTAAGCTACGCTGTCTTTGCATGTGTGATGTGCGCCACATTTTGTTCCAGACATAAAATCTATGTAAAATTGTGACAGAAAAGTTTGGGAAATAAAAAGTTATAGATACCTACCTACTTTACAAAATAGCACGAAATAGTAATTTTAGTTGATCGAGAACTCTGTAATGGGGTCCCTACATAACATTTTCTTTTTAGCAACAAAGCTATGATATGGATTGTCGTCGAAATCCAATTTGTTAATTGCATCAAATCTAATATTATATTGTTTACATAGCATCTACGCGGGGTCTACGTAGTGCCTACGCCGCCGCTTCTACGCAGCTTCTACGCGGGATCTACGTAGTGTCTACGTGGCGCCTACGCGGCACCTACGCAGCACCTACACCTACGGGCTACGAAGGGCAAACGCCAGTGCGAAGACACTCTTTATCTTTGTTCGAGTAGTTACTTTACATAAATCCATTCCTATATTTAATTTGCCCGACCTATAAAATAATAACTGCACAATCAATAGAAAATGGCGCACTGGAAATAATAGACCTAAATAAAATGTATTTTGTAGTTTACAAACATGATTTCTTGAACATAATATTATTAGAAATAGAATAGGACACAGGGACAGTAACTATTGTAATTGCAGTAATAGAGGCTGAACTACCGGTCAGTTGCTCTGACATTGACCTCATTGAACATTCAAGATAGCGGCATTACGCACACGACTCTTACGTCACTACATTGGAAACACCCCCTTATTCCAGATTCATATTGGCACTTACGTAACTAATTGTTAAGGAAAGCCTTTGTCAAGCAATTACTTATTTACGTACTACGGTAGGTATTTTCAGTACCTACTTTGTTTAACTCTGTACCAATTGCTTATTTTCAAAAAAAAAATTTATTTCTCTTGCTAGCATTACCTAACATATCTTCTTATATTAAAACTGCTTCACAAATAATGCATGCATTAATGATCATCAGTTTAATAAAAAACTAGAATTTAATGAGGTAATTTAAATTTTAGTCCGATAAAACCACGATAAAACGTAGAAACTAGAAAGTGACATGACACGAAAGTGACAAATGAAAGAGAAAATGTAATGGTCCAATTAAGTGGCAATCTGTTAATATTGTATAATACTGACATTAGTCACTGTCCACGTGACAGATTACAAGCTACAGCTAGTTGTTTAATGCTCCATTGTTCGTTCATTCAAGACAAAGTGTGTAGAGAAAATTTTTCAAAGTCAAATCATTTATTTCAATTAGACCATTTACAGGCACTTTTGAAATGTCAAACAATAGTTGTCAGTCAGTTTGTCCGTTAGTTGAATGAAGCTAGTTCGTCCCAAAACGTAGAACGTTCGATAGGTTAATTCAGGAAGTCGAAAAAAAAATCATTTTAAATACATACCTACTTAATATAAAGTTCTCAAAAATAAATCTTTAACTGTTCGTAAGGACCAACAATATTTTTAAGAACGCAATAGATTTACTTACCTAATTATCAGGTTCCGAAACAAAACAACACCTTATCAATTCCAAAAGCAGTCGATTATGAGTTATGACTGATAAACGGTCAAGAGATTGACCTTAATCAATTAAGCGTCGTGTATTTTTAACCAAATAGTATCTACTTATTTTCCATCAGTAAAGATGTACTTAAAAAACCGGACAAGTGCAAATAGGACTCGTGCCCTGCGGGTTCAGTACAATACCTATCTTGGTTTGTAAAACCGCCAAAAAAATGTGATTAAGTAACTACAAATTAAAGATTTTCGGATTTTTTTCCTTTAGGTTAGGTACTTGTACTGTGAGACCTTGCTTCTTGTAAAATTTCATGATTATAGGTCAACGCGAAGTACCCTATTTTGATTTATTTTTGAGTTTTTGATTTATTTGTGAGTGTCAAAATATACAGCATAAATGGCCGTATTTTTTATTGCGTTGATTTAGAAGCTTCATTTTTTTTGCTGCTCCAAGAGACCGTAGACGTAGGTAGGTAAGTAGGTACCTATTTGATAACTTCAACTTGATACTTCCATGCGTTCCTGAGAAAAAGGGTTCTGACAGGCATATAGACATACAGACAGAAAAAAAGTGATCCTTTATGTGTCCCTTTTTTGCCTATGAGGTACGGAACCCTAAAAATGAATGTAACTTTAAGTACCTAATATCTCATCGCCGCGACATCTAAATAGGTAATATTATCTATAGATAACGTAATACTACAGCAACCGTCACCTGACGGCACAATGTTAGACATTAAATTATATTATAACAACGGCTGGACAATTTCTCACAAGAGTTCAATACGGCATTACGGCCCGTAGTACAACGGTTGATTGTGGGTACCTAGAGGTAACTGGCCGGCGCGGAATCTCGATTGCACAACGCGGAAAGACTTTTCTAACGAAATGAACCGAGGACGCTGCCAGGCTGCCTATCCGGATGTGCCGTATTACGGATACACTTCAAACCTCCGTTCATCATGCGATAATCTTTATGGTTGGGAAACCTGGGGTCATTGGCCGCTTACCCCATTGTTCCAATGTATGGTCTGGGTACTTAACTTCAAACATTGGGTGTTGCAAGAAATATTCCCATATACATTATTAAGATTTTATGACAAACTGAAGGTAAAGAAACAGCATTGTTCCAATGTGCACCTTTAGATTCTAATTATGTATTTATTGGACTTGACTTGAATAATTGGTAACAAATTGTTAACTTTAACCACTGATTAAATATACAACTCTCCTTGTCATTCGTATGACAATGAATAGAGCTGACAATTGAAATAAGAGCTGTTTAATTTAATTATCGTCTATAAGTAAGGGGGTATATTATTTTCTTTAAGTTTAGGTAAATATACTCTACCTATTCCGATCTCTGGTAATTAGGTGTGTTTTTATACTAATTGTTTTCCGCTGCTCAGGTTTTTACAGAAGGTAACTTATTCGATACAGTTGTTTGTTAACATAAAAAATTATATTAGAAAATTATATACCTACCTACCTAATGACGGATTAGAGGAAAATCTAACCTAACCTAACTGATAATTTAACATACGTGTCTTACTGACTTGTAGTCTTACTGAGTTGTATACATAAAGGTACATAAACTCAATTAATCAGTTTGAGAGGTACCTTCTGCGCTATTTATTTATAAGGTAGGTACAGATTTAAGTTTTTACATTTAACCACTTCAACAAATACTGTTGGTCTGCATTATTTTATTGTTTTCATGTTTATAATAAACTTCGTTTGCGTAGAAATAATAAATCTATCCCACCGTGGGATTCCCACGGGAACCGTAGGTACATTTTTCCGGAATAAAAAGTAACCTACGTGCTATTATAATAAAACAAGTATTTAAACGGATTAATTTGCGTATAAGTATTACTGATTTTTCCTGACGTTCCTAGCGTTTGAACACTTTGAACGCTGCAAAATGTTCGAAACGTCAGGAAAAATCAGTAATACTTATACGCAAATTAATCCGTTTAATCCGATAAAACTTTTTTTATTACAATGTGTAGCTGTAGAGTAATCGCGAAAACCTAAGACATTACTAGATATGTGCTATTCCAGATTATAATACGAGTATATCTCTGTGCCAAACATCAAGATGTGACGGGTAGAATCACCCCACTAATGGCCGTTCCCAATAACCGATCTATCGGCTCTTTCCCCTACTAGAGATAGATTTTTGACATAATCTATAAAGAAGTTATGGCAAAAATCTATCTCGGGTAGGGTAAAGATATATATCGGTAGATCGGTTATTAGGAACGGCCATATATCAACAGCCTGCATAAGATATCAACTTCTATAATGTGCCTGGTTACGACAACTATTTAAACGTACCTAACACTCAATTAAATGAACGGCTTAATTATCTATTATCGTTCTTACTGAAAACAATACCAATTACATCTCTACGATTCTTAGAAACAATAGAAGTTACGTCGTATTCATAAACTCTGATTACTTACTCAACCATTCACTTATTAATGACATTATCATTCACCTAACCTTTTACCATGTCGGGGTTGTCTTTCAGTCGTTAGACGAATCAATATGGAACTACTTTGATATAACGACTACAACCCAATTACTTACTGGGCAGTACCGATAATCTAAGGTTAGACAAAATAATTGTCAGTTATTTTGGGATTCTAAAGAAGACAGCCAAGCCTATTGTGCACCTATATCTCAATTCTCGAATCTTAAGACTCTCTATAGCTATAATCTTTGCTGTAAGAAAACTCAATTCGCCCTTGCACATAAAATATCCGTAAAAAAATTGTATTTAATATCTGTGTGTACAATAAAGAATATGAAAGATCCCCAAACGGCTATCGTAGATATTCGTGAGACAACCGGGCTCTATGAAGTACGGATGGGTCTCGTTGTGTAAAGCATGGTAACCCATCCTGATCCATGGACTGATCACGGCAACCGTAGCATCTTACAGACCCAACGGATCCAGGAATATTTTGGGTGGGGGGCGAGGGCTCATTAGGATATGATTTTTTGGGGGGCTAAGGTAAAAATAAAAATATTAAATCACTATTCTAGTCTGAAATCTGTTAGAACTTAAGATTTTGGGAGAGGCTTCAACCTATGGATTCGCTACTGGTCCACATGGCTGTTAGCTGTATGCCTTGAGTCTCTCCTAGATTAACATTAAACCCGCTAAAATTACCTGTTAGATCTATATGGTTAGCTATTAATAATAGTGTCACCGCTCACAATACCTATGACGCACATTGGCCATTAGTTTCCTACAGCCCGAAACCCTATTATCTGTAATTAGGAGGCTAGTGATAAATTAACACTAGTCTCCTAACGCAATCACAACGCAGTTCTTCTTAATTCACACCTTCTTGTTAATCATCTGAAATATCTCAGAGTCGCGACTCTCGAATTGACATCAATGCAGTGGGGATTTACCTGGGTACCAACTAAAGTTGCCAAGTTTTTTTAGAAGTAATAAAGTTTAACTGATTTCAAAAAGGATAAATCAGGGTAAATCATGGAATTTTATTAAGTAGGTACAATGGGTAAATGAAGAGTATCGACCTCAGGTAAGTATAGACTTATAAAAAGCCGGACAAGAGCGTGTCGGACCACGCAGTCTAGGGTTCCGTAGCAAGAAGTATTTCAACTTCCGACCGCAAATATTAGCTTCTGCCCGCGGCTTCTCCCGCGTTTTTGGGATAAAAAGTAGCCTATGTGTTATACTGATGTAGAAGCTATATTACTGTAAAGTTACATCAAAATCCGTTCAGTAGTTTTTGCGTGAAAGAGTAACAAACATCCATCCATGCATACATCCTCACAAACATTCACATTTATAATATTAGTAGGATATTATGAAATACTTACAAAGTTATTTTTGTGGTTGTCAAACTCAAAACTGAAAATAGTGAATATTTCAAAAAGTTATTAACGTATCTTGTTCAAACCAATTTTAATCGAGAGTATTTATTAGATTTACTAAGCTTGAAATTTTTCAGTTTTTTTGATAACGCGGTTGAAAAATTACAGACAGGTCATTATTTTACAAATATTTGCTTCTTTTTGTTAACATACAGTTGTCTTCATCTGTATTCAGCTTTGGTAGTGACAAAATTAGAGTTTTCATTATTATACTTTGAGATTCAAATTAATGTTGACATTATTAATGCGAAGAAGATGGCTAATAAATTCAAAGTCAAAACATTTTTATTTCAGTTCTGGTGAATCCAGATTACCACCTTATCAATATTATGAAAAAAGTTTAAAACGCTCTGCAGTACACCTAAAACACCTTACGTACCTATGTTATCAATTGAATGCATGCTTGATGTTACAAAAAAAAATCGTGAAACTTAAATATTCTGTTGAATCCACAATGTTAAATATTGGAGGTCGTTGTCAGACATAGGAAGGAAGCGTAAAAATTAAATAGGAAAGGACACGGCAGACGCCCATAGAACGCTGGGCTTCAGATTGTGTATGTCGGTACAGATATGAAATTAGTTTGGTGTGATCGAGTATTTCAAGAGTATTTAAATTTATTTTTTATTTGTTTTTGTACGTAATTGGATTAAAGAGAAATTATCGTATTTGTGACAGTGAGGTTAAGTATGGTGTGAATGATTCAATGAAGTACAGCGCGACTAATGAGTTCTCAATTCAAAGGTTTTAGTTGCTGTCGACATGATATTCTGTGGAAGCACGCGCCAGCCAGCATGCACCCGTTTTTGTTTTATTGGTTTTTTCAAAACGTCAACGGCATAATCATTTTATTTCTTATTTATTTCGATTTTTGATTTCAATTCTTAATCTCTAAGATAAATTAGGCAAAGAACAATTATTAAAATATCTTGTTATTTTTGGTTAAGCTTTTATTACTGTACCATATCAAGCCCAAAACTGCCAATCTCCTTTAAGTACCTACCTACCTACCTATTTATTTTCAGAACTGATTCATTTTGCGTAGGTAGGTACCTAATCGTCATCCCAGATAGGAACAAACATTGCAGTTTTAAATTGTAACACGCATTCAACCAATTTGGAAGATGCTTACTCAAAACACGACGTCAATATTTCAATACCGACTATTTTACGTCAAACCAGTTGTGTATTTATTACTTACTCATCTAATCATGCATGCACGTGATCATTAATCATAAATTAACGACGATTTTTTACCACCATATAATATTATAATATAATTTTCGCAATTAAAAATCTGTTTGATTAGGTTGTTATCGTTACTGACGCCTTCAATGGAACAAGTACTTGTACACCCACACAACTATTACTTAACCAAGGATGATGACGACAGCAATAGGTACATAACATATCTACATATAATATAATGTCAGTAGGTAGGTACCTCATGAGTACAAAATTATGATTGTGGTTGTCGGGCACTTGTGTTGACTAACGACTTTACACGAAGCAAATAGCCATCAGATAATTTTAAATAAGGAAAAGCAGCTAAAAATAAAATGTAGTAGATTTTTTTCCTTCTTGGAAACTTGGCACTAAAGTTCGAACAGATTCCGCATTTCTTTTCAGCAAAAGTTTTTCCACGATTGGATTCATAAGTCTAAGGAAATCACGTATTTAGTTCCTAAGCAGGAGTCCAAGCTTCGACCGAATTCAGGGGCGTTAAGCCCTTCAGCCACAATCAACAAGTCTAGACGACGATCAATATACTCGCTAAAGCGAGACAGCATACGTTGGAGAGAGACAGATAATATTCATTTTCTCCTCTACTCTCCTTAGCAAGGGTGTATGGGAAATTTACAAAATGCTGTGAGGTAATAATAAATACATATCCTTTGATAAAAGTCCTGAAGATAAGATTTTTTATTTTTTTTATTTGTATATACTTATATAGGCTTGCGTTTGACCACCATCTCGCTTGATGTTAAGCGATGATGCGGTCTACGATGGAGCACGCTTGCCTAGAAGAAACCGATTCGATAGATTTTACAATTTAGAATAAAATGGAAATGATAAAGCGTGCAGAGCTTAATCATGTTAAAATACTTAAGCATCAATAGGGTTTGACAAGACACTATCAATTGACAGAAATCTGATATGTAGGTAGGCTGTAGTATAATAACAAAATTAACTAAACAAAACGTCCATTAAATCTCAACTTCAAATGCGTTCAATTAAAGTTTGATGCATCTTTCTAGCATACTAAATGGGTACCTACCTACTACATACTCGTACCTACGTAAATTCTGCATCTCTCACTTGAAACATTTTAGAACCCGTTAGCAGTCCAAAGTTGTTCCATTACAGTCTTCTACCCACGCATTTCAAAACAATGGACGCAAGAGTAGGCAACTTCTAGTAAATGTAGTACGAAGCGACATCGGGGAAGCGTAGTACCCTCCATTCTAGTGCCCCCCTTCCATCATGTCGTCCGGACCACTACAGACGACTTTTTCAAGGATAAAAACGGGAGACATCACACGGAGCATTCAATTTGTCATCACTTGTCTCCTACCCTGTTACTTTCCTACATCACTGTTTACAGAAACCAACATGACTATAACAGAACTTAGGTATAAGTATGGGCAGGGATCTTGATCACAGATCGCGCATGTACATTTTTGGCCCAATAGACAATAGACAGTTGACAATACATAAATAGGTAGAGAATAGTCCAATAGACGACAAGTATCGACTGACGAACCAATCGTGATAGCTTGGTGTGCAGCCTCGGCGCCCCGTCTTTTACATTCCGCCAAAGAGATCGAAGAACCAGCTACCTAATGCGCAGGTTTGTGATCATAATTCACGCCGCTACCTAATACCTACTTACCAAAAAAGGAAAACGGTAAGTACCTAATGCAAAAGTGCAATGTATACTGCATTCGGCATTTGATTGCAAAATGAATGAAACTTAATAATACGGTTGGTTTGTAACACAGGTAGGTAGGTATCATAAACTCACAATTACAATTGAAACACTATAGCAATACGTCACTACACATACTGTATTATAAGTACAGCAAATAAAGGGATTTGCACCAAACGTACAATTTTATTACAACCATTTTCAATTCAAAATGAACAATTGACGTCATGACAGGAGATAAAACTGCTTATCGAGAGCACACAAACACGCGTGTCTCCACGTTATCATGTTGAATTTATCTGTTGATAAACAGATCCTAGTTGCGAATAGTTTCAACGATATCGTCGATATCTATGAATAGTTAGTGTAGTCATGTATGGAAAAAAATGTAAAGAAAAAATTTCGAAACTAAGACGAAGAAGGCGCGTAGGGTACCGCCAGACTGCAAAGTGTAGATAACAACCAACTACTGACTGACGCAGAGCTCCAAAATAGATAACGCATTTGCGTCAAGCGCACATTTTTCAAGCAGTATAAACGGAGCGCGTGCCATACTATATGATTTCCTGGCAAAATATTTGCAAGACTTGTGGCGATCACGCATCTCCTTGCTGATCGCACTTTCTTCATTTTATCAAGCGCAACGCAATGATTCAAACTGTCTAGGCAGGCACACATCATTTATCTATTTTACACCACGATGAATTGTTTGTGTGGCATTTGCGTTAACTGCCTGTCGTAAACCTACATATAGAGACGTCAAAGATGTGCGTAACATAAATACCTAACGGCTCAAATACACCAAATCCGTCATCGTACGAACTTTGCTCGTACGACGACGGCCGAACTCGGACGATTGAATCAAACACAAATGTAAATCGTAGAGAGCGCGTACACCAACACGACGCCATCGGCCGACAAAATCGGTCGTGTTGGTGTACGCGCTCTCTACGATTTACATTTGTGTTTGATTCAATCGTCCGAGTTCGGCCGTCGTCGTACGAGCAAAGTTCGTACGATGACGGATTTGGCGTATTCGAGCCGTAAGGCTAATACACACATTACATTACTGACTGATTAGCAAAGATGATTAAATATTCAAAAATCCAGAAAAAATTACAAAATCAAATTCAACAAAAATGTAGAGTTTAAATTTCGCCCGCGTCAGTAGGGGTAACCTACCAAGTTTTTAAAATATCTTATAGTAAGTAGGTATATTTGATAACAATTCAAAAATCCATAGGTCATTTACCTATGACTTATGGTTATGAACTTATGACTTTAATTATGTTATTACAAACTTATGAATAAAATGTTTCTCAATATTATGAGCTACGAAATCAGTGACTACACGTTCAGAGCGCCAAATGTCTGGCCGTCACCTTGGTGTTAACGGCTCGCACTGAAAAAAGTAAAATAATAAAAACAACACGATGCGTGCACCAGAGGCAAGGTCGATGCCGTGGTATTTCTGGACGCGGCAGACCGCCGCCGGCACTCATTTCGACCTCATCCAACCGACGACGACGCTGAATCACTGATTGATAGCTGCGTTCCTCGAAACGAAATGTTTCGCCAAGTTTTTTAAATTACTTTTTTGGCGCTTTGTTTATATTTACACCGGTTTAGACTGCTGCTCACACAATCATGTGTAACTTGTTAATGAATTCGATTTATGTTTATATTGGTGAAGAGACCATTGAGTTCTGCCAGAAGGTACCCTAGTGGTTTTCAATTCAAAGAATCTTGCACGTTACTGCTAACAACTCTACCACGCGGTTAATATTTTATACGAAAGCTTTCCTAAATCCAAAGCCACACATCTTGTTAGAGATTGTGTAAACATTAAACCGGATTTACGGTATCTAAGATTGTTAAAAGGTAACCATCTACATATCAAACACACAGTAAAACACCAGAGAAGGCCGAGGGCGTCCGTTCTGTTATTTTGGTGCATTCATTCAACGTTGCGTCCTCGTAAGTCACTTTCTGTGGTGCGTCATCTTCACCGTCGATTCTAAACAAAAGTCTTTATTTATATTCCGCTTTATAGTTGCAGGAATCCTGAAATCGATGTAATCGCCAGTTAAAAAGTCGTTCATAAACGCAGACCGTGCGCCGTGAGTCATTCACGACGACGATGTTGTACAGTATTCGGCCAATGACCCACTTCGATGCCATAGACTCGTAAGACTCTAACTAGCGTTTTATACCTGATGGCTATTGAAATTGTAATGTCTTCAATTTAAATTATAACATTTCTTTTGGCTTCAGCAATCTGCAATACCGATGGGAGTCTTAAATGGAGATTTTAAATTTATTTTCTGCAAAAATGCAAATGAACGTTCAGAAGTTTCTTCATTGATTAGAAAGATACCTACGTTGGCACATTCCTATTGTTATAGCTATTATAACAAGCTCCTGTAGATTACGCTGGCGATTATAATTGATTTTTCCCTGGCGTCATCCATTCGCTCTCTAAGTTCTTCTTCTAAACAAGTTCAGTTTTAGTTTGTCTTTATTTTTTTTCTTGCAAACGGATTCCTAAAAGTATCTTAGGGTAAGCATACTGGTAAGTGCGTAAAATGCAATCTGCTTTCACCGTATTTGCTACTACAAACATACTACAGTTTGAAGTTTACAAATAGAAAATGACCTTTACAGCGACATTTTGCTCCTATCGCTCTTGAGCTGAGAAATTATTTTTCGAATTCCATGGCTTATTTACAAATGTAGGTGAACAATTCTGAGTTTTTCTTATCACGACTGTTGGAGGATAGAAATTGTGATTATTATCACAGTCTATAAATTTTCTTTATACTGTGCTATTATGTAGGTAGTAGGTATGGGCCTAAGATTTTAGTACACCTGTACTGAGAAAAACTGACTGCTAGTACAATTTAACGATGGTCAGACGGCTGCTGACACATAAGAAGACTCAATCGTCCATTCTATATCTCGCCTGGTTGCTATGTACTTGCCACGGAGATAGGACGTTGGCATACATTCGCTGCTCCGGTCAATTTAGAAGGAATGTCGGTGTCACGACGAATATGTCTCACTCTCAACCAATACTTAAAGTTAAGGTTCCGTAACCGAAGTCTTGTAAACTTAAACAATTTAAACAAGACAGTCTTAAGCATTTAACTAGTAAACTAAAATAAGAACCTATAGCCCGAATCGAACTAAGTTTAAGCATATGACTTAGGAACGTGACTAAGTTTGGAGAGCTGAAGTTTGTTTTGTAGCTAACCGGTTTATATGTTTTTTTATAAATTAATAGTTTCCTGCATCGACCTAAAGAAGCGTCTCCCATGTTGCACAATAATTCTTAAAAGAATATTCTCAGGTTTTGCCGTCAAAATCGTTCCGCTTCGATTTTCTCACCACAGTGTAGTGAATCCCATCAGGCAAAACGTTTTTTGACGGGGTATTTCCATTAGATATAAACATTTTCCCTTTAGCACCAAAAATAGCATTCTGTTACAGCCAAGTTACTGAATTAATTGTGGTGGAGTAGAACGACTTATCACTTCCTCATATCTACATCTATACCGTGCTCTATGTCATGAACACGCTAGAAACCTTCAGATAGGCTTCGAGAAGACTTTGAGGTCTAGGTCATTAAGTTTTAAAGGAGACTTTAACGATAGAAATTGTATGGTTAAAGTCTCCATTAAAATGTAATTAGGTATCTTTCTGCAACCGAACGTGAGTGCTTCGGTTGGCCTTTTTCCCGAAGTTGTATAGAATCTACCAAGCCCTATTGTGAATATTTTACTTAAAAAAATTGTTGATATATAAAACAAGTGATTCTTAAAGACAGCACTAAATTACATCAATAATTATATTCGTGACTGCAATCATTTCGCAAGACTCGAGATATCTCGAGAGTTCTTGCACTGCAGTTTGCGAAACTTACATATTCTCTTTTTCGTCATTGTCTGTGTCTGTCCTTTACGTCATTCTCATATTCATAAGGTGTAATTCTAAGTCACTATAATAAAGTTAAGTCCTCAGACTCCTATTGTGGTTGTGGCTTCGGATTCTACTTTCGCTTGTTACGCATTGCCAGACAGTCAGACAGGAGAACGATCCTGCGTTATTCCGTCATTATAAATTAATAGCTCATTGTACCTATACAAGATGATGAATTACAAATCGTAGCTGTTTTCAGTTTAGGTATGATTATTAAGTGCGTAATCGCACTTTACGCGCTATGGTCTCATAGGTACTGTGGTTTGTTATTAATTTGCAGCAGCTTAGTAAGTAGGTACCTACCCAATTAAACATTCCGTCTGTGGTTTCGACGATCACGTGAGTGTGTTTTGGAAATAATGTTGTAAACCCGGGATTAGTTAGCAAATATCTAAATATTTAATTATGATTATGAAAACCCAGACAATGGAGCCATAATGATGATGAGCCTGAAATTAAAACATTTAGAAACACCTGTAAATTTAACGCCTATTAATTTACCCTTTTTAGGGTTCCGTACCAAAATGGTAAAAAAGGAACCCTTACGGTGCGACTTCGTCTGTCTGTCTGTCACACCTGCTTATTTCAGCAACTCCTAATGCTATCGACTTGAAATTTGGAACAGTTATAAAGAATGCTTGCCCAACTTTATTGCAAATGAGAAAAGTCAAAAAATATTTTTAATTTCATTGCTTATCTCCCAAGTTTGCGGAGCGAAAAATCTGAAATAATTAGAGCTGATAGGAATTGACCCAAATATTGCACAAAAAATAAAATGATGTTCCTAACTAGTAAAGTTTTTTCAAAATCATCAAAATTCCTTTACAAACAAACTTATGCGGTCCGGTTTTTTTCACTTTATACGTCCAAAAATGATACGGAACCCTCGGTGCGCGAGTACGACTCGCACTTGGCCGGTTGTTTTACTGACTCATTAATAAATACTTGGTTAGTCGAAAAAAACCCAACGTTTTGCAATTTGGAACAAGAGTAATAATATCTTAAGCAATAGGCAAATAGGCAGGATAAAATTTAATTGCCTCGATTTGTGTGTAATTTACATGTTTTAATGTAAACTGATTTCCCAGGTAAAGTACCTACCACATACCTAAGTAGGTACTTATTTATGTAAAATTATAGGTATACCTATTCAATGATCATAATTTACGCAATTTCGATGATCGGGTATCCCAGATTTTAAGTAGGTACCTACCTAGGTAAACGGATAACTAACTACTACCTATTTATTTTGCGGATTGTAGAGTTCACGATACCTAGGTACCACTAATTAGGTACCTACATAATACCACATAATACTTAGGTAAGTATAGGTAGGTACCTACCTACCTATGTAGGTAAGTTAATGAGGTATGTATGCATATCCCATGTGCATTAGGTGTCGAAGTTATCGATTGCTATCCCTTACCTCAGTCTTCGTTATTCGATGTCGTGCTAACTTAACGACGGCAAAATTTCCCTTGCCAATGGTCCTCTCGATGTCATAAAAACCCACCCTAATGGGGGTTTTCGCAGGACGTTCTCGATCCGCCATTGTTGATTATATTATAATCATCAAATTCCAAATGGATTTTTTAACACTTCGGAGGATTTATATAAAATCTTCCGTAACACTTTTTTGTTTATATCCATCGAAGGCAGTCATTTACGCACACTAAAATTAGAGCGAGTTAACAAGCACTCAAGCACATAACATTAAACGCATGTATAATCCCATAACATAATACGTCATTCAATAAATAAATACATGTTTTGATTGTGAATTACGCGATTCGTTACTCTCTAGTAGAGTAATCGTATCAAAGACACTACATAACGTGTTCCGTATAAATAAACAACACAATTTCAGATTGTTTTTTAAAAAAGATTATTCACACTGAATAGTAAATATTCTTCGTTAGCACGATAAGTATTTTGTATACAACATTTATTTACAATTTATAGAAAATCGCGCAGAGGCGGCGTGCGCGTATAACACGCTTGGAACACCACGTCACGCCGCCGCCTCACCGGCTGTCAACCGGGTACTGAACTCGAGTGTCGAGTCGATCGAGTCGAGTACTCGTAGAACCAAGCACACCACCCAGCCAGTACCCACCGTGGCGGTACACGCGCGCTCTTTCAGTCGCCTGCCGGCCATGTTGCTTGATTCTCTTCATGACGTCAACAAGGCGTTCGGCGCTAAGTCGCACTATATTAACTACATTCACATACTCTACATGCCTTTATTAATGAATAGTTTAAAAGGTACACACGTACTCATACAACTCTAAATAAAATTAGTTTTACAAAAACGCGTATTAAACAGGTTTCAACAAATCGATTTTGCGGCGGTGGCGGTGGCGGTGGCGGATTCACATCTGCCTCCAAGCAAGCTACTGACCAACTATGGGTAGGTATTAGATACCTACCTACTCTTAGTTTCAATGTAGGCAAGTAAACAAAATAGGTACCTAATACCCATAGAAATCTAAAAAGAGCTGATACCCAATAAACCACTACTAATAGGTGTAACATCCTGAAATTAACAACCGTCATTGAAATTATTTGAATAGTGGGTAGGTGATTCCAATAAGCAAGTTGCAAATTACATGAAACTTGAACAAGTATACAAGCTACAAGTTGTAGGTAGGTATGTAAATATTTTGAACTGGTAGGCAACATATTTGTACCGGCGACGATGCTTCTTTTAAGGGGTCCGTATCCGTACCTCAAAAGGAAAAACGGAACCCATAAAGGATCACTTTCGTGTCCACCTGTCACCGGACCATAAGTGGAGCCATCTGCTCATAGATGGCGCCACTAGAAGTATGCAGGTAGCGCCATCTATGATCAAGATAATTATGATATATTTACTATGATGTAATGTATACAGGGTGTAAGGCAAACGCTTCCGAAAACGAAGACGGGTGATAGAGCTAGTGATTCTCGATACGATACCACCAAAAAAACGGGGAAAAAAAATTACAATTTTACCAATTTTTTTTTACATTTTTCGTACACTATGCTGTGAGAACAGGTAACTAAAACCAATAATTGCGATTAAATAATTTTTTTTTCTTTGCAACATTAACACGCCATGTACTCGTAAATAATATCAGCTGACGCTCGCGCATAACCTCGAGTTCAAAGTACACGCGCTCGCCGACAGCCGCGCGGCCGACGACCCCAGCTCCGCGCGCGCTTTGTGGCTAGCGTGTCATAATCTACGTTCTGGCTTCGGAAGCGTTCTCCTTACACCCTGTATAGATAATGAATTTGCAGCCGGCGGCGGTTGCTAAATTAGCAGTGATAGCCTAGTGGTTTAACCATGTGCCTCCCACGGCGAATGGTTCGAGTTCGATTCCGAGGCACGCACCGCTGACTTTTCGGAGTCATGTGCGTATTAGACATTAATTATCACTTGCTTTAACGGTAAAGGAAAACATCGTGAGGAAACCGGCATGTCCTAGAACCAAAAATTCGAAGACATGACGTGACGTCCACCAACCCGCACTGGGCCCGCGTGGTGGACTACGACCCACTCCCTCTCACAGAGAGGAGGCTTGTGTCCCAGCAGTGGGAACATTATAGGCCGATTATGCTATGCTATGCTTATGCTGACTTTTGAAAAAAAGCGGGAAATGTGGTTGGCAATTTGGCATAATAGGGATGTTGAATATATTTTTTTTATTGTGAATCTGTTATAAACTATTTGAAAAAAAACCGGCCAAGTGCGAGTCGTACTCGCGCACCGAGGGTTCCGTATCAGTTTTGGACGTATAAAGTGAAAAAAACCGGACCGCATTACTAAGTTTGTTTGTCAAGGAATTTTGATGATTTTGAAAAAACTGTCATAGTTAAGAACATCGTTTTATTTTTGGTGCAATATTTGGGTCAATTCCTATCAATTCTAATTATTTCTGATTTTTCGCTGCGCAAACTTCGGAGATAAGGGGGGGGGGATGGTATTTTTTCAGACATTTTTCATCATAATCATAAACTGTGAGACATAAAAAAAATTAAAATATGTTTTGAAATGTGCAAATCAAGCCCTTTCATATGATATGTCACTTGACCTAGTAACCCCACTTTGAAATTTCGGACCCCCACTCCGGCCCCTTTTGCAATGAAAATAAAAATATGTTTTTACTTTTTTCATTTGCAATAAAGTTGGGTAAGCATTATTTATAACTGTTACAAATTTCAAGTCGATAGCATTAGTAGTTGCTGAAATAATCAGGTGTGACAGACAGACGGACAGACAGACAGACAGACAGACAGACAGACGAAGTCGCACCATAAGGGTTCCTTTTTTACCATTTTGGTACGGAACCCTAAAAAGATAATTAACACCAAAAAAACCGATGAAACATCTACAAAATTGGCAAAGTTATAAGCGTTTTAAAATGATTTGCTAGACACGGACGGCATGCATGATAAGTGACGTAACACCACCTATGTCCGCTTCGCGCGACAAAGACGGAGGGATACTCCCTCCAAAAACTTTAAAAGCGTCTGTTTTCCATTTTGTGATAAATTATTTTTATTTTTTATTTCTATTCCTTCTTTGGAATAAAATAAATTATTTGTACTTTTTTAATAGTAGTCCACTACGTATTAAAAAAACATTTCATGTTTCACTTGAGTAACATACCTAACTAGGGTCCAAGAGCGAGCGAAGCGAGCTCGGGAACTTGGACACCCCGACACGGACAGGTTAGGTTCGAAGGGGTTGACGGGGGCTTCAGTGAGCGAGCAAAGCGAGCGAACTAAGCCCCCGTGAACCCCTTCGTGTTAGGTTACTTGTATAACCTTGCAGACAGAAATAGGAGCCTCGCGTAGCGGGGCTACGTCGACCACCTCCCTCCCCCTTGTAAGTCCAAAAGAGTTGTATTTTATTTTACATTGACACTGTAATTTAAAAATCAATCTAAGGTAGATAACTCAACATAAAACACGGCAACATTAATCTGCTGCTACGGTAGTTTACAATTATTTTCGTCTGGTATTACTGCTACTCCAAGGCTACTCCGGTTCCCAACGGCGTTATTTTTGGGAGCCGCCGCCGGCTGCGGAGGCGCTCCCTATAATTGTACGCCAAAAGATTAAAAAATAAACGAGTAAAGCCGCGTCTCCTGCGCCCTGTTTTCGTATTCGATGAACATCGAACAGTGAACAGTGAACGATAAAGGGGCGTGGTCTACGTGTTTTGAGTGTTTTTATTCGTCAAAACACGTAGACCACGCCCCTTTATCGTTAACTCTTCACTGTTCGATGTTAGTCGAACACGAAAACAGGGCGCAGGAGACGCGGCTTTAATCGTAACTAGAAAAAATGGGTTATCTATGGTCCATGTCAATTAAAATTGTGAACTTTGTAAACAACATCAGTATGGCCAACCGTCAAAATTTGATGAATTTGTATATAAAGTTTGTTTACATAATTTACAAGTTCTATTGAACTTTAGTTTTCCCTCTACGCCGACGATTTATGATAGCCAGATTCATGACTTAAAGTATTTTTATACACCGTAGGTACCTACTTATAGTTACGAGCTGTTCGCGATTTCACCCTTGTTGCTCGGCTCCTAAGGATCGTAGCGTGATGTTAAATAGCCTACCTATACTATTCCTCATGAATCTGGCTATCATAAACAAGAATAATTTAAACAATTTGTGTTCTCTGTTTTCATATGAAAAAGACAAACTCCACTAAGCATAGTAACACTGTCATACAAGTTACAAAATAATCATTGATTCACTGGATTCACTAGTATACAAAAAAACAGTTTTGGTTCGCAAGTTCGCAACAGAAACGAGAGTATTCTATCCTGGGTAAAACACTAAAGCCGTGTCTCCTGCGCCCTGTTTTCGTGTTCGACGAACATCGAACAGTGAACAGTGAACGATAAAGGGGCGTGGTCTACGTGTTTTGAGTGTTTTTATTCGTCAAAACACGTAGACCACGCCCCTTTCTCGTTCACTGTTCACTGTTCGATGTTCGTCGAAAACGAAAACAGGTCGCAGGAGACACGGCTTAATGCTGAAGCTAAATCTGATACCAGAATTTTGCTATCACGTCAGGATTTTTAGTTATCGTTATCACTGTTGCCAATTTTGCGATTTTTCCGCTAGACATTTATGACTTTTGCGCTAAAATAGGCGACAAAGTCGCAAAATTGGCAACAGTGGTCTCTTTGAAAGAGTCTAGAAGGGACCACTGTTGCCAATTTAGAAATGTATGCAAAAGTATCTGCTGTATAATGTATCATAAAGTATTTGTATCCGCACGGATTCCGCCATGTCTGAACCAGCTCTTAGTCATTCATGCACCAACAAGTTTCTTGGCTCAACGTCAGTTCTTCAACATTTTGTAAAAAAAAACCTACTAAACAAGAGGTAGGTAGGTATGCAAAGTAAGTCATTCGTTTTCTTTCCCTTTTTTTGCACAATCATATGCACTGATATGTAGCTATTTAGCTATTTAAAGTATTTGCGCCATTTTTTAGTACAGTGATGTTGGTGTATGACGTGTAGTATATAATAATAACACGTCATTGGCTATAATACGCTGCATGCGCTACGCGCTGCAGCACAGTAGGTATGTTTTATTCTAGCTTTGTTCTATCTGGCCTAGACAAGATAGAACAAAGCCAAAGTTTACACCTGATAAGCCCGAATGCATAATTATTATTATGTACTTGACGACTTTTACTTTTCCCGTTGTACGAAAAACCAGATGTTATCGAATTTTACGTAGAGAGAGCCTAATAATAGAATAATATGACGGCTTACATTGAAGAACACCAAGGGAAGGGATGACAGAGTTATCTACTTTTTTGATCAAAACTTTTGAATAAAGCAAAGTTCACACTATTATAAAATTATCCCCGTAGTTTTATGTGTAGCAACACCAAGTCTTGGTTTTGGTAACACTGAGCAACGTTTCAGGTCACCAGTCTGTTCCGGAATTTAAGCTTTTCGATTCTTCTTTCTCTGTCTGATTACCTATATATTCCGCTATGAATAAATGAATAACGACCAACTACGGTTTTATGGCACTGTAATGCGACGAATATTTTTTTGCAATGTGATTGTGGAAGGCATTGGACATATTACAAATTTCGTATATTTTCAAGAAGTATTTTCAGAATTCATAACTATTGTTCCAATAATTTATTAATATAATATCTATTTTACCATCGGAACGCACATAGATACAGTCAGATCAAGTTTATATGGAAACTGTTGCTTTTATACTTACCAAGATGTCGGTGATACTCTTCTACAATTTTGACAAGAAAAAGATGTATGTATCGTCATAAAAGCTTCTGTGAAATTTATATGAGCTTATATTCGTTTGAATGTGTAAATAATTATAGCTAGAATAACGTCAATATGAATCAACTTACCGATGAAAATGTTCAGACTATGAAGTGCAGTCAAAAAAGCACGATTATGAAAAACAAAAGTAAAAAGGCCAAAGATCCTTCTGAAAATTCGGACGAAATGTGTATATCTAATCAAGAGAATTTAAGCGATACGTTAGCCAATACTCTTCATATTAATAACATCAATAGTAACCTAACTAATGGGACTAGTGATCATCCAAACGGTGGTCCCGAAGGTCTGAAGGATAGATCCGAAACGCACGAAGATGCTCCGAGCGAGTACTTGAAAGATGTAAATAGTGTACAGTGTAGTGATGGAACATGTAAACGAGAATTCAAAGACACCCCTGCTCAACAAACAGGCAGGTGTATTTTTGATGACGCTTTAGAAAACCTCGAAAACGCTATCAGCAATGAAGAGCAAGAACCTCAAGATGAAATTGAAATTATTTCGTACGAATCTGAGCTACAAATGCCAGAAATCATGAGACTTATACAAAAAGATTTGTCAGAACCCTACTCCATCTATACTTATAGATATTTTATACACAATTGGCCTAAGCTTTGCTTCTTGGCAACTCATGAAGGGAAGTGCATTGGTGCCATCGTTTGTAAGTTAGATATGCATCGCAATGTCGTAAAAAGAGGCTACATTGCTATGTTAGCTGTTGATGAAAAATATAGAAAGAGAAAGATTGGCTCTAGACTGGTTCGAAAAGCAATACAGGTATTTATAGTTTATAATAAATTATAGATTCACTATAATAATAGATTCACAATTAGAGAATACAATCCCGAGCATGTTTTTCAATCCCGGGATTACGGGATTTTTGAAGCGTAATCCCGGGATCCCGGGCCTATCCCGGGATTAGACTATGTGGTTTCTAATTGGGCTCAAATTAAAAAAAAACTTGAGTAATTAAAAAACTTTATAATGTCTTTGCACAACAGTCAACACAAATCACAATAATAATAAGAAAATAAAAAAGACAAAACAAAAAAATTATACTTTTGCAAGAAATTAAAAAGACAACATAAATATACTATTTAGTATTTCGAAAATATAATCGCAGAAATATCAAAGCATCCAATGTTTGACTTCCAAGCCTGCTTCGTAGTTTATTGCCAACATAAGCGGCAGCTGAAAACGCTCGCTCAGGTTCAACGCTGGTTGGAGGAATAGACAATAGATACTTGTATGCTGTTTCTAAGTGATATCCACGAACTCCTCCATTTTCGAACAGACTCATTTCACGTCTAATACTATTTGCCAACCCCAATTCATTTTGTACTTGTACATCAGGATCTGGGGATTTCATACTCTTGTTAATTTCCAGCTGTAACTTTTCCTTTAATGTCAATTGGGGTTGGGAGGTTTCTGGCCTTAGCTCATCATCTATTTGTGATCCTGACCTTTCTTCTTCTTCTGTGTCATCTCGACTATTAAGTCTTTTAACAATACTCTTTATTTGCTTCCTCACTATAGCCTGTGTTGGAACTGGAAATAAGTCATGCCATTCCAAATCCGATAACAACTGATTTTCATCATTCATTCGTGGATTTTGTAAATAATTCAATACACCAGTTAAATTATCACTTCGTCGTTGCTTTATACGTTCCACTAAGGATGTTTTCATTTTTTTGGCAAGTGCTGAGTTTTTGCTAGACAGTTGTTTTATAAGAAATTTCAAAGCGGCATCAGCTGTGCATAAATTAGCATCTCGCCTACAGATTGCTTCTACTGTCAATTTAATTGGGGTCAGCACATCAACAATTTTATTTACCAATTCAAAATCAACATCTTCTAAACGAATTGGATGATTGAGATCTATAAGAGCTTTTTGAATGCATGCTTTTAAAAGATAAAATCGCTCCAGCATTGTTAAAAGACTATTCCATCTGGTTTTACAGTCCAAAAGAAGTGACAGCTCTTTTCCATGTTCAATTTTCACATATTTTTGAAGTACTGTTTCATTTTTTAATGGTGATCTTTTGAAATACACTACAACTTTGCGGATTTTCTTTATCAGCTCATTAATATTTTCATATTGTGTTAACTCTGGTACGTGTTCTGGCGCAAGATCATTTTGTGACATTACGATTAAACCTGATTCTGGACAGTCTAAGTCTTCTAAATCGTGTTCATCATCGCTGTCGTCCATATAATCAACAGTAACAGCTGGTTCATTCAGAGTATCATCTGAGGTAGGGCTATGTTGCAAATAATTATGTTTTTCATAAAGCACATCACAGACCGCCAAATTGATACCATGTGCGAGACACAGTTGATGTTCGGTGCAAACAAGCCGCCCCACCTTTATCATAACATTCGGTCCATCGGTTACAATAGCCACGATGTCAGTTTCCAGGGAAATATCAAATTCACTGAGACGCTCTTTCAATATACGAAGACAATTTTCAGCTGTCATACTTCCGTAAATAGGAACAAGTCCTAAGTTCCAAAATTTTTTATATGAATGAACGTTGACAGCCATGTATCGTTTATTGGAAGTTGAAGTCCACTCGTCGAAAGAAAGACTAAATCTTTCACCTGCACTTTTCAATTGTTTCAATTCTGCAATTACTTGCTTTTTGATTTTTTCACTGTAATTCATAACACGTTTTCGAACAGTGACGGCTGACTTTGGTAAATCCGGGTATTTTGCTAAGAGCAATTTTCTCAAATCATCTGAAGCTATGAATACACTGAATGGAAATCCATCTAATGCAACCATTCTTGCCAAAACATCATCCAGGCTATCGTCGGCACTTTTAGTAAAATAATCATCTAACTTTCGCTTGGTTGGCGGCGGAGCTGTGTTCATATTTTCAGAATCTTGACTTGTTGAAGCTGATATAACCTTGATGTTATGTTTTGATAACAAATGTGTATGTAATCCCTTAGTCGATCCACCCAAAGTCTTGAGAATGGCTGGGCACCGCTTACATTTAGCACTATTCCCATCCTTCGCGACTAAAAAATAACTCCACACTGACGTCGCATCACTGTCTTTTTTATGTTTAACAAAGTCTGCCGCCATTTGAAATACTTAATTTCAGGTAATTTACTTTAAATTTAAATGACGAAACCTTCGTAACCCGTCACTGACAGAATAATAAATGAAAAAAATAAAATCTGATTAGCATATTTATACTTTCATACAGGGAATCCCCGACGGGAAAATACCCGCAACAATACTATGATATGAGATGATCGGGTGATTTCCCTGTTGGTTCGTTGGGGACTTGGGGAATCACCTTAAAAGTAGCATATTTAATACTTTCGTACAGGGAAACCCCGACGGGAAATACCCGCAAAAATATTATGATAATAAGAGATGATCGGGTGATTCCCCCGTTAGTTCATTCATTGGGGAATTACCTTAAGAGTATTGTATTGAAGTACTCAGAGTGGGGAAGTCCCTTCTAAGTTTACAACAAACATATTAAGACTGTACCTGTGTAGTGAATAGTACGTATCGTATGACGGCATTGACGGCGTATCTAAAAGTGTTTTTTGTCGTTATGTATTAAATGCTATTAAATAACCTAGGCAAGGTTATCGTCAAGGCGCAACGGACTACGGCATATAAACTAAACTTGTATGTGGCAATCCCGAAAATCCCGAGATTAGCCAAGTGCAGTCCCGGGATTTTCGGGGCCAGAAAACGGTCGGGATCCCGGGATCCCGAGATTCGGGATCCCGGGATTGTATTCTCTATTCACAATTGAAAGCCATGCACCAGACAATAGAAAATGTATTGAAGCCGGTCATTTGTGGCCTGGCATAGCATGCAATGACTATAAAGTATAGCTCCAAGAATGTATGTATTGGAGCAGCACACCCTTTGATGGTATTAGTAGTCCATTTTATGCTAGTAAAAAAATTGCTAGAAATTAATTTAATTATCCTATTCTAATTGGTTTCAAGTAGCTTTTATGATAGATGATTCCTAGCTAGTATTAATGTAAGATTTTATTGTTGCAGGCAATGATAAATGACAATGCAGATGAAGTAGTTTTAGAAACTGAAATCACAAATAAACCAGCACTGAAGCTCTATGAGAATCTCGGCTTTGTGCGGGATAAACGCTTATTTCGATATTATCTAAATGGTGTAGATGCATTGCGATTGAAGTTATGGCTTAGGTGAAATAAGTAGGTATCGAAAGAGAAATTCTCAACGTTGTGTTACATACTTCGGGAGGCCATGCTGTCTCAAGCATATAATAAAGCAGATTACTGTTGTTGAAATGGTGTAACCTTCTATTGCCATCCATGAGGATTTAGCCAAATGTATAGTTTGTTTCAATTATTTTTTAGTCATGTGATAATATGTTTATCTAATTTATGTGTTAAAAATTGTTAATGAGAATATTTTCACCAATTCTTTTATATTTTGACTGTAAGATTTTAAAGTGGTTAATATCCAAACTAAATACACAACTTTGAAGAATTATATTGTAATCACTGTTTATTTATATTTGTCAGTCACCCTGCAATGTTGATTTTTATCACATAAATCAATAACGTTTTTCATACTAACTTGACAAAGTAGACATTTGTATCTACTTGATTTTTATGTACTGTTAAATAAATAAATATATGAAACCCTTCAATTCATAGTAAAGTATTTGAACAATAGCATTCATTAGATTTTATTTTTATCCCTGACTGAATTGAGTACTAATAAAACGGAAAATGAAATCCATACTTTATTTTCTAATAATTTATTAACTAATTGAGTATTCATTCAAAATGTAAATGTAGCAGTGTTAGTTGAAGCAGCATCATATATAAACGTATTGTTGACTGGTTTGTATTGTTTGGTAACAATTTTGATAGCTTCATGAGCCACACAACCACCTAACATAGCTGATACACTATGTATTTCTGCTCCTCCATACCGACACATTTCATGAACATGATCATCCTTAGGAAAAGGAGAACATGATACATCACTGAGTAGCTTAGTTACACAAGCCTTCAACTTGGCAATGTCACCTTCAGGTTCCCAATCGCCCGGAGCTCTACAATGTTCTGATATAAACATTTCTGCAGCTCGTAATAAAACATAATGCACCATCATAACATCAGGTTCCTCCAAATACCTGGCTATGTAAGAAGCTACAGAACTAGTGAGTTGATACTCTGAGACTATACTTGATCCACTGATAAGATGCAAGCTGTGTGCATGTCTACAGAACAATTTCACATCAGCTTCACTAATGGTCTCACAATGTAATTGTGCAACTATTTGTTGTACTTTTCTGTATACTATTTCTGTATCCATTGAAGCTTGCGTTCTGTATAAATTTTGTAATTTGATATAGTGGTCTGTTGATGCAGTCATATCTGGTAAGACACCTTTCACAGGGAGTTTACCTTTCCCTTCACCCTCAACAAATCCTCTCAATGCAGAGCACATGATCCAAAAAGGGGTACTCTCCTTTGTTAAATTAGTAGCAGCACTACAATATAATAGTTCTTGGCTCTTAACAGGCAAAAATGTTGGCATCAAAGCAGTATTAACTGCTCTAATTGCTTCTTCAAAATTTTCTTCATTTATGGGAATATCATTTTCATCTCTTCTAATAAAGTCTCCAATAATAGTTTTGATCTCATTCTTCTCTTTTCTACTCATTGGCCAGCGATTCTGATTACTTAGTTGCCATTTTTGCACAGCTTTGTACATAATTACTATCCATGGTATATGACCATGGTCTTTCAAATCAATGGCATTTATGTCAAAACTATCTAAGAAGTCAGCCAATGCTTGGAATGGTGCATCTAAGCGTAAATCAGTTTGTTCATTATCAGGGTGAGTTTCAATTACTGCATGTTCTCTCATTTGGATTCTAAAAGATCCTAAAAACCCAACAGATCTACACAAAATCAGGGGCACATTCACATCCCACAAATGTTGAGCTAAATCTTGAATGGTCTGTTCTCCAAGCGTGGTAGCTATAACTACACTGAATGTCTTAAAGAAATCAGGGTTTTCCTTGAGAATTTGATCTGGTGGCTCCTGGACTGTATGACCTTGTACGGCTGGATTTAACTCTAATAATAACCGCAGAGTCTCTGACCCTCTGTTCAGACCTTTACTAGAACACTCCAAGAAAAAATTACTTCCAATATCTTCATCACTTACAACTTTATCATCAACTATAGTTATTGCGCCAACACCAGGAAGGACTATAGATTTTAATACTTCAGTACCCAAGGCCGTGGCGTTTATCAAACAAATATGTCCATGTTCAAGTGAAGATTGCCCGTGATCGCCCCATAAACGAAGTTGCCGGTCGTATTGTTTCGTCTTTTCACTTTGTTCCGGGGATTTCGGCGACGGCGAAGCCATATTATAATCGATATCAAGTATTTAAAATCGCTTTTGTCAATTAAGCATTAAATACGTTTAACTTATACGACTTCTTTGCAAACTTTCGTAGGTATAAAAGTAAATTTTTTGCAAAAGTCCAACTCCAAAAGAGTGCAAAATCTATCAACTTTAGGAATAGGATAGACACATTGACAGAAACAGAAATGATCAAATGACAAATAGACAAGACAAGACTTTCTTTCACTTGACATTGACAGTTTCAAACTTGGAGGAAGAATAAATACTGGAGCAGCCTATGGCTGCTTGTGCACTACATCACTAAACGTTTACAGCACGTTTTTTCAAGGACCGTTTTTTTTTCACGCATTTTAAAAAGTGGTGGGGATCGTTCTGCACGCCTATTGGCTAAAAAACGGATTTAACCTCAGTTTACTAAATAACCATTTCTCTAGTTCGCCCGTATTGGATAGGGCCATCAAAACTCATACTTTGAATTATCTTTCCAACCTTCCGATACCTGATTATTCCCCTATTGTCATTACTCAATTCACTGCATGTAATGTTAAAAAGAGCATTGTATCAATAACATCCAACGCCGTTGGATTCACATCCAACGGCGTTGGATGTTATTGATACAGTATCAGCCGTAATATGCGCCATACTTAACCTCACTGTCACAAATACGAAGATTTCTCTTTAACCCAATTACGTACAAAAACAAAAAAAAGAATTTAAATACTCTTGAAATTCTCGATCACACCAAACTAATTTCATATCTGCCGGCCTAGCATGACCACGATAGAAACGGGTTTTGTCTACATAGAAATAGACAAAGTGACAGATTGTAGAAACATTTCTACGTTTTATGAATGAAATCTGTCACTTTGTCTATTTCTATGTAGACAAAACCCGTTTCTATCGTGGTCATGCTAGGCCGGCTGTACCGACATACACAATCTCAAGCCCAGCGTTCTATGAGCCAATGTCCAAAAACTCCATTTTGAAATTCGAAATGAATATTTATGCCACTAGATAGAAGATTTTTATGAAAACTGTTTCAGTAATAGCTCAAAGCTCGAATATAGCACCCAGAAAATATAAAACGCGAACTACAATGAATCTGTCAAAGCCGTGCTTGCTCGTATGTGACGTCACCAGAGTGCAAATGGGCGTTTTCACCATAGAAAATATTAAAAAAAATATTTTATTTTATTTTCGTATAATTAGCAAAAAACTGTACTATAGCACTACACGGAAGAGTGTATCACAAACTGGTGGTGGACCATCCATTTTGAAGACAGACCCTATCCTAGAACGGTCTGCAATATCATAGGCCGTGGCTGCTCTGGTATTGAGGGTATCAGTGACAGTGATGCACACTTTACATATTTTAGTTGAAAATCAAGTTAAATAAGTTTATTTACGCTATTAACTGATAGGATGACCACAATCGATAGTATATTTTCAATGTTGTCAAGTAGCGTATTATGTTTTAATTTTTTACCCGACTGCGGCGAAGCCCAAAAGGAGGGTATAGTGTTTTTTATTGGTACATAATACCAACCCGTACTGGGCCCGGGTGGAGGACTACGGCCCACTCCCTCTCACAGAGGAGGCCTGTGTCCCAGTAGTGGGAACATTATAAGCCGATTATTACTTATATAAGCATTTTGCTAATTCTCACAACTTTTATGGATGCAAAAATCGGGCAAACTAGCAACTTTTTACAAATATTTAGCAATAGGTTAAAGGCGCCTAGAGATGGGTAACTAGCCGAAATTCCAATAACTCAGCTAGCCGGCTATTTGTGGTGAAATAGCCAGCTAGCTAGCCAGATATTCAGCTATTTGGCTATTGGTTAGATGATTCACTAGCTGGCTGGCAGTTGATAGCGCTAGCGGCAATAGCTAGGTAGCCGTCTTGATTATCGTTCAACTGCCCCGCGAATCAGTTTGATTCAAGTTCGATCCTCGCCGCGGTAACAAATTTATTTATATTTTTTGATGTTAGGATTTCGTTTTTTATTATTTTTATACTTTTTTATTATTTTTTAGACTTAAAATGAAATAAATTTCCGTGATTATTAAATTTATTATAATAAATAGTAAAAAACTGTTGAAAATCTATCTACAGCGCCATCTCTATTCATCGCTATGAATTAAGAAGCATTTTGTTAAGTCAGTTCACACTTTTGTTATACATATAAATTATAGATGGCGCGCTACGTTAGTTGATGAAATCGATTTATTTCTATCGACGCTATCGTCGTACAATTTTGAACCTAATATTTTACAAAATTAGGCTTAAAATCGTAAATCGCGCGCGCCGCCGCTCGTACGTTGGCTAGTTGTCATAGCTAATATAGCTATGTATATGAATCACTCACTCAGCTTGTCAGCTACGGCGGCTAGCCGGCTAGCCGGCTAGCGGCGGCTACCGGATAGCTGGCTACATAGATTATACAGTATAGACCGAGAGAGGCTAGCTGTAAACTGGCGTCGGTTGCGCGGTACGGCAAGCGCGATAGCTGACTAGCCGGCTAGCCAGCTATTGTGCTGATGAATATCATAGCCGTGGCTATCTCTTGGATAGCCGGTATTCAGCTGGTTATTAAAATAGCTACCCTGTTAGTAGGCACCTCTCGTGAAGATTTTCACGTTCCCACTAACTCAGACTAGTATCAGAATAGTATTGAGCTGATAAATAAAAGATCACATTGATGTGATGCCTTGACAAGATTTATTTTCCAAGTAAAGAGTTACCACAAGTAAACAATGAGCATTCCAAAAACAAAAATACAAAAGTAGAAAAATAAAACTTGTTGATTATAAAGATCTTATACCTATACATAAAATCTCTTTTATTCTAACATACCCATCTCTAAAGGCGAAGGCGCCAGTTGGCAACACTGCTGCAGCTTGAAATTATATGGAACATTGGCTCTTCTGTTGTGTTGTGATTAGTGAAATCAAATAAATCTAATTATTCAGTCATCAAGACGAGTTTTTTTCAAGTGAGATGCTAAAAACATTCTTCATTACGAATGTGTATGGAAATGAATTTACAAACTTTATTTCAGGATTTTAATCCTAGGTAATGTGGAATTTATTTTCTAAGTTTGTTATTAGAATGACTGGTAGGTGACTAATATATTTGTTTTTGTTTTTCTCAGCAAATTCGTCGTTCACAGCTGTTTGCTAATATTTACTGCATTATTAGCTTTAAAGTTAGATAACTCTATAACATGGTCGTACTGGGCCGTGTTTACGCCAATATGGGTGTGGAAATTTCTTGTAGTTCTTGGTGCCACAGTTGGCACATATGTTTGGTGGCAGTACCCTCACTTCAGGTAAGTCGTTTAACGTACAATCTACACTATTTTTAATTAAATCCTGTTTTATATATTAGTAACATGTTCAACATTGTAACAAAAAAAATGTAGTTACATAAAAAAAAAACGAAGTCCATAAATCAATGATATTGATTACCTTGAATCATGAATATTTTGTATTTCCCATAATAAATACATTGTTATGTTACTTTTACATAATTATATTATTATCATGATATCACTACATCAAACTGATAGGTACCTATACCTAGGTATCCTTAATTTTTCAAGTTATACAATGTATAGGTACTACTTCACCAGCACCAGTAGACACTATTGACATAGAACATTCAGTTAATTTATGTTTGAAGATTTTATAATTATACATTTTATTTTCCAGGTTGGAGGGTGAAGCATACATACATTACAAAGCTATGCTGATAAGTCTTGCCATTCACTTAATTCTGCTTATGTTCGAGTTGCTTGTCTGTGACCAGTTGACCACTGGCCGCCATGTGTGGATACTGGTCTTTATACCACTCATCTTTATAAGCATAGTTTCCATTGCCATCTGTATATGGTCTGTGAAACATGATCGCAGCTATGAGGTTTGTATAAATATTCCTTAAATGTATAGAGCTCAACACATTTCCTTATTCTTATAATAGCTAGTGATCAGATAGGTAGGGCTGATTTATTTATTTTTATTGAATCCCAGGACAACTGGAAATAGTTTGACCACTTAGTACACACTAAATTACTTAAAATGTTTCATTTTAAGGCAATTCCAGCATTCCTAAAAAAAATGCAAATAGAATGATGTCCTTGATTCAAAACTATGTTCAAAGTTAGTCCAAAAAATTTTGGGGCACTGAGAAATTGCTATGAAATCCAACAATAGGAGTTATTTCATAATTATGTACTAAAGTAGTAAGACTATTTCCAGGATCATTTTATATTATACCTTATCGTCAACATTAAGTACCTAAATTAGGCTATTTATTCCAATCACTTGCCAAGATTATTTCTGGGATCATGAGATATAAATACAATACAATAAAAAAATCTAATTATTTTATTAATATTAACCTCTGATGTTTACCTTTCCACCAACTTTAGGTAAATTAGCCCTACCCATTCCAATCACTTGTAAAAACAAATACAGATTTTTTACTGAGTAAGCTAAAGAACCATGGCCATTTTGGCCTCGGAAAAAACATTAATTCTTATAGAAATAATAATGTCACCAAAATGTCGTAGATTGTTAATGTAATTAATGGATGGCATCAGTTTCTTTTTAAAAGCCGGGAAATAATAGATAAACGACTTCAACATTATAAGATATGCTTGAAACAAAACGCAGGATAAAATATTAATTAATTTATTTATGAATGCATCCATATTTATTTAAAATAAATAAATAAAATAAAATAAAAAAGCCTTTTATTTCTTGCAAAACAAACATGCAGACAATTTTTTTTTTCTAAATAATCCAATAAATTACATATTATGATAAGAATTTCAATTTTACATGGTAACAATATTATTACCATATTTATTTACGTCCATATAAAGACGTCCAAACTTTTTCTAAAATCTAAATCGATTTTATTTCTGAATCTAAATTAAATCCCAGGCTGTATGCAACTGTATAAAATCATGATAATTATTTAACTTTAATAAAATGAAAAGCTATTAAGGTTTATTTGTACCTACCTACTTAAATTAGACCTCAATGTGAAAAACCTCTCAATTCAAAATGCTACAGATTAATAAATATACCGCATAAACTCAACAAAAATTATACGTAATTTCTCGATTCCCCGTGCTTTAAAAAATATATTGAATGCCGAACGTAGTTATATATAAATAGGCAAATAAAATGACAAATGTTTCATCGTTATAACTTTTTCCGAGTCCAAGCATGTTAAGAAAGTGGCCATTGTTCTTTATAATACTGGGTTAAATAGCTTTATTAGGCAGTAAAACTCTTAAGCCTCCCCCACATTGGGCGTGCGGGTGTCTCGAGCGTGTGAACGACGCGAACGCCGCGTGGGTGAACGTTCGCATCATTCACACGCTCGAGGAACGCGCACGCCCAATGTGGGGGAGTTGTTAATCTGTGGGCAGTAAGATTTGAACTCATGACCTACTTATCAAACTTAAATATTTGTTGGTAAACAGTGAATGTATCTAAAGTCCAATCATTGTTTAAATAATATTAAGTGGACTATGTGTCGAAAACATTGACTAGGAATGATAATATTTTTATCTGATATTCTGTTTTTATTAAGTTTTTAATGTGATTCCCAGCAGAGAACAAGCATTAATCTCTATTATACTAGCACTTTTCCCGCGACTTCGTCCGCGTGGCCCACAGGAACTGTACATTTTTTCGGGATAAGTAGCCTATGTTAGGTATTCAGTGATAATGTAGCTTTCTATTGGTGATTTTTTTTTTTAAATCGACCCAATAGTTTTGGAGTCTATTTGATACAAACAAAATCTTTCCACTTTATAA
This sequence comes from Thalpophila matura, assembly GCA_948465475.1. NCBI lineage: Eukaryota > Metazoa > Arthropoda > Insecta > Lepidoptera > Noctuidae > Thalpophila > Thalpophila matura. Next base: position 8,925,086 of record OX419190.1, on the reverse strand, counting down.
TATTACTTTAAAAAAACAAAGTCCGCCGCCGCGTCTGTCTGTCTGAACGCGGGTAAACTCAAACACTACTGAACAAATTTTCATACGGTTTTCAGCAAAATACACAGAAACAAATACTGCGACGCCATTCGCGCAAACTTCAGACCATTCAAATTAGTTTGCGCATATTGTTTGTGTGAATGCGCCTTTAGTAATCTATAATAATACTAGCTGTGCCCGGCATACGTTGCAATGCTCGGCGTTTAAACCTTCCCTGGCTTCCCTACAACAACTGTACAAAGTTTCAAGTCAATCGGTCCAGCTATTCTCGAGTTTTAGCAAGACTAACGAACAGCAATTCATTTTTATATACATAATATGTATATAGATTACAAAAGCTAAAATTTGTAAGTTTTGTGTATAAGAAGTATTCTCCGGAACCACTGATCCGATTCTTTCAGTAAGAGGAAGCTACATTATATACAGCACAAAAAGTAGCCTATAGCAGGGGCTATATGCTACTTTTTATCTCGGACGAAGTCGCGGGCAAAAGCAAGTGTTATGTAATGTTGTGTGTGTATGATATGTGTATGATAAAGTCAAAGAATCAAAGCTTATTACAAAAAATATTTTACAATTATTTATTTCCTTTAAAAACCTTTAAAAATAAATATTTTTGTTACAGTTGGAATTATTTTGTGCTGTAAATATACTCCAGTTCATATTCCTGGCGCTCAAGTTGGACGAGTTTATCAGCTGGTCGTGGGAGGTTGTGTTTGTGCCTCTGTGGATACTGATGTGCCTCAGTCTAGTAGGTGAGTGTATGTACGGCTTTATCGATATTTCTTTTAGAAATATTAACAATAGGGCCAGTACAGAACTGATTCAGAAGAAGTTTTTAGTGCTAAAGAAATATCAACATTGCAAAGTACATAATATATTTAGTTTATCTAATACTAGCTTTTGCCTGCGACTTCGTCCGCGTTTCCTTCGTTTTTCGTAAAAAAAGTAGCGTATATCCTTCCTCACGGTTCAATGTTTTTGATGTAACAGACAGATTAACTTTCGTATTTTAGTAGGGAAATATAATATGTCAATCCAAAATACTGTTGAAAAATATCGCAATAAGGAACCGCAGAATATTATTATTATAAAAGATAGACATATGCTGTTGTGGGATATTTTTTAGATAATTCTATGTAGAACATTTTCGTCATACATGATTTCTATGTAGCTTTAACCATTAAGGCTGCACACGCGACGGAAGCTTAAAAAATGGAGTAACTTCTCCCGTTTTCCCAACATTTCCCTTCACTGCTCTGCTCCTATTAATTGTAGCGTGATGAAAAGTATACTATAACCTGCCTAGGAGTATGAAGAATAATTGTACCAAGTTTAGTTAAAATCCGTCGAGTAGTTTTTGTTTCTATAAGGAACATACAGACAGACAGACAGACAGACAGACAAAAATGTTACTGATTGCATTTTTGGCATCAGTATCGATCACTAATCACCCCCTGATAGTTATTTTGAAAATATATTTCATGTACAGAATTGACCTCTCTACAGATTTATTATAAGTATAGATTATAAAGCTGAAGTTTGTTCATGTGCTTAAACGCGCTAATCTCTGTAAGTGACGATCGGATTCGAAAAAATATTTTTGTATAATTATGATAGCCAGATTCATGAAGAATAGTATTAGCTATTTACCCGACTGCGCCAGAAGGAGGGTTATGTTTTTCGAGTGTATGTATGTAATGTATGTATGTATGTATATTTCTTTGGCATGCTCTGTAGCCTAAACGGCTTGATGGATTTTAGCTTGGGAGGTATCGTTAGATTCGTCTTAATTGTGAGAGTGACACTGGATATATCAAAATCATATAAAATTAAAATGGCCGATTATTGGCGTCTTCAAAAAGTTTGTTTTCCTCAAAACCTACCGAGTGGGGTATCAAAATGAAGGACTCAAAAAGACGATTACGAAAACATATATGTATGCATTAAAAACTAAAAAGTGAAAAATAAAAATAAAAAAAACCCGACTGCCAAAAAAAACAACTAAAAAGTTCGAAACAAGAGCACTTTTCAAGCAGTCTCATGAAGTTGGTGGCATAAAATCTAAGATTTAACACAAATAATTGCCACCAACTGCATCAGACTGCTTGAAAAGTGGTCTTGTTTCGTACTTTTTATTAGTTGTTTTTTTTTTGGCATTCGGGTTTTTTTTTATTTTTTACATCACGCTTTGACCCTTATGAGCAAAAAGAAAAAAATCTGATAGAACACGAAGCGAAAACGAAGTAATAGCGCTGGCGAATAAACAATCCTAGTTATTTTAAATTAAACGGCGGGTGAAACGCGTGGCACAGCTAGTATTGAAATAAAGTCGAAAATAAATAAACATACCAAATAAACATACCATAAATAAACTAAGACAATTTTGTAGGCTTACATTTTTTATATCTGGAGCGGAACTTTATAGATATGAAGTTCCACTCCAGATATAAAACTGGAACCAATTAGTTGCTAAATACCACCCACTTCAACAAAAATTTTGTATAAATAAGATTAGTACATCTACTTATGCTGATAAAAATGTTCTGATAGTGCTAATCTACACAAATAAATGCTTTGTGTATGATTGATGATGGTTTTGCTTATGGGATAGCCCGACTTTGAGTAGCGAGTGACCTGGCCTCAGGATCAGCTCAATAAATATACATAATACATTAATATATTTTAGTGGCATATACATATAGCATACTAGCTGTTCCCCGCGGTTTCACCCCCGTAGCTCGGCCCCTAAGGGTCGTAGCGTGATGTTCAATAGCCTATACTATTCCTCCTGAATCTGGCTATCATGTACAAAAAGGATTTTTCGAATCGTCTGGTAGTTCCAGAGATTAACGCGTTCAAACAAACAGACAAAATCTTCAGCTTTATAATATTAGTATATAGATTCCAGCAGGATATCTGATTTCAGAACTATAGGAAAATACTCCTATCAGGATTCTTTATCCAGGTTTTAATGTGATTTTGATTTAACCAGGAACAGTTAGTTTTTTGGCAACAAAAAATTTAAGAGAGATAGGGTACGGCAGGTTATCCCGCTCAAATCTGGAGCATGAGCCTGATGACCATGACCGGACAAGTGCGAGTACTACTCGCGCCCTAAGGATTCCGAAATGTGCAATAGCGCCATCTATGCCGCTATTACATCATAGTAGATAAATTATATCTTGATCATAGATGGCGCTACTGCATACTTCTAGTGGCGCCATCTATGAGCAGATGGCTCCACTTATGGTCCGGTGACAGACGGATAACAAACTGATCCTATAAGTGTTCCGTTTTTCCTTTTGAGGTATGGAACCCTAAAAATAAATTTAGAACAGTGAAACACACAAATATAAATCTTTTTAATAAAATATTTATTAAATCTTTTTAATAAAATATTTATTAAAAAGATTTATTATTTTCGGATTTATTATTTAAATATGTGTTACATTCGCAGGGGTCCTATACAGCATAATATTCGCTGGGATCTTGCTCCGGACGCCCGAGGTGAACATACAACAGCGTCGGACCAGCTTCAACTCGGCGCTAGCTTACACATTCACGGTCATACCTATATTAGTGTTTCAGGTCTGTATGACGGAGCATTTATTTATAACCGTTAATGTACTCGCGATTTCCTCATAATTGTAATTTTATTACGTAATAGATTATACAATTTCTTTTTCAACACACTTGCTCATAAAAGGGCTCTTATTTCACCGCATTAGGCACATAATGCCACCTGTAATCAAACTGTGACTTTTTACTCACCATTACTCACTAGTGAGTTATACGCCTCCCCCACTCCGAGCGCGCGTGCTCCTCCGGCACGCGCCAGTATTATTTTAGTCGCAAGTGTGTTGAAAAACGTCGTATGATACACGAGTGTATTGGTGATTACCGTCTTCGGCTCCCTTAAGACCCTCGCCTAAACGGCTCGGGTCTCAATCGCGCCTCAGCGGTACTCACCAACGTTACACACTTGTACCATAATGTACTATTATTGCTCATGCTCCGTTAGTAATGGATTTACTTACCTCGTTTTGTTTATATTGCACTGTGAACAGTAGAATATAGGAAAGGCAAATTGTTCATTAATTTATTTATAGTATGCAACATTTTATGCAAATTAGTATGAATTTATTTACACTTACAATCTCTCAAATAAAAACAAAGTTTTAAACTTTGTGAGCTATCTTTAAAATGACGACTGAAAAAAAATTTTATGAGGTAAGTAACTGGCATCAGTGGCTTCAACACAATAACAGATTATACCTGGAAAGTTAAAATAATTATATAAAACCGGCCAAGTGTGAATCGCACTCCGTTCTCGAGTTCCGTTCCGGTTGTATGAGGACCCCCATTAGATTTTTTTTGTTATGATTATTATTTGATAGTGGCCATACTTACACATATTCTGTGAAAATTACAATTGGCTAACTATTATGGTTCAAAAGATGCAGCCCTGTGACAGACGGACGGACGGACGGTGTGGTGGCGTAGGCTTAGTAATAGGGTCTCGTCGGCACCCTTCGGGTACCTACGGAACCCTAAAAAGGTAACACGCTCTCACTCCCTTGAGTCCCTTATGTTTTACACTATTTAAATGGTCAAGTACCACACATGTCATGACCTACTCATTCCTGAATTATGTACAATTTTTGAAAATAAAAACTCGAGTAATGTAGGTAAGACTTGTATCTTTTAAATTAATTTGATACCTATCAACTATTTACCTATTTCAATTTTTGCCTTAGTACTAGTTCACGTAGGAAAGCGCTGACGCGGTGGCGGGTGCGGGCGCGTCGACGCGACGAGTTCGTGTTCACGTTGGCTGCCAGGCGTTTGCGCGGTTTCGACGCTAGCGACAAGTTCATACTGGTTGAACTTACCTGACGTCGCGAGTGAATCGCGCGCTCCGCCGCTAGTTCGACGTGAATGCACGCAAACATCTCACGCGTTTGATATTGCCGCGAGCACGCCGCGCGCGCCGGTCGCTAGTTTGCCCGCTACTTAGACCGCACGTGCGTTTCGTACGTGAACACTTGGATATTATGCCATATGTTTGATATTTCGTGACCGCGCCCGCGAGTTAACGTGAATGAGTACTAAGGCCTTTAAAAAATCTGTACATTCCAGTTAGCTCCATACTACCTTAGATCGTCCTTATGTCATATCTTCTATTATATTCTGCAGGTGCTATTAACAAACAAGCTAGACGATGGACTTCCACTCTCGTACACGGTGGTGGTCAGCCCGCTGTTCGTCAGCTATGCCACCCTCATCATCATGTCGTTCAGCTCCAAAGGCGGCAATAAATGTAAGTATCTTACAAACCAGGTTTCTCCCGATGGTGTTAATTACAGGGTGGCATGACTGGCAAAATGAAAGGGACCCCGAGAGGTCCCGACATCATGTCATTGTAGTGGGATTATTATTTCCATGGTTAGTAACCTAGGGTAAATGTGCCTGTTTTCGACCAATTAGTGGAGTTGTCAAATTCAAAAACTCTGCAACTCTGCAACTCTGCAGGGAATTCTTACTTCCCGTTCGGTGCGGTCTGGGTCTAGTTTTTCTTAGCTTATTCATGGTCAACATATTTTTTTTCTTTTTGTTGTTTACATGTACATGTCATTATTGTAATTAGAGACTCGAACAAAAAAAAAACCTCTGTAATTGATTACTTTAGCTTATAGCACTGTAACTTATTTAGCCTTATGTTTATTCGTAAGTGAACATTGTTCTTTTGAATAAAATAAAGAATCTTTAACCCAAAAAAAAATCGAAAAAATATATTTCTGCTAACAATTACAAAAAAATATATTATGTAATGTATTCCTAATATACTCTAGTTTCATTCAAGTTAAAGTCTTAATTAATTTAGAATGCCCGTTATTTTTAAAATAATTAAATGTCTCAAAATGCCGTTTTTCCCAGTTTTCGACCGGAAAATTCAGTTTTCGACCACCTAGTACCCAGTTTTCGACCACTTACTGAAATTAGGTACTGAAAGTAAAGCATTTAGTGGAGAAAAGTTAGCATACAAAATTGAACGAGTAAATAATCAACCTCTTTTTATAATTCAAATGACAACATCATCTAAAAATTCATGTATCAACATCTATACTAATATAATAAAGCTGAAGAGTTTGTTTGAACGCGCTAATCTCTAGAACTACTAGTCGGATTCGAAAAAATCTTTTTGTATATGATAGCCAAATTCATGGGTAGAAACCTAACTATACTTAAAAACCGAGCAACGGGCGTGAAACCGCGGGGTACAGCTAGAATTTAATAATTCGTCGAATTTAATTAAAATGACATAAAATATAGAAGAAATCGATTCACTCGCTATTTGAAGACACCCAGATTGTAACTAATTAAATGGGAAACACCCACTTCGGCAGCGCACTCCACTCTTTAGGTGGTTTTCACAATGAAAGTGGAATCAAAGCGCTTAATTCGGTTTATTGATATGTCAACCATGAAATTATGTCGCATTTTCGTGCTTCTGATCGTCCGATAGAAAGAAAGGCAGGAGAGAATTAAATCATGCAGATACGAAGCACACTCTCCGAAACGTATCCGGTAAAAAACCGATAAACTAGAAACTTTGCGTCGATGTCCAAGACTTTGGAGGTTAGTCTAAAAAAGTAATTCGTTGTTGATGAGCTTTTGGCACGTTTCTCAAAGGACTCCAAGTCTCCAACGCCTCAAGCTGGTACTTGGCTGAGCCATCTCATAGTTACGCGCAGTCTTTCATGCACAAACGAACTTGTGCTTAGTACAATAAAAGCAACTGTCCCGACGTGAAGTATCGCCGCACCATTGAGATGATACCCAGCTTTTTAGCTGCTAATTGAGCCTTGGCCTCAATATAGGTCCAGGTGGCCCAGGAGCTCAAGATGGTTAGCTATCGGTATGGATACGTCTCGAAAAGTAGAAGTGGGCTGGAATGGTCTCCTTTTGGTAGAGAGCAGATAGGATAGCTGTATTTAACTTGACTGCCTTGCCCTAATCGAAAACTGCAAGGTATCGGGCTTTAGCAGATCATTGATATGCAGCAAGAAGAGCGTCGCAAGGAGCACTGACCGCTGGGGGACACTGGCATTAATAGCCATTCGATCGGACGAGCAGTCCTCACTAATTACTCGAATCGAACGATTCCTCAAGAAATCCGATAAGGTGGACAAGTCATATGTGAAGAAAGCTTGTGTATAAGGTCGTCATGCCAAACCCGTCAAAACCCTTTGAGATGTCCAGAAAAACGGCGGGTGTACGCTAGAAGGTACCCAGTAGACTGGTTTCTACAGAATTCATATTACAGGTCACTGACAAGGTCATTAGTTCCTTGTTTCGCCAGAAACATGCTGTTGAGGACACGTTCCATGCTCTTGCAGACTATGGACGTGACCGAGATGGGCCTGTAGTTAGCAGAGTCGGCACAGCTGCTTTTTTTGTGCACGGGTTGCACGTTGGCAAGCTTCCATGATTTCGGCACTTGACCAGTTTCAAGTGAGACACAAAAGAGGTGTATCAGCACAGGAGACAACTCAAGCGCACATGTCCTTAGAACTATGACTGGGATACCATCTGAGCCACTGGCCTTGTTCACGTTAAGATTGCGAAGCGTTTTGCCAGCCTCCATTTGACGAGTGCTAATTTCCGACATAAATCTCGTGCAGCCAGGCGGAGTTCGAGGTATGGCGCTACCAGCATCTAGACGTGAAGACTCCGCAAACAACTTTGCTTTCTCCTTAGCGGTGTGAGCCAGCGTCCCATCAGGTTTCAGTAGGTAGTGAGGGGTGGCAGAAGTTCGGTTCGACTGATTTAGCTAGGGACCAAGACGCTTTACTACCCGCAAGGTAGTAAAGCGGAACCATGTTTATTACCTATTCGGCCAATGTGGTCAAAGCGAGCCCTCTCAAGAACTTTTTGCATGACTTGCCACTTGCCAGTCTTGTTAAACTCCTTCTTCCTGTTAAATAAACACATAAGTAGATAGGTATTATTATTAAGCAATAAATAAGTCTAGTTTGAGCATTAAATCACTAATTAATTTTGTAAGAAAAACTGCGGTCGAAAATTGGCTTTATCTCCAGTGCATGTCCAATTCTCGGCATCGTGATATTTCGGGCACCTATAATTAATTAAATCATAATAATAATGTGGACGAAAACTGACCTTCAAAATGTTTACGTGCATTAGATTCAAACTCATGAATTGAATTTAATTATTTTCCATACATTATTACCTATCTTAAACAGCATAGGTAGACCATATTATGCCTATTTTCGACCACCCGGTCGAAAACTAGACATTTTAATAAAACAGTAGTCCTGTTTCTCGACCGCTTTATTTTATGATTATAATATCAAAATTGGAAGTAACAGTGTCGTTTTTCATATTCAATACATGTTAAACAATGTTTTTTAATCAACAAACAAACTAAAAAGTGGTAGAAAACATTACAAACTTACTATGAATGTTACGACGCGCACTATTTTTTTTTAGAAAACGACCCGTTTATTCGCGTTCGTTCGGAGCCACAGAATGATTTAATTATTTTCGATGTAAGATGCGTACAAATTACTTTGAGTGCTTGTGTATAAACTACTAATATATTAAAGTTACTACGGAAACACAGTTTTTAAATAAAATCGGCTTAGTTTTGCTATTTCTCGGATTTTTGTAGGTACGTGCCGTCAAATGGTTGAAAATAGGCGGTGGTCGGCAAACAGGCGCATCTACCCTACCTCACTCGGCAACATTTATCAGAGCGCAAAATGATTCCCCGCCCGTTTCTTATGGCGAAATCGTGTTCCGAAATTAAGCAAGGACGGGCCCTAGTCTAAAAATTTGCCAGCAGACCCAGGTATTTTTTTAAGAAAGAAAAAAAAATTGTAGTTACGCCATTGGTTGCTCCTACAATTTTTCTATAGAAAAAGTTATGTTAAACGGCCGTTTTTAAATTTCAACTGTCTCAAAATACAACGTGTAGTGGTTGTTTTCCCGCGGCAGAACGATTTGTCCTCAGTAGTACTATCGAAACATAAATTAAATTTTAATAATAATTTAGAAAAAATATTTTTTTTTCAAAAACCACATTTTTAAAACGGTCTAAAAAGTGTTAAATAATTTCTAATGAAATAAAAAATGTAGGACACATAATTGTAAGATGCGCTCCATGTTTTTCATTTCATTAGAAATTATTTTATACTTTTTAAACCGTTTTAAAAACGAGGTTTAGGAAAAAAACATTTTTTTTCTGGTAATTATTAAAATTTAACTCTATGTTTGATAGTACCTACTACTGAGGGCAAATCGTTCTGCCGCGGGAAAACAACCACTAAAATTTCACGTTGTTTAATAAGCCAGAGCTTATGCGACATCACAATGAAGTGTTGGTTTATTACTCTTATGCAATCTTGCGCTTAGTGGAGCTGATTGTGGACGGATGAAGTATAAATATGACATCATCCGCTGACATAGATTGATAGCAAAATTTTACTCCATCCACGTAAAAAAGCGTTTGCGTACAAATTACGAAGATATTAATTTAGCGAATCGAATCTACTTCAAAATCTGTTAGTTATTTATTTATTTGTTGCCTTTTTGCATATACTTATACGGTCGTCCTTGATTTATGTAGATATATGAGTTAAAGAAATGTAAGTTCGCAAACCTTGACTGATACGTCGGTTGTCTATATTGATTTAACCGTTTCAGTCTCCAATAACTTTCCGTTACATTTTAGTCTGACTGGGTTTCAACTTTCTAGACTGCATTGCTATCAAGATCCAAGCTACATACCATACGTTAGGTTGAATGCTTTAACAGGCATGCATGCATAGTACCTATTGTAAATAGGCGTTTCGCGTATCTGGTTTTGGTATCAGTGGGTATGAATCTATTCTTTGATGATTGCTTCACAATTTTCATTATTTCCAGGGTGGTTTGGTATCAGGAAAGACTTCTGTCAGTTCTTGTTATCAGTTTTCCCACTGCTGCAAGAGTACGCAAACATCGCGTACAACAATAACGTCAACCGAGGCACGAACGTGGTACCGAGCGACCCTCCCGAACCTTACCGAGACGACGAAACACAGAAAAAGGTCAAGGAAAGTAAAAAATCACAGAAGAATCAAAAGAAAAACGAAATGATGAAACCAGTAGTGCCTATTACAAGTATAGACATGCCAGATTGATGTCTATACAGCTTGGTAAGTGCTGAAATGTGTGTTCACTCGTTAGATGATATCTTCTGTAAATATCGGGCTTCTAAATATTACAGTGAAGCAATATTAAACATTGTTAAGTTTGATATTAGGGCTAAGCTACACGTTCCGTGTTTAGGTTAAATTAGAAAAAGATATTACATTGTGTACATTATTTTTTATTGTTATTTCTATGTAGGCTAATTCATTGATGTTTACTATATAGTACAGTTTGTTTGTTTGCTATGTTTCAATCGGCCTTATTAAGTTTTGTGTCGTTAAAGTACCCTACAAGGTTTTCTAATATCAAATAACATTTCTTGTTCATAATGTTTTAATGTTTCTGGTTGAAAAAAATAGAATTTTACAAAGACAATACAGATTATATCAATGAATTGTTTTGGTATAGTAATTTTTTTTGCAACATAATTATATTAAAAGTGATAAAGTTTAAAAGTATTTTTATAGGAGGTATCTGTAAATTAATTTCTTATTTAATGAAGTGGCTTTAGTATTAAACCTGGCAGGTAATGGTGATAATCGTTAGTCATATCAAAGTAAGCAATCTTGCTGTGTAGCATCTAGTATTGTTGGTTCTCGTCACATTTACTTCTTCTATATTAACCATATACTACATATTTTGCCATTACTTTTAGATGCTAAAATATTGTAAAGTCTCAACTTTTCGGCGTATGAATTAATATTTATTTTGCAAATCATGTGCTTAGGCAAATTTTTGTAGGATATTATAATTATATTTTTAACTGACGGGCATGAAATATACTTAACTATGTATTGTTTGTTTTAAACATATTTAAACGAACGAATTGTTTTAATGACATTATGTAATATAAATCTAAGATTTATTGTAAAACTTGCCCTAGCCGTTTGCGAGAACAAAAAATAATAGTATGCAAAGCAAACTAAGTGTAAAGTTCTTCAGAATCAAATGTTTGCATAAAGCGATGTTTTGTCTTCAACTCAATATACCTACGTATGATCGATTTGATTCGTGACTTTGACCCGGTAGCGCGTTTCTCTGTAGCTAATTAAATAGAGAATTTAGGAAAATTTCCAGATAAGTAAATAATGTATACTGTAAGTAAAAAGTGTTCCATTTTATAAAATTTGTAATCGCTCTTGTATATCGTGATTCGGCATTGTGAATTAGTCCCGTATTTAACCCACTCTTAAAATGAAAACTCTGAGCGGAACTCCAAAAAATTTGTTAAATTAAAACATTTCATTTTCACACACTTGACAATGGTGCTGATTCTGTTGAATATCGCACTAAACTAATTTTTATCACACTATATCTCTATCTTACAAATATAATTGAACAAGGACAGAAAATATTAATTAGACCTGTCAAATTAGTCTACGCCCTTGTCATTTACGGGAAAATAGTCTTGACATTTTGCGATTACGACTAAATTGACATTACAACTATTCAAGTGGACTAATTTGACAGGATTAAATATCTGCTATCCCTCTCTCATGTTTTTATTAGAAAGAGACATAATAAGACTAAATTAATTTAGTTCGTAAACAACAGAATCGGCACCAATATCATAATCATATTTATGAGTGCCTAGGTAATTAGCTTTGCCCACGCTTAGGCATTGTCCTAATAGAACGCAAATGCGCGATCATCGCGCGAGTAAGCGGTGCGACCATCGCGTGTTCGCGCGATGGCAAAAACCGGATTAGTTTTTGTACCGTGCCGTAAAAACATCATCTACATATATGAATTAAAAAAGATTTATCCTAAGATCTCTAGTAATCAACGCAATAATGGACACACAGACGAGACAGCGCAACAACAGACAGAGACGTGGCGTTTTATAATTATGCACGATAGAAATGTAAAAAAATACAAACGATACTCATAAAATAAAACTTATTTAGACTGTGACTTTGAGCCTGCTCTTAAATGAGACAGGGTTTTAATATGGGCCAAGTGTCAAATAATATTATAGTTCCGATATTGATCATACAAATTCTCCATAAATATTTCGTTACTAAAAATAAAATGTAATCGGAGGAAGAATTTATCAGTATCGCATCAGTATCGGTATTCTAGTATGAGTTGACCTTTTAGTGTTCTAAGAGCAATTGTCTTAAGTCTTGCCAGACATCAATTGAGACTGAGATATAAGAACACAAATTCTATAGTACGTAGTCTCGACATTACTATCTCTCTTAGTTCTTCCACGGAATTGTGCTTTTTGAAAACTATGTTATGTTATATAATAAAAAATTAAGAGACTTGATTATATACACGAAGAGAATTGTACCAACTATTCTCTGTTCATTGATGGACAGAATAATGCTTTATTTAATTATACACTATAAGAGTAATATAATACAGTGCAATTTAGTGTAAGGGTACAATATCGCTGCAATATCTCAACAGTGTTATATTATCTGTCCAATAACAGAGAAGTAATTTAATTCATTAGGCAGCAGGAGGACCCAGGCGTCCCTAAACATAACTTTTACTGTGTCTACCTTACCGCTACTTAGAAGAACATTTTATTTAGTTTAATATAATATCGGGGGCGGTCCGTTATCATCATAAAATGAACAGAGGTTGGTTCCTTTACGTATGTAAAACAGATAAAAAATCGTAATTTAAAAATATACTTACATACTGGAATCTCTATAATTTTATATTATTTCTACAAAGTGATGTTAAAACAAGTGAATATTTGTTCTGATGTTGTTGTATTAACTTTAAAGCAGTCTTCAGACTACGCTATATAGCATTATAGCATATAGCTCATAGCACGACAATATCGCGCACCATACATTGTTATGGACACGTTCACACTGTGCTATACTATATAGTATGGCTTTATATGGCGCGCTATACTATATAGTATAGCGTAGTCTGAAGACAGCTTAAAGTTCTAATGAATTCAAATAATAGTAGTAGGTACTTACTACTTACCATGAAGTAAATATTAGTCACTATCTTGTCAGACACGTCCTTAAAATTCAACTTTTTATGTTGCGATGGGGTTACTATTTTTTTAACGCGAACGGACTATAGGTTTATTTTTCTTTAAGTATATGATGATGGTGGCAAACAGGTGTATGGCTAGGGTTGCAAAATTACGTAATTTTACCGAAAACGCTGGTAAAATACGGGTATTTTACGGTAATTTATATAAATTACGGTAAAATTACCGGCTACTTATGTATGGTGAATGGTGGTATGCGCGGACTGCGGTCGGTGATGATTGGTCGCAATGAGTGACTGTCTCCATCTGTTCCCCGGACTCGGAACTTTTCTTAGTAGTAGTTTAATTCGATTTTTACCCAATCTTACCGTATTTTACCGTAAAATATAATATTTTACGTAAAATATCGTATTTTACCGAATTTTACGAAGTAATTTTACCGCTTTACATCCCTATGTATGGCCCGCCTGATGTAAGCGGTTACCATAGCCTATGAAATGCTTGCAACACCGAGTACTAAATGTGTGTTGCTGACCCTTTAAAATGAGGATTCGCTGTGCTGACAGCTCAGGGGACAAGCGGCCATGGTCATCACAGCGCATCCACTGGAGCTCGTGACCTTGCTCACCATAGGAACACAACACAAGAGTAGCGTTATTTGGCTGTGGTATACTTGAGCGAGATACCCCGCTGTGCCTTACTTTTTTAGGTGCATCCACATTGTCATTTTTATCCTACTTAATATCCATAACATCCTGGATGTTTGTTACAAAGAGTAACAAACATCCATACATCTTTTTCACTATCAGATTACATTTTTCTAAAATGCATCTTTTCATTCAACATTCTTAAAAATGGTTCTGTGCGAGCAAGAGAGGAGACAAAATTCCGAGAGCGCCCTTAAATTCTCAAGAACGCATCCAATCAGGCAATCGTACCTTACCTTCGAACATGAATTTGACTACAATCAGGTAAACTCAGTACCTCCGACAAATTAAGAAATTAACATAACCTTTGCGTGTCTGACAAGAGTAATAATAATGATGAGAACTGTAATAATAACTGTATACTTATTTACAAATTTCAGAACGAAAGGAAATTAACCATACTAAGGTATAAAAATGTCTGTCTTGCCGCGTCAATAAAATGCTAAAGTATTTTGTCATACACACGTTTATGTACTACTAACGTAATCGTTGTTACATGAATAACCTTTAAACTGTACAGGGCTAATAAATTATGTTACTGTGATATTCTCTTCCTATGATGTCGCAATACGCAATATCGTTCGAACAATTACCTGAATATTTTGTTAATAATAATGTTTGTTTATATTGTTTCGCAAATAAAATTATTGAAAATACTTGTCAACTGTATATAATTTTTATGTGTTTTGCTTCGAAATATAATATATTGTCTCCTCTATTTTTAATTAGTTATTAAGTCTTATAGTTACCAACATTCGACTGCTTTTAAACTTTCTGATTTTACGGTAGCTTTAAATTAAAGGTGGTGCCAATTATAACGTTGTCTTCAGTTATGCATTAGTAAAAAATCGTTTGAGGAAAAATCATTATTCAATAGATTTCAAACTACCTATGATCATGCGAGGGAAAAATTGCAGACGCATGTAAAATATAACCCTGTTTTGTACGTCGGTTATATTTGCAATAAAGAGAGGTAATAATATTGACAAATGGTAAGCCAGTACCACAATTTGCGTTTTTCACCAAGGACGCATTTCGTAACCCCGCTGAACTTTCCTTGACCCGTTATATGAAAGTCCATTTCTGCCAGGGAACATCGATTTAAGATGCTATGCTATAGCTTGGCACTTATGCTGATCCGCCATTGTGTTAGGAATCCTTTACAATTATAGACGAACTTTTAAAGTTTGCTCATATTGTTTAATTTTTGTAGGTACGTCCATAAAACTATCTCAGTTCTTTCTGACCTACTAACAACCAATTTGAATAGCTAATTTGTTCTGTCAATAGAAGTCCTTAACAACTTCACACAGGAAAGTCCTCAAAGTTCACTAGTCATAAATTCAAGGTTGAACACTAATAAAAAGTTTAACGATCGCAGTTCGCAAGTTGTCCAGCAAGGGTTTAGACGCTTCGTTGAATCACCTCGGGGGGGAGCTGGCACCGATGTCTCTACACATTGATTTTGTACTCAATACTATGCAACGATTCAGTCGTTACCATGATTCCCACCAGCTAGTACGGGTTATTTAGTATTTTTTATTTTTATTTTCGCCATAAAATATTTTTTTAACCATGTTATCTACTAAAGTGACTAGTAAAAAATGGATAAGCGAGGAAACGCCTGATGAGGAGGAACTATTCTCACACTGCAGGGAGATGGAAATTGTTTGTTTTGCAGTTACTAAAGTGATATTAGACTCTGATAACAAATGGAAGGGTGCACTTGGCAAGAATAATTCACATTCATTGTCCAATCGGAATTATATTATGGAATTAGTGAATATACAGGTAAGCAAGTGTGGTCTCATTTGTTTATTTATCATCGAAGCAATGTTTTATGAAAATTGGTTATACATATTATGAAGATCATTAATACCTAACTTAAAATGAAAAAAATATATATAATTATTTATAAAAATAAATACATATTTGGAAGCAAAGTATCTACAATCGGTATAAAAAAGAAACACCGCGTCAGCTGATTCCATTCAGTTCCAAATCGCTAATCGATGCCGTCGTAGTAACCAACAAACATCGCGTTACTGTGTTATATTGTTTATGAATTTCAGGTATTAGATCAAATTATAGAATATTTAACGAAATTAGTGAAATCATTTTACAAATTGAATCCCAAGTTGGCTCGATTGAAAAAAGACAACGGTTTACTTCTGAGTAAAAATGATCATATTTTTGATAAATTGTGTAGCATACGATTTGTGATGTTACAAACTATACACGGACTTATAACTACAATATTGAATACTTGTCTGCATCGAGAAGATTCGAGGAAAATGATTGAATCCTGTTTAAGGTAAGATATTTTTTAAATAGCATTTTTGTTTTTTTTCATTTGTATTTTTTTTTAATTTACGGTTAATATTTTTCAGTTTGGTCGGAATATACAACGACTTGATCGGACTGAGTTACAGAAAATTCGCAGCAAAATTTAACGTCGGAAGTAACTCGTATCCTAACGTGATTAGCGAAACTAAAAATCTCACGCTGACGAAAATTGTTCAAGTATGTACATAATTATGCATTTTTTTTTCGACTTCCTATAAGTTTAGAAATGATGACGTGTAGATTTTAGTTTTCACTGTCCCGTAGATCACATAATCACATAATATAAATAATCAATGGCGATTGTTTAACGAACATGTCTGCTTCGCGGACAGTGAAGTTGTAAAATACAATTAGTTCAGTCATAAATCATTTATGACTGAACTAACGATATCAAGAATCTTTAAATTCATACTAGATAGTACTACTAATACTATCAATTTGTATAAATTTTACATAACATTAGGAATTTTGCGCAGTTACCTACGTCCTAATTTACAAATCCTTCCCGAATCGAAACTATTATTCAGAAATTTATTAAAATGATGCTGACATTGAATATCTCTTACTGATGATGGCATAGATAAGATCATGCAATCAATAGATAGGTAGAAACATTTAACGATAAATATAAATAATGATTTTATGATCAGTGAGCACAATCAATTCTACCTTATGAAATATTCATACACGGCCTTTGCAAAGAACGAGTAGGTACCTACATGAATAGTTCGGAAGGTACAGAGGTGAGAAAGATGGAGTTTCACAGAATGAATAGCACCATCTCTTTTTTTTCACACTTTATAATTTAACAGCCTCTAGAAGTCTAGACACATTGGAAACTTAACGAATACCAGTTTTGTATGAGATTTAAATGTGGTTTTAGTACCTAACTCAGGTACAGGCACAGTGGCGAAGGGTCCATACAATACGATTCCTACCGGCTTCCCTTTGAAAAATAGCACAGACAGTATTGCCTACTTTAATGAATTAGCTTTTCGTGGCCAGGTAAGCATTTGAAGTTCCGGCTTACCTCTTACAAAAACTGACCCTTCGCCACTGGTAGGTCATTGAGTCTTTTTAATTAAACATTTATTTTCACAGGTTCTTTCTAAAAGTCGCGCTGAAATCAACTGCCAACGCCTGATAAACTGTTTGGTGAAGGTATACCAACCTGATAATAACTCTGACAATGATTCAAGTTCTAGTACGGCAGAGAGTTTGGAGATATATCAGTAAGTAACACATGGATATGATAATATTCCACGTCTAGCTATAAACCGAAAGACAAGAGGAAATAGGTATACCTACTTAATATTTCTGGCTGGATAATAGTCTTTTGAGGAATCAATCGACTAACTCTGAACGACAGCTTTTACTGTCTTTGGTAAAAAAACTGAACTTCCTCAGTTTGTTTCACTAATATAGTTTAGTTGTCACTAATATAGTTTATTTAAATTCCCAGCACCCTAACGAAGCACATCACCCCTCCAACTTCCACCACATCTCGAAATATGAATGTTGACAAACGGCGAGACGCTTTTATTGTGAATAAAAAACTGAAAATGAAGCAAGCCCAGAGCCTGATTGATTTGAAAAACGAACACAATAAAATACTTAACGAACTGGTTACCACGCAGAATTCGGATGCGGAAGTACCATACTTGTCACTCATGACTAATGAGTACACCTTAGAGCATATTTTTAACCACGAAGGTATCTATTTTTGGTCAATTCTGTGAGCTTAAAGAATTTTGAGAGCTTTAACTTTGTACAAAAATACTAGATTATATTTTGTTTCAGACAATATAAATAGTATACTTCAAAGCGAGGAAATGTACATAGAAATACTTCTAGATACAGTAGCAAACATGTCACCAAATCTACTAGGAACTAATGGTGTCAAGAAATTGAAAAACGGTAAGTAAGTAGGTAATTATTTTTTACATTTCCAATCAACCTTCATAGATCGAAGAAAATGGAATTACCCGAGAACCCACCGCAGCCCGTCGTTCTCCTAAGTTTATGAACTTGCAAGTCGGGCAGTCGGTAACTGACCAACTATTGTTGGTTAATCAGGTATCACCTAGTGCTTCGGGGAGTAGATACTGACTACTGATGAAGCCCTTGATAGTTTCATATTTGTACTAAAAGGATGTCTTTTAATGTTGGTCCGTTTATCTTCAGGTCGCATTCAGGCCAGCAAGAAGGCGGCTCATAAAGTGACAGAATACTATCAAAATATACTTTGGGGCGATGTCGGGAGCTGTCTCGAGCACATCGTATTGTGGTGGTCACATTATCCTTTGGCTATGAGGTAAACTTAGCGTTTATATAAAACTAGCTTCTTATTGGGATAAAAAGTAGCCTATGTGTTATTCTGATGTATAAGCTATATTACTGTAATTTTTCATCAAAATCCGTTTAGTAGTTTTTGCGTGAAAGAGTAACAAACATCCATACATCTTTACATCCTCACAAACTTTCACGTTTATAATATTAGTAGGATAAATTAAGGTTTTAATTGTTGATATTTAACTTTTTAATTTATTTAGGTCACCAAACACCAGCCAAAACCTGCGAGAGTGGTTATTTGCAACTTTCAATGTCAACAGTGAGTAGGTTCTGTTATTTTATTAGTGCATGAAAACTTGATCGATAATTTGTCTTATTTTTTTTCTTCTATTTCAGATACTCCAGAATTAATTTTATCATCTCTAAGAATACTAGCAGATGCTTTAGGATGCCATGTTACATCGACATCTTGGGATAAATATTTCGGGTAGACCATTTTAACCAACCTACAGATAAATCAGAGAAAATCTCCTTGTCTTGTAATAAATATTCGTTTTATCTTGCAGCGCAACTCTCACTACCAATTTAAAGTTAACAACTCTAAAAGTCAACCCCGAAATATCCTTATACATTACCGAGGTGTGTTTTCTACATACAAAAAAAAACAATTATCCGTCTTTGGTTTTTGTCTTTAAAACATTCGGTGTAATTTTTATAGAGCACAGAATCTGGGGCAAGTTTCGCGTTGATGTTACAAGCGCTGGTGACCCTGAATAATCAGTGTGAAGTTACATGGGACTACATTCTAGGAGCCCCTTTAGAAGACTTACCCATTGTAGAGCAAATACCCATCCTCCATCGACTGGGTAAGAACTTGTTAGGCCGAAGATTTACTAAAACGTTATTGAAATAATTTAATACATTTTGGTTTTATATTGTCT
Organism: Thalpophila matura; assembly: GCA_948465475.1. Lineage (NCBI taxonomy): Eukaryota > Metazoa > Arthropoda > Insecta > Lepidoptera > Noctuidae > Thalpophila > Thalpophila matura. The sequence goes on along the minus strand of OX419190.1, from coordinate 8,905,575 downwards.
ATCTCGTAAGTAACATTCGCGTTTACAGCAACATATTTCGGGTAAGCTCGCTTAATTTAGGGTTCAACCAGATGCAACTTTATCGCGTGTAATGCTCGTGGCTTTGACCATCTATAAAACTGTTAATTTTGTTACTGCAGAGTCAATACCCTACTTGATGTTCTCTCAATTACTCCCAACATTCTAACTAACGGGATTGTACATCTATAATGTTTCAGATCATTCTATTCACACATACAGGCTCTGGTGCTTAGCGGAGACGCGACGCTTAGCAAACTTATGGGAGATGAGGGATTTCTTCCGTATTGCGCATAACGACATGCAGGCTTGTATGGAACAGCTCATAAATTTAAGATTTGCTGATCATACGATTACTATCGAATCAGGTAACATTCATTTTATTTCAGCTCTTTTAAATTTTGGTGCTGATAGGTACTAAGACACATTCAATTGTATTCTTTTGTTTATAGGAAAAATTGGTGTTCATGAGAACGTATGCGCCAAAATGAGGGAGAAATTAGTGTCGGAAGTTAAAGTCAACATACAAAAACTCAAGGTAAAGCGACTAGTTTAACTTGGTATGCAAAAAATAAGAACTGGGGTAGTTATAATAAATCTTATCAAATTATGTGAGCAAGAGCCTGATTTCCAGTTGCTCAATTTTACTTTGCAAATTCTTATTTTGAGCTGAGAGCAAGGCAACAGAACTCTCAATGTTTGTTAGTAATGTAATTCTTGTTTAAACACGATCAATTCGTATGTAGGTTCATAAATGTCAATCTATAAATCTGTAAAATTATTAAATAACCTACCGATATTTTTATGTCATAAAACTTTTAGTTTCAATGTTTTATTACAACTATACACTTGATACCGATACCGATATCGCCTGTAATTCTAAGCAATAATTCACTTATGACTCTTGTAGGTAGTATCTACCTCGGCACTTGCTGACGCCACCAGTGTATCGTAAATTAGGTCTCATGATCAGAGATCGCAATATTTACCTAAACTCACTTCAAGGAAGTAAATAACATGTAATGATTAATACCTCCTCTTCCTAGTTCAGGAAAATAAAACTAAGTTGGCTGGTTTTTGTCGGTAAAGTTCTCTAAAAGCGCTGTAGGTACTGGGTGACAGGTTAAATAAGGGAAGGAGGGTATTCAGTAATCGAGACTAGTTCCATTAACTGAAGGACTACCTAATCTTGAAATCACGAAAAAAATATCAGCTGTTCCTCCATACATTTTGTCGAATGATATGGATGATAGCCCTCTTAGAGAGGAGGCCTGTGTCCCAGCAGTGGGAACATTAAAGGCCGATTATGCTTATGCATGGATATTTTTGGGTAGAACTGTTGATCTTTTTTCGTGATTTCTAGATTGGTTCTATAATTGATTAATCGAATACTAAATACCCTCCGTAATAGGTATAACATCTATCATTTTGAGCCTGATTTCCAGTTGCTCAATTTTACTTTGCAAATTCTTATTTTGAGCTGAGAGCAAGGCAACAGAACTCTCAATGTTTGTTTGTTTGTTGGGTCTCTGACAATACCAGGTCATATATTTTATTTATTTCTGTATAATCATTTGGTCGTCTATGCTACGTGCGACTGTAAAACAATATCTGTATTCAATCGTAAACGTGTTCGAGAATGTCAGGCGCAATGATCAGGCGTACATAAAACACAGGCGGTAACATTCCCTACAGCAACTGTAACAAAGTGGATACAACCACAACCTTACGTAATTCCCATAAAATGGTATTGGTCGATGCCCGATGATAGTAGGCGACCAGAAATCATAGATGGTTAGATTACGCCGTTGCACTACACACACATCTATACAAATGCGTACACGCATACTTTGACGCAGGACTTGGAATGGCCGCTGTTATTGCTATCTTACTTTCGAATCAGTAGTAAGCAGGCGCCCGAGCAGGACAAAAGTATATTCCTACGTGCGCTTTGCTGTTTGCGAGATCAATCAGCTATCGAGTACTGTTGTCTCACCCGGGCTTAATGATGTACTCTTCGCTCCAGCGATCAGTGATTCACTCTTGGTATATTATGCACTCCTATTATTTCTGTTCTACTAGCTATTGCCCGCGAAGTTCTGGGTAATTTTAAAAATTGCGCATTGAGGGTATACTAAGAATTAGAAATGCTGTAAAATACGATACCTATAACAAACAAAAAGACAAACATCCTCTCTTAGACCAATGTTTCTAATGTGTCACTAATTAAAACTGCATAACGAAGTAATCGACGTATTATTTCAGGAAGCAACAGAGGAGATAATCCAAGTATTATCATCGGTGTGTGCGACCACAAGTTTGGCGCATCTCACCATGATATTCCCGAGCAACGCCGAGTGGCGGCTCGTTACTAGACCACCACAAACCGTTCACTCAATTTATGTTCATGAGTTCCTATGTAAGTTCTACCACACCTGCTAAAGCCAATATCACTAATTCGCATTGAATTTAGATAGAACTAAACATACACAATGTAGTTTTTGTCGAATAAGTTCGAACGCAACGTAATGAATGTTTGAGTTCGAAACTAGTCGGGCAAACCCGAAATAAACTCGTGAGTTAATCTGTAAACCTTGACAAACATCGGCTGTCCCATTTTAAAACCAAGGGACATTTTTTTCGGGACATGGTTTTATTGTATAATCTTGCTAACCTAATAAAGGCAGGCAAGATTATGCAATAAAACCATGTCCCGAAAAAAATGTCCCTTGGTTTTAAAATGGGACAGCCGACATGTCTCACGAAAGTTATAATATTAAAAAATATTCCTACTGTTCCAGATAAAATGTTGTTACCTGTAATAACGGCAACACAAGACATAACTACTTTAAACATGGTGCTTAGAATTATGTGCGAGTCGTGGCTGCATCACATCTACGTGGCTAAAGTTAAATTCACGTAAGTATAGTTTTATGTAACTACATACTCGTATTTAGAAGGCAGCTATTTTGAAAAGCATTTAAATTTTTTCAAGGTTTTTAGTTACATTTCACGACTGTTTAGATTAACGACTGTGAATTTGATTAAAAATACTATACACATTCACAGTCAGATAATAATTCTTCGATTATGATTACAGCAAAGATGCAGCAATGCAACTTTTGCATGATTTCAATGAAGTCAGGAACTGGTTAAGCGAGTGCAAACAACTCGCCACCGCATCGAGAAAGCAGATGCTACAGAATGAACTTTTAAGGTAAAATCATAATATGGACGATAAATACCGTATGCATACATATGATTGCTTTTATTTTAATTATATTCGTGTGATGTGTGCAGGAGGTGCGAAGGTGTGGGTAGATTGCTACTGCACGCTCCTGGAGATCTGATATCAATGCAAGACTCCACAATGCAGTCTGCCCAGCAAGTTCGGAAAGAGGGTAAGTAATCCAACTGGCGTATTATCCAGTTTATGTTATTCCAGATTTATTTGTACAGATTTCTGTCTAATCCGAGAAAACTTTAGGCATACTCCGTTTTCGAAATATGATAATGCTTTGATCGATTCCTGCCAGTCACTTGATAAAGCCTGATAGGTATATCGAGATGTACTAAACAAGACTAACCAAACTGCATTGCAACATAATAGTAACTACATAATATTTTCCCCTTACAAAAAAACAAAGAATCATTTTATTTTCAGTCACAGAAAATGATACTCCTGAACAACTGATGCCTGCCGAGATGTACGTCCCCAATCAAAAGCAGTGGCTAACGTTACGCGCTAAGAAAATGAAAGGACCAATCGCTTTTACATTATGCTGCATCGTCCTGTGTTGATGTAGTTAGAAATAAAATATATATTTAAAACATTCAATGTTATTTATTATCCTTAATTTATCGAGATGAGCTTATTACTAAATGATTCTACATAAATCAATGGATATTTAGAATCTAGATTACTTCATTATAATTTTGACAGTCCATTATAGTTCATTGTATTTTTTATTTATTTTTTGGCTCCTAGACAAAAGGTAAGTATTTTTCGCTATTATGATAAAAAAATTGCAGCAGGTCTTAACGACAAACAGTCAAGGAATGCAACTGGGAAAATAGGTTATAAAAATCAAAAATTTCCCATTACACAGGCGCAAATAAAAAAATTATTCTAAAGCTAGCTAGCTTCAACATGCCTTCATTCTGAGTTCATTAATGTTATTATTTTTGCAAGAAACATAAAAGGACACATTTAATTAATGTATTTGATATGGTTTCCCAAAGGTACAAATCGGTGACTCGATGTTGACGAGACGCAAATAATTAGGTCCAATGAGTTGTCTTCAAAAACATATTACATTGAAATTGATTAATATACGTGAAAACACCAAGACAAAGCTGTATTTGATAGATCTAATATAATCAAGACGCTTAAAACTAATCACACTTTCTACAGATTTTATTCAGTCCAAGACTGAACCAGTCGCAGTAAGCATTTTATGCTTCACCATGTCAAACTGTCTACTTACTCGATAATTCTAGCGATGTTCAACGCTTCGTTCGGGGTAATGGAGTGAGACAGCGCTATGTGTACCCACATAGCGCTGTCTCACTCCCATTACCCCGTTAAGCGCTCGAATGAGAGCGAACGAATCACGAGTCCCATCGCAACACAACCGACCCGTACTTTTTATCCTAATCTCACTATTCGTCATCGGAGTCAGATCGCCGACACTTCTCTTTTAACTTATCATACTCATTCCGCTTTATGAAATCGTCTTTTATCTTCTGCATATCGCTGAGAAGACTGCTTACTTGAACGTTCTCTAGTTTGTCTGTCTGCGATGTATCGCTATCCAAGCCTGAATCGTCATCTTTGATTTTGGCCGGAGGAATAATCTCCTCGTCAGATAGTGCGTGAGTGCTTTCTTCAGAGCTGTCGTCCTGTTTGTCCAGTCTGTACGCCTTGGGTACTTTGTCATCGATTTGCTTGCGTTTCTGAGAGGCCTCTTGTGAAGGACTGCTACGCCCGTCTGCGCGCTTCTTTTTTCTGCGCATGCTGTTTGCTATTACTCTCTTTTGGTGGTCCAGTTGCGGGAATAGTTCTGCACAAAGAAAAAATATTGGGAAACATTAGCAAATATGAGCCAATTCTTTAAAATTAACTTTTGTTTACCGATCTCGTGTGAGCTGCTGTGGTTGGTTACCAAATAGCAGCCAATCATATAATAAGTTAACTAGACTTTTGCCCGCGATTCTGTCCGCGTGAACAACAATGAAGCTGTATCTCTGGTTTATCCCACAGGAATTAGATGAAACGTGGCTTTGATTTTAAGTTGGACCTCAAGCTATCGAACTGTGAAAACTACATCAAAATCCGTTCAGTACTTTTCGCGTGATGCGCGCACAAACAGACAAAAATTCAAAAAACAATCTTTTTGGGTATGGTTACGTCAAAATCCTGTCCCGACTGTTTTTTCTGGAATATTTTCAATTTACAGACACGGCTCTTTTACAGTTTTATAATAGTACTACCTTCCGCCCGCGGCTTCGCCCGAGTTTTCCGGGATAAAAAGTAGCCTATGTGTTATTCCAGGTGCTACCTCTTTGCCAAATTCCATCCGAATCCGTCCAGCCGTTTCAGCGTGAAGAAGTAACAAACATACACACACACACACAAACTTTCGCATTTATAATATTAGTGGGAATAGACAACAGAGTAAATTAGTAATGGAAAGAGGGGGAAAATATTTGACAAATTTTACTAAGAAGAAATACTGTTGTTGGTATAGTGCGTGCGTACCGTGCGCGCAGCTCAGGGCCTTCTCGGCGGCGTTCATCTCGGCCTCCTGTATGGAGTGGCCGCGCGCCGCAGCCAGCCGCCGCCCGCGGAAGTACACGCCCACCGTGTACACGCGCGTGTTCGTCGGGCCCAGGCACTCGATCACCCTGCAATGTAACAACCATGGTAGTATTTTTTTTTATTAACAGGCTTGTGTTTGACCGCCATCTCGCCGGATGTTAAGCGATGATGCGGTCTACGATCTCCATCGTAGACCGCATCATCGCTTGCCTAGAAGAAACCGATTCACTCTGAACTTGAAGATACCCAGATTGTAATTATCGGGGAAAAACCACTCCAGTTCCATAATATTCATGGTTCATGTTATTTCTGGTTCTGAAAATTAGATTTCACATTTTATCGTCTATGCGCACAGCCGCCTTTGAAGCAACCAACCTGTTAGTTGCGAATGCGACAGCCCAGTCGCAGTGGCTTAGCTAGCGCGTTGCCATTGCCTTTTTGCAAGTTACGCAACATTTAACTTTACTAATATATTATACACTAGCTTTCGCTCGCGTGGACGTCGGAAATTATCCCATGGGAACGTACCTTAGGTGTAAACGGAGTAACTTCTCCCGTTTTCCCAACATTTCCCTTCACTGCTCTGCTCCTATTGATTGTAGCGTGATAAAAAGTATACTATAACCTGCCCAGGAGTATGAAGAATAATTGTACCAAGTTTCGTTAAAATCCGTCGAGTAGTTTTTGTTTCTATAAGGAACAGACAGACAAAAATTTTACTGATTGCATTTTTGGCATCAGTATCACTAATCACCCCTTGATAGTTATTTTGAAAATATATTTCATGTACAGAATTGACTTCTCTACAGATTTATTATAAGTATAGATAACTCTTATCTAGTGAACACACAAAGATACTACGACTCCAACTACCTGGATCTCAACTCATCAATGCAGTAAAATAAGACACAATTAAAATTCTATCCTATTGTGTGCGACCGCAGAAGACGCTCGTGCACCTGCGAATTAATTACAACATAATACTCCTTTTCCAACATACTTGTACACGGGTATATCGGGTTCCCCTCCCTCCATGGAGCGTAGTGTAAGGCAGCACTGCTGCAGCTTAGACTTGGGGTCGTTCCAGTCCTGGTTCATGATGAACTCCTGCAGGCGCGGGAACAGGCACGCGTTGCAGAACGCTTGGCAGTAGTCCAGGTTCTGAAACAAAGAAAGAATAGTAGTTATTTGTTATACAAGAGTGCAAAGTTGCTTTTTAACCGCGTGCTCAATTTTGATGACCGAGCAAGCGAAGGATTCAAAAATTAGAATCCTCAGCGTTAACGAGGGAATCAAAAGAGCACGATGTGAAAAATCTTTGCATTCGAGTGCAACACGTAACTTTTCATCCTACCTCAGCGGGGAAATGACTAAATGCAAAAAAAAAGTACACCAAAAAGGTTCCGAGTCTGAGTTTTTAACAAATTATAATGGTTGTATGATAAATTCGGCACCATGAAGGTAGAAGTAAATAGGATTAATGATGTTTTGAATTCACAAACTTAGTGCACACGATGTTCTAAATTCAATTTACCTACTTTATCTTCAGCGGATAAAAACAGCTTTTGCACTCCGATATCGAAGACAAAAATACTCTTTCTGAGATGGGGGGATGAAATAGTATATTTCATTACAAGTGCGGAAAGCTTGTCATTGCAAAGAGTTCCGACAAATGTCTACCCGAGCCGAGGCGCAGCCGAAGGTGTGGGTTGACAGTCGGAACAAGTTGCAATGACGGTTCCGAAAAAATTAAGCAATTTAATAAAGAACATTTTTTTAAAATGGCGCTAACCGTAAAAGAATATAAGCAGTTTTTTTTTTGTTTTCCACACCCATTCTGGGTAGGCAAATGAAACTATGTCCATACAGCCAAGTCTTCAGTAGATTGTTTTTATTGATATGAAATGAAAATGAAATTTAATGAGATGAAATGAAACCTAACCTAACTCATTGAATCAAATCATTAAATCTGATATTGAAACAAATTAGTAGCTTCTCTTTAGAAATATTTGCATGAATCATAAAAACTTCTATGATTTTTTTTAGTAAAAACTTTGTGGTTGTTTTTTTTTTAAGTTGTTGGGAAAGAGAACGCACGAGTTCGGAAAAGGTAAAGAAAACTGAAAAAGCTCGAGTATGTAATAGCCCACATCCCGAACGCTATACGTCCCTGCAATACGCCACTTTTTAAACAACTGTATTAAAAAATACATTTATACATTTCATTTGAAACAAGTGTCCATGAAGTAGAAAGAAGCAATTGAGCAGAGACGGTCCTTTGTACCGCTCGCGGCATTCAAATCTGTCGCAATCGCCGGATATGTATGTGGGAAACGGAACGCAGGAATGAGTGAATGGGAGAGAAAGGGATGGAAGATTTTTCTAGAATGTGATAGGAAGTGGACGGGAGAATGACAGACGACTGGATCCGGTGAGTTATTCACTTGTTTTTAGGCCGTAGGATTGGTGACAATGTAAATTGTAATTTTTAAAGTAGGTATTTTATATTTATTAAAAATACTGTTTTAATATTTAATAAATTATTGCCTCGTTGAACTTATCCCAAAGGTAGGTATGTGTTCACTTACCAGGTGAGCTACTGCCCCAACGAGAGGTGTTTCGTTTCTATCGGACTAATCGCAACTTGCGTAAATTCTCCTTTTATACGAGAAAAACTGTCGCCACTTTTAGAACATTTTTCGACACAATTATAAGTGCTCCTTGTGAATAAAAAGATCTCCCACACATTAAAAATTCCGCACACCTTCAATCTAACACTTAATCGTCACTCAACATTAGCACTAAACTAAAACACTGTATTTATATCATCGATCGTGTTCGGTTCGTCGCCAGCGTGTACGTTTTACATACGGTCAATGTGATCATATCAAAGCGTCAAGCTTATAACAATCTTACGAGATATGTACTTACTTTGTCAATATACAGCGCACCAAGGAAGGCTTCAAGCAGGTCGGCCTTATGTTTCTTGGTGGTCGGCTTCGCTTTAGGATTGTTGTATATCGCGTACGCCGACATATCGAGGTCGTCGCACACCATAGCTTGTGTTCGGTTGTTGACTAGAGATGAACGGAGTAGCTGTAAAGGAGATTAATAATAATAAAATTTCTTTGGTGGATAGACGACCGCTCGATTTTAATCTTACTGGAACTGAAGATCAACTAACAGGTTTAGTATTTTTTTTTTTTAGAAAGTGTAGCTTTTCATTAGGAAAGCTACACTTTCTAAAAAAAATTGAACAACTAACGAAACTTCTTTGTAAATTTCGAAAAGGCGACAAATCTTTTGAAAAAGCATTGTCACTTTTCGGTGAGGTTAGGTTAGCTTGAGCTTAAACGGGTCGCCAGAGCTTAACGAACCACGCAGGTCGGCTTTACCATAAGCTACACAGCGTATTTTCAGGAGCTTTGGCGATCTTACTCACTACAAGAACACAACACTACCGAAGAGTAACTTTATTTGGCTGTAGTATTCTGTAAGGCGGAGGTACTTCCCCAGTCGGACTGCTCCAGATTTGAACGAGATATCTCGCTGTGCCCTACCTGTCTTTATGTAACATACAGTATATTAAAAGACTTTAAAATGCCTATTTTTTCTGTATGGTTGGTAAGACAATGTTACTCACAGACAGATGTCCCTCGTGATGGTCGGGGAAGTGTCGGTACAGTCTGTCGGACACGACGAGCTGTAGCACGGTGTCGCCGAGGAACTCCAGACGCTGGTTGGAGCCCAGCGTCAGGTGCGTGAAGCCCACGGAGCGGTCGGTGAACGCGCGAGCTAACAGACGGATGTGTTTGAACTGGACACCTACAAAACATAACATAAACATCTTACAACCATCGTGTTTTAGGCCGTATACATAAAGAAAGCAGGCAGCTTACCAGCGCTTGTGAATTTTATAGAATCTCGGCGCACGCAGGCCTGCGCGGGTAATCTGCGCAGGTAATAGGCGCCGAGTTTCTATACAATTATAAGCTCCTTATGTATACGGCCTTAGACTACAAAGATATCGGTCTTTTCCCTTTGTCTATAATGCACTTTTTCTGGTTAACAATTTATTAAGACGGCACTTCACTTGGCGTATTTGATGAAATATTTGATTATTTTGCTAATACGAAATATACTTTATTGCAATAGAAATAGAGTATGTTTTGTATTAGTAATATTTGGTCAAATACGCCGAGGGAAGTACCAAGTTGCCAACATTCGCCAGAACAACAGTTTCCTGGCTTAGAGATTCGAGTAACAAACCTACTGTATCAAAAATGTTTTAACCAGAAATCTAAAATAATTAACCCATGAAAGTCGCAAATCAAAACAATGTTCTTTTACCGATTAATGTAAAATCTTAATCTCTTTGATGAACTTACCTATAGAGTATTCGAAATGAATCAGCCGTTGTAGAAACTCGAAGTCCTTGATATATTTCCTGTCGCCGAGCGGTTCTTGTTCTTGCAACGGATGAGCTCTGTCCTTTACCCATACTTCTAGCAAGTCCGGCTGGTTGTGCCATAAGGCTAAAGCGAACACGCGATCTGCGACCTACAGGAAAAACTTATTATAATTGTAGGAAACGGGAAACACATTGAATAAACAGCATTGAAATCGTTTGACGTTGATTTTTCGTAGTCCCAATAGTTTTTGTCTGACTTTAATAAAAGATGCACAGTATTTGTGGAAAAATCGGTATACAGTTAGATTATGTCTGGAGAAAACTACATCCACAATATGAGAGCTTGGACAAAACAAAAATTGCTTTAGCTGCAATTTACGCAGTATAGTTCTAAATTGCTCATGCAAGACAATACGAGTGTCCTCCCATAAACCTGTACTGTAATGCTGGATATGCTGGAACGTTACTTAGAACAGTCTAAGTAACGTTCCAGCATATCCAGCATTACAGTACAGGTTTTTGGGAGGGCTACAAACACAGCGAGAATTAACAGCAATTCTCGCTCTGTTTGTAGCCCTCACATTGAAACACAAACAACCTTTTGCAATTTAGATTAAGTGAATCTCCACTCACGTCTATCCCAGCGTCCAGGAACAGTGAGCCCATGAGCGCCTCGAAGCAGTTGGCCATAGCGTGCCGCATCACCACCTCGCGACATAGATCCGAGCCGTGTGCGTACAGCATATACTGCTCCAACTCTATGTTCTGTAACAAATTGTATTCGCTTTGTTTGCTTGTTTGTTTGGTTGAACGCGCTGAACTACCAGTCGGATTCGAAAAAATATCTTTGTATATGATAGCCAGATTCGTGAGGAACCTGCATTTTCGTAACCAAATGACTGATATATTATATCAGGCACTTGAAACTCAGAAACTCAGGTTACGAGGTTATTTGCTCCGAAGGAGTATAATTAATTATACAGGGTTACTGGTAATGACGGCAATTCGTTAAGATTTTCGAATTATGTACTCGAAAATGGTTGACATTTGCATAACAGATTACCTATTTGATTCCAAATAATCTCTCCTACATCCCCTTATATGGATTGCCGATAGATTACTAACCCTGTATATAAATGGCAAAACTTCCATTCTTCTTAAAACTCACCTTGGCCAGTTGCGCCAAATGCTGGTTCTGCACAATAGAAGCCCTATAGGTAGCGAGGCCGCCTTCTGCCAGTCCAGGGAACATGCGGAACAGGTGGATGGACGAGAGGAACTCCACCACAGCGTCGCCGAGGAACTCGAGACGTTCGTTGTGCTTTATATCCGATTCTGTCTCACTGTGCTTGCCGAAGCGGGACATTATGTTTATTAGGGTCACGATACCTGGGAAACGAATTAGAATATTAATCGATTTTCGATTATCACAATACCACTATTAATGGTACACACACTATAGACACAAAATATAAGTGTCTCAAATCGCAAATGCACGCAATGCTTTTAGTTTCATGTGCGATTTTCCGAATTTAAGTAGCGAATCTTTTTTTATTGTATTTTTTTTTTCATTTATTTGTTTTCGTATAGAAGCGAAACTGTGCGCATCTTACGCCCGAAAGTGTAAGTACAATAATAATAGCGTAATTTCAAACGCATTCGGAGCGGTACGAAGTGTAATTCCTCATTCAGTAAATATCTTTGCCGTCTATTGCCGGTTTTTAGGGTTCCGTACCAAAATGGTAAAAAAGGAACCCTTATGGTGCGAGACTTCGTCTGTCTGTCTGTCTGTCACACCTGCTTATTTCAGCAACTAGGTACTAATGCTATCGACTTGAAATTTGGAACAGTTATAAAGAATGCTTGTTCAACTTTATTACAAGTGAAAAAAGTCCAAAAATATTTTTATTTTCATTGCAAAAGGAGCCGGAGTGGGGGTCCAAAATTTCAAAGTGGGGTTACTAGGTCAAGTGACATATCATATGAAAGGGCTTGATCTGCACATTCCAAAATATATTTTTATTTTATGTCTCACAGTTTTCGACATACGATAAAAATGACCGAAAAATTACCATTTACCCTTATCACCGAAGTTTGCGGGGCGAAAAATCTGAAATAATTAGAGTTGATAGGAATTGACGATGGAGGAGGAAAAACGATGTTCCTAACTAGTACAGTTTTTTCAAAATCATCAAAATTCCTTCACAAACAAACTTAGTTATGCGGTCCGGATTTTTTCACTTTATACGTCCAAAAATGATTCGGAACCCTCGGTGCGCGAGTACGACTCGCACTTAGCCGGTTTTTTAAACTTTGAACGCTTTGAGGTGCCAAAAAACCGACAATGGATGGCAAAATCCAGATGTTATGCAAATCTTTGACACATAATGTAGTATAATAAACATTAAAAAAAAATCGGACAAATGCGAATACGACTCGCGCCCTAAGGGTTCCGAAATATGCAATAGATAGCGCCATCTATGCCGCTATTACATCATAGTAGATACCTATATCATATCTTGATCATACATAGCACTACTGCATACTAGTGGCGCCATCTATGAGCATATGGCTCCACTTATGGTCCAGTGACAGACGGACAACAAAGTGATCCTATAAGGGTTCTGTTTTTCCTTTTGAGGTACGAAACCCTAAAAATCACATAACTAACCTTTCTTCCTAGTATAATGTATTCTCCTATCTCCATACTCGGGTTGTCGTATACCACAGTTAGTGAGACTGTTCCTGGCGTGGTCGGGGTTCGTCCCAAAGTTCTCCCTGTACGAGGGGTGGGTGAGGGCAGTTTGTAACAGCGCCCGTTGTTTGAACACGTAGCCTATCTTCCTCTCTAGGCTGTCCAGGGATTTGTGGAAACGGAGATGTCTGACCAAAACTGGGATTAACATGGCGTGCTGAAAAATTTATAAAAGGATTAAAATGGGCTAAGAAGTTTTTTATTTTTTTGTACTAAAGTCTAACTTTACCGACAAGTTATCAGTCTGATACATTGAAAACGGCCGTTTAACCTGACTTTTAAGATAAACTGCAGTTTTTAATTTAACGGACTGTTATCTTGTCGGTAAGTTCACCGACAAGATAACAGTCCGCTAAATTAAAAACGGCAGTTTATCTTAAAAGTCAGGTTAAACGGGCGTTTTCAATTTTATCGGCCCTTAATCTGTGTTCACTATGTGAAAGCATGCTATTATTATGAAATGCGTCGAGACACTTGCACATTTCTTTGCAAAAGATCAAAGGTAATACGGGACAGAAAATTCTGGACATCACAACAGCAGAACTCACATTATTTTTATGTGAGTAATTTTGTTTTAATTTTGCCTGTGAGTAATTTTGTTTTTATATAGAAGGCATGGCATAGCTATATTTTTCAATTGAGAATGGCATATTCAAAAGGGTAGCCATCCATTTTCTATACAGTTCTAAAATGGGGTTGTAATGACTTTTTAACACCCAACTAACCTGTACTACGTCACACATGAGGCCAGTTGTATGAAACCCTTCAGACGATATAGCAACGGTGACATCTCTCTTCATCTTACTCTGAGTCCTCATCTCTTGCAACTTAGTCTCTTTAGCGGCCAACTTCTGACGCTCCTTGAACGACGGCTTCGCCATATTGGCGATTAAATGCCTGTACTTCACGTAGTAACGCCATGCCTTTTGATATCTGCAATATTCAACTATAATAACTCGCTTCCGCCCGCGGCTTCGCCCACGTTTTTGGGATAAAAAGTAGCCTATGTGTTATTCTGATGTATATATTATATACATCAGAATAACACATAGGTTACTAACGGATTTTGATGAAACTTTACAGTAATATAGTTTATAATATAAGCTATATTACTGTAAAGTTTCATCAAAATCCGTTCAGTGGTTTTTGCGTGAAAGAGTAACAAACATCCATACATCCATCTATACATCTATCCATACATCTTTACATCCTCACAAACTTTCACGTTTATAATATTAGTAGGATTTTTTGAAGTCTGGGTATAAATTGATATAATTGAGATATTATGATAGATAACATAATGTATGTATAATGTGGCCTCTACAACAGTGTCTTAGCTTCTTCGATAGTGAATTGACTGTTGATGTACTGGCAATGAGTCACTTTGCCACGAGTAATGTTCATGAATACGGGGGTGAATGTAGTAAAAAAACAAACAGCGAGTTTACTTACTCAGGGTTCCCAGCGTAACTGAGTTGTGGCGGGCGTATACCAAAGTGTACAATCTCGGGGAAGTATGACTTCACATCCGTAGAGCAACCGGGCTCGTCGTAGAACGAGGTAGGCGGGCTGCGGTCTATCTGGTCCACCCGGACCGAACACGGCTTCTTACCCGGGTATGTTACTATCATACCTACAATATAATTATAATATTAAATTAAGCCAAATATCTAGTGTTACCGAAATTGAACTTTTATATAAATGAAATAAGGTTGTAATTGTAACAGTAATTGAAATGAAAGTTACAGCTATCGACACAATGAAACGATTAGGTATGTCATTGACCTTTGCAGAGGACATCTTGTACTACGGAGGTCTGCTGAGGCGGAACGTTCTTGATATTGATGAACATTACTTATAAGTATAACTGTTATTTTCATATCATGTCTATCTATATTTAAAGGAAACCTTTTTTCAACTTTTACTTATTTTTTATTACTTTTGTACCTTTAATTCTGTCAACAAACTTCTGCCAGGTATAATGGTCCATTTTATGTACATCTTTCAATGTCTCTGGTGGTATTAGTAATCCACTTTCCTCTATTAAGTACTTCAGAACTTCACACATTGATAAAACCTATAAACAAAAATATGGCTATAGCTTCCTGTATGCACAGCGTAGAAAATAAAAAAAAACCGGACAAGTGCGAACGAGTATGCCTCGCGCCCTAAGGGTTCCGAAATATGATCATAGATGGCGCTACTGCATACTTCCAATGGCGCCATCTATGAGCAGATGGAGCAGATGGCTCCACTTATGGTCCGGTGACTGACGGCGGACAACAAAGTGATCCTATAAGGGTTCCGTTTTTCCTTTTGAGGTACGGAACCCTAAAAACATTGTTGATCTAATATGACGAAAAAAATAATAGTTGATTAAAAGAAAATTATTGTTATTATCTTAATAATAAGGGAGTGCCACCGCAGCCGGCGGCGGCTCCCAAAAATAACGCCGTTGGAAACCGGTGTAGCCTTGGAGTAGCAGTGATACCAGACGAAAATAATTGCAAACTACTGTAGCAGCAGATTAATGTTGCCGTGTTTTAAATTGAATTATCTACCTTAGACTGACTTTTAAATTACAGTGTCAATGTAAAACAAAATACAACTTTTTTGGACTTACAAGGGGGAGGGAGGTGGTCGACGGAGCCCCGCTACGCGGGGCTCCTATTTCTGTCTGCAAGGTTACAAGTAACCTAACACGAACGAACCTAAATTGTCCGTGTCGGGGTGTCTAAGTTCCCGAGCTCGCTTCGCTCGCTCTTGGACCCTAGTTGGGTATGTTACTCAAATGAAACATGAAATGTTTTTTTAATTATGCCAAATTGCCAACCCCATTTCCCGCTATTTTTCCAATGTCAGCGCCGGCTGCCAATTTAGCAACCGGCGGCGGCTGCAAATTCGCGGTCGCGGAGTCACTTCCAAATAATAAACATAGAAAATGCAAGCGTTAAAAAGGAATTTAAAGAGCCTATACTATATTCAACTGGCTTTGAGACAAAACGTAAACAATCGAAGACTTACCTCCTGGTGCTACAAGCTACGGTGCCTCATGTGATTTCTCACAAGAGGCACCGTAATTTGTTGATAATTTGGTTCATCTTAACTTGTTAGTATAATAAAATAACAACCTAAGCAGCCATTATACAGGGTACTATTTTTGGCAATAAAAAGTACGTTATTTGTTACAATCTGGTGGTTAGTTAAACATAAGCACTTTAATTTAATAGAAATATAAAGATATACCTCACACCCTCCTTCTGGTAGGTATCGTACGAATCTCGGCATGAAGTGGAACAGTGAACATGTTGAATCAGTGCCTTTGCCCAAGTCTAAATCGACTAACTCCAGTAGTTCGTAAAATAGAAACTCCTCTGAAAAATTAAATAGAGGAATAAAAACTATGAATGCATACAGCAGACGGCGGTACAAGCGAACGATTTTGACTTCAAATAGTATCATTTGATTGCATGAGCCACTATTTTGGCTAATGGCTAATGGGCCTAATCTTCGAGTTTGATATAGATTAGGAATAGGGAATTTTATTATTTCTGCCATTTACCAGATCTTTACAGTAACATAAATATAGGCAGGAAATATCACGGTAGTGAAACACCAAAATAATGTACAATACGCGCAATTTAAGTTGACCGGATTGAAGTTCGTACGAAACGCGTCGCAGCTTCGCTTTGCGTGTGTTTCGTCATATGCAAAGACTGTACCTACACATCTGAATGATCAACACATCACATTTGATTTCAGAGACTGATCAACTTAGATTGCACTTTTATAATAAACTAGCTGTGTCCCGCGGTTTCTCTCCCGATGCTCGGCTCCTAAAGGTCGTAGCGTGATTTTAAATAGCCTATACTATTCCTCATGAATCTGGCTATCATATGCAAAAAGAATTCTTTGAATCCGACTGGTAGTTCCAGAGATTTGCGCGTTCTAACAAACAAACTGTTCAGCTTTATAATATTAGTAAGTATGGATTTTCACGATCCAAGGTCTAAATCAAGCATAATTAAAATAAAGTCGCACCAAACAGATCCAGTTCCTTAATAGTAAAGTTCTGCGGCGGGGGCTCTTCAACATACAGGATGGTGTACTCGATGTTAAACCGTATGACCTTACAAGTCGGCAGCTTCGCCAGCTTGTAGTGAGAGAACATTGAAAAACCCGAGAACAGGAACTCGTGTTCATCGTGAGCTATTATAGTTGGAGATTTTATTAAGAAGTTTGTCGGTGGCGACACTGTTATCCTGAAAAGATAAGAGATGTGCATTACAGAGGGGTGATTCTCGCGGGTTCGATATTTATATTGCAACAACTGTCAAAATCCCCACCATTTTGACAGTTGTTGCAAAATATATCGAAGGTGATATTCATATCGAACCCGCGAGAATCACCCCCGATCTTTTTTAATGCGACAAGTTGGCAAAAAGGTCGGAAACGGCCAACCTGATGGAAAGTTATTGTCACATATTAGCACCAGCACATCAAGGGGGCAGCCAATCAATGTGTTGCCAACCTTAACAAAATGGAAATTACTCATTTAGTAGTCATTGGACCAGCATCCATACTTTTAGAATAAAATAGGTATTGTGGTTACAAAACGAGCCCCTTTACAAATACCTACTACTACTACACAGTTACTACTACTATTTATATTTATTAATTTTATTCTACACTGCACCAAATATCTTTGGTGTGGAGACATGTAATTAGCCGATGGCCATTTTTGTTAAAACAAAACTCAATCAATAAATGACAATCAATGTACATACTGGATTAAAAAACAGAATGAATCTGATTGTTACTTCCCAAGCTGCCGCTATCACAGCTCGGGATCACTGCTTATTGGACTAACTAAAGTATTGTATTAATAACTACTCACCTATAATGATACAGTTTGTCAATATTACTCTGTGTCGGTATACACTTGGGGAAGGCCTCTTCGCTCGCGTACACGCCGTGACGCATGCCTTGACGTCGTGCACGCGCGCTGCATCGACAGAGCGGACCGCCATTCATTTCGCCACTGTTGTTAAACCTTTAGGATAAAACATTTAGAATTATAGTAAGAGGATTTTATCTGGGGGCACGGTAGTTCACCCGCCAAGTCGAACAAAACAAAGACACACCCGTACAATCCTTTTCTCTAAGCCATTCAGGGCATTTTTGACCCGCCTGTAACATCGTTGTGGATAAATTGATTTTTCACTTCCAATAAACCAATATTGCCCACGTTAAAATAAGTCGAATATTTAACTGCGTGCCTCTGACTGCTTTGATGCTCTCGCGGGCTATGGTTAAGTATTTATTTGCCAGTGAAAACCGCGCTGCGCTTCCTAAGGTCTACGCCGCCCTTAATGCGCAAATGGATTATTATATTACTAGTTTCCGCCCGCAGCGTCGCCCGCGTTTTTGGGATAAAAAGTAGCCTATGTATTATTCTGATGTTTAAGCTATATTACTGTAAAAACAAAATCCGTTCAGTAGTTTTTGCGTGAAAGAGTAACAAACATCCATACATACATCCACCCATCCGCACAAACTTTCGCATTTATAATATTAGTAGGATCTATTACATACCACATCTCAGGGTGAAGTCTTCTAGGATGGCTTTGCTTTCTCTGTAACTCCAGCATGATCCGGTCAGTGTAACCTTGGAGACCATCTTCATCCAAGCACTCATCTTCACTCTCTGAAGATGAACTTCCTTCTTCAGCTATAAGATTCGTTGTATTTTTAAAGCTACAATAATACCCCGAACACAAGTTTTAGCTTGAGGAGAAAAATGTTTTAACTGAATGAACAACAAACCCTGCGCGATGTCGTCTACTGTCGCTGGACTTTGGCCAAAGAACAATATTTAGTTTTAGTTGGAAAAAAATAAACGCTTGGTTTATCAATAGATAAATAAAATACAAAATACCTGTTAGACATCTTTGTTTACACATGTGCGATACTTTGGAGGGCTTCAAAGGAGGTAGTTCGTCCACTTCAGGTCTGGCCTTGCGCCCCCTCTCGATGAGATGCCTGAAGAATCTCTCACAGATCTTCTCCAGCTTGCTAGTTTGTTGGACCCCTTCATCTACTTGCCGGTAGTATAATTCGGCTGGAGAGCTTCTGTACCACATTTTTGATGTCTGAAATTTTTTCATAAGAAGATTTAATGATGTTTTTCCACTATTAAGGTGTTATGAAGTCTCTTATGTATGATAGATAGCACATTAAACATTTTAAGATTCTACCCAAGATTTATAGGCTGATAATGCCCATTTCAGTATTATGTTGTTTATTCATAAAAGTAAAATCCAATTTGCAATAGACAGCATTTGCAGTCATGTGCACATTATAATATATTTTTTTTATTTTGTTATAGCTCATTCTTAGAAAAGGTTTAGGTAATACATTATATTTAAGGGAGCGCCTCCGCAGCCGGCGGCGGCTCCCAAAAACAACGCCGTTAGAAACCGGCGTAGCCTTGGAGTAGCAGTGATACAAGACGAAAATAATTGCAAACTACCGTAGCAGCAGATTAATGTTGCCGTGTTTTAAGTTGAATCTACCTTAGACTGACTTTTAAATAACAGTGTCAATGTAAAACAAAATAAAACTTTTTTGGACTTACAAGGGGGAGGGAGGTGGTCGACGGAGCCCCGCTACGCGGGGCTCCTATTTTTGTCTGCAAGGTTAAAAGTAACCTAACTTGTCCGTGTCGGGGTGTCCAAGTTCCCGAGCTCGCTTCGCTCGCTCTTGGACCCTAGTTAGGTATGTTACTCAAATGAAACATGAAATGTTTTTTTAATTATGCCAAATTGCCAACCCCATTTCCCGCTATTTTTCCAATGTCAGCGCCGGCTGCCAATTTAGCAACCGGCGGCGGCTGCAAATTCAGGTCACGGCGGCGGTCGCGGAGTCACTTCCTATATTTAAATATTTCTTCTTGGAAAGGGTTGAAAGGTAGGACATACAATAATGTAAATGAATAATTCAAGATTGTATACTATATTATATTCAACTAGCTTTGAGACAAATGTAAACAATGGTTCACCCTGCTAAATTCAAAATCATGAGATAATTTTTTGATGTTTTGTTTCATCTTAACTTTAGTTTATTAACAACCTAAGCAGCATTTTACTGATGAGTTAAGATGAATCACGAACATCAACAATTTACAGTGCAAGGTGTGATTTTGGATATTTTGGTCAAGTTAGACCTTGTTTATGTTTTGTCTCAAGGGAAACTGAATAGGATAGTCATATCACATAAGCTGTCTTGTTTTATTATATCATTGTCATGTAAGGATTATAGGATGTGGTTTTCTGTAGTTTCTGCCTATCCCTACGGGGAGATGTGAGTTTATGTATGTCTATGCATAGCATTTTGGCCCGGTTCTTGGTTCCAATAGTAAATAAAAATTACCTCTTCTCCATCAGAATTATGTTGCTTTGACCACTGTTCTATTTTTTCTATTAAGTCCTCAGAAGTTTTGCAATAGTTTTTCCTGAAGATACAAAAAACATAATAAATATTACATATTATTTTCTGATGTTACAAACTACATGAATTATTTGTAAATTAATTCCTTATTAAGTAATTTGCACCTTATGCCCCTAAAGAAATAGTATAAATGTTGACAATAAAGCCAAGGGGTAAAGCCTAAATAAGGATATCACAGCTTAAAAGCCAGCTACTTTTTTGAATGAGTTTTGTCACACGCAAATATCAATTCCTTATTGATTTTTTTATTTATAGTAAAACTTGAATAATCTTCAAACCTGTACTCTTCCAATATTTTCTCACGGTCAGACAAAGGCTTGGAGGCAGATTCATGTCTTGATACATGTGATGTCTCTCGTGTCCGGCTGCGAAGACGAGACTCCCGGGTGGGCGATCTCTGGCTTCGCCTACTGGGTGACCTTAGTCTTCTTGCATCGCGAGGATCGTGAGCTCGGCTGTGACTCCTATAGTCCCTGCTGCGAGATGGGCTATGACGTCTTTCATATTCACATCTTTTTCGCTCATACTCTCGTCTTTCATCAAATCTTTGCCTGTAAGATTTTTCCCTGTCCCGCTGACTCAAATGTGATGGACTGCGACTGCGGCGACTTTGACGACTTGGACTACGACTGTATCTGCGTTCACGGTATCTCAATTCTCGTTCCCTTTCCCGATCTCTATCATAAGTTTTGTCACTAGGAGAATAACTCATTTTTGATGTAGATCTACGATGTCTGTCAACTGAATCTCTGCCCACTCTAACATCCCTTTCACTGTGAGATCCTGATGATTTGGATTTTCCAGAACTAAAACTTATTGAGAGAGGGTTTGGCCAGTCTTTAGAGCAACTTGAAGTTTGTCTCATCTGATCATTACTGTAGTTCATGCTAGGATAGTTTTGTGGTGCTGTATAGAAGGGCGGCGGCGTTGCGTGTATGTCCACAGGCATCATGGGATAGGGTCCAGCAGGTGGGGGTAGGTTCATTGGAGGAAATGCTGTCATGGTGCCGTAGGGCAGCGGTGGTGGCTGGTCGATCGATGGCAGCGGCGGCGGCATGAACGGTGGTGGATGGCTAAACAGCTGTGGAGGCGGCATCCTCGCGGGCAATGAAACCGGCGGCGGCATTGGAACCGGCGGTGGCATGTCCAACCGCGGAGGAGGAACACTGTAGTTCATAGGTGGCATCGACATTTTCTTGCCGAAATAAATTTATTCTGAGTCAAACACGCACTTCATGTATTTTTATCCATTTACTTAAATTTTACGTCGCCTTCATAATTATTTTGCGATATTTTGGCTACAAATAAAATCAGGAAAGTAGGAAAGCTGATCTGTCTGATGCACATACAATTTTGAGTAAGAGTGGAAACGACAACGTGATAAAAGCTCAAAATCTCTCGTCAGAGAGTATTATATTCCTTGCTCAAAATATAAAATCTCTGAATTTAATTTTTTACACTAAAGTGACGTATCCATGCCAATTCCATTGGATGCTAGGTACCTACCTAATAAATCTGACAACTGACAACCGAAGTGGCATTGGACAGACGACAGCTGACAGTTGTTGGTTGGTTCGATTCGAATCGAACCAAAGACAACTGTCAGCTGTCAGCACAAAGGCCCATTAACGATACATTGGGCCTTTGGGCCTTTGTGCACTACACGTATACAGCACGTTTATTCACGGTCTTCACGGACCGTTTTTTCGGTCCGTGAATCCGTGAATAAACGTGTTGTAAACGTATAGTGCACAAAGTTCCATTCTTTTCTTTCAAACTTGAGCATTTTTCGCATGGAGGAAATCGTAGACAGAGTTTAGTTCCCCATCTATTGAGGAAATGATTTTTCAGGATTTTTCGCTTTCACCAAAGAGTAGATTAAGTAAAAAATCATAACCCTTTCTTTTAGCTTTGCCGTAGTCGGGTAAAAAGGCTTTCACTTTTGTGGATCTCAGTGGTAATGGACTATACGGGTTGTCCCACGGCTATACCACATGGAGGGAAAGTACTTTACCTATATTTGAGATAGGAAGTTTTGCTACACTTTATTTTTTTAAAAGTATTAAGCCTAATGCATTCAAAGATTTTTAAAAAGTTGCTTGCTTCATCTGTACCCCTATCATGAGTTTTTTTGACGTGTAGTATCGTTAACGTAAGCATATTTTGAATTGAAAATACACGTTTGTTACACAATATTTACATAAATTAAATACATAATTAATTTCTCTGTATTTTTTAAAATGTGCAAATTGTATAAAATTTCATCAAAATGTTCCAGAACTGCTGTATTTTAAATTCAAAATATGCTTACGTTAACGAAACTATACGTCAAAAAAACTCATGATAGGGGTACTGGGAAATGAACCGACCAAATGTGAAAAAATTAACACCTGTATTTTTATGATGCCGATTGAGTAAAATACTAAAGGCGCGTCTCCTGCGACGTGTTTTAATTGTAATAAAATATTGAATCATTGAACTAAATTGAATGCATCTTTGCTGTGAAGTTGGCGAATTTGAAAAAAATTAAAAAAATGGGTACGGTGTTCTTTAATTTAGGAATTAGGATACCATGTAACATGATTGTTACTTAGAAGGAATTGATGCTTACAATTAAACTTTTTGATCGGCTTATATAAAATTCTTAAGCCGCGTCTCCTGCGCCCTGTTTTCGTGTTCGATGAACATCGAACAGTAAACGAGAAAGGGGCGTGGTCTACGTGTTTTGAGTGTTTTTATTCGTCAAAACACGTAGACCACGCCCCTTTCTCGTTCACTGTTCGATGTTCGTCGAACACGAAAACAGGGCGCAGGAGACGCGGCTTTATAAGTACATGTTTGTCCCTGAACTCCTAAACGGCAGGATCGATTTTGATGAAATTTTTGTGCGCATTTGAGTGGGTCCCTGAATTGGTTTTGATTCACAATTGGACCCGGTGGCGCTGCGATCGGGTTCTAGGAAATTTTGCTGAACCCGCTACTACTAACAGGCAAACCAATTTTCGGGCTATACTCTGGGTTCGGGCAAGACGTCTAGAGTCAGCTAGTATTTTAAAAAAGAGACATAAAAACTAGTGATGCAACGGAAGTGTCTTAGCGGAAACAGAAACGGAAACAGATGTTGAAATTATTTTTTAGCGGAAACAGAAATGTGAAAAAAAATATTTAAATCGTCAATTTGATGAAAAAAAAAATTGTCAATATCCACGAAATAGTTCCAACTATTTCGTTGAAATTGTCAATTTTTTTTTTACCCTATTATGGACTTGTTTTAGGTTTCATTATTGCACAAAATTTACAAACACGACCCAAAAGTACTAAACAAACAACAACAGAAATATTACGCGCGTAACCTACTACCTATTTTTTATTGTTTTTTACTTTATTTTCTTTGATTAGGTATATTGGTGTGTGTTAGGTGTTACGTTACATCATTATTTTACTTTTAAATATTTATAGTTTATATATATTTTTTGTTGTTTTAAGTTATTTTTTTTTTCGTAAATTTATTTATATATTTTTTTAAATAAAAGTAACTGAAAGACAGAATCGTGTTGCTGCGGAGTTTGTTGAGACGTTTCTTCTTCGCAGCTAAAACACTAGGAAGCGTTGAAGGGTGGGCGTTTTTGGGGGCTGTCTAATGTATATTGACGTTCAAAAAGTGCTAATTGGCTTTAGCCCACTTTGAATAAATGACTTTTGAATTTGAATTTACTATTTATCTTACTTCAATGTAGTTAGCAAATCAAAATTAATTTTACAGCACCCTAATTGCGTAACTCAATTGCTATCACCATGGCATTGTTTTTGACATTCATTACCATATGATTATTAATCCGTGCTCCCGTAACTAGCTCAACGCCGCAATGAATGTTGTTGAACTGTCAAAATGAAAGCCATGGTGAAAGAAATTGAGTTACGCAATTAGGCTGCAGCTTGCGAAAATTTTATTAAATCCAAATTACGATTTGCTGCACTATTACATACTGCAGATGTATTTTTTATGTCATATGCCATCAGTTTTAAGGCTGCCGAATATCACGTTAAATACTATAAACACTGAAAGCAGCTCAGTTCACTTTGTTTGCTGACAAAATACGCCTCTTTAATAAGCTGACCGTTTAAATTATGGTCAATAAAAAGTATGTTTGTATACAAACGCGTTGCATTGTGACAAGTGCCGAAATTCCGCGCCAGGCGTGCTGGCTGGAACAACCAGCCCGCGCGCGTCTCGTCCGCTACACGCGCGCCCCCACCCAACTGTCAACCTTAAACTTCCGTTAAAAAAATTGCGGAAACGGAAACGGAAACGGATGTCAAAAAGCATGCGGAACTTATGCAGTTGCGGAAACGGAAACAGAGGTCTGTTGCATCACTAATAAAGATTCTCCCTCTCACAGACAGAGGAGGCGTGTCCCAGTAGTGGGAACTTTATGGGCTGTTTAGGCTATGCTATGCAAAATAGATTTAGGTATTATTTTTGTCGTGTAAACCTACTCTAGCAGCCCAGCCGGGCTAACATGCGCGCCACGACAAATTTTATCGACTGTTTTGTCTCGCTCTTACTCGTGCGAATATGAGACAAATGCACGATAAAAGCGTCGACAAAATTTTGTCGCGGCGCGCATGTTAGGCGCTCAGGTATGAGTTGCACTAGGCCACTAGTTGCAGTTGGGAATTTGGAATACTGGCTTACAATAAAAAATCGGGAAAAAACTAAAACGTGTATTGCAGTCCCAGCAACTTTATTTAACAGAAATACTTCATGAACTCAAAGAATTCTCGAAACTCAAATTATGACAAATATCCCTTATCTTGGCACTCCCAAGGCATTCTCCATCTTTATAGAGGACTCCAAATTGGCCTTCTGTGAGTGCCCGTAATTTATTTTCTAATATAATAGTAAGACCTGCAGCATTGTTGACAACCCTACAAGCTGTGAGAGGTTTTGTGTGTTGAAATCTGAAGTAGCAATTCAAAACCTTATTGTCGACTAGTTCTAAGGGTGCACTATGTATCCAATGAGGAGGGCCTGTTATACAGATGTTATTCCACAGTGCTGGATGTTTGGTGCCAGACACCTGAAAATAAAAAGATGTTTTTTTTTATATGTCATTCAATGTCCATCTAAGTGTTGATGTTGGGTTTTCCTTATAGTTTAAAGCTTTCGTTTTTAAATTGGGCATAATTAACTTCACATACCACATAAATATTGTTTGACTGCAAATCTTTTTTGAATATGAAGTATGCATTTTTGTAGCTAGGCACGCAGCATCTTTGGCCTACTGTCCATTTGTGTAGTCCTCCATGTTCACCCACTACTTGTCCTGTATCTATGTCTATGAATAGTCCTTTTTTTGTTTGAATGTACTGTAAAATTAAACAAAATTTTATAATAAAATTATAAAAGCAGACATTCAGATACAAAAATTAAAAGCAAGTCATTGAACTAGAACACTTTTTGTCTATGTCTATTTAGAGCAGACAATACACTACACTATTCTTCACACTACAGTTACTCTTTGCAGGACATAAATCACATTTTTTTTCCTGCACTGACTTTAGTTGACATTCATACTTTTATTCAAACCACTTACTTCTTCAATGAAATTCTGGAATTTATTTTTGCCAATAAAGCATATTCCAGTGCTGTCCTTTTTGTTGGCTACATTCAACAGGCCTTCGGTTTTAGCTATCTCTCTAACTTCCTTCTTGAGTAACCCTGCTATGGGAAACATGCATTTCCTAAGAGAGAATTGCTTTACTTGTGACAAGAAAAATGTTTGATCTTTGTGCTTATCTGTAGGCTGTAGCAATCTAACTCCTGAAAACATGGGTTATTATTTTATTATCAGTTTCGTTCACTTACACTAGGAAAAAAAACATACACAAGTAAAAAGATGTGTACTATTACTACTATTTAAAGAGAATACTTAAAGTAAGTTATACCTTCATTCTCATTATATCTTTCCAAATACGGGCCAAATGATGTATTTGCATAGTGACCAGTAGCTATAGCATCAATTCCTAAATTGGTCCTGCAATGTTGGAAAAAGCTATCAAATTTAATATATCTATTGCACAATATGTCTGGGTTTGGAGTTAGACCCGTCTCATACTCTTTAAGTATTACAGTGAATACATCATTCCAATATTCTTTAATAAAGTAAACTCTACGCAAAGGAATATTGAGCTTACGACACACATATGTTGCATCTTCAAAATCTCTTTCATCTGAGCAAAATCCGGCTTCATAGTTGCTATCCCAGTTTCTCATAAACACACCTTCTACTTGGTATCCTGTAAGTATTATCTTATCAGTATTAGGATGATAACTTTGATGTTATTTATGGACTAAGCACAAAATTATATTGTGTTTACCAGCTCGTTTGAGAAGAAGTGCAGCCACGGCACTATCAACACCTCCTGAGATACCCAATGCAACTTTTTTAAACATAGATAAATATTTATATTACTCATCTAAAAATTATTTTGAGAGTATTGTATTTTTTTTCGTAGACCGTAATGATAATGCCCGAAATTCGAAATGACAATGAAAATGAATAATGAATCAAATGAATGACAGATTCAAGATTGGACAGATTGACAGATTGACACAGGACCATTGACATCACAGAGAGTATTATTACAGTTTAAAGAAACATACAGTAGGACGACGCGTTTGATCTTGCGGTAAATGCCGACAACGTCTAGACAGTTTCACGACAGCGTCTAGAGGCTAGGGTTGTCACAAGTATTTATTAAATTATTTATTTATTTCACATCAACATCGTCATCAAATACTATGGCACCAACCATGAAGTCGCAAAAAAAAATCAGCTGTTCCATACATTTTGTTGATTTGTGAACATAAATGTATGGAACAGCAGATTTTTTTTTCTTTTGGTTTGTCCCATAGTAAAAGTTGTTCATAATGATGAGTACAATATCAATATCATAGTTTTATATTCCTTAAAATATTTCCACTGTCTAACCTACCACCCTGTATATTATACCTAATGTTATATTTTAGTGAAATTCACTACTCCCTTCCACCCCACCATCATCATCATCATCATCATCATCATCACCATCATCATTACAATCATCACCATCACCATCACCATCACCATCACTATCACCATCATCCATCACCATCCATCATCATCCATAATCATCCATAATCATCCAGCATCATCATCATCCATATCATCATTTATGCGAGATGATGACTTGCTATCTGTCACAATAGCACACGTTGCCATGGTATGCACCATTTTAATTAGGCCCAAATTAAATAATAACAAAACCAAACACCCGTTAGCCCTGGAACTAGTGTCCCGAACTGCTAACATCAAAATGTTAGCAGTTCGGGACAGCCCTTCCCGCGTCTCGTCCCTCACGCCCCGCACGATTGATCTGTCTAGACGGCTTCGTCGGACGACTGTATGGATTTATAGACTGTGGTATTATGTTCCTTGATTGACATAATCACAGTGTTGCCAAGCTAGATATTCATTTTACCCCAATGCCTGATCAATTTTACTTTAAAATCATAACAATTTATACAAAAATACCCTAAGGTTTTGATTTTACATATATAACAAAACAAGTTCTTTCTTAACAAATGGTTGTATTTCACAATATAAATATGCTGAATTTGTTTGTTTGACTAAAATTTAATTCAAATACTTAGGCACCTACATGTTTGTATTGCTTACCAAAAAGCCCATAAACGTTAGTAGTAATAATAGCAATACAAAATCTAACCTTAAAATTTTACCCTCAAGTATTATCCTAAAAAAATCTGAACCTTAAAAATTACCCTGCGACATCATTTTTACTCTAAATCTGGGGTAAAATACCCTAAGTTGGCAACACTGCATAATCATAGAGTATATAGTAATAGACATAATGACACAAGGGCTGTTAAGGGACCCATTCACGGTCCGCAGTCAGTCCACTTTGCAGGTCAGCACAGTCCGCTTTGCAGGCCTGCTGCAGGATGCAAGGTGAATCCTGGGTGTTGACGGACGCCATGCAGGCTGCAACAACAATCACAATCGCAGGTGTGCGTAGGGCATGCAATTATCCGCTCATTTTAGTATTCGGATAATTTGGATACTTGAATAACGTTATCCGGATAAATCCGGATAATACGAATAATTTGGATAGGAATGAAAAAAATAAAATTTGATCAACAGTTGCTTTTTCTGTTTTATGAATTTTTCGTCAGTTCAAAAATGAACAGTCAGAAACATCACACATAATCAGTCACAGCGCATGTTATATAAAATATTTATTTGAACCATAATTATGGTTTCAATCTTCAGTAGGTATTATTAGCAAATAACAAAGGATTCATTTTATAGTAATAACTTCTGAACATTACACATTAACACAATAGTCACGTTAACACAATATTTAATGCAAAAATTTAAAGTAGATACGTACCACGTCTCTTTCAAAATCCAGCACATATACTACATCAGCAAACTGTAAAGCCGCGTTGACACGGTCCGAGTATGCTCGGACCGAGTGGACTCGTAGGAGTAAGCTTCATCCGAGTGTACTAGGATAGCTGTTGACATTATCATAGTTGACTCGGATCATTTTCTTCATTATTACAGTTATTTTTCACAGTTAACATCGAAAAATGACGGATTTTGTGCGAAATAGTATCGGATTTTTTGCAGACTTGTTAATCGAAGAGCTAAGATGGCAATAGGATAAGGCATTTGGCTTTAATTTTGTATTTCTATAACCCAACGTTCCAGAGAACCTGTTCTGCTTCGTAGAGTTCTACAAATCTAGTTGTGTAACGCTCTGACCACTTTTTTTTCGCACGAGGCGCTTGTTTCTTGTTATTATACGCCATTTTGTTTCCCTACTCGGTCCGAGTTAAGCCGCGTTGACACGTTCCGAGTATGCTCGGACCGAGTGGACTCGTACGAGTCAGCTTCATCCGAGTGGATAGCTGTTGACATTATCATAGTTGACTCGGATCATTTTCTTCATTATTACATTATTTTATTACAGTTATTTTTCACAGTTAACATCTAAAAATGACGTATTTTGTGCGAAATAGTATCGGAATTTTCGCAGACTTGTTAATCAAAGAGCTGAGATGGGAATAGGATGAGGCATCTGGCTTTAATTTTGTATTTCTATAACCCAACGTTCCAGAGAACCTGTTCTGCTTCGTAGAGTTCTACAAATCTAGTTGTGTAACGCTCTGACCACTTTTTTTTCGCACGAGACGCTTGTTTGTTGATAATATATCGTCCGAGTGCGCTCGGATTATGGGTTGCCAAAATACGAGTTACGTCCGAGTAGGGATCCGAGTCCACTCGGTCCGAGCATACTCGGACCGTGTCAACGCGGCTTTAGCTCGGAGAAGTAGAGCGCGATCCGAGTCTACTTAGATCGGACGCCGTTGTCCAAGTGCGCTCGGATTATGGGTTGCCACACCACAATACGAGTTACGTCCGAGTAGGGATCCGAGTCCACTCGGTCCGAGCATACTCGGACCGTGTCAACGCGGCATAAGACCACAAGTCCACACACAACGAGCAACGACGCAACATAAACGAACACGTCAGTAAAAGTTTCACTTAGAAGAGCCGCGCGCAACTAAATGGCGGACAAAGCGTCTACAACATGGCGGTGGTATTCAGTTCAATGTTGCCAATTACCAAAAATACTCCAATAATAGGTTTCTTGCCAACATTGAAAATATGCTACAGATTGTGGTCATCCTATCAGTTCATAGCGTAAATAAACTTATTTCACTTGATTTTCAACAAAAATATGTATATTTTTTACAAATTACACGAAAATAAAATGCAATATTTTTTGTTATTGTAGCTGTGACAAGAACGGCCTGTTGCACTCTGGTGACGTCACACGCTAGTAAGCCAGTGTTGCCAACTTATTTTTAGGGTAAAGAATTCTTCAGGGTAAATTTGAGGGTAAAATTTTAGGGAGCGCCTCCGCAGCCGGCGCCGACTAGGCTCCCAAAAATAATGCCGTTAGGAACCGGAGTAGCCTTGGA
Organism: Thalpophila matura; assembly: GCA_948465475.1. Classification (NCBI taxonomy): domain Eukaryota; kingdom Metazoa; phylum Arthropoda; class Insecta; order Lepidoptera; family Noctuidae; genus Thalpophila; species Thalpophila matura. The sequence continues at coordinate 8,875,007 of OX419190.1, read as the reverse complement.
GTAGCAGTGATACCAGACGAAAATAATTGCAAACTACCGTAGCAGCAGATTAATGTTGCCGTGTTTTAAGTTGAATTAAATACCTTAGATTGACTTTTAAATTAGTGTCAATGTAAAACAAAATACAACTTTTTTGGACTTACAAGGGGGAGGGAGGTGGTCGACGGAGCCCCGGTACGCGGAGCGCCTATTTCTATCTGCAAGGCTAAAAGTAACCTAACACGAATGGGTTGACGGGGGCTTCGTTCGCTCGCTCACTGAAGCCCCCGTTAACCCCTTCGAACCTAACCTGTCCGTGTCGGGGTGTCCGAGTTCCCGAGCTCGCTTCGCTCGCTCTTGGACCCTAATTAGGTATGTTACTCAAATGAAACATGAAATGTTTCTTTAATTATGCCAAATTGCCAACTCCTTTTCCCGCTTTTTTTTCCAAAGTCAGCGCCCGCTGCCAATTTAGCAACCGGTGCCGGCTGAAAATTCAGGACACGGTGGCGGTCGCGGAGTCACTTCCAAAATTTTAAGGTTAGATTTCGTATTGTTGTTATGATTACTAAAGTTTATGGGCTTTTTGGTAAGCAATACATGTAGGTACCTAAGTATTTGAATTGAATTTGAGTTAAACAAATTCAGCATATTTTTATTGTGAAACATGACCATTGATTAAGAAAGAACTTGTTTTATTGTATATCTAAAACCAAAACTTTAGCCAGGTATTTTTGTATAAATAGTTATGATTTTAGAGTAAAATTAATCAGGCATTGGGGTAAAATGAAAATCTAGCTTGGCAACACTGGAGTAAGCATAAGCTAGGGATGCAAGAAGTGCCAAAATGTATCGATATATATCGTATCGATATAAAAAAAATATCAATATCGGTTTCGATATATCGAAAAAAAAATATCGATATATCGATATATCGGTGAAATTTTCTAAAAATATTAGTACTTTACGAAATTCTATTGTGTTTGCTTTTACAAGTTTATTTCAATAAATCTGTCAGTATTATTACTATTCATAAAAGTATGTAGTGTGTGTTTCACTAAGTATTCCTTTCGGCGCTGAATTTCATTAAGTTGCAACGTTTCTAACCGTAGATCATAGAAACTACATAGAAACAAGGGAGATGTGCCAAGGCGCTATTGAGCTTGATAGGTAGGTACTTACTTAAGTTTGGTCATTTTAAGCGTAGTACAAAAGTACACGCTGGCGACGAACCGAACACGATCGATGATATAAATACAGTGTTTTAGTTTAGTCTTTAGTGCTAGTGTTGAGTGACGATTAACAGTGTTAGATTGAGGGTGTGCGGAATTTTTAATGTGTGGGAGATCTTTTTATTAACAAGTAGCGTTTGTAATTGTGTTGAAAAATGTACTAAAAGTGGCGACAGTTGTTCCCGTACTAATTTGCTATGATGCCATATCTCCTTGTTTCTATGATCTGAATTTTTAACGATGTTAGAAGACAGTGTTCTTTCAGCACCTATTTTCATTCTCAACTTTTATGCGCCTGGCAGACTATGCTCCTTGCGCTGCTCATCGCTATGCTCCTCGCGCTGCCGTGCTTTGCCACGATGTTGCCCTCTCTGCCGGACGAGACGAGAGAGAGAGAGAGAGGACGAGGAGCATGACGTGTGGCATGACGAGTAATGTTGCCACACTATGTCTCTGCCTCCTTTCCTCGCTACTTCCCGTGCCAGTCGTCGAGTGTGTGGCAGGCGCATTATTGTCCCTGATATTACTTTATCACTTAAATCTAAAAACTGTGACATTTCAATCAATGGTGACTATGGTCTTGCTACTGAAAATATATCGTTTTTGATACGTTTTCGATACTTGATATTTTTTTTTCGATATATCGAAACCGATATTGATATTTTTTTAAAATATCGATACGATATATATCGATACTTTTTGGCACTTCCTGCATCCCTAGACAAAGCTCGTTTACTATTACTAGCGTGTTACGTCACTTCCGTCAGAAACAGCGTTTTTGGAGCGGTTTTGGAAATTTATACTTTATCACTGATTTTTATTGATAAATACAGTAGATCTCCCTGAAATATCAATGTAGTGTGCTTATAATATAATGAAGATTAATATGAACCATTTCCCAAAATGAGGCAAATACCGTATTGTGCAAAATATATATTAAATGTTCAAATACGTAAAAATAATAAACCAAAAATTATCCATTTTATTCGTATTATCCGAATAGTAATGCAATTGATATCCGGATATTTTATTTGGCGGATATCCGGATAATTCGGATATCCGGATATCCGGATAGTATCAATCGCAGTGGCGAACGGCAAGGTGGACTGCCGTGAATAGGCCCCTTTAAGTATCCATAGACGGTACATTAGCTTAGAGCTTAGAGCATATATGGAGTTACAAAACCCGCCAAACCCTTCACCCAAAAACACTGACCATCTAACCGATTTGGCCATTTAAAAACCAAGTCCTGCGCGACAGCTGTCACTTTGCATTTTATATTGTCATTTTAAAAATGGTTAATTGTGTAGTTTCGATTTGTAAAAGGCGATCTGCTGCTTCAAATCCGTAAAACCATGAAATTTCCTATCACATGGAAATGTAAGTATATTAATTATTGCACCAACACGGTTTTACACTATCATTCAACTTCGACGCAAATCGGAATCCGAATTGCTTCGAAGTTTGAATATACGACCAAACCAACCAACCAACCATTCGATATGCTTCCGTGTCGGAAATGACACTTTTCGGTTATCTACTTTCCGAACCGATAGACTCGTAAAACGCTAATTAGCGTTTAAATTAAAATGCCAAAAGCGTTTACGCAAGTGTAAAATGCTAAATAGCGTTTTACGAGTCCATCGGTTCGGAAAGCAGACAATCGAACTAGTGCCATTTCTGACACGGAAGCATATCGAATGGTTGTGAATAGATATGCTGTAGTGTATGTACCGTACCGGTAGTGTACCTGTACCTACTAAAGAATCCCTTTCCCTACTGTACAATCCTTGGAGGAAGAATATCTGGAGGTAGTATAACCGATGTACACGGATATACCACAGACGTATTCTGTGGGATATACTACCTCGGGTATACTGTGTGAAGGTTGTCATTTCTCGTTGACAGTGATATAGTGACGTCACTGTATCAAAACATTGCGGTGTGATTGGTGGCTTTGAAGCGTCAACTCTTCCTAGTCACGCACACTAATACAAATCGAGAACCGCACACAAACAAAAAACGGTCAGCGGCTTTATGTCCTTAGGCTCTGTCTATAGATTTTATGTCTATGGTAAAATCTGTAAGCCCGTATCAGTGTGTACCTGTGTACTGTGTGATTATCAAACCGTAGTGTGCTATACGTGTTCTTGTTCACCTCAGCCCCCGCAAAATGTGGTAGAAAATTATTCGGTGATTCGCCGCTTAGCTGCTCCATATGACCTATGAGGAGCTTTAAGCTCTAATTTTATGCTCTAATGCCTGTTTTCACAAACAGTAGGAGACACCTAAGTGTAATTAAGAATTTACCTAGCGCCAAAAAACATATCACCAACCATTAGGCGACAACCATGAATAGTCCATAGGTGTCGCCTAGTGGTTGGACGGTTGGTGATATGTTTTTTTGCGCCAGGGAACTCCTTTTCATATTTATACATTTCACTTAGGTGTCTCCTAGAATAGTGTTGGTAAAACGAGCATAAGATTCATTTAACATTCACACGCAGATTTATCGCGGACTTATCGCTAGCGACTAAAGACAAATCCGGCGGATGGGTATGCGTTTGAATGGTGGCCTTTACGATTTATGGCATTGAAAAGGTTGCCAGTCTTAAAATCTGCTTTTTATTTGTATAATCTGTGACATTCATTCAGTGATTTGACAAGATTGTTCATTGTTTGTTGAAGTTTGCTTTCATTGCATCGTAGGTTATTTTTGCGGTTTAAAAGAATTTTTGGTATCTATTTTCACCAAAATGTCGAACATTAATTTGCAATGTCTATTAGGGATACAGTGTAATGATTTCGTAATGATAGCAGCTGATCAAAGCAATAGCCACAGTATAATGGTGATGAAAGACGGTGAGTTAGCGGTTTTCGATGGAATAATGTTTTGTCTTGTTAGGTACCTGTAATGATGTATTTTTTTATTATTTCTAGATGAAGAGAAGATCCACAAGATATCTGACAAACTGATAATGGGTGTGATTGGCGATCAAGGTGACTCTACCCAGTTTGCTGAATACATTGCTAAGAATATCCAGTTGTACAAAATGCGTAACGGATATGAGCTAGGGCCCACTGCCGCTGCCAATTTCACGCGCAGGAATCTCGCCGAGTACCTGAGAAGCAGCGTATGTATAAGATGCCAAGTTATTACAACATATTATCCTGCAGATCATTTTAAAAGAAACTCCCCAAAACCTGTTGAGTTATGGCCCTTGTGCACCACATCCCGTTCCAGTAAAAAAACGGACGTTTGAAAAGAGAGAGAAGAAAAAAATAAAGCGAATCTTCTTCTCTCTCTTTTCAAACGTCCGTTTTTTTACTGGAACGGGATGTGGTGCACAAGGGCCCTATGGGTGACTTCATAGTCGCGATGACCGTCACTGCGGCTTTTAAGCCAACAATTGTACGTGTCTCACTATGAAACAATACCTTACCATCTGCGTGTAAGCATGACTGTGAAATCACCCATAAGACATTCTACAAAACTTCTATGTTACCCCAATTTCTTGAATTAAATTTTGATACCAATAAGCTTCCTTCTTTACTTACATGGCTTTGAAGGGACCTAAGTTAAACTCAAATCAAATATTTCAGACACCTTACTTTGTGAATGTGTTGATGGCTGGTTATGACAAAGAGAATGGACCAGAGCTATACTTCATGGACTACCTGGCATCGAGTGTGAAAGTACCTTTTGCCTGTCATGGTTTTGGTGGTTACCTCAGTTTGAGTATCATGGACCGCTACCACAAGAAAGGTAAATAAAAAGTAAGGGCCCTACCACAAAAAAGAGAAACACATGTTAAACACGAATGCTACCCAAAATAATACGCACTTGTTTTAGCACTAACTTGTCTAAAACAAGTGAGTATTATTATTGGTAGCATTCACATTCAACACGTGTTTATCTTTTTTGTGGTAAGGGTGTCTATGTTTAATAGATGTTTTACTGTTACTAAGTGAGAGAATAATATGAATATGAATACCTCATTCAGTTTCTTAATTCCGGAGAGGCATTCCAGTTGTCTGTTCTCACCCTTACTGTACCTAAGCAAAAAAAAATACAGTGTATTTGCCAATAATGCATTATTGGCAAATACACTGTATTTTTTTTTGCTTACTACAGTAAGGGTGAGAACAGACAACCGGAATGCCTCTCCGGCAAAGGCAAAGACATTTACATCATTGATTGTAAATGTCTTTTTTGAACTAAAATCTGAATAGAAGTAAAACAGATCATTTTTCTAATCTACAATATTACTTTTCAGATGCCACTGAGGAGGAAGCTTATGAGATACTGAAGATGTGTGTGAAGGAGGTTCATAGGAGACTGTTTGTTAGCCTACCTAACTTCCAAGTGACTGTTGTCAATAGGGATGGCATCAAAGCACTGCCTGTTATTAACCCAGAGCTGTTGAAGTAATTTTCATATTAAAGTAATATTTTAATCTCATTGTTTTCTTTATCATTCAGTATATCGGTCCGGATTTTTTCACTTTATACGTCCAAATACGACTCGCACTTGGCCGGTTTTTTGGACGTATAAAGTGAAAAAATCCGGACCGCATAACTAAGTTTGTTTGTGAAGGAATTTTGATGATTTTGAAAAAACTGTACTAGTTAGGAACATCGTTTTATTTTTGGTGCCATATTTGGATCAATTCCTATCAACTCTAATTATTTCAGATTTTTCGTCCCGCAAACTTCGGAGATAAGGGGGGGGGGAATGGTATATTTTTGGAAATTTTTCATCATAATTATGTCGAAAACTGTGAGACATAAAATAAAATATATTTTGAAATGTGCAGATCAAGCCCTTTCATATGATATCTAAGTCACTTGACCTAGTAACCACACTTTAAAATTTCGGACCCCGCTCCGGCCCCTTTTGCAATGAAAATAAAAATATTTTTGGATTTTTTTCATCTTCTATATTAATAAAATGCTTTGTCCTGACTGACTGACTGACTGATGGATCAACGCACAGCCTAAACCGCTGGTCGTAGGAACGCGAAATTTGGAGTACGTATTCCTTATTATGATGTAGGCATCCGATAAGAAAGGATTTTTGGAAATTCCACCCCCAAGAGGGTGAAAAGGGGTGGCAAAGTTTGTATGGGAAAACGGGTCTATTTGGTCTGATCAATTTTTACCTTTAAATTCTTAAAGGTAGGGTTCAAAATTCAATTGGTTAGAGCACTGAGCAAGGACTTAAGCTGAATGCCCATTTACCCGAGCCGAACGCGCGGAAAGAGCCGACCGAACCGAATTTTAGAATTCTTTGTATGAAATCCTATGAAACCTTGCCCACCTATCCGCACCGAATCGAAAGAACTTGGAAGGTCCTCAAAATTATAATGAAATGTCAGAGTTTTTAACTGTAAATACTCTTCAAAAAGTTACCTAAGGCCCTTGAACGACTTGCGTGACGTCATCGTAGGTAAGGAAAAACGGCACATTCGTTTTCATAGTATTAAAGGAACATGCGGTATCTAGCCTATCCTATATCTGTGTTAGATTCGATTCCCTCGGCGGGGATACGTGTGCAAGGCTTTAAGAATATTCGGTTCGGTTGGCTCCTTCAGCGCGTTCGGCTCGGATAAATGGGCGTTCAACTTTAGTAATAAAATATGTGAACTATTCCAAATTCAAATTATAAATATAAAATTTTAAAACAAAAAAGTTAAGTATATCCAATTCGAAATTCAACTTTGCTCTTGAATATTTGAACCAAAAAGTTTCATTACCTACCTTGATTTTCCTTAGAAAATTCCTAATAAATCTAAATTATAACAAGTAGGTAACTTTCTTTGAATTTTTGTTATAAGTAGATACCTACCATAAATGTACTAATACTAATCTATTAGATACGTCTTAATAAATGCGAAAGTTGGGATGGATGATTGTTACTCCGCCAGAACGGCTGAACGGATCTGGTTGAAATTTGGCACAGAGTTAGATAATAGTCTGTAATAGCACACAAGCTACTTTTTATTCCACAAAACGCGGGCAAAGCCGCGGGCGAAAGCTAGCTTGCAATACAGTTGAACAAGCATTCTTTATAACTGTACCAAATTTCAAGTCGATAGCATAAGTAGTTGCTGAAATAAGCAGGTGTGACAGACAGACAGGCAGACGAAGTCGCACCATAAGGGTTCCTTTTTTACCATTTTGGTACGAAACCCTAAAATTCATAACCCTCCTTTTGGCTTTGCTGTAGTCAGGTAAAATTAATATGATCAGATTAGTATTATTCTGTACATGGCGAAACAGTAAAGACGGCGTGCGCACGAGCACAGAACAATATTACTCTAGCGAGGCGCACGAGTATCGAAAAACCCCAATTGTATGAAATATGCAATGGCGGATTGGCGGCAGCAGTGCCGTAAATAGCCTTTTATGCGCCCCGGTGCGAGCTTCTATAACTGCGCCCTTCTTGGACCTAGTCATATTTGCGTTCTGTGCATGGGCACCACTAGCACCTCCCCAGTCGACACTGGTGGTCGACACGCCGATCGTTGAAGAACACTTCAACGATCGGCGTGAGGTAGATAATACGATAAAATGAAAACGCCCTAATTGTTTGAAAAGCCTGGAACTTTAATTATGTAAATTCAATTAAAACTATAAATTAAAAACTGACGACGTAAATACCGACGATGAGCTAAACAAATTTTTCATGCAAAATTATTCTGAAACAAAGTGTTTCTTTTCATCTCCCTGGATTTTCATCTCCTAAAGAATAGGACTTCACTTGCCCAGCTGAATGGATTTATTAATTTAGAGTAAAGAGAAAAACCAAATATCCTTACTATTGTATTTTTATTTAAATACTAAAACTTGCTTAGCCTAAATTTGTCCATAATTTATTTATCCACCAGCCTTGCTTCGGTCTGGACTAGAAGCCATACTTGTGTCCTGGTTATCCATTTGTGAATTATTCGGATTCTCGCTATCGCCCATGTTGTCACCTTCGTTGTCTGATTGTTCTGTAACAGATATTCAAAAATTATTAGGTACACCACAAGTCATCACTAGCTTCAGATTTCAAATCCTCTTGGCATCATTTCCATTTTCCCTAATGTCCAGATAATTCCCTCCGAGAATGCTTTTGAGCCATCAAAAATAATTAGTTAATTGAAAAGTAACTTCTAAGGCGCGTCTCCTGCGCCCTGTTTTCGTGTTCGACGAACATCGAACAGTGAACAGTGAACGATAAAGGGGCGTGGTCTACGTGTTTTGAGTGTTTTTACTCGTCAAAACACGTAGACCACGCCCCTTTATCGTTCACTATTCACTGTTCGATGTTCGTCGAACACGAAAACAGGGCGCAGGAAACGCGCCTTTAGCATCAGTGATAGGCGATTTTGCGACTGCATCGCGTTTTGGCAACATTATCTGCATTAAATTGCTGTATTGAAAAGCGGAGTGAAGATGAACACACAAGAATTATTTACATGTATACATAGGTACGAGCATGGGTACAAGTATATTAGATTTTATTTTACCTTTTTTATCGGCTGGCATATCTTCAGTTCTATTTGCAACTTGGAAGTGGTACTCCAATTCGTCAAAATCAAATACCTGGTCTGTTGGTAGTAGACATGGTAAATATGCTGGGAATGATGGTTTGCAGGCTATTACTGCAAAATAAATAAAAACTGTTATCTTTTAAAAGAGTTAATAGAAACATAATTATAGTTGCCGGCATTTAATTTGGGCTCTCGGCGGAGTGGTAGGGGTTTGTGTGCGCGTCGTATTTTCTCAGAAGTAAGGTACAAAATCGCTTTATGTAATTCAGGTTCAGACCTCAAGTTTCGTGCCGGGTATTGTATGTAATATTACAATGACTGAAAACCTTGCTTGATAAAATTGCATCAAATAGTGTGATGTCTTATCTCATTCTGCTTTGATCACTTCTGCATTTCTCTTTCTTTATACTTAAAATATAGCAATAAATCAAAAGCTTTTATTTATAATTAGCAACATGACATAGATCAAGAATTTCTTACATGGGAATACCTGATTGTCCTCTGTGTTGAACAGGTTGTGTGTTTCACTAGTCTTTGCAAGGAACTTTGTTAATGCTCTTTCAATGTCTCTTTTCTGTGAGGCAGCTTTTTCTCTGATTGCTTCATATTCAGTAACGGGCTGCTTATGGGTCTAAAAAAAAGAAAATCTTAGCTACCGCTATTAAAATATATTATTGCAGTTTCAAAAATTTGTCAACATCCTTAACCAGCCGGCCTAGCATGACCACGATAGAAACGGGTTTTGTCTACATAGAAATAGACAAAGTGACAGATTGTAGAAACATTTATACCGTTTCATTCATAAAACGTAGAAATGTTTCTACAATCTGTCACTTTGTCTATTTCTATGTAGACAAAACCCGTTTCTATCTTGGTCATGCTAGGCCGGCAGGAGATACATAGATGAATAGACACTGAACAATTTTATCAAAGCTTTCTATAGACTGAAACTATAATGTTCTGACTTCAGCAACAAAGAAATTGTGGCAAAATATGAAAAAGAACTTTACCCAGAAGTGAATGAATAAAAAACTGCATTGAGCAACAAACAAGGGTTGAAATTGAATGAGAAACAACAACATTTATAATGCACTGACTGGTGTCCTTATGTAAGCATGCGGGTCAGGTAGAGGTGGCAGATGAAATGGTATATGAGGAGCAGGCTTGGCTTTGGATCCTGCTGACAGCATTGCTGGTGTCCGAGGAGCTGGTGCCTGCTGTGGTGGCTGAATCACATGTCTGTTGGGACGGGCAGCATACTGTTCTAGACCTTGTAGGTTGATGCCTGCAAACAGAGAACAGCTTGAAACATTTGAATTAAAAGTTTAAATAAAAGTTGAAATGAAAAGAGCATACATGTGTTTTATATGCATAACAAAAACATTGCAATTTAATAAATACATACCCATATTAATGAGTGCCATAAACACATCTCCAAGTACGGGCTCTACCCGTCCAGACAGCTCACAATATCCTTTAGCTGAGTTACCAACTTCTGATAAAACTGAAATAAAATAGTTGAACTATCAATGGTACAAATTAATAGAAAGTGTATTTTTTATTATTCTCATTTGAATTTACATTCAAGCTAATCTATAGTTGTAGTAAATTAATTTTACTATCATAGATCTGGATATGGTTCCAGTAAGTTTTTACATTCTACTAAAGTAAAAACTTACTGGAACCATATCCAGACCTAGGTATTTTAAATGGTGGATGTGAGAGTGCCTGTGCATTGATGACATTTAGGCAAGGGATTTTAAACAGAGTAACATCACACAAAGAAAACCTATATATTTTTTATTATATTTCTTGGAACATTTACTTACAACATTGAAGCATTTCTGTGAGAGTTTCTAGTGACATTTTGTCAGCAGCGTCGAAGCCAGTTTCTAGCAGTACAGTCGATACTGCTATATTTAGTATTCGTCTTCGTGCATCCTGACCACTTTCTACTTTTTCCGTGTTTTCTGCCATGTCTTGTAATGCAATCTTTAGCAATATGGTACTACGGTACTATGGTAAAAATTCAAGAAATCAAGAATTCATGATCAACAAACACTGACAAACACGGACACGGACACTGACTGACATGACAGATTGACAGTTGACACGAATGACAGCTTTTGACAGTTACAAAGAGTGACAGTTAGGGAGTTTGTGCACTACACCGTTTCTAGCATGTTTTTTTATGAACCGTTTTTTTTTTTTTCATTTCAGTGCACAAACTCCCTTAGAGTGTTGGGGCTTGGGGCACAGATTATTTCATAATTAAATTATAAAGTTTATTTCGTTATCAACAGGTTTTAACATAAATATTGTAGAAGTCTTCTTTATTAATTAAAAATACCTGTGAGTCCTGTGACAGAAGACCTCCCATACATATATTCTTGGAGGAATAATATACTGGAGGTAGAGACCGTTTCACGTAAGAATTCCCTAGACGCTATGTTGGCTGCCCTGAATCTTAATTTAATACAACGTTTTTAACAGTGTTGAAAGTTTTCTTTCAGCACCAATTCACTTTCATCACTTTTTAACGTCCTAAATATTATTATAAAATATAAATCTACAAAAAATACAGAACGATATGACCTAAATAGGAATGACAAGCAGGGGAGCCAACATAGCGTCTAGGGGAATTCTTACGTGAAACGGTCTCTAGTCTAACCGTGTCTGTATACTGTGTGAAGGCTGTCATTTCTCGTTGACAGTGATACAGTGACGTCACTGTAAAGTACCTACACCGCAATGTTTTGATACGTCACTGAAGCCTCAACTCCAATCAACTCTTCCATAATCATGCACACCAATACAAATCAAGAACCGCACACAAACAAAAAACGGCCAGGGGCTTTGTGTCCTTAGGCTATGTCTATAGATTAAATGTCTATGGCTGTTTGTGCACTACACGTTTACAGCAAGTTTTTCACGGACCGTTTTTAGAGTTCCGTAGTAAAACTAGGAATAGTTTCGTCATGTCCGTCTGTCTGTCTGTCTGTCCGTCTGTCACACCCTCGTAAAATCTACAGTTCATAACCAATATGTATGAAACTTCACAGGTAGATGTCTTCTGTAAGCCACTATAAAAATCTGTAGCGAAATTATAAAAAATAAATTAATTAACCGGGGGCCCATACATGAAAGTGAAGGATGAAAAAAAAAATTTCGCGCACCTCTTCATGTGGGGCATCGTTAGATAAGTAGATCTTTGAAAATAAGGTCAAGGTTTCTAAATTATTTCTTTATATTTAAGTGCGTATTTAGTGAACTAGAAGCTTCGAAAATCGTTAACAATTTGCCCCCCCCCCCCCCCCTGTAACTTTCCAACCGCGTTATCAAAAAATCTGAAAAAAATCAAGCTAAAAGCATATAATAAATAATTACGATTAAAATTGGTTTGAACAAGAATAAAATAATTAGGGGGAGGGGAATATGGGAGGGGAAAATGCATATTTAGCGAACTAGGAGCTCCGAAAATCGTTTACGATGTGTCCCCCCCCCTGTAATTTTCCAATCGCGTTATCAAAAAAATTGAAAAAATTCAAGCTAATAAATATCAATCAAGCTAATAAACAATCTAATAAACACTCTCGATTAAAATTGGTTTGAACAAGATACGCTAATAACTTTTTGAAATATTTACTATTTTCAGTTTTGACCGCAAAAATAACTTTGTATTTCATTATAATATTAGGAAATACAAACTCATGTTTGCAGTTGGAAGACTGAAATACTTCTTCCTACGGAACCCTAGACTGTGCGTGGTTCGACACGCTCTTGCCCGGTTTTTTTTTTCAAACGTTTTAAAAAGTGGTGGGGATCGTTCTGCAGGCCTATTGGCTAACAATCCGTAAAAAACCGAATACGAATTGAAAACGTCTGTAGTGCACAAACAGCCTAGCCTATGGATTATTTTTTATTTCTAAAATTCTGACAATTTTGACATTGTCAGATTGACACATTATATCATTGACGTATGTGCGTAAGCACAAAGCAATAAAGCATCGATTTCGTCACAATTTAGTACAGATTTTTAGGTCTTTTCAATCCCAGCCTAATTAGAATTTACCCATATTGAAAATAAGGCAATTTTGGAAGTTTGTGTACAAGTATAAATGAGAAGTTTACTTCGAAATAACTTATGTGTCACTCACCAACAGGAGAAGTCAATTGGGTAAGTGCCTTGCCTAATCTTAATTGCATTTGTAATAAATCTAAATTTTCCAGCATGTTAAAGCAGTATACCAGCTCATCAGGACAGTTTCAGTTATAGAAATAAAGGAATGTCCTATCTGTCTGATGCTGCATTTTAAGTAATAGATTAAATATTTTATGTAATAGAATAAATATTTTTTTTTTATTCTTTCTAATAATTAATTACTATTCTCTAAGAATTAGAAAGTTTTTACGTTTAAACGTTTTTAAGTGAAACTGTCATTATTAAGATAGTTTCACTCATATAACTTTTATTATTTAGTTATGCACAATTCTTACTAAAGTAATTATACCTAAATTTCAGTTAATTTGGAGTACCTGAGGCAGTTTAGTGTGCTATCAAAATGGTAAAAATCTATGCACTGGGTGTGCTTTACAAAGGTGTCAACAGTGCTAGTCTCCTCAAAGCAGCATACCACCTGCAAAGCTTCAGTATATTTCAACGTAGCTCGGTCCAAGAGTTTATGGTCTTTGTTAGTAAGACAATTGTTGAAAGAACTCAGCCAGCATCTCGGCAGTCTGTTAAAGAGGGAGAGTATATGTTACAAGTGTATGTAAGAGCAGACAACTTGGCAGGAGTCCTGATATCCGACCATGAGTATCCAAACAGAGTGGCTCATACATTGATTACGAAAATACTGGATGACTTCACAGCATTGGTGCCTGCAAGCCAATGGCCCACTGGCAGTGAGGACAGAACAGATTTCCATGTTTTACCTGAATACTTAACAAAATATCAGAATCCTAGGGAAGCAGATACATTGACAAAAATCCAGAATGACTTGGATGAAACAAAGATTATTCTACACAATACTATAACGGCAGTGTTAGAAAGAGGTGAGAAATTAGATGATGTTGTTGCCAAGACTGAAAGTCTATCTACGCAGAGTAAATTGTTTTACAAGACTGCCCGAAAGACTAACAGCTGCTGTAATTTCTAAGGCATTCTGATGTTATACCTGACTTGGCCATAGTTCAATTAATATATAATATGGTTTTGATGTGTTAAGTGGCTTGATTAAATATTATTGTGGCCATTATTATTCCCACTGTAAAAATTATTAGATAACATGTGAGATTTATCTCTCTGACATTCTTTGTTTGTCACAATATGTATTCAATTATGTAGGTATTACATAAATATTGTTTTGGGGGTTTCCTGTATTATTGAATGTAATACATAATGAATTACTGATATATGTTAAATATTTTTGAATAACTATAGGTAAGTCATGGTCAAATACGATCAGATTCTGATAAAAAATGTTGATATGATGCCAAACCAGTGTGATCATCACAATGTTATTGATAAAGATACTGAAAAGAGTATAAGTAATACAGCTTTCACTGTGGCCTAAGTGTTAAATATCAATAAATACCTACCTATATGGAACTTTAGTTATGGCTGCACACATCCAAACTTAAGTAGATAGACTATTCCAATAGTATCATTATTTTATTATTATTAAACTATCATATGATTTTGAACAAATAGTAATTATTATATTAAGGTGTTAAAATAATAATGTTAGTGTTTTGCTTGTAAAGAAAAAAAAACTTTTCAATAACTAAGGTTTATATAAATACCTATGTAAAGTGCACATTTTAGCAATTTTCACAATTTAGGGCTCAGTGACTTCATTTTGGTAGTACATACTATTGAAAGGAAGGGTAAAATAAAAAAGATGGGTAAGTGCCATTCAAAAAACCAATTGAATCTAACAGGGTTGTTTACCCATAGTTAAGAAGAGCTGGGTTTCTATTTTGTTGAAAATACTTCTATACATACAACATACATTACTCATGCCTACCAACCAACTAAATGGGTAGAGACTCTAAAGAACACCACATTAATTTAATGGTATATGATAAAGTTGGAACTCTTTTAATTATTTCTTTTTCCATGACTAACCAAATGTATAAAGATTTCAGTATATAAAGGATGTGTGTTAGCAAAAGCAATATTACATAAATAAAATATGATGTATGTCCATAATGTAGAAACTGTTAAAAAGCTAGAATAGTGTACTAGTGTACCGAGTGTTGTGTCATGTCACGAGTCATGAAATTTCAGGTGGTTCCTTTGCACTGTCCGGCACTGTAGTGCATAATTTAAATAATAAGTAGTTATTTATTGTTTTGGCCAGATAAAAGAAAATTTGTGGTTTTGTATTCTCCAGAAATAACATATAAGTACTTAGCATTAGAATTCTGTCTTTGTCATGTTTTGAAATGAATCCAAATCAAAATTTTAGGAATATAGGTACAATATTCAACAGCATTTATGGAATATTCCATGAAAGATTTTTTGGTAAGTTTAAAGCAAAATAAGAATATAATTATAATATCGTAATGCTACCTATACCTAGGTACGTTATTTTCATATAACGTAAAATTACATCTCATATTTCCTTTCAACTAGCCAAAACAACAAACATTTACCTACAGTTCATGTACCCCACAGTATGAAGAAACTTCATAAATGTTGTAAAACAGGAAGTTTATCAATTTAAAGTATTTTAATGTGTCTAAATATATTATAATGGAAGTTGGAAAATAAAATACCTATTTACTCAGCACACAGTTCATCAGTATATTTTTCTTGTGTTTTCAAACACAATTTTAATTTTGTATCCTAAGTTTGCTAGCTCTATTTTCTAGCTATATCTATTTTCTATTTGGGAAACTGATCTATATACCCTCTAAGACTTTGTTCCCCGCGTATATTAGACATTGCCAATACTTTAATTTTATTGCTACTTAATTTCTACTTTAACTGATAGGCTTCATACGGATGGATACACACATATTACTTACTCGGGTATTATCATACCCGGTGGTACAATGCGGCAATGATAATACCGGGGTTATCCACTAAAAGCATTTTTTTCCTTTATGAGATTACTCTGTCACGTAACTATGCAGCAATTAGGTAGATAACTGTACCTGCGACGCAATCATTTGACGTCACGTCAACGATATTTCTAAGGCCTAAGTTCACCGACAAGATAACAGTCCGGTAAATTGAAAATGGCCGTTTAACATGACTTTTTGTATAGAAAAAGATATTATAAACAGCTATTTTCAATTTAGCGCACTGTTATCTTGTCGGTGAACTTGGCCCTAAGTTGTTAGTAACGACGAAGTCCGAATATTCAATTCATTTCTTAGTAAATAAATAATTAAGGAACAGCAAGCGGATGATATCTATTAAACTACCTATCTCTTCTGTATGACACTGCTATATCTAGAGCCATCAGCTAACTACGCTAATTGGTACATGGTATGTTTTAATTTTACGTTCTGTATAAGTTTGTGTCATATACTTACATAGGTAGATACTTAGATCCGGGACATTTCAGAAGCACTGCAGTACCTAGGTAAATCTACATATACCTAGTCGTTCATTTATATTGGACATAAAGGGGGAGCACTGACACAGGGTCACCTTTTAACAAACTGACCTAGAACCTTCAGTTTGACCTCATTTATGTAGAGGTAGTGGCTGCATTTAATAAATCGGCTTTCTTTTAAATAATACAAACTTTGATACAGCAATACATTCCTACTTGTTGGTAGATTAGATCTGTAAATTGTAAAAGGCAGCCGGGCCCTTGCAGATATTAAGTTATCTAATTGTGCTTATAATTTATTTAAGTTGTTTAATATTAATATGTACATGTTTCGAGAGAAAGCAAACCGTTGATAGGAATCGAAATGTGATAAAGGTCGGTACCGTACATATTAGTTTACAGTAGCATGACTGTTAAAATGGACTTACGTACTAAGTAGATACCTAATTTGTGTAGGTACCTAATCTGACGTGAATCAGTGCTTGTTTTGGCACTCTGGCATTCATTATTTCGTACAAAGGTACAAACTATCAAATCTACTCAGCAACCATGCTTGCGACCACCACACTAAATAAAGAAGCAATCGCCCAGCCCAGCGATTCTCAACTTATGTAGAATCCATTATCGGTTCGATATAATCAGTCAAATCAATGTGTACCGACCTTTAATAAAATACAGGTTGCCACGGCTATGCCATATGGGGGGCAAGTACTTTAAATATTTGAGATAAGAAGTTTTGCTTCATGGAGACTTCAATTTATTTTTAAAATTAAGTAATACTGGATTCAAAGATTTTTTTAAAAGTTGCTTGCTTCATCTGGGAATC
The DNA here is from genome assembly GCA_948465475.1 of Thalpophila matura. Taxonomy (NCBI): domain Eukaryota; kingdom Metazoa; phylum Arthropoda; class Insecta; order Lepidoptera; family Noctuidae; genus Thalpophila; species Thalpophila matura. The sequence goes on along the minus strand of OX419190.1, from coordinate 8,857,858 downwards.
GAACCGACCAAATGTGAAAAAATGAACATACTGTATTTTTATGATGCCGATTGAAAGGGTTAATTATAAGCATTAATTCCTTCTAAGTAACATAGTATCTTAAATTAAAATAATGTGGTGAAATAATGAAATTATACATTTAAGTATAGGAAAATAATTAATTAGGTTAACTTTTCGTGTCGATTTTCATAGATAGCTTTGATTATTTAGTAATAAATACTTTTTACACTGTTTTCCTTATACAAAATCCAATAAAATACTCTTTGAATGCATCTTTGCTGTGAGCTAGACAGTACGAATTTGAAAAAAAAAATGCTACGGTGTCCCTTTAATTTATTAATTTTTAAAAATTAAATTAAGATACCATGTTACGTAGAAGGGATGAATGCTTACAATTAACCCTTTCGATCGGCATCATAAAATTACATGTTATTTTTTTCACATTTGGTCGGTTCGATATTAACCAGATGAAGCAAGCAACTTTCTAAAAATTTTTGAATGCTACTTAATTTTAAAAATATAGTAAAGTCTCCATGAAGCAAAACTTTTTATCTGAAATATTTAAAGTACTTTCCCTCCATGTGGCATAGCCGTGGGACACCCTGTATAGTATCTATTGATGAAGTTATATCCCTTGTGAATTTTGGATGTGATTTGAAAAATTTTAATGTATATGTAATATCTACTTTGTATTAAAATGTTAATGAAAGTAGGATGTTATTTATTGTATACTTGCTTCATAACGTGTTAGTCTACAAATATATCGATATTTACAATTTATTCTCAGTACTTTTATTATAATAAACTTCATTTCAATAGATCTTGCAAACTATGTAAACAAATTATCCTAGTGGTTCCCAACCGCTGGTCCGCGAAACAATGATAAAGACCTACCTATAATAAATAAATATTTTCTTTAGAATATACACAATAAATTAATTTTTAATTTGGACCTACTTCTCTGCACCGACCAAAGTCCTTATACCTGTCCTGGGCCCCAAGTCTGCTATTGCAATTATGTAAGAATGGTCTCATAATGACATAACTGTCAAAACATAAGTAAAACCTTTGGTCATTGGCTTAGAGTAAGACTATCTCTTTGGTCAGGTACTCATTGGTCAAAACCAACAATAACGATGTCATTATGAGACCATTCTGACACGATTATGACAATTGCAATAGCAGTCTTGAGGCCCTGGTCCCTGGTGAAAAAAAAGGTTGGGAACCACTTCTATACAAATTCATCAGATATTGACAATTTGCCATACTGTCACTGTTGACATAGTTCGTAACGGTTCGCAAGTTCTATTGAAATAGACAGCATCTACTATATTGAGTATTGTAAGTTAAGCCTGTGAATTGTGATTATGTTAGTTTTATACGAGGGGAGGTCAAAAAGTTCGTGGAATGACAAGGAAGGGGGGTGAAACTACTAACATGAAATTATTTTTCGTTTTCAATATAGGTATTCTCCGTTAACCGTAATACACATTAGATATTTCAAATAATTTGTTTATACCTTCGAAAAAAAATGATTTGTCAAGGCCTTCAAAATAGGCAGAAATAACCGACTTTACTTCTTTGTCATCGGTAACTCTCTCTCCACGAAGCTCTTTTTTATCCGACTGCAAGGAAAGTGTTATGCTTCATGTTTGGGAGCAAATAATAATCGTAAGGGGCCCAATCTGGACTATAGGGAGGGTGGTTCAAAGTGTCGAAGCCGCACTTTTGTAAGGCAGCCATCGCAACATGACTCTTTTGAACGGGTGCGCGTTGTCGTGGAGAAAAAGCATACTTCGAGACCACTTTCCCGTTCTGTTTTATTTGAGTTTTTTTTTTATTTTTTCTAGTAATGTAGTGTGTAGTATTTCCCTATAATATTGACATTTTATCTTCATAATCGATCAACAAAATCCCCTCTGTATCCCAAAAAACAAAATTTAAAAAAAAGTGCTGGCTGGTCGTGTTCAATTGAGTCTCTGCCTTGCTTAAAAAGACTATGCCACTTGTTGTAAATCATTGATTTCCAGGACAAGAGTCCTCGCAAACAGATGACATCTCTTTCATAATAATCTGAAGCGTCTTTCCTTGCTTAACACTTTCACTGTCTATGCATTACATGTAATGCACTGATGAGTTAGCTCCGTACGTCCGTGCATGACATACAATACACTATTAACCACCAAGAATAGTGTTGTTCACGAGAAACTTGAAAAATCAATCAAATAAAAAAAAAAACAGATAATTCTTTCAACCTGCCAAGTACGTAATCTGGCTCCCATGATTGGTTACTCCATTCACTTCGAGAGAAGTTTATTCGATTTTAATGTGGTGAGTTGCAACTCGGAATCAGCACTCAGGTAGTGACAAAAATACCCTCCCCTCTCTAACCCCTGCATTCCACGAACTTTTTGACCTCCCCTCGTACCTACTTACGGCACAAAATGCGTCTAGAGTCCTAGATCTTTGCTTTTGGGCGCTTAGTGGTAGGTAGGTCTGTTTATGGGGGTAATAAAATTCATATATGAAATAAAAATACATATATTAATTACATCAATATTAAATTACAGCCAACATAACTATGTAGGTTACAATAATAAAATATACCTATATAATTTTCATTGAAACAAAATAAATAATAAAAACAAGGTATTTTTCCTTATTAGTAGAGCTAACGCTAAAATCATTGACTATAGAAGGTTGCAATCGCGCTTTGTCCAGGTAACATAATCTACAAGCAAGGGAGAGCTCACTTATAGTAATAATAGTATTATTATGGAATTTACTCATATTTCTATGATTAATTAATAATGAGTATTGATGTCGGGTGAATCAGCACGAGAAATTTGTAAAGAGCGTCCATTTGTAGGTATTTTGTGCTCTAAAACTATTACCTACATTGACTACGATAAAATACAGTTGTAAGCATGCTAAGGGGTTTAATAGTTTTCCATTAAAACTGGAGTTCTTATTTGACCTAGATACTAGGTATGGACTATATTCGTAGCTGGAAACAATCTGGCGCCGACTCCCCCGTCATCCTTTAACCTAAATAGAAGGAGATTGGTATTACATCATTACTGAATAATAGAATTTTTGCAGCTAAATTTTTGGCATCAAGCAATGAAAAAGAAAAAAGAACATAGGAAACTTAAGCTTTGGAATAGATAACCAGTGAGATTGTGGCTTATAGTACTTATGAGAATGAAGCGGAATAGTAAGCTGTACGAAAACAATTCATTCGTCCTAAATAATAAACAAAAGTACAGTACGATTCACGAAAGATGACCACAAATGGCGGCCGTCTGCGCACGTACACTGGCGCGGACCAATGGCGTCGCTCCGGTCTTGACGCATTCCGCCCGCGCCTCACCTCGCACCTCCAAAGGGACCTAAAATATGCCTTCTGCGCAGTGGTCATCTTTCGTGAATCTTATTGTAACCTCAGTTACATTATCATTGTATTAAGTGCTGTATTTTGTGCACCCCTGAGGATCATGCTAACCCGCTTGAATGCCGCAATTATAGACACAATAATAAAAAGTATCATGTCTCGATGTTAAACGACGGGTTAAGGTTGGTACTACTGTAGGGTTGGTAATAATTTTCTGTGCTACCTACTTAGACCTAGTTAGATTGTCGGACTGGAAGACCAAGTCTTAACAGCGGTTACGAATAATTACTATATCACACTATATAAGTATTATGCTTGCATTCGGATGCAAGCAGTGTACAGTATCTACCTACCCAATAAGTCCGTCTCCGACGTCCGATTCGATAGTTAATCGGACGAGAGTGTGAAATGTTCATATCTTTTTAACCGACTACTAAATAGTAGGTACCAACTGTATCTACCAATGTCTAGTCACAGTATACTGTGATCGGTAAATTCAAAATTAAGGCAGATTTCAACCGATTAGCTGACTTAAGATTATGGATCCTAGTAGGTACCTACTGCTGACAGAAACGCCAGTGCCGACCATCAGCAGTGCACTATATACAGCTTAAATAATAATACTTATACATACTATTACGACAAGAATATACTTAGATCAAAGAAAATATAAGGATCGGTACAGCTTAGGAAAGAAACATGAAGAAAAATACTGTAGGTTGATGCCTATTTGGTGTGTACCTACACGATTACATCGCATGAGTCTAGAATTTCTAGTTTCTATCTTTAAACGGAATGCACATTTCACGTGAATCGCAGAGAATATTACCTCCATTAGTTCGGAATTATCAATACAGTTAATGGTTACAAATCTCACTGGATAGATAACAAATATGATAGCACGTACTAAAACAAAATTATAGTATGTACAAAAATAATAGTCAACACAATATAGAGATACATTGTAGGAAATAGTGAAGGCAGGAAATGACGTTAATAGGTACTCAAATTGAAACGTATTAAATGCCCTTTTCTTTAAATTTTCCATGTAGGAAATATAACGTTAAATATATATTCTTTATTTCGATCGCACTACTTAAAATTATGTTTCTAATGATAAAGAGATTTCACTATTATATTCTTACAATATATCTCTTTAACACTCAAGTGTTTTTTTTGTTTACATCTATGCACTAATATTACATTTAAAATATGTTACAATGTTCCCATTTGTTATTTCCGTAAATTGTAAATATTGGCTGACATGTAAATGAAATAAAAAATCTTTTTGAATTTTCATGATGGTAATGTTGCTAAATAAATATAAAAAATAAAGAAATAGGCAACATGCAAAATTTTCGCAAAATCAGTCTTCCTGTAACTACTCTGGACTGGCCCTAATTAAAACAATTACTTGCTACTTTGGATAATAAAAGGCCGAAATGCAAATTTAAAATCAATTCCTTCGAAGGCAGGGTTTACGTTATTTACTTTCGTTCTATCGTGTAATTGATATTATTAAAAAGTTTAAAAATCTACTGCAGATAATAGAATGCGCCTACGGGTACGGAGTTATAGCTTGTAGGCGGGGGCTACACGATACGGAACTTAACTGATATCCGATTAAAATTACGATCCTATGTCATAAAATTATAAAACTTGCAAAATTTGTGATGTATCAATAACTACTTAATTTAATTGTTGACTCTTTGGAAGAGTCACGTATATTTTAGAAACTTAAACAGTATGGTTTGAAACGATACGTTTATCGCGAGCTACGTGGCGCACCGTTGTCTGTGATGTATCAAACCGCGAACACAATATACAGAAGAGATCCAATCGCGACGATTCGGACATTGCTCACGCGCAACTGAGTGCTCTTAAAATAATAATAAAAGAATAATTTAATATAGACTCTACCTTGACAACAATACACAGACAATATAACTAGATAATGTCTATGCAACAATATAACAAATAGGTACATAATTAAACATAAATTGTAATAATTATAAATGCCTTTTCATTTTTCGAGTAGCCGATTATAACTAAAATGTCATACAAAATCGTATCAGCTACACAGAATAGCCATCGAATCAGTACTCAGCACTTCTCATCACTTGCAAGAGTGAGAATAAATAGGACATTCGCTCATCTTAATTTCAAGCAAAAAGAAAAATATATTGCTATACATAATTATGCATCTTCTTCAAACATGATTTCCTTACAACTACTTACACATTATAAAAGGCATCCTTTGATACAAATAATTATTCATCCAAATTATTTGAATATCGCAAATCACTGTAAATCTAAAAACGAAACCAACTTCTACGACAAATCACGACACAAGCAACAAAACTGACCGATCGGCGATTACTAAACACAACGATTACGTAGTTTATTTTCACATAAAATGGCCACAGGTCACACATTCTACGATTTGCACCCGGGAACGCGTTTTTGTACTAATTTAAAGGGTTTGCGATGAAACACTACTAGATAAAAATTAAGTCTGCAGAGGACCACCAGCGTCCATCCACCGAATCGCACCGAGCATCATGAAGTACCGCCGACAAACAAGTGTTAAAACTTCGTAACTTTGGTGTTCACTTCCTTTAGATAAAATACATTATAAAAATTTGTGTGACGCATCCGCGACGCGTCGACGCCTCATCCTCGGTGCGCAGATCGACACAGATCTTCGAACGATATCCAGCGGGTATCGCGTGGAGTTCATTTGTTGGGCACGTGTATCTTCTTGGACCTGAAGTCGTATATCTTGCGGCAGAACAGCACGAGGTCGGGCGACACGGCGGGCGGCAGGCGCGCGTCGCTGGGCGCCGCGCCCGCCTCGCCGGCCGGCGCGGGCGGCACGATGGACGCCCGGGCGGACACGCCTTCCTCGGCCGCTTTTAGCCGTTTGCGGTACCTGGAAAGTACACAAGCCACCATTAATCTTCCAGTTTACAGGTATGTTTCGAAGCCAGTTCCGGATCTAAGGGGGGGCAAGCCGGGGCGGCGGCAAATTCAAGCTTCGTAGACGAATACACTGAGTAGGTGGTGTATTCGTCTACCAAAGAGAAGCGCTAGACCGGTCGTTGTGGCATTCTTTTGGGAGGCTTATGTCCATCAGCATTAGAGGGCGTGTTATGGCTGAAATGATGATGATGATAAAGGTAAAAATATAGGGCGGGGGCGTCATTTTTCAGTTTTTGCCCCGCCTCGAAATAATTCAAGATCCGGGCTGTTCGAAGCATAATGTCATGACAGGAAGACTTGGTAAACTGAACAACAGAACTGACCGACAATACTCGTTGAAGGTGAGCACGTAGCACTTGTCCTCGATGCAGGCGACTGAGTTGGCGTCGCGGTGTCGTGACGCGAACACCTCGTCGGGCGCGTCGGCGGGCTGCCGGCCCAGCTCCGTGTGCTCCGGCCGGTAATACCATACCAGAGACACCATCATTTCACCTGAAGGTAAACGGTGCAAATAAATATTGATCTTTCTGATCTCATCTATAAGTATATCTACTAATATTATAATGCTAAAGAGTTTGTTCGAACGCGCTAATCTCTGAAACTACCAGTTGTATTCGAAAAAATCTATTTGTATATGATAGCCAGATTCATGAGAAATAGTATAGGCTATTTAATATCTCGTTACGACCGTTAAGCCCCGTATTCATGGTAAACAAATGTTGCTCAACATTGTTGCAGCAATGTGTTTCTGTGTTGCTAGAAACATGCTGCTGGCAAGACTAAAGTGGCCAGAGCGCCTAACATGCGCGCCGCGACAAAATTTTGTCGACGCTTTTATCGTGCATTTGTCTCGTATTTGCATAAGAAAGAGCAACACAAAACGGTCGACAACATTTTGTCGCAGCGCGCATGTTAGCCCGGCAGGAAAGGATTGTTTTCAGCAACATTTGATGTTGCTATCAACAATGTTGCCCAACATTTGTTTACCATGAATACGGGGCTTTAGGAGCCGAGCAACGGGGGTGAAACTACGGGGAACAGCTAGTTTAAGAATAATGTAGGAATGGTTCTCACGGTTCTCACCATCATCAGGGTTCTCCCACAGACTGGCGACCCTGGCGACGTAAGGCTGTGCCCTCGCCAGCGACGCTCGCAGGAGCACGCAGTCGCCGCGCGACACACTGTCGCCGCTCGCGTGCGTCATGCGCGACCAACAGCGCGCCGTGCGGTCCAGTCGGGAGTCGTTCTGTAAGCGAAGGTATAGGTAGTTATAATTTCTCTAAGGAAATGTGTCGAAAACAGATAATGCCTCAGATCATAGAAACAAGGAGATAAATGTTATCTTAGTAAAGGAACCGCTGTCCCATTGTGCATCACAACTACAAACGCTCCTTGTAAATATACAAAAAAAATCAGCTATTCCATACATTTATTTTCACATAACTCAAGAAAATGTATGGAACAGCTGATTTTTTTTCGCTATTTCAGGGTTGGTTCCATAGTCAAAGTTGTTCATAATAATGAGTACAATGACCCCTTTAAATATTTCCACTGTCTATAAACCTGCCACTCTGTAGAGATCCCACACAATAAAAATGCCGCGCACGCTCAATCTAACACTTATTCGTCACTCGTCACTCTCACTAAATTAAAACACTTAGGTACAAATCATCGTTGCGTTGATCAAAGTCAAAGTCAAAAACATTTATTTCAATTAGACCATTTACAGGCACTTTTGAAATGTCAAACAATATGACAATAGTTGTCAGTCGGTTTGTCCGTTAGTTGAAGCTAGTTGTCCGTTCCAAAACGTAGATTCCTATGGAGAAGAACGGACAAGAAACTCAAGATCAAATTGGTTGCACCATTGATCAAGCTCAATAGTGCCTTGGCACACCTCTCTTGTTTCTATGATCTGAGGATAATACAGATGATTCAAATGGATGAAAAATTATAATGAGTGTAGGCAGGTAGTAGGTACTCACATTGAGGTAGACTTTGGCTAGGTAGTGTTCTCCGTCCCAGTTCCAGCCGTTGCTCCAGCGCGGGGGTGCGTGCAGGTCGGGAGCGGGCGGGGCGGGCGGCGCGGGGGGGCGGCGGCCGCGCCTCGCATGCCCGCGCCGCCCGCGCCGCACTCCCGCCCCCGCCAGCGCCGGCGACGCACACGCTTCCTCCACCACTAAAGTGGCCTCATCCGTCTTGATCGCCGGCCTCTTTGAAACCAACAACTTCACCACTTTCTCCACATTCTTAGCCTTCAGTTCTCCATTTGTCAATTTGCATCGCTTCACCGTCGACCTGTCCAGTTTCACTGGTTTCGACTTTTCCTTTTCAGCCTCTATTGTCTTTCTCTCCTCGTCGTCTTCAAGCTTTTCTGCGTGCTCTTCCTCAATCGACATTTCTTCAACGTCTAATTCATAATCTTCTTTTTCCTTTGAAGCTACAGTGATCTGTGCGGGCATCGTTATATCCAACGCAATAGTGTTAACACAATTTTTATTGTCTTTTAATATTTCTGGTACATCCTTTTCGATTTGAGGCAAATTAACTTCTGTTTCCGTCTTGGCACATGGCCTCAATTTGTCATCCACGTCATCGGACTTGCTTAGGGGTTTACGGTCTTCCTCGGGTCCAGATTTTACGGTGGGTGTTTTTAATACTGATTTTACTCCGTGAGTAACTTTGGAATCAACTTTCTCAACTTTACACGCCATTTTCTTGCCTAATAGTTGAGACACGGCAGCAAGTGTATTGGCACGAACTCCGTTTACAGTGCTTGCACTTTCTACAATATTGTTGTTGATATTTAAAGTTTTCTTAGCGCAATTCTGTGCAATATTTTCATTAGGAGACAGGAACAGTTCGGCAGGATTTAGCTCAGCATCCAAGCCCTTCGCGTCAGGCCTGTCAATGCTATTTTTTCTTATAAGATTATCAAGTAGTAGGGCGCTTTTATTTTTTGGTTTTGTGGGTAACGGTTCATCTGCCACTGCAGCGACGTTTTTGATCCTGGCGTCTTCATCAGCAGGTTTATCAAGAAGCATCTTTTTTGGTTTAGGGCCGCCCGTTGCGCATTCCGATTTCCTTTTTGAACTCTTCTTGTCCCCTGTTGGTGATTTCGGTGTTCGTCTAGTTTGTGTTTGTTTCTTCTTCGGCTCTTTAGTGATAGTTTCTATCCTCTGAATATCGGTTTGATCACCCGAAACTTTTCTCCGCTTCTGGAGTTTGACATGTTCACCAATTCCGTTCGTCTTGCAACCTTCCTCAAGTTGAGTATCTTTCATATCGATCTCTAGTTTCGGCTTCGAGTATCTTCGCTTTACCGCTTTAGCCGCGTCAGGGACAACGCTAGCATCCATAACCATAGTACTGTTATGTTCTCTGAGTGCCTGAGCGTCTGGTTTTCTTGCTGCGTTATACGTCGGACCTTCATTCTCTTTTTTTACATCAACAAGGGGAGTCGACCTTTCATCTGAAGAAGATAAGTCAATTGGGGCACAGGTCGGAGGCGAGATAGCGAGCACATCGTCATCTGCATCGCTGTGGTGAGCCAGTGGCGGTTGTGGTGTGGATAGTAGCAGACCGGTGTCGTCGCCCGCAAGCGATCGCCTCGCCATGGCCTTGCCAAGACGAGCGCGGCGCGGCGCCACGGGCGGAGGTTGTGGCGCGCATGCTCCAGCGGAACCGCGTGCGGGCGATGGTGGCCCTAAGGCCTCTGCCGGCCCGGGGATGTCGCTTGCGATTCGTAACTTATCCCGGACATCGTAGATCTCACGTTTAGGTGAGACGCCACCCATGGCCGGCATACCACAAGGATGTGGAGCATCCGCCGCGGCCGGCGGTTCCAGCTCTAATGGCGGATCCTACAACAATAGAAGTAAAACATCATTAAACCATTTCTATCCTTTTGTGGTTCGGTTTCATATAGATAATTTCAGCAGTCGATTTTGTTTTTACAGGCCGTTTAATGTTTGCCTACTTAGAAAATAATGCACTTTAGTAGTCTTATGGCCAGCAGTAACTGCGACTAACTGAACCGACAACAGTTATAGATGGAGTGAACCGTACCTTGCCGCTGCCGTGTGTGTCTGCGGCAGCGTCGAGTGCGCACGCCCGCACCTTCGGTCGGAAGGCGCCCCCGGGCGGCGCGAGAGCAGGGGGAACGTCTGCTGGGCCACCACCGGCTGGGGCTTTACCAGTAGCGGGCCCAATAAGCACGTTTTTTGGACACGCGTTTAATGGGCACGGGCATCCGCGATATTCTGTAACAATTGATATAAACAATCATCAAGTAGAAGTTTACTGTAATACAGGGTGGCAGGTTAGACAGTGGAAATATTTGAAGGGGTCATTGTACTCATCGTTATGAACAACTTTTATTATGGGACCAACCCTGAAATCGCAAATAAAAAATCAACTGTTCCATACATTTTGTAAAGTTATGTGAACATAACGCATGCTTAGTAAAACACTGACCGAACTCAAAATTTGGCCAAAATGAGTGACAGTGAAATACCGACCTAAAAGAGCATGCTCTAAAACCTCGTCAAAAAAAAAACCCTATTCTTTGCAAAATAAGGTAAAAAATTAGATTAGTCTATATTTTATGTTCCACGCGCACCTACAATAAAAATCTTTAAACGTCAATTGCCAAAAGTTAGCAATTTTGAATTAAGTCAATGTTTGATTGAGCATGCGATAAATGTATGGAACAACTGATTTTTTTTTCGCGTTTTCAGGGTTGGTCCCATAGTAAAATTTGTTCATAATATTGAGTACAATGACCCCTTTAAATATTTCCACTGTCTAACCTGCCACCCTGTATATTTTTGGGGCAATGACAAAGAGTAAGTAGTACCTAAATGATTTACAAATGGAGTAATAATGTGCACTCGTATGCCTATGTCGGGGTCGTGCAGATACTGTGTTGGATGACGATAATTTCGTATCTCCTACAGACCTCGTAAAAAGTTAGATTGATTCTTAGGTAGTTAAAAGAAAAGACGCCGTTAACTTACCTACGTATGGTATCCTTTGAGGAGAATGTTGGTAACATGGTGGAGTACCATAATACTGTGGTGGTGGGTAAGGTTCACTACCGACGCCAACCATCTGAAAACAAGCAAGCTTAAGTTATGGCACTGTTTAAGATGTTGGTAAACTGTCAAAGAAAGAAAACATTCAGCTGTTTGAGCCAGTTCTAGCTCTATATAAACTTCAAAATAAGTAGATAAGTAAGAATTTCTTTTTTTTAATCATACCTGGGCATCCGGTTGTGGTGGCGGCATGTGGTAAGATCCCGGAGGCCGGTAGTAACGGCCATAACAGAGGTCCGGGTAATATGGTGGTCCATATTGCTGCAACACCTGAGAAATAAAAGAATAATGTTCAAAAAAACGGCCTAAATATTTGGGATTGATGCCAGATGATAAATTCTGCTGTTAGAAAATTTCTGTACTAAGAGCCTGACAAAAAATAGGTATTATAGAGTGGTAAACTGGTAACTCTGTTTCATTGCTACTCCATGTTTAACCTTAATTGCGACCACACACAAAGATAGCAAATTGCTGTGTTACTGAGCCCTACACAATTCAGCTTGGGTTGAAGGCAGTGTTATTTCAAGGACTAAAATTAAATAATATACGGATTGAGTTTCATCGGAGGTTCGCTAAGTTCGCTTTGCTTTGATGTGTCTTTTTGTAGGGCTTACTGTACCCTTCTTAGATCTGGTCTGGTGGCTATAAGCAGTAGTAGGTACCTATTTTATTGAACAATGCTTACCGGTGGATGCGGCGCGTGGTAGTGTGGATGGTACCTGGCGAGCGCGCGCTCTGCGTCTGCACTCGTCTCTTTGATCAGCGGCCCTGCCGGCTGATAATATCCTGCAACAAAGATATAGACACGTTAAATACAATGACTAGATACCTATACACTGTGTACGCAAGGTATTGAACGAGCGAGCGAAGTTCTCCGAGTCTAACTACTGGAACAATTCGGTGTTTTGGGTTTTATTAAATGTTTGTTCGACGATAACTCGAGTATCGTTGATCAGAAAGTCGTGATATTTACGCGACGATATGTACGCTTATTCACGAGACAAAACTCATTTTTAAGTTCGAACATGAGCCAAATTGGTCAAGGGGTTCTCGAGAAATAGGGGGTTGTAAGAAGAGTACATCGCGAGTTCACCGTTCGGGACGAACGACTAGTTAAAAACTGTGTTTATGCTAACGAAGTCACAGTTAACAGCAAGTTAATTAAAGTAGGTGCCCTATTACCTAACCGAACAAACGAGCTTTCGATCAAATGTGTAGTCAGTGAAAATTAACGTTCGATGAAACGTTTTTGGATGAAATGTGAGCGGGTTAGGTAAGTGAGTTATCGTTCAAACGAAGCATGGTGGGTGATGCGTTAGTTAGATAAATGGTTTACGTTCTAACGTTTTACGTTCACTCAATGCTAACCGGGTGCGGAGTAATATGGGTACTTTAAACTTTTGGTGCAAATAACTATTTTTTATAGTTTGCCTTAGGTAGGAGTCTTCTTCTCTTGTGAGATGGTGGCGTTTCTACTGGCGTGCTAAAGAACAGCCACTTATAGGTAACACAAATACTTATACATTGTAACTATAAATGGGCAATCCACCGGGTTTTTTTGGTAAACACCCGATAAACTCCCAATAAAGACCCGTAAACACCCAAAATTTGGGTGTTTATGGGTGTTTACCAAAAAAACCAGATGGATTGCCCATCTATAAATGTAACACAAAGGCCTTCTGACATCCTGGCCTAAAAAATGGCATGTTCTGATCAGAAACAATAAAATTGATAGAGGACCTACCTACGACATTATTCGAAGTCAACCACTGCTGTAGGTACCTACGTAATAAGGTTTCTCTGAGATCTTTTGACGATGGAATTTGAATTTTTGAGAAGGCAGATTTAGATCGAATGTAATATTTCAAAGACCACGGCATATTGCTATTAGAATTTGGATTGGCTTACGGATCGGTGATAATCTCAGTAGCATATAGGTACTTACCTACTTATTCTACCTCATGTTTCACCTAGGTACTGATATGTTACAAACAAAAGAAAAACTTGAAACAGTTTTATCATGGTCGGTTATCGTACATCTGTCGGATGTGGTCAGCACAACGCGCGACGTGTTGACTTCTAACGTCAGCGCACACCATACGATGGTAGGTACGACTTCCCACCGCATTTGTAGATAGTGTGCGCCACCACTTCCGATTGCGCAAATGTGTTATTTTAGATTGAAAACCGTGCATAGGTAGGTTAATTATTTTATTATGGACTTTAATTTTGATTAATGTAGGTAGATAATTATGTCCTACACTCATACCTTAAAGTAGGTACCTACTACCTACCTAGGTACTACTTAAGTAGATAGAGTCGATAGAGATTAGGTTTAGGCGTTTACATTTTAACTTTGACTGCCATGGGCCATGGTTTCGGGTTTCATCTATTTGTATTTTTTTTTTAAGTTTTCGTTCTAATTATGAAATTACCTATTACTTACCTAGTACCTACTTAATTAAACGCAACCTTAAAAATGTTATGATACCAAACAAATAATTAATTTAGATAGGTAATTATGTTAGCCTACTAGTACCCTAATCTACGTCTTAGACAGGTAAATAAGTTAGCCTACTAGGTACCTACCTACCCTAATCTACGTCTCTCTCTATCATCATTCATCATCATCATTCATTTTTCATTCATACATCGAAATCTACTGAGAGTAAAATAATACACACTAAATAAGTGCATCTGATACAGCATAGGTAATTAATAGGTATAAAATAAATAATGCAGCATCTAATAAAATCGCCAAAAAACATTGCATCAGTCAACTCAACTGTCGACATGTAGTTCCAGTAAATTCCGCACGGCGCCAGTGTGCACTCGTACCGTTATTGCGAACTTCGTGGTCGGTTGATACGAGGGCGGGGAGGCGGCCCTAGCTTGGAGTACGGCACTCCAACCGTACCGCCTCTCGAACTGTAGCGGGCCTTGCACGATCTTTTTTACATTAATTTGCTTTTAATTATGATCATTGTTTGTTACTGTAAGATCGTTGGAAATTGAGTTTATCTCAATTTAATGCAATTTTTAAAGTTAACTATTGGCTATTGGTCTTTTTTATTTTTTATTAACATGGCCGACTTTAGCAAACACTTGCGATAATAAGTACTTAAGTAGGTAGGTAAGTGTACCTAACTATTATAATTAGAGGAAAAGAAGTTTATTTTTATTTTACCCTATCTACCGTTGGTAATTTTGTCATGTAGGTAGCTACCTAGGTACCTACCTACCTTAAAAAATGAATTCGTTTAAATTGACTTAATAACATTAAAAATATTTAACAGTAGAGTTAGGTGTAGGTATCTACAGTTGCAGGAATAGGTACCTACCCTACCTATCGTTGGCGTAGGTGGAGAACTATTTTTTTCTAGTTTCGAGAAAAACGCGAATTACCTACTTGTTTAAGTAAGTATATTTTTATTTTTGTGGCGTAATTACCTACCTCCTACCTAATTAATAAATGGGAGACAACTTTACTGTAGGTAAGTCTCCCATTTTTTATTTAAAAATCTGTTATTTTGACATTACAAAAAACATTTTAATTTTATTTATTTGCATAGAAAGGTGTTATAGTGAAAACGATACAGTTTATTCATAGGAATAAATATAATCTGGCGATTGAAATATCAGCCCTAAGTCCTAGGACTTAGTAGAGTTAGATTTAACGAAGATGATAAATTAAGTTTTATTGCAAATTGCAGTTGTTGAGGATATAGTCGCGACATCAAGCAGACGCGGCAGAAATTGGATCCGTCACGAACTTCGTGCACACGGCCGGTGGTTAGCATCACCGGGCGACAGCTTCACACTTTGATACGACACACACGACGATAGACCAGCGCGATGAAGTGTCACATACTTAGTTTCTGTATTAGTTTCTGTACCAATCTTTTATCAATTATATTATTTTAAACCACAAAGTAAATAAAGTACTTCATTTTGACTACCGGATACCATCAATACTCCTACACACAAAGAAGGGAAAGTACACACAAGCAACAAACCTGACCATAACGCACAAGGCTGCACAAAATTGATCGAGCCGAGAACTTGGCTTCACATGTTATGGTCCTTCGAGCAGCATCTACGGAAGCAGCACCATCGGCAGCATACGGTCAGGTCATTCACCTCCAATTTCCTTCCCAAATCCAGTGCTCAGTTTGTGCTAACATCGTATTTTTGTGTAAATTCCAGTGTTAACGTGTGCAACTGCCTACACTACGCGCATATCCTGAGGCTGAGACTGTGAGTACTTGATTCTTTATTTTCACAAACACCAAAATGACGAGAAAGAGGCAATCGCTTGTAGATACAGAAAGTAACGATGATATTATTCGGGATTTAGTTAAAAAACGTGGTTCTATTAAAGGTAAATTCACTTTGTTTATGAAATATGTTCAATCTGTAGACGATTCACACATAAGCGAAACTCAGAAAGCGGAATTACATGAACGCTTTCAGAGAGCAAAGTTACTATTTGATCAATTTTCTAGTGTTCAAGATGAATTAGATTTGCTAGTTTCCGAAAGTCAGGTTGATAAAGAACTGCAGGAAAGAGAAAACTTTGAGAATCAATATTACAGCATTGTAGGTAAATGCAAGTGTATCCTCAAAGAATCGCCTGTATCACAAAGCACACAAAATGGCAAATTAATCGGGGTAAAATTACCTACGATATCTTTACCTAATTTCGACGGTTCCTATGATCAATGGCTTGAATTTCGCGATACCTATTTGTCTATCATTCACACCAATAATAATCTCGATAATGTCCAAAAGTTCCATTACTTGCGGTCAGTTCTAACAGGCAACGCTCTACAAGTGATTAAGGCACTCGAATTTTCTTCAGAGAATTATATCATTGCTTGGGATTTGTTACAGAACAGATACAACAATAACCGTTTATTAGTTCATAATCACGTTAAGGCTATTTTTTCTGCTCAGAGTCTGAATAAAGAATCGGCAACACAAATTCGCAAATTGATTGACACCATTATGAGAAACATTCGTGCGCTAAAAACGTTAGACGAACCTACCGATACATGGGACACATTAGTCATTCACATAGTGGTATCAAAGTTAGATTCGTCAACCGAACGCGAGTGGGAACTTCACAAAAGTACCGTCACGAATGCTTCGTCTGATAAAAAGTTTTCGTTGTCTGATTTAACTACATTTCTTAAAGACCGAGCAGATTTTCTAGAAACGGTTAAGCCATCTCAAGGCAAACACACAATTGATACTCAAAACAACAACTCGAACATTAATAAAAAGTCGTCTACTTTAAAATCACACAGTCATGTGACGACACATAAAATAAATAAAAATTCGTCAAAGTCACAACGTTTTACATGCTATATGTGCAACTCGAACCATCCGTTATTCTCTTGCGAAGAGTTTCTAAGCTTATCAGGCAAAGATAAATTAAAAATCATAGAAGAAAAGAAGCTTTGTCGCAATTGTTTACGCGCTGGTCACGCTATAAATGATTGTTGGTTCGGGCCGTGCAAGCATTGTAACAAAAAACATAACACATTGATTCACAATGAGTTCGTTGATGGTAGTACCTCGTCAGCAACGGCGCATGCTTCACACACACAGTCAGCGCCTCAGCCCGAGACTAGTACTAACATCAAATCGACAAATAATTCTCAAACCGCATCTCACAAATCACACACACAACGCGATAACATTGATACGGGTTATTTTTCTAACCAAGTATTGTTATCGACTGCTTTAGTTGAGATTGCGGACGAGAACAACGAATATCACACAATTCGAGCGCTTCTCGATAACGGAAGCCAGCATTGTTTCATATCTGAAACATTATGCAAAAATCTTAATATCACAATGATACAGTCTTCTGTGCAAGTTATAGGTGTAGGCAATTCTGTCACGCAATCTACGCAATCGTGCAGAGTTCAATTGCGGTCCAAAGCAAGCTCGTATAACACACAACTTAATTGTTTAGTTTTGCCTCACATAACAGCACAGTTGCCTGCGCTAGGAGTTAATCATAACATTGAGGTACCAGATAACGTCCAACTCGCTGATCCCGACTTTTATTTGTCTAACGAAATACAACTGTTAATAGGCGCAGATAAGTTCTGGGAACTGCTAAGTGAGGGTTTAATTCGTCTACCTAATGGCCCTTATTTGCAAAACACACAACTTGGGTGGATCTTATCTGGATCGGTTCTTAAAAAAGCATCACACAAAGATAGAGTTCAGTGTAATCACACACAAACATTAGACGCGGAACTCAAACGTTTTGGGGAACTAGAAGAAATACCTTCAGCCCATAAAAAACTCACAAGTAGTGAAAGTGCATGTGAAACTTTATTCACACAAAGTACTTTGCGCACCGATAAAGGTCGTTTTTCTGTACGCATTCCGCTGAGTGAATCAGCTGATGTTTTGAACGACACGTTATCAATGGCACAAAACAAGTTTCTAGCACTTGAGCGTAAATCACTACGAGGTTCAGCCACTTATAGGCAAATGTATACGGATTTTATGAAAAAATATTTAAAATTAGGTCACATGAGTTGCATTTCTGAATATCCGTCACATTATTTCACAAGTGATAACAATGGTACCACATCGCCGGTAAACAAAACAAAGGATTTATTATCGCGCAGAGTACATTTAGATATTCTTAGCACATCTGATATGTGGTGGAAGTGGAAGTGGAAAGGACCTAGATTTTTATATGTTCCTAATTTAGATAGCACACATGATATTCAAAGCTGCAATATGCTTTTGATTATAGTGAACTTTTAGAACTAAAATCAATCAAAACCACATTGGTAACTCAAACAAAACCGGGTTCTTTTCCATTCGAGTTATTTTCTTGTTACAATCGTATGCTATGTGTAACAGTATATATTTTGCGTTTCATTACTAATTGTCGTAATAAATTAAAATCACAGCGTATTGTAGGTGTTATTTCAGTGGATTAATTACACAATTCTACAATAAAGTTAACGTGAATCGCACAGCAGCAATCGTTTTCAGAAATCTACGACAATTTAAAAAACAATTTAAGTTAACAAAGTGTCCTTGTAAGTAGAGTAAGTAGAGTAGGTGGTAGGTTAACTTATTCATCATTCACATACGATAAGAGACATCCGTTGTTAATATGTGCAAAGCATATGTTTACACGACTTTTATTCCAACATCAACATAAGATTTTGTTACGCGCGGGGCCCCAGTTATTACTAGCCACAATCAGAGAACAATGGTGGCCTCTTAGAGGGCAAAATTTAGCTAAACAAGTGGTTCATACTTGTATAAAATGCGCACATATGAGAGCTAAACCTTTAAATATTATAATATATATTACAGATGGGTAACTTACCCCCCAAACGTTTGGAACCAGGATATCCATTTATACATAGTGGTGTCGAATATGCTGGGCCATTGATGATGTTGAACCGCACAGGGCGAAGTTAATCAAGTGTTAGGTATATTTGCCTTTTGTATGTTTCTCAAAACGAGCTACACATTTAGAATTGGTTTCAAGTCTCACAACGGGAACATACTAACTCGCATTGAAACGGTTTATTTCTAGACGTGGTAAATTTAAATCATCACAAAGTTTTTAGATTTTAACACAATGACAATTTTTTAGATTTCACTGCTGGTAATTTTATTAAATTCAATTTTATATCACCATATTCGCCTCATTTTGGTGGTTTGTGGAAAGCGAGCGTCAAGTCTTGCAAATTTCACTTATGTCGTATTGTGGGTAATGCACACTAATTTACGAGGAGTTGAATACGGTGTTGGCACAAATCGAGGCCGTCCTCAACTCCCGACCCATGTCACCTATGTCCACAGACCCTAGTGACCTGCTCCCACTCAGTCCCAGGTCATATCCTGATTGGCCGACCGCTAACTGCATCTGCCGGCCGGGATCTCACGAGCACACCTACGCAATGCCTTCTCCGATATGACCGGGTAGAGCAGATGAGGTAGAAACCAAGACAACACATAGAGAACCAAGACAACCCTTTGGAGCCTGGTGCTTCCAAGGCCGGGGGCATGTTGAGGATATAGTCGCGACATCAAGCAGACGCGGCAGAAATTGGATCCGTCACGAACTTCGTGCACACGGCCGGTGGTTAGCATCACCGGGCGACAGCTTCACACTTTGATACGACACACACGACGATAGACCAGCGCGATGAAGTGTCACATACTTAGTTTCTGTATTAGTTTCTGTACCAATCTTTTATCAATTATATTATTTTAAACCACAAAGTAAATAAAGTACTTCATTTTGACTACCGGATACCATCAATACTCCTACACACAAAGAAGGGAAAGTACACACAAGCAACAAACCTGACCATAACGCACAAGGCTGCACAAAATTGATCGAGCCGAGAACTTGGCTTCACAGCAGTGTAATGTGCAGTTGTAAGGTACAGGAGCCATATAAGGCCCACCTTATTTCAAATCACTGTAAATTAAATGAATAGAGGAGTTAAGGTAAACAAGTGGTTTAATTAAATACTTAGTTCATTTGTGTAACATTTAAAATTATCAAATTTTTTTTACAGATGTATCAAGGCAAAACGCGATATTAGGTACTGTAAGTATATTGCTTTAAAAAGTATTTTTTTACGTGAGTAAGTTAAGTATACGTGCATTGCTTTGACGTTTCACTGACAACTGTCAGCTGCATTTAAAATAGCCACGCGATTTGTGTGATGACGGTTGCCTTTTGTTTATAAACGTATTCACAAGGTTCCTGCAAAATTTAGAATTTTTCTGCCCACCGGAACTTATATATTTTTAAAGTGTGCTATGATAGGACCTGGGCCATCTTTGGTCACAGTACCTTAGACTGAAGCCGGGTCCGGTTTATTCATCCGAGATCAATAAATGTAAATCATAGGTATGTAGGTACTTATTATAATTCCATTTTATTGTAGGTACGCATCTGCGGCTTATTGCAGTTATAATAAAAAAACCTTTTAATTTAAGGCCCTAAAACAGTAGGTAATGAAGAAAATAATTAAAATGTAAAACAATATTTTCTGTAACAATTGAATAAAGCTTTGCTGTCTAACACGATAGGATAGGCCCCGTAACTAAGACAACTAAACAACGTCGACGTCGAAGTGTTCATTAATTCATTCAGATCACAATCACACCAGTAATAATGGCGATAAAAACAAACATGTGATGTTATAGAAAGAGAAAGCCCTATGTGGGAAAGGATGCGGTCGATAAGGACAGAGATATCCTCGTGGGCAGGTGCGTTCAAAGGAATAAAACCAGGCAGAAAAAATATCAGACTTGCACCGACTGCTGATCTAAAATCCCACTAATATCAATGAAAAACGTGTCAGCTTTTACTATGTCTCTTCTGAAATAGATATAAGTAAGTATGATTTGATTAGTTAGGTAATCTACTAGATAATAATGCTATTTCTTAGTGGAAAATGAACAGTTAATCGACTTTATTCTCAACGTTTGATCGATTAAAATTCACATAAAATAAAAAGCAAAAGATGTTAATGAAATCTTAACAAAATAGAAACACATGTTTCCAATAAATTCCTGCATAAATAATAATAAAGCGATAACACCATTTCTGTCGTCGGTTTGCGTTTATAAATTTAATTAAGTACCGACTTCCATTACAGTCTCTAAACTAAGAAGGCATTTAAAACTTATCCGTGCCATTGTACGCTCTAGTCTCTTTGGTAAAAAGAAAAAAAAAACAATTTACGTTGCAAAACGGGGCCTAAAAGAAGCGGGCGGTTTGCCTTGAGCCGGTATGAGGGCAGCTGCAATTCTATAAGGGGCTCTATTTCTGAAACAACTTTTTGTACTTATTTTATATCTACCGGTTGCATTGTAATGTTACAGGAGTCAGGAGTGGACTTGTGACGCCAGTGTAGCAATGAAATACCAAAATATTCCCCCAAGATTTTATGAAATTCCCCTCAAAAAAACCCTAAATAGGTAGGTATAGGTTCGTATAAGTTTCTACATGTTATCGTTGTACTGCATAAATAATATTCTCATCTAACAATGAGTTAAAAACAATTTCAAACACACCTGACATTTTGTAAAACCACTGTGTGAGTTACGAAATAGTTTGGATCTTAAATCTTTTAGGCTCGTATTACAGTACAGAACGATACCTACTCGAGCACAAATCTCTGCTTGAGCATAGATTGAAACTAGTTTCAACCAATCAAATGGCTTTAAATCTTTGCTCAAGCAGAGATCTGTGCTCGAGCATCGTTCTGTAATACGGGCCTTAGACTTTTAGAGATACACCAATTCACTACACTTTCAAATAAAACTCTTATTTTAACAAAGTTCTGTAATAAATCTTAAAATACCCGCGTTAGTCTACAAAACCATTTAAAAATAAACTCTTACTAAAACACTATTTACCCTACTCCAAGCAAAGGAACCCAATCAAACAGCCTAACTAAAAAAAAAAGCACGAAATCCGCAAATCACATTTAATAAGCCGCTTAATCGTTTAACAAACACCGCTCGGACCGGTACCGGCTAACCGTTCAATTAGCGACAGAGCAGGCAACTAGACCCGCCGCACAATGTACCACAAAAAGCGGCGAGCGACGGCCGCCCGACACTTGCAAGCGATTAGCAACCTAGTACGGCTAGTGTAGATACGTATTACGACAGACGATTTTGAGATTAAAGATTGTTACTGCAATACGAAACTTGAATAATACAATTCATGGTTTTGGTCTCAGATCATAGAAATTTTGATGTTGTATTTAATTGTAACGTAAAATCAGTTTGTGAAATCCTGGTAGGTAATAATTAAAAAAAGTTCAATTTCTGGAAATGCTATTTAAAACGGTAAAGTGGGTACCTTATTTCTTACACAATTTCATCAACAGGTTTCTTAAATAAACGGGCAAGTATTGTTCATTTCCACTCCCTTGTTGCTATTTATAAAATGTTACCAAAGTTGGAGTCTGTTAAAATCTAAACATTACCAACCCTAGATGTTTGTTTTCACAATACTGGCGTAGAAGGTACAATACTATTTTAAAGTCTCGATTCAACCTCTAGCGGATTCTATCATTAATATTTAACTAGCCAATCTTAGCTTTACTTCGAGTTGGAGGTAGTTTTAAAATGTTTTATACATAATATTGTACACTTCGTTTTATAAAATAGCTTTGTACAGTCATGAGTTGATTGTTAATGAAGTTGTAAACAAAATTAGAATTGATGATGGCCACAGAGTATTTACTCTAGAATTTTCCTTTTCTAAATATGTTTATTGGTAACGCTAAAGACCTTTTCTAGGTATAATGGCTGATCTGCGCGGAGACGCAAAGACGCACGCGAAAATTAGCAAAATTATTTCCTGCTTATACTACAAAACGTACTTTGAAATGAGACAAGTTCCGATTCAAGATAAATGGATTGTTAAATGTTATAAATCTCCAGCAAAAACCGAAAACCGAATTTAGTTCTAAAAACGACCTCTATTCAATAATTATTTTCATACAGTAATTTTTAAGCTACAATATTTTTATTAGTTCGAAATAAAGGTAACATATCAATGTTTATTATATATATTTTTTTTCTAAATTTTTATGTTAGTTGAGTAGTAGGACCACAGCGGCGACGGAATTTATCTTTTTGAGGGTACCATACACCTTAAGACAGTCAGAATGGTTTTAGGTACCTACCTAAAACCATTCTGACTGTCTATACTGACTATACTGACTATAATTAATGAGATTGCTTGCTACATATTTGCATATTCCTTGATCGGATTGATTTAGGACTTCATCTTCGTAACATAAGTAATCATTGAGAACAACGCAACAGCTAAACAAAACAGCTATCTCGAAAATTTATACCAACAAGAATTTAATATTCTTCTTTATTCAGTTTGTAAACGCAGGCAAATGTGCGATAGAATTGATTGCTTTCATTTAATATTGCCCCAGGCCTTGTAGACAGGGCTTGACAGGAGGCGGTTGGCATAGGCGTTCCCCTCTGCCTAAATTATTGTATAGCAGAACTGACAATATGTCCAGTACCTATACCTCGTACTCGTAAATCATTTTCTATATATATATATACGCTGGGTTTTCCGAGGAAAATGGTTGTTTACACGTTAGGTAAACCTAATCTTGAATCTTAGGTGTATTTTACTTTTAAACTGAAATGGGTGTTTTAAACACTTGCGCAGGAAATAAAAACTTAGTTCTAATTGGTTAAAATTGATTTATAACTTCACACATTTACGCGAGCTGTAACAATAACAGTTAAGCGGTCGGTCAGGAACAAACAATTTTATTTTCTTATTTTTAAGGTTCCGTACCAAAATGGTAAAAAAGGAACCCTTATGGTGCGACTTCGTCTGTCTGTCTGTCTGTCACACCTTATTTCAGCAACTACTAATGATCGACTTGAAATTTGGAACAGTTATAAAGAATGCTTGTTCAACTTTATTGCAAATGAAAAAAGTCCAAAAATATTTTTATTGTCATTGCAAAAGGGGCCGGAGTGGGGGTCCGAAATTTTAAAGTGGGGTTACTAGGTCAAGTGACATATCATATGAAAGGGCTTGATTTGCACATTTCAAAATATTTTTTTATTTTATTTTATGTCACAGTTTTCGACATATGATGAAAAATGTCCAAAAAAATACCATTCCCCCCCCCCTTATCTCCGACGTTTGCGGGGCGAAAAATCTGAAATAATTAGAGTTGATAGGAATTGACCCAAATGTGGCACCTAAAATAAAACGATGTTCCTAACTAGTACAGTTTTTTCCAAATCATCAAAATTCCTTCAGAAACAAACTTTGTTATACGGTCCGGATTGTTTCACTTTATACGTCCAAAAATGATACGGAACCCTCGGTGCGCGAGTACGACTCGCACTTGGCCGGTTTTTTTATAAGGTTATTAATAATCAGGGACCATATTATTAACATACACTGCTGTGTTTAGGTAGGTTTAGGTTTCCAGCATGTGCGAGTTTAACTTAGTCCTTATTCGGAAATTGTTAAACACGTCTTCAAACATTAATAACACCAAATCATTGCGTTAACTTCTCGAAGATTCCCCAAATTGTTGCTTTATCCTTGAAATGCTAAACAAAGTTTTAACGTTCGGCGCAACCACTACCTACCGCGTCTGAACTATTTCACAGTTAATAATTATGATCAAAGAACCACGGAACACATGCAGAACAGTTGCATAGTTAAAATTTTCACTTATTTACGTTTTGGGAAATCAATTTGGTAAGATGATCTAGCGCAAGTCCGTCTAAAAGATAGGTATTCAATTCTTTTCAAAACACTTTAGGGTTTCTTGTTTACTTATAAGTTTTTACATTAATCCCTGTTATTGAAGATATTGGTTACCAGCAAAAATATTTCTGGAAGAAATAATATCTGACTGAATCCCCTCATCGTAAATAAAGTCTTCCAAACCCCTGATTCGAACTTTCAGACAGATTAATAAGCCAGACGTACGATGTAATCTACGAGCGATTGAATGAACAAGATTAACCGAACGAACGGTAGCGGTATGATCGCATACTCGCAACCGGCGTTTTAGAAAATGATCCCGGCTGGCTCGGATAGAGGCATAATTTTTCAAACGCGAATTTGTAACGGTCGCGCAGTAGCGTAATATGCAGACCACCGAGGTTGATGGATGATGCCACCGTGGCAAATGCTACGATCTATTGTATAATTGACGCTTGCGTGGAACGCACACTTTAAATAAACGTAATAGACGCAAATTATGCAAGTTATATTTTAAGACGCGATGACTCGTTCGCTTATTGCTCTTTGTGAGCACACAAGAAATTTTTCAGTCATGGCGCGGGTGGATTCTAATAATTAACTACCTACTTACCTATGTTGTTTATAATTTGTATGCTTCAAAAAGCTCCCTTTTAACTCATTGAGTGTTCCATTTATAGGTTTTTTAATTAGCTTATCAAATGGCGAGAAGTGTTGTTATTCAAATTTTTTTTGTTAATAGGAAAATAATATTAAAAAATTCCAAGCGGTCGTAAAAGGTTTTCAAAGGAACTTATCATAGGTACCTACTTAGATATAGCCCCGCGTGCTTGACCGGACACATACCTACCTGCCTTATGCCTCCATAATAAACCAAAATAAATAATAGCACTACAGCTACAGATGACCGTAACTATTCTCAAATCGATAATTATCAATAAAATTTTAAACTGGTTCACAGAAAATGTCGAGCGCTATTCGAATTTTGAATTGGTCATTCGATATGATTTGAATTTAGAACCGTGCTGCGGAGTTTATTCACACTAGTCAGATCGACCGTGAAATGAAAACAATCTAGGTAGGTACGGTATAGGTATATTGCTAACGTTTCGTTCCGGTGCAGTAGATAATAAAAGTAAAAAAACCGTCCAAGTGCGAGCCAGACTCGCGCACGAAGGGTTCCGTACCATTATCTATAAAAACGGCAAAAAAAATCATGTCTGTTGTATGGAACCCCCCCTTAAATATTTTTTTTATTTTTAAAGTGAATATGACAATTAAATATTCTGTGATTATTTCAAGCGTCTACTTGGTGCCGTTATCAATATCGAGCAAAAACGAGCAAATAAATCACGTTTGTTGTATGGGAGCCCCCCTTAAGGGCCTATACTACCTCAAATGGCTTAGCAAAATACTCTGTTACGCCGAAAATACTGAAGCATTAATTTTGAAATAAATATATGGTAAAGTTGAGGATTAATGTTAAGTCCTATGTTTGGCGAAAACACGATTCCATAAAATTTTCTCGATAGAAATAAATTCCAAAGTTACCTCTAAACCGAACAATAAACAGCTGGCAATCATAAAATACTTCAAATTAGAACATGAAACTTTTTATACTAACTAAACTAACTATAAAGCAGGTCTTATGTTATTTATTTTCGTGCATTTCTATTTTAAAGTAAATAAACTATAATATCGGCCGTATTAAAGTTTGTTCCCCGCCGCGCGCAACCCGCGCTCATTCCTGCTCCGGCTTTCGTACGGGAGGGCTGTGTCATTTTGCGCTCAGGACACATTACGCAACAGAACGACAATAAAATAAAAATATTGAATTAGGTACGTGAGTTTTTAGTGTTTGCATAATGGGAAATAACCGAAGAAGCGACGGGGTTGGCGTAAAGAAACAGGCAAACATATATATGATCGAAATGAAGTACCTACTCGGGGTGTACTGTGTGCCGTGTGCGTTACCCTAGCAGGAAAGTAGCTCCTAGGGAGATATGAGTGGGACGAATAATTAGTGCCTAATCTGCTGTAAATGTGCGCCAAATAAATAATTTGTGCGCCTTGTAGTTTTGGAGAAAAACAGAAAAAACGCTTCCTGCTGGGGTAACGTTGTTCCAGCAGGAAAATTCTAAACGAATGATCAGAGAGTGAAATATTGTGCATGGGCAGATAGTTTATATTTGTGCATAAATGTGCGCCAAAAATATAATTTGTGCGTCTTCAGGTTTTCGAGATATTCCATTTCCTGCTGGGGTAACGTTTTGCAGAATCGTGTTTCTCTAAAACCATTGTATGTGCGCTTGTAGAATAAACACACACGAGTAGCTCTTAATTTGTGCGTATTTGTGACAGAATTAGATTTCAGAAAATATTTATAATTTTCAAGTAATCGCGTTTTTTCGAAAACCCGTAAAAATTTTGCAGCGCCTAAATGAGAATACGTAGAAGGTCGCTGAAAACTGTATTCGGTCCTTCTTGACGCTTATAATAACCATAAAAAGTTTCAATAGTGTACATGCATGCGTTATTGAATAATATTGCTGAAAATCAAAACGACGGTGTCATAACTTGACGAAAAATACAAGAAACCGGCTCAACCTAAGACGTGTAAGTGTGAACCAAAAATTAGTGCGTTTAATCAAAAATATATAGTAAAAATATTCAGCTTGGAATGTTTCGGTGGTGAACCGGTGGCAACGTGTTGTGCCCGAGTACACTGAAGTAGATAATATGGAAAAAATAAACTTGTTAATAATACGAAAAAAAATTGCGTGTAACGAAGAGTAGAATTTGTACTCCTATTTGCAATGCATTATAGATTGAAATAGAATAATCATATTATTTTAAATATTTTTTTTTGTAGGTGGACATTTAGAATAATTATATTTAGGTAGGTAATAATAGTATGCCGTGCTGGCTGAGAGCTTCTAGACCTGAGCGTGAGCACTTGGTTTTCGGGTTTCGAGGGTTCCGTACCTTCCTTGGGCGTATAAAAACAACCCAAACCCAATTGCGCCATCTATGAGAAAGAATAATAATATAAATAAAATAATAAACATAAAAAATAATAATTTCCACATCAACAAGCTCTTTCATTTCATAATAATATGGTCACAAAATATATTAAAGGCACCTTAATTTAATATATTTTTTAATTAGCCCCCAAAATTTGGTCATATATAATGTCCAACAAACGTCTGAACGCGACTGTACTTTACTGGACTTTATTGGACGTATTAAGCCTAAGTACGGACAACGGCTTACCGTTGTCCGTACTTAGGCTTAATACGTCCAATAAAGTCCAAGGCTTAATACGTCCAATAAAGAAGGTCATCGATATGTATGAATCCGTCGCTGCCGTTGTTTACGTATTTAATTTTTTGTTTATATCTACATAATGCGAAACATTCCAAGCTGAATATTTTTACTATATATTTTTGATTAAACGCACTAATTTTTGGTTCACACTTACAACACGTCTTAGGTTGAGCCGGTTTCTTGTATTTTTTCGTCAAAGTTATGACACCGTCGTTTTGATTTTCAGCAATATTATTCAATAACGCATGCATGTACACTATTGAAACTTTTTATGGTTATTATAAGCGTCAAGAAGGACCGAATACAGTTTTCAGCGACCTTCTACGTTTTCTCATTTAGGCGCTGCAATATTTTTTCGGGTTTTCGAAAAAACGCGATTACTTGAAAATTATAAATATTTTCTGAAATCTAATTCTGTCACAAATACGCACAAATTAAGAGCTACTCGTGTGTGTTTATTCTACAAGCGCACATACAATGGTTTTAGAGAAACACGATTCTGCAAAACGTTACCCCAGCAGGAAATGGAATATCTCGAAAACCTGAAGACGCACAAATTATATTTTTGGCGCACATTTATGCACAAATATAAACTATCTGCCCATGCACAATATTTCACTCTCCGATCATTCGTTTAGAATTTTCCTGCTGGAACAACGTTACCCCAGCAGGAAGCGTTTTTTCTGTTTTTCTCCAAAACTACAAGGCGCACAAATGATTTATTTGGCGCACATTTACAGCAGATTAGGCACTAATTATTCGTCCTACTCATATCTTCCTAGGAGCTACTTTCCTGCTGGGGTAACGCACACCTGTGTGCCCGGGCCGCGGGACCGCGCGAGCAGCAGTGTGCGAGGTGCGAGCGAGATAAAGAGTTAGGCGGCGCGGTGAAGTGGGGGCGAAATTAGAATTTGAGCTGAGGTAGTATAGGCTCTTAAATATTTATTTTATTTTGTTGTTATAGCGGCAACAGAAATACATCATCTGTGAAAATTTCAACTGTCTAGCTATCAAGGTTCATGAGATACAGCCTGGAGACACACAGACATACAGACAGACAGACGGACGGACAGCAAAGTCTCAGTAATAGGGTTCCGTTTTTACCCTCTGGGTACGAAACCCTAAAAAGACTTCAAGCTGTGAATGGCGGGCGACTTTTTGGGAGATCCGTATTAGGTATCCCTCAGATCATTCTATGATCTGAGGTGTATCCAGTGCTTTGCATTTAAATAACTTAATTTTATAATAAGAGGTATTTATAAAACGTTGTAGGCACGCGTTCTACTTATGCGGATATGATTTGCTAAATAAAGCGCCTAAATCAATACCTAAGCACCAAAGGTAATTGAATTTAATGCATTACTTATAGCATCATAATTGGCCGTTTATTTAACGTTTTGTATGATACTCAGAACAGAACTAAATATTTCCATTAAGGATTTTGGTTAATTGCTGCGGGCGTTAGATAGTTTCGGTTGACGGCCCGTGGGAATAACGTTTCTATAGAGCGAGGGCCAGTCGTTAGAAAAAACCAATTACTTCGTACAAAAGTCAACATAATAACGTCATCAAGTGATTGCCCACTCACTAGGAATCAATCTTGTAAACAATAAATGAAAACCAGTTAGGAAAACGTATCAATGAATTAGGTAGGTATATTATCGTACAAGTATAGAGTGTCACGTTTGTCAAATAGCTGTGATTTATTAATGTTACAAAATATACGAATAAGAAATATTAAATGTGTTTGGCAGTCCTTCTTATAAAAACGACTAGTGTGTCGCGTTTTATTAGTTCTACTTTTTGGAAAGTTTTTATCGGCGTGATACTTTTCAGTGCGCGTAGGTAGGAATTTATTTTATTATGAAAAGCGGAACATTGCGTTTTTCATTTCATAACATAAAATGCTAATTTACATAGATAAAGCTAAAGATATTTTTATTAAATTTTTTAGGTAAGTATAAAATATGAAGTTGAAAATATGTAGGTACACCTACACAGGCACCATTTTAGTAAACGACTAACTGAAATCCGGTTTTTTTTTAGACTTATTGTTATGAATACTACATTGCCAATATTCTTGTACAAAGCTAAAAACATAAAAAGAAAAATACCCCGACACAAAACCATGCCTTAAAAAGTAGGTAAAAAATAAATATAGTTTCAAATTATAGTTGACCATTTAATGGGCAGTTAAACAAAACTGATAATTGATAAATGATAAATAAAATTGATACTTACTACTGTAAGTATCATATTATTTATTTTTTATTTTGTCGTTGATAGTAGACGTCGAATTCTAAATGGGCCGTAACTCGTGTTGTGGCTTATGCAACAACTGGTTTTCTGGTAGGTATAACCCGAAATACATATAACTTAAAAAATCTGAATGATTTCTTTAGATATTTGCATCGTAAGTAATAGTGGTAAAGAAAAACATAACCCTATGTAACTTATGTCGCTGATAAGTAAAGTACCTACCACTACACTACACTACATGAATGTAGGTGTAATAAATAATGTAATATAATATATACCTACCTACTTATCTAAACATAACTTCAAAATTAAGTAGGTACATTTAGCTCTACAATGTGGAGCTAAATGATGTTTATGATGACCAATAAATTGAGAGACCATTCTGACACGATTATGACAGTTGCATTAGCAGACTTGGGGCCCAGATAGATTGTGAATCAGATGTTCATGTAGACTCTACATAAACAAATTACAAATAACATTGAATCAGATAGATATATAATATTTTTTGTATTTAGCTATCTTATCAATCCGACTTTACAGTAGGTATTAGTCATCATAAACAGTTTCAATCAAAATTGTTGGAAGTACCCAGCACAATCACGGTTATTTCAATGGGATTTCAGTTGGTTGGGGTCAAGCCGCAATGTGAACGACCGTAACCAATTGTGTGGCAATCGAATAATGATTCAGAATAATGAATTCTACTGAGTGAAAAATACCCATTACAATAACAATGTTGCCAGTCTATGTTCTTATTAATCTTTTTAATCCGATTTTTTTTTGTAATTCACACACAAGTTTTAAAGAACGCTATACCTACCTATTTAATTTAATTTATTTATTTAAGTATTACACATCCGTGTAATTTATGGATCATAAATAAAACAGATAGTAGATACCTACATGTAGACAGATAAATTTAAAAATCTGTAACAAATTTTCTTCACTAAGCATTTTTCACGACAAATTCTTCACTTTACGACATGACAATTAGGATTTTGAGACATCCGGCTCGTTAAAAAGAGCGTGTTGTTTGCTAAGATTCAATTGAATAATCGTGTCTTTTAAAAGTCGAAAATTAAATGTCTATTTATAGAATAAAGCGCATATAATGAAGTTCATTGTAAAAAGTTACACGGTTGACGCACGAGTGTGTATCCAAACGTGGAATAGCAAAAAGTCTGTAGGTACGCGGATTCGCGAGGTCAGCGCCCTCAGATTGGTTAGACTGTTAGACACGACTACACGCTGCGTTGTTTTTTTTTCGCGACTTTTTGTCGTTCTCGCGTGCGTTACCCTCAGATCACTGTTTGTAATAGGTCTTTCCTGTACTTTCCGATTGAAGAGTCACGCGTCTCTGTGATTGTGTTAAATAAACTTCGTAGGCAGCACTATTAATATCTACATTAGTTGAGTCTCGGCCAGATTACTAGACACGTGTGGGAGCGAGTCAATAAGAAAAAAGACGACTGGACAAAACATAATCTTACATCGTTAGCAGTTTAAAAAAAATACCGCTTGTCGAGACTATTAGAATTTTCCAAGAAGTCTACTCCCATGCAAAGGACGTCGGCAGTTTTAGGCTTGATATGGTACAGTAATAAAAGCTTAACCAAAAATAAAAATATATTTTAATTGTTCTTTGCCTAATTTATCTTAGAGATTAAGAATTGGAATCAAAAATCGAAATAAATAAGAAATAAAATGATTATGCCATTGACATTTTGAAAAAACCACTAAAACAAAAACGGGTGCATGCTGGCTGGCGCGTGCTTCCACAGAATATCATGGTGACAGCAACTAAAACCTTTGAATTGAGAACTCATTAGTCGGGCTGTACTGCATTGGATCATTCACACCATACTTAACCTCACTGTCAGAAATAAGAATATTTCTCTTTAACCCAATTACGTACAAAAACAAATAAAAAAAATATTTAAATACTCTTGAAATACTCGATCACACCAAACTAATTTCATATCTGTACCGACTTACACAATCTGAGGCCCAGCGTTCTATGGGCGTCTGCCAGTGCCCTTTATGTGCAGTTTAGTGCACTTTTATGTCGCACGAGGAATTTATTTTCCAGAAAACATGCTTAATTGAGTTTAAGCATGTGAAAGAAAACACTTGCGTTATTCTGGTTTAGATTTTCAGGACTTAGGAAAAGTAGGTAGGTAACTAAGTATAATGATTAGTATCTACCTACCTTATTAGCTGTCGTATGATATCGTATCTATTAATAACCAGTATAATTATACCTACCTACTTATTTATTTATGATCCCTAAATTAAAATTGCAACAAAAAATCAATCAACCTGACATAAACGGAAAAACAAAGCCATGATCAGTCAACAACAAATTTATTGTAGGTAAGTACTTCTATCAATATCTCTATTGTTAACAAAAAAAAAGAGCAGTTAGGTACCTACCTAACTATTGCGATATAATAATATTATAATCTAGCACTCGTGCTCGTATCGCATCCAGATGTCATATTTACAAATCGTCTCTGCAGTAAAAACAATTCCGATGATCGCATTTCGCGGAAAATCGTTTGGTGAAGCGAAACGTTCCTAGTGTAGCCTGTACTTATTACGATTTGCCTCGTACACTACTATAACCGTCAGAGGCGGCATTAGCTTGGACACTACTCCGCGCCGACTTCATTGCGATTTGCGGCGGCGAAGTGTTAATTTGCATTTATCACTTCAAATAGGTAGGTACGTGCTGTGTAGTAGAAAAAACTGTGGAACGTATTTATTATATTTGATTAACATTTTTATTTATTAATTTTGTAAATAGGTAGGTAGGTAGGTACCTACCTATTGCATGAGAATTGGCCATCTCTCTCAGACTACCTATAAGCGAAATCGCGGGCAACTACTAATAGTAGGTACCTACCTACGATAAAAAATATTACGTGTAAACATAATATTTTTGGCAAAGTCCTAGATAGCTAAGTACCTACCTACCTACTAAATAAAATAAATAAAAATACTTTGTAGGTAGTAGGTAGGTACCTACCTTGTGGTTTTTACGGCTTTTTGCGGTTAATACCTAATTAAAAGTTTTATGGTCATAAATAAACCTGACATTCCGAAGTGCTACAAATTACCGACTGGTTTAATAAGCTAGCACAAAATTGATAATTTCCTATCAAAAGAAAATTTAATCCAAAGGTACCTACCTAAATTATTGAAAAAATACAATAAATAGTGTTGTAACAATGTCACTAAAACGTTTATTTATTCAGAAAGGTACAGAAAGTACAAATATAAGAGGCGCGCATCGTAAAGCGTAGTTGTATGTACATAAATAAAACAAATCGTATACGCTGTGCTCACCCCTGCGACCTTGAACGGGTAGGGTTGGCCCCCTCTGATGCACGAACCGATTCATCGAGTGTTATTATCGTGCAGTAAACACTGTACATAGTTAATGGTTTTATAACTGTAGCCACCTACAATACTTTCAACCGCTTTCGTGACGAACAAAACTTACCTATATCCGAAATAAATGACAAAATAGGTACAGAAGGTGGATTTAAAATAGGTATTATTATAGATACAGAAATTATTTATTTATTTATTTATTCTTCGGAAAGCTTACAGTCTAATATCTTTAAAGGTAAGTTATGTACAATATCGCTTACAAATTGCCATTTAAAAGCTTCCACAAATTAAAAACTATGTACCTAAAATTAAAAAAGAAAGAAATAGAACATACAAAAATTTAAATTAAAAATAAATTCTACAATTTTTTCTAAACAAAACAAAACATATTCATCTTTAAAAAACAAAACATAAAAAGATAATAGTATCTGATAACTGTGACAGTTTATTGTGCTAAAATATAATAATAATGATGAGTAATGCTACTCATTGCGGTCTATAACAAAGTATTCATTGTTTATAGTTCTTCTTAATGTGCTAGGGCTGGTTTTAAATAGATCAACATCAAAATGAGAGGGAAGGTTATTGAAGCTTGCTGCGCTACGTAAGAAGAAGGCATTCCGTCGGTAGTTGGTTGATGCGAAGGGAACGTGAAGAAGTGGCCGCTGCCTGAAACCTACGTGATGGGTTCTGATTGATATTTTGGAGATAAGTTGGGAACAATCGATGGAATTATTGGCTATATTTAACAGAAATGTAATATCATTAGCATGGCGTCTGTTTTCCAGTGGTAGAAAATGGTATCTTTTGCAACGATGAGTGTAATCCGTTGAGCATTGCTTTGTCTTATAATCTAAGTATCTTAAAAACTTTTTCTGAATGCTTTCTATTCTTGACTTATACACGTCATAATTTGGGTTCCAAACTTGAGATGCGTATTCAAGGTGGCTGCGTACGTATGAACAGTATAATACTTTAAGTGGTTTTAGAGAGCTGAAGCAAGTAGATGATCTTATTATGAAACCTAGGGACTTGGACGCTTTCTTTACAATTTCATCAATATGCATTTCGAAAATGAGTTTACTGTCCTGGATAACGCCCAAGTCCCTTATACTGTTCACCTTAGTGATTGTTTGGTTATCCAATGCATACCCTGAACCAATTGTCTTCTTTTGCCGTGTATAAGTCAATCAAAGATAAATGAATGTTAACGTGGATATGATAAGATTACACGTTTTCTTTTGAAGATTAAGAGTTTAATGAAGAAGCAAATCTAGGTTATCATTAGGCATTATGAGAATTAAGGATTAATATCATTACAGCTTTGGAGCAGTTATTTTTGGATACGTAGTCGTTTTATTTGCAACCGGCTTATAAAACGAAGATAGTTTCAAACAATGTAAATGAGACACTAAAAGCTTGTGTAGTGTTTAATCAATAACAATATCCGGATCCAATCAGACAATTAGCAACGTCTGACGAGTTGACGAGGACTGACGATCACAGAACGCTTTTATCGACCCATCGACGTGGGAAGTACGGAACAACGACAGGGACATAATTACTGCTAAGTAACGTTTGACATCTGCACTGAGAAACCGCCTATCTCGAGCCATCAATGAAGATTGAAATATGTAGGTACCTATTGTCATAAAAACTTCGTAATGGCACTTATGGAGTTTTCAGTTTTGAGATTAAGATCAGAGAACCGATTAATATTTCACACACCATAAAATATGACACGTTATTATTATTGTTCATAAAATATGATTCAAACGTGCATTGAGCATATTTCATAGAAAATCTGTTTCACATCAACAAGTGGTTTTTTTTTGTTTGGTTCAGTAAATCAAAATGATAGACCGAATAACGAAAAAGCGCTTTACGTTAAATCTATATTTTCAAGTAGACCCAGTTGAACATTATTTTAAGTTAAAATATTCTGAATTTAGGTACTATTCATGAGTTAGATATGTACTTACATTATAAAGCGAAAATGTTCCAATGACGAAGACTAAACAAAGAAAGGTCTACAGCCTAAGTCTCGCATTACCATAAAATCTAGAATAAATCATGTCGTCTACGGCCTGTCCTAAATATAATCGCCTAAAAAGGGAAGTGTGTCGATGTCCTGAATGGAAGTGGGTAGGCAGAGTATTGACAATGGGCTTGTCAACAGCGGCGGGCAGTCGCCTAGTCGCGACTGCGCAAAATGAGCGCCCTGCGGCGCGGGCGACCCGCTCCATATAACATGCTTTAGGGTCACCAGGACGATGTCTACGGCTGCTATAACATATTAACTTTGTGAATTTGGTTGCTATCCATCATCATGATAGATTTGAATTGGGATTAGTACATTTTCCCAGTTTATATCTAGGAAAATTGGTGTTGTGTCAGGTACCTACAGCAAAAGATGGAAGATAGAGCTTACCAATTTTATCATAGAAGAAAATATCAGCACTAGTGTGGAAATGGAGATCTGTAGGTTTACTTAATAGCTATAAATTATTTTCAATTTGCAAGATTTCACCCAAACCGAATGACTAAAAAATAATACTATCTATGACAATTATTCTTGCATAAACGTAAATAAAATGTAGTTTTACTAAAATAACACACAATTTATACCACTTGAGTGTACTACCTATATTATCTACCTAACGATATAATAAAGAACCTAATACTGCTATTTCATTGCGGTTTCAGTAAACATTTTCCTGTTCATATCGGTACCGTTTGCACTAAAACTATTAGCTGCTTAGACTTCGATACGGTTTATAGGATCGGACGAATTTGCCGAATGGATATTTTCGGATATTCACCGAACGTTCACCTCGTCGTACTAAAAACTAGGACGATGTCCGTGCGATGGAACCGATGGCAGCCCTAATTGCGACCAGACATTTGAGTGATCAGGGCGAAAGAGGCCGTCTGTCTGTACATATTGAGAACGATACCTACTGCCTACATAGATAATTTGAACAATGTACGATTTATTTAGGAAAAGCGTTGTGTTGTTTCTTTATTTAGATTATTCTTGTATGTAGTGATCGTTACGTTACCAACTAAGCGCCTTCCGTGTGAAAAGGATTGATTGCGTTAGCCACGCTATTTGCAGAGCATGAAAAATAATTTTGCCAATAAAAATGTGGGTAGGTACCTTTGTACTTAATAAATTGATGTTTACAGTAAACGTAGTTATCATATAAATATGCCTTTCATCCTACACTTTTAATATATTTCATGGTAAGTATAAATCAAGTGCTCAATTAGCATCTTGGCTTTGTTGTATGGAACATAAATTGGTCGTTTCAAGGCCAGTGGGTATTATGTACACTTGAGTAAACACTGTCTGCCGGAATCTTAATGAATACCAAATTATTTACCTTCTGCGATCACTTGTCTATCACGTGATTGATGTAGGTACCTACTGTTAAATAATTATGGAATTTAGAACTTTCGTTGCATTTCTCGCATTAATATTTTTACATTTAGGGTTAGTTTTGTTTGAATAATGTGATTTGTTTTACATTTAGTATACTAAAAGATACCTGGTTCTATGTTGCTTATTTAAAACACGTTTCAAACATTTTATCTATTTGAAAACAATTTTGATGAGACTTTTAGACTTCGTTTTAATATCACGATGAACACTATAAAATTCGTCGTTAAGGAATACATAATCCGTGTTAAAATATTGTCATACTTTATGAATGTTTACACAAACTGTGGAGTGATTTGCATGAACAAATCATTGACCTTGGCTTTGAACGGAACATCATCGTTATGATATGATAAAAACCCATTTTGATACCAATATGATACGAGAGGAAACTTTTTTATTTTTCTATTAAGGGAACATGTTTTATTAATTTTTAGTAGGGATTATAGTTCATAAAGTTACGATTTATGATACTTGTAAGCTTGTATGTAACGTAGTTAAGGAATTTAAAGTTTGTCCAACTAATAGATTTTCAATCGAAACAATCTTGCCCAACAGTTTCTAAATAAGCATTATAGGTACCTAGGTAACTAAGTAGGTACTTACATAATATATTATTAAACATGCGAATTTTAAAACTTTCTGCCCAATGCTAAATGAAGTATCTATTAATTAGCGAAGTACCTACTTACAACATAATTGAGTGGCACAATAAAAATATAAAGCATTACCTTAATAACCCTGTACATAAAAAAACGTCGTGAAGTTTAAAATAAGAAAAACGACTAATAACTTAATTACCATAAAAATCAGATACGTTTAAAATGGCGCTTAGTACCTTCAGTACCTTCTCAGTGGTCACGGCAATTAGAAACTTTACAAGTTGGTTAAGAGATGAAAGATAAAAGAGTATGTTAAGTCATTGGCACATCGCATCGTGCCGACTAACACGACCCGAAACCGTTTGAGATAAAATCTAATGTTTTTAAAGTTGTCCGTCTCAGTCGCTGTTCCACTAACATCGTATTCCACTTGTGTGTATTCCAGTACCTAGATGTTCTACTTGTGTAACCAGGTACAAATCCAGGTGCCCGGTTGATTCCTAATTTGATTGGACGGTTTCGAACCGAGTCAGCCGTCAGTTTGATTGGTCGCTAAAAAGAACAAGAATTGGGGCTCTACGCCGTAGCAGGGTCTACGAGGTTGACTGAAACATTTAGCAGTACCCATGTCTATTTTTAGGGGTAATTAAGTTGTACAAAAAACTCTTGAAATTTACCATTTTTTTTTTTTTTGTAAAAAATTAAATGATAGTGTTTTTTGCCGTCGTTTGTTTTTTAATCGCCTAGTCATCTACACTACACTATCATATTATAAAGAGATCATAATATATTATAAAGAGACACAATTTTTAAGTTTGTAAGGTAATGAGGTAATCGTCGAAACTACTGATCTGATTCTGAAAATTCTTTCACTAACAGGAAGCTACATGATCCCATTTTTTTATTCCGGAAAAATTCGCAGTTTCTTTGGGTCACGCGGACGAAGTAGTGGGCAAAGTGCTAGTTCAATAATAACCTAACTAGTACCTACTAAGTAACTCTTTTTATATCTTTACTTTTTTCCATTTTGCCAGTTTCACAATCCGAGAAGTCAGTTAAAGTTAGTCTCTTTTCTAATCCCGGATTTAAAAAAAGAAGGTTGTAAAAACATTTCCCGTGTTGCTTTTCCCGCGCGAAACTGTGGGAGTTCACCTCGGAAAATAGGTTACTAAGGTAGGTAGGTACTCCAAAGCGACATTTATTAGGGTGAATAAACTGGTACTAGTTATTGCAACACCCAGCAATGAATTCTAGAGCTTTACTTTAGCTTCCAGTTCCAGTAGGAAACGGCAGAACGTTGAACAGATTTTGAGAAGCATCAACTCGGTGTGAAACTGCCACTACTTAGGTAGGTATTTGCTCAGTCACCTACTAGTGTTACGTCAAGAAGCTTTTTCGACGACACTGAAAGGGATATGATGTGTTTGAATTGTATTTTTAACGGACTTCAAACAGGAGGAGGTTATCAATTCGACTGTATTGTTTTTGTTGAGTAAACTTTACCGATTTTGACAATAGAGTTTATCGATTCAGTATCGCGCCTGTCAAAAGATGTTAACGTTCGTGTTCCGTTTTGTTTTCTAATAAACTATTCAATTTTAACTAGCTCTATGTGTCCTGGCAATTCACTAGAGAGTCAATGACAGCGATGCTGGCTGACTGCTGTCTAAATTAAATCCGAGCCGACATCGCGCCGCACTGAAAGTGAAATGTATACGGATTACATTGAAATGTTCACTGGAATTTAAATACCTACCTACCGAAGATTCCGTTTTTCCATCAGTTTTCGATTTATTAC
This sequence comes from Thalpophila matura, assembly GCA_948465475.1. Taxonomy (NCBI): domain Eukaryota; kingdom Metazoa; phylum Arthropoda; class Insecta; order Lepidoptera; family Noctuidae; genus Thalpophila; species Thalpophila matura. Next base: position 8,818,265 of record OX419190.1, on the reverse strand, counting down.
TGAAATTCAAAAGAAAGTTTTTGGAAACGTTGTTGAAGATAAACACATACCTAGGTACCCTACCTATTGAATATATGAAGACTAGAAAATGAATAAACAACACTAATGTTGTCAATATTCCAACACATGACAATAGTGACAATAGTTCGTACAAGTACCAAAATACTTCGTTCGTCTTCAAAATTGGTTTAAGTATGCGTAAGCGGATAGTAAGTATGTATACCTAACATACTTGACAAGGCTTCTTTAGCAGAATTTCCTCAAAGAACACCGAATGCCACCCACCCGCCCCCCAGAAACAAGCCAAAAGCGGATAGAATAACGATACATCAAATTCATCCAAATCAAGATGGCAGCTATAAAAAGTATTATGAATTCGAAACTCGCGCCCAAGTGCCAAATCTCTGACGGGCGACGAATTTTAAACAACACACAGTTATTGATATCTAGTTGGATTCGTGTCGTGTTTTATTTGCCATTCTGTTAAATGTGCCCGAGGCGACTTTATTGAGAATTATCGGTTTGTATTTATGGTAGATCGCGACGAAAAACTTTATTATTGTCGTAAAAGTTACATTCTAGATTATTACTAGGAATCTACACATAAATGTTGGTGTGCTAGCCAGAATAAGTGCTTTTAAATGTGAATTGAAAATCTTCATTTTGCGATCCACTTAACATTTTATAATCATGAAAAGAATCCTGGGTCAAGTGGAAAAACAATTGCGGATTTTCGGTCAAACGAAGGTTATAGCAATTTCTGTTGTAACAAATCATAATGTATGACGTAGTTAGTGTAGTTACTGCATTATCTCAATCTAATTGCGGAAACAAAATAATGTATGCGACATCATAATTTTATTGTTGGTGTAAAATAATTTTCGTGTTCAAGTTCAGATTTGGCAAGTTAATTTACTTTGCGAGTAGCCTTGTGTCGGTGGCATTTACAAAACAAGCAAACAGCAATAAAACATCGCGTTGAATACTCTTGAGAACTGCTCAATATGGTTGGCAAAAAATTAAGCCAATTATTTGACATAGCATCTCTTTCATCATCATTGCTGTTACCGAAAAAGTTTGTAACAATGTTGGCAGTGGCAAGTTTTATTACGTTTAGGCACAAAGGTAAATTGTAGAGTTAGCCGAGAGAAATATTACAAACTTTGAGTCTACACTCCCTAACTAAGTGCCAATATAGGGCTTAATAAGTAAGAATGAAAAACTTGCCAATATACACACAATAGAAAACAAATACCTTCTTACATGTTGCGTAAAAATTTGCTCTTTAACCCGAATAACCCTTCGAAAATTCCGTTTCGGTTGAGTGCGGTGTTCGGGCCGTGGGTGAACAACATATTGAAAATGACAACCCTATTTATAAGGTAGTACGACGGTTAACACGTTGCTTGCCGCCCTTTGATTCATAAGAATTATTAATAATATTTAATAGTCTGAACATACGTACACGGTACTTAATATGATAATTTTATGCCTAGTAGTAGGTATACGGTTGAAAATAATTTGTTGATAGATTGATCATCTTGCGGTCGTTGATTTAAGCTTATGGATTTTTCTGAACACTTTGATATTCGATAAAATACATGGTTCGAAGCTAATAATAATTAATTATTATCTAAACTAATATTATAAAGGGGAAAGATTTGTTTTTTTGTATGTTTGTATGTATGTTTGTAATAGATAAACTCGAAAACTACTGAATGGATTTTAAAAATTATTTCAGCTAGAGAAATCTACTTTATCACCAAGTAACATAGGCTATATTTTATTTTCAAAAAAGTAGAGATCCTTACGAAAATTACAATAATGTAACCCAAGGTATCAAAAAATTGCTGCTGAAACTATTGATGATACATTAAAATAATCTACTACATGTTTATAGTACTCATCATTATACCCACAAAAAAGTCCGCGTGGCTATGTGTCTAAATATTATAGTTAAGTCAGAATAATCGCTTTTTGTTCAAATGTGTCAATCAAAACACGAGTAGAATGGAAAGATGATGACTTTTGTATCATGATATTAATCCTTATCCAAATTAATAGTTTTATAATCAAGGTTGATTATTTACATCTCGTTCGTTCGTCGTTATTTAGGTACTCTTTAAATTATTCGAATCAGACCTTTCGTTTAGAAGTTACGTCGGGTATAAAAATGCTAAAAGAAAAATGCCGCGGTGTCAGCGAATAGCTCTACGCTTAGTCTTTAGTAATGAGTAAACTCAATAACTATAGGACTGATTAAAAAAAAATCTTTCACCAATAGAAAGCTGCATTATCGCTGAGTAACACAGGCTACTTTTATCCCGAAAAATGCACAGTTCCTGTGGGTCACGCGGACAAAGTCGCGGGCAAAGTGCTAGTTATTGATATCGACAACATTTTAGAATTTCTGTTTTTAGTGTTCCGTAGCCAAATGGCGAAAGCGAATGTGCGGAAAATGTCTCATAATATCGTACGACAATCAGGACGAAATATACCTAATTTTAATAATTTAAAAAAATACTGCTTATTGCTTGGCCTTTTTTTTAATGTATGACTTATTATTATTTACTATTAATATTAATATAATATTAATATAAACTATTAATTACTTATTCTATTTCCAAAGTGACCAAAGTTTCAATGTCAATTAATACCTACAGGAACTACTTTCAAATCAATTACTTATATAAACGAGTTAAGAAACTAAAAGTTGTTTTCTTGAAACTTAAGTTTCACTTTGATAGAGTCAAACGCAAGATGATGCTCAAAATTTATAAAATTTTAACAAGATAATAAAAATAAATTAAGCGAATTGATTAGTTTTTAATGTTATTGCTGCATACGATATTGTATTTGATTGCAAGTCATTTACTCGTAGATATGATGGCAATTGAATGAAACGGCGCTACGGCCACTCTCCTTGATTGTTTTTATTGAACTTTTCAATTGTGTGTGCCACATCGCGGGTCACTCTTAGCACTCTATTATGTACAGTGATCAGTGAATTTACTGTATCTAAGTACCTACTCATTAAGTACCTATATGAAGAAGGGATAAGGAAATCATCTAGATAAGTTACAAAAGTTAAAAAACTGTAAAAAAGCTGGGGTTTATATATATTGAAGATATTACAGAAAAAACAGTCAGGATATACCTAGTCGGATATTGGCACGTAGGTAATCATGGCCAGATTTTTTTTTGTATGTTTGTGCACGCATGTATCACCCAAAAAGTACTGAACTGATTTTGATGTGGTTTTTACAGTTCGGTAGCTTGGGGTCCACCTTAATTAAAATCGAAGCCACATTTCATCTAATTCCGTTGGGATGAACCAGACATTATGGCTTGGCCTCTTTGTAGTACTACTAGCCAACCTACACCAAGGATGTCATTTAAAATGGTCATTTTTGTAGTCCACGCGACGGACTCACGGACAGAAGCCTAGTTTTTATATTTTTGTCAAGAAACTGAAAAACAATTTTTTGTAAGGTCATAATAATACTTAGATATGTACTGGCTAACAATAGAGGCGTTATCGCCAATCATGGGCGATGAATGAATATACCTACCTATGCAATATATTATTGTGTGTCGATTTTCCTCAACTTATCACAAATTATATTATTTTATTTTATTTAAGTTACCCAGTAATAATAACAGTATTTATTACAGTTTTTCCTCTAAAAGCTTTTATAGCAGAATATATCAAGGTAATCTAGATACTATACTATAATATTATAAAGAGGAAAGATTTTTTGTTTGTTTGTTTGTACCGAATAGGCTCCGAAACTACTAGACCGATTTTAAAAATTCTTTCACTAATAGAAAGCTACATTATCACTGAGTAACATAGGTTACATTTTATCCCGAAAAAATGCACAGTTCCTGTGGGACACGCGGACGAAGTCGCGGGCGAAGTGCTAGTCATGTATAAAGAAAAATAGTACCTACTTATTAATGACGTCAATTAATTTCAATTGAAAATAATATTTAATTTAATAGCTTGTATTTTTAGTTGTAGGTTCTAAATTGTGAACCGCTGTGGCAACGGATGGCAATGAAATAAGCAGATAAAGTTTGAGTCATACTCGTAGGTAGATAACCTAGTAGGTATGGTAGGTAGTTATATATTAAAATATTTACCAGGAAAGGGTTTAATCATTCTGATCAAATTAGTTTATAACCTTTTATTATAGCTGTTTCTATTCGCAGATAAATAAGATAAAATATAGGCAAAAGAGAAAGTAAAACAAAAAAAAAACAATTCAACTATCAATTTTAACAATACAACAATTTGACACTTCCCGATTTGTGATTAGACAACTCGTGTGACAAAATTGATTAGTCATTCAAGGTCGAACAACACAATGAGCGAATGAATGAACGAACACCAGAAGAATGAACAAATACAATACTGTGTCCCCTTTGCAAAAAAAACAATAGAAATGGACTTACTAGCGTACAGCTTTTTCCACATATTATTATTAATAAAAAAATTAACAGTACTAGAACTTAATATCGCGTACGCGTCTAACCAGGGCAGGAGGAAGCCACAGAAGTAGAGGCTATCAAAAGGCAGTTAGTGCGCATATCAAGATATCACGACAATGATAAACGCGAGGTCGAATCTGCTTTTTGCGAGGTCTCGACGCGGCCTTCGCAAAAATTAGCGCGATTTACATAACGCATAGGTAGGTACATATTATTTACATTATCTATACGAGTACGGATATCGATAAAATAAATGAATATAACGGCGATGAGATCACATTCAACGAAATATAAGGAACTAGGAAATGATTAGGTCAGCCCGTGTTAATGTTGTTTATTTTTTAGCTAAGTACAACAGTACCCAAAGTCAAAAGTGCATCTATCTAGGTATAACAAAAATATATTTTACGTCCTCATAGGATGCATCATCAATTCATCATACAAGTAAGTAAACACAACGGGCAAGACTAGTCTGTAATAACAGAAAGTAACATTTCGTTACTCGTAACTCCGGTCTCTACATTAGAAAGCAAGCAAATTTGTTCATGAGTTAAACCCAAAAGCATCGTTTGAGTAATCATCCAACATTGTACTCTTATTACCAGATTTGTAACCCTCAAATGTCACTCTATTCCCAAGTCTGTCATTAACCAGTAATATAGCGAAATATAAACAAAACCAGTAATTACAAAGTGTCTCGGTAATTTTTAAAATAGACGAGTAATCACTATTTTTAAAATATTTGAACACGCGTCGCCTTTTTGTGTAGCATATTACGTTATTATATTAGAGCTTAGGAAAAAGCGTCTAATTAACCTAATTAAATGGTTTCCAATAATAAAATGACCAATTACTAGCTGATGCATTAGGAGGTGCTACATTTTTGTTTAGATTAATTGACGATAACAGACGTGACGCCGTCTATGAATACCATCAATATAACACAACCTAAAATAGATATTTTATATCGCCAGATGAACGATAAACGCTCCGAAAGAAGAGTAAGCACGATTTTATTTAAATCGTAAAAAGGTACCGTGGGTGGCGATGCCGTGATTGCCTCGTCAAAGTATACAGATGAGATTCCCTACGGCTAATTATATCGACAATCAATCGTGAAAGTGCCGCTTGCGACACGAATAGAATCGCTATAATTATAGTACCTATAGTTGAAATGAATTAATAGATTGGGTGTAGGAGTGCTATGGCGAGCTGAAGGGACGCCGTCTGCCACCCTGATCACTGCTTTTAAAGTTATTAATGTACACGATGCGGGCACACAGCACACTACTAATATTATTTATTAATCACCCGATGGAACCGAACGATGTTCAACCTAAAGACGAGACGTAGAGTTAGGTTTACCGAGGGAAGCAACCGGTGCGCACTTCCTCTCAACAAGCCGAGGGTTGCGCCAACGAGAGCCGCACGGAATGACGAAATTAAATTGCCGTCAACATTTAACCGAGCAATTAGCGAGCGGGTTTATTGGGCTGGTATTAAATGACGTTAAATACAGAGCACTGCATGGTTGGGATATGTATGGGGAAACATGATACGTCGATTCTGAAGGCCGCCGAAACGTAATCAACTATGGTTTACATTGAAATGTGAAAGGATACACTGAAAAAAAAGTTTTGTTACCTGTAGCACAAATTTTAGCTGCTAGTAGCATGAAAAGGGGGACTAACAAACTGAGTGCTACTAATAGTAAAACGAGTTTCGTAAAATAAGTTAAGGTATTGTTTACTTAACCGTTTTAGTTAACTGAAATTAAACAAGTTTTTTATAAATAGCTAAACTTTCATATTATTGTCACACAAACAGTTTATCTAGTTGTAAGAAAACAGTTTATCTAGTTGTAAGAAAACAGTTTAATTACTTGTAAGCAACTGATTTAGTTAATCATTGCAAAACTGTTTATCTATTTGTTGCTGTTCTGTTTTGCTACCTAATCACCGCGTTCGCTGGCTGGTTTATGGCTCCCGCAGATTGTCCATCGGTATTCAGCTCAGCATATTTGCTAACACAACCATGAAACTTGAATTGGTGTTGCTCATTTTTTTTTACCAAAGACTAATAATGAATAGCTGAAATGGATACCGATCGACCCCTGCAGAAGCCCTGATGGGGTAAACAAAAAATAAAAGAATCTAGTAGGTATACATTTAGGTATATTCAGTTTAAAATAATATATAACTTTAACATAATCAACTTAGTATTTTTGTTATTCACAATAAACCAATTCAAACGAATATGATAACAATCTCTGAAATGAATATTATTAAGTAAGTGCACTTACTAACAGGAGCAGGACATACCTTTACAAAAATTAGGACATCTGAAATTTTTCATAGTTATAATCGCATCTTAAAAACATTCTTAGTCTAATAACAAAGATTCTATGAATTTACTATATTAGATCCATATTCATTAACTTCTAGTAGGTACCTATACATTTAGGTATAACTTTGACATAATCAACTTAGTATTTTTATTATTCACGACAATGATAACAATCTCTGAAATGATAAATATGTGAACTTGTATGCGTAACCCCAGTACTTCCTGTTTGGAAGGTCGCCACTGTTGTCGCTTCCCTTTTTAGGGTTCCGAACCAAAATGGTAAAAAGGAACCCTTATGGTGCGACTTCGTCTGTCTGTCTGTCTGTCTGTCTGTCTGTCTGTCTGTCTGTCTGTCTGTCACACCTGCTTATTTCAGCAACTACTTATGCTATCGACTTGAAATTTGGAACAATTATAAAGAATGCTTGTTCAACTTTATTGCAAATAAAAAAAGTCAAAAAATATTTTTATTTTCATTGCAAAAGGGGCCGGAGTGGGGGTCCGAAATTTTAAAGTGGGGTTACTAGGTCAAGTGACATATCATATGAAAGGGCTTGATTTGCACATTTAAAAATATATTTTTATTTTATTTTATGTCTCACAGTTTTCGACATATGATGAAAAATTTCCAAAAAAATACCATTCCCCCCCCCTTATCTCCGAAGTTTGCGGGGCGAAAAATCTGAAATAATTAGAGTTGATAGGAATTGACCCAAATATGGCACCAAAAATAAAACGATGTTCCTAACTAGTACAGTTTTTTCAAAATCATCAAAATTCCTTCACAAACAAACTTAGTTATGCGGTCCGGATTTTTTCACATTATACGTCCAAAAATGATTCGGAACCCTCGGTGCGCGAGTACGACTCGCACTTGGCCGGTTTTTTTTGGTCTAATTATGGTGTTAGTGCTCATCAAAAATGGTATGACCATAAATGCAGCTAGGTCCGTTGCCTCTTCATTATTTTCTGGAAAAACAAATATATAAGTAAAATATGTAGGTACTTACTTAACAATCAAATTATTAACTAAATATGGAATTTGATAAAATCTATTAAAAACAAACATTTAATTAAGATAAAGCGAGTCCCAAATCTATATCTATAGGTATAGTCTATTGACACTACCCAGTACTTACACCAAATTAATAGAAATATAAAAACTCATAACTAAGTAAAAGGAAATGTACCGTTAATGTTGTCTATGATGCCTTTTGGAACTCCGTCCCTTTTATTTCTTGCGTATTCAATAACTTTGTGTTTTATCAATTGCCAATGATTTTTTAATTTCTCATCCGAGTCCGGATACAACACCTTGAAGTCCTTCAATAGCTGCAAAAAGACAAACGTAGGTATTTAGATTTAAATCTGCACATCGGTTACAGAGATACCTCGTTTTAAACATACACGCATTTCGGATTTATAATATTGTGATTATAGTGTGATAGATATCAGAATTATGAATTAGTATTATTATTACTAATATAGGTAACTAATTATATTATCTCAGAACTGCTTACCAGATATATGCCTCCTGGCTGGTTCAGTGCCTTAAACTCTTCAAAATACTTATCAATAGAAATAGCAGCTATTAATTTGGCCCTGTGTCCTATTACTGGTATAAGCTCCTTTATATCTTCCTCCGATAGCATTTGAAGTGTTTCGCCATCAATTGCATGTTCTGGTGTAAGAAAGGTGAGAAATTATTAACAAGTCTTGTCGCAAACTTAGACACATGGAACATGACCAAAATTTACGAATATTTTGCCTATCACTCTTATTAAGTGTAGTAGTAGATAGTAAGTGTCTAGGTAATAAGTATATAATTAGCTTCGACCATCCTTTATATATCTCAAGACTGACAGTTATCACCTCAAAATCTGATAAAATGTAGTAACTACCTACATAAACTATCTTGATCTATGTAACGGTAGGACCTACAGAAAATATAATTCCCACGATAATTTTTTTATTCCATCATTTTAGTTTTTATTGACAACTGGCATGAATTTTATGTACTTACATCAAAAATCTACATGTAATAAGGACACTCAAAACTGACTGATTGACAGACAGCGTTGGTCTACAGTCTTGATTCTTGAATTGAAAGTCAAAGTTGGCCAGAACAGAATATACCTAACCGTCAGGCTTGAAGTATTTAAGTAGACACTTACGAAATCATTGTTAATTATATTTAAATTGGATAAAAATATTGCACATACCTGCAAACTTCTGGACATACATTTCGAGACCTTAGGTAATCGGCCATGGGATCCACCGCCTTCTCCATGCCAGGTAGTTCTCGCCCTCGTCTTCTTAAATCACCTAATAGTTTTACGTACACCATGCGCTACGACGAATAATTTTTTTATTAATTATAGAACAATTACAACAAAGTCAACTATAACAGCGCGCGCGACAGCAGCATAAAACGAACAACAACTTAAAGTAAAGATTTAACAAACACATTTAACTATTTTTAGACATTCGTTTGTTAAAAATATAATAAACATACGACTTAATAATAGTTATATAGTTTGCTTAACAGTAATCAAACATTTTATCCGTGTAGCTAAACGAGTTTAGCTGACATAATTTAGTAAGCATTAGTTCACATTTTAACTAACAGCAATTAAACTCTGAATAGCATAACTAGTTTGGGATGTGCAGCAAAAGCAGTTCAGCTATTTTAGCAAAACTTTGGTATCTACTAATTAATATTTGTCAATTTTTTAAATAGCTGAACTAGTTCAGCTATTTATTTCTTTCAGTGTACAATCGATATGCCTAATTGTAATTATGCGATTGTCAAATTCAAAAGCTAAAAAATAATAGAGGTCACTGCATAATCAAGTGAGAAACTCCACAAGCAACACTCGGTTAAAAAAGATTCCGCGGTTTATTCGACGTCGATCTATGATAATATAATCTTACGAACAAACAAATAAGGAAACGGGAAATAATGAATTGCAAACGTTGAACGAATTCGAAATTTACATTTTAGTATTGTGGGCTGCCACTGTTGCCAGTGAGACATCGTATAGTGTGGTATCGCTCGGGATAAACAAAAGAGTTTAGTGTTAACGCGGTGCGTAACATAGGGGTGCGATATTTATTGGTCGTTTTTATTGTCAGTTATATTTGTGAATAATGTAACATGGGACGCGGTGGCGGTGGGACGATGCGGGCGGGCGCGCCGGGACGGAACGACCCGCTGACCCACTCTCGTACCCACTTGATTACTGCACCGAGGATTCAATTGGACAAAGGCTGAAAACACGGTTAATGCGATTATATTCATAATGTTCCCCTTACTGAGCCGGTGACGGTAAATATGCAAATTGGTTCGTAATTTGCAACCTCTGTCCAAAGTGGTTGAGAGAAAGGTCAAGGTTGTTTTTTTATTGTGAAACTCACCGTAACTCGATGTACGAGGCATTCTGTCACATAAACTGCATGTGCAGGTCGGCTTACCTGTAACAAAATGCGGACTGGTCAAACAACTGAATAAAGCCGACAAACCTAAAGTGAACTTACATCTACATCTGTGTGATATGCAGTTAATAAAATTAGGAGCACGTATTCAATTTCACAGGACGACAGAAATTACTATGCAGTCGCAGTTAGGCTTTAAGTCCGTCTGAGCCTATAGGCCAACAATTTTCTGTATTGATATTGAATTTCTATTGTATTGCCACCATAGATACAATTAATTCATAGGCTTTCTAAACGTTGCAAGAATATCATTTTCATATCAGACTAAATTTGGAATGGTATAGTTCTATGAGTTTATCAAAAGGAGGGCCGATAAATATGTAAAGAGAGTGGGGTACTGCATGCAAAGAGGTCCATTACTACGAAGGAGTTTTGAAAAGACACGTTTAAGGCCAAGCTTAGTTTGCCTTCAAGAGTGTGTCTCTGTGGTACCTACTTACTCTGGCATTGTAAATAGATTCTGAATTGAAAGCTGAGGATCGTAATCGAGCTGTACTTATTACTTATTATATGTCAAGGGATGAAATCTATTATAAATATAAATAAAGCTCAACTAAGTAGTATTGATGATTATCTACAAAGAGAGCAACATTGGGATATTGATTTAGGGTTGCTTATTGAAGATCATCAGCATGGTCAGCTCCTTTCATTCAATCATGCTCATGATTTGTTCAGAATAATAAACAAGAATAAAAACGATATAAGCTAGGTACAAACCGGTTTCTTCATTTCTATGAAATGGTATCTAATAACAAATAATAAGTTTTTACACACAACATAGAATAGAGTATTAGACACGTCTATTGACGCGAGGTTATTAAGATTCTAATGGATTCTCAATAGAACACCGTCTGTACGCATACGTAATATCGCACATCGGCAAGAAAGGTGTCACAACACAATAAATGTAGTTTTTGGGAAATCACGATTTTCTTTTTTTAGATCCTAGAATTCCTTTAAAAAAATTCTGTATTAATAATGCCATCTCTCAGCGAGGAATTGCACTATAATTATGAAATTTTTTATCAGATCAAGTTTGTAATTGCCTTTCAGATGGCATACATAACTCAATTTCGTATTATTATGTGTTGTGACACCTTTCTTGCCGATGTGCGATATGTGATGATCGGCTATGGCCGTGTCTGCTTTGTAACACAACGCCTTAGTTAACTGTTTCATTTAGCAAATTATCTGTTTAAATATTTCTATCGTTTGATTGTTTTTTTCTTTGTTTGCGTTGTATTGCATGGGAATTACAGCTGTACCATTACCAGGTGCTTCATTTCCCTTGTTAAAATAAATTACGTTGTTAGTAGGTAGTAGTCGGTCCGTTCGTTCATTCCCTTCTTTGTTTCTGCGGACTAGTTTGTTATTCGTAAACAACTTAATTTGTTATTGACTTACATTTAAAAGCATCTTACCTAACAATATTTTAATCATAAAACTATTAATTAAAGATATCTGTCAGTTTCGGCTTAAGTTAATTTGTCATAAACATGTTTAGTTGTTGCTCAATTTTGTCTGACACACCTATAAGAGCGAAATGTGTAACACGACAAACAGATAAATGATAAAATATCGCTCAACATCAAACTACTATTAGTTACAAGTGGCCGTAATGTTTTATGATATCGATAATTCAATGCGTGGCATTGCAAAAGCCGCCGCAGTCAATACAGTAAATAAATAATTCATTAACGTGCCCTTATAAATGCCACAGATACTGCCAACAAAAATACGTTTCACTAATTATATTATTTTTCGAACAAAAACACATCTAGAGAGTTTAATGATTGTATTTTGTGTTGAGTCGTTTATTCCAGATAGGTACCTACCTAACGCAATTTCATGACGTCTAATGGATGTCCTACTCGTAGGTAGGTAGGTATATAAGGACCTAATTACCTACGTTCTACATTTGATTACCTACCCTAGGTATGTAAAGTTACAAAATAAATAGAAGGAAAAATAGAACATCGCAATGTAACGTTTAATTTTAGAACAAATTTACTAGTGCTAGAATGTTTAAATATTCATGTTCTTTTTTATTGAAATTATAAAAAGCTTTTTGCCTTATGCATAGCGAGTGTTTAATGTTTACGGTTGGAATGAGAGGGCGAAGGGCTAAAGGGCCCCCCGCTCGACTGATTATTGTTTTACTTAACTTTTTATGGCCCATCACGCGGCCACCGACGCCCTGTTCCGTAGGGTTGTATTCGTTACGTAGTGTTGGGACAGAAGGTTCGTGCGTGTTACCAAGTTATTTTAGTAACAACAGTTTTAAACTTTTAATTGAGTTTAGTTGCTTGCGGATGTGTTTGTAGTTTACGGTAGGTACTAATATGGTTTTATTAGCATTAAATAAACAATATAATAATACCATTCTAATTGTTTTTATTTTATGAACTACCTACCTATTTAGCTGATTTATTAATATTTAAAACCAGATGTCAAACTAATAACGGTCAGTTGCACATACAATTTCTATCGTTAAAGTCTCCTTTAAAGTCTAATAACTTTATCACCCAGTTAACCTATAAAAATTATTAGGTGTCTTCGTTCACTCGCTTTGCTCGCTCACTGAAGCCCCCGTCAACCCCTTCGATACGTTGGTTATGCAGTTATACATACCTATTTAGAATTTTATTTCTTAAATATTTTGATTTGAGCCAAGTAGGTATTACAGACCTAAACTCCACCTTAAAAACGATTTACTAAAAATATTAATATAAAGCTTAATTTTTAAATAAATTAACTACCTATCTTAAAAAATAAAATACTTATTATATTATTATGTAACGTACAAAAATCTAGAGAGAGAATATTTCCGGAGACAAGTGAAGGGTCTAGTTATTTCTATTCCCACAATCTCGAACATTCGTGAACCAACAGTATTGGATCGCGCCGAGAGGCGGCACTAACCTGGAGTGGCGGAATAAAGCTCACCGTGCACCGAATACTGTTATAGGTATTTTTCCGGTTGAATTGATCTACTTACTGAATCTTTCGAGTAGGTACTTGTGTACCTATAACCAAATTATATTTGTATACTGGTTATATTTATATAATATAATAGGATATAGGTAGTAGTGCCTACTATATTAGATTTGTTACTTAAATAAATAATAATAAAAATCTTTAAAATATTTTGCTTTTAAATAAAAATTTTAAAAAAATACGCCAAGCAAGCCTCAATAATGTAATTAAGAAAGTAAATCAAAATATAACTCACCAAAACAAAACATTACAAACACAGAAATCTAATTACAATATGAAAGAACTTTATTTTAAAAAGCGTATGAATGAATAAAATGCAAAGAGAGACAATCCACTTTCCGGATGATTCTAGATTCGTGTGAATTAATTCAATGAGTTGATTATTCCCCGACCGTTTCCTGGAGCAATAAGAACGATAATGTCGCTCGAGCTATCTCACTCACGTCAAATGTAGATTGAAGAGCGAAAGAGAAAAAAATATGGGAAGAGATTATGTGGTGCTAGTGAGATTTTTGTGAGTCATCGCGCTGGGGGACTACCCATGACGTCATGGGCTCATGGTTCAATGTAAACATTGAAGACCAATTTAACTGCCTTATCGATTTTAACACTGGATGCTTTGTTTCTGTCATGAACTTAATATGGCCTGATGACAGTTTAAATAGGGGTAAAGATATTGATTATATCTGATTACGTTTGGTAGTTATTTAGGGGTACACGTGAATAATGAAGAGTTCGAATCTTCTGGAAGAAAAACACGCGAGGCGACTGTCATGAATTCATGATTCTATTGAGATTCACTGCAATTACCTACAGGTACCTAGGTACAAGGACTTTACTTCAATCAGTCCATTAGAGTCTACTTAGATGCTGCATGCTGGATACATCTATAGGTATGGCTCAATAATCCAATGAAGCATATTAGGTACTTTCTTACATATAGGTACCACCTACCTAAATTAGCAAATGAAAGGTTTTATAAACAACAACAATTGCCAAAGGTTTGCAAGTGTTAATTTGCGAGCAAGTAACACAATGGAAAAACGTCCTTAATATTAGTGTTACTGCAAAGTTTTTGTTGCCACCATATAAAACGTGTTAGCGCTAGAAAAACTTTCTGCTATAAAATCTAGGTGGTTTTAGAGCGATAGGTACTACTCGCACAGCTAATTCTATTTTAGTATAAACTGTAATATTCCTGGCATATTATTTTATAGCCTGTCTCTACAATAAGAATTGTGTTATTCGATAGATTTCAAATAATTTTACAAGTCTGTCCAATTTTTTGTACAGTCAACGTAAGGTAACTGTTACCAAAATGGCATCATAGCTTTCAATAAATTATTTTTGATGCATCATGGAAATGTAATACTAATAAACTACTTTTTAATCGTACAATTTATCATAATACGGTAGTGGACTACTATTAAAAAAGTACAAATAAATTATTTTATTCCAAAGAAGGAATAGGAATAACAAAAAAGTAAAAAAAAAAAAATAGAATTTATCACAAAATGGAAAACATAGACGCTTTTTAAGTTTTTGGAGGGAGTATCGCTCCGTCTTTGTCGCGCGAAGCGGACATAGGTGGTGTTACGTCACTTACCATGCATGCCGTCCGTGTCTAGGAAATCATTTTAAAACGCTTATAACTTTGCTAATTTTGTAGATGTTTCATCGGTTTTTTGGTGTTAATTATCGTTTTTCAAATAGTTTACAGATTTACAATAAAAAAAAATAGTCCGGTACCGTATTAGGTATATTATCACTTATTAAGAATGGTCATTCATTTACCTAATACCTATCATCAATTTTATAAAATCAACGTCATCTAACTAGGTAGCTAGGTATATCCAGTTTAGCTCCAAGCTCATCCATCGTTTTCCTCTAGACATAATGTAACAAGTTTATAACCCAACAGACTTATAAGCAAATGTGGGCCATCGCCTATTACTTAGCATTCTCCCGTCACTTTTATATGATGCTAAATGACGTGCGCTGACGACAATATGTTTGTCATTGAACCACTGCTCCGTATCATGCGAATAAATCTAGAAGTGACAAGAGACATTCGAATAGATCCGGATTCGCTCACGGATCTGCGCGAGGTCGGTTCATATCGTGCCGACGACGTATAATTTGCGATAACATTGAAATAAACTAGATAAATGCTTCTCTTACTCGCAAATGCTTTAAGCTTATCGTCCACATTTACAAATTCTAAACGTTAAATACTTCAGTTAGCTATTGAACCGAATGAACGTAGTACTTTACCGACCACAAGTTGTCGCTTTCAAAAAACATTGCACTGCAGGCAACAGAAAATAGGATAAACTGAGACGTCATTCGCGTTTCTTTGTTTTTATCAAGGCTTTTGGTGTATTAAACCTTTGATCTAAACTTAGTTTAGCGAACACGAAAAATGCCATGTTGAAGAGATTACTAGTTATAAAGACATAGATTAAGGCCTCATATCAGGTTTCTCTACTAAAGTACCCTTTATAAGTGCCAATGTATAGCCATGTAGTAACATGCGCAAATCCCTGTAACGAGTTATTCGAATAGTCGCATAAAAATCATATTATAGACATTTATCGACAAGTAATAAAAATGATCAAACGGTTAAATGTCTAGATTTGCTATAAACGCCATCCTAAAAATGGTTCGATATGAATGGAGGCGGTGCCGGATATTAAACGCCAGCTTGTCGATAGTTATATTTAAACTTGTCGAGTGCCGTGTAAGTTTTTGATAAAACTTAGTTCCCGTTTGATTTATACTTTATCTGCAACGTATTATACCTACCTAGCGACATTTTGTGAAATATCCACATTTCTGGCAAATACGAATAAAAATAAGTTGTGTTTGGTTACCAATTAGATACAATTTATTACGCATTTTGAACATTTGCATGTATTTGTAAAAAAATGCTATTATGGATAGGTATGTAACGACTTCGCTTATAGTGTTTATTGCCACGCATGGAATCATCAGGATGTATGTAATAGGTACTTATAAATATCAATATTTTAAAAAATATGCCAGTTTTAGCCGTAACGTATTTTTTCCCACAAATAAAAATAAAAATTCATATATAAATCGTTTCCTGTGTCTATTCTGTAGCCACGCCACTACAAAAAATGTATGATAAAACCTGCGTCCACAATTTGTTCAATGACTCACTGGATTGCATTTTAACGCAAGTGGTAAGTATGATGATTTTTTTTTCAAAGTTTCGGTTCCGTACAATAAAAAATGATCTATTTTTCCTGAATTTCATTTAATCATTGCGCAGTAGGTACCTAATGTACCTAATGTACCTATGTATTAATGTATATTGAACAAAGCGGACAGACAGACTATAGCTGCTGGCTTAGGAACAAAGCTTCATTGCGCAAATTGTTCTGCCTAATTATGCGCATACGCATACAAACATACAACACTAATAATATTAATGTATACTAATAGAGTGGATGATACCATACCTACATCAACTTTGAGTAATCCATCACATAATTAATTGAATGAAGTATGGTGGATTGGTGGCATTAATTGCTCATGTTAGTAATTTTCGGCTATAAAAATGATAAATGTTGATACTTTTTGGAAAAAGTTGTTAATTACCTCACGTTTAATAAATTGAAATACGATAAAATTTTACAAAAATGATTAACAGAAATGCGACTTTTTAATCAGAAATCTAGAATGTTAAGTTGTGAAATAAAAACAGGAATATTTTGTGGAACAATTGAAGACGTATACTTAACTGGCCTTTTAAGTTACATAGATTTGTCACCGCGTCTGCATTCGGGGAATACAATGAGTTCCAAGGATGTCTCTTTGGGAATCCCGAATCCCGATGCCATCTCGTTAATCTTTTCAACGTCGTTTAAATGCTATAAATTAGTTGTAAACTGTATTTTCTTCGCCTTCAAACGGGTATTTAAAATATCAGATGAAGATTGATTGCATAAAAAAAATACCTAATAAATTGTATTTTATTTTTGGGTAATAGTGGGATAGGTCATAGGGCTAAAGATAAACATTGGTAGGTATACCAAGTAGCATGGGTACACACACATTTTTAAATAAAAAAACAGTAAGTAGGTAGGTACCTAGTTCCAGAAAAAGGAAAGTTCCACAATTAACATAATTACGTAATTAACGTTAGTTATCTAATGCACGGTGAGTTGTTTTGTTAGTGGGAGGTGATATATCAACTTGTTAGTTATACAGGTGTTAATAGGTACGTGCGAAGTAAGGGTGTGGTGCACGATACTCACCGCTGTTGGCGTAGTTATCGTGAAGCGTATACAATGGATAGTCACCTAGTTTGAACAGGTACGCGGAGAGTAGCACCGCGTCATGCCTCGGGTCCTGCCCCGCGTGGCTGGCTGCTGGCCGCATCAGCGACGATATAGAAAAGTCTGTCATCCCCTGTGCAGCCCCGCCCCATCCATTAACACTACACAACTTACACTCCTCCTTCATTGTTCCAATAACACTAATAAATATACTCTATTATCCGTTTTTTTTTGTACTCGGTTTGTACTGGGCACTAGTAAATCACATATAAAAATATCCGTGGGCTGGCTCGCACATCACAGAAGATAATATCACAGCAGCGTTCAGCGTCTGTAATCCGGTCCTATTAAAACACAAATTCGTGTATAATTCCGCTTTTAAATAGATAGGCTAGGTACTAGTTCTAGTAATACCTACCTAACTATTTAAACGAGGCTCGAGTTTGGACTAACTTCGCTTTCCAAGAAACGAAATCAGTCCGAACACGCAGTCGCACATCCGCCAACATCTTATCGTTGTAGGTATATTCAACACTTTTGACATGTACCTACAACAAATTATGTTCGCGACTGTACCTTTTCAATCGCACGCTGTAAACTCATTCTTCGCCGTTTATCAAATTCAGTACAATTTATTGGTCGCGTTCCATCTCTCAATAAATACGCAACTCTGTGACCTTTGACATTGAAATGTCATCCCACGAACTGAACCCAATAATTATGTTCCCCAATTTGGAAACCGATAGCTTTATTTGAATCATATCATATCTGTAAAACACGTCTATAATTATGTCATTTAATATGTTTTGCTTCATGATGTCGAATTTAATAGCAGTTAATGCAATTAAAAGTTATTACGCGATACTGGCGACGTTTTCGAAGTTAATTTATTGAGAGATGGAGACGATTATGCATGTGATGGTAAACAAACATAAAACGTAGTTTGGTGTGGTGTAGGCGAGGCGTAGCGCATTGCGGCTTTGCCGGGTCAAAGGTGCAATGCCGTCGGACGATTTCAGTCGCGAGTCGCGAGCGATGCGATATTGTTCCTCATCCCTTATCCTACAACCGACGCATAAACAACATACGATATAGGTACACTTACGATCCGTTATTGTCTAATTTAAACTGCGTCGTTCATGTGTTCGACGCATTGATCGTTGTTCTCAGACAGCCTTGACGTCATCTTGACCCAACTGTTCTCAATGCAAATTCAAAATAGAACGATACTTAGTGATAAATGGTTTTAAAATGTCAATAGTTTTTATGATCACTACAAAACAAAGTTTGTGACGTAAGTTTGTAGATTATCTGCTGAACAAGATGTAGGTACCGTGGAATGGGGTTATTTTGACTCCTGGGGTAACTTTGATAAAAGCTTCGTTTCGTAATAAAACTAAAATTGTACGAAATCTGACCGCATTCTTTTGATTATTTTTTTACGATTAGCGGCATTGAACGTCAATGTCAACGTATGATTAGTCCCAGTGGGTGGATCCTTGCTGGTTGACGAAAAATTATGAAAAATATGTAAGTAATAGATTTATGTAATTTTAATAGCCTGTGTAACTTCTAAACTACAACTTTGAGTTTCACAAAGACATAAATTGTATGTAATTCATCAGATCAGAAATTTATTGACCTATAAAATCGATGTTTATTTCTAATCATAACCTTGACGACCATTGGTTTTTTGGCGGCATATTCTGCATGGGGTGTCATTGATCACCCATGTGGGGTTACTTTGATCATTGATCAAACATCAAATTTTAGTCTTCTTACAACATGTTTTTTTTTTGTTTTAGTATCATGTCACGAATGTGTAAAAAGCGTTTAGGCTCTCAAAAATACTGGAACTACACTGGAGAGATTTTAAATCAGGCGGTAACAGAAGTGGTTGAAAACCGATTGACGTTACGAGGAAAATCTGAACAGTATAATTAAATTACATTTTCCGAATATTCCTATTATTAAATACTGCGAAATTATGTCCAAAGATAGAAAAAAATAATTATTACTGTTTTTACAAGGTCAAAGTAACCCCAAAAACATAAAAAAAACATTGTAAATCCTAAACCTACGGACTAATTTTTTTTTTTCTTGTTAGAATTACTTTCGATTTCCGTAGAAAAAAAGGGAGGTATAAAAGTAACCCCAATCATAGTTTAAGATTGATCACGGAGATTTTATTTTTTTTCTCAAAAATTATAAGAAAAATATACATTTTATTCAAGAAATATACAGAATGGACAAAACCGATATTTGCATTTTTATTTTATTTTTTTGCTCTCATATTTCAGGAGAAAAATGCTTTTTAATTTTAAAATTGATCAAAGTCACCCCAGTCTACCGGGTCTCTGCATCATCCATCAAATTAACCCGCCAACGAAACCGCTTTGAACAGTTAGCTCGATTCGTATCGCAAACACAATTCCTGTGAATTCTAGAATCTGAGTTCATCGATGATTCATTATTGTTTGTTTACACCACAACTTGTGCTGATTGTATCAATAGCAAAATATGTTCATCTGATCTGAATCTATTTCAGAGAATCGGCATTAAAACGATATTATAAAAATATTAATAAATGTGAGTAGAGTTGGGCTGTTGCTCGATTTTCAGTGCTGTCAGATTTTTTTTATATTTTACGCTATCCATCGCTATTCGCTTGTGCACGGAATAGCGTCGCAATAATGCACATGGCCTTGAGCCCGCCGGTAAACAAACGTCACGTGTGCGCCAGTGGAAACATAGGTAGGTACCTATATGTATATTAAAAATCGGTGCTCGCGATCTTTTCCTACAGTTTTGTTAGTTTTCTGCGTAGGTAGGTATGCAAGTCACGTGCGAGCTATCTATACATAAGTGGAGGACCTACGTATCGCTTGCAGTAAAAGTACGATGAATACGGTGATATTATTTCGTAGGTACCTACGTAATTACCTAAATAAATAGGCACGTAGGTATACTCTATTTCCTAAATAATTAGGTACATAATCACACAGCACAACTTTTCATAGGTAGGTACGCTAAAAATGCGACAGCTTCTTCTTTTAACTGCTATTGTAATTCAAAAGAGAAACAGGCTACATGTGTTGAAATTACTTGGAATCTTCCGTAACACTTCCAAAGTTTTCGAGAAAAAAACAAGCTTAATAATAGGTGTAGTCGCACGTGCGATCGCAGGGTAGGCAGCTGCCGTGACAGATGTTGTCGACGGAAGGTCCCTGCCGCCCCCTCCGCGAGCCTTCCCCTGGATACCTGCCCCACCTGACATACAACCTCACTTAATTCAACATTATTATATTAAGCACACATCAACCCAAAGACCATAAACTAAACACGGTCCATCCTAATTAATCAAGTCCTTAAGTGCAACAATTATGGATCATAACGGTAAATCAAATTATGATAAATGCAGAAGAAAAAGTTCAGGAATTTTGCGCAATTTTATTATAGCTGCTACATTATAGCATAATTTCTGATTCTCAGAATCAATAGTTATTTCGCACGACTTTGATTGTACTGAAGGAATTCTATTCTTCGTATTCAGTTCAATATAAACTGAAGCTTCAATCCAAAGTTCTAGCATTAGCAAATGGCGACAACGCTGTAAATATTTTGGCAATGTTTTCTGGCGGCCGCCCAATAGGACAAGCATTCAATAAGGTCTAATAACAAGCACCCAAACACTTGATAGCTCAGCTTAAACGGTGAGCTTTGGTTGACGCGCACATGTCACGCGTGTTTGTACTACATCTATAATAGGCATTATGAGTTTGCTAGTTTCGTAGACTCGGTTCACAATAACTCTTGTAGTTAAATTCTTTTGGCAAAGTTCCTTGGCGGCTTCACAGGGATATCATCACCAATTCCCGATGCAGTTTTCTTGTTTCGTTCCGGTGCTACTGAGAAATGTTCGATGGTATTCATTTGCTTTTCAATAAATATTCATTTTCAGGTCAAAAATGTTCCGTTGATAAAATCAATCGCTTTAAAGGGCAGCCCCTTCGATGCAGTTGGCAACCAATGTTGGCGAGATCCCAATTTGTGCCAACTACGGCTCTACACTTGCATCCACTCGTACTAGATAGTGTTATGATATGTTATTCACCAACTCCTACTGTACTGTTAATCATTTATTTTTAACAGTGCCTAGGTATGTAGATGATTCATTGTACTATTCGAATGTATTATTTGGGTTTGTGACCGTGTGCTCATAACACACATAATAAAATTCGATATTATTTAAATGATACTAGGTATTCGTTTAAGAAACAGTTTAGAGAGAGTTACCTTATCGCGAGTGAATTATCAGTATCGATTACCGCTATCGTGACAGTGCGATAACTCAATTCAATGAATAATAAATAATCTAACACTTTCATTTATGTATTCCGTCCTTTGATTAGTGCCTACCAGTGGCGAAGGGTCCCTACAATGCGATTCCTACCGGCTTCCCTTTGAAAAATAGCACAGGCAGTATTGACTAATATAGTCAAATATTTATAACTAGCTTTTCCTGGCCAGGTAAGCAATTGTAGCTCCGGCTTACCTCTTACTAAAACTGACCCTTCGCCACTGGTACCTACTCCATAGTCCATACCGCTAGTAGGTATGTTCATTTCAGGAAAAAATAGAAAAGGAAAACCCTTTTATAAATAGGTAGGTACAATGTTTTATAATACATATTATCTAGTTGTTTTGTTGATACTTACTGATTAGTAATTTCAAAAGAGCATCACGATCTCATTAATCATTATTAGCAATTTGTCGATGGCCCGTTCTCTGTAACCCGAGTAACGAAAGCACACTGGTTGGTTTCACAAGAATCACAAACTGCTTACATAAGGCATAAGGCGTCTTGCGTAAACTCCACTTAGGTGCACAGCTCTATCGTAAGTTAGCTTTAAGTTCACGTACGTCGGGCCGTGCGAAATAACAGATCGATTATATCGGGCCTCCTTATTGCCCAATCGATTCTATAAATATTAGAGCTTGTTGAAGTCTGTGGAAAAGAATTATAATGGAGCTTGGATCTGATACTGAGAGTTTAGAAGTAAGTGACGATTTGTGACATTTAAATCATCCGATTTTAAAAACTCTTTGAAGCAGGCTTAGTGAAAGACGATAAAGCTGATAAAGTGTCCCTTCAATATAGCTTAAAGGCAATTTGGATCATATGTGAACATTCAAATAATCTGCTTCATAAAATCTGCTCACGGTAATTGTTGGAAGATTATATAAATCGAAACAAAATTGGAGACTAACAAAGCGATTCGTGACGACCCACATACGTGAGGTAGAAAGGAGTAATGAAAACTCTCTCGAAGTCGGACGAGCATCGGACCGTGACACTCAGACTAATTTGTGTCAATCATGAGAAAATACATTTTTGTATCAGTCACATTTACATATCTTTCGAAATATGTATTACAATGCCCCAAATCATCTGTGTCAGATGTTAATGTCATCAATCATTTCAATTGAAATAAAGGAACTTCAGTAAATAAATTAGAAGATAGTAAATCCAGGTCTCCCTAATCCGAAGCTATAATTAAAGCATAACAACTCCCTTACTGAAAGGTAAAGGAAAGTGTAAGAGATAAGGTTTCTAAAGCTATTTATCAATGTAATTGATAGCTATCGGTGTTAGGAGAGTGTGAAATTTTGCAATAGAGCCACATCGTACAAGAGGGCCGGAGGGCTGGAGAAAGTAAGCCTTTCACTTGGGCCTACCACGCTCCGCGGCACTAATTTAAACAATCATACGCAATCATGCCTATTGTTATAGCTACTTATTCATTTCAAGATCACAAAGATGGATAATGTTCCAAAAATCACGGAACTGTTATAGCTAACATAGCAATATCAATTTTATTGCATTCACTTCTATTTATCGTCGTAAAAGCAAATACAAAAGGCGCCTTATCACAATAATCTAATCGATGAAATCCCTGACGTAAATACAAGCGGCTTTTATAAAAACAATCAATGTTTTCGATAGTATCATCGACAACGTCAGTTATTCAATGCATTATGATCCGCAATTCAGTTATGCAAATTGTAATGAATTACCTATTTTTTATTTTGGAATTACGTCATTTAACGTAAACGGAGAAAATTAAACTCAACAGGCTGTGGTTAGTACTATTAAAGCAAGCTAAATAGAAGATTAACTTGAGAGTTGAGAATGGCTACGTGAGGTAAAGTTTAAGGACCACAAAGGTTGAAGTTTGAGTGCAACCTGCAGCAACAGACCGCAAACTCGCTAGTGAACACACAAAGCCCTAATGAATTACATTATAGATGTAGCAATATAGGGGCAAAGCGTCCGCAAACTTTTCAGAAAGCAATTTGCTTAAAATTAAAGAACAAGCTCTAGAAATTACACTTGATGAAATGAAATATTTCTTAGTTATTTGACGTGTACTATCTTACTTTAAGTTTAGAAGAAGTATTTCTAATACTTCTTCTAAACTTAAAGTAAGATAGTTTAAACACATCTTCAGTATGTAACTTAAGTGCTTTTGTATTTATATTATGTATAAAATAGGTTTATTTTCTTCACGAGTAATTTCAGAACTACGGGTAGGATAATAGATTTCAGTTTTATGAAGCGATTTATAGGCAAAGTACAAATTAGAAATGCTTAGAGTAGAACAATAAATTTTAAATGTAATATTAATAGGATCTTTAAAGCCTATGTATATCCTATAGGTAAGTATATTTCAATATAACTTTAGAATCTCTCAGAAATTCCTTACCAGAAATCTTTAACTCCTTACGGAATACCTACTATCGAAACCTGCATTGTTTTAATGCATGTAAGTTTTTTAAATACCATCTTACAATCCGCGCCACACAAGTTTGCGTCTCGGATGTTAGCAACGTGTCGTCGCACTCGCAGAGCATAATTTTAGGGCGAAAGGGGTACGCGGGTGTAGCGGGAGGGGATCGTGTGCAGACACGCGCTAACTTCCAACTCTTCCGAGACGAGAGAGGTATTCTGCCGAATTCAGATAGGTACCTATTTCGGATGTGAATATAGGTAGTGCCGGTTCAAAAGTATTCTCTCTCCATCTATTTTAAATATGAAACCAATAGGTAAGTAGGTAGTAAAAACCCATCTAGATAAAGGTAGGTATTATCCATGATTGCTTTTTATTTAATTTGTTCTATTCTTTAAAACTAGTTGCTGATTTAGATGTACAAACAAACAGGAATGTGGTATTTGTTTATATCCTATATCTAAACAGAGCTTTTAGATATTGCTGCAAATGGCAGTGTCTTAAATCTCTTTAATCCCAAACAAATAATTGATTATAGTGGTGCATTCTCTATTGGTATTTAGTGGAGAGCCAATAACAGCGCACCAAATCGCCCCTCTATGCCAGCGTAATAGCTTGTTTGCCGCCTTTTGTCTAACTAGGGCACTACCTCGATGGCATTAATTGATAGCATTGACAAGCTCGGCTTACAGCACAGATTCCACGGAGGTTTACTCTGGATAGTGCTCGGAATTTCAGGTGAATTCAAGGATCCTGTTAGAATTAATTTAGATGCTTCTTGTGTTCACTGGATGTTCCAAACACGCCGCCCTGTATTCTTGACATCCCAAATATATTTAGCCTTGTTATGTTGGTAAACAATTTTGTTTTGAGATTGTTTTGGTAAATAAGATTAGAGGTAGACCTTGAACATGTTGATATTATTCAACAAGTGTAGCAAGCTTTTCGTTAATTAGTTAAAACGTTTGCGGCATGATTAAGTTCAAAGATAACGTTTACAAAGTATTCATATGTGTTTCATTAACATTAAATAGGAGTTCTCATTAAAGCTGTGTTCTGCTGACCGAATAAATATTTTATCGCTTGTTGACATTCCATGTATATTGTAATGTGACACCGTGTGCGGCGTCCATTTACGTCAAACAGCTTATTTGATGATGCCGCCACGATAGCGATCATAGGCGCGATGAAAGCCGGCCAGCGACACCCAGAAGCCGTATGTAGATTCGGTAGCTTTTGCGACCTCGTCCAGCAGACAGAAACAGAACCCGTTTCGCACAATACCACAATGCCCACAATTTCTTTGCACGATCTGATCAACGGCACTCGCCGGCCGACACCACACCGCTACATACGCGACACTAGTGACATTTACATGTATTGGAAGTTCAGTTACGTTTCACGATCCATAAGCGTATCAAAACATCCACTGGTTTGGCACAACACGACACTAAATGTGAAATGTTTCGCTGAATTCAGGTTAAGTCGCGAACGGAAGCACTGCTCAGATAGTGCGTCGTGTTTACAGTTGGCGCGGCGTTTTGCGGTTTGAGCGTGTACGCGACGACCGCTCGCTTTCGTGGTTGACAGTCGACTGGCGGCGGTCGCGGACGAAAGAAAGCTGTGTCGTGCGCGGTGGGGCGACGGGAGGCGAGGGGGCCGGCGGGAGGTGGGGTGGGGGGCGCGGGCACACCTGCGGGCGGCGGGAGCGCCTCTTGCCTCTGGCGACGCGGCGAAGCTTCCCGCTGCTACGCAATAAACGCTCGATAAACTTTCTCATTAGGCGCGCCTAACCGTGTGACCGTAAGCTCGTTTCTGCTTGCACATTAAATGCAATGCAATACGACAACATTCATGTAGGCAATTCACACTCGAGCATGCACTAAGCTTTCGCATCGTGCGCGAGCTTCCCCGCCGGAATCGATGCGTGTGCGCACTCTATTGAATTTCAGACTTATGTTAAACAAAATAATGGCACATAACTCGTTGAATAATGCAGATGCCCAATAGATTTGAATAAGTAGGTACCTATTCGTTTAGCATAGATATTTATCTAGATAAGTACTAGTATTACCCACTTGTACCCATTAGGTAGGTAGGTAGGTAGGTACCTACTCGCTGTTGTTGGTAGGTTAATCCTATTTGATTAAACAACCATATGCTAAGATAACATTTATTGTTGTTAATATCGCAAGGCCAAAGTTGAGTTTAGATAAATAGCTATGAGATTTTATCATTACAAACTTACTGTTAAAGTTGGGAACTCAAAATAGCGTAAAATGATAGAAACTCTATTAGTATGTAATAGTGTCATCTTGCTCATAGATGACGCTATTACATATGCATTGTATTTCTAGTGAATTATTTTATTTTATAATTAAAATACCTAGGTATACATAATTAAGGTTATACGGAACCCTCAGAGCGCGAGTCCTACTCGCACGTGTCCGTTTTTTTTTTTTTAAATAGGTATAACAATGAATATTGTTATAATTTTAAGATACCTACCTACTTTAATGAAAAACAACCGACCTAAAAAAAACTTATCGAAAAAGGGAACGGAAGGATTGACTGCATTTAGTAAGGGATTCTTTTACTGAAACGCTTACGACCGTATTCCAGAACAGTTGTTTGTTTTTTTTGTAAAATGGTAGGTTGTAATTTCTACATAATTACTTAATTAGGTATAATAACATCATCGATATTAAAACGAAGTGAATTAATTTAATTACCTATTATTCAAGATCAAAGTTACTGAAATTTTTGTGGCACCTTTACGCGGGCTTCCTCTATCAAATAAAAAAAGAAGCACGCAGATCTGTTCAGAAAACTCGGAAAAATACATAAAAAAATATATTCGACGAATGCATAACCTCTTTTTATTTTAAAACTAGCACTTCGCCCGCGACTTCGTCCGCGTGTCCCACAGGAACTGTGCATTTTTTCGGGATAAAAAGTAGCTTATGTTACTCAGTGATAATGTAGCTTTCTATTAGTTTAGAATTTTTAAAATCGGTCCAGTAGTTTCGGAGCCTATTCGGTACAAACAAACAAACAAAATAATCTTTCCTCTTTATAATATTAGTATAGAGTATAGATTGCTAAATAGGTGGACTATCATAAATTCCCATCTGTAATTCGAAACCATGATTTTTTTTTCCGTTTTTATAGATAATGGTACGGAACCCTTCGTGCGCGAGTCCGACTCGCATTTGGCCAGTTTTTTTAATATAGGTACGTAGGTAGGTACTTAAAGTTGTTGATCATTGTACAGTACAGCATATTACATCGATAACTCGGTATGCATTCTACACCTATTTAATAAATTATACCTACTTAAATATTTAATGTTAATAATACAATACAATTTAAAAATATTATATCTGTTTAACACTATTAGATTTGGATATCCATGAGTCGTGTGACAGGTTGATCAAAAGACGGATGGGTAAACCCTGGGTAACCTTTTTACGACATCTATGAATGTCAAGAACTTCATGAGGAATAGCAGTAGCGTACTCCTGCGACCATCAATTCGGTCGCAAAACGGAGGTATTCCATGAAGCACACCCAAACGAAGCACACCCAGACGAAGCACACCTAAAGTATGGTGTGCTTCGTTTGGGTGTGCTTCATGGAATACCTCGCAAAACGTGGCGATGAGCTTTTTCCATTGACCATTCATTATAGTGGTTACTGGGACACGTGTTTAGCAAAGGACATCCACAGGCTTTTATTTTGATTACAAAGAAAGGTATAGGTAAGTTACTTGATAATTTCTCGTTTTCAGTTAGGAATGTTTTCTTATAAGTAATATGTCGCGGTTACTTAGATATAAAAACAGAACAGTTTATCTCACAAATTCGTTTATTAAAAGTTTCTGGTTAGTTTAGCTAGTCAAATTTTAAATTGCCTTGCTATGCTAAGGTTTAAAAAATATAAAATATGCATCGATATTGTCGAAGATATCAACCACCAATCGACAAAAATGTAAGTACACCTACGTCATTAGGACACGGTCCTAAATAATAATTGTCGGCGTAGCATCAATATCTGCCGTAGCGCTCGTAGCCGTCGTATACAGGGTAAAATTAAAACCAGTGCGGATATTTTAGGAGGTGAAAGTACTCATGAATATGATCAACTTTTATTATGGGACCGACACTGAATTATGAAAAAAAAATCAGCTGTTCCATACATTTTGATCGTGTTGTAGTGCATTTTGGTAGGGAACAGCAGATTTTTTTTTTTCATATTTCAGTGTCGGTCCCATAATAAAAGTTGATCATATTCATGAGTACTTCCACTTTCTGAAATATCCACAGTGGTTTTAATTTTACCCTGTATAACAAATATTTTCTGTTTAAAGTTTTTCCGGAGATACACAGGTATTGTAAAGGATGAATAGATAGGTAATAAATAATAAGACTTCAATTTATGTAAAATATCCACCCAACCGCAACATTATGTATTAGTTACTGAATATAAATCCGAAATCGATTCTATACTCGGTAGGTACAAGTTTTATAATACAATAGGTGCACTAGACAGTTACTGACTATTAATACTATGAATATAGAGTGCATCGGTTGGTCCGAACGTTAGTCACATCTAGGGTTGCCAACTTTTATAAGAAGAAATAGAGTATTTCTGATTTCAAAGGAGGTAAATAAAGAGTACGGACTTCCAAAAAAGAGTATCATTTATTTTAAATGGTTAAAAAGGTATTTTTTGTGCTTTTTGCAGCACATAACAATTTTACATAGTTTTTAAAAGAATTGTATGACTCCAAACTTTCTTACTCTAAATTTATAAAGATCAAGAGCTCATTCTTAATCAATTTCAATGAAGCTCTGTTTCTCTCTTTCTGCCACTTCACATCCATGACCGAAAAGACTCTCTCAGTAAATGCTGTAGTAGCTCAGTAAAAGTTTTCCAAACAAAAAACAGTCACAAGTGTCAGAACACAGTGGAGAATCGAGAATTTTTCTTGCGTCAAAATTAACGTACCCTCAAAACACTTCTCAAAACTTGTGACATGACATTGATATACCTAATAACATTAATAACATTAGTGGTTGAGTTCAGAAACGTCCGAATGTGGCTTGGGGAATTGGGGATACCAACATATTAACAGTAAATATTCGACTTTTTTGGTTATGATAAATTGATAAATATAGGTTTGCATAATATTATTATGACTGGCACTAATATAGTAAACATTGTGTAAAAAAGAGTATTTTACCGTACTCTATTAGTGTTATAGATTATAGAGTACGCCTACATGATATAGAGTACAATACTCTATTTTAGAGTACGGTTGGCAACCCTAGTCACATCACAACATAATATATCCGTCTGTATATCATCACGCCGGTGACCACGTGGACACGGCACGTGCGCAAGGCACGTGGCCGAATGACGTACGTACTAATGCGAACACTGACGGCGACACTGCAACAAACACTTTATTGTGCTATCCCATTACAGCTTGTCTAGTCTAGATTAAATTAATAGACACAAATATCCACTAACACAATTGAGGATAGGTTAGGTACATTCATTTTAACTGATTAATGAATAGCCAGCCTTAATAAATCAAGCATCTTTCCTGGAATTGTTAGATTTTCCGCAGGGCGAAAATAGAACTGACGTCACGCTGTACCGCGTTACATTTTACTGCTCACGTTAACTAAACCCGCTGAGATCGATATTAACACCGAGGACTCAACAGGAATTGTCCTAAATGAATTACTTTTCCTTCTCGGAAAGACGATTATCTAGAAGGGGTTGATATTCTAAAAGCCTATTTCCTTAAATAAATCTGTAGTTACGCCTGAAAATATTGCTGAAATTAATAGAAAGTTTCAAATAAAAACGATAGGTATCACATCCCAGAAATGGGGCTCGTTGAAACTTAAGACATTGCAGAGGCTTTTAGCTCCTTAAACATAAGAAAGACAGTACATTAAAAGTTAAGTGAGTTTAACTTGGGGACGAAAAATTTCGTGATCTCAAAAGAGAAATATGCAAAATAATAATCTGGAGATAAGGACAGCTGTTATGCAAACTTTCAGATTGTGATACATGGTATTATATTAGTAAAAATGGTTTTAAGATTGGCTTGATAAGATATTATTATCATCTTATGTCGTCGGAGTTCGAAATATTACATAAATTATAAAATATTGTGTGGTAAACCGTAAAGGAATAACAAAGTTACCTCCAATGCAAATAATAAAGTGCCGCGACGTAGAGAGATAGAGCGCCAAGTTTCTACCAATTGATTGACATTTGATCTTTACCTACCCACCTCAAAGTCTGACTTATGGAGATCTTTTTCGAATGTGTTTATTAAAGATTTGAACCAGTGTATTTTGCAAGTAAGTCCCAAAGATTTTTTGGTGTAAGAAACAATAAGAAGGGCAGGCAGTCTAATTTTGTACACCTTTTACTGGGAAAACTAGTGAAAAAATATTTTATATGAAACCATGGAGCAACACTGCTATTTAAGGTGCGTACCAATCCGGGCTAGCCTCAACAGATAGGTACGTGAATAGGTAAGTTTGGCTAATGGTAACGTGCCAATCTGTCGAGACTCGCCCGGATAGGCCCTACAAAATGCGCGTCAAGTTGGGTCGTTCAAACGCACTTTTGAATTTCAGCACTCTTTACTGCCTATTTGTGAACATAAGTAGAGACTTAAAACTCTTTAAAGTGATTGATTTCTAGTTTGATACGATGAGGTTATAGGCTGGAAAATTCAGCAGGAAAAGGTGTATACATACATATTAAACTTGCAGGCATTCTTGTAGCGAGGTGTCATACCACCACCTGTCTGTGGTGATTAATGATTGCATTATATTATAGTCTATGTCTTTAATAACTACCATTTATGGAATTATTACATCATATTCAATAGCTATTCAGTACCTAGTAGTAGAAGTACCTACTTTTCTTTGTCTTTTTTTATTTTCCTACAAATTAAAAAAAATATGATAAATTTATAATATTAGTAAGGATTAGCTTTTGCCCGCGACTCCGTCTACGTGGACTTTAGTATCCCGTGGGAATTTTGAAAAATCTTTATTCCTTGGCTACATCGTTAAAGTTAAGGGAACCTCTGTGCAAAGTGTCAGCTTTCTAGACCCAAGGGTTTGGACTGGGCATTGATGAGTTAGTCAGTGGGTGAGTCAGTCAGGATTTTTCTGTTCTGCAGTTTTTGCGTGAAAGAGTAACAAACATCCATACATACATCGATCCATATATCCTCACAAACTTTCGCATTTATAATATTAGTGGGAAGTAGGATAACGGTTTCAGATTGATCCTCGCCATGGATTTTTTTGTACGGATCAGTTTATTTTATGGAGACTGCGCAGTACAGCACGACTATAAATCGATTATGTTTATAACGATGCACGCTCAAGGTCAGCGCAAGCCTGCAAGTCGACCGGTACGGCTTGGTGCATCAATCCTAAGCATAAACAGATAGACGAGACTATAGACAGGTAGTGCAGAGAAACAGTATTGTAGCGCAAATCTTACATAATGTATGGAAAATCGCAGAAAAATATGAAAATACTCGAATTTATTTATTTTATGAAAATATGCCTAGTATTCTGATGATATTTAAAAATATACCAGGCAGGTTACGAGTTCTGTCTAGACATTTTCGGAATTTATTCTACAGAACATGCCTAACTTATTATAGGTAAACCCATCTATCGCCAAGTTTCCTTTTAATTCAAAAACAAGTATAGATAAGATAATGCAGCTAAATCATAGAATTAGTTCTTATCTATAAAGTTATTTGTCTAATTGAACGCTCCGCAAAAGCGTTTTTATTTCCAGGAAAAAGAAAATAGTTAACCCTGCATTTAACAATCCCAGTTAAAGTGTAGGTGTAAAATAAATCTCGCAGTAAGCTATTTGTTTTACCCAGAAAATGTGTCATGCAGTATTATACAGATTTCATTTCAGAATCTAGTTTTCAATGTAAATAAGCGTCGAATATTAGTTTAAATTTAAACCTACTTTACGAATAGGTATTTGAGTAGGAATGCGACTACTTATAATAAAAAAAAAAAACAACTAAAAAGTTCAAAACAAGATCACTTTTCAAGCGGTCTGATGCAGTTGGTGGCAATTATTTAAGTTCAATCTTAGATGTTATGCCACCAACTGCATCAGACTTCTTGAAAAGTGATCTTGTTTTGAACTTTTTAGTTGTTTTTTTTTGCAGTCGGGTTTTTTGATTTCATCAATGGTTTTATTTCTTACCTTTTAGTGAGTTATAATTTTTAGCATTTCTCAATCCAAATTTCATTTAAACATATAAGTTGTGTATATTTTTGCAAGCCATTTATAAAACCCTTTATTTTGATACCCCACTTGATAGGTTTTGTGAAAAAAAAATAAATGGAACATTTTATGGCACAAAAAATCGGCCATTTTTAATTTTGATATACCCAGTGTCACTCTCACAATCACGACGAATCTAATGACACCTCTCATGCTAAAATCCATCAAGCCGTTTAGGCTACAGAGCGTGCCAAAGAAATATACATACATACATACAAACATACATACATACACTCGAAAAACATAACCCTCCTTCTGGCGCAGTGGGGAAAAATAGAGGATGACCAAGGAAATGGACGGATTGTGTGTAGGATGATATGGTTAGAAAAGGTTAAATAGATGATGGCTGACGGGCTGATGGAGATGTATTGAAGTAACTGAGCTTAACGCATTTTTTTATCAACAATTGTGGCAACTGCATGGTTGGTGATAGGGCCTGCCTGAAAGGTGAAGCGGTTAACCTAGCCTATGAAATGCTTGCAACACCGAAGATCACATGCACGTTGCCGACCCTTTAAGATGTGGATTCGCTGTGCCGACAGCTTAGGAGACAAGCAAGTCCCCTGCTGTCAACACAGTGCATCCTCGGGAGCTCTTAGGAGATAGTTGGGAAGAATGATGATGATTCCTAGGAAAGCAGAGAGATCTCTACTGGCACATTGGCGCAGAAGATATCTACCCATAGCACAGTTTTAAGTAGCCTAATTATCCGGGCAAGAGCTACCAACACTTCTAAGTATGTGCTGTAACTGCTGTAAGTGCTGATATGTAGGATGGTATGAAAAAGAAGATAAAAAAATAATCCAATTAGGATATCAGATTTCACTTATCAAAATAATTCATACTGATAAACCTGAAATATTGGTGGTTTACCGTCACGTGTTTTGTTACATTTTATTCATTTATTGCGTTGAATCACTTTACATTTTGTTCAAAAGCATTATTATTATCATCATGACTGCAATAATTACAATACAACGAGGATAATGATGGTATGTATTTGGAAAAAGCAAATGTTTTATATTTACCCTGTAGATAACACCTTATTGATCGACGTAAACGCTTATGCACATCAAAAACATCAATTTAATCAAATATATTATCGAGTTCGAAAGAAGATCAAAGAGACAGAGCCGTTAACGGTTAAATCTGAGCGCAGGAACATTTACATGAATAAATTGACGTTCAATTCAATGCCACAGCATATCAAACAACACACAACTACTTAACCAATCAGATCCGAGATTCGATATCTCGGTAAGTTCTCTGACTACAGTCGCTGTATGCAAACCAATACATATTTTAAGTTGAACCAAGTTGAATAGCGGGCTACAAGACCGTCTGCAGATCTAGGTCAACACGTTTGGCATAAAGATACAATCACTAGACGTCTTAACTTTTACACCAGAAAAGAAAAAAAACATTTAACGATACACCAGCCGAACTTATTACAAAGATTAGTATTAGTTTATGAAAATGCTGTTTGGTATTGGAATGCCGATACTATAGATAAATGTTAAGTATAAAATTAGTTTATCAAAAGGATCAATCTAATTCATATAGTGTGTGACATGAGTATGAATTAACTAAACTCGTTCCGCTACTGCTGCTTCGGTTTTTCCATACTTATAGCTATTTTTTATTTGCGATCAATGAACAGATACCTACATCTCGGTTTTAATTATAATATGTCCCTATTATATGAAGCGCGCTCGTTTAATATCCTATCGTGTCAATTTTTTGCCGCACCCAGGAGCACGTTGCCGCTGGCATTAAATGCATGAAATTCCCCATCGTTATTGTTTACATTATCTAACATCTGTTAATGACACGAGGAAATACGAGGGAAGGTTCATCCGATTGATTTTAATTGGTTTTAGGACTAACCTTGTAAAACAATTTAAACGCGAGGGTGTCATCCCATCGCCTAAGGGCAACCTGCCAGTAATCGCGACAATTTAATCCGAAATCCGTGATCTGGAATCCGTGATTTTATTGATGCGTGCTTAATTCCGAAATTGATATTTAAGCTGATTAATTGTCTGTATTAAACGATAATTAACGAATATAAATACTGTATCAAACGATTATTTCCACAAATTACAGGTCATCGACGGCAGGAGTAATTTAACACGTATTCTACTGAGGCGTATGCTTCATTAACATGTTCCGTTCCCATTACGGAAACAGGCGCGGGTTGTTCGAAGCTAAACCGCGCGAAACGAACCTCTTTTTGTCTGTGGAAAAAGAAAAATAACAAAAACACAAAAGTTCCAGCCAGCTGCGCCCGAGCATCCTGTCGACGTCACTACACCTTTTTGCATCCATTGATCACGACGACATGCAGCTATCCTTTGCTGTCGAACCGTGCTATCCCGCGGGGAAGCGAGATGACAGTAATGAGTGGTTCCTCCATCGAGATAATAACGGCAATCTTCCGCAAAGCGCCTGTTCTTTGATAATGCGTTTTGATGCAGAGCTGATTTTTATTTGGGTGTAAACGGGTCCGGGGCGCCGGGACAAAGGGTGGTCGCTGTCAATAAATTGTCATTGTTATGACACAATCGTTTAACACTTGGGGTTCTTTCAGGATCATTATATAATTTGATTAATTTGCAACCGTTGCTAATTGCGGGACATTGTCTGTCAAGCGTCACTCGACCGATCGAGAACGAATTGAGATAATGTCGTTGAAACGTACCATGAATGAGGCATATCATTTTGGCATCTGTTTAATTAGTTAAATGGATTACATTTCAGTCAATTCTTGTTATAAATAGCATGTTTTTAAAATCTATTTAAAGATACTTACGTGAAGAAAAAAATTTGTGTGCCCCTTTAAAGCATAATGCGCGCCCAGAGAAGTGTGAGATTTAGTAGGCATAGTTAAAATTTTATTATGTGCAGAAAGCTAGCTATAATTTATACTTTTTCCATACAAAACGGTTTAAAATCTTATGGGTAATAATCGCACTAACTGCGTCACATCATTGTTATCAGTAACTTGTCACTCATAGTGATACTGGACACGAAAGGTTCTTCTTAGCACAGTTTGTCTAGGGGTGTACAACATCATGTTAGAACGATACATAAAATTAAAAGTTCGCGAAGCCCGATCCCACAAGCTTTTAATGGTAATTATGTTAATAAATTTTTAATGGTTAAAGCGGTTTATGGCGAACTTGCATAGTTATGAAGTACGCGGAAAGGAGTTTTAAAATGAGTACCTACCTATTATTATACATATTTTTATTCCAACAATTATATTCCGAACAATTTCCGACAATAGTTAATTTCAATAGTTTTCAGCAATATTTTATTATAATTAATATAAAAGCGCTATTCGATTTTATATCTGTAAAACTAGAACAAACATCCGCTTTGTTTTGCATTACCAAAATATACCGATCATAATTAATGAATATTCGAGATAGCGTCAGCCCTGTCCACAATCACATAATATTTGTCGTTGACTGATAAGAAGACTATGAAGCGGTTAAGGTCAAGTTTTATCTGAGTATGTCACCATCGTAGTGCGGATGAATTGGAGCTGGAATGTTACGACTACGAGTAGGAACATACTGGGCTGAGGAAGAGGAAGTACCAAGATACTTCAAGGCTTGTTGCGACGAAGATTAAGTATTCAATTATGCTTTAGTCTTCCGGTGTAGTGTTATCAATAAGAGTAACGGTCAGCTTCCTCTTATGAGGTTGGAATTAGTCGCTGTTAGTTTTTAAACAGTTATAATCGTCTTTTAGATATCATTCGTACATTAGCACTATCTTTATAGATTACTTACTTATAAATACATATTAAGGAGTTCAATAAAGTCTTGCAACGTATATCCCCACGATAAACGACAGTATCTATTTTATCGTATTGTTATTACTTTCTTACACACATTCATGACAATAATGTTTACGGTTTTATTCACGTTTTTATTTTGGGATTGCCCGACTTGTTTCGGACTAGGTACCTACCTACTAGGAACAGAGCCTCTTATCAAAGTTCGACTCGAGACTCGACTCGACTCGACTTCGCCGTATCAGCTCATGAATATGGGCATCGAGCATCCTCATATAAACACGTATAAACAATTGACGACTGTATCTACTTATTGTGAGATCAAGATGGGTGATACCTGAAACCTGGGGGTCTACTCTCTAAGCACGAAATCCGTAGTTTCGGCCTTAGTTACGGGCGTTTCTTACTCCGTATCACCTACGGACTTAAGATTAGTTCGAGGCCCGAACTAAGAATGAATGATAGCACGATTTGACAGTTGTCCCTACTCTCGATGTGTTTTAATCCGTCCGAAAAATTGAATTTGACACTTGTTTTGACGGAATCTTATGTCTATTATAATTTCGGACG
The DNA here is from genome assembly GCA_948465475.1 of Thalpophila matura. Taxonomy (NCBI): domain Eukaryota; kingdom Metazoa; phylum Arthropoda; class Insecta; order Lepidoptera; family Noctuidae; genus Thalpophila; species Thalpophila matura. The sequence goes on along the minus strand of OX419190.1, from coordinate 8,781,099 downwards.
GGCCCGTATCTTCGTTGACGGACTTACAGAGTAGACCCCCTGGACCTGAGTTACTGAAAGCGTAAGCAGTAGTTGTACGATACACATAGGTACCTACTTGGGATAAAATTAGCGGAATACCCCAAAAGCAGCAGCAACTATACATGATTTAAATAAGACTACTACGGTTAGATACCACAAGTAGGTAGGTATTAGTTTTCTTGTTCATCTAATTAATGTGTTTCCTAGCATCGTTAGTTACACACTAACTGATTTTGAACTCCATACATAGGCCAGACACATTGGCCTCAACAATCTAAGCCAAAAGCCAATGTTGGGTTTGAGTGTCCACCTATCTTTATGTAAGTACAAGGGTTTTTTTGTCTATCTTGGCCACAAATGCTGGGCCCAATGTGTGGGGCCAGGGTTAAGTAACTCGTTCCTTTCATTGACTTACGACTTTAACAGCAAGACAGGCAGGCGATAAATCTTGTTTTTCTGTCATTACTAAGTGAGCATGGAAATTGTTTATTTCACTTATGTTTATGTAAATATTTATATTGTAGTTTTAGTAAACAATTTTGTAAAGGAACAGGTATTAGTTGCGCGTAAACGCAGTAAAATATGGCCTGTTCGTTTTGTACAAACAAACAGACAAACAAGTAGGAATTTAAAAGAGAAAAAGGAATTCACGTAGTTTAAATTTCGTTCATTATGGGCTTTAAAGTTACTGTTTTTTTTTAGTTTAAGTTAGATACATTACGTAATAAGTTATCTACTGTCCTTCCCAACAATTGGCGTAGTACAAATGTTTCTTAACGAATCGTCTTCCTTAGCTCTTTTATTTTTGTTTTTATGCTCAAGTAAATTATTTATCCTTGATGTCGCTTGGACCACAAGTCAAGTCTAAGTACCTAAATAGGTGGAACGAGCTCCTTTATGTACTTATAATTAACACTATCCACTAAATTATAACTAATATTAGCGTATAATATGCCTAAATGACTTTGAGGGGCTTGGCTCTTGGCTCCAATCTTAATTGATGCGAATTATTATGGCGTACAGTAAGATTTAATTGTTATAGCTTAAGTTATTTTAAAGGTACGGTTATATGCATTGTTTTTAGGCTGGTATGAATGTAATAGATATATTAAAGGTATTTTATATCTTAGTGCTTCTACAGGATGTCACCGAAAGGGTATAACATAATTAAATTCACGGACTCTCTAGGTGATAACAAACTACATGGCAACATTTTTTTAATACCTTTTCCTACAAAATTATGAAGTTATGATACATTAAACTTAAAAATATTTTTTTCTAATTGAATTCTACACATCACTAGCACCAAGTCAGCTGATCTGGGTCAATAAACTATTCTTCAATGAAACATATCCTATTTCTTCAATTTACTCCTGGTACTGTTTACTTTAAATCTTTAATAACTACGTCTCTTAGTACAAAAAATGGCAAAGGGTTCTGCACGTAATTTTATTTTATTATTAAGATTACATTGATTGTAGAATTTGTAGTTTTGCCATAATGTCACCGCTGTAACGTTAAAAAAACAAATAAAGTATGAAGTTAAACACACTTTGTTTACTTTTGTTCGTAGGCCAGAGTCTGAAGCACAGTTTTACAATACGTGTCGCGTCTGTAGTAATTATTTGTTTGAACAACATAATCGTAGGCAGGTACTAAAAGTAATTAATTATCCGTGCATTTTAATAGGCCGAAAATGTATCCAACTACTTATTCAAAAGAAGTTGTTAAAAGTATCTACTAGGACTTCATGAGTGACGGAAGTTGTCCTGACAGCGAGCGTTGGTGCACAATAATAACTTTACGAAACCCTAATTTGGATACTGTTACATAAACATAGCAGACATGGATCAGATATGAAAGGTAAATAAACACACAATGGTATTTAAGGTCAATCAGCTAGTTGCAAGCACGTCGCAATTTTTTCTGATTATTGTGACGTTATTTTTGAGTTCGATATCCAACCTAAGCAAAACGCGGGATGTTTTATGCTCAAAGCCTTTTTTTATTTCCGCCTCCAATACAATACCCAACTGACGTAGATACTTGTGTATCACATAATAAATCTTAAATAAACAATTACAACTTACAAGTGGACAACTATCGGTTTTGTTTATCAATGCGACAGCTCTTAAAATTGAGCTAGGGAAGAGAGAAGTATTTTAACTGAGTCGACAGTCGTGGTTCACAGCTAGTATCTCGGTGACTTGGAGTACTACTACATATGACGTGTTTGGTGTTAGTCGGTCAGAGTTTTTTTATTCTTGAAATTTTTAATTACCTATTATGAAACCAACTGGTACAGTTACCTTATTACTAGGATATCAGACTGTTAGACTTCTTGTAGACGTACTTGTGCTTCAGTCGCTCTCTATCCGTTTCTGTGCGAAGTTGTGATTGTGATTGTGATCGTTGTCAATAAAATTGTCGTAAAAATTACGTCAAGTTTAACTAATAGCGAAATTACGAGATGCTGGTGTGTATTGGAGCAACGGATGGTAATCTGCAAGCTGACCGAGAGCTGTATCGTCAGCGTTTCATCGACGGAAGACCAGTTGCTGTGTGTCGGCTCTTCGGCAGCTGCCATCGAGAGCATGTTTGATGGTACAAGGTCTGTACGCGACCTGTTCTTTCCATGAGCCCGTATTGGAAGATCGGCCAAGCAGGAGGGATCCTGGATTTGAAGACGCTGTACCAGAGCATTTTACACGTAATCCACGCAGTAGCACACGTCGAGCTGCATTAGTGATGGGTGCTGCGAACCATGGAGGTATGGCAAGTGCTGCGCTAAGACCACCAACGTTCATACCACTTTTGCCCCCCTCAGGAACTTACGCCGGCAGATTTTTTGGAACGCGTGGCTTTTGTGAGTGGTACTTTAGTTAGACAGAAGCCTCGGCAGAATTAGGTACGGTATTAATAAAGTGCTTTGGACTGATGAAGCAAGTTTCACGGGACGGAATAAACATTAGTCAGTTCATTTAATCCCGCCGCCCACCGCCCGCCGCACGGTCCGTCGGCTGCGGCTGGGCAGAGCGCGGCTCCGCGTGTACTAGGCGCGCAGAAATCGGAAAACATAGGTTGATAGGTATGATTGTCGGTTTGTTTATTCCTGTCCGAAGGGCATGTGATGCGGCACGCGCGTTGGTACCAGGCGCACAGAGTATCTCTTATTACTAGTTAATACGTATCAAACAGAGTAAACAGGACAGGATAATGACCCTCGTAGTGCGGTAACACGTTTGTTATGATTTAAATTTAATAAACTGTAGAAATACAAAAAAATAATTACATTTCCAAAGTAATTTATTTTGAGCTGTAGAGATTGTTAACCAGATACACTCTTCACCCCGTTTGTATTGATATACCCTTACCGTGACACCCTGTATACTTCAGAATACAATATCTCGAAGTCAAGAACATAAGGAATATGAAATCCTGAGCTTGGGAACAGGGATAAGGATGGGTTGAGTAGAGGATACGATCATCGCATAAACAAAAACTATTTGTATTTGTCTTTGCCGAAGTGTACAAATAATTGCGAATATCATAAACATAACCGCTGACAACCACAATTTTATTAATAACGGTACAACGTAACACAATGGCAAACAGTTACAGTAATAAAATAAATAAGGGCACATCTCTACGCATCGACGTTCCATCATTAAGGTTAGTATACCGCAAAAACCTTGACAAACCGTTAAGCGGAAAGAAGTATATTATAATAATACGTCTAATAATAGTACTACGTGGCCTACTGTACACGGAAGCTCTAACAGTTCTCCCCTAAGGGGTTCGAATCTCGGCAGGTACAAATGGTAGTGTGCTGAGTACGGAACCAGTTTAACGGTCAGAGTCAGGACCGTTAACTGCGAAATCGCTCGTCGCCGTATCACGAGGTATTAGTCTGTGAATGGTTAGCGCCGCAGATTGTGTTGTTAGTTTTGTTAACTGTTTTGTTTTTGTTCTGTGTCCGGTGATAATGTCAAGTTTATATGCTTTGATTGATAGATAACTTTATGATTGATTGATGCTGAATGGCAAGGATTATAAAAAACTAAAATGTATGGCCTACGATAAATAGGTAAATAAATTAATAAAACTACACAATAAATGAGTAAAAGTAGTTACTTTTACTAATTTATTGTGTTACGTTTAAACGTGTATAATTTTCTTGTTAATTTAAAAAATAAATCTTTTCTAGTAGTTACTAGAAAAGATTTATTTTTTAAATTAACAAGAAAAACGTTTGTAGGTGTACAGGTATTCAGTTTTAATGAGATCGTACAGTTTAAGCGTCTTTAATAGGAAAAGAAAAAACATGACTTTGTCAATTAAGTACTGGTTTTTTTTTACCCAGTAAATATTTCTAAGAATTACTGACTAAGTAATAAATTTAGTACATTTTACTTAAATTTAATTAGAAATGAGGTATGTGTTTGTTAAATTTAATTTCCAACTCGATTAAGTTGAGTTTTAGACCCATTGTGAGACATTTATTTTTTGTTATCGTTTATGCTTGAGAATAACCACACAACAGAATATCCCTGCTTTTGCTGACAAAATATATTAGTTTCCTATTAAAAAATACTAATTGCTCATCAAAATAAGCACACCTAAAGAAATTAAATAGGCAATAATTTCAAGCGTCAAGCGAATCATTATTTCCATAAAAATACCAATTATTTTTATCAGTCTTATTAAACTAATTAAACAATTTAAGATGGGAGGTGAGAGGCAATGGTCAACGATACCCGCTTCGTGGGGCTCCTATGTCTGTCTGTAAGGTTTACAAAAAACCTGACACGACAAGGATTACGGAGGTTTTTCGCTCGCTTCGTTCGCTCACCAGCCCCCGTCAAACCATTCGATCCTAACCTGTCCGTGTGGGGATTTAAGGGGTGAATGGGGTGATTTGAGGGGGAAGGTGGAGGTTAGGGGTCGACGGAGCCCCGCTTAATTTGATATGCAATTAGTATATTTTAGTAAGAAAACATTATTTTAGAGCTGGTTGTTAATTCAGACTTCTGATGTGATTATGTCCGGTTTTGGTTCGTATTTTTGAATTTTTATGTTGTTCAAGTTTTGATGGTTATTTAGTTTGATGTGCAATTAAATATTCCCCTTTTATTAAGATGCATGTTTCGGGACTGTCCGACTGCGTATCGCGAGTTGGTTCATGAGATCATCGGGGGGCCGATGATGAGAATTAATAATTCTACTAATTCATAATTTTGAAAATAAAATACCTGCTTATCAAACGTATTCAAAGTTAATTATAAACAAACCTTATGTTATGATTCTAGTAACAATTTATTGAATGATTTGGTTTCAAATACAATAACACGCCTCTTGACTGGCATAACTGTTAGCATATAATCTGATGGGGATTCAAAATAAAACCGTACCGTACCTAGGTGTTCAAATATACGAATATTAATAAGCTCATTCATACTTCTATAATAATGGTCGCGTTGGTTGAAGTTGAATTGATTCAACTAAGGAAAAACAAGTCGAAGAAAATATAATAGGCATGTCAAGTTGTCAACGTTGGTTTTTACTCAAACATTTAATTGAACAGCTGATACAAGTAGGTACCTAACAGATAAGACAGTTGATAAAAGAAAATTGAGACCGATAACACATCGCTGTCTTTGTAATAATACTTACGATTGACAAACGACACGATATTTCGAGTAAAATGGATCGTAACTTCTTTTGAATTTCTACTAATTTCCCAGTATCTACGAGATGCTTCTTTCTGACCAGCAAGAACCAAACAACTGCACAACACATTTCACATCTCTAAGCAGAAAATAACATAACAAAATAACAAGTTAAACTAGCACTAATTAGTAAAGCTCGTTACGACACGTCCCATCTGCGTAAGCCTGTTGATCCCTGCTCGCGATCCATTTACCTTGTTAGTTCCACACTTCGCGCCTTCCGATTTACGTGGCGCGTAATTTGAGCACACCTTTATTTATAATTAGAATGAGGAACAATATAATTGTGAAATTGAATTGAGTGTCTCGCATGTTATTGGTAAGCAATGATTTATTTTTTGATGAAGTCTAGGCTCCGTCCGAACATGCTGCAAACTATGGTAGGATCTGAAACATTCCAGTCAAACCTGGAGAACCGATTTGCTGCCGTGGAAACCACAAATGACGTTCACCAGGCACTCGACCAAGTAGTAAAAATCCTCAGGGAGGAAGGTACGAGATTATGTGAGATGCGGCGCACAGGCAGGAAGTCCAAACTTTCCGAAGAGACTCTGGAGCTTATAACAGAACGACGCGAAAACCCACCCCTCACTTCGTTAGAACAACGGGCACTGAATAAAAGAATAAATAAACTGGTACGACGCGACCTTCGACGCTCCAATACACGCTTTATAGAGAAAGCGATTGAGCAAAATCGGAGGTCAAAAGTGTTCGTCCAGCCACTAGCTAGAAGCCACCTGACGTAGCTGACTAAAACCAGTGGAGATGTCGTCGTTTCGAAGCCGAAGATGGAAGACTTCTATAGCCGATTATATGCCTCGCAAGCATCTCGACCTAACCCCGAAAATGAGGATTCTAGAGCTACTTTAATCAGCCATTACACAGAAGACCTGCCAGAAGTCAGCTTAGATGAAATCGAGGCGGCTTTTAAACAGCTTAAGAATGGAAAAGCCCCAGGTGAGGACGGAATTACGACCGAGCTCCTGAAAGCTGGAGGAAGCCCGGTGCTGAAGGAGCTTCGAGAGCTCTCTAATTCTGTCCTATTCCTTGGGAGAACTCCGGAGGCGTGGCGTAGGAGTGTGGTCGTTCTTTTCTTTAAAAAGGGTGACAAGACTCTGCTTAAGAATTACCGACCCATTTCGCTCCTTAGCCACGTCTATAAGCTGTTTTGAAGAGTTGTCACGAATCGTCTCGCGCGAAGGCTCGACGAATTCCAGCCACCAGAGCAGGCCGGGTTTAGAGGCGGATATGGCACCATAGACCACATCCACACAGTGCGGCAGATTATACAGAAGTCCGAGGAGTACAATCGGCCCCTGTGTCTAGCATTTGTGGACTATGAAAAAGCCTTTGACTCTATCGAGACCTGGTCCGTTCTGGACTCCTTGCAACGATGCCAAGTCGACTGGCGATATATCCAAGTGTTGAGATGTCTTTATGATAACGCGACGATGACCGTCCAAACCCAGAACCAGCAGTCTGAACATATCCAGCTGCGTCGAGGGGTGAGACAAGGGGACGTAATTTCCCCGAAATTGTTCACCAACGCATTGGAGGATATGTTTAAGACACTGGACTGAAAAGGACGGGGCATCAATATAAACGGCGAGCACATCTCACGCTTAAGATTTGCAGACGACATCGTCATAATGACTGAATCGTTGCAAGAAATGCTGGACGGCCTGGCTGATTCTTCTGTACGCATTGGGCTCCGGATGAATTTGGACAAGACCAAAGTCATGTTCAACGAACACGTCACTCCGGAACCGACTGTCGTCAATGGCGATGCTCTCGAGGTTGTTCGAGATTACGTTTACCTTGGGCAAACTTTGCAGTTTGGTAAAAATAACTTTGAGAGGGAGGCCAACAGAAGAATACAGCTAGGCTGGGCAGCATTTGGAAAATTACGTCGGGTCTTCTTATCGCCCATTCCACAGAGCCTAAAGACTAAAGTCTTCAATCAGTGCGTCCTACCTGCCATGACTTACGGAGCCGAGACGTGGACACTCACGGTACGGCTGGTCCATACATTCAAAGTCGCTCAGAGAGCTATGGAAAGGGCTATGCTTGGGGTTTCTCTGAGGGACCGAATTCGAAACGAGGTGATCCGACAGAGAACAAAGGTAGACGACATAGCCTACAGAATAAACAATCTGAAGTGGCAATGGGCCGGCCATATCAGTCGTAGAACCGACAACCGTTGGAGTAGACGTGTTCTCGAGTGGAGACCACGAATCGGCAAAGGTTAGGGCGCCCTCAGGCTAGGTGGAGTGACGATCTTCGCAGAGTGGCTGGTGGCAGCTGGATGAGAGTGGCCGAGGATCGAGTTAAATGGCGTGCAATTGGAGAGGCCTATGTCCAGCAGTGGACGACTACGGACTGATGATGATGATGATGAATGATTTATTTCCTGATTTAAGTACAGTTTGAATTTAAAATACAGCAGTCCTGGAACTTTGTGATAAAATTTTATACAATTTACACATTGTAAAAAATATAGAGAAATTAATTAAATATTTAATTTATATAAATATTGTGTAACAAACGTGTATTTTCAATTCAAAATATGCTTACGTTAACGATACTACACGTCAAAAAAACTCATGATCGGGGTACAGGTTGTGGAACGTGGTATAGGTTAGTGCCGAGTTCCAAGCATTTATTGTTAGAAACGTGTTTTTTAATTGTTTTGTTGCAGAAATAAATATTGTTGTGTGCATTGTTGTACTTACTTAATAATATTTTAAAAAGGCAAAAGAGACTATAGCGATTTGTATTTTATTTATAGCAAATAATATAATTGTTTTTAGGTAAAAGAGAAGTGTTTATGTGGATCGGATCTTCTCGTTTTTCGCACAAATTAATTACATCATCCAAGTAGACGACCTCTGGATGTCCAATTATATTATTTTAGCATAAGTCATTGACTCTAAACTTCGCCGTGATGAAACAATTATTGTGTAAATTCAACGATATTTTATTGTTATATTGTAGCTTTGAAATTCAATGTAATTTATAATCTCCGTAGCCGTGAATCTCTAAGGGAATTGTTTAAAGAAATTAACATAATGACGGTACCTTGTCAGTACATTTATGAAAATATTATGTACGTTAGGAAAAATCAACATCTTTTTACTAAGAGATGTGATAGGCATAATTATAACACTAGAGATAGGAACAAATTGGTTCAAACACGGTTCAGATTGGCAAAGGTACACACTTCCTTTATGGGGTACTGTACAAAATGCTACAATAAAATACCTCTAGATATTCTTCAACTAAATGAGAAGAAATTTAAAACCTGTATAAAACGCACACTATGTAAGCAAGCATATTACAAATTAGAAGACTATATAAACGACAAAAATGCTTGGAAAAATGCTGGTCCTGCTCCACAACCACTAAGCTCATAAATTACGAACTGATAGTTATTTATTATAGCTTTGTTTATCAGTTCCCGTTGACGATCAAATATAATTTTGTGATGTTATTAATTTCATAGCCATTTGCATTTTTATGAATTCAGTATTCTAATCCTTGGTTTATATAACTTCATAGCATTATTTCAATATTGTACATGTGAGCACAGTGTAGCCATTTAGGTACTACTTAAGATTTTAATCGTTTGCTGCCTGGCAGTTGAGAGTATGTCATGCTCACTAAAAATGTCTTGCTGATGGTGGCGCATGCGTTGGGTCATTCGGTTCCCTTCAAAATGGTTGAGCTAAATGGCGCTGATTCATGCGTCATGTTCGTGAACGGGCGCCGTCTGTTGGGACTGGTCATCTCTGGACTGCTATGGCTAATATTTGGAGCTGTTTTTACTAATATTCTAGACTCATACATTGTTCTCTCATATTTGTGTTATTTCCGACAAAAACAATGTAACCATGATTATTTGTAATGATTTGATTTAAAAGAGTAACCATGGAGTTTCTTGCCCGTTCTTCTCCATAGGAATCTACGCTTTGGAACGGGCATCTAGCTTCATCATTATTACTAACTGACAGACTCCTTGACAATTCAAAAGTACCTGTAATTGGTCTAATTAAAATAAATGCTTTGACTTTGACTTTGACTTTGAATGCAGGATGTAATTATTTTATTATTTCTGTATGATTGTGCTTATTTAATAATACAGATATATATGTAGCAGGTATAGAATAGATACCTACCTACTTTTTGCGAAAAAGGCGTTAAAAATTCTCGTAAAGTAGGTACCTAGGTACCTACTAAGTAATAAAAAGTAATATGAAAAGCGTCCATAGTTGAGAGCTCGCATAGGTACCTATACGAGGTTTTACGACTGAAAACTCATGGCTGATGGATTCGCAAACATCGTTTACATAATATACCTAATTTATCAGAATGCCTGCAGCGAATGATACGCTTTGATAAATAACTTTCAAGTGAAAAATACACGTGCAGTAGTGTAAATATCGTTACAAATTAAATAGAATCGCGACATAATCCGTAAAGTTGTTTTGAATCAAAACTTAAATGTATACTAAACAGCGAAACAAGCTTTATAAGCATATCCTGTAATACAAACACTGAAGGTCGTTAATCGCGTGCTTACGAACATTTTCAAACCAAACATGCACAGCACTGTTGATGTAGCGAAATAAGTTTTAGAAGCGCGTTACTGTACTTAACTGTACTGTACCTTCTAGCAGTAAGTTGGTTTTACCTGAAATTATTAATTGGCTTTGTTTTTAGTTAAATAGTATTTTATAGACACGCCATTAACTGTGAAAATGCTTAGTTGAATCTACTTTTATACCTGTACTTTTCGTAATTTCGTTACAAACTGTGAAATCTATTACATAGCGTTTGCGGGCCGAAATAAAATTACAGTCTTCTATTAACTACTTGCTTTATATCATTATAATATATTTATACGAGAGCTTCAAAAAGTATTCAAAGTACTAGGTTAGGTAGGTAATCTAGCACCTACATAAAATAAATAAAGTAGTAAGAGCTTATCTGTATCTACATGACTTCTATAAACTTCTCTATGGGTTTATTCTCTATCCAATTGCAAAGAATCCAAATAAGTTTTGGTAGCTTCACTTACATAGTTTCTGGGACGTCATGCTAAGCTAGCTAGAAACATCATTATGGCCTCAATCTCAAAGGGAATGTATGAAATTGTAAGTTGGTGATGGAATTGTAGTCTCACCTAGCACAAAACGTTCTTATTTCCTGAATCGGTAATGAAAGAAGTTTTTCAACGAAGCTTGCACGTGTTAACTTTAATAACTACAGCGCTAGCTCAGTGCCTTTTCCTAGAAATAGTCCACCTGAACCTCGGGGTGTTGCTACTGAGAATACAGGAAATGTTGAAAGTGTCAAAGTGCTATTCGGTTTCAAAGACTTTTGGTAGGAACAGGAGTTACTTACTCCTAAATATTCGATAAGTATCAGAATAAACCAGTAACGGCCTATCATGAGGCACGTGCTCCTTTTTTCATAACCAAATATGTATAAAACTGTGCAGGGGAGTGAGTGGATTGGTGCGTCCGTCGCCATCGTCCGGCAATAGCCCCGTCCGGACTCCGGACACAAAGGGGGATGTGTTTTTATTTCTGATTGTTCCCACAAAGAGGTCCAGCAGTCGAGCATTCACTCACTTTCATAGGGTTGCGATAACCATAAACAAAATTGTTTTATTCTCTGAAAAGAGGTTTGTTTGTGACCCGTTCGTTTTAAGGGTTGCCATAAAGATGAGGAGTCGCTACAAACGAGCGATGTAGAGTTGACTGTTTTGTTTTGAATTTTTGAAAGTATTTTATACAGCATGTATTATACATAAGTACATAATATAAATCAGTAATAAATTCAATGTAGATTTTCAGATTGTGAAGCGCTTATTTTATAAACCGTCTTTTGTAATTTGACGTTCAAAACGTGCTAATTGGTTTTGGCCTACTTAAAATGAATCGTTTTTGAATTTGAATATCAAAATAGTAGTGTTTGTCGTGTAAATAATAACGTACAGTCACGAGCATAAATATATTACCATGGACAGTTCTTCAACACTATCTTATTACATGATTCATTAATTATTTTTTGAATCAGTTCGGTAATAATACCTCATTTCATGTTTCATTCAGTATTTTTTTTAAATTAATGAAGAATCATGAAATCAGATATGATTGCCAAATTGTCCATGGTAATATATTTATGCTCGTGACTGTACCTACCTAGTACTCACTGAATATTTTATTACATTGTAGACGAAAAATATCCTGCTACAATTCGTACAAAAGTCAAGCGTAAACCAATCACAATAGTTAATAACCTACTAAGAGAGCACGCAGCCCTATGTCATCTATATTTCTACGGGCGAGTTCCGCTAAACGTCACGCGCCGACAGCTTTATAAAAGCCGAAGCAGATTTCCGAATGCTCCTCAAAGCTTTAGAGAAGATAAAATTTTTGCGTACAAACGGATGTAAGCACTCGCGTTACGGATGTTGATACATTTTTAAATCGATTCATGATTCCGTTTAAGACCTTTATTCCAGCGAAAAAAGATTATGTAGTTAAGTACGTAAATATGGTAGCAACATGCTGAAAGAACAGAAATGCGTGGATTATTTGAGAGGGTTGTCTGGACTACGACCCTGCTCGGTCAACTCGAATTTTGAGATCCCTTTGCAACGCCTCTTATGAGCGTTGGCGACATCTATCGGTATCAGAGCAAATGTAGATAGGGCTAATAAAAAAAATCGGCCAAGTGCGAGTCGTACTCGCGCACCGAGGGTTCCGTATCATTTTTGGACGTATAAAGCGAAAAAATCCGGACCGCATAACTAAGTTTGTTTGTGAAGGAATTTTGATGATTTTGAAAAAACTGTACTAGTAAGGAACATCGTTTTATTTTTGGTGCCATATTTGGGTCAATTTCTATCAACTCTAATTATTTCAGATTTTTCGCCCTGCAAACTTCGGAGATAAGGGGGGGGGGAATGGTATTTTTTTGGACATTTTTCATCATATGTCGAAAACTGTGAGACATAAAATAAAATAAAAATATATTTTGAAATGTGCAGATCAAGCCCTTTCATATGATATGTCACTTGACCTAGTAACCCCACTTTAAAATCTCGGACCAACACTCCGGCCCCTTTTGCAATGAAAATAAAAATATTTTTGGACTTTTTTCATTTGCAATAAAGTTGAACAAGCATTCTTTATAATTGTTCCAAATTTCAAGTCGATAGCATAAGTAGTTGCTGAAATAAGCAGGTGTGACAGACAGACAGACCGACGAAGTCGCACCATAAGGGTTCCTTTTTTACCATTTTGGTACGGAACCCTAAAAATCGGCCAAAAATTTGTCGACTGTCCATACGAATTGACCCGATCAACTGATGCCATGCGTATGGAGAATAGGAGAGTCAAATAAAATGTCCAAATGTTTTTATTTGTCCTAACAAATGTTGGTCTAAGTAAGAGTCCAAACAACCCTTACATAATTATTATGGCCACGTATTTCTGATACGCGTTGTGTAGATTTTAGAAAGACACTTTATTTTATCAGTAAGTATATTTCGTGTTTAATATTCTACAGATATTATAAAATTATGTGAGATAATGATCTCAGCGAACAATATTATCACAAGGCTAATTGCAGATAGCGATTATGGAAATTGATATGGGAGGAGGTAGCGTAACTGACGGTAATCGAGTAAGGTCGAAGTTCACCGACAAGATAACAGTCCGATAAATTGTGGATGCTGTACCTAAATGGAATAATGCTAATTTATAACCAAATATGATTTTCCTTACTAAAATCTATACATAACGCTCGCACCTTGAAAACTACACTGACACTAAACGAATAATCACGTTTAAAGTTGTCGTAAAAAGTTTGGTTTCGATCATCGTCAATTCTCGTTTAGCGACAGTTTGATTTTCAAAGTGCGATATAAGTATACAACTAATAAATACCGTACTATACGTTTATACCTAACTAAACTAACGCATTGTTAGGCACAGGAAAGTTAGATTCCCCATGTTGATTTCGACCTGAGTTAAACAATAATTTGTATTTGAATTACATATTTATAACGCTGCTTACGTAAAACGGGTTAAGGAAATAAAGTTTAGTAGCAAGCTTATCGTTTATTCAGAGCGACGATGGCCTTTAACCTCAGCAATCCTGAGGAAACCCAGGTCTTTTTCAGAATTAAAAACCTACTAGCATAGGGCTGCCATAAATACTGAAACGCCGACCGGGGCATTTGGAATAAAAAAAAAATATTCTCTAGACTCTTTTACATCTAGATTAAAAACTTTAAAGTATTTTTTGGTCGACATTTATTAAAAATGCGGAAAATCAACGATGATCTATCGAAAAAATAACATCCTAATTTTCTACGTTCTCAGTGCAACTTTTCTTTGCTCATTTATATTTTTTTGAAGTTCTGACTTGTTATGTAACCCTTTTTCATCCTTTTGGTTTTTTGATCCACTGCGATGACACCAACAAAAACAACCGTTCCGCATGAGCATTGCGGCCTGGGATTGCAAAGGGAGATTGGCATATTTTGATAAAATTGCAACTTATGCATGTCTAACTACCAGACCGGGACAACTGACTTACTGACCTGACACCGGGACACAACGCTTTAAACCGGGACATGTCCCGGTGTACCGGGACGTATGGCAGCCCTATACTAGCACTTTGCGCGCGACTTCGTCCGCGTGATATCTATACGTAGCGCCCTCTAGCGTCCTAAAGCAATTGTGACTATTAAAACTAATTATTCTTTCCCTCAGGAACAGTTCTTTTTTCTGGATGAAAGGTACCCTATGTCCTTTTCTGTACCCCTGACAACGTAAACATGATAATCGGTTCAGTGGTTTATGCGTGAAAAGGTAACAAACAAACTTACTTTCGCATTTATAATATTAGTTAAGAAGTTAGTATTTAAGTGCAAGTGGTTGATATTCGGCCTATAAATAATATTATCACTGACCACATAGAAGGTTGGCTGGTCTTTTCCTGGACGGAAATCCCTTAATAGAAATTTTGTATGAGGATAAACCAGAAAAAAATACATAAAACATGGTCATAATTATACATGCTCATAACAAATAAAGCTAAATATCATCTATTAGAAGATATTAGATAAAATATATACGTGGAACGGAAACAGCAAGTTTATCAGATAATAATGCGCTTATGATAACGCACTGATTTGTTTGTAAATTACAGTCACGAGATACGGGAAAATGTTGTAAAAAAATATTGTTCTTGGCATTTCTCTGAAGATTTCCCCTTTATTGACATAAATGAAAGAGATATTCGTTACCGTATAATATACTTACGGGCGTCAGAAGAAACTGCCCAAACGATTTTCATCATGTCTTACCTGAAATAAAAAGGTTGAGTTTAATTTGCTGGGACTTGTAATAGAAATAGGCTTGCGTAGGTTGAGTCCGAGTCACCCACACCCTATCAGGGGAGGGTTGAGTTTCACGAAAGTATTTTTCTATCGACATAAATGTGTCTATTAGTTCTGAAGTGTGAAACTTAGTATGTACTTGTTTAGTTCTTTTTTGTTTGTACCTATGTTGTTTTCACAGTAAGTACTTTTTATTACAATCCAAACTTTGTTTCGTAAGAGTTAACACATTAATTTATCAAGATACTGTGGGCATAGCTTTAATTGTATTTAAGTAGATACGAGTACACAATTATTTGATAAAGAATGGGATAAGAGTATAAATAAAATAATTTTCAATAACCTTTTGAATCATCGAAGTAACTTGTACGACGAACAAAGAAACTGTACTTCAAGTCTAGACGTGTGCTAGGACGTTTTGTATGAAAATGTTATGTAAGTAAGTGCAGGCAAAACAAAATAACCGGCCAAGTGAGAGTCGGACTCGCGCACGAAGGGTTACGTACCATTTATAAAAACGGCAAAAAAATCATGTCTTTTGTATGGAACCCCCCCTTAATATTTTTTATTTTATTTTAATTATTTATTTTTAAAGTGAATATTATAACTAATTAAATATTCTGTGAGTATTTCAAGCGTCTACCTGGTGACGTTATCAATATCGAGCAAAAACGAGCAAAAAAATCACGTTTGTTGTATGGGAGCCCCACTTAAATATTTATTATACCATTCCCCCTCTAAAAAGCTTATTTTTTTCACTGAAAACAGTGAATAAAAAGCACTTTTACTCACTGTTTTGATGTTTGAAAATGGAACACACCAATGTATTCGACCACAGATTTAAAGAACCTATGCTAGATGCGGCACGTTATTAGATTGTATGAAAACCGAACGTGTCATCTTTTTTATACCTACGATAACTTCACCCCAGCCATTTAGTGATGTGCTCAGAGTAAACAGAATTGTTTCAATCACTAAGCGTCACTGAGCTAACACTGACTAACACTGACTTTTTTTAGTACGAACAGTCGAACATGCAGGGCACGCTTGGTCGTGGCTTACCGTATCTAGTGTAAGTGTAATCTGTGTATTCGACCTATATTGATGTGTTCTAAATTCAATTTGATTGGTCGACATTTTCGACAAGGAGTTTAGCATTAGAATAAAAACTGTTTTGTGTTCTTTGCTGTCCTTAGTAAATTGGCGCTATTTTGAATACTGTAAGTTGTACGAACACAAAGTTTAGTGTTACTTTAATCTTTAATTTTGTGTTTGTTTAGTGTTGTTCTAATCGATTAAAAATGCATTCTAGTGATGAAGATGTGTTAACACTTGAGTTTGTGAAAGAGAGGGCGGCCGATATAGTGGAAAGGTGGAAAGCTTGCTACCCAAAAAATCACGGCTGGTTTACATCAAAGCCAATTTAACTTTACTTTTTCTTCATTATATGTATATTTTCACTTAAATCTTTCTTTTTCTCGTAGTCATGGTATAAAGTATAGTATGCAACTCTTGAATAAAACGGATTTATATCGAGGGCCATGAATCGCTCGCGTCGCTCAGGATTCTAACACTTGAATCACTCGCTACGCTCGTGATTCAATCATCATGAATCACTCCCTACGGTCGTGATTCAATCGTTAGAATCCTTCACTAGCTCGTGATTCATCTATGGCCCTCGCTTTAAATCCGTCCTTTATTCACTAATTGCATAATATACTATTTTATTATATTTTTAGTATTTGTTGTTATAGCGGCAACAGAAATACATCATCTGTGAAAATTTCAATTGTCTAGCTATCACGGCTCATGAGACACACATACAGCCTGGAGACACACAGACAGACAGACAGACAGACAGACAGACGGACAGCGAAGTCTCAGTAATAGGGTTCCGTTTTTACCCTTTGGGTACGAAACCCTAAAAACTTACTTATACATACGCATCGTGGAAACTTACATTTATAAAATACTGACGCGCGCAAACTAGAAAAAATAGAAAATAAAACGTAATCGCAAAGATTATGTAAAACTGTACAGAATTTCATCCATATTACTTACATACTTTTTATATAGAAACGAGAACATAAAATGGCAAACAGGCAATACGATGTCCGCTTGGGTGTTTTATGTGTTCAGTATCAGTATGTATCAGTAATGCGTAGGACGAGGCAATGAGTCACCGCACTATTTTTGTAGTTTTCCGTACTCGACATTGAAGATCGGTTGGCAATGAAACTCTGATTAATGTAATAGATATAAATTTTGTTTATTTTAATTTCCATTATTTATTGCTGTACTTGGAATATTATTATGATGTACTTATTTATGTTTAAACATGGTTTGTATAAACAGCGTTTAGTTAAAAAGTTTACTTGTAATTGCTTCTGGGTCTTAAATTATGATTTGTGACTAACGACGGTCTTGGCCTCGTGTTTTGTTTGTCGAGGAGAAAAACTCCAAAATTCGTCAATTTTATGTGAATAATTTTATTTTATAAGTACTAGGTTTGCAAAAGAATAATAAAAAAATATTCTGCTTTATTTTCCAGCGTGGCTGAAAAACGTCTGTTTATTTTTCAAACTCTAGTGATTTTCGTGTAGTGTAGTGTAGAATTTCTTAATTATTAAGAAATTCTACGAACTGCATAGTTTATGTTTGTGCTATGGTAACACTAAAGAAAATCTACGCATCAGTTTTGGAACATGCATTAATCTGACTCAGCGGATGATTCAGAAAGGGGAGTGTTATTATAAGTATTTGTGAAACATTATGACGCAATTCACTGTCGCAAAGGGTCTCTTTTAAAAGCATAAATCACCTTTAATTATGTGAGAACAAGCCTTAAAATTTGTCGAACAAGCTAGGTAAGGGTTACAAAAAGGAATGACGAGATCACTACTAAAAAGCATTTCATTATTGAATGGAGACAAACCCGACGCCCGCTAAGCCATTCATCTTTAAAAATATTGTAGGAAGTTCCCGGTCGCGGGAATCCCGCCGGCATGTTCCCGGCTACCTGTCCCGGGTAGCCGACCGGGTGGAATACAAACAACACTAGATCTTTCGATAACCGACAAACACAAACACGTCCCTCCCGCCGACCGCTGACACCGTGTAATATGAACATTGTCCACAGTCGACAGTCACTGTTCTTGCTGAACAACTATTTATTGTATGTATGCTAAGCTAAGCGCAATACATTTTGCTTTGTTCTGGGATAAATATATGGAATTCCCCGAGACGATATCGTCGGGTAATTTAAATATTATGTAAAACTAGAAGCACTTTTTATTGTTATCGCAATACGATTTTTATTGAGTGAAACTTTGAAGTGAGACTTTTTTCATAATACTTTACATTTTTCATGTTACGCTTATTTCAACAATAAACTTAGCATTTTCCTGTTACATAGGAGACAAATTACCGTTTTGCACGCAAAAGGTGCAGTTCAATTTAAATCACGACAGGGCTCCCCACAACGAGCTCAGGAGAACACAAAAAAGAGAAATGTGGGTGCTACTTTTTCAGCCACCCCTTTTTGAAAAGCCTCACGTATCTCGAACAAAGACGTGCAGTGCTAATAAAAACACCGGATCACTTCAAACACAACAAAGCCACGGAACAACGAATGGAAATCAATCACTCACCATACAGAACCAGTTTACGATTGCACGTCGTAACACCGACTATGAGAACTTCACGCTTGTAAACGTGAACTTTAATTGGCCCAGTGTTTTGTTTGTATTTTAGTTTAATGTGTTATGCTAGCTTTGCACGTTTGGAATGTCGCGAATCGTCACAGTCTATTCAAATAAAATAACTCGTCGCTGAATGTAATTGAAACGCGTCCGTAGTTCGTACTTGTAAGCGAGAACTGCGATATAGTGTTCAAGTTTGGGGCTTCCCGAAAAATACAGAGCACTCGTTTCATATAAATGCGCAATAGTCACAATATTTTATTGGTAGAAATGTAGCGAGTTTATTTTAAAACTGTGAATATAAATGTAGAGTAATTTATCCACTTTGTAGAGTCAGCGTGAGTTTACGGTCAGTAAGTCCACCAGTGACAAATACCATGTCCAACTGACGCATGTCCGTCTGATTCATACGAAATTGCAACCGCATTAACGTATTGTGTTTTAAATAGGGATATAAAGGGAGCAACAAGTGAAAGGACGTGTTTTTATAAAAGAGAAACTGTAGTAAGTATTTGTGGTGGGAATATTATTACAGTTATCATGCGCTTTTGATATGTTATCTTATCGAAGCAATACAAGGTCACAGTCATGTTCAAGCTTAGTGATCGGTGATCCTGCTCATAAATGAAGTTTTTAGATGACATTTGTAAATTGTGAACGGTTTTAAGCAAAATTTTAATTTGCTTTAACTGCTATGTACTGCGTATGCGATAATCCTGTGACAGATAGACTGTAGAATGAGATACATCCAATTATCCATACGCAGCACCCGAAAAGGACTTAACAGTTTCGCGACTTATGCCCGATTCTTACTGACCGTTTCTGCTATACATGTTACTAATTCTCTCTGATCTTTGCCTAAATCTAAGTGTTCATAGCTTAGCATAAAAGGGTCTTTCATTATTTAGGATACTTTACCTGCAGGAAATTCAGGCTCCATTAACCGCGTTCCGTAGTCCTGACAGTACGATTTTCCTCTAACAAAGATTTATAGACTTTGAATGAAGCTGTTACGCAGCTATTTGTCAAGTAACTAGTAATTAAAGATTCTGCTCTCGTACTCATCATGATAAAGGATAATAAAACTTATGTAAACATGAATAAGCAATGTAGGTACCGATATGATCTATGTAGCTGCCTTAGTAGGTAGCTAGCTTTGATTTGAATCACTGTACGTATCTATAATAATAATGACGCCTACACAAACAGTGCAATCGTGATGAAATGTTTCGAATATTTTACATAATATGGTGCAAATGTGCAATTAATTCGAATAATAATTTGTGTGTGAAGTTCTTGCTGTAGGTATGAGGGGAAGTGGGCGTTAGTTGTACATATTTACAGGAAAAAACAATCACACAATATTATAATAGTATAATAATACACAGTACCTACACACAAATTTAGTTTATGATTCTCGTAGAAGCGGAGTAACAATGCAAATGCCTAATTTATGGATTAATCAAAACTGGTTTTCAGTGACCATTATTAAACAAGCGGAGATAGATAATACCACGGGATTATACTATCTACAAAAAACATTAGAATAAATAACAGATTTTAAAATATTAACGTGCTTTTAATATTTTAGTCTTAAAACCAAAGTAATTTAGGTATATTCAACAATATTGAAATTTATCCGAAATCTCAACTAAACGGTGGGAAAATTCAACGTAAACAATATCTGGCGAGCAATATCTGCGACCGTTTCCCATCGGTACACAAAGCGCAGTATTATGTTTATTTATCCACCGTACATTTAACTGGAACCAATCACAAACTATAGCATAAGTATGGTATCAATTAGCACCATAACGTGAGCTTTGTCCATGGATAAACGCGGTCAATGAGTCACTTCACACCGCTTAATGCCCATTGTAGCATTATGGCAGTAGGTACATATTTCAATATCGAAGGCTGGTTTCTACTTTAGTCGTTTAGCTAGGCGTAATTTGCTGGATTATACTGCGTCCATGTGGCCTATCTTATCAGCTCAAATGATCCCACAGCCGGGTATAGGCCGCGTATAGGTTACTTGACACCTTTCTCGCTTGTCGTGCACGAATTTCACCTAGGTAGTATTTTGCTGTTATTAGCTTTTCTCGCGCTCACTGTAGCTGAGTTCTTTTAGTTTAGACCAAAACTTATATGTTGGTCATGAAAATTTGCCAACTCTTTTTCTGTCTGTCTTTAGGTAGATATCAACTTTTCTACCGGCATCAGGATAGTTATGTAGTTTGTAGCATAGCGTGCGTTAGAAGTTTAGATGGATGAAAAATTTCGTCCGATAATTCAATATCTTCTTTATCTGATTAAAATGTACACTTTAAATCGTACATCTAAACAAAATAAAAAACCGGACAAGTGCGAGTATGCCTCGTGCCCTAAGGGTTCCGACATATGATCATAGATGGCGCTACTGCATACTTCCAATGGCGCCATCTATGAGCAGATGGCTCCACTTATGGTCCGGTGACTGACGGCGGACAACAAAGTGATCCTATAAGGGTTCCGTTTTTCCTTTTGAGGTACGGAACCCTAAAAACATATTTAAGTTCTTTAATATGCGTTGGCTGTAAAATTTATTATTTATTTGATTTTTAATATTTAGCTTAAAATATTGTGATGAATTGATGATAATTACATTAATAGATTTAATTTCTATTTAAGCAAACATTTATGTATTATCTAAACTGTTGCCCTTTCCACAGCAAATTCCTTTTCTCCGATATTGAGAACCTAAAGAAACAACATTTATGAAAAAATATCACGAGAAAAGCACTTCCAAAAGATTATAAAAGAAGATTGTTTAAACATTGAACCGCAATCCGATTTACAACATACACACACCTTGACCCAGTTCAATGGAGACCCCGCGGGAGGTAACATTATGACGTTTAAAGCAACACTTTACTATAACTTGGTAACACTACACATTGACCATGATATCAAAGTTGGTGGAGCACAATCTATTACAGTTTCATCCATATATAAACAACTCCGTAATGAATGATAATACAGTTAGTTATTCCTTGATGTGGAATTAGTTTAGCTAGCTTGTGATGTTAGGAAGCCGTTATATCTGATGTCATCAAGTGCATTCTACGACAGACTGACACGAGATTGAATCTAAGTACCATCATCTGTGTTTACGATTTACGAGGACTGTATACAAATACATAGCTAATATAAAATAATTTCACTGAGATCTTTTCTTTCTCTTCTTTTATAGAGAATATCATCGTATAACATAAAAATAATGACACGATAATACCTATCAATGAAAGAATTGAATAGATTATTATTACTACAGCATAGCAAAATAATAAAGAGATACCGAAAAGGGCTTAACATGAAGAAGATCCAACTATAAATAAAGAACACAATACGTACTCATCCAATTAGTAGCCGCCCAAAAAATATCTGCATACGATTTACTCGCTAACAAATGCAGTAATTTTAAAGTAGTCCTTGAAACTAGTCCACAGACGCGATAATTGTGCGCCACCACGGCCGGACATGACGCCATACAATCTTTATGACCGCAACATTTGAGAATGTACTCCTATAAACTCCTTTGAATAGATTTCAAAGAGCTTCATAATAAAACTTTTTGAATTTTGCGTGTTTATCGTCTCCATCGTCTCATGAAATATTTGAATTGAAAGTTTTTGCATTATGTTACGATATAAATTAGTGTCCATTTTTATTAACTGGAAAACAAAGACTGTATAAGCGGTTAACATGTTTAGTATGACATATCTTTATATCTTGCTAATCCAAGGAAGAACTCTTTACATTTTCAAATTCCAACGCTACCAACATGGGTCCTACTAGTAACTAGGTCGCCTACATATCGGACCCATTTCACCTCTCTAGATAGGTGTTTTGTAATTTTACTGCCACAAACAAAAGAAATAAATGTCATAATACCAAAAACTGCATAACAAACGAAATTATCACATCCTTTTTAAACCTTAACCAAACAGTTCGCTGAACTCCACAAAAACAAAGAGACAGAAATCTCGCTGCGCATGCATTATTTAAAAAATTTGTACCTCGAAAATTGCAGAAACCGTGAAAAAGGCGAGTGGCTAGTGGGCGTTGGATGGGAGCGTGCCCTATCGCGCAGACGACGCCGACTCACTGCTGTTAGTACCAGTATTACTCATCGCTTATGTGTGTGTGCACTTGGCTTTAGCTAACATCAGATTTTGGGATTTATCTTGAAGTATATTTGGAGTTAACTCAGTTGTAGAATAAGCTATGGAGACTACTTCACTTTGAGTCAAGTAGTCTGTTGAAGTACCTAGTTTCTTCAAAAGCTCATTGGCAACTTTATTATCATCATAGACAGTTACAGTCACAGCTGAGTATGGGTTTCCTTCATTCTTTTGTGCCATATTTTCGTCGTTGCTTTTCTTAATAGCAACTATTTATTACTAAGTACAATATTTTTGGACGACTGACTCATTGTTTGTTTTGTACTTGCTTTTTGGAAAATCCATTCAGATATTGAGCTTAGTCACAATATTGAAAAAAGTGTAATCACAAAGTAGGTATCTATAAATAGACTAGACGTCAGTGAGACGGCTCAGTGCTATGTAGATAGCACTGAATTAGTTTTGTTTGTGTTCTATTTATTGGCACTGGTAAAACCTGTATTATTATAAAACATTGCGCCCAAGTTATTTGTTTACATCTAGGAGTTCTAAGCAAAGCTTTCATACTCAAGTTTTGGGTTTCACTGAATTAAACTATGTGATTTTGAAATCCTGTTCGACAAAATCTAGTTTGATTCAAAGGAATCCAGTTTAAAATATTTTGATACTGGTTTTTCTAAGTCGTTAATAAAAACATGTCAAGTTATCAAGACGCACCAGTTTTTGTTAATTGCTGTTTTGTTAAAGGTATAAATATTTATATATCTATCACATTTTAAGTACTTTATTTTGCCAAAAAAAATAAAAAACTAACAATATCCAGGCATTATCTAAAAATACACCAAAACATTGCTCGGAAATAGCTCTGTGGTAGTGGTGAAAGCACTTACAAAATCCACCAAGCAATTTGCAAGATTTGTCCGGACACACAGACTGGAGTGCTGTAGGCAGGTACCCGAAGTGTTCATTGTGTGGGTAGTTCACGCTACTACTGCGTTTGCATTGAATCTATGAACAATAGAAAAAATGCCAACTACACCTCAAAACTAACAGTGCCTTGGTCATTTGCATTTTAAATACATTCTGATTACCTACTTAGATCAAAAATTCAAAATTAATACTCTCAAAACAAATATTCCGAAGTGGAAAACTCTACAAACTTCTCCAAACTTAAAGCTTGACACCAAATCAGAAGTTTACTTACGAATATTAGAACTTTACATCTCTGTAGTCTGTATACATATTTACGTTCGTTCAACGAAGGAGAGCGTTATAGCGATAGGAAGGATACGAAATATGACAATGAAATCCTAATAGAGAAATGAAAGAACGTCTCGTATTCAATAACTGGCACTTGAAGCCCGGCTATTGAAAACAGAATGGAAACACAAAAGAAAGAATAGCAGTGGAGATTTTTGTAAAAGAGCTCCTCCGGGGAAGTCTTACCACCTTATCTATTTCTACCGCTAAACAGTGTAGCTGTGTTCCGGTTTGAAGGGTATGGTGCCGATGTGATTACAGGCACATGCGACATTTCAACTTTGACTCTAGGATGGACATAGCACCTGCGATACCTTCGGTATTGAAAATGTCCATAGGCTTGTTGGCACTCAAGTCAAATACAAATATCTGCGGAGCTTCATTTATAAAGTGCTGATAGTTTCCGAGGAAAATGGTTGTGACTTACGGACGAACAGACAGACGGTACGGACAGGACGAAATTATAAGGATTTCGTTGTTGCCATATGGCTACGGAACCCTAGAAATATATTCTGTTCTAAAATGGCGACTTAAAGTTTCAAAACTCTAGTTCAGCATTAGGCTATGAAACTTGCACGGGCGAAATTGATAAAAAATTCAAGGGGTTTAAATCAAAAGCCAGTTGTGGTGGATTGCAATTTATTATTTGTAAACGTTTTTGAGGCTCGTGTTTATTATGTTGCTGTATTGACGATATGTGTTATTGTTATGTAAATTACGTGGAAGCATTGATACAGGGCCGTACAATTTATATGAGGAATATATTATAGTTCAACGCATTGAACGGGCCGTATGTGATGTTAAAAGGACGTCTAATTTATTTGAGGAATAGAGTGAAATTCCGTTGAACGGGCAGGACGCTATCGGTAGTCTGTAGACTCTGTTGCTTTGGGAGATGTAGGCCCCTATTACACTATACCTGTATCCTGTATTCTCTAAAGTCTAAAGTGATAGGTATTATAGCCTATAAAATACCTATCACTTTTACGCTGAATACTGTGAAAATGTGGGTACACAGTACACTGTGTACCCACATTTCTACAGTATTCAGCAGTGAGAACCTATCGCCATTTATAGAACACAATCCCAAACATCGGTTTGCTTCTGAGAATTTCCAAATGGGAAAACCAAATAACAGTTTTTCCAATGAATCGGACTGCCGCTCGACAGACGCGCTTAGAACTACTAGAACACAATAGGAATAGTCAATGGTCCACGTAAGACGAGGTAGGTACCTAGTTCTTCATTGGGAGTATTAAATTTATTGAGGTACCTATTGACGTTGCATTTATATGAAATACAGTAATAAATGTGTATCGTATACATATATGCACAGGCATGCAAGCAAAATAATAAAGTAAGTAATTGAATGGTTATTTTCTAAACTACCAAATGTTCGAGTATTTATCTGGGAGTCTAGCATGAAATTTCTCTTTTCCGAGGGGAAATATGTTTAGAATTCGGCCCAGACATAGCTCTCTATACAGTACCGTACCCAATTAGTAATTACGCTTCTTGCACTAGTTACTAAAAGTTTTTAGAATTCATTAGTGTTTTGTTTAAATAGAGCATAAACTATCACACACATAAACTATCAGTATACAAAAGAAACGGGTTACAATGCAATCTGTGATATCAAGCTCCGTATCTATGTCCAGGTTGACACATTTACGAGGACTATGACCCACTTAGTGTAGCTACATTAGAAACGAACCACGGCACTCTAACTTTGTAAATAAAGTAGGTACCGTCGGTTTCAAGTTATGAGTGACCCAAATACGTTATAAAAATATACACAAGTAACAAAGAACAAGTCTGAAAAATACGGTACTTATTCATTGTTGTAACGTACAGATACATATTGTTCGAGCTTTTGTTGAAACTCGGAACAGCTACAACAAAGTTGTTAATCACATTTAAAGTCAAATAACGGCAGTGTTCAGAATCGCAATAATAAATTAATCTCAAAATATATTTAACAAATAAGTTCGGCGTTAATCCGCGAGCGGGCCGCGGTTGATAACTGCTTAGCAAGGCTTTCCGCTTAATGAAAAGCCAGTGGTTGCTGGATGCGGCCCGCTTTTCTCTACATCCTGTATTCCGCCGGCGTAGTTGCTCGGTTGCATTTTCGAATCGAGTACACTCCCTCATCACTAATGCTTACTGGCCAGTATATTATTTAAATTAGCTTTGCATTTGTGCTTTTAAACGAGTTTAAAAGCTGTACATAATATCGCCCACACATTTTTTTGTATTTGAAATCCAAATTAGGTAATATGCGACTTTTAATTTACGTAATGAATGTTTCGGGTTTTAAAGATTGCGTTAGTGTACAAAGTTGTATGTGACAAATTGCAAGCCAAGCGTTTTAAAATACAAGACTAACCTTTTTTGTCAGTTAGTTCTTTCGCCACAAGTAAACAGAAAGACTGATTATATTTTTCTTTGGTTTTTAAATAGCCATGAAGTTTAGTCAACAACAGGAGATTGATTAGTAGCTGGTCAAGGATATTGTTACTCGTAATTGCTATACCGCTATTTAACGTGTAAATAAATGTTACCTACCTAGGTGTAAATTTTCCTCAATTGGTTCTTGTTGTGAAGAATAATTTCCAACACGCTATGTTTCCATAAATTCCAATAACAATGCAGAATTACGTTTTTCGTTCAGTTTTAAACTTAAATGAATAACAAATTGTTTCTGAATGAAATTCATTATGTAAACAAAGCATTAAAACCACGTAATTATTTCTGTATGGCTAATAATATTGTTTTCTTTCTCATTAAGTTGACAGACTGACAGGGTTAAAGTTGTATAATTTATACCATTTACCACAACAGCCGCACGTTTAATTAATTGGTTTTTTATCGACTACAAATTGAGACAGCAATTAATCTGGATATTCGATAAGAACGATCTTGTGTTATCTACTTTATAAATTTTTTAACACTGACTGACAGTCAACGCACAGTTTAAACCGGTGGGTCTAGAAGCATAAAATTTTGTACAGGAGTTCCTTATAAAACGCAGCGCAGCAGAGCACTAAGAAAATATTTTTTAAATGCATGCCCTAAGGGAATAGAGGGTTAAAAATTACCGATGGGAAATCTAATAGGCTTGTAAATTAAATAAATCTCAATAATTTTAATTTTCTGATATTTTGTGGGTGTGTTCGCATCTTTATGTCATCATGAGTCGTTTGGACTTGCAAGTATTATCGTCTAAGTACTGTTACGTAGTGTAGTAGTGATGAAATAAATTGCACAAAGTAACGTGTGCCATCGCTGCTCCTCTTAAAAGGACAAAATCATGGAAACCGGCACGTCTTATGGTGAGTACGAACGATCTCACTTGATACTCGATCTGTAGAGCCGATCCGGGCGAGTACCTATCGCCAGATTGGCACGTTAATACCTATTAGCTCAACTTACGTATTCACGTGCCAGTCTGTTGAGACTCCATCGCTTTACATATCGCGTGTTAAGTCGGGTCGTTCGTATGCACTTTTAGAACCAATAATTCGAAGATATGCGACGTCCACTAACCCCCACTGTGCCTGCATAGTGGATGAAGGCCTACTCCCTCTGAGAAACACGTGGCCTGAGTCGCACCAGTGGGAACTTTACAAGCTGATTAGTGATTATGTGTTGGTAATTTTGCAATAAAATTGCTTTCACCATGTATAGGTATTAATGTGTGCCGTTCATTGTCAACTCAAAGGCCTATGACACAGATCTACGGCATTCAGTGGCACAAGCATATTTATATATGATGATGCAAACGATTATTAATTTTCAATTTATGTTACATCAATATTAATTTATTGAAAATGAATTTATGATTATGTGTTAGGTATTGATCTAATTTTTGAAACTGAAAATAAATACCTAAACATGAAATTATTTTTATTTTTTGGCCTTATTTGCATAATTGTTGATTTTATTATGTTGTGTTTCTTAAGAGGAATTGTTTTTTATTGAACTACCTACTCAGTTCAGATAATATTTTATAGGAATACTGTTGCAAACATGATCAGAAATGTAAGAGTTTTTAATGAATACGTAATTATATTTTACACGTACCTAATTGTAAGTTTCCATATGTTTCGCATGAATAACGATTAGATGTTTATATGAATTTTAATTGACCAATAAATATTGTGGCCCTTCCCACCGTGACAATTATTGCTGAATAAAAGATATCAGAAATCAAGAAAAATATAAATTAGAAAGCCGTCGCGCTGGTTCTTCAGAAAGGTCGTTTAAATCGACGTAACTCATTGATACAGTAAATACTCGATGTTTATTAATTGAGCATTATAATTACCTTTTCAATAGGCGTTGACTTTTATGGGTTATTAATTAAATTTATGGCTGTCAATCTTTACTTGAGATGTTTTGCTGTATATGGCTGTATTAAGTGGGATGGTATGTCCTTAAGAAATTGCGAGTAATAAATAAGTTATATTAAAAGGAGCGTGAGAAATACAGATTGTGATTGGATTGGAAGTGAACAATTAAGTCAGCTGAAGATAAGGATAAACTAAGCGTTTACCTGTGTTGTGTGTGTTGTCTGTTACCTACTTTACCGTAGTTAAGGCCTTATTTTCCTTCTATAGCCTTTTTAGGGATCGAATTCGGAATGAGTATCAGTCGTAGAACCTATGACCGTTGGAGTAGACGTGTTCTTGAGTGGAGACCGCGAAGCGGCAAACTAGGTGGAGCGACGATCTTCGCAGGGTGGCTGGTGGCAGCTTGATGAGAGTGGCAGAGGATCGAGTTACACGGCGTGCAATTGGAGAGGCGTATGTCCAGCAGTGGACTGCTATATGCTGATTATGAGAGCCCTTTTAGTGTTAAGTGAGACTGAGGTGAGGAAAACCATTCGATATCACACTTGCTGGTTTGTCCACTGTGGCCGATCTGCACACGGGACGATCTCAATGTGTCCACACCTAGTGCTGTATTATAGGTGGCCACGTTTCACTCCAAAACCTATTTTAAATGAACTAATGACTCGAAAAGGGGAAGTGAAGTCTTTCTTTTTAAAGTTAGGTTATATGAACCTTTCAGTTTGTCTTCTTTATTTTAACTGTCATTACGGTGAGGTCTAAGATCAGATTGCGTCTTGTTCCTTAATGGCCGCCTAGAGATTCATGTAGGTGATTTCTAATTAATGGGGTGAGCCTGATTTAAAGTACTAGGTTTCCACTAATTAATTGACAGTTACTAAATTATTACCTACTTAATATACTAAAAACTGATCTAATAAACTTTTATAGACAGTTGTACAAAATGTAGCTAGTAGATATTTGTTTACGGTACTTTACGGCGCCACTACGTTTAGTAAATGGCTCGCAATATTTATTGTTCCAAGCGATAGGGAAGCAAGTAATTGGTGCAGGTAAACAAAATTAACACTGTTTAGAACCCGTTTTAAATTAAGACATTCAATGTTGGTAAGTTTCATTTTATTAGGAGAGTTTCAACGTGGTTTTGTAAGTTTGTGTTCCTCTGTTTAATTAAGTTATCACAGGACAATGCTTTTCATTTATCTAATACTAGTTGTGCTCCGCGGTTTCACCCCCGTTGCTCGGCTCCTAAGAGTCGTAGCGTATAATATTAATAGCCTGCACTATTCCTCATGAGTCTGGCTATCACATACAAAAAGATTTTTTCGAATCCGTTAAGTAGTTCTAGAGATTAGCGTGTTCAAACAAACTATTATATAAGTAGATAATACCTACTTGCAATGATACTGATATTGTAATATTTTCAAATTCGGATGCTGCCTGTGGAACATTCAAGACAAACTTAACAGGATGATACCTACAAAATTTTTATCATGGTGTAATCGATTTATCAATCGCCTTAACCGTAAGAAATAAGGTGTTTCTAAAACAAATATTTGCCTTACCATTAATATTACATGCCATAACACACAAAATTCACACCATCAAAACCCGTCATCACAAAAACAAATCATAGCAAGGTAAAGTTTATTTCGATTCGTTTTTTACGCCAATTTAGATTTCGAGCAGCGATAGGAGCAATGGAAAATTAGAAATGCGTCGCCCCCGATGAAGGGGACGCACGGTTGTCAACGAATTAGTGATAGCGCAGCTTTATTATTTTCTATTAAGAATAGTTTTCTCTCATAAACAAGGTGAATAGGACTCGTTAATTGTTATTATATTTAATTTTTAATGATAGATATTTACTCAAGCAGTACTGTTTAGTCAATTTAAAATATAATAAGTAGGGTGCGGATTTTTTGGACAGGTCACTAAGGGCAGGTACTCTTAACCGTTGTAGCTACAGAAAAATGTTCTTAGGAGACTGTTGTTTTTTTTTTGAGATTTACACAAAAACTTTATTTGATACTAATTAAAATTGTTTCTCATAAGGATTCAAAAACTCTAACCGACCAACTGAGGTTACCAAATCAACAAAGATGGTCAACAGACATCAGATATCGCAAAAAAACTTTTCCCGTACAAGTATGGTAAAAGTTTGAAATATGATTTGGTACACAATCGTAGGAAATCATATTACATTAATTCTAGTTTACACGAGAACTCAAAACGGAATCAATTTCAAACACTCAATTCAACAACTGTGCCACAAATTCAAAGAGCACTCAGAACCACAACGACCCAAAGTGGAACTAGATAATTAATAGTGGGTTTATGGCAAGGGAAAGTCAGGCGGACAAACATGGCGTTTCGTTATTCTACCATTGTGACGAACAATGGCCGAACCGCAAGCTGTCAACCCGTCGCCGGCGCCGGCGGGCACAATAAGGACATGCCTAGGTGAAAGTGTTGATCATGTCGTCATTCAGAGAAAGAACATCGTGCTAATGATATACAATTGTTTTAAATTCAAACAAGCTTGCAGAGTAAGCTTTTTGTTTGACATGTTAACGGCACTTTTTTGTTCATCGAGTAGTTTCATTTGTTTTTAGGTGATATTATTGTTTGTTTGGATTGCTTGTTCAATAACGTCGTTTATGTGGAACAGAAATCACACAAATTCTATAAATGTGAAAGTTTGTGTGTGTGTTTGTTGCTCTTTCACGCTGAAACGGCTGGACGGAATTGGATGAAATTTGACAATGACGTAACCTGGGACCCGGAGAAGCACATAGGCTTACTATTTATCCCTTTTCACGCAGATAAAGTCAAGGCAACAGTTAGTATGTATATTATATTATTAAAATTTATTCAGGGGTAGGTATAAGTTAGAACTTTTCATTTTACGCAGGAACCACGGACGCAGGTAGTAAGCAAAGCATATTTTTTGTTACATTACCGACTGGCTTACGTTATTTTTCGTTACCTACATTGAAAGTGCTGACGAGAGGATGATAGCACGATATAAGGTTATCGGTATCCCATAAAATAACTTATGGATACTAGCGATCCCAATATCAGTTATGCTATAAAATATAGGGTTGGCATAACTTACTAGTTAGTAGTTTATATTGCAAGGTTCCGGGTTATACTTAGATAATAATTGCTAAAATGTTATTATGTCTGCCTCGTCGGTCTAGTGGTCGTAAGCTTGACTACTGAGCGTCAGATCCTGGGTTTGATCCCCAGGTCGGGAAAAGTGTTATTGGATTTTCCATTACAACATTTTCAGTAGCAGCCCGGAGTTTGGATTGGCAATAGGCTCGCCTTATTTACATGGGACTTACTTACCTAAACATAAACACAAAACTGGCAAAATGTAGGTGAACTATACACCTCGCTGAATTCAGGCGTGATATTACATAATTACCTATATGAGTCTACATTATTACTACTACGTTTACGAAAGCTTAATTTTCGTTTCTTTCCAGTTATTTAACCTGAGCTTGGACTTGAACTAATCTAGTAATTCAAAAATGTTCGCATAACACACACACGTAGGTACGTTAGTTCAAAGTTCAATAATTGTCTAGAAAGATGAAGCTGCCGATCCAATGTTATAAAGAAAGT
The DNA here is from genome assembly GCA_948465475.1 of Thalpophila matura. Taxonomy (NCBI): domain Eukaryota; kingdom Metazoa; phylum Arthropoda; class Insecta; order Lepidoptera; family Noctuidae; genus Thalpophila; species Thalpophila matura. The sequence goes on along the minus strand of OX419190.1, from coordinate 8,748,822 downwards.
CTTTTACTTTTGTAAAAGGAAACACAAATATATTTTTCAGTGTAATTGGGGGTTCATAAGAAGTGTATTATTCTGAAGAAAGTTGGGTCAGCATTGTCTCGCAGGGCTTTTGTTGGAGAAAAATCATGGGATAAAGGTCACGTGTATTGAAGGTGAAGTGGAGTTGTTTACGATACCGTGATCGTAAACAACACAGCCCCGTGGCCCCATGGCTACGAGGCGTAACCAGTCCAAAAAGCGAACAGTTTTAAGGCCGAATTTTTTAATTCTTGGAAGTTTGCGCGGCTTCTTTTCCCTAACAAAAAATATTGAAGCGGTGAAGGGTGGACAAATATTTTTTGGTGAATGACTTGGAATTTATTTTCTTGTCTCTACTTTACTTTAAAAAGCCTCCATTGTCTTTAATTTCCATACAACATTCGTGAACTCACTATGTTCAGTATTAGGATTATAGGGACGCTTCAGATCTCTATCAGGGAAGCATAATTGCAATTAGTGCCATGGCACTCGTGGGTCGTGGCTTCTACTTTAAACAATGTTGGACGTAAATAGCGAGGTTCAAAGATGCAGCTGTTTTATACAGGGATAGGTTGTCGGCTCATTGTCCGTAATTACTTCGTCTGCATCTGTATGATCATGCATGGCTTCTGGACTGATTAGCAGCTGGGGGTAACAATCGGAAGTTGTGACGTAACGTGGAAATGAAAATCGCGATTGTTTAATTTGATTGATTAATGTATACAGCTGATATAGTAATTGAATCCTTATACTCAAGTTAGAGTTAAGGTCCCATCGACATACATAATTAATGTTCAATCCCAAAATCCAACCAACCAAAAACATTAACGGAAATAGAAAACAAAACAAAAGTATTCCCAACAGAAAATGATATTAAAAACACAATTTCATTACTGTTACATTGATTTGTAGTTGAAACTCTGCAGCTTGAATAACTTGTCTTATTTTTTTGTGAGAAAAAATCTATTGTTGGCTCTCGAAAACGGGCAGAAAAGCTACCGCACGTTTTAATTATACAGAGGAAGGTAAATTAAAAAGCAGCCGCCCGTACCGATCGGCGTGGTAAAGGAGGCTCTAAACACGGGACTCATCTCACTTAATGTTTGCTTTTTGCGAATGGCGAGCCTTTGTACAAACAATTGAACGCGTAGGAAAACAAAAGATTTCATATGTTGTTGGCGGATACTAATGTCGGGATGTGTTGTGATAACAATAAGGGTTTGTATTATGGCTGGTTCTATTTAGAAACCATTCGTTTATCTACAAGAAACTCCGAAGCCAATTAATTACTGACGGATTACTTGTAGTCAACCCTACGGATACGACGTTGTTTCATTAGAAATCTTATGGAACATACCTAATCTTATAGAACGTTATACAAGACTAGCTGTTGCCCGCGACTTCGTCTGCGTGAAAATGGATGAATAGTATCCTATGTGGTTTTCCAGGTCCTAGACTATCTATTTGTCGAATTTCATTCAGTCGTTTCAGCGTGAAGGAGTAACAAACACACACATACACAAATGTGCGCATTTATAAAAAAAAATGTGTGATATACCTAGGAACGGGTTTGGAGTTTAGCCCCTATTTTTATTAATTAAATTAATATGTTTTCCTCGGTGAGGTAGGTAGTTATTTATAAATTCTACTAAACAATTTATTTTTACATAACAATTATACCTAGGTATGTATTTATTTGTTATTTTTCCGTGTAGGTATTTATTTGACTGTAACTTGTAAAAACCTTTTATTGCTCCTGTATTGGATTGTTATTGTTATCTTTCAGAATTCAAACCGCATTGTACTGAAAACCGCATGATACACCGCAAATAAGCAGTTTGCGTCAATGAGTCGTTAGGTACGAATTGTTTTCAAATAGTAACGCTATTTATTTGAATAACTCTTAAGATGGCCTACACGGTGTAAAATAATGCGCAATTTAATTTATATTTTATTAGTCTAGCTTAGAAATTAGTTTGATGATGACATCGCTTACAAAAGAATGAGATGCTTTGAGATGTGAAAACATTGTGTCTTATTAGTGATTGCAATATTTGGTTTTGAAATTTACCTATTAGAGAACTTTTAGGCTATCAGCGGGCATTTATTTACCTCTACATTGATAAAAATAAATATTCTTGCTACCTTTGGCATTCATTTATCATATTATTCTGTCCTTCCAAACCTATAACTTATTTGAAAGAATCTATAGCAATCTCTCTTTTGCTTTCGGCAATTTTACATCTATTAGAAAATGACAGCTCATTCAACCTCAATATCTTTAATGCTCACGTGAATGAAGATAACCGACGCGGCAGCTGTGTCCCAAGCGCCAATCTCCGTACCCACCCTTGCGGGGCATGCGAAGGAATTGGGGAATAATTTATTGCCCAATTAGTAGCCCCTCGGTGATCAGAAAAAATATGAAAATCAGACCTTAACTAAGCCGATAATTGCTTATTTGCGGGACCCCACGAGTTTGCTGGACGTGACGGAGCCAAAGAATTTTCATTAGGATTTTATGAGTATTCTTAATTAAAAATATATTATTGTCGTTTGTACACCGCTTTACGTGCTTCTGATATAAGCTTATTAATTATTTGAACACCAATAACTTCGGAATTGTTAAATTAATTTTGATTTAGCCAAATGGGAATTTAATTTGCTGATTAACTTCTGTTGACAAATTAATATTGAATGGAATGAAAACGGGTAATTTATATTGAAATAATTGTGGAGTTTCGCGTTGCTCGGTTATTTATACTAAAATGTGTTGTTAAAATATGTTTATTTTGATATTGTGGTAATTAAGCGCTGACGGTATTCGATATTAGTGCAGTAATCATATTACTGTAACATATTTCATTGTAGTTTTAAAATCTAAGCGATCTAAATTCTAAAGCAACATTTTAAGTATCAATGCCGTTTCTAAAAACAATGGGTTCTAAAAAAAGCTTATACTTTACATACCATACCTTGTTTAGATAAGTCGGATAACGAGAAGCTAAAAATGTTTACATAGTATAACGTGTCATCGATAGCGCGATATTCGTTTATTATGTGCCGAAGAAAAAAGCTTTCTGTTGTCGAAAATTCCCCGAAAACTAATTTTATCTCTCTTTTTACATCCGTCTATTTATCTCCGAAAAAAAAAACAAATTCTGTGAACTTGAGCGTTTTGTTTTTCTATCGATACAGAAGTTGCGAGATAAGAAAGATATTTATGTTGTAGGTACGGAGTTTAGATTAAGAGCGGAAAGAAATTTTATTAGAGAAAGTGACGTGTTCTTATAATACTTTCTTATTTATCCAATTAACGAACTTCGGATCAGTCTGTTTAACTACAGACAGTTGATTTAATTACCGATAAATTGTTGTAAGAGAATGTGCCGGTAACCGTGTCTAGAGCGGTTAATTTCACATAGATAAGTTCATGAGTTGTAATTATACATAATTAAGTATTGTTTTATAATTTAATTGATTTCCTTGCTAGATAAACATTTACCGTTTTAGGCATGTTTTCAATTTGCCTGTGTTGTAATGATGAAGTTGTATATTTCAATCAACTGCCGGTATTTTATGGTTTATTTGCGATGAGCTTTTATCGTGTTTTATTTTTTAAAGACGGCATAGATTTATAAACCTGTTGTATATATAGTTATTTATAATTTCATATTTTTGTGTAAGAATTTAAAAATACCATAAAATATTATGATGTAGCCTTTCTATTCGGAATATTGTTCCTACTTTTTCTCTCAATCCTTCCATCAATTTCCTTCAGATGCCTATATTTCCATCCATGCTTGTACTATGACACCATATCACACGATAAATCCCTCCTCATAAGTTCATAAAGACCATCCGTCGCCCTTCCAGCGATCCGGAATGTTGGAACCCCATCATTCCATTTACATGATCTTCATCCAAGCACATTGTTATCTGATTTAACTAACCGACTAAAAAGCTTCCGAATCATTAATTTCCTTATGCTAACCGAGTTATTTTCGTAGATAAATGTATTGTGGAATATCTCTATGATATCTGTTTATACTTCAGGAAAACAGATAATTTATTAATAGTTTAAAACAAGGTCGCTCTTTGTGTCTGTCTGTTTGTCCTCTTAGTTCTTCTAAACTATACAATGGATTTTAATGCAGTTTTCACCACCATTTAGATAATTTATTCGGGAAAGTTTATGTGTAGGTACATATTTAACTCACAGCACAGAAATCTCGATGTTTTGAGTTTTGATATGTGCCACAATAGATTAGTGAATATGTGTAAATATTAAATTAATAAATTTTATTTTATTATTATTTATTACACATACAAACGTTATTTTTTTAGATAAAGTAATTTATAGTTTTACTTTTGACACTCGTTTTATGTGGTTTTAATGTGTCACCTACGTTTAACTGACACCAAAGAAGAACAAATACCACTTTTTACTTTTCAAATAAAAAGTAAACAAGTATGTAAATACATAATTTTAGAACCCATTAACGCCAGATACTCAGCCATATTTTACGGCTCACTTTATCAGATAAGACAAATGCTTTTAAATATGACACGTTATTGAACAAACAAGCTGATAGTATCGTCTCGTTATTTATCATCAGAATTGTGTTGTAGTGTTGTCCGAAACTCCGAACTAATCATCTCTATTACTTCAGCAACAATACGTATTATATCGATTATATACCTACTATGGTATTAATTAATGGTGATAGAATTGTCACTCGTCAGCCTTCCGCGAATGATTGTAATCGATATTGAAATTGTCGATTCACACGTAAACATTCCGTACGATCAGACGGCCGGCCCCCCGCAGTGTTTTGCTCCTGTCACAACTGGGTCAAGGCATATTGTACCTACTGGAGACAATAAAACTTTTTACTGCCGGTATGTAAGCCTCGCATTCGGTCCACAGATTTCAATCATTCCTTTTAATTTTTTTTTTGCCTGTCCGTTTGCGGTGATTATAAAATTATAATTGTCAGCGTATTGAGTTGTCCTTTTTTTTAAAAAGCTGTAAGTGGTAAGTGACCTAAAAACATCGAGGAGCTACCTACCTACCTTTTACTTATTCACCAACTCTCAGTATATAAAAAACTCAATCGGTATACTAATGCTCATAACTTCAATATCAAATACATAATTATCATAAGTTCATTGATATCTTAAGTTATCAAATACAAAGTATAAATAATTTGACACGGTCAGACAACATGTTTTTCATAATGTCATCAGTGTCCGTTATAAAAATAGCTACTAAAGTGACCAATCCATTATCGGAAATGTCGACCAATTTGTCAATGATGAAGCCGCATCTACGATATAGATCGACATCGGCGTCGATATAAAAAAAAAATGCAATTTGTGTCGCATTCATCTATACTCCTTTATTTCTGTCTGAGTGATACCAGGAATTCTAAAATAAGACTCATTATTTTTATAAATGCGCGTGCCTACGTGACTGCAAAAAGGTCGTAATACCTGCGTCCTTTTCCTAATAATTTCTGGTAAAGAACTTATTTTTATTTTTTGTTTTACATAATTTACAAAACATAGGTACCCAATGATTATTTTCATAGGATATTGTTTTAACTAGCAAAAGTAAATCAAAGTTAAATCCAAAATGTTCAAAAATAAGAAACTGTCGCAATGTTTTTTCTCGAAAAGATTGTTTCTTGTCAAACAACAATCATTTGATTACCTCGTTTAAATATCACTTCTTTCTTTATTTAAATTAAACACGGCTCCAAGTTAAATAAGTTGGTTATTAAGCTCGATGAGGAAACGAATAAAGTTATGTTAGCATCTGAAATTCGGCAGAAATCCAAGAAAGTTGGATGTGATTCGCCAACTCGGGCCTCTAAACTTATCAAAGTGATTTGGCAAACTTTGCGTGAATTCTTTGAAGATGCTTCGAATCGAATATATTATACTAGGTATGCGTAGTAAATTGAGATTTTTTCAATAATATTGATGAATACTTACATATAATACTGACTTTTCTTTCGAAAGTGAATCTATAAAATCACTAAGCTAGATTCCAAGTAGGTAACCTATCGAACAATTCCAGTCTCGATTCAGTATCATTTGTTTCGAACCACGAACCACAATAAAACAGTGGTCCCACTAAGCCACTATTTTGTTGTTGTGATTCGAAAGTAGTATCGGGGTTAAGCTTTAAACTGGTATCAACACTAGGTGTATTTTCACTGAAAGCTCGTAGCTTCAGAGATCACAATACTGACTTGTTGCTGGCTCTTTGCCTACACGTTCTACAATAAGTTTTCCTTGAGTGGAGTCATACAACTTGCAAGAGTTGACAAACAACTGCTTTCTTTCTTAGTAAATAAACGATAATAATAATCTGAATCAAGAGTTGAGTGTTCTTACCATCCTCAGAATCGATCTATGAACTCGATTGAATATAAAAACTTCCTTTACCACAGTTAATATCAACATTTCACATCGCGTTAGGTTTGATTTTTTTCAATTTATTTCCGCAGTTTACGGTTCGATTGTTTTGGCGAACATTCGATTATTTGTGTCCACTCGCCCACACTGTGGGCAATCAGATCTAAAATATTTAATTTTGTTTCGAACACAGTGTGCCCGAGAACTAATCTCTTCTGATCCCAACATCACAATATTTGAATCGGGACCGCTTGTTGTGATACGTGTGTTGTCATTTTTTATGAATAAGTAATACATTTGGTTGATGTTGAACAAATGGGTTTGAATAGAAAGAAAATGCGTTTCACTGTAAAAGGAAGCATCTACTTAGACGTTTGGAATATTCAAGGTAATTGTAAGTGCTCTGACAATCTTTTGAAACGGAACGACTTGTAGAGACTTATAATATGTACGAAGAATTAAAGACTATCTTGCAAAAAGAGACTTTATAGAAAGCTTCTATTTTCTACCTAACATAAATGTATTTTTTTATAATAAAAATATGGTTACCTAATTGAGGAGATTAGTTGACAAATCTGGAGCTAAAAATCCTTACAACAGCCATGCCATCCATCTTCTTAGAAGAGTCGCGAAAGGTGAATTTGTATATTTGTTTATATAACATTATTTAAACTACTTATTAAAATAATTTACTGTCTGTAGGTAATGATTGTTTATCTAAAGGTCGGGGAATGTAGGTGACTGCCCTTATAAGCCTAAAGCATACATCTTTCTATTCCATCATAGATTGGAAGGTCTGCAGCATGACGATCAATTATTTTTTGAACAGATCCTGGTAACTGTAATTGAATCTGATTATGTACTATTTTTATCATTTTAATTGATTAATTCCAAAAGTAAAAATAGCTAATAATTGTCAATATTGGTCAACATTCACGAGTTCACGACAAGGACCCAAAACTAACACAAGCAGCTATTTCTATTCAATAACAATTTTCGTAACTGTTAACGCTCGTTGGTTCAGCAAATTTAGCGGATCTGGCGATAGATGACAGCACTCGTAAATATTTTGACAGCGCCAGTTGCCGTTTGAATTCAAATGGGCGATAATGCGATTAGCATCGGTTACAAATCACATGATAGATCCGTGCTCATCATATCGTAAGGAAGCTTGGATTAACTGGAATTATGCGATGAACTAGATAGACGGAGCTGATGTTTACTGGTGTGCCTGTGATGCAAAGCATTCTCTGTCTCAAAACGCTCAATTCAAACGTACTAACTTGAGTTCCTGTTTACAGTAACTCAAGTTAGTACAGTGTGAGCAACGACATAACAAAGGTTCTGCAGTTAAACCATGTAGACGTAACAAAAAGTTATAATAATATTAATAATATGTTCTATTGATATATGTATATACTCGCCCCCTATTAGGTACATGAAACTAACAACAGAACTGGCAAAATCCCTTCAGGTAGTGCAGGCGTCATCCAAAAATATTGATGTTTGATTTTATATTGATAAATACGAGTAGAAATAGCAGATGAAAAACGCCGTTTGGCACATTTTCTGATGATAGCAATGTAATGTGATATGATTGCAAAACTTTCTACCCTTTTGATTAGTAGGCATAATTTTTCTTCAGTCACTTTGTAATATTACATTATGTAGCCTTATTCTCGGCTACCCAAAAAAATAAAAGAATATGATTATTTCTTCTAGCCTTGTTTGTACAGACTACAGACTCGTTATTTAGACAACGTATGAGTGGTTTATTAAGGAAGATAACTCTTTTTTTTTGTCTGTTATATTATATCTAAAACATTGTGTCAGTTGTCTCATCTCACTCATGTAGGATTCTGGTTTGTATCCCCATGAGTACTATTTGATTTACCTACTGATTTATTTACTGTATTCAACGTCATGGTAATAGCGCAATTTTGACAGTTACAGGAATTTTCTAGTTACATGAGATTTGTTAAACAGTTTCCAAGAGAAATTGAGACATAACAAGTACGATCTCCGCAAAGTTATTTTCGAATTTATAATTCGTTACTCAGAATAGCTACGTTTATTCGATGAATTATTTCGATGACCTTAATTCGATGGCCATTTAAAGTCAGCTTTTTCTATTTCTAATAAACTCTCGTTAAACTTTTGCTGTAAAGTTACGCTAGAGATTTTTCCACTCCGTGGTTATTCCGGCTAAGTAAGCTAGTAACAAATGTCCTTTGGGAAGGAAAGTATAATCGGTATACCAGCGATGTGGGGAATAACCAGTTATATCATCGCCGAGCTACTGAAGTCTTCCATTCTTTCAGTTCAATGTTCCATGTTTAAATTCTAGACAAGATGACGTCATTAAACTTTTTTATAGACTTAAGACGCTTCATAATTACGATGTACAGAGCTTTCTCATCGTTGAGTCGTGACAGATTTCCATAAGCAGTGGAGCGGATGGTAACACACACGTAGACGAATGAAAGCCTCGATTAAAACATAAATAAGGCTAATGATGTTGAAAATGTAGATGTGTTCATTCTGTTTTAAACGTTCAGGGCAGGAATTTAAATTCAATGAACTCACCAACATTAGTTGAGGTTCAGTTTGATAGATTTATAAGTTCAATATACAGTATTTGCATGTAAATATGGCCGTGTACGAAAGTTACATAATAGCAACATCGAACATTTTCATAGAATATTCGAACAGAATTTTCCGGAAACGCGCAACAGTTTATTTATTTAAGCTCAAATTGTGTTACATTTAACCCGTCCATTCATTGGGTGACCTCACAGCATTATTTACAAACAAAGGAGCACAATAAAACCCCGTACACGGATGTCACCAATTTTCCTTGTAACGATATTATTATACTCATGAACTGTACCAGGAGCACAAAGATCATAGGAAGCAATGCAATAAGCGTAAACCATATTCATTTGCTATTAATTGAGACGTGACGAGACAACCGTAGGCGAACAAACGTCTCGGGGTCACACTTCAACCTTATTAGCTAGAAAATAGGGTTCATTTCTCTGCCTCCAATTGTCGATAGGGTTGTGCGATGCTATCGGCCAGCAGAATAACAACTGTTAGCTTGTTCTCACGCCCTATTTGTGGCTTCTAAAGCCCTGCAATTGGCAAATATAGATCCAATAAATATTTTGACTGTCTCTGATTGATCGGAATTTTGCAGTGTTCGGCTGTTCGGGAATGTTTCCGTTTTAAACAACTTTATTTCGCTTTACAATACATTCTGAGTTCCTGTAGGGCTAATATGCGCGCCGCGACAAATTTTGTCGACTGTTTTGTCTCGCTCTTACTCGTGCGAATATGAGACAAATGCACGATAAAAGCGTCGACAAAATTTTGTCGCGGCGCGCATGTTAGGCGCTCTGGGAATCCCTTTGTATTTTTAGTTGGTTGTCATTTTATTTTATGTTTTATTTTATTTCTAGTGTTTTATTGGTAGGTACCATAATGTTCACTTTATGGTGTTGTGTGTGGCTCGAAAGTAGTTTGTTTGAAAAATATTAGGTAGGTATATTGTAAGTATAAATTCTAAGTAGGTAGGTACCTAAACTAACTACAAAATAAATGATGATAATATAATTCAGAAGGCCGTATTCTGTTACCGAATGTATTTGGTTAACGAATTCGATTAAACCTAATGCGGTTGACTCACCAACCGATATACCTAAATGTATTAATATAATAAATTAAGAAGGTAATAAATTAAGATACTCTGTTTAAACTGTTAAGCTCTAATCTAAATTCTCCTCCCTACAGACAGGTGAGGAGATATTCCAAGCGAAGTTGACAAAGCTCACAAGATACACCACTAATGTCTCTCAGTCTCAGTTAGAACAGTGTACACATCTCAGATCATAGAAATAAGGAGATATGCCATCATAGCAAATTAGTATGGGAACAACTGTTCCCACTTAGTACATTTTTCGACACAATTACAAGCGCTCCTTGTGAATAAAAAGATCTCCCACACATTAAAAATTCCGCACACCCTCAATCTAACACTGTTAATCGTCACTCAACACTAGCACTATGTACCTAAACTAAAACACTGTATAAATTTATATCATCGATCGTGTTTGGTTCGTCGCCAGCGTGTACCTACTTTTTGATCACGATCAATGTGATCGAACTAAAGGATCAAGCTCAATAGCGCCTTGGCACATCTCCCTTGTTTCTATGATCTGAGGTACCTACACATAATAGTGGCTTGTCAGACACCAGTTATGTTACCTGGATATTCTTCCGCGACTAACTAAATATAATAAGAGCTGTATGTCTATGTGTGTACGAATATATAATAAGATTCCAAGTAATCTGAAGACCCTAAACACTAGGTTATTTAAAAGTAAACTTTATGAGTGGTTGTCTAATAATAGTTTTAGGGTTCCGTACCAAAATGGTAAAAAAGGAACCGTTATGGTGCGACTTCGTCTGTCTGTCTGTCACACCTGCTTATTTCAGCAACTACTTATGCTATCGACTTGAAATTTAGAACAGTTATAAAGAATGCTTGTTCAACTTTATTGCAAATGAAAAAAGTCCAAAACAATCGGCGGTGCGCAGTCCACCACCAACCGTCTAAATTGAAAGAGCTCATAAATTGAAATAAAGATATTTAGTTTTTGTATCCTTTTACTTTGTTGTTTTAAAGGCTAGTTTTATAGTCTTTTTAAGGTTCCGTACCAAAATGGTAAAAAAGGAACCCTTATGGTGTGACTTCGTCTGTCTGTCTGTCTGTCACACTTGGTTATTTCAGTAACTACTAATGCTATCGACTTCAAATTTGGAACAAATATAAAGAATGCTTACTCAGCTTTATTGCAAGTAATTGTTCAAAGTTCAAAGATGTTTTTAGTATCATTGCAAAAGGGGCCGGAGTAGGGGTCCGAAATTTTAAAGTGGGGTTACTAGGTCAAGTGTGGTCATATGAAAGGGCTTGATCTGCACATTTCAAAATATATTTTTATTTTATTTTATGTCTCACAATTTTCGACATATGATGAAAAATGTCTGAAAAAATACTATTCCACTCCCTTATCTCCGAAGTTTACGGAGCGAAAAATCTGAAATAATTAGAGTTGATAGGAATTGACCCAAATATTGCACCAAAAATAAAACGTTGTTCCTAGCTAGTACAGTTTTTCATCATCAAATCATCAAAATTCCTTCACAAACAAACTTAGTTATGCGGTCCGGTTTTTTTTTACTTTATACGTCCACAAGTGATACGGAACCCTCGGTGCGCGAGTACGACTCGCACTTGGCCGGTTTTTTTTAATATTATGTGGCAAACAAGCAGGCGGCCCACTTGATGGCAAGTGGTCACAGCCATCGATGTACATATTGTACATCTGCAATACCAGAGGCGTCGCAGATGCGTTGTTTGCCCTAGACACAAAGTTGAAATGTCTCATGTGCACAGGCACATGAGACATTTCAACTTTGTGTCTAGGGCAAACAACGCATTTTGACCGGTTTGAAAGGTATGGGTGGTATGATTACAGAATCATACCACCCATACCTTTCAAACCGGAATACAGCATTGCTGCTTAACGGCAGAAACAATGTCTGGATAGGCACTATCTACCAGATAAATGATAAAATACAACAGAATTTTTATGAAATTATCTGCTGAATAAGTTAACTGAAACTAGTCAAGAGGTGGTAAGACGGGTTATTCCGAACGGACCACGTGGTCGGTTGGCGAGTTGCAGGAACCACGTGGTCCGTTGGGAATAACCCGGTAAGACATGGCCTAAATGTGTTTTTAAATAGTGTTTTTTGTTATTCGTTCCGACAGTTTCAATGAAAGCTAAATAAATAATTATAGGGTAACGATCACATTAACCCCTCAAAGCTTATTAGTACTACACATCTCTATTTAACTTTTAATTAGGCCTTCAAATTATTTAATTAACACCATTAACATAAGTCAATTTAACATTCAAAACTAATTACTCATAATCCTCAAATTACTCAATTACCTATCTACTTAGTCGAAAAAATAACATGATAAATGTTAAAAGTAAACAAAAAATAGGTGCGTACAAAAGAACACAATAATTTTCTTTTGAACATCTGGCAAGTCTCAGCCCTGTAAAGCTAGAGTTATATAATTGAGGCACAGAGACTGTTATCTGTACTCTGTAGGCACCGCCAGGCACCCCATTCAGCCTGCTAAAGTACTAACTTGACGTACTATGTTGTACTTACTTGAATAAACTTAATTCAGTTTCAAGTAACGCCGTACTTAGCAGTTAGCGTATTACTTGTAAGGTTTGTAAGTGGAAATCAGTTTCAACTGAGGTTTTTCTTTTAATTTGCTAGATTTATTTTAATCTTTCCAAAGATTTTATTAGTGACTGAGTGAATGAGATAGAACATTTTTTTAATTTTCCTTATTTAGTTTTAATTACACTTTTTTCCAAATATCGTGACGTGATAAGTTGTGTAATATTTATATGTAGATACTGAAATTCGTAATGCGTATCTCTCAGCCATGCGGCGGAATGACGGCAGGATAATTTATTGTAAGAGTCTATAGGGAAGGCTAATGTTTGGCAGTGATAGAGGGGTTAATATGGCATAACGATAATGTTCTGACTGCTGATGTAAGTACGTATGTTTTGATTTACAACAATATTACAATATGTTGATGTTGTGGCTAAATAAAAGCCGCACCGGTCGATTGATCTGCGAGGTTAAGCTGCGCTTGCCGTGGTCACTCCATGGATGCGTGACCTTTTTTACATATCGATACTACATCTATAAATTCGATACCCTACTCGGAGAGTACCTACGTTAAACAGTCGGTCCCGGTTGTCATACGAATATCTATGATGACAGACGGGTAGTCAGAAGCCGGGAAGTCTGACAACTGGTATCTACCTTAGGTATAACTTTCGAATATCGATATTTAGGTTGTGGAGGTCAGATGGCAGTTGCTCCACGTAAAATACTGATATTCAGCCACATCTAGTTAGACTAAAAGCCGACTCCAACCTAGTCTGGGAAAAGGCTATGGACAATACCTACTTAATTAGATATGTTTAATTATTTTTTCTGATCTGCGATTGCGCCATGACTTTACATGTTCACATAAAAAAATGGTTTCTTTTTTGTGTATTTTAGACTGTTTATAAAAAAACTTTTTAGACGCGACGGAAGACCGTCAACGTAGCTTTGTTTTTACACTTTTTACTTTGCGGCAAAAACTGAAAGGACTGCTGTAGGAATATTATAAACATTTCCCGCAAAAGTGCGTATTTTACGAGAGGGGAGAGTGCAAGGTTTCTTTGCCTTTATTATACCAAAAGTTTATGATTTACATAAACAAATTATTTAGAAAAACATGGTGCAAAAAGGGAATGCGTAAATAAATTAGACGTTTAGCCCTACAAATCGTCTTTATTTACATACGCAATTGTACACGTACTAAATGTAATTCAGTAGCGACGACAATTCCCTAAAACGCAAAACCACCCTCATCCAAACAATATGAAACGGCAAAAACAGGAAACAGAACGTTTACAGGATTGTCGGTGTATAAAAAGCGATTTTCTACATAGTCGGGTTGGCGGCGTAATGGGCCGCGCAAAGAGTGTCGTCCGTATTTCGCAGTATCGAGTTCACGCTTGCTCTCTCCAAATAAATTACCACCCAGATTGACCTAGAAAGCTTCTGGCTGTGCGGAACAATGATCTGCACTACGTCCGATAAAATCTGTTGATTTATTTTCGGTTCCCTGTGAAAAATACTGCGATGGACTCGTTGTGGGCGATAATCGTTTGTTTCGTAGCCCCTTATGTTTGGTTGACACTAATCTTCTGGCTGCTTTAGTTCGTAGAATGCTTCGTAGATGGGGACAGAGATAATTCCGACGCGAATTACACTGATGCTGGCAAATTAAATAAGTGTACTAGGTTTAAGAAATCACGGCAGTTTACACAAAATATAGACAGCTAAAGTTTATGATTAATTGCGACCTATAAACTAAAATATCCTTGTCTTAGAAAAGTTACTAAATACTGGCACACTTTCAACTGTGTTTATCAAAGTTTTTCACGGAATAAACTACGCAGCCAATAAATTTCAGTTTTTAAAAATCGGATGTAACCGTATTTGTATTTTCATGCTATTAGGATATTTAGGTAAATAATCCGGTTATAAATAATTTTATTTATTTGCGGCGATGAATTTAATTCCAAATGGGTTGCGTGACGCAATTTTCTTGAGTTGTAAGTTTTGTCGTCTATATGGAAATAACAGCTGAGATATTTCTTGGTTTTCTAAGCACAAGTCCTTGGAAGCTTTCACAAATGAAAACTTGGTGCGCTTATTTCATAAAACATGTCAAATATGTTTTTATTATGATCTAGGAATAAAAAGAAGTAGGAATAATTGTTGTTTATTTTGCTAGCTAGTTGTGACTTACGGTCGGTTCAGGAAAATTAAGCAATCAGTTGAACTAATGGATTGCTACGTTAGTCATCCGGCGGACGGTTGGTTCATCATCCTTCATGTTTATGCACTACACTGACTTTAATCGTTGATCATAAATCGTGTAACCGCACCTTTAAGATCCCAAGTAAAAAAAAATAAGACCGATTTACTAGAATTTTCTAGTTAGGTACATGATTATACCTAATTGTATCTTGTTCCCATTTTGATATGATTTGGAATAAGAAGCAAATAAAGTTATGCAACTTATGTTTGAAATTCTACGAAACAACAGGGTTGATTTAGGTACAAAACATAAACATGAAGCAAACTTGAATAAATATAAATGTTCTTCCGTCATTTATATGTATTAAGTTTAATTATGTATGTTTAATTTTAGAATTCATAAGTTAGATAAAAGTATACCTACATAATATTTTTCATAATATTATTTATGGTTTTAACTTTTAATACTGTATTGTAGAAGAAGTCGAAAAAGGACTATGCCCAATAGTGGAGTACGTTAAGCTGATTTGATGTGACGATTAAAGCCGAGGTCAACTATACAATTATTTAATCAACAGATTGAATAGATATATTATTTAATTAATATTTGATATCGATTACATAATTCATTTAATCGTTGTCATCATCGATTTACTAACTAATAAAGGTGGTTCCGCCCGCGGCTTTGCCCGCGTTTTTAGGATAAAAAGTAGCCTATGACGTGTTATTCTGATCTATATTAAGCTATATTACTGTAAAGTTTCATCAAAATCCGTTCAGTACTTTTTGCATGCAAGAGTAACAAACTTTCATACATATATCCATCCTCACAAACTTTCGCATTTATAAATCTAAAATAAAACGCTCAATAGAAGGGTACAGACTTCGATCAAATATTTAGAATGGCTTATGTTTAACTTACCACCAGATATTGTAAAAAATAGCAGACAAAAGTAGTAAATGATCACCAAAATGAAACTCGCGTTTTAATGTAAAATTATAACCAAAGTTTTAACACTTTGCTATCCTATTTAAGTAAAATGACTCCAAGTAAATCATGAGTAACCCAAAAATAGTAAATGATCACCAAAATTAAACCAACATTTTAAAGTAAAATTATAACCAAAGTTTTTAAATTCTGCTATCCTATTTAAGCAAAATGAGTCCAAATAAATCATTGTTATCCCAAAAGTAGTAAATGATCACCAAAATTATACCAGCGTTTTAATATAAATTATCTCTCTTTCGCAGTCTACAAACAAACAAACAAAATATAACTTTTTTGGACTTACAAGGGGGAGGGAGGTGGTCGACGGAGCCCCGCTACGCGGGGCTCCTATTTCCGTCTGCAAGGTTAAAAGTAACCTAACACGAAGGGGTTGACGGGGGCTTCGTCAACCCCTTCGAACCTTAATTGTCCGTGTCGGGGTGTCCAAGTTCCCGAGCTCGCTTCGCTCGCTCTTGGACCCTAGTTAGGAATGTTACTCAAATGAATCCTCCATTATAGTGGTTTATTTAGGCAGAAAAGGCGCATTAATTTGCTCGCTAAGAGTTGGTGATCATTTACTACATTTGGTGTTCGAATACAATTTGAAGTGCAGTCGTGACTAAAATAGCTAGTACTATTGTAATTTTAGACATTATTTTTCTGGTGTTAAGTAGATATTTTTGGTTACAAAACTAAGGGTATCAAAGCATTTTATGGTGGTCATTATATTTATCCCCATTTAGAATTCAGGAATTCTAGAGAATATCAGTAGCCGAGACAGAACGCTTGCATATCGACTGATTTCCCTAACATTACGTTGGATTTCCCAACATACATATAACATATCTGAAGGCGCCTTAAGAAAAATCACTTAAGGCAATATCTCTCATAAGATATTTACAATAAAGAAGTATGATCGCAAGAACCAATATTATTCGATAAAGGTGTATAATTCCGCACATAACTCCGGGGTTTGCGCATGAAATGTATGAATTATGTATACGGTTGGTTCGGGAGTGCGGAGCTACGGACAGCGATACACGCTAATAATGTTACGATGTCCGTGGCGTTTACGTCATAAACTATAGTGGTATTTGATGTAGAGTATTTTCATAATATTTTTTTTATAGTATCTACTATTATAATATTATTACTTTTATACTTGTGTTTAGGAGTATGATCGTAGTTTTATTATCTGGCATGTAGAGTATTTTATAGATAGTATTTTTTTTATAGTTCCAACTATAATATTATTTCCATTTAGTCGTGTTTAGAGTATGTTTGTAGGCACAGCTTTACGAGACTAGCATGCAGCTATTCACGAGGACGCGGCGCGGTCGTTGTTTTACAGGTTTCGGTCTGAAACTATGGGCAACACAGCCAAACTGAGCAAAATGCTCATGGGTAGAGTCCTCAGATCATAGAAACAAGGAGATGTGCCAAGGCGCTTTCGAGCTTGATGCCTGAACGTACGCGCTGGCGACGAACCGAACACGATCGATGGTATAAATACAGTGTTTTAGTTTAGTGCTAGTGTTGAGTGACGATTAATAGTGATAGATTGAGGGTGTGCGGAATGTTTAATGCGTGGGAGATCTTTTTATTCACAAGGAGCGCTTAATTATGCGCGTAATTGTGTCAAAAAATGTACTAAAAGTGGCATCAGTTGTTCCCGTACTAATTAGCTGTGATGGCATATCTCCTTGTTTCTATGATCTGAGGTAGAGTCTAATGTGCATACCTACATCAATAAAATATGTATGCACGGCATATTATACATATATTACAACATATTTTATCGATGGTTAAGTAATTTGATAAAGATCCTAGTCGTCTTAATTTAATTTATTTATAGTCACTGGATTAAGGCACCACTCGGCTAAATGTCAAGCTTAATTGTAGATAGTGTTTTGGTCCTAATTGCTAAATAAATTGTGTGTCCATTGTAACTGGAGTAAGGTGACTCATGTTGTGAAAACGGCAAAAGTTTTATTTACACGTCTTTCAGAAAAATGCTGTTACAATAATTTTGTCGTAGGTACCTACGTAAAAAGTCAAGACGGTGATTTGTACTACAGGAAGGGTCGAAAACTTAGCTCTTAGCCTCTTAGGTCTATTGCCAGGTTCCGTTTTGCTGTAGAAAATGACCGTAACCTTTCTAATAGCACACGACTAAGTGGTTTCTTCATGTAGATACCTACCAAGTAGGTAGGTACTTATAGGAGTACATGCCTGACATGAAAATGTACCAAAATAGCGTTATTGTATCGCCATCAACAAAGTTAAAGTGAACCTCTTAGAACTTCTGAAGTACCTATAGACATCGTCGACAAGTCGAGCAAAATTTTCATAAAGAGGCCAGTTGGGGGAACCAATATTTTTTTAACGAAATCGACATTTACGAAAACCTGTTTAAATTGAAAAACACATCACTATAATACGCGCAATCTAAGTTGCCAAGACTGAATTTGTATTTAAAACGACAGTAGGTAGGTACATGCGCGAATTTCTGGAGTCTGATATTAGGCCGGCCAACTTAGATTGCACAAGTACAGCCGTTATTCACTTATTCAGGCCATTGCTAGAGGCAATCATTCAGATAGCCTTTTGAAGCCTCACATTGAAAGGGGAGGCTTTTCTTAGAGACCACACACTATAATAATACTAACTTTACCCGGCCCGGCTTAGCACGGGTAGCACTAAGTATCTACGACGGCTACCTATCTACCTTACCTACCCTACCTACTTATTATCTGCCTAGTCCACCAACTTTTTTTATTTCTTAGAATGCTTTCTGAATTCTTAGAATGCTTCCTGAAGAAATCAGGATGCTTCTTGGGCCTGCGAACAATTTAAGTCAATCGGATAAACGATGCGCGTACGCATAGCTGACGAACAAACAAACATTAGTTTTTATATATTCGATTTATTAGCTCTTACAATATAAACATGGTAATATGTATTAGAAGAGTATGTTCACGAAGCAACGTTTCCTTACTATAATTCAAATGAAATGAGTATGTATTATACATGGCTGCTTCCGTTATTTTTTGGCGCCAGGCCACAATTCTCAGTTTATTATCCGTTTTTGAAGAATCTCTATGTTCTGAGTGCAGCATATTAAAATCTACAAAACAGTTAAATTACGTGCAAGAACTTTAAAAAGACCGTTGTATGTGGTTTACTTTAAAAGAAGAAGTTACACGATTAAACAGTAATTGTAAAAGGGTATCTGCGTTGGTAAAAATTTTATTCAATTTCCATTAAACTGAATGATATGAAACCAATTTAACGTGTCCATCGACAAAATGAGCGAGCCGTGTGTAAACTGAGTACCTTGCTATTAATGTCGGTTTCGCATAACAGCTACGGTGTTAAGGTACTCATCCACTGAAACGAGAAATGGATACGGTGATTTAATAATGCCGCTGACTGTTCCGCGAGTCCGATTAAACTATATATGAGAGTACTATCTATAATCTCTTAACTAACAGACAAAGAGACAGGTTTTAAGTTGTCAAATTAGTGTCTTGGTGGCAGTTTCTGACGTGTGTGGGAGTTTTAGTTTGATTTTAATATATTGTTATATGAAATTTAAAAGTCACGGACACGAGTGGGTGTGCAATTACGATGCATTATTTGGATTTTATAATCCCATGAAAAGAGACGCGTCTTTAGAGTTTCACTTTAATCTAATGTTACAACTCTTATACTCCCATCTCTTTCATGTTTAAACTAGAAGTAAGAGATGACAACAGCTTAAAAAATACACAATATTTAATCATTGCCATACATATTTCGCAGCATTTTATGTTCATCCGCTTGATTCTTGGCACATATGTTCATATGCGCATAATGAATGACATGAATGACGCCATCATTATGCATCACATTGCATTCTGTCTTTACACTGCCGACTTCCGATACGTAGCGTGAAATAAGTGCACGCACTTCCATAGGAATTCAGACAGACTAATTCTATGTCTGCTATGCGGTCTGAGCTATAAGTAGATGCTATACAACTTCCCGTTGGTGTCCTAATATAGCATGAAGACAGTAATTGTATTAGACTTGATTGCTTTGTGATTGTGACTGACCTTATCAGAATTGTTGGTTTAGGAAGGTAGTTTAAACGTCACTGTTTTTAGAGGACGTTTATCAGCTGTTGAAAATTATACAAAATTAAGATATTCCTAAAAAGCTAATACGTATAACTCGGCTAAAAAAAATCTTTAGGTATAGCTGTTGAGATGATTGGTTGAAATAAATAATAACAGCCAATGAAATCCCTTGACAAGAGATTATACCCATCTATTACAAAAACCTTTTCAGAAACCGACTGACAGTGCGACTACAATTTATTTGTATCTAGCTAACGATTTCTCTACATTTGTTAGGTAAGTAAATAAGTACTGATGAATTCCAAACGTCATTCGCCGCGACCATCCATCCGTTACAGACTAGTAGACGAGAACCTTTTGGTTACGACGTCAGCGGTATTATCTACCATGTATTACGGAGTGGGCAGGCGGCGCGCGTGGGCAGTGACGTCACGCCGCCCACCACAACCTGCAGCTAGATTACTTTTGATACTATTCAACTTATTTGTTAATTTAGTTAGCGAGACGTTGGAGGGATTTTGTCTTTTGATTTAAAAGTGTATGTAGATTAAGTCAAGCAGGATTATGATAGTTTTTGAAAAGGCGGATTTGTTGTTTTTAAAGGCAATTTTCATTTGGGGCCGTCCATTAATCACGTAAGGCTCGAAAAGGGGGGGGGGGTCGGAAAAAATCACGAAATATCACGAGGGGAAGGGGGGCGGTGTAGTGAGATATCACGTGTATTTATTTTTTCGTTGGACGCGCGATTTCTTAACCGAAAAAAAAACTTTGCTGTATTTAAAGATAATATTCTGAAAAAAATTAAGATAATTTGTACCAAAAAAATACACGTGATCTTGGGTAGGGGGGGAGGGGTTAGTTAAAAACCTCACCACGTATCACCAGGGGGGAGGGGGTCAAAAAGTTGCAAAAAAATATCACGTGATTAATGGATGTCCCCTTTTATATCAGAGAAATTTATCTACAAGTACATCTAAATCTTTGACATTTTGAGTCTCAAATCATTTGATGACCTTAGAAAACCATAAACCATTAACCATAAAACTCTATTATTTTTTATTAATCCTATCAACCCCGAACGAAAATAACTTCATACCTACTACAAACTATTCAAAGCTTGAAATAACAACGTCGCAATTGATGCGTCCGACGCCCATGGACGTAAAGCCTGGCATTTTCCAACACGTGGGCAGATGCACTAATCAGATTCTGACGTTTGTACAAGTATTCCAAAAATATAACAGAATGATTGTAAAATGCTTATTACATGTTTATGTACATTATATTATTAGAGTTTCTTTGTCTTTATTATTGTTATTTTCAATTAAATATATTATTATATGTATATAACATAACATCTGGGCCCCAAGTCTGCTAAAGCAACTGTAATAATAGTGTCAGAATGGTCTCTCAATGACATCGTTTTGACCAATGACGAAAGAGATAGTCTTACTCTAAGCCAATGATCGCTTAGGTTTTGACAGTTATGATGTCATTATAACACCACCATTCTCACACAATTGCAATAGCAAAATTGGGGCCCAGGCCTGTAGGTATTTCCTACATCCACATAATATGTAGTTCAGTTTGAGTCCCATGTAATAGAGAGTGAGTGAGCCTATTGCCATTAATCGGACACAAAACCAGACTGCGGGCTGTTATTGAAAAACCCAATAACATTTTGCCCAACCCGGGGAACGAACCAAGAACATCAAGCTCAGCAGTCGCACTTGCAAACACTACACTAACGAGGTAGCCTAGTCTAGAGAGAATATATTTTTGTAAGCAAGAAACAATTCGTCCGTTAACTTCTGATATTTCCTTTCTCAATTTTTTAGCAAAACCTTAACGATATAATACAATAACTTCCTAAATTAAGGACGCGTTTACAAATCTGATAAAAATAGGCTGTTTTTCGGTAGATTTTGCAACCGAATGAAACTAAATCAAACGTAACTAACTATTGCCACGGATAGATTAGTCCTTTATTTCCAATTCATTCAAAAAAAATGGGTTTTGATATTGTAAAAACGATTTCCCATTGCCTCTTCACACAAAATTGACGATATAAGCTTGAGTTTAGGAACGTTTTTCTTGATGTATTGACATAATCTTGTTCCTTTAAGGTTTCCCTAGGTAAGCAGATATAATCATCTCAAAACGATACAAAAAATATTAAAATAATCTCAGAAAAAAAATAAAAGTCCCGTCTATTTTTTCACGTAGTTTGCTAATACGCATGAACCTTAATGGGTGGCATTAAGGTTTATTTTAATTGTCTTGATTTATTGTTAAAATAATCTAATGAAATGTCAGTCCACATTGTGAGTGTTGTGAGTGGACCCTGTGTCGCTTCTCGCTTGTAAGCAGCAGCTCGCAAATTACATAGTTATACTTACTCATTATTCCCGCAACTATAATTGCGTATTTGTGCGTTTAAGCCGTTTCAATATAGCGGTGCGATCTATTTTGTAAACGCACCCTTAAATAACCGCTTGTTTGGCTGCTATTCGTTCGGAGAAATATCTCTTCAATATACTCCACCAAGAAACTCAAAGAAACTTAGGCTCGTATTACAGAACGATACTCGAGCACAGGATGTCTGCTTGAGCATAGATTGAAACTATGTATGTAGTTTCAATCAATCAAATGGCTTTAAATCTATGCTCAAGCAGAGATCTGTGCTCGAGCATCGTTCTGTAATACGAGCCTAAATCACTTTATTGTTCCTTCTGGAAAATTTGCCTATCAGAAGACATTTTCAATACTTATCCAATCACGTCGAATTCAATGTAACGATACATAGATACAAGATAATAAGTTCTCTATTGAAACGCCTGTGGGCGTAGGTACTCTCATTCTGACATTTTCCGATTGCACGTAACATAATCTGACACATGTATTTAGACATTACGGAGAAGTATCAATAACAATTCTCGGAACAGTGTTGGTTGTTATTGAATTTCTGTTTCTAGTTATTTGCTTTGAAATAAATTGGTAACAGGTATCCTATAATCGAAGTTTCCTTTGAAATGGTTACCTTTTGAAGGTACAAAATTACAGCTAGTATTTCAAATAAATTTAATGTACACAAATATTGCAGCCATGTGGGCGCCACCGTCGACATATAAAACCTCACACACTAAGGGCCAAGTGAACCGACAAGATAACAGTCCGTTATATTGACAACAGCCGCTTAACGTGACTTTTTCCATAGAAAAAGATATGTTAAACGGCCGTTTTCAATTTATCGGACTGTTATCTTGTCGGTGAACTCGGCATTAAGTTTGCGTTCGGTGTAGCGATTGCTTAGCAAAGCGACCAGGTAATTTAAAGGTGGATCTCAGGCCTCTTGCGCCCTTTAGCCTGTTTGCTCGAGTCTGCAGGCAAGGCTACGAGAGGAGCGGTTGTATTCTGAATGTACAATATTATCACAACGAGATCACATCCATGAAGAAACGGTCGTATCAATAACGTAACAATAATTGTATGTCTTAGTGTTTATTTTGACCTTTAAAATACACATATTAAAGTTTGCAAATAAGTTGCAATAGAGCCATATAGAATATGCAGATAATTACGAGTAATAGGTATATTTTCATGAGTCAATTATTTTTCATAAAACTGTACCAAATATCTAATTAAATTACAAAGACTATTTCGGGCCCTTTTGTAACGGTTATCGCCTGATAACCGTTACAAAAGGGCCCGAAATAGTCGGCCCTGATTTATTTAATAAACATAAAAATATGAGTGATATGCATAATTACATAACAAGCAATCTAAAACGATGTTTAAAATTCTTCTACGATTGGAATGTCATACATTTTAATATTATGCTAATTGAAGGTTGTAAAGTTGATATTATTCGTTGATCCGAATATTCGATATAAGGAAGCAGTATAATACCAATCAAGATACAAGAATGATAAGGTAGCATTTTCCTTTAAACTGACTCTGTTTATATTATAAATGGAATAAATTATATTAAAAGTCATGAATCTCGAGTTACATGAGAAATCGTGTGAAAAACTCCGTTTGGTCATAAAATTGTTAATAAAAGAGACATAAAATCACGAAATGTCATTAAAAATGAGCTAACTGCGAGTCTTGAAGAGCTATGTATGTATACTTATAGGTAGTAGATATAAATAAAGAAAGCAGTGAGCGCAAACAGCGATTTTGATCACAGTTAGTGCTGGTGTAAGCTTTTATCAATAAATCAGCCTTATACTTGAATCGAAAAGCTGTGATAGAAAACGTAAGTTTGCTCTGAATCTTGAATATTGAAAAATATCGCTTCCTGAAACCTAAACAATTTTTATTATAGGTACATTCAAATTAATACAATAGAGCAGTATTAAATTAAATGTATCTTTATATCTTACAAAGTTACAAGTATATTTAGGTACAATGATTTTTAACTTGTTTCTTGGTAGGTAGGTACTGAAAGGACCAATAAAAAAACTTTTTTAACAAAAAATAACCGACTACAAAAATCCACTACAAAGAAAATAATAATTTTGGTTTCGGAAGTGGCTTTGGTTTTTGTTTCCTTTTTTTGCCACCGACTTCCGAAACCAAAATTATTATTTTCTTTGTAGTGGATTTTTGAAGTCGGTTATTTTTTATTAAAAAAGTTTTTTATTCTTCCCTTTTTAGTTCTTTATCCCGTGTTAGATTACTTTCACGAATACGTTCAACAGTGAATTTTCTACGGAGTGTGTACATTTATGCATATAACTTTGTACATAGGAATGATTACATAATGAATTATATACTAAAACCATCCTGAAAGTATGTAGATTACGTTAGTGAAAACCCCATCCAAATCGAATCAGTAGTTTTTGAGAAAATCGCGCACATACAAACATACATACATACTTACATACATTTATACTTACATACATACTTACATACATACATACATACGGGACGAATACAGAACCTCCTTTTTTGAAGTCGGTTAAGAAGTCGGTTAATAATAAATAGTAAAATTCGCAGTACCAATCAGTCACACAAAACAATAAATAAATGTCAGTGACCATTCAATTTGATTTTTTAACCGACTTCAAAAAAGGAGGTTCTGTATTCGTCCCGTATGTATGTATGTATGTATGTATGTAAGTATGTATGTAAGTATGTATGTATGTAAGTATGTATGTATATAATATAATAATATAATAAAAATATATTTATTCCAAAAACTTAGTACTACTTGTTTGACAAAAACTTTATGGCAATATTTTTCAAAGCAAATGAGTGTAGCATCTGTAGCCGAACTAGGCAGTGCCTGTATTTCGGTTATCAGCGCCAATCCCCCACGTAATTTTTACAATATTATTTGCCAATGGTGTAATGTAAAAGGTTGTAGGTACTACATAAAATTAACATAACTTAATTTTTAAGTGCTTATAAGTAAGTACTTAATACAAATTAAAACAATGAATGTAGAAAATAAAAATAAAAACAAAATATTTGATGAACTGTGAGTGAAAGTCCTCTTTCTTGTGTTTAGTGAGGTGTACGTGAGTGAGTGAGTGAGAGTATGTATGTATGTTTGTATGTGCGCGATTTTCTCAAAAACTACTGATTCGATTTGGATGGGGTTTTCACTAACGTAATCTACATACTTTCAGGAAGGTTTTAGTATATAATACATTATGTAGTCATTCCTATGTACAAAGTTATATGCATAAATGTACACACTCCGTAGAAGATTTACTGTTGAACGAATTCGTGAAAGTAATCTAACACGGGATAAAGAACTAAAAAGGGAAAAATAAAAAACTTTTTTAACAAAAAATAACCGACTTCAAAAATCCACTACAAAGAAAATAATAATTTTGGTTTCGGAAGTCGGTGGCAAAAAAAGCAAACAAAAACCAAAGCCACCGACTTCCGAAACCAAAATTATTATTTTCTTTATAGTGGATTTTTGAAGTCGGTTATTTTTTGTTAAAAAAGTTTTTGTCAATATCTTGTCAATGTCAACCTAATTAATGTTTTTATATCTAACAAAAAGTGATTTTTTAATGTGTAATTACTTAATAGATTTATCAAAGATATAATAAGACTTTACTTTGACAATATGCAAATGATAATCTAGGTAGGTATTTATTTTTAATATTCAGCATTCTATTGTTGTAATGGAAAATAATGAGGCATGCATTGTTGGATTTTTTTTTTACAACTATTTTAAAACAATTTGTCCTAGCCCCATACAGATGCCTAAGTTCCTAACCCGAGTACTTGAAAATGGAAAATTTGTACCGAACAGACAGACAGATAAGAAAGCAAGTTAATAAAAAACCGGCCACGTGCGAGACGTACTCGCGCACCGAGGTTTCCGTTATTCCGTATAATTTTTGGACGTATTAAGTGAAAAAAACCGGACCGCATAACTAAGTTTGTTTGTGAAGGAATTTTGATGATTTTGAAAAAACTGTACTAGTTAGGAACATCGTTTTATTTTTGGAGCAATATTTGGGTCAATTCCTATCAGCTCTAATTATTTCAGATTTTTCGCTCCGCAAACTTCGGAGATAAGGGGGGGCGGGGGGGGAATGGCATTTTTTCAGACATTTTTCATAATTATGTCGAAAACTGTGAGACATAAAATAAAATGAAAATATATTTTGAAATATGCAAATGAAGCCCTTTCATAATGATATGCCACTTGACCTAGTAACCCCACTTAAAAATTTCGGACCCCCACTCCCGCCCCTTTTGCAATGAAAATAAAAATATTTTTTGACTTTTTTCATTTGCAATAAAGTTGGGCAAGCATTTTTTATAACTGTTCCAAATTTCAAGTCGATAGCATAAGTAGTTGCTGAAATAAGCAGGTGTGACAGACAGACAGACAGACAGACGAAGTCGCACCATAAGGGTTCCATTTTTACCATTTTGGTACGGAACCCTAAAAACGTGGTAAAAAATGATCAATGATTCAGGGGGCCATTTTGCCCACTATGTGTGGTAAAAATATCGCGAAAATACTAATAAATTGAATAGGAGCTGATACTGGATTGCACAGTAAATCACAGGTCAACGTACCCTTATCACCAAACGAGATATAAATAAAACCTTAGTTTCGCGTGACCTTTGTGTGGGTGTTGCACCACTCTTCCCGACCTTTGACCTTTCTAGGGCGAATACGTGGGTGTTGGAGGGAACAGCAAAATTCTGATGGTGGGTGGCACATACGACTACATTGTTGTTATATGGAAACTTGCCTGTACCTACACCCATAATGAAACAATATTAATAAGGTTGGTTGTTTTAGTAAAAATAATATTAAACTCTGTACTGTACGATTGTTTGTGATGTATTTAATTAGGTATTATCATAATTCTGGCATTAGGTATACCAACTTCGGTGTAGTATCCAAGAATTGGCTTATTGAAGTTATTTATTTATATTGAAACTTCTATAATGTATAAAACGCCGTAATTACGTCATTATCGCCACATGCCGTATTTATGTTAAGCCGGCTCTACACTTCACAAAACATTATCAAAACATTTTTTTGTGTAGTGTGTAGGGCAAAACAAGCACAGGGGACCCGGCTTTAGTTAGAAATATTATAGACACAAGATAGACAAGCATGTGATAAACCTCACGCGATAATATCTACAAGTAATAATGTAATCGTTATCGATAAAAACGTAGATATCTATAAATACATACAAAAGAACCGAAGGTGCGTGCGCGCCGGTTACGACACTTCCGCTCTTTACATGTGTGACCGCCATATTAGGATGTGATACTGTCATGCATGTCATTTAATTTAAATTTGCTAAATTTGGTATTGCATTGCATTGTGTTTTATTTTTATTAACCTTCGACTTTGAAAAATGAGGGGTGTTATAATTTAATGCCTGTCTGTGTGTCTGTCTGTGGCTTTGTAGCTTGCAAACGGAATGACCTATTGCAATGCGGTTTTTTAACTGTAAGCTGGTTAAATTGGCTTATCTATTTTTGATGAATATTTGTCCAGCTGTTTATAAGTTATGAGCATGTTGATACGAGTATATTAATTAAGACTTCTAGGTATTTACAATAAGTTTCCAAGTGATGGTTTATGTGTCGGAAGTATGTGGTGAGGTAACATTAATTGTTTATCGCACAGAGTTCAGAATCGGATGTGAATAGGGTAGAAGGATAGGAGTGTAAGAGATTTTATCGGTCAGTAATGGAGTATTACAATCCACTGGTTGAAAAAGTCCCGATTTAGTTTAATTAATGTTACAAGTAACTATATCACTACAAATGTAAAGCTTAAAACCTGTAAAAACCCAATAAAACAGAAATAAGTTTACCAATAAAGCTAAGTAAAAAACTCTGCAAGTTTAATAGCCGAACAACCTACCAGTGGCGAAGGTTCAGTTTTTGTAAGAGGTAAGCCGAGCTACAAATGCTTACCTGGCCATGAAAAGCTAATTAATAAAAGTAGACAATACTGCCTATGCTATTTTGCAAAGGGAAGCCGGTAGGAATCGTATTGTAGGGACCCTTCGCCACTGCAACCTACAGTATAGATCTAGTTTTTTTTCCACATTATTTAAAAATGTATTAGGTAAAGGTACAAGCTATAAAAATCCCATTCGTGGGTTCGGCAAATTTGGCCGAAGCAGGCGTACCTAGTGCGGCCGTGGCAATAAGGTATTTTGCGACATTCAGCAAATTGGGTCACTAGAGAGTAGAGACGGGCTGGATAGGATGTTTAATTTACCATATAAAAAGTTTAAACGTGTTTTTGATAAAGTTCTAACGTGAATCGTGTTTATTAGCTCTGATAAACTTCATGTAGGTACCTATGTTATTTTATTGCGTTCGGACGCCACTGCAGGTCATTTTAAGGAAGCCATTTAAATATTTTATTGGAGCCGAAATTACCGTGAAACTCGTTTACTGGGCATTCTTTAAACATGTATTCCGATCATAAAAAAACAATAATGTTTGTGACTTCCACTTAAATGCTAAAGAAAGCGTTGATTGTACACTCTAACATCTAATTAAATTGATTTAAATGCGTTAATTAAAGCATAATTAAATTTGAATGTGGGTATTTTACAGCCAAATAACTCTAACCGTCGCGCGTCGGTAATGCTTTATTCCTGTGGTAAGTAAGATCACCAGAGCTACAGATATTTAGAAATTTATGAATACTATAGGTAATTATTATTGTTTATAAGTTAGGTACCTACTACAAAACAATGGTATAAAATATATTTATTTAAATTAGATGCTGAACATTTCTCCACAAGTGTAACCCCTTCATACCTACCTACATTTTAATTAATTTAAATTCGTCCCACAAGTTTCTTTAATACTCAGAAATCAAATGTGGGAAGCACAGGACAAATTAAATGAAGTCGAATTAATAGAACTTGTGGTCACATTCCAGACATGATCGAAACTATAAGGATTCCAAGAACGTTTTGAATCTTGATTAGTTTCAGATGTAGTACATCATCAAAAGTGTTTGAAGTAGGTACATACTATACCAAGTTTAATCAAATTTTATGAAAGTGCCATAAGTAAGTTTTGCTTATTATCAAAGACAATAAAATTCAATTGTTCGATAGGTGCGGGCTCTAGCGACTCGTTATATTTTGAAAAGGTGAAATTGAAACTCCCACTAAACGAACATTAAAACTTAAAAGAAAACAAATTTACTTAATTCTTGATTTTCATGCGATAAACTACCGTTTTCGTATTGAGTGTAAAATTATTAAAGACTGCAAAGACATTATGTAAGTACCGTACTCAAAGTTGCGAAGATAATAAAGTACCTACTTGAAGAAACTTTAAGTAAAGAGTCAAAAGAGAATAATTAGGTACCTACAACGTTAAATGGATATCAAGATCTTACGCTTAAAATGTCGAGCGCAGCATTATGTAAAAATTTGAGCTTAAAATCGGGGAACAAAATGTAATATAGGGCTTCTTTCCAAGGTTATTTAGAAGTTACTTGCGGTCTAGATTCTCAGACATTGTGAAAAATGTTCGACAACGTATTGTGAAGAATTCTTGGTAAAATTATTAAATGTAGGTAGGTACCTAAGTATACTGAAGTACCGATATCGTTACCATTCATAAGATATTTAATATTTATGTTGAAATCATTGAGATAAAAATCGAATGTCTGTTTTAGTGTATTCATTTTTGAAAGGAATAGGTAGTTATATTAATAAAGTGGAGGTTCTCAATTTCGACACCCAAAAATATTTTAATAAATTAATAATCAACATGAAATTCAATTAAAACTTCCACATAAGTTCCAATATAAACTGATACATCTTTTCAGCAGTTTCAGGTACTGCGCAGTTGTGTAGGAAAGCCTCGGTCTGGAGGTCGCGACCGTGTCCTGTCTGACCTCTCTGTCCTGAAGCGACTTAATAACGTCGTATCAAACACATTATAAAACCATTTCGACTTACAACTGTGACATTTTCAGATAATATGGTTATTAATTTTTTTTTCAGTCTTGATACTGAATTTTGAGAAGGAATTGCTATTTGGAAAGGCAAAATGTAAGTAGATTTCATCTTTGCGGAATAATGAAGATTATGTTACCAGGAGAAGGATAGGATAAGAGGCAGATCCTTAAAAACAGTAGATATAGACTTGCTAGCGATTGCGTGAAAGATGTCATGGTTGAAACAGGCAAATAACAACGTCAAGATGGACTAAAACCAGATAAAAAAAAAAACTTAAATATAATATTTATATATTTTAAGTAAATATAATAATTTTTCATGTCTCAAGCTTTTATTAAAATATTTATGTTATTTATTTATGTGTATTATACGAGTAAGTTTTATTTAGTACGGTACTGGTGCCGATTCTGTTGTTTACCAAGTAAACTAATTTAGTCTCTAAAAAACATGAGAAAAGGATAGAAGATATTTAATCCTGTCAAATTAGTCCACTTGAATAGTTTTGTTGTCAATTTAGTCGTAATCGCAAAAGGTCACGACTATTTTCCCGTAAATGACAAGGGCGTAGACTAATTTGACAGTTCTAAATATTTTCTGTCCTTTTTCAATGTTATTTGTAAGAAAGAGATGTAGTGTGATTAAAATTAGTTTAGTGCGACGTTCAACAGAATCAGCACCATTATCTGGTTCATTAAAATCTTGCCTTTAAAACGTTTTTTAATTTCTTTGTAGTGCAATTTTTAATAGAAGCTGTATGCACTTTATATTTTGTTTGATCACACACGGTAGAAAGTAATTTTTTGTTTTGCTAAGTTTTATGTTCATACTATACTAACAAAAGTTAGATACAAAGTTTAGATTTTTAGTTCGAAGAAGTGCTTGAAACTTAGCTTACCATGTATTGTCGTGGGGGCCCATTAGGGCCCAAGCCTGCCGGGAAAGCGGGATCGTCCGGAAGGGATACCGCTGACCCGGACAAAAGGGCTAAGGAAGGAACATGGGTGGGTTTTAGTCAGTAAGAGTCTGACACTCCCTTCCGCTCCGCCCAGAGCGGGAGGGGTCATTTGATGATTTCCCATCCCCAAAAAAAAAAAAAAAAAAAAAAAAAAAAACCATGTATTGTCATCCAAACTGAACGTGTATGCTTTTCAGCTGAATCGGTTGAGGATAACTACTTTAAAATTCAGTTACAAGATTTAAACCCAACAAACATACACACAAAGCATTGCAAGTTAAATAAAAGCTTGTAAAAAAATCAAAAGACTCGACTGCGTTATATAATATTTAAATTTTATAGGTACCCTATGTCACTTCCACAATGAAGACGAATCTAGCTAGTGACACCACATGCGTTGAAATTATGAAATCCATCAAGCCATTTAGACTAAAGAGCGTGCCAAAATAGAACATAGATGTAATTATACACTGAAAAAACATTAGGTAGGTACCTACCTTCCTTCCTTCAGCAGTCAGGTATTAAGACGCATAGAACCTTGCATCTTTATCCAAGGTGATCGTTATTCGTTTGATGATGAGGAGAATAAAGGTAGAAGTTCCTATCACGATGAGGTCTTCTGGAGCGGATGGCATGAACAGACTGGATTGTAATGCTGATAATCGATGGCGATTAGGGTCACGTCCTTCAGCGCTCCATGTATGAAGTTGCGTATTTTTAGGCCTAAGCAATGTAGGACAGTAATAAAATATTAGATAACTTAACGCCGGTATTCCCTGGACGGGTAAGCAGAGGTGTAGGTACAGGTACAGATACACCCACGTTTCGAAAGTTTTGTGACAGTACTGTAGGTAGTCGCTAGCTCGCATTAGGGTGCGAGCTTATTGCCATTAACTAGGCACAAATTCAGACTACGAGCTGCTGCTACACAGGATGGAAGGCAAGGGGGTAGCTAGGTACAGGCAGAAGGGGTCAGCTGCCCCCCCTAGCTAGGATTAAGTAATTTCCGGAAGAGCTCCCGAACCAAAAAGTAAGTAAAAGAAAAATAGTTTAAATTGATTATTTTGCGTTAATTTGAATATTGTTTAAACTAAGAGCATCTCTTTTTTTTCGTGATTTCATGGTTGATTTCGTAGTTAATAAATAACCTTACCTACATCCTGTTTAATAAAATATTGAATTTAATCAAAAATACCTTTTTAAAATCGACATTGAATACCTTCATCGTCAAACTCATCCGCTACTTCAGACATTAATCAGGAGTATTTTCGGGAGTAGCTCTATAAGTGAGGTTCTAAATACATTTCTTTAAGTTTTTCTTATTTTTAAACCCCGCGTCCACGTCTCGTACTAAAGTACGAAATTTAAGCGTTTTAATCTTAATATTAAACAGATTTTGTCGGTCAAGTCAAGGTTGAGGAGATTGGCTGAACTTATCTGTTGTTATTGTTTAGGATATTTTAGTTTAATTAGTTTAATAAACTGAGCAGTTGAGGATTCTATTCATGTCGTTATACATAAGTAGGTATACTTTATACCTACTTGTATCGGAAATACGTGGGGATTATTTGGACTCTTATAAAAAGTACGGATATTTATTTTTGACTCTCGATACAAATAGCATCAGCTGATCCGGTCAATTCGTATGGAGAGACCAGAGAAACGTAGGTAAATAATAATTTTAATATTATTATTTAGGTACATTTAATAATTTTAATATTATTACCCTGACCACCGGTAGCTTGGACTCTGTTCCCGATATCGGTGGGACACTATTTTTTTTTTTTTTTTTAAGAAATATTCAAAAATGTAATTTTTATGTTAAACTAATCAATAAATGGAATTTTAATATTATTTAGTTTTCTGTGGTCGTAACGTTATTGACCGATTTTATGTTATTTGGCCTATCAAAAAATGTTGCTTTGAACAAAAGTCCAAACAACCCCTTAAATAGATAGGTACTACTAACAACCACGCATTTTTGTTACACGTTGTTTATGGAATGGAATTGACTTTTAGATTAGGGTTTTATTTATATACCTACCTACGCTTGGTTTATTTTTGTTTTAGCTACCTACCACAAATGTTTAGTTTGAAAAGAAAAGAAAAGGACCCTCGATAAAGACTATTTATACCTAACTGATTTATTCGGGAGATTTGTAGGTATTCGATATAACCCTTTGATATACCTACCAACAATAGTACTTAACTATATAAATACGTAGCGATTCTGACCTTTGCTTTCTCCCACGCATCTTATTCTACTTCATTGAACAACATTACAAACGAACGATCTGACAGACGAATAATGAACGATGCCTCAGCATTTTCGCCGCTATCCATTTCATACCTACACAATCTACACATACCTAATATAAATTCTATTTATCAATTTAAATAATACCTATTACTGTACAAATAGCGGTAAAAGTCGATTAACTGCACCCCTCTATCACATGTCATTATATGTCACCGTAATGGGGCTATAGTGTTCAGGAGTCCATGAACACTCTAATTATCGCACTGAGTGTATAGATATTAGCAGGTGTACGACAGCACAAGCTTCATTCATTGGTTTGATTAGCTGTCAGAGAACTATCATTAGTGCCTCTTTAGAGCCGATTGACTCCGCCTCTAAGAAAATGCAACGCTTCCAGTTATCGCACTTATCTTGATTTTTTTATCGAGTTACCTTAATCAAATAGGTAGCTATTATATAGATGGTGCTTATTTTGTAATCCAGTTAATTCAATTGCAAAAAAGCCTCTGCGGTTTGAAATTGATTTCTTAGAAGATTTAATTGTATTGGAGATTTATTTATTAGGTTTACAAGGATTGCAGTAGGTAGGTCTTGAACAATAATATTCAACAATATGCTATTTAAATAACAAAACAGCAAACAAATCTATTTAGGCTTTAAACTTCTAATACCTACTTCGCAATAACTTCTACAAAGCGTTTGCTTATCTGCTTAACGTGCGGCGTAAAGAAAACAAAATGAGTGAAAACAACACGGCTTCTTATCAATTAGCGCGGAGCAAACAATTACTTTTAGTCACTTGCGAGACACTCCACAGACTTTGTTTTGTGGTTTACGCAACAGACACATAATCATGTTATTTGCGTAATCTGTTGCGACTTATTCATACATGTATACTTGTTATTTCTCTCGTCGTAAATCGACACCAAAATAGGGAAACCACATTGTAAACAACGAGCAGGGAAAGCAACAAGTCGCGGAGGCGGGTGCGCGATCGCTCCCGCACGACCTCTTCCGGCCTTTTACGACATTTACGATACCATCTATCCTTACCCACGAGTTATGCGGATCAGGCCCACTGACGCGTAATAACCCCAATTTTCATATCATACATACGTAGGCAACTTTCAGGAAATTGGAAGTCACTTAAACTGTCAAAGCACATAATTGCCTATCAACCTTTTTTCGTGAATGCACTCAAAGTAACCACACGCAGTATACTTATAAAGAGTACGTATGGCGTACGCTTGCTACGACGTAGTCGCAACGCAAGCTTTGCATCCGAATACGACAAAAACAAATAGTGCTGTACCATTTGCGTGTTGCACCGGTTGCACGGCGCGACACTGCGTGAGAGAGTCATCGTTGCGTTTGTAGTGACGTTCCATCGCCTGCAACGGCGGCAAGTCAGCGATCATCGTGCCGAAGGATTTGTTTGGGTGTCGAGTACGAGCCGCGTGGCGACGCGGCCTAGCGCGCAGTACAGACTGGCAGACTGGCGCGCAATTCGCCAGAAAGAGATAGAATGCGAAGCACGCATGCGCGAACACAAACGCGGGAAGCGTTTTCCAGAAACGACTTCCGCAAACATGCGCGTCACGCAGAAGCGCGAGACCGCTATGTGATTTTTTGGCGGCTTAAAAGCCTTAAAAGAGCTTTTATAAATTAAATAGTGTTCTTCCATAAAACCTTAAGACATCGATATAGACCAGACAAAAAGCTTTCGTTGAACTAAAGGTTGTCTGCGCATGTCAGCTAATTTATTTACCAAGGTAAATATTATTGTAAGTGACCGCACTTATTCATGAGGAGATCGAAATTGGGGAAATGTTACGTAAGACTGAGTTCA
This sequence comes from Thalpophila matura, assembly GCA_948465475.1. Lineage (NCBI taxonomy): Eukaryota > Metazoa > Arthropoda > Insecta > Lepidoptera > Noctuidae > Thalpophila > Thalpophila matura. The sequence goes on along the minus strand of OX419190.1, from coordinate 8,713,276 downwards.
CGTTTGGGGAACATAAACATTGGTCTCTTTTCTTCTTTTATTTTTTCTTTGTCCTAAGAGCCGGTATACACGGACTGCTGCAGTTACTGTAGTAAGTAAGGACACTTTTGATATACCATAATCTATTGAATATGCGGTACTTATATTTTGAAGGGCCCTAAGGAAGGTCTGCTGAAAGTTATCGGGTTTTCGACAACTCATGCAGTTGTGCAGCAATTTCAGGACTTTACGAATACTTCGACAGTTCAAATGTTTGGGGCACAATATTCTGAATTCCTGTCTGTTGGCGCAGCATGTTACGTATATTGAATCTAGCATTTAGTCATTGTTTAAGGGTGTCAATTTAGTCTGAACTTCTAAGACTTGACCGTATCCAGCAGTTGCTAACGATGTATTTGATATGGAAAAATTGATTACAATTCCTAACCGGAAACACGAAAGCAGCAAGTTAGGTAAGTAAGATCTTATCTTGAGAGAGCTTGTAAAACTCATCTTACATAAAAGTGTGAAATAATAAAATATAAAATATGTAAAAATAAAAATATATTAAACATAGGCATTATATTGATATGTGTATCGAGAGGTGGGGCACAGCGTGATATCTCGCTTTAATCTGGAGCAGCCCGACTGGGGAAGTACCTTCACCTGACAGAACTACTACAGCTAAATAACGCTAACCTTCGGCAGTGCTGTGTTTCTGTGGTGAGTAAGGTTGCCAGAAGTCCTGAGGATGCGTTCATTGCGCATTGCTCGTGCGCTGTTGGCCCAGCGAATCCTCATTTTAAAGGTTCAGAAACGCGCATGACGTGCTCCTGGTGTTGCGTGTGTTTCATAGCCCATAGGCTGTGGGAACCGCTTACCATTAGGCGGGCCGCACGTCTGTTTGCCACCATCTTCGTATAAAAAAAACCGGACAAGTGCAAATAGGACTCGCGTCCTGAGGGTTTTTTACAAACTTTATTATGTATGTATTATAAAATAAAATATTCCACTAGAAATATGCAATAGCGCCATCTATGAGCAAGATGCCGCTATTACATACTTCTTCTAGTGACGCCATCTATGAGCAGATGCTGCCACTCCTCCCGTTCCTGAGGAAACAATGATTCAACTATATTCTCATAGATGGCGCCTAACATAATATTATGTTTGTAGGCGTCCTCGGACAGACGGACAACAAAGTGATCCTATAAGGGTTCCGTTTTTCCTTTTGAGGTAGTACGGAACCCTTTAAATACTAGACATTAACCTAAAGCTGCCGACCACGGGCTACATTACCCCGCTGTATCGCGAGTGATAAGTATACCTACTACGCTGACTTGTAAACGCCTCTTAATGTTAACCACTGATTAAATATACAAAACTATCCTTGTCATTTGTATGACGATGAATAGAGATGACAATAGACTTAAGTGCTGTTTAAATTAAATCATCGTTTATAAGTAAGGAGGATGGACTTTAGTTTCTATTGAATCATCACATTTTATAGGTGGGCAGCTGGTGCAAGTATTATACGACTACTTTGAATGTCTTCATTGAAAGATTAGGCGCACATATCAATTAATAGGTGCTGGTTAATGTCGGTAATATTATTATGTTATTTTTCTTTCTTACTTCTTTCGTACTTTCCCTATCCCGTGGGAATTTCGAAAAATACTTGTTTACATCATAAAGGGTAAATCTCTCCTCTGTCAGCTTTTTAGGTCCAAGGGTTGGGGATGGGCGTTGATGAGTCAGTCAGTGAGTGAGTTACGACTTTTCTAGTTACCCGACTGCGCGATGCAAAGGAGGGTGGTGTTTATTATATGTATGTATTGATGTATTCAGTTAATGGAGAATTACGCATAGCTACTCATACAATATAGCTATTTTTTGTTTTACATCATGTCATTGTCTCACACTGTGTGTGATTTAAGTACAATTTTACAACTAAAACATTTTGTTAAGAGTATACCTAAGGTTAGGTATAGGTACATATGGAAAAATAAAAAGTTAATCTGTAGAGAGGTCAATTCTGTACATGAAATATATTTTCAAAATAACTATCATGGGGTAATTAGTGATCGATACTGATGCCAAAAATGCAATCAATAAAATTTTTGTCTGTCTGTCTGTCTGTCTGTCTGTCTGTCTGTCTGTCTGTATGTTCCTTATAGAAACAAAAACTACTCGACGGATTTTAACGAAACTTGGTACAATTATTTTTCATACTCCTGGGCAGGTTATAGTATACTTTTCATCACGCTACAATCAATAGGAGCAGAGCAGTGAAGGGAAATGTTGGGAAAACGGGAGAAGTTACTCCATTTTTTAAGCTTCCGTCGCGTGTGCAGCCTTAATGGTTAAAGCTATATAGAAGTCATGTATGACGGAAATGTTCTACATAAAATTATCTAAAAAATATCTTACAACAGCATATGTCTATCTTTTATGGTTGACTCACAATAACACGTGTAACTCCCGATAGCTTAGCAGTTCGGAGCTTTCTGATTGTAATTACACACAAGGAGTTACACGCTGCTAGAGTCGCGGGCACTGCTATTAATGATAATATTCTGCGGTTCCTTATTGCGATATTTTTCAACAGTATTGTGGATTGACATATTATATTTCCTTACTAAAATACGAAAGTTAATCTGTCTGTTACATCAAAACCATTGAACCGTGAGGAAGGACATACGCTACTTTTTTACGAAAAACGACGGAAACGCGGACGAAGTCGCGGGCAAAAGCTAGTATTGAAAATAAATTGACTTACGCGCTCCAATTACGCTCCACACGCGGTTTCCATTATAAATTCCTAGAGGAAACCTATATAAGTTATTAAATTAGGCACGGAGATTTCGCAGAAGCCTGTTTAAGTAGCACATTAGGTCAAGGATGGTCCTGCGTCCCTGGAGCTGATTCCTTGACTAACTCAGCTTCATTATTAACTAGTTTCCAAGTTAAAATGTTCTTTGTTATGGCCGCAATTTATTGCTCAACTTAGTAATTGGGATTAATAAAACAAACATAGGTTAAGGCGAAGTTGAGTCGTTGTCGGTCGCATGGGGATTTTGGACGGATAATAGCGATCATAAATTTGCCACTTACAAAACCTGATTTTTTCCATTTTTATTGTTATTTTAGACCTTAACTCGCATGTTTTTGCTTTAAAAACGTTTTTAAAAACGTTGATATTTGTAGAAAACTGTGACACCGTCCTTAACATGACGTTAAAATATTATATTAAATACTGGTAAAATGTGCAGGAGCAAAACTTTAATTACAACAAGAGGGCCACTTCAACTTCAGGTTAAGTTATAAGCACCAGTCAATACATGTACGAGGTGTAAGTTACAAGGCGAGTATCTGAGCGGCGATAAATAGCAACCAAGTGAAAATATAACATATACCTAGATCTGTATGACGTCGCCGCATTGCACACGTCGAGTGGATGCGATCCCACGATATTATCTAAGTATTATGAAGGATAAGCGGGGGCAGTTTTTCACTATCCCCTTTTAGATGATGTCTTGAATCTTGAAGGTCGTTTAACATGGCCGAGATCACTGATATTACCCTAATATAAGTGTAGTGGATGTTTTACGAGGCATTCAGCTCGACGGCCACGGAGATAATTTGCGTGAACGTGTGATAAAATCGCCGGGACCTTATTTAAGGCTCTGTGCGGACGAGCTGGCCCATTGTGCTGTTTAAGCGACGGTTAAGTGGTGATTAGGAGGAGTACACATCTGTGATACGAGCCGAGATAAATATCAATAAGTAAACATGGGTTACAGCATATTTATGACGTAAGACATGCGCAGAAAATGTTTTGATCGTTCGAATTAATTTGTTCATTCGCATATAATTATGTTCTGGTAGTATACAGACACTTAGGCCCGTATTAAAGAACGATACTCGAGCACCGATCTCTGCTTGAGCATAGATTTCAACCAATCAAATGTCTTTAAATCTATGCTCAAGCAGAGATCTGTGCTCGAGCATCGTTCTGTAATACGGGCCTTAGGTTCCTAGTTGTATAGATAAATGTAAATAACTTACCTCACATTGACAGCGCAATCAATTTCAAACAGCTTACCTGAAACAGAAAAACAAATTCTATTTAAATAACTCTTTGTAAAACCCGAGTTAACGAACTGTTAGTGAGAATTTCCATAAAATAAATGGCTGTTTAATAAAGAGCATCGCTTTAACTATCGAATTGAGCTATGGACACCAACGGTTACGGAAATATTTGGTTTTATTTCCGAATGGTAGGACGAGCCGGGCCGTTTCGAAGCAAAACGCTTAATTGAAAAATGCCTGTAGTTTTCAATCTATTTTTGTTTCCGATGCTATCTATGAACATTGTACAAAATCTGTTTTATTGGAGCCCGATAAATGGTGTACGGAAACAAAATGTTTGCTGCGTATGAAATATCCATATTAGATTGTTTATCTACGCGGAAAATGTTAACATTTTTCAGTCAATGATAGAATGTAGACTTTAAACTTTCATTGATTGGACTGACTCCTTCCTACACTATAAATAAAACAATATAAATACTGGTCGAATGTTGAAGCCTCCAAATGGCATTTCTCATCCAACTCTCCTGTTGAAGGTTTGCTCGAAAAAAAATCATTTATGAATTAAGCAGGACAGACTATTTTGCTTATTACCTACCTACCTACATAAATAAATACCTATTAAGTATCGAGTTCGCAAACAAAGACGTTCACGTAAACAAAATACTTATTGATAAGTAAACTCTAATGCGCTATTGAGACGAAAAAAAATCTGAGAACTAACTAAATTGTATTCGTAGGACAAAGGTCGTCTCGTCCCTGAAAGTCCATAAAGCAGAAAGTATGACCCAAATATCGGAGATGTTTGTTTAGGGCGGGCTTGTCTCGTTGAACTTAAACCATTATTCAGGATCCTGTCGATAGATGATATATTATATTATATATATCGAGTGTAGGGAATGCAATCTCGTCTCGCCGAGATCCCGATCTCGCGAGATCCCGGCCATATTTTACGAGATTGTATCTCGTCAAATTTCGTACGAGATCTCGCGAGATTGCGAGATTGAGCGGGGTAGCATAATCCGTGTGTGTAACTGCCTATCGTCTGTGATTCCTACGAGTGTTGAGGCAGAACGAGAATTTTCGGCCCCAGGGTAGGTACCTACTTGGCCTGCAAAGTCAGGAGTCACCGTCTACCAGATGAAACCCTTATGTGCTGTTTTTGAGAAGTAATTTCAAAAATAACTTTAAGTCCCAGTCCCAAGTTTCATCTGACTAACTTTAAACTTACTACCTATTTATTTGATTTCTAAAGCAATTCTTATTACTTTTGATTACTTCATTTAAATGCGTTATTTTTTTTTTTTTGAAAACTTGAGAAGTTCAATTTCATTTAAATAAAATAAATAGGTAATAAGACAGAAAATTATAATCTCATGGTAAAATATTTAACTATTTTTTACTAATAGACGCCTCTTAACTTTAACCACTGATTAAATATTTATTATACAACTATTTTTCTCAATGAATTATAGAGATGACAATTGACTTAAAAGCTGTTTAATTTAACCATCGTCTATTAGTAAGGGAGGTAGCGTCTTATTTTGAAATAAAACGGATATAAATATGTCAGATTACATGCATTTTCTATTTTCATCTTACATGTCGATAATCAGTAAATGGAATGAATATCATTTGCATACGTTTTCAATAAAAAATACCCAATCTCGCGAGATCTCGTAAACGACGAGATCTCGCGAGACTGGGTTTTGAGTCTCGCGAGATCTCGCTAGGCGGAAATCTCGTACGAGATTGCATTCCCTAATCGAGTGTGAACAAGTATACCGATATCAATGATTAAATATATTTAAATAACTGGCATATAAAGATATTAATCAGATTGTTACTGATAAATGTGTTTGTAATATGGTCGTACTTTAGTCGTAAGTCTATATCTGGATATTAATTTTCCTTCCTTTTGGCATTTTGCCCGGAACATTATCGCAATTCACTCTACATAGCTGTATTAATAAAATGTTTTAGCTCATTTTTTTCATTATATTAAGATACAGACAGAGATAATAAAGTTGGTATGGACAAGCCGCGAGGCAATAATGTAATTAAGTACCTACCCTACTATTAGCGGGCCCTTGTTGACGTCAATTAAAAGCGAGATCTTTGTCTGCTCGTATTTGTTACTAATTAGTTTATAACGGTACCTACTTAATAGTAATGCGAGGCATTTAGAACAATCTGAAATTCCTATCGCATTGTAGAGTAAAACATTTAACTTAGACATTATGGGCCGTACCACAAAAAAGATAGACACGCGTTAAACGCGAATACTACCAAAAATAATACGCACTTGTTTTATCAGTCACTTGTCTATAACAAGTGTGTATTATTTTTGGTAGCATTCGCGTTCAACACGTGTTTATCTTTTTTGTGGTAAGGGTGTATATCATTTATTAACTTATAGGTAACGGCAAGTAACCAACGCTAACAGCATGGAATTAAAATCCTACAGAATTTAACAAAATATGCAATATCCAGTGGTTTTTTGACACGTATCACAATATGAAAACAATACGCCGCAGAGTAATCCATATTAAACAATCAAAGCGGAGAGAGAGAGCCGCCAACGTCGGTCACAATATGAGCCATTGTGATGTGCAGCGTCGGTATGTCGGTACACATTTTTAGCGATCCCATGTAATGGGCCGCGTAAATACGACTGCGAGCGACAGCCCACCAATTACAAAATCATTAATAAACACCCCGAAATATGAAGTGGTGAAATAATAAAGTTGGAACGACTCGCCGCCCCGCGCAAATTGTCGGTTACCAGCCGTTGCTTGCGATTTATTCATAAAAGTAAATTGGCCACGTGTACCCAATGTTGGTTTATTGGATAGCCACGGTAAAGGGTATTATTATTAAAATGTTGATCCTTTTTAGAGGGAACTGTTGTTCAAAGAAACGGTGAACATATTAGATCAACGTGTGTCTGGTTGAGATTACAAACATACAAATACATACGAGTATATGTATATATAAACAAACTTTACCTCTTTATAATATTCTTCGTCAGCGTGACCTACAGCAGGGCAGTCCAAACCACATACGATCTGGGGCCGATATAAATTACTAAATAGATTGGAGAGCTTTACTTTTTTGAAGAAAAAAAAAATACACTTATAAAGTTTCTTTTTTTTGTATTTCATGTAGATCATAAATACGTCGCGAGCCACATAAATAGAAGCCGCAGGCCGCATGCGGCTCGCGGGCCGTGCTTTGGACAGCTCTAACTTACAAGAACAGCATTTTTTCGGGTTGAATGTAGCTTATTATAGCACTCAGGGTTAATGTACCTAGCTTCCTATTAGTGGAAGAATTTTCAGAATCAGATAAGATAATATTGTAGTATAGGTATAGATTATGGTGTATTACATGATATAACATCGCGCCTCTATTTCCAGATAAGTTTTTTTTTTAGTAATAATAATTTATTCTCTACAAAGTACAATATGTCTTAAGAAATAGGACTTATTATTACATTAATGATATGATGAATGTACATAGGTATCCAAAACGTGACATACCGACTCCCAAACTGAGACATGCTCGTATCTTGGGAGTCGAGAGTTAGGCAGTAGTGGAGGGTTAAAATCTCATGTCCGGAGACTATTGCCTTTAACCGGGCACAAGTTAAGACTCCTGGTTGCTACTAAGAATTTCCTAATGTAAAAACCCAATAATAAGCTAAGCTAAGCCTGACCCGGGATTTAAACTCATCGAACCCAAAACCTGTGCTGTCATTTGCGACCAGTAGCCCGACGAGGCAGTCCATGTATATTATTACTAGCTGTTCCCCACGGTTTTACTTACCGAAAAAGTTAAGTTAGTTTCACGACTCTGGCTTCATATACAAAAATAATTTGTCGAATCCAACTGGTAATTCCAGACATTAGCGCGTTCAAACAAACAAACAAACTCCAGCTTTATATTAGTATACTTAGATAGTAAGGTGTGCAGTCCCCGCGAATACTTTTTAAAACGCGAAGTGAGGATGCACCGAGATGTGGTCGTAGTGGATAAGGGCCTTACCCCGCTTTCCTTGGCTAAAGAGAAATGGCACAAGCCTGTAGTATAAATACTAATGAGTCATTCTACAGTCTATATCTACTATACTAATACTGTTATAGACATTATTACTGGGATATAAAAGTATGCAATTTTTTTTCTTGCGATTTTTTACTGTAATACCAACTATATCTAGACAAATATTCAGCACAGTAGGTACCTATAGAAGCAAACGAGGTAACGACGAGTTAAATAAAATGCAATATATTTAACAATCATACCATACTATCTTATAAATCAATAGTAAAGCACTGCAGACATTGTATAGTGGATATCGCAATGGTAAGTGAGAGGGCATTAGTTCCTTATCGTCCATTCCATGAATCACTTGAATCAATCGATTTTCTCTTAATGGTATACTCCTACGCAGTCCGTATTAGAGATTTACACCTAACTCGTTATCGCCTTAACTGTTTCTTTCTGGCTATCGTTTACATCTTTGACTAACTCATTAAGGAAAACTAATATTTGTACAACACTGATATGGACCTACTTAAGGAGATATTCTTTCTTGAGTTGTAAAACATTCTGTTCCATATCAAGACTATTTAATTAAGTGCTTCTCTTTGATTTATTATATAATCAAAGGTGCTTCTATAATATTGTCAGTATTTAAAAAGTATGTTTATTAAGTTTTCACTTCTATAGGGAAAGCAAAATTAGGAAAATTCATTAAAACCGTTACGTAAACAGGGAAGTTTTATGAGCGATAGTCTATTATATCTTTGCGGTGTTATAAATGTTACTCATATAAAGTTATTACATAAGAGATTCTCAAAAATCGAATGTCGCGAACGGAATTTGAACCCGCGACCTGTAGCGTACCGTGCTAATGCTCTCCCAACTGAGCTACCACGACCCGCTCGGTCAATTCGAAATTTGAGATCCCTTTGTTGCTCATATTCCTGACTATCCTTCCTACTATCCTTTCATTCATTCATCATTCTCAAAAGAAAGGGCAAAATGCCTATTATGATAATCGAAAAGAGAGAATCACGGCTAACACAAAATCGCGAGGCGTATGTTCTTAGAATCAAAGCTTTAACATCAAATATATTGCAAAATAGCAATATTTTAAGGCAAAATATAATAAACTAAGCATACATTATTCGGTCTTTTCGAAACATAGGAGCTTCATTATATATTTTTACTACTAGAGCCACGAAATCAATTCCCTTGCAGACGTTGCTGCCAATTTATGGTAACAAGTTTCAGTTTTACGATACGCAAAAATAACGATACAGCGGTACCACATAATGTTATTTTCTCTTGGGTCCATTCGTTCGACCGCGTGTCAAATAAATTTGTGAGTACTTGCTATCCTAATTCTATGGAGATAAGGTTTTACGTGCTAAGTAACTGTCGTTTTTTTGACTTTTTGAATAGGTTTATTCATCTGGGCTGAACCAGATGAGTGGATATACTTTACCACCATGTTTCCTGCCTAAATATACCAATATGTATAGGTATTAGTTAGGAAAATACCTCGGGCAAACTATTCAAGAAATGAAATAAATGATTGTCAGTGCGCAACTGCGCACCTAAATATTATTTATATTCTTACTTTACTGATTTTAATAACGTGTCCAAAATGGGACGCACCTTACGAGGCTGGCATAGTGCAAATGTACCTACACAAAAGCCTCAACAATACAAAAAGATTTAAAAACAAATGGTAGGCCATTGAATCGGCCGATGTTTTTTGTCGAATATCAGGTTGAAAACGTTTTCAAGTAGGTACCTATTTCAATTTCAGCCAGCCGTTTAAAATATATTTTTATATAAAATACATTTTTTGTCTTATTATCTTTTGGAATATCTATGAATGCTTAAATGAAAAAAAAAAAGATTTGAAAAATCGTAATTATACAAAATTCCAAATTGTAAATGTAGTTTTTACTATTTTAATAAAGTACCTATAACTACTTTATTTATCTAGTACAAGAATAAAAGAAAATATATTAGCGATCAATTTCATTTGAAAACTAATTGAAATTCATAATTATCTTCTTTATTAATGCATCAGATACTTATTAATAAAGTGTGCTTGGATCTTCAACTCCTGCATAGTACATTCGTATAATTGGCTATAATTAGACAGATAATCATCCGATGCGTTACATTTCAATCAGATAAGAAGTTTTTATATCCTGCTTTAATAAGTACTTATCGAAGATAACGTAGGCGCAACTATAATGATTACTTGCAAGGTACTACTACTATACCTCTGTAAAGCGCAGTTCGCGGGTAGTATTTAGTATTTATTCAATTTCACAAAAACTTAGCTCTGCTATTTTCTTCCACGTACAAAAGAAAGCTTTTGAAACATAATTTAAAAGATAGTTTTTATTTGGTTCATAAATGCGTTCTCCGAGATTTTATCCGAGCATACCGTATTCATGGCTACTCACATTTCCGTCGCAAATTTTCCACGTTTGCTGAAAATAATTAATAAAGTCTACGTTGCCTTTCCAAGTTTCAGTTTATTTGTTGGTCGGCCAACCGGTTAATTACAGTTTTATGTTTAAATTTTTTATATCCAATAAAATGTTCCTACTTTTATTTTTGTAAGAATTTCTACGCGCACATTCAGCTTTGTTATTTGCACTTTATATTTTTATACTTTTGTAAAAGGAACGGTTAAAATTTCCAGCCTTTGTTCAGTATAAAAAGACGACTTATGGAATTTTGTCCAGTCCAGTTGTTAAACTAAATGTAGGTATTTTTCTAACTAACTTTTACTGTGTGGTTGCACACAATATCAGTTAACCTGTTTTTTACTGAAACACATAGGTACTTAATACGAGGTGCAGAGTGATAATACCCACTAACAATGAAATAAGAGACCCAAAAAGCATTTCATTTCGTCGTTCACAGTGAAGAGACGACGAAAACAAGACAGGAAAAATAAATAATGAAGCCCAATTAACTAAGAAAAGAGCGACTACAAGGGATTAATGATCCTAGATGAGCTACGCAGAAATACCTACCCGTTTTGTTGTAAGGTACTCATTTGATAAGTGATTTTGTTTATTGGTTGCTTGACTACCTAGTTGGTCTAGTGGATGCAAGTACGACTGCTGCGCGTTGGATCCTGAGTTCTATCCCCGGGTCGGGCAAAGTGTAACTTCCATTAGGAAATTTTCAGTAGCTGTCCGGTGTCTGGATTTGTGCCAGGATAATAGGCTTGCCCCCTATTGCATAGGACTTTAACAAATACACCTCTGCCTAATCCTTCGGAGACTAAAGGTGTGATGTTATGTTACATGTTACCTATTATTGGATTCTAATTCTATAATTTGATCGAGACATGTTACAAATAGTACCGGAACCGCTGTCGCCACTTTTCAATCAATGTGCGTCAAAACTATAAACGCTCCTTTGTAAAGATAGAGATCTATTACACATTAAAAATGCCACTCAATCTAAATTCGTTATTCGTCACTCAGCACTCACACTAAACGTGTAAACTAAACGTCCGTCCGTCCGTCGAGAACAATTAAATTGATCATGTCGAAGCGTCAAGCTGGATAGCGCCTTGGGACATCTCCCCTGTTTCTTTGATCTGCGGTAATTATGCAGGTATACCAAAAGAACAAAAGTTTTATTCAAATGCCAATCTGCCGTTTCCGCTAGCGGATAATTCGATAATAAGTATGATTGCTTCTTCAGAGACAGAGTTACCTAATCATAATAATTAATCTAACTAAATAGGTAAGTACTTGGAAGCATTTTCACTTTTATTTGGAGGTCTAAAGTTAATGAAATGCCCGACATATTTCACTTCTAGTAAAAATTAGCGGGTATCCGTGTTGGTCTCCATAGCCTGTGTCCGAGATATTTTGTTGACGTAACTCGGAATGCCTGTCTTTGTGCCTAATTTGTACTTGCGCAGGATTGCGCTTTAAATAATAAAACTCAATTATTTTCTGTACAATTTTTTGGAGCGACTCTTTTTCGAGGAGCTTTTCTTTGTTACTTTCATGATATAATTTTGGGGTTGTATTTTCTAGATCAGATTTTAAAAGCGTATTTTAGATGTGAAGCTTGCTGATATTTAAAAAATCCCCTTAGTAGTGCCAACAATGTTGGGTTTCAAGTCGACTAGGTAAAACTGCACACCTTTAAGAATTATTTCAGTTTAGTTACTTACTTAAATTATTTATATAATCGTACGGAACTCAAATTATACCCCACCAGCGTATATTTTCATGTAAACTTTTCTACCCAAATTCAGCTTTGACAGTTTGCCAAAACGAAAATTGTTTACATAGTTCACAATTTCTATTGACATAGAATTTACGTTATTAAATAACAAGAATCTGTTATAGTATTTAGTGTGTTTACATAATACCTACATCCTCTGCATGCTATAGGTATTCGGCGTTTATGTGATCTCCTTTATACTTTATTCCTACAAATAGCTATTACTAGCTTCCAAGAAGCAAATTGATCATTAAACTATTCAGCAGGTACAGTGATTCACCGTGGATAGTAATTGAATCATCCCTTTGAGGATCCAACAGCACAGACGGCTCAGAGAATACCTGTATTAATACTAGCTCCTACGATAATATAACGAACAGTTTACCAGAAACTAATTAAGGGATAGTGGTCACTGTCCATAGAATTACTGGTCAATCGACTAATGACGTTTGTAATTGGATATGTATTGCATTCCGCATATTGATATCGGCTCTTGAGGGATTACTGCGTCTGCATAGCAAACGATGTATGTCTAACGGTGGCTAATTATAATGTTAATTTGAGCGGTGCTCATTGCTTTGGAATGATTTAGCATGTCTGTAAATTGAAGCACTGATAGATGAATGCAAAGATTTCAAAATGTCCTACCCTTTTTTTTTTTTGTGTGGAGGTCTTAAATTCTGATACTTAGATATCATAATTAGAGCAGTGGTGGCCAAGTGGGAGCGGCTCAGACTTACAAGACGTAGGTCAAGGGTTCGAATCCCGGCAGGCGCACACTTTGTGCAATTTGTTCCATCACCACTGGTCTAAAAACGATGGAAGAAAACATCGTGAGGAAACTGGCGTGCAAAGTGCGCGCAAGATAGGTCTGCGCGTGACTGAGGGCGCTGCTTGCTAAGATAAGCTCGAAGTATACACATATAGTTCCGATTTTGGCCACGCGCAGACTTATCTTGCGCGCACTCAACGTATGGGAAATTTTCATTTTTTTATAAGTAACAGACAGGAAAACTACAGGAAGATTGTTAGAAAAAGTAACTGAAAGATTTTTTTCTGTTATTGTTTCTATCATTTTCCATGGTTGTTCTTTCTCGGTTACTAAAAAAGATTTTGCGTATGACCCATAACTTAACTATAGTTAACTCGCTTCCGCCCGCGGCTTCGCCCGCGTTTTTGGGATAAAAAGTAGCCTATGTGTTATTCTGATGTATACCTAGGTATCTAAGCTATATTACCGTAAAGTTTTATCAAAATCTGTAGAGTAGTTTTAGTGAAAGAGTAACAAACATCCATCCATCCATCCTCACAAACTTTCGCGTTTATCATATTAGTATGATAGTATGATTCTATGAATCCTGCAAAGCATCCTGTTATTGTTAGTGGTATCTCATTCAGTAAACCTAACTATGTTTCCAATATTGAAAGAACACCAAAACCTCTTTATTACTTAGAACAAAAAGAAAATAAACAACAAACATTAGAAGCTTTTTGTAATAAACAAAAGTAAAGTCATACCTATACGGCACGCGTACCACCCAGTAAGCCGTCTCATCTATTCCGACTACATCTTTACTAGCAGACCCGACAGCACTCGAAATAACGGTATTATCGTGTTAAGAACAAAACAAAGCTATTCTATTATCTCCGAGGTAATCACGAGAACGGCCCGAGTATGCCCGAACCATAATTCCGTCCAATAATCCTTCACGTTGAAGAGTTAAATAAGGCTGACGTGTTATGGCATATTCCTGAGCGTCGTCGTTTCCTTAATAATTTGTCTCCAAGTTAAGCCCGACTGGTTCTACCATTGGTTTTCGAACCTACGTCACTTTGAATTTAGAAGTCATTTCATTGGGCAACTGGCAAACATGGCAGCTTTGGAATCCATGTTCAAATTTCATTCACAGAAAAAAACGATTGAACTTCATTGAATCGAAACGATCCGAGTCTGGTATTGGATTTGTGGTTGATAAGAGCAAATGGGATCGGTTCTCCCTCGGCCTACGGGACATAATACCATTGATTTGATAATCTGTGCCGTGGCAGTATAAAAAAACCTTTGCCTCTTTATGTTACAAGTGTAACGCTTATATCATCATGATAACTTTAGCATGTAATCTGAATTGGATTAGTAATTTTTATAAAGTGCTCAATGTATCCTGGCCCTAGTGTTGTTTCCACTGGCAGGAACCATCAATTTGACGACATCAGTTGATAAAGAATTAAAGACACTTATCTTTATCTATACTAATCCTACTATATAATTATAAAATGACAAAAATATTTTGGCCACAGTAAATTTTTTTTTGGATTTTTGTCTGTTTGTGCGCGCATCACGCAATAAGTACCTTACTGAACAGATGTTGATGTGATTAGTGAACAACCGTTCATTCACCACTAAATAACTTGCTGACTCACTGACACACCACTACTACTTGCACCACTGTAGCACCCACGATCGTAGTAAGGATGAGGATAAATGAAACTTCTTCTGTTTTGTACTGGTATATTGATAACTCTTAACTCTTGTAATAACTACTACATTCGCCGAGACTAGGTCAATGACCCGAGAATCTTGACACCGCGATTCAGAAATCGTCGAAAAACTAACAACGCCATCTATCGGCACAAAAAGTAAATAATTGGTCAAACATTCCGCCCACTAAGGACAAATTCAGTAATTTGGCCTTCCATTAAGTACCACATCTATGGTACCGCCCACCATGGCACTATAAAGTAATTAACAAAAACAATAGGTATCATACAAAAAATGTTTACGAACTCAGGCTATGTGGATTTTACAGGTAAAATACAAATCTTAGAAATACACCTCTTTATTACAGAGCCTTTTGTGCGTAAAGATACAACTCTAGTTATTCCATCTGTGCCAGGATGTTTAGTAACCACACGACCAAGCAGCCATCGAGAAGGCGGTAAAACATTCTCTTTGATTAAAAATAAATCTCCAATACTTGGTTCTGGAGTTTGTTGGTTCCATCTATACCGATTCAAAAACATAGATAATACTCCTGCGACCAGTGGCGCCAAAAACTTGTGCATCATCCGTTGTGTTAATTGCCATCGGCGTAAGCTGCTTATAGTAGAAGTTTCAAAATTGTAGTCCGGAACAGCAACTAACGATTAGCCTACGAGTAAACGACTCGGGACAAAGCATCTAATTCATCCAAATCGTCATCCAATCTTGACAGCGGTCGCGAGTTGAGGCAGGCTTTACGCCACTTCGTGTCCTGACTTCCTGAGACGTTAAACAATCCGCTAACGCTTTGCTTAAATTGTTCTTTTCCACCAAGAATAATTTGTTTAATTCCATCAACAATCTACTAAGAACAGCTCCACAGAGTTCCAGTCTTGGAATCGATATTTGTTTGATAGGAGCTCCCTTCGTCTTCGTTGTCACGAAATTTACAGCTACATGATCCTGTCCGTTGATTATCCGGATATATACAACAGCAGCCGCAGCGTATGCTGACTTCGATTCATCATATAACCCAAGAAGTTCCACGAGAGCATCATTACGTTTCGCGTTAATCCAGCGAGGTATCTGTAATTCAGACAATTGATACAGGTCATCTCGGTAAGTAAGCCACTCTTTTAATATTTTACTTGGTACTTCATGGTTCCAGCTTATGCCTGATAACCATAGCTTCTGAATTATATTTTTTGCTACTATGACGCTTGGCGCAATCCATCCAAGTGAATCAAACAAACGCGATATATCCGATATAATTATTCTTTTTGTTACAGGTTCTTTTGTTGGCGGCAGTGTCACCGTGTAGCTAAAGGCATCAATCATCCGATTCCACGTCAGTCCCAGTATCTTCATTACTTCGTCTAATTTAAACTTTCTTGGTTCTTCTTTAATCTTATCATGATCTTTGTTTATTTTCTTCAACAACTCTTCACTATTGCTAGACCATTTTTGTAAAGAAAATCCCCCTTCTTCTACTAACCCGTTGATCTCATTATACATGTGATAACCTTCTTCCACTGTATCAACACCTGTAAGTAGGTCATCCATATAAAAATCTTCCTTCACCTTATTAGCAGCTTTAGGGTATTTATCTTTCTCGTCTACAGCCACCTGCTGTAGCACCTTAACTGCAAGATATGGAGCACATGCTGTTCCAAAGGTAAGTCTTGACAGACGATATTCTATTATTTCACGATAAGTACTTTCTTTCCATATGATTCTTTGGTAATCGATGTCCTGTTCAGCCACTTTTATTTGGCGGTACATTTTCACTATGTCCGCAGATAAACAAATTGGATACATTCTCCATTTCATGAAAATGTGTCTCAAAGTTGGCTGTAAGGCAGGTCCTATCATTAAAAGATCATTTAATGAAACACCATTTTCACCTTTACAGGATGCATCAAAAACTATCCTCACTTGCGTGGTATCTCTATCCTCCCTACCAACCGCAAAATGAGGTAAGTAAATTCCCTTAGAATTATTTATTTCTTTTTCAGAAACTTTCTCCATATGTCCAAGTGATAAATATTCCTCCAATACTTCTTTATACTTTGTTTTCATGTCTTCATTTTTGTTTAATCTTGCCACTAATGAATAAAGTCTTCTTTCAGCAATTTGTTTTGAATTCTTTATTTTCATTTCAGGATTTACGGTTTTAAATGGCAACCGTACGATATACCTCCCATCTTCATCTCTACTGGTTGTTTCAGCAAAGAAGCGTTCACATTCTTTTTCTTCTTCAGTTTGAATATGATTTTTGGTAACAGTATCCACCTCTATTTCCCAGAACTTTTTTAGTAAGTCGTTTTCCTCCACATAAGAATGCATAGCTATCACATTCCTATGAGGTTGATGTGGCTTACCTACCACACCCGAAATAATCCACCCGAACAAAGTAGCTTGCGCTACTAAAGCTCCCTGAGGTCCCTTTCTTATTCCTTCTTGAATAACTTGCCCGTAGACCTCGGCACCAAGCAAAATGTCTATTTTGTTTGGCGTGTTATATTGTGGATCTGCCAGAGGTATGTCAAATACCCAGTCCACAGATACGATTTCTTGACAAGGAAGAAACGTTGTTATTGTTTTTAACACATAAGCGTTAACTGACACCTTTACGTTTGGATTACGAATAGATGTAAGTATAACTTCTACCATAAACTTCGAATTAATGTTGATATTTTCCCCCAGCCCTGATACGAGTCCCCTTACCGGTGTCTTTTTGAGACCCAAGTACTGAGCAGTTGCTTCTGTCACAAAGGACGCTTGAGACCCTTGATCAAGCAACGCCCTGATTGTATGACTCGTACCATTTCTGGCAAAAGCGTTTACTAGAGCCGTGGCTAGTAACACTTGATGATTATTTATTATTTTATTTGATGAATAAAATGTCGCCATTGTTTCAGGATTCACCAATTTAGATGATGCAGCGTTCTGTTCAGCTGGTGTACTACCGTCGTCATCATTCCGAGCTACGTTACAACTTTTTGCTGTATTTTCTGAACTGGTATCAGTATTATCTTGACCAACAGGATGGAGCAAGGAATGGTGTTTGCGTTTGCAAACGCGGCATGAGGCTGAACTCAAACACTGCTTGGCCGAATGGTTAAACCCTAAACAGTTGAAACATAATCCATTTTGCCCGATAAATTCCCGCCTGGCATTTACATCGGTTTTTATAAACTTCTTGCAATTTATTATTTTGTGATCCTCATTACAGAATTTACATTGTAAAGTGGACACATGTAATGTTTTAGGTTTCTCGGTTTGTCTCACTTTATTTGTATAGGATCCAGCATCCAGAAATTCTAAGGCGCGATAACGACTTGTTAAAAAATCTGTAAATTGTTCAAAAGATGGTAAACTATCAGAAGAATTATCGCTGGTCACTTTTAACTCCCACTGTTTTCTGGTTTCTGGATTCAACTTCAAAGTAATTATATGAATTACTATGATGTCCCATGAACTAACATCGATACTAAGATTAGACAGTGACTTTAAACAATCGTTGGTATTATCGATTAATTCCTTGAGACCTACAGCCGATTCATTATTCAGATTTCTTTGACTGAGTAACCTTTTCAGGATGTAATGTGATAAATATCTTTTATTATTATACCGCGCGTTTAGTTGTTCCCAGCATCGTTCATAATTTGCATTTGAAATAGGTATTTGTCTCAAAAGCTGTTCCGCTTCTCCAGACAAATAGCCCTTTAAATATTGCATCCGTTGCACATTATCCAAAGACTTATTATTATGTATAAGCGATAGAAATAAATCTCGAAAGGTAACCCAGTCAGTATATTTACCAGAAAATACTGGAATAACAATTTTAGGCAGTTTGACATGACACTGTTTTATATTACCCACAAGTCCCACAACATCTTTAGAACTTTCTTTTTGACTCCTTTCATACATAGCAAATGATTCCAAAATAGTTTCCAGTTCAGTTTTATAATCAATGTAGATTTCTTCAATAACATCAAACACATCTTTTTTAACATATGAACTCTGTTTTACTTTATCCGGTTCAAACTCTTCATATAATTTACTATGACCTTCTGTTAACTGAGTCCATAATGACTCTAAATTCTCTAATCTGACTTTTACATAAGGACGAGTTATTCGTTCCTTAGGCGACTTTTTAAAGTTAATGCAAGCTTTGTTGATTCTAGTACAAATATCTTCCAATTTATTAATCATAGACTCCATGTTAATTAAAGATACCGTATATTATCATTAAATTATTGAAAGACGTGAACCAGATTATCAACTTAACTTAATTCGCAAGCTAAGTGTCAATTTGAAATTAGAAAATTGCCAAGTGTTTTTTAAAAACAATAAAGTATGAAAAAACAAATTCTTTAAAGGTTCCGACACAAAAGAGTTTCTAAAAGCACTTCAAAAAATTCAAATTCTATGTCAAAGTATATGTTCGAAATTCCAATTTTAAGCACTTCAAAATTTTATGTCAAAGTTTGTTCCAAATTCCAATTTTTTTTTCAAAGATAAAATCACCAAGTAAATAAGGTTCAAAATTGAAATGAAAGTTGCACTGGTAGATATTACTATTAAATAAAAGGTTCGCTCACAGTTTTCGCTCCAGATATACCACCTGAAGATTCCTCTGATTGATGACGCTGTTTCCCTCTCGTCACCTCCTCCAATCACCCTCACTGCTGATCCCTTACGATGATGCCAACCATCACCGTCTGCAGTAGCTTGCTGCACCTTGCAGCTACTGCTGTTTGCTGGTGCTGCTGCTTGCCGTTCCTCCTGCTGCTGCTGCAGCAGCAAGGATCTGGCTAGTTTGCGCAAGCAGTCCACTTGCCCAGCCAAGAAGTGATCAAAAACCTCTGGACAAGTCGCTCCATCCGGCTCGAAGGACCAAAATGAACAACCGTTCATTCACCACTAAATAACTTGCTGACTCACTGACACACCACTACTACTTGCACCACTGTAGCACCCACGATCGTAGTAAGGATGAGGATAAATGAAACTTCTTCTGTTTTGTACTGGTATATTGATAACTCTTAACTCTTGTAATAACTACTACATTCGCCGAGACTAGGTCAATGACCCGAGAATCTTGACACCGCGATTCAGAAATCGTCGAAAAACTAACAACGCCATCTATCGGCACAAAAAGTAAATAATTGGTCAAACATTCCGCCCACTAAGGACAAATTCAGTAATTTGGCCTTCCATTAAGTACCACATCTATGGTACCGCCCACCATGGCACTATAAAGTAATTAACAAAAACAATAGGTATCATACAAAAAATGTTTACGAACTCAGGCTATGTGGATTTTACAGGTAAAATACAAATCTTAGAAATACACCTCTTTATTACAGAGCCTTTTGTGCGTAAAGATACAACTCTAGTTATTCCATCTGTGCCAGGATGTTTAGTAACCACACGACCAAGCAGCCATCGAGAAGGCGGTAAAACATTCTCTTTGATTAAAAATAAATCTCCAATACTTGGTTCTGGAGTTTGTTGGTTCCATCTATACCGATTCAAAAACATAGATAATACTCCTGCGACCAGTGGCGCCAAAAACTTGTGCATCATCCGTTGTGTTAATTGCCATCGGCGTAAGCTGCTTATAGTAGAAGTTTCAAAATTGTAGTCCGGAACAGCAACTAACGATTAGCCTACGAGTAAACGACTCGGGACAAAGCATCTAATTCATCCAAATCGTCATCCAATCTTGACAGCGGTCGCGAGTTGAGGCAGGCTTTACGCCACTTCGTGTCCTGACTTCCTGAGACGTTAAACAATCCGCTAACGCTTTGCTTAAATTGTTCTTTTCCACCAAGAATAATTTGTTTAATTCCATCAACAATCTACTAAGAACAGCTCCACAGAGTTCCAGTCTTGGAATCGATATTTGTTTGATAGGAGCTCCCTTCGTCTTCGTTGTCACGAAATTTACAGCTACATGATCCTGTCCGTTGATTATCCGGATATATACAACAGCAGCCGCAGCGTATGCTGACTTCGATTCATCATATAACCCAAGAAGTTCCACGAGAGCATCATTACGTTTCGCGTTAATCCAGCGAGGTATCTGTAATTCAGACAATTGATACAGGTCATCTCGGTAAGTAAGCCACTCTTTTAATATTTTACTTGGTACTTCATGGTTCCAGCTTATGCCTGATAACCATAGCTTCTGAATTATATTTTTTGCTACTATGACGCTTGGCGCAATCCATCCAAGTGAATCAAACAAACGCGATATATCCGATATAATTATTCTTTTTGTTACAGGTTCTTTTGTTGGCGGCAGTGTCACCGTGTAGCTAAAGGCATCAATCATCCGATTCCACGTCAGTCCCAGTATCTTCATTACTTCGTCTAATTTAAACTTTCTTGGTTCTTCTTTAATCTTATCATGATCTTTGTTTATTTTCTTCAACAACTCTTCACTATTGCTAGACCATTTTTGTAAAGAAAATCCCCCTTCTTCTACTAACCCGTTGATCTCATTATACATGTGATAACCTTCTTCCACTGTATCAACACCTGTAAGTAGGTCATCCATATAAAAATCTTCCTTCACCTTATTAGCAGCTTTAGGGTATTTATCTTTCTCGTCTACAGCCACCTGCTGTAGCACCTTAACTGCAAGATATGGAGCACATGCTGTTCCAAAGGTAAGTCTTGACAGACGATATTCTATTATTTCACGATAAGTACTTTCTTTCCATATGATTCTTTGGTAATCGATGTCCTGTTCAGCCACTTTTATTTGGCGGTACATTTTCACTATGTCCGCAGATAAACAAATTGGATACATTCTCCATTTCATGAAAATGTGTCTCAAAGTTGGCTGTAAGGCAGGTCCTATCATTAAAAGATCATTTAATGAAACACCATTTTCACCTTTACAGGATGCATCAAAAACTATCCTCACTTGCGTGGTATCTCTATCCTCCCTACCAACCGCAAAATGAGGTAAGTAAATTCCCTTAGAATTATTTATTTCTTTTTCAGAAACTTTCTCCATATGTCCAAGTGATAAATATTCCTCCAATACTTCTTTATACTTTGTTTTCATGTCTTCATTTTTGTTTAATCTTGCCACTAATGAATAAAGTCTTCTTTCAGCAATTTGTTTTGAATTCTTTATTTTCATTTCAGGATTTACGGTTTTAAATGGCAACCGTACGATATACCTCCCATCTTCATCTCTACTGGTTGTTTCAGCAAAGAAGCGTTCACATTCTTTTTCTTCTTCAGTTTGAATATGATTTTTGGTAACAGTATCCACCTCTATTTCCCAGAACTTTTTTAGTAAGTCGTTTTCCTCCACATAAGAATGCATAGCTATCACATTCCTATGAGGTTGATGTGGCTTACCTACCACACCCGAAATAATCCACCCGAACAAAGTAGCTTGCGCTACTAAAGCTCCCTGAGGTCCCTTTCTTATTCCTTCTTGAATAACTTGCCCGTAGACCTCGGCACCAAGCAAAATGTCTATTTTGTTTGGCGTGTTATATTGTGGATCTGCCAGAGGTATGTCAAATACCCAGTCCACAGATACGATTTCTTGACAAGGAAGAAACGTTGTTATTGTTTTTAACACATAAGCGTTAACTGACACCTTTACGTTTGGATTACGAATAGATGTAAGTATAACTTCTACCATAAACTTCGAATTAATGTTGATATTTTCCCCCAGCCCTGATACGAGTCCCCTTACCGGTGTCTTTTTGAGACCCAAGTACTGAGCAGTTGCTTCTGTCACAAAGGACGCTTGAGACCCTTGATCAAGCAACGCCCTGATTGTATGACTCGTACCATTTCTGGCAAAAGCGTTTACTAGAGCCGTGGCTAGTAACACTTGATGATTATTTATTATTTTATTTGATGAATAAAATGTCGCCATTGTTTCAGGATTCACCAATTTAGATGATGCAGCGTTCTGTTCAGCTGGTGTACTACCGTCGTCATCATTCCGAGCTACGTTACAACTTTTTGCTGTATTTTCTGAACTGGTATCAGTATTATCTTGACCAACAGGATGGAGCAAGGAATGGTGTTTGCGTTTGCAAACGCGGCATGAGGCTGAACTCAAACACTGCTTGGCCGAATGGTTAAACCCTAAACAGTTGAAACATAATCCATTTTGCCCGATAAATTCCCGCCTGGCATTTACATCGGTTTTTATAAACTTCTTGCAATTTATTATTTTGTGATCCTCATTACAGAATTTACATTGTAAAGTGGACACATGTAATGTTTTAGGTTTCTCGGTTTGTCTCACTTTATTTGTATAGGATCCAGCATCCAGAAATTCTAAGGCGCGATAACGACTTGTTAAAAAATCTGTAAATTGTTCAAAAGATGGTAAACTATCAGAAGAATTATCGCTGGTCACTTTTAACTCCCACTGTTTTCTGGTTTCTGGATTCAACTTCAAAGTAATTATATGAATTACTATGATGTCCCATGAACTAACATCGATACTAAGATTAGACAGTGACTTTAAACAATCGTTGGTATTATCGATTAATTCCTTGAGACCTACAGCCGATTCATTATTCAGATTTCTTTGACTGAGTAACCTTTTCAGGATGTAATGTGATAAATATCTTTTATTATTATACCGCGCGTTTAGTTGTTCCCAGCATCGTTCATAATTTGCATTTGAAATAGGTATTTGTCTCAAAAGCTGTTCCGCTTCTCCAGACAAATAGCCCTTTAAATATTGCATCCGTTGCACATTATCCAAAGACTTATTATTATGTATAAGCGATAGAAATAAATCTCGAAAGGTAACCCAGTCAGTATATTTACCAGAAAATACTGGAATAACAATTTTAGGCAGTTTGACATGACACTGTTTTATATTACCCACAAGTCCCACAACATCTTTAGAACTTTCTTTTTGACTCCTTTCATACATAGCAAATGATTCCAAAATAGTTTCCAGTTCAGTTTTATAATCAATGTAGATTTCTTCAATAACATCAAACACATCTTTTTTAACATATGAACTCTGTTTTACTTTATCCGGTTCAAACTCTTCATATAATTTACTATGACCTTCTGTTAACTGAGTCCATAATGACTCTAAATTCTCTAATCTGACTTTTACATAAGGACGAGTTATTCGTTCCTTAGGCGACTTTTTAAAGTTAATGCAAGCTTTGTTGATTCTAGTACAAATATCTTCCAATTTATTAATCATAGACTCCATGTTAATTAAAGATACCGTATATTATCATTAAATTATTGAAAGACGTGAACCAGATTATCAACTTAACTTAATTCGCAAGCTAAGTGTCAATTTGAAATTAGAAAATTGCCAAGTGTTTTTTAAAAACAATAAAGTATGAAAAAACAAATTCTTTAAAGGTTCCGACACAAAAGAGTTTCTAAAAGCACTTCAAAAAATTCAAATTCTATGTCAAAGTATATGTTCGAAATTCCAATTTTAAGCACTTCAAAATTTTATGTCAAAGTTTGTTCCAAATTCCAATTTTTTTTTCAAAGATAAAATCACCAAGTAAATAAGGTTCAAAATTGAAATGAAAGTTGCACTGGTAGATATTACTATTAAATAAAAGGTTCGCTCACAGTTTTCGCTCCAGATATACCACCTGAAGATTCCTCTGATTGATGACGCTGTTTCCCTCTCGTCACCTCCTCCAATCACCCTCACTGCTGATCCCTTACGATGATGCCAACCATCACCGTCTGCAGTAGCTTGCTGCACCTTGCAGCTACTGCTGTTTGCTGGTGCTGCTGCTTGCCGTTCCTCCTGCTGCTGCTGCAGCAGCAAGGATCTGGCTAGTTTGCGCAAGCAGTCCACTTGCCCAGCCAAGAAGTGATCAAAAACCTCTGGACAAGTCGCTCCATCCGGCTCGAAGGACCAAAATGAACAACCGTTCATTCACCACTAAATAACTTGCTGACTCACTGACACACCACTACTACTTGCACCACTGTAGCACCCACGATCGTAGTAAGGATGAGGATAAATGAAACTTCTTCTGTTTTGTACTGGTATATTGATAACTCTTAACTCTTGTAATAACTACTACATTCGCCGAGACTAGGTCAATGACCCGAGAATCTTGACACCGCGATTCAGAAATCGTCGAAAAACTAACAACGCCATCTATCGGCACAAAAAGTAAATAATTGGTCAAACAATTAGTGAAATAGTGCCTTTAGCTCTTCAAATATTTCAATTATTACATTCAGTAGGTACGTAGCCGCCTGTCAAAATATGCTGGACTTGATGTATGTTAATACTTTGCGTGATTTAAGTCTGCTTAGGATTTTTTTTATGTGGTTAGTGTTTTTGTTCTCGCCAGTTAAGTTTTTTTTTGTTGTCAGCAATTTTTTCTGGGTTTTTTGGCGGAAATAGTAATTATAGTTGTAGAAATCACATTGTAGAGTTCTATGAGGGTCTTATGAGCGAATTGTTAGCAAAATCTTCACGTTTTTACGCATAATATAACCTCTTTTTTATAGCCCGCACCTACCCCGTCGTGTACCTATGTGTTTTGTATTTTACTAATAACAGAAATTCCATTATCATCACCCTCTATAAACGGAATATCCTGTTTTGATTATGAAACAATAGTTGGGGTATTGGGAGAGAAAAGTCCGGGTTTGGGAAGGGAGGCTACCCTTCCGGACTAGGTCAAGGGTCACTGGATCCTCTGCTCGGCAGGGGCCCCCGCCCCAATGTATATAGGATAACGATAATAGCCCATTGCGGCCTCATTACAACACTATATTGGGCCACTTATCACGTACTCTTACGTTTCATCATTTCGAATGGTACCATTTATTGGCACATTAATTATCGCGCGTCATTCATGCGACGTAATAACGTTTGTAAACAAGTAATCGTCGGTTGAAATAGAGCAACAAACGCGTGGCATGTGATAAAGTAAAATTGTGGTTTGCGCCTGCTTGGCATCAAATATTTATGCTCGAGCGTGGAAAGCCGCGGGCAGCGAACGCCTCGCAATGGCGCGGAAACTGTATAAAGCGTTATCCGACTACAAAAATAACATTTTTTAGTGAAAAATAACATTGGAAAACTGACAATGTTTGCACTAAAGTGGTCTCGGAAATGAATTGACTTTTCACCATTTACGCCGGCGCCGTCAAACGAGCGGGAAACGTAATTCTACACATTTCACATTTCCTCGCTTCGCTCACCTTTACATTTTTAAATTGCTCCACAGATGTATCTCTACAAGATTATGGCGCGAAGCAGAATAAAATCTTCTAAAACCTCACGTATAAGCGAAAAATAGATAAAAATCCTTTAACCGATATAACGTGAACCTAAATCCGGCTTATCATAAACCCTCTGGCATTTGCTCGTTTCTGAGAATTATTGATACAATAAATTGTTTAATATCAATAGACTAGAAGAGTTTTACCGAGAAATTTCGCTAGCTCATTAAAGCGTAACATTAACCGCTTTCAGCAATAATTAATTTGTTGTTTATTTTGTTGATATAATTAGTCGATAAAAGAATGTTAAGTAGTTTACGACGGTTCTAATTTACGTGACACATAATTACGAGGAGCTGATGTTTAGCGGTTAAATATAAATTCCGGCCGCGTAACAGAATATTGCCTTCATAATAAGCCTCTCCTGGACGCCAAGACATTTTTATTCGAGTCTCGTTCTCACTTCATTTTATTTTTAGACAAAACACCGCCATGCATATTCGAGTTTTTCGGTTGTTTAACTGCTGAAATCATTGCTTAGACGGCTGGTGAATTTTCAGCGCTGTTTTTTACTCTAGTTAAATATTTGGATTGGATTGTTAGCCTCCCCGGGTAATTCTGACTGCAGGAAATGTTCCTCATCGGTTAAACGGTGCGACTGTAACGGATCTTATTATAATGGGGCACGACTTACCAATATAAAAATGAAAAGCTCCCGTGAACTTTACAGAAAAGGATGGCCATCAATAAACGTAAATTCAACGTAACATTTGCGTAGAAACGCAATAAAAGTAATGTTTATTTCAATGAAATGCTAACCAAACTTAAAAATCTCAAACATTTTCCATCCGGTACGATTTCTTCAGCAGTTGGTTATACTTGCTCATGTAGTTTTAACTGGGAAACCCATTTCTTAAAGATCTCGACCGTAGCTAATTCAGAGTTCACGAGAGACCAAAGAAATTCAAGCCGTTTACGAACTAAAGTCCCAGTTTTAACATTTCCAAGTGCAAACAAGTCTGTGAAACTTGTTCCTAGTTGTGGGACCACACGGGACGTGTTTATTGCAAATAGGAGCTCAGGACGGTAGTGGAACTAAACTAAGCGGGGATTTCGTGCAGTGTGCGCCGACCTCGCTCCTCACGTCTGTTATTATTTTATTTGCCTGATGGATATTGCTTGTATCTCTTAAAAGTGTATGAACGAATCTAAAAGACTCCGCGCCAGGCCTTTGAACTTTGTTTGTTTTGCTTTTCTCTCGGGTAATGGATAGATTTGATGATATTTGTGTCTGAAACACACACTGTTGCATGGTGTGTGTATATAATTATAGTGTTGTGTTTATTTAGAGATTGATGATGATACAACATTTTGAAAAGTATCAAAGCTTTATTTTGTGTGCTTCGTGGATCCTTTTTAGAATATAAAATAAGAAACATATAGGTTCCGTACCGAAATGGTAAAAAAGGAATCCTTATGGTGCGACTTCGTCTGTCTGTCTGTCCGTCTGTCTGTCACGGCTGCTTATTTCAGCAACTACTAATGCTATCGACTTCAAATTTGGAACAGTTATAAAAAATGCTTGCCCAACTTTATTGCAAATGAAAAAAGTCAAAAAATATTTTAATTTTCATTGCAAAAGGGGCTGGAGTGGGGGTCCGAAATTTTGAAGTGGGGTTACTAGGTCAAATGACATATCTTAGAAAAGGGCTTGATTGGCACATTTCAAAATATATTTTTATTTTATTTTATGTCTTACAGTTTTCGACATATGATGAAAAATTACTGAAAAAATACCATTCTCTCCCACTTATCTCCGAAGTTTGGGGAGCAAAAAATCTGAAATAATTAGAGTTGATAGGAATTAACCCAAATATTGCACCAAAAATAAAACGATGTTCCTAACTAGTACAGTTTTTTTTAAATCATCAAAATTCCTTCACAAACAAACTTAGTTTTGCGGTCCGGTTTTTTTCACTTTATACGTCCAAAAATGATACGGAACCCTCGGTGCGCGAGTACGACTCGCACTTGGCCGGTTTTTTAACATGGTCCTCCTATTGACCAGAGGATTTTGGTTAATAATTGTACCTGATTGTAAACTCACGAATACTTACGCCATGATGGAGCTAAATGTAAAACTCTAAAATTAGAGTCTTTAGAATGAAAGTAAACAACAATTTAATGAAATACCACATTTTAATAATGTTATTAAATGATAAGAGATTTCAAAACATTTGAATAAGTAGGTACGGTACTCAAAGATGACAAACGCACAGAACAAACAACGATAACTTATTTCCTTATTTTAGACAAATAATTCACGTAATGTTGACTGATGAAGATCTTAGGCCCTAGACAAGTTGCTTTTCTGTTAGCGTTCACGCCAAACGCTACGGACAAAATGTATGGAATTGACATTTGTGAGTCACGTGACTTTTCTGCAGGTAATGTCATTGCCATACATTTTGGACGTAGCGGATGTAAGAATTTCCGTGTAATGAAGTAGGTATCACTGCCAAATATTTGTAATCATTATTAGACAGTGATACTTAGCAAATATAGGGATAAGGTTATTCATTTAAACTAAAAATGTAAGTGTAAATGTAAAATAGTTTTCCTTTGATCGTAAAAATTAATGAAAAACCTTAGGAAGGTTATATTTTGTTTTTACTGGGTACTGAATAAAATTACTGACTGAAAAAACTTTAGAGGTTCATACAAAGACAACATATTACAAAATAAGTACCTAGACCGTCTGCCATTTTGAAGCAACACATAATTTTACGACACCGTAAAATCGATGAACTAACAAATAATTAAGGTACCTACCTAATATACCGTTCATAAGTCGACTATAACGTTGAAGTTGACTACCAAGTGATGTATTCAAACAGAACGGCAAAAGAATTAATTACTTAACCGAGTGTCGGTAGTGAAAGAACTTCCCCGCGTTGAGTTACGGCAGGCTGCGAGGTACCGTCGAGTCGCTACTTTACCTTGTGACGTCAACTGCGTGCATTTTAATGGTGGGTAGTCCATTTAATTAGGCGAACAGTTGTTACAATGCTTACTTGTGGGATTATTGCATTTTGTTTGACTTGCGGCGTAAACGCCTACGCTGTGTGCGATGACGTCGTTAGCCTGCTTTTGTTTTGAATTTGAAACGCGAATTGTTTTTAGTTTGGTTAATCGTGTTTTGTTTTTGCTTAGTTTTTATTGATCACGTGCGAGTTTGTTTCGTGCGGAATCATCCCATAAGACATCCCATAAGATATCTATTTATCGTGTTTGGATTTTTTTTGCAATTTAGGATTATTATAATATAGGTAGTATATAAAAAAGTATAAAGAACGTAATCTCGTCTTATTATTTAAAATTGTAGTAACTGTAACCTGAATGATGTAATAGGTAAACACCCACGTCTCGATTAAGTTTCGCTCTTTGAAAATAAAGTAGGGTTTATAATAGTAGACACTTACAGTACAGGGTGTCAGGTTTGCAGCCTAGGGGGTTCATATTTTTAACATATTACTTATTATTAAATGACAATAGGTTTATTTATACCCCTTGCGTCATAAGTAAAAATGGGTTGTTTTTTCACTACAACAATTCTTGCTCATATCTTCAATGGGTAGGCGTCACTATTCCTTCACTTATTAGGTAATTCAACCGTTATAATAAAGTACATGATGTGGAGTTCATGCCATTTGGAATGCTCTACTATCCAACCTTTGACTTGAGTAAAAAACGAAAACTTCAAAAGTGGTACTAAAACGCATGGATACATATAAATGTAAGTAAATAAAGAGTATTATAATATATAATAATATCTATCTATATATATATAATATTATAAAATTTGTATGTATGAGGTAATCTCCGGAACTGCTGATCAGATTGTGAAAATTCTTTCACTAATTATAGGAAGCTAGCTAGGTAGGTACATTATTGTTGAGTGCTACAGGCTACTTTTTATTCCAAATAAATACACAGTTCCTGTGGGCAAAATGTTTTTTTATTGCCATAGTAGGTTGGTAATAATTATATCCCTAACAGCTTATCTACTTATCTCATGCTAATTTATTCACTCCAATTTATACTGGAATAACAAAGCAAGCAAGTAAATTATTCATCACTATTGTACATAATTGGCTCACAATGAGTATCAGTTACCAGTTCCAATTGCATTTCTACTGCGCATCATTAAAAGTGTTGAGAGCACTTGCAAGTTCTACCGATATTTATATCAGAACTCGTTAAACTTCATAGTTATAGTTATTATAGGAAGACTGGAATTTGTTTTTTTTTCTAGTTCATGAGTCTTTTTTTAAAACTTGTTTCCGTAATAAAAAAATATTCTGTATCGTAATTGCATCTATAAAAATAAATGTTAATGCAAACAAACAATAAATCCAAAACTAATAGGACAACAGTAACTGTATTGTCCGGGAATCAAACTCGCGACAAGTAGCGCAGAAGCCAATCACTTAGCCACTGCGTATAATAACCGTCTACGTGAAAAAATAATAGCTCTATTAGAACAGAAGATTAAGCAATTTTCTTCTAGCTAAAGTAATGTGAATCCTCTCCGAACAGTCTATAAATTAGCTTCGTAGACAAATATTAAATGGGACCTTAGCCGTTGATCATTAAATTTGTCATGCCGGTAATTTATTGAACGTTTACGACTCAACTATTTGACTAATGTTCGACACTTTACATGAAATGTCGTAATTGTTTATAAAATTTATTTAGCTTTAGTGTCCATGCATAATATGAGAGATTCTTTGGAATATGTAGGTATATAAATATCTATATCTTTAAAATAATAATGAATGAATAATCTTATGCAACTAAAATATTAATTTTGTTTGATGAAGTATAGAGCCACTTTTTGTTGATGGTCATAATTATGTTTTTTTTCTTTGCATATTAGTAAGAACGCTTTTGATACATAAAGACGAAGTTTAAAGTTGGACCAGACACAGCTTCAAAGCTTGAACGGTTTGAAGTTTTTACACACATTTGCATTTTGCTATCTATTGTCGGTTGTTTGAACTTTGAAGGATTTTATGTGCGTTAAAATATCGACAGTGCTAGGCAAAGTGTAGTGTGTGTTCATACGTGACGTTTCGAGTGCATCTCATCCACGAGAGACCAATTAGTCAATCTGTAATAAGATCACTTTAATAGCTACAGCACGGCACACATAAACAGACATTTGAGTTTATACTCAAATGTCTGTTTATGTGTGCCGTAACTAGCTAATTGGTAGATTAATCTCCAAATTACTTAGCTCTATTCTAAGCACTTTAGATATAGCATATGTGAAATACAAAGTAGTTGATAAATATTGGGACTAACCTTGTTCATGATGAGAAGCCGTCGACGGCGCGGAGAATGCGCTGGAGCAGCCAGGGCGACGCGCTAGTCCACCCAATTCTGGCACTGCGCACAAAATACACAAAATTAGTATTTTGTAAGGAAGTTGAAAAGTATATTAGGGAATATTATTTTGTACACGGGTTAAGTAAAATTTTGTGAATTTTAGACTCATAAAAGTTATTAATAATTCCACCACTCACTCTGGTTAGTGTAATTAGGATGTACACTCGTACAGTAAAGTTGTAGTGTACGAATGAAGCGCTCAGCAGATTTTTGAATTTACAGCTTAGTCACAAAAGTAATGGCTTTTATTTCAATTTGCTCGGCTGACCCACTTTATTTAATCCTAGATGCTCATGAATTTCAAGCATCCCGTTACAGAGTTATGTTCTTTGAATAGAGTTAAAAAGTTTCATATTCAAGAATCTTGTATAATGTTCGTAAACATTCAGCAAAAAAACAATGTTGATTCCTAAAATATTAAGAATCGCGTTCGAATTTTATTTCGATATCGAACACATTTGCTTTGTTTCAACAAATTCTAAACCTCCTTGAAAATATAATATTTTTTGCTAACACGAAACCAACACAAGGAGCTCGGAGTTAAACAAAGGAGACATAGATAAATTTACTTCAAACATATCTCGGAGTTGTCATACATTCATCCCGACGGCAAACAACACAAAAAACTGAAGCCGGAGCAGCGAATGCGAAGCGATTAGCGTTCGGCTTTCATGATTAACTCACACAACTTCTCTCTACCTGTTCAACCTTGAACATGCAAATAGTTAAACGCGCCAACAACAGCCACAGCGTCAGCGACATACATTCGGCACAGGCGCCGGTAACTCTGGCGCACCGTCAGCGCTAAGCAGTGACCTACTGAGATCTTCGCATCATCGGCTCAATACACATACAACACACATGTAAATAGGTATCAGTGTGTATTGACCACAATATTTGTATATAATAAACTTAATTATTGTAATAAATTAGTCATCAAGCTGGAGCCGAGTTTACTTCATCTCCTATTAATCCTCTCACTGTGGCCAAGACACCTTTAGCCATCATCGATCCTATGAGTCTGTGGGATCGGCAGTGAGAAAACCATTTCCTGTGTACATTGCACGACGTACACAAACCCCTGTTCCTACCCAAATTCCGTCTGTTACCGTAGGTCTCCCTGTAACAGACTTCCCGCACGTAAAACCAACGTAACCCACGTTTGGTATGGTTTGTATGGTAGGTTAGGGCGTTAGGCTAACTAGGGTGCTAGGTCAATATTGTAGGGCTAGGTTCACAGTCAGTAGGGACTTGGGTAACTAAACAGGTACCAAGCTCAATTGTCTGAAACATAGCCACACTGTACGCATTTGGAATAACGGCCTTATTAAGCGGTAGGTCCCGGTGCGTACATTTTGGTCCTTCGAGCAGTTGTTTTTTAGGTAAACCAGGGTAATTTGTTTAAATCGGTACTTAAACGTTGTAACCGTTATAAAATAATAATTAATAAAATAAAAACTTCTTGTTCTTGTCATACGCATTAAACTGACTGAATGACGTTTAGACGTACTTCAAACTAGCGTAATAACTCAACAAACGCTTGGTTGTTGTATGTAAAAGGACTGACGTACTTACACGCAATTTGTACGATAGCGGATCGGAAATCGGCTCCCACAAGCGGCTTCACCGATATTTTGACAAGTCGCACTTATCGTATCAAAGGGCAAATAGGGTTCTTAACAAATAGGACTAGTAAGGACAGTTAGGAAAAATGGACATACAAGAAATAAACGAAGTTATAAGAAGCCAAGAAGCAGATTACAATGAACTAAAACAAATATTCACTAACATCAAAAAAGACTCAGCATCAAGAAAAACTCTAAAATATATCACGGAAAGGAGGAATCGACTCACAGAAATATTCACTCGAACGTCCAAAAACCATTTACGACTGAAAGACCAAGATGTGTTGTGTGATCACAAATACATCACTACCAATTACTTTAGTGCTATCAATACACAGTATACGCAGGCTATTGAATACCTCTTGAAGTGTGAGAAAAGACTACAGGTAGTGAACCAACTGTATGAGCCACAAGATATAGATCCCGAAGAGGAAGAAGGCATTAGGTCACCCAAACTATTTATTCAACTATTTCGGGTTAATCAGATGCAGAAAAAGTTACAGTCGGCAGTTCAATCGATGACTGAAGAGAAAGCGAGTTGGTATTTAGAATCTCTAGTAACAACTTTACAAAAGCAGTGGCAAGAAATTGAAGAAACCCACTTACTCATTTTAATGGAAGATAGTACGTTGGAACACAGTTATTTTCAAGAAAATATGTTTGAGAAAACACAAACGGAATTCGACCTTGTGATGGGAAAATTGTTTGCAGAAATAGGTCACAAATCACCACACAACAACCATAAAACCTCGGTTAAGTTACCAAAAATAATAATACCAACATTTAGTGGAAGTTACGAGTCATGGAATTCTTTTTATGATCTATTCTTGAAAATAATACACGAAGATAAATCGTTAAGTGACACGGAAAAAATGCAGTATTTAAAAACACATGTACGAGGCGACGCCGCTAAGCTGATCAAGCATTTAACAGTTTGTGACGCTAATTACATAACTGCGTGGAATCTGTTGACAAGGCGATACAAAAATGAAAGAATCATCATTACTAAACATATTGATAATATTCTGAGTATGTCGAAATTAAAGAAAACTACTGCCGCGAACTTAAGAAATCTCCATGATACAATTAACGAGAACCTAGAAGCACTAAAAAGTCAAAACATCAACATCTCAACTTGGGATCCTATTTTGACAAGGATACTTAGTAGAATATGGGACTCAGAAACTGATGAAAAATACGAACAGCAATTAAAAGAGCCTAATAAACTACAGGAATTTTCGGCAATGATGCAATTCTTAGAAAAACGATTTAAGTGTCTGGAAGCGTCAAGCTCATTCAGGGAAGAATCCTTTGCTCACAAATCGCGTCATGAGTCATCAAATTCAACAACCAAACAAGTGGATAAACTTGTATGTTGGTTTTGCCAAAGTCACGAACACAGCATTTACCAATGTACTAGTTTTAAAACGCTGTCAGTGCAAGATCGCAATAAGGTCGTATACGAAAAACAGATGTGCAAAAATTGCTTGATTCATGAAACATCGATAAAATGTCACAGCACTAAAAGTTGTGGATACTGTGGGAAAAGAGGTCATCATTCTTATTTACACCAGAACAACAATAATATGACCGTAAGACACTCTAAAAGTGAGTCACAAAAGAACGAGTTATCCACTCCATCTACAAGTAAATCAATAACGAAAACTATAACTAATATGTCTACTATTAACAAAACTAATATACCAAAAACCACACTACTAGCGACAGCCTTAATAAAAACTCACTCGGCGGATGGGACATCGCATTTACTAAGAGTTCTATGTGATCAAGGTTCAGAGGCATCATTCTGCACAGAGGAGGTTGCCCAACTATTGTCATTCCCACGTATTAAGATACATACCGAAGTGATCGGGATTGCTGACGAAAAACCTAAGACATCGAAAAACTCTATCAATGTCATGCTACAACCAAGATTTCCGAGTGAATATAGGTTACCTGTCACACTTATAACGCTACCAAAACTAACTGGTTGTTTACCAGAGAAAAATTTACCAGAACTAAAATCAGATTGTTTACAAAACAAACTATTTGCCGATCCCACGTACTACAAAAGAGGACCAATAGATATAATATTGGGGGCTCAAGAGTATAGTAACTTATTATTAAACGGGTTACACAAGATGCAAGACGGAATAATCGCTCAAAATACCGAGTTTGGGTGGATTTTATCCGGTATTTGTGGCAATACTACCAATACTAACACAGTTATTAGTATGATGACACGTACTACAGAAGTACAACAACTAAACAAGTTTTGGGAATTAGAAGAAATTCCTGAAAAATACCAATTGTCCAACGAGGATCAGGCTTGCGAAGACTATTACAAAAAAACTACTATAAGAAATCCAGA
Source organism: Thalpophila matura (assembly GCA_948465475.1). Lineage (NCBI taxonomy): Eukaryota > Metazoa > Arthropoda > Insecta > Lepidoptera > Noctuidae > Thalpophila > Thalpophila matura. Next base: position 8,677,752 of record OX419190.1, on the reverse strand, counting down.
TGGAACATACACAGTGAAACTCCCATTCAAAAATCGCAACGTAGATTACGGGAATTCGCGCAAAAAAGCTATTGCAAGATTTTTACAATTAGAACGGAAGTTCGACAAAGATGAAAACTTACAAAAAAGATACCAAGACTTTCTCAATGAGTACTTAGAAATGGGCCATATGAGAAAAGTTACTAGTACTGACTATTACCAAGGTAAATACTATATACCACATCAACCAGTAATCAAGGAAGATTCACTAACTACTAAGCTACGAGTAGTATTTGATGCGTCGAGCAAGTCAAGTACTAACATAAGTCTAAATGATAATATGTTTACGGGACCAAGACTACAGCAAGATTTAGCAGTTATACTATTACGTTGGCGTAAAGATCATTATAACGGATTGTTAGAAATATACCTAACCAAAGCAACAGTATATAGTGTATTAACACCAAACAACGTCAGTGACCTGATATCATCAGCAAACCAAAAACTACCTTCTAATTTAAGAATCGTTCAACAACAGTTACTGGACACCAAGATATCTGAAAACAATACTCATATAAAAGTATACTCCTATTTTCCTATACAAGAGATAACTAAATATACCCTAATGTATATTACGCCAGTCCCGAAGATAAACTCTGATAAGTCTGCCCAAAGTTTAGAAGTATCTAAAACTTACATAGGTTTGGATTACAACAACGAACGATATTTTGATTTGAACTATGAGGAGTTCAAACGCTGTTTAGAATGGACTAACCATTTTATTTGCTTTCCCGGGGCCGTGAAAAACATGCAATTAAATGAAAATTGCATGGTAGATCAACTGTTTAAAAACCAGACACATACGAAATGTCCTACCAAAACATTATATTTATCCAATAAAATAATATGGAAACAACTTCACATGCCAAACACTTGGTTATTCATTGTAAGAGATCGGGTTACGACGTCAATACTTTGTGATGGACAAAGAGAAGAAGTTGAGCTTCAAAATGTTGGTGTAATACGAATCGCAGATAACTGCATAATTAAAACAACTAATAACATATTAACTGCTAAAAGAATTGTTTCAGTACCGATTGTAACATCATACTCAAAACAAATAGATTTTCCCATTAATACGCACATGGTAACTAAATCCATACTAAATATTTCCAAAGAAGAAGTCATAGTAGATAACTCAAAAGATATTTTTCAACAATTAGTTAATAAAGAAAATACGTTACAAACCGAATTAGATAGTACTGTTTGGAGTCAAATTAGCTCTCACACATTCTTAACAAGTACAATATCTTGTATAATCATGCTTTTCATCTTTTTATTTTTAGTTTGCTACGGTCCAGCAATACTGAGATGGATGGGAGTCACAGTGCAGCACAAGACCAGAAGAACAAGTACGGCGCCAGCTAACCAACAAGCAAGAGGACGAAACGAGCTCGCCGCAAACAAGACATCTAAGCAGCGAACAACGGGCCAACCAACTGTAACATCGGAACCTGTGTACAGTTTACCACATCAACACGAAACTATTGAGTTATACCAACTGCAGTCTAGGTCCTGAGAGGCGCCAGAATGTTCAACCTTGAACATGCAAATAGTTAAACGCGCCAACAACAGCCACAGCGTCAGCGACATACATTCGGCACAGGCGCCGGTAACTCTGGCGCACCGTCAGCGCTAAGCAGTGACCTACTGAGATCTTCGCATCATCGGCTCAATACACATACAACACACATGTAAATAGGTATCAGTGTGTATTGACCACAATATTTGTATATAATAAACTTAATTATTGTAATAAATTAGTCATCAAGCTGGAGCCGAGTTTACTTCATCTCCTATTAATCCTCTCACTGTGGCCAAGACACCTTTAGCCATCATCGATCCTATGAGTCTGTGGGATCGGCAGTGAGAAAACCATTTCCTGTGTACATTGCACGACGTACACAAACCCCTGTTCCTACCCAAATTCCGTCTGTTACCGTAGGTCTCCCTGTAACAGACTTCCCGCACGTAAAACCAACGTAACCCACGTTTGGTATGGTTTGTATGGTAGGTTAGGGCGTTAGGCTAACTAGGGTGCTAGGTCAATATTGTAGGGCTAGGTTCACAGTCAGTAGGGACTTGGGTAACTAAACAGGTACCAAGCTCAATTGTCTGAAACATAGCCACACTGTACGCATTTGGAATAACGGCCTTATTAAGCGGTAGGTCCCGGTGCGTACACTACCCTTCGTTCGCTATTTTGTTGTTCGCCTGTCCCGAGAAATGTTCAAATGGTTTTTCTCAGCAAGATAACAAATAGGCCACGGCCGCTTAGACACTAATCGGGTTTCACCGAAATGGGATTTCGCTAAGCTATGAAAATTAAATGCTCTGCTCTCAAATTCGAATTATCCCGAGATGAAAATTAAATAAATTCAACGTGGCCTGTAATTTAAACCCCAATCTGAGCGAACTTTTCTCTATCCGACTGAATTCTGTAGTGTGACTTTGAATTGTTTTATAATTGGTGGATTCGCTGTAGGTATAGCTTGCAGGTGAATCTTTTTATACAATTTAAGAATCGGCGAGGCTCAAACGAGTCATTATTCCAAAAAAGCAGGATGTCATTTTTTGTGCTGACGTCAATTTATACCTAAATCGGTTAACATAGAAAGCTTCACACACGTAAGTATAGTGCTATTCAATTTAGAATTATCTCGGAACGAAATTAAATTGAATATCAAACTGTTCAGATAGTGCTGATTTGGAGTCTGTGCGGTGAGCGGGCGCTTAGATAAGTGGCTGCTATTTAATATCTGCAAGATAGGGGGCGCTGGCGCCGTGCCACCAGGCCACGACGAATTACAAAATAGGCACCACTCATAACTCGAGAGAACTAAATTCGAGCACTCACCAAATAACTCATTATACTCAAAAGAAACTGTTTATGATACTTGAGTCGCTTTAATAGAGGCGATAAAGTTATATATTGCATATTACCTGTCAGAAATCGCTTAACAGCCCTTGTTGTGAAGAGCAAAGTGCCCTTGGAGTATAAAAATAAACACTTATAAGGTTTGTTTTATCGTGTTGTCACAAATTATGCCATTAAAGAAGGAAAAAGGACGCGTGTTTTCTTAAGAGTCGCAATATGAGTTTATTATAAGTTTAAGTGTGTGAGTATGTATAATAAACGGTTAAAATATATACAAAGATTATAAACAAATCAATTTCAAATGAGCTCAAAGCACTATTTGGAATTATGGTTATCATAATATAGCGTAAAACTTAATAAACGTATTAGGTATTTTCTCATTAGCATTTGAAGCAAGATTATTCAACCCAAACCATCTTAGCCACGCACCGATATATTGAAAGCATAGAGGCAGTATCTTACCTGGTACTAGATTAGGCAGATTAGGCTCGAAGCCTGGGACATTATGCGCTGAAGAGGAATTGTGTCTGCCGTCTGCCCCGACTAGGGGAAATGGGGCAAAAAGAGAAGACACGTACATTATAAATTTTCAGATCGACAGGAAAATTAATGATTACACAAGAGGTTCCTCATAAATTACATAATTTTTGCAGTCCTAAAATAAATATTTAATAAATAGGAGGGGCACTGCTACAGTGGCAGAGATACTATATCTTACCTGGAATGAGGTTAGGCGCACAGCCTATGATAGAACGTAGTGGAGAGGAATAATTGTGTCTGCCATCTGCCCCGACTAGGGGAAATAGGGCAAAAAGAGGAAACACGTCATAATAATTGCTTTCTTTGAGATCGGCGGGGATATTAATTAGCGCGCAATAGGTATCCTTAAACTTAATTGTTATTGCAGTCATAAAATAATTATATATACTTATTCTATCTAAATACATAGAGAGGCACCGTTGTAGTGGTTAGAGATACAGTAGGTCTTACCTGGAATGAGGTTAGGCGTGCAGCCTGTAACAGAATGCGGTGGAGAGGAATTGTGTCTGCACTCAGCCCCCACTAGGGGAAACGGGACAAAAAGAAAAGTTACACAAACTATTTAAATTATAATTACAAGTTTTAGCGGACCAAGCGGCTGGAAATAACAATTTATTGAATATTCCCAATTTGCTGTAGGGCGAAACGTGATGTTATACTTGGTTGCATTTTTAAGAGTGTAAAAAACAAAAGCAAAATGTGAAAACTCCAAATTGACTTTTTTTTTTGCTCAGCGTAAGCAACCATGCCAGTGATATTCAAAAGCTTACAAAATAAGATGATACCAGGACAGCCTGCAGCAGAACGCGGGGAGGAATAATATTGCCTGTCCCAACTTGATTAAGGGGAAATGGGACTGAAGGAAGACATAACAATTATGTGTATTAAGTGTAAATGCTATGCTTTATAAGTCAAGGTAAGTAAAGCAGATATAGTAAAATAATTATTAAGTCAAGATTGACATCGTTTTTTTTTGAGGTAGGTACTTAAGTTATAAAATTTAACCTTTGAGTTCATTAAAACGTGGGTAGAAAATAACAATTTTAGAGCGTAACAGAATGTTAAAATTAGTAGCTATTTCAGATCAAATTGTTGACTAAAATTAGACAGCCCAATGAAGAATTAATATTAAGAATTATTGTATTTGCTAAAATTTTAGAAGCATAATTGTTGATAAAAGCCTTCTCTTTGCAGAGCATAAGCGGCCATCACCTCTATACGGCAAGCATAGAGACAAGATCTTACCTGGAGTGAGGTTAGGCGTGCAGCCTGCAACGGAATGCGGTGGAGAGGTAATGTGTCTGCCTTCAGCCCCGACTAGGGGAAACGGGACAGAAAGACAAGAATACATTATTTCTTTGATTTTATATTCCACAACATCTTCTGCAATCCTAAGTTTATGGATTTTAGATTAAGATGAATAACGGGCACCTGCCTTGCATCATCATCATCCGCCTAGCCTTTTCCCAAACTAGATTGGGGTCGTGAAGCGACTGCCGTCTGATCTCTACAACCCAATTATTGGGGAATACAGGTATTTGAAATTGAGAACAGTCGTCAAACTTTTTGGCCTCCTGACTATCCGTAACAACTGTTAAAGATATTCCTATAACAATCGGGACCGACTGTTTAACGTGCTGAGGGATCTCGATGTGTAAAGAACGGTCACCCATTCAAGGACTGACGCGGCAAGCGGAAGTTAACCTCGCAGATCGATCGATCAGCGCGGCTGTCATCTAACCACGAGCCCCTCTTGCCTCACCTGCCTTGCATCAATTATATTTAAATCCTAATAATGAAAAAAAAAAAATCTTACTTCGGTTCGTGTATCAAATCGATTACTGAACAACATTTTATAAGTCGCCAACATCGCAATCCAGACATAATTACACACCCTGTCCTTAAAATATATTTAATAGCGTTCTTGAAGCTTAAAGTATTACTTACATACATTAAAGTACGTAATAATGTAAGGGTAATTCCACTAAAACTCGCTCCTTTAGCGGAATAAGCGTAAAAGATACATACACACAATGTTGGTTTCTGTTTACGTGTTTACATGCCATTAAACAATAGCTTTGTAATCTCCTTTGTTTCTTCCTCATGTGTTCAGAGCAACTGGGGTATAAATACTAAAAGAAAGTCTTTGCTATCCTTAAACTATTTGAATGTTTTGGACTTGGACTTCGAAACTAAAATTATTTTTAAGTTTGTACCTAGTTTTTTTCTTCGTGGGTATGTTTACATATAAACACAATTATTATGCCTAAGTCACATCATCACATGCACTAAACACCCAAACCCCGAGCCCCGAACAACCGTAGTTTTATTTATATCACTTAAACAGTTACAATAAATATTTAATTTAAATCCTTTCACGTTAAATACATCAATGTCCAAATTAATTAGCTCGTAGTTTTAGTGTCACTATCCCGTAATTAAAGTATTTTTGTTTGTCTAACACAGAGTGTCAACTATAGCTGAGTTGTGCTCTCAGCGGTTTTAATGTTTGAGCACAGTTCCAACTCAAGGGATTAAAAGTTTATTTTGAAGCGACAAACACGACCTCTGTCGGTCAATATTTGTAAACGTTGAACCTATTTCAAACGGATGGAAGATTTATTGGATTCAACAGAATCGCTTGTTGATATTGTAGCGGATCTTTTGTTATTACTGGAATTAATTTCGAAAACCACGCTAAATAAAATAAGAAGCTTTGCTGAAGTTCATGAAAACGTAAACAAAATTTGAAGATGCTCGAAGTAAATAAATGAATTAAAATATAAGGAGTAAGGCAAAGGAGTAAGGATAGAAAAGTATCATCAGTTTTGTTGAAAGATAAACAATACACTACAATAGAACCTTATTAAACCGGATTCAAATTTCAATACAACAAAAACGCAGTACGACGCCATAGTAACGTTTTTTGGTCCAAATCTTAAACATTAATTCTGCGTTATCCTAATTGACTCATCAAAACAAGAAACCTAAAGCAAAGACTTAAACTACAAACAGAAGCAGACATGTCTAGGGATCACAAAGGACATTAGTTGGAAAATGAGACTAAAACATAAGAGATTATGTTAATAGGTGTTATAATATTCTCTGGGAAGAGCTCGGGGAGGCCAAGATTCAGCTTGGACATCTGCAGGCTTGGCACAACGCCAAACTAGTTGTTATACCTACTCAGTCGGTACTTAACTTACACTCTGATTATAAAATGTTTAGAAGGGAGTCAACAGTAACAACGTTTTTTATTCTTTCGTTATTCCAAGGGTAATTACGGCCAACTGTTGTTGAACTTATCTTTAAAGTATCTTATCTTTTTAATGGTGCAATTTAGATTCTCAATGTATCAATTAGAGTGATTGTAATTTTGATTGTAAATGATCGTGATCTAAGAGTAAGAATCTAATGTTTAAGCTATAAAGTAAACTTAAGTTATTGCTAATGCATGTTTATGAAATGGCAAGGGCAAGAAATTGTGAATGTGATGATAAGTGACCTTTTATTTGAGAACGTGTCAAGTCCATTCAATTCATACAAAATAAAAAATAAAAAAAATTACAGAGAACATAAGAAATAACAAGCCGACATGTTAAAAAAATTAATAACCAAAACGTAAACAGCAGTGGCACAGCCAATGAACGAAGCGAAACGAACAAAAAACGTCCAGCGTGTGTGAAACGCGACACATCGGCTGCGCTTGCGCCGCAGTCGCGAGGTCGGTGCTCGGCGAAAAACATTGACCTATTAACGTGCGATATGAGGCAACCGGTCACGATGATAGATTCACTGGAATCCAGATAATTTCGCTTCTTCAGTGCAAACATTTTTTTAAGAATTTAGAATTTCAAATATGACGGAATACAGAATGTAACAATTTTTCGTTTTACAAGATTCTAAAGTATGAATGGAGTTAGGGAGTATAAAGTTCATAATAAACATGTTGGTTGTGATCTGCGGACTTTGATATACCTAATAAAAGTTTCATATAAATGTGTCCACATCACGTTATAACTCTATTTTATGGTGAATGTTATGGATTAATAAATAACGTAAAAAGGGTCATTAAAAGGTGAGTCTCAGTCTGGATATAAACAACATTTCTGAATTCAGGTTCACCTTTACTGTTAATTTGTCAGAGGGTCAGACGTACTAATGGAAACCATTGTTCGCCTAATTGATCCAAAAACGGGTTGTTTTGTTTACCAATCGTAACATTTGTTGATGTGATTTTATTTACAATACCTAAGGGTTTATGCAACAAAATAAGGGCAATTGCCCTTAGGTTGGATGGTTATGGATGGAAAGAAAATTTCGATATTGGTGACCATACGAGGTAGTAAGTTTTAGCCAGCACCTGTAGAACATCTGGAGTGTATAAATAAGGTGGTAACCTTTACGAAGAGCTTTGTCTGATTTTTTTTTCAGTATATTTTTATGATATTGTTGATACATTACTCGAAATGACCCATAAAATACCAGATATGAATTATCACACTACAGTGCAAAAGAGATGGAAGTGACAGTAAAAAGACCGACTAGTGAACTATGTCAAAGCGAGTGGAGCCGCTGGCTAGAGCTAGATTGCAATCTAGACAATATGATGCATTACATACACGTTATAGAACCACGCTGACGATCGACTGTACTGTATGTGTATGTATGAAAAGAATTATGACAGTGTTTTTTAATATAGAGTGCAAACGAGAATCGCTGGATATCAGTGATGCATTGCTGACCTTTAATGCAGATATACACTCTCTTTGGCAGCTGGTTTCACAGCTTAGATGTGTGAGGCAGATAATGCCGTGTGAACCGTACCATACTACTAGATACTAGATAAACAACCATTGAGTAAATCAAAATCGTTCATATCCACAGAGTTTATAATTATATTCTTCAGATCACATTTATTTGCCCCCAGCTGCTGCTCACGGTATTTCTTACATTCTAAAGAAACTACTTTGTCCTCTAGGTTTAAAATTATCCAATGTTCCTTCCCATTATTCAAAGCTTCATCAAAAACGTATCTATTAGATAGACCGAGTTACTTTTGCATTAATAATACAATAATAGAATAAGTATAATTGTATTTATTATCTTGGATTCTACAAAAACCCCTTGATGAGCTCATAACTAGGGAAGTCCGAAACTCATCGGACAATTCCGAAACGGGGGACGTGAGTTGTACATGATCATAAACTACGTGATGGTTAAGCGACGTGTTCTACAAGTGTTGTCATTACTATTCACTTTAAAGTGTTAACATGATCAATGAGGCGTTGTACACTTGAATTTAAAACTACATTTGCCCTCACACATAAGCTAATAACAACATTTACAAAGTAACAACCATTGCTAGTTTTGTATACAGAGTTAAATTAATAAGGCAACTAATGAGGCAATGGATATATCTGGTGGCATTGGCGTTGGCGGCGTTGGTGGCTAATATGTGGTTAGTTTAGAAGTCATGACTGCACGGCTCAATGCCCGTATTAACACCGCTTATAGCTTAGCTAATCCGTGTTGGAAAAAGTGGTACGTGTTTAACAGACTTTTAACATGATTAATAGTTTCAACAAGAAAACCTTATGGATCTAATTTGTAACTAGCATAGTTTATATTTTTATGTATGTTTTTTTAAATGTCGCGTTTATACCCACAGGGTGCCAGGTAATTCGACCTATTCCTTGAAAGGGGTTATACTAGAGCTTATTTGCAACAAATTCGGACGCGTAAACTTGGGGTCCAAACTGGGTGGTTTCCGAGTTATTGCACGTTTTAAGATTTTTTGGAAATTTTCCTCCTCTCGACCAAAACTTGCTAATTGTAAAAAACTCACTGCACCCTGGGCGCTAACTTAATACTTTTCTGATAGTTAATGAACCAATCTATCCCAAAAATACCAATAACTTTGAAGGTATTGGTCGAATTACCTGGCACCCTGTAGACTCAAATGTAACATGCATAAACAGCAATCGGTTAGCCATAAAAATGATTTTGTTCTGTGCAGAAATCACACTCGTGTCCCGTAGCGTCAGAAAGTCAGAACCGCCAAAATGTTGAATAATAAAAAAATACAAAAGTAACATGTTGATAAATTCGTATAAATACTGCCGTAGCAACAAAACATGCGAATACAATCATAATATATTTTTCCGGCAAAACGTTTCCCTTGGAATAAGAAAATACAAATATAATACGTATTTGTTAGCGATTGTACAGAAATTTTCGTAAAGCTTTTACCTTATTATATGGTTTGTTTACACAATTTATATTATGAGTGTATTATTCAGATATTGTGAACAAATATTTAAATTGGCTCTATCTATGCTACCCATATTCTTTTGGAGTTTGACGAAGCTGCAAGTTAAGTAATGTGAATGTTGATGAAATGTAATTACTTGCGAATATAGTCATGTATCCAGACAGAAAACTTATAAAATGATCTTAAGTTTCCAAGTAGTAGGTAGGTAGGTACTACATTTTCAGTCAAATATCGAAATGAAAAGCTACAAAAAACATTCGTTGAGAACTTTTTCCGGCTCTGGTTACTCGAATACCTACAATGAAACGGAGTTTCACAGTTTTCGCTTTTTAATAAACGAACGCGGAAGTCACGAGTAAAATCCAGGAGTTATTATTAATGTAAAGGCAAGGGTTGTTTGTTTTATGTTTTTACGCAGACATGACGTAGTGGATTGATGGATAGGTGCACGTCAGAAAAAATGCGTTATTGATACATAGTCTAAAAAAAAGTTATGGTAAAAGTAATGGTTTGTGGAACAGCACAAGGTCTAGTTATTTGTCATGATTTATTAGGTACTACATCAAGAACTTCTGAAAGCTAGGTTTTCGCAATATAGCACTTATAGTGGAAACTGACTGTACCTAATCCTCTTATTTTAATTCGATATATGTATTAGGAATTGTAACAGATGATTTTGTCGAATCAGATTATATAACTTTTAATAATCGTTCAGAATAAAATAGCAATTTTAATGGGGTGATCATGGTAAATGCCTTCCGAGCTTATAAGTTTTACGAGAGCGTTGATAGTCGGAAAACTTGGCCTCTTACTTTTAATATTCGAGTCGTATAGGAACACTTTGCGGATCGTAGATTTCTAATTATATGTTTGTCCTTATCTGGAGAATATGCGATGTGAAGTACCTATGTGAAAAGATTACAAAGTTACAAGTGCAGTCAGAATTAGTAATTGTCACTTGAATGTCAAAACATAATGTAAAGGCACATCTGATTTTATTACCTCTTGTCAAATTGGGGATTATTAATTTTAAGTTGGAAGTTTTTCCGTAGTGTATAAATAATGTAGTCTTAGTCAATATTATTATAATAATTCTGATAATTATCAATCAGAATTTTCTTTATAATTACCACTAGAACGATCTTCTCACAATATTAAAATTGTTTCTTTATTTTAAACATTTGCGCTCCTGTTCATCTTGAAGGTAGTAGGTACTCGTAGTATTAAGCCGTCAAAATATCACTTAGTTGTATAAATAATTATTATAATTATTTATTTATTTAAACTTCATGCAACATTAAAGGTACATAGGCGGACTTAATGCCTTAGGCATTCTCTACCAGTCAACCAAGGGTGGTGGAGAGATAAATATACATAACATAATAAGATAATAAAATAAATTCTCATGAACATTTGCGCGAGCGTATTATTTAATATTTAATCCTGAATAAATTGAAAAATAATTAATTAATAATACATCGTCCGAGAGAAACGAGTTTCGTAGATATTATCGCCATTGATGGGCTACCGACTTGATTCATGTTATTATTTATATTGCTTGTTTTCATGCCCTATAATATACTTTGTAATCTACCGCCAGCATATCGTCGTATGGATCGCAAAAAAAAATCTGACGATCTAAATTAAAATATCGCTAGCGATGTGCATATCGCAAGCTACCGATTTATCAGAAAACTTGGTCACGATACCGCGACGATAGATTGAAAAAGTGTATTATGGGTAAAGATGAATATTTTCTTTTACCTGAGGGTAGACTTGGCTAGATACAGTTTGGTCTGTAGTACGTATTCGTGATCGTAAATGTGCCAAACTAGAAGATGCCATTCTATATCTGCATTATTTGCTTCCGTGATTATAATATTATAGCCGAAGTAAGTATATTTACCTGGGTGTGGATGTGGGTGCGTGTGTTCGGCAGGCGGTTGCATAGATGACAAGGCGGAAAGCGGAGTGTAGCGGGCTCCATCTTCACGAGAACATCCCTCCTGTAGATACATTACCATTATTAGCATTCGAACTTATACCAAATATAAGATCTCTCTAGTCGTACACGTTAAATCAGGTAGGTTAGTCTTTAGTACGGTAACAATAAGGTACAAAGATAGAGAGAGGGAGTGAGCGTCGACGCCGACTAAGATAGGATTACATTACACCTCGCCTCGGCGCAAAAAAGGGCTAAAGTGAAATATACCGTCGGGAGTGAGGTATCGTACGTAGATCAACAAGATTATATTATGCATATCTATTTAGGATCCCAGGCGCTTCTGAGAGTTTAACATAACATTAATAAGATTTAACGTGTCAGACGATATAATCTGCGTCAAGGGTAACACGATGGTTACTCCTTTCACGCGTAAATCGTTTACGCCTCAATTGATAACGAGAATGCAAACGAAAAACACCGTTCATATTAAATGCAAAAAGCTTATTTTTCTGCGTAGACTTTCGTAAGGCAAAGCGATGACGGGTAATGTGTGGATGAGGTCCCGAGGCATGTTTACATAGAACTTACTTCATTACCGCGTGTTAATGAGAACCGAAGCGCCAGCGGGTGTATTATAGTCTTTATTACGTATGGGTAATTCACCCTCGATTTGCTAACTTCTCTGATGGAGGAGGGTCGTCTATCCCCATGATTCACATCAACAAAGTAAGTATGAGTAATTTATTCGAACTCGATTATCGGATTAGAGATTTCATTGACAACTGAATAATATTCTTACCTTTTCGCAGTTGGCTGTAGCTGTCGTCTGCGTATGACTTGTTGACGAAATGCGATACTGCATCCCGGAGACCGTGCAAAACCCCTCATGATGATGCGTAGAATATACCCCGGTTATGGTCACATCTGTGTCTTGGTTAACTATGACTTCAAGTTTTTGTTTTCTATCCGACACCGTGGATTCATCACTTTCTGATTTAGCTTCATATTCGTTTTTTGATTCCGACTTAACGCCGGAACTTACCCCGTTTTTTGACTTCTGAGAATAAGATTCATCGCTACATGAGTCTGATGTTGTATCATCTTTGTTCGACTTAGGAGAACGTTTTTCGTAACTAGCTGCCAGGATTGCTGTGGCATTGAGACTTGCCATACGTTTTTGTACGACCATGTCTTTAAGGTCCATTACTACTTCGTTTCTGTTACGCTTTTTCTTCACGGGCACACCAGCAGTCTTTTTCATTTTAGCTGGAGGTTTGTCAGGATCCAACTTACTGGTGGATGCCTTAGGTGATGCTTTCTTTTTTTCTGAAGTAGTTACTTTCTTCTTGGTATCTTGTTCGCTATCTTCACTGGAAGAGGTGGATGATTTCGGATCCCAATATTTGCCTGCACTTCTAATACCAGGTACTCCTCGCAAAGATCTCTGAGGTGGGTTATCATCTGAACTTTCGGAACTGTCTTCTTTTTTTTCTTTTTTGGCTTCATATTCAGATTCTGAAGTACTTTCTTGTTTTAAGATTTCCTTAGGCTTATTATCTTTCTTTTTAGGTGTTACAGTCTTTGATGTGCTCGGTAAAACTTGTCTGTCAATTGTCTTCATCAGACCCAATTCCATATGTGTTCTACTTTCATTTTCATACAAGCAATGGACTTTAGCTATGGCGTTGAGGGAAGCCATTCGATGTTTTTTAGGCCCGGTCCACATTGACAATAGCTTAAGCCGCCTCTTACTAGGTTTCTCATTACCTAGCAAAGCAGAACTTTCTTTGAGATCAATTAGAGAATCTTTCGATAATTCTTTTAGTTCTTTAGATGGAGGTTTCTTCGCACCGTCAGTGATTCTATTTTTCTTGAACTTTTTATTTTTTGCTTTCTTATTTTTTGGGTTATCGGATTCGGAGGACTCTTTGGTGTCATTATCATCATTGGACTCACTAACGCTTTCATCAGATGACGTGTAGTGAAAACTTTTAGTATTTAGAGCAAACTTAGAATTATCGATATCTTCATCTGAAAGACTGCTTTTCTTTACTTGTTTTTTAGATTTTGCTGGAGTTTTCTTTACATTAGGATTCGGTTTTATAGATTTTTCAGTTTTCTCATTTTTATTTGCTGAAGTTTCTTGTTCAAGGAATTTGATTGGACTAAAAGGTTTTCCAGTTATACTTGATTTTCGAGCCACCATTTTATAAGATTTGCTTACAATAGGTTTTGGTTTTTCTTCGGTTTCTCCTTCATTATTAATCGGATTTATTTCTACGTTAGATGCAGTACAAACATTTTGATTAGCATTTAACTCTTCTGATCGTTTGTTTTTCAATTGCTTTACAACTTCTTCGATTGGCCTATGAGGCGAATATTTTTTCTTTTCTGATTCGGTCTTCTTGTCAATAACTGTACCTTTAACTCTGGCTATGGGTCGAACTCTGCCAATATTCTTGTTAATGGGACTACGAAAGTCTGACAGTATGCTTTTTGGAGAATCCACCTTTTCCGTGAAGGTATACACGTCAATCTCTGGTCCTTGAGAAACTAATGTGTTTGAAGAACTTTTATCTTTAGCATTATCCACCGCCTTAGTTTCTAACTTCATAGATACAAATCTTTCTGAAACGCTAAGGTTTCCTTTTGAATTTTTGCAACATTTGACATCTATATCTACTGTACGCGGTGATCTAGTAGATGTGAAAAATTTGGGAGGTCTTTCTGTCTCAGCTTTTGGTGTCTGTGTTTGATTAGTCGAGGAAGCTTTAGATGGTGTTTTACAAACTCCAGAATCAGAATTATTATTAGGAGCAATCTTATCGTCAACTGTTTCACCATCACTTATCTTATTTTTACCGTTGTCATCATTCCCTCCAGTAAGTGCAATAGCTTCGTTCTCAATAGAATCATCAGGACAATGTTTGCTCTCATCAACTTTTTGTACTTTTTCTGTTGTTTCGGGTTTTAATTGAGCTGCACCTTTCTTATTATTAGCAGCATTACCTTTTTTTATTACCGTTTTAGCCTTTGAAAATTTAGGTGTTGCTTTTTTAATGACATCTTTATTAATTTTGTACTTTATATCTTTTTTACCATTTCCGCACTTTTTAACATTGGCCTTAGCAGTTTTAGGTTTTTTATCTGCTTTTGCAGCTTTTTTCGGAGACGCTTTCCTTATATTGTCTGAAGCACTTTTAAGCGTGTCCTTCTTCTCCTTGGGATCTTTCTTGAACTTTTTTGTCGGTGAATCACCTCGTGAGGTTGACGGTTTACATGGTCCAGGTTTATTGGATTCAGGTGATGTTTCATTGTTGTCACTAATTGCGGAATCTTCATCATTTTTGGAACTAGATGAGTCATCTTTGGAAGAACTTTTTTTAGGATTTTTTATCAATGATTTTTTTACCAAATTTTTCACCTTTTTAGGTGTAACGGCTTTTTTAGCAGCTTGTTTTACAGTTGAGTTTTTAAATGTTGTTTTACTCAAGTCCCCTTTCTTAGGTAAGGGTTTTGAAGCTTGTGACCGCATTGTCTGCTATAGTCATATGAATTTTGCCGTCATCGATGAAGTGATTCTTGTGATCACATTCTGAAACAAACAAAAAAGAAACATTGTTTTTAACGAATTAATTAAGAAACACGACAAGGAACACTGATAAAATTAATATACATTAATTGACCGCATGCCAGCTGCAACCCGTTTTTAACTATCAAATCTTGCAGCCGTCTTTAATAGAGCAAAAAACCTTTTGTTGCATGATTTGCCCCACGACAGATGGCCGTTATTGTTACGCTTAGTTTTCTTCGAGTAACGGAATCGTAGGTTATAGTGAGAAATGAAAAAAAAAAGTAGTTGCGCAAGAATTTGTAACTTTAGCTTACACTTAGGTAAGTACACGATAGAGCTATGCAAGATCTCAGATAATTGTGAATGTGATATTAAAAGTTTAAAAATAATTATGTGAACATAATTTTAATGTATGTTAATTTGTAGCGAATCAGCGAACTATTGTTATTAAATCATTCTGTTTACACTAATTGGGTCAAAATTCAATATAAATAAGAAATTATCGACACGATCGATCAATAATAAACACGTGCTAAAGGTAAAATATAAATGCATGCCAATGCAAACATCTGCTTTGATAACATGCGCTCACGCACATAAATAAACTCGAGTCTCCACGAGGTTTTAGGGTTTTTTTTTTGTTGAAAGGGGACTAACACTAACCGAATTTTATACCTGTGAGCACGTGCCGTCATTAGGGAATACAAAAAAGATAAGATAACCACCATAAGCTAACAGAAAACTAAATGATGTATGTAAACATAGATTATATTGTTGGTTGTCAGAAATTTATTTGTGCTACATAAAATAAAAAAAATTGAACTCAGGGATAAATCGTCAATATTTTTCAATAAATATATTTTATAGAATGTTTATCAAATTATAAAATGTTATTTTTTTAATGTTTAACGATCTAACTATAAGTTACTTTTACAACTAAAATTAGGCTTTTAAGAGCGGAAGTAAAGGCAATAGCGCTCACATGATCTAAAACACACATAAACAAACTTTAATTAAATTAAAGCCATGGTTTTAAAATTATGATGACGACCAAATACAAAGTAGAATTTTCAAGACATATCTACCTATTGCTTGAAACGAAACAGAGTCATAAAAGACTGGTGTTCATATTGAGGTCAAACATTTTGAGCGAAAGCGTCAGTGTGGCCAAACTATTTCAATAAAACTTTTTGAGCGGCCTTCACTGCCATTTCGGTAAATATTTAGCGGTGCTGTTTTGTAATGTTTTATTAAATATTTTGCTTGAATATGTGCTAGACATTTTCTGAATACAAAAATTGCTTGAAACAAAGTTAAATACTTCGATGAATTGCGTGAGATTGTAACATAAATGTTTAATTGGATAAAGTAAGATATTTTCTGCTCAGTATTTTCGATAAAGGTTTTGCCTGGTTACTTACAATAGGGACGAATAAGAAAATGTATACTTACGTAGGTACCTACCTACCTACATAAATTTAACACCCATATTAAATTGCTGTACCTATATTTTATCTGGCAAACTAGGAAAAGTCAACACGCCAAGGTTTTCTATTTACAAAATCAACAATCTTTCAATTACATGAAATCGAAGAAGAAAAAGTATTTTCTTAGTAAAACTCAATTGTAAACATTAACAAAGTATAAAGAAACACGAATGTTTTAAAAACATTTCTCATATAACCTAAGCCGCCACAACAAGAACTGTTTGGCAAAAAAATAAGTCTCCTTTCGTATAAGGACCGGCTCCATTGTAGTATCATTTTCCACTTTTCCAAAGGGATATTGTACATTGTGGTTAATAATTAAAAGTTTGCAGGCTTACAGCTACTTTCAAGGAAACTATAAATTATTGCGTTTTTTTTGCTCAATAGAGTACCTACTCCGCTCATAATAAACTTATACGTTATATAGGTAGGTAGATTAGTAATAATTATTCTGTTATTAGTTCCAAATTAGACTGAAATCTGTTAGTACGCGAAAGTCCTTAATCCGACGCCATCATTGTTGTAAATTACTTCCTTTCCTAATTACACTCAAACAGTAATTACGTTTCGCTGCCATTTTAAAGGTCAAATGTAGGTATCACATAACAACTGTACCCCGAGGTAACACTAGATCAATCTTATAATGCAACCAGCTTCTCTCGGGGCTTGCGTGACCTTTGACATTGGGAAAAATGAGAGCAAATAGACCGCATTCCTGTTTCCAGGCGGTTACAGGAGATTCATTGAGTGTAGTTTATCATCTGATTACTCTATTTTAAGGTTTATTCAGAGTTAAGTATTTTGATGGTGATGCATACAATTTTGTGTGATGATTTCTAACTATAAATTGCCGTGAATGAGCATTTTTTTAAATTCTAATCATTAATTATTTGCCATCATAACAAAAGCATCATTTATCAAAAGCATTTATATTGTATACCAAGAACAATGTATACCTAATACAAAAGTTAAAACAACTTATAACAGGAATGCAATAATGATTCCAAATCATGAATGAAAAGCAAATCATAAAGCAGTGGCATGCAATGTTTCCGCAGATGTTGAAATAACACTTAAGTAGAAAAGAAGAATAAGAAACGCTAACACTATATTATAAGCCAACAAAAGATAATAAAATTAAAACAAAACTTCCTCGAAATATAATTGAAAGTGCAACTCGTCTCATAATTAAGCGTCGAGTCTTTTGTCAAGTTAACCTAATAGAGGGAGCCACAGACGGGAGAACAGCACTTGTTATTGTTTCAAGTGTTCAATTTTATTTTTATCTCCAAGAAACTAAGAGTTCTCCCGCCAAGTGTTTGTTTGTCAACGGACTTTACAATACGTGAAAATGATACTGGAAAGTTGTCTGGATAAGTTTCTTCACTTGTTTCAGTTTGTGTTGCCTTTTAGAGCAATTTTCATTATGATAGGAAATAATTAATGAAACAATGATTTGTTTGTTGGTAGGTATAACCATTAACCATGCTTACTAAATGTGCAATAATTTCTTTTTTACACGCAAAAAATTGCACACAAAACAAATATTTGAAGCCGTATAAATTATGCCTTTCTGAGGAATACCTCAACTCCATAGAAAAAATAGAAATTATAAAACCTTTACGTCCCATAAAAACTATTTAAGAAGGAAATGGGTTGTTTATTGCTGTTCAAAAGCTATGCCATGCGTGGCCAGCGACCTGTCATTACTTTATAACAATTTCTGAACTCGAAAATACTGTCAGTAATTTGTTAGCTCGAAAACTACTCGAAGTGGGCGGCCAACTGGCAAATTATAGGATGAATACGCCGCCCTATATCTTTCCTAAGGCTTGCAACGGTTAGACGGAAGTTAGTTCCTATCAAAGCAGTAATTTGCCATAAATCCTGAACAATGAAGTGGTCGTACGCATACTAATAGGCAAATGATCTATTATTTTAGGCAAGGCCTGCCACTAGGAGATATCATTGGACCCAATAAATTTATTGCTACATTCGGTGTCAGCTAACGTTGATTTCAGAAGAAAAAAGTAATTATTTAATAAAATCGCGATCTTGACAAAGGTAGGTTAAAGAGGATTGATGATGTTTGAGAACAAACATCATAAAGATATTATCTTTTTCTCACAAGTCCGACATAGACTCGACTGTGACAAATGAGTCTAACTCCAGACTTGTAACATCACCTATGACTTATAGGAGTTTAAAGACTTTAATGGAGAATAGTTGTCACAGGTGGCTAGCTTATCGCTTGCGAAGGCCATTAGAGCTCAATTTACACTGCAGCATCCTTTCCTTTCCGATATCTATAAACCCTTGGTCGATAACTGATTCTTGTAGGAAATGTTTCCTTCACTCACAAGAATGTTTGTAGTTACTTATCAGATTCTTGTTATTTAGGGCCCGTCACTGGTTTAAACGCGTCGATTCCATAGTCTAGCTAGCAAAAATAGGGTGTTTACAGACGGTGTTACCACCTCTAGATAAGTTCCGTTTAACTTTTTCGGCAGATAATTTCATACATATTCTGTTCATCTTTTTTATTTTATTCCAAAATGAAACTGACCCTAAATCTTTCAAAAATATTTACAGATATTAGGTAAATCTTTTTAAATTAACCAATTGCATTTTAGCTTAAGCGATACGTTTGGTAATATGTACCTATACTAATTAAAACGTAGCCTTTTAAAACACAGTGCCCCATGCTTTGTCTATGAGCATAGAAAGACATCTTATTGTTCTTTAAAGCCTTTTATTTCTTTGCCTTCGGCAAGAGTGTTAATTTCCTACTTCTCTAGTATATTGCTGGCGTCTCAGTTCCGAGTAAGCCACTTTATTCAATCTGTATTCTGAAAGCGAGTATTAATGGTAGTAGGTATTCTATGTCAACCCGTTCGACGACGTTGAATTAATATTTATTGCTCCTCTAGGAATTAGTTTTGATTCCTAATTGGCTATAGAAGTACGTTATACAATTAAAAATTCATGCCATAGAAATTCCAACAGCCTTTTACTACTTTATTTCAAATAGGTAGTTAGGTAGGTACATGATCAAATACCGATACAAAACCCTCATGTTTCACAAAGCGATCAACATCATACAATAAACTATTTTATACAGATTGTTGCGATTCCCTTTGTAAATAAGTTGAACATTTTTCAAAGCCCAGTGATTTCGTGAAAGCATGGTTGTTTCTAGCCGGAGGGGGAGGTAATACGCGCGCGAGAGAGGGGGACTATCGATCTGACTCGCCAGCGTCCTAATATCCGAGACGCCTCAGATTCACTTTTACGCCACTTGCCCGTCAATAACAGTTCCTAAGGCTGATAGGCGAGTGTTGACAGTTGCCGGGTAATGAATAGCCCATTTGCCTATATTGACATACTGTACATTTTAAATACTGTAGCAAGTATCGTAATTCAATAGTTCTAATACACCTTTTTTATTTCTTGGCTTTTAACTAGGGATTACAGGTTTTGAATTCGATTCTTAAATTGTACAAAGTAAGATTTTTTAATTACCTTCAATAATTTTAAAGTCTGTTAGATATTTTTTTGTCTCTAAATGCAACGGTGCTACGATAAAAACTGCCATCCGGTGTATGGAAGTCTACCATCCACCAGAACGTTTAAAAGCACAATGAATTAACATTTCAGAAGCGACAGCCAAAAAACCGATCGTATCTACCAACGTACAAAACCGCAACATAATCTATTAATAAACCACCCAATAAGTTGCATAGCCTCTATCAATTTAATTGCATTATCCAGCGCCTGTTGCCATATCCCTGTCAATTATTGCAAGCTTGATACTCCCCGGCAAGTGCTGACAGTGACCGGCTTACGTGTTTACTCTGCAATAATGGACGCCACGCGACGTCTGTGACGTCATCTGCCAAATAAGGTTAACTCGACTTGGTAGTGACTAGGATGGATTGGATTTGGCTTCAGGCTGTATGTATGGGTGGATTAGCTAATATGAGGGTTAGATGGGATAATATTTATATTAATACGTGAAGAGAAAACTTTGTACCCCTTTTTAAGCATATTGCGCGCACCAAGGAGTGTGAAATTTGGCGTAGGTATAAGTTTTATGGAGCGGAGTGCAAAAAGCATTTTTTTTAAAAAATTGTCTAATTATGACCACAGGCGATACTAAGTAGGTATACTTACTTAATATAATTTGTTTTGTACAGGATTTGTTTGTAACGTATAAGGTATTTTTTCAATCCGATTTTCTATTGATGAATCCTTTTCATTAGTCTTTCGTACTAACCAGAACCCAATTTAAATAATTATTTTGAAAGAATTAACAATAAAATTGTTATAATCTCTTTTATTTAATAATATTTAAAATTGATTTCTTATTTAATTTACATCATCATCCAAATAAAATACGAATACATAAGAAGTAACCAAATAAGAAATACTATACCTACCTATACCACCCAAAAATATGCTCAAAACCTACAATAACACGTGTTCTAGGAAAATTATCTTAGCAACTAAAACGTTAAGGAAATGAGCCACTCTATTTAATATAGAGCGGAACGCTCAGTAAGTGGTTACAGAAACTGGCAGTTATTTAATTAGCGCAAATGACTACCTACCAATCTAAAAGCGAACGATAATGAAATCATCCATTGCGCCTTCAGTCCCCACCTTATAGCTTTTGTTTGCAAATTAAAGGAGAAATGAACAAAAAGCACAGCGATATTTTCAATCGTTTCTTTGTCAACCTGTTTATTATGATTCTATCGGATTAGCTTTTTTGTTTTAAGCAAATAATGTTGAATGAATAATACAGGGAAGAAAGAAAGATTATATTTTTATTAACTTTCAATTAGTGAAATATGGACTTAACTCGGATAATACCTTAAGTAGATAATAGCTTTAAGCTGTTCATTATTATAATCATTACATAAATTGAGGTACTTACAATACAATATTTGTGGGAATTCGACACGAGGCTATCAATAAATGATACGCTTAACTAACATTTTCGAAACAAATCATCTTCAATTAGATTTTAGAATACCTACACGGGGTGCGATTAAGGGGTAATATCAAAAGGGTTAAGGGCATTAAAACATTAAATATTCAGCACACGGTTAACAAGCAGGTGCATAAGCTTTGTAAATTGTAGGTACACACCTTTTTAATAAGAATTGAATGATCAATCTTCAAAATTATCAGATATAACTCAGAATTTGTATTTTTTGTGTTCCTATTCCTATAAATTTATTTTTTAATTACAAAAAAAAACTTTTTTAAAATCCTAACTTTGTGAAGTTTTTTATCGGATACTTTTGGAATTTCGTTTACAAGTACATTTTTGTAATTAAATTACATTCAATGAAATAACAATATTGTTATCAAAGATCTAAGAACTTAGGTCTTTGATTGTTATATTGTAACCTGTGCTCATTAAACCGACCCTACTATTACCTAATAGGTATTACGACACCTTACAGAACTACCAACAAATATTCAATTACACCAATTACAAGGCTATTGTAATTGCTGTAATTTCTACAATCGTGTTTACCTTTGTAATTATGTTACGAATTGTAATTACAATTATTTTATGGTGCGCAATGGTGTAGGTAATAATGTAGTATCGACCCGACGCGACGCGAGCTCTTTTTAATGAGATAATTATTAAAATGGTCTGAAAGGAATTAAAGTTGATTGTTGCATGCACTTTTATTTGTGAATATTAATCATAAAGCAGCGGGGTACCGTCAGAAGAAAGATTTACGAGTTCTGAATAAAGAAATCAAGCGTCAAAATTACACGTCGCCGTCGCAAGCGCACGCACGAAGATTCTTTTATCACGGTTTATTATACGTCCGCCATTCATTTTCACTTTGAACTCGCAGCTCGTCTCTTGACAATTTTTCTCTTTTGTTAGGCTAAGGAGGCGTGGAGAGCCCACTAGATATGAATACTGCTCCTCAGGGAAGACTCACTCAATCCACATTCGGATTATGAACATGAATTGAATAGTATTAGCGCGCGGTTTCGCGCCGTGAATAGTTTAAAATTACATCTTCTAATTAAGCGATTTAGTTGTATAATTTAAGTAAATAAGCTATGGATTTCATTGGTCACTTTGCACATTAAAAAGCTAAAGGTGGACCTTTCGAATGTTATTAAGAACTGGTTTTGTAATTTGAAATTAAGATTTCAGAATATTATGTGGGTATTAAAGGCTTATCTTGAATGTATGTTTGTAGACATTAATTAAAGTAATCAAAAGTTGGACTTGATTGTACTCCGCAACAGTTTTATTCAGCTTTTATGTTTGAAAAATGTATATAAATTGTGGAGCTAGATTATTCTATCTCTCTGGATAAAATTGCTGTAAAAGTTAGCCATAGTTAATAGGTGTAGGTACCTATTAACTATGGCTAACTTTTACAGCAATTTTATCCAGAGAGATAGAATAATCTAGTAAAACGGAGTAAAACGTAGTAACGTAGTAAAACGGAGAACCGACGTAGATATTTATTTTGTTTATTAAGACATGACTTTTAAATGTGTCTTACCTACAATCTTTATTATACAAAAAAACCGGCCAAGTGCGAGTCGTACTCGCGCACCGAGGGTTCCGTATAATTTTTGGACGTATAAAGTGAAAAAAACCGGACCGCATAACTAAGTTTGTTTGTGAAGGACATTTGATGATTTTGAAAAAACTGTACCAGTTAGGAACATCGCTTTATTTTTGGTGCAATATTTGGGTCAATTCCTATCAACTCTAATTATTTCAGATTTTTGCTCCGCAAACTTCGGAGTTAAGGGGGGGGGGGGGAATGATATTTTTTCAGACATTTTTCATCATATGTCGAAAACTATGAGACATAAAATAAAATAAAAATATATTTTGAAATGTGCAAATTAAGCCCTTTCATATGATATGTCATTTGACCTAGTAACTCCACTTTAAAATTTTGGACCCCCACTCCAGCTCCTTTTGCAATGAAAATAAAAATATTTTTTTACTTTTTTCATTTGCAATAAAGTTGGGCAAGCATTTTTTATAACTGTTCCAAATTTCAAGTCGATAGCATTAGTAGTTACTGAAATAAGCAGGTGTGACAGACAGACAGACAGACGAAGTCGCACCATAAGGGTTCCTTTTTTACCATTTTGGTACGGAACCCTAATTAAAAGGTAGAGAGATAGAGACTTAGAGATACCTAATAAATTAGTCATATTGTGGTCGTATTACCCAGGCTTTATGTTGTCACTCGTTTGTTAGAATGATTGGTGCTAATAAAAAATCGATACCTATTATCTTCAGCCTTTCAGGCTTTTAGCTAGCCGTCGTAGTTAGCACTGTTAAGCCCGCGGCTGTCAGCCCTGTATTGGCAGTGATCCATTTCCAATTCACAGAAGTAAAATGTAGTAGATATAAAACTTGATAAATCAAGTTTTATAAACGTGATTTATAGAAAGAGTGGAAATTACTTAGCTCATTACTGCCGTTAATAATTAATTTGAAAACTGTGGACTATATTTTATAAAAGAAAAATATGTTTTACGTTGTAAGACGAAAATGCTCTGCGCTGCTAACTGTGTGTCAAATCCAAACACTAGTTTTGCTAAAACATGTAGGTACGATTTAATTGGTTTATTTGATCAAAATCAAATATTTTATTTGTAAACATAGGTTACAATAGTGTGGAAGATGTTACAATCTTCTTCATCTTCTCTATAATAAAATGCTTTGTCCTGACTGACTGATGGATCAACGCATTTATATGATGTAGGCATCCGATAAGGAAGGATTTTTGAAAATTCCACCCCCAACGGGGGAAAAGGGGTGACGCGAGCGAAGCCGCGGGCAAAAGCAAGTATTATTATAATGTTCCGTATGTTTTGCCATGTGGATGTGGCGTACAAATATCAGATTATTTTATTTTTAATATTATTATTATAAGTATAATGTACCTAATATTATTAGAAAAATCGTAAAAAAAAAAAATACCATGGAAGGCGACTAGAGATGCGAAAATGTTAATAGCGCGATGAAGTCAAAGATTTGTTACTGGCGAAGATACCGACTCTTAGTTTATAACCAATAAAATAGCAAAAATAATTATAATGTAACGTCATACGATAAAATCTGATACACGATTAAAGTTAACATTTTTAACTGACATCTGAGTCATAAAAAAAAAACTATTTTCAATCACGTTTAATATGAACAAAATCTAAATCCCGACAATACATTTTTATCGTCATGTTCATGTGCACAGTTCTGTACGTGATACAATTTAAGCAGAGAATAACTACGGAACCCGCGGCAGGCAATTATCCAGTAAAACGCCTGTTACCCGCCAGTGTATCCGATTAACTTAATATACAATTAGTTGGTAGGAAATTTTAATTAAGGTGTATATTGTTGGCTTTTATGAGCCATCGAGTTAGGAGCATGTATGATGTTGGGATGCCGTGCCGTTTTGCTCAATTTTAATATGGTTTTGTGAATGGATTATATAGCCTTAGGTCCACTTGCAAGTCAGTTAATTAACTATTGCACGACTTAACTATAATTAGCGCTAAATATACTTACATTTTATATCTACATCATTCTGTCTTTATTTATTTATTTAATTAAATATAAGTTTACAGTAACGACCAAAGCACTTACATTTTAGTGGACAATTTTGTCAACTTTATTCAATTAATAGAAATGAAATGATATTTTAAATATCTTATGTGCTTATTTTAGTGAACTGTCGTGTAAGTGGACATTAGAATATTATACAGGGTGGCAGGTTAGACAGTGGAAATATTTAAAGGGGTCATTGTACTCATCATTATAACCAACTTTTACTATGGGACCAACCCGGAAAAGGCGAAAAAAAAATCAGCTGTTCCATACAATTATATTCACATAACTCAACAAAATGTATGGAACAGCAGATTTTTTTTTTGCGATTTCAGGGTTGGTCCCATAGTGAAAGTTGTTCATAATGATGAGTACAATGACCCCTTTAAATATTTCCACTGTCTAACCTGCCACCCTGTATACTATACTAAACTAATATAATAAAGCTGAAGAGTTTGTTTGTTTGAACGCGCTAATATCTGAAACTAGCAGTGGGATTCGATTGTTTTTTTGTAGATATATGATAGTCAGATTCACGAGGAATAGTATAAGTTATTTAACATCACGCTATAACCCTTGGGAGCAGCAACGGGGGTGAAAACGCGGGATAAAGCCAGCAAGTAATAATTTTATTATAAAAAAAATAATGGTATGGTTATACACGTATACCTGCAGTATAAATGATTCACATTCCGTGCGTTACCTGGCAAACATTTGGCAGTCCTTTTACCTACCACAAAAAGAAGTCCTAAAAGCAAGGGTAGATTCCTCCTGAATGTGCTAAGAATAAGAGACTACGATGATACGATCAATCGATTACAAAACGCGTCTTGGAAGTACGTTGATTGTTGTGTTAAGTCTATTTTCTGATAAAATAACGTTAATTTATTGTATGTCCTCAGCAGTTAATGTTTGTCGACTGATATTATGTTTTATATTTTTATAAAATGTTCTATTTCTATTTTAATATAGCTTTGCCCTGCCATGCGTAACAATGTCTCTTTTTTATTCTTTTTTTCTCAGAAACCTTCCTGAGCGTGTACAACAGCTGTGCTAAGTTTCAAGTCAATCGGATGAACGATGCGCGATCGCGATGAATAGCTGACGAACAAACCAACAAACAAACATTATTTTTATATTAACATATCGCACGAAGACCTTATACGACTTTTAAAGATTTTAAACTGAAAATCACATCTAAACGAGTAGTGTTAATGATTTAAAAAATATATATGCTAAAGTAGAGCTTTTCTTAATAATTTGATTAAAGTATATTTTAGATTATGTTTATCTATGTAGTGTAATTAATTTGTAAAGTTTAACGTTAAAAAAGTGAAGATTGCGCGAAAAGTTTTGAGCGTATTTTTACGAAACTTTCACCATTTTAAAGATCTTTTAACTATCTAACTTTTAGTTAGTGTTTTTTTTGTAAATCAAATATTCGTTACTAAAAAGTAATAATACCTACGTCTAATTCGGCACAGCGCGCTCCTTGATAGGCGAGTCATATTGCTCGGTGGACGTATGTCGCGTTGCGTAAGTTCAGTGCAGAACGCTCAAGCCATAGGTACCGCCCAAATCACTCAAGGCCGCTGGCACTTACTAGCGCCTTAAAATAACTCTAACTTATTTTCCACTTTTCGTATAAATTAAAAAACACATTTTTTTTATCGCACCTCCGCTCAACGGAGGTGCGATATTAGATTCTAATTACAAAAATAAATAACATAGGTATTTTAAGTATCTTTCGTATTCGTGGGAAATCATAGAGAAATCATAGAAATCATAATTATAATCAAATTCATAGCTTTCCTACATCCATAAACTGAGTTATCAATATCATAATAACAATTTATTGTACGTTGAAGTTACCTTACTAGCATCGCATGTCATTAAGTCACGTGACGTGAACTTAGAATGTCAAGTTAGTGATTATAGTGTAATTGATATGGCAAGCAATAGAAATTATTGCTGCACACCTTAGTATTATTATGATGATTAGCATGCATACCTCAGGAGTTATTGTTCCTTGTCGCTAAATAATGCGTTTTCAACGGTGAATGAGCGTGACTTTAAAATCTAAGTTTTTCTACTAGTTTTCTTTAGTTTAAAGCATTTTCTTTTAAAGCTTTATTCAAGTTAGAATATTCTCTGTATTAAAACAACAATCCGCGATAAACAATCTTCCTACTTAGTTTTAGAAGTCGATCACCATGTTTACGTATTAACGTAAATTTTTCGTCTAATAAGATAGGTAATGGTTCACAAAAAAGGGAAAAGATCACAAAACAAAATTTGAAAATTACTCATAGTAGGGTTGGCAACTAATGGTAACCCTACTCTCACGTTCAAAAGCTTTGACCGAGTCCCTTTGAATCCAATCTAACACATCTAGTTAAAAAAAAAACAACCTCGTAACATTTCATTCCAAACCCCATTTCCCCATTCTTTCCGTGTTTGTCATCAAACGTACGACAAACAGTCGGTGCGCGGTGTGACGTGCGTCCCCCGGCGTATCGGTGATGACGTCACATCCTGCCCCGTCGGGCGCGCGATCGCCTTCAACGAGTCAACTCTAACCCTCACCCGCTATCACAATGGACGCTATATTTTATATTTACTTTTTTTTATTTACACTGTAGTGTAAGGTAAGAAATGTGGAAAGAATGAAACGTAAACTATTTATCTGAATCAGACCCACTTTTCGATTTATCACAGAAAACTAAGGATTTTTAGTTGATAAATTTGCGTATTGTCAGCTTTTTATGAACTTGTTAAAATTTTTGGTAACAAGTGGTTCAACAGTTGCCAGGGCTAAACGAATATTTTTCTTATTCAATTTTATACACTGCAAACAATTTCTCAATTAGCCTCCGTATAATGAAAGTTTATTCAAGTTTCGTGTAACTATAATATAGGTAAGTATAGGTGGTTCTCGCGGGTTCGATATGATACCTATCACCTTCGATATAATATCGATTGGATGTAATGTAAGTTTCGGTATTCACGAGAAGTCGCTGTAGATATCACCCCCCCTGGCATGGTATGGAGCAGTAGGTAGATAGATTTATGATCTTGATCGAATGCGATATCTACATGATTCGATATTGATCACGTCACCTGATTTATCGCACAAAGCGAGAAATACCTCTGATGATAAAAAAAACATTATCATTCTGTACGTCAGTTTCAAAAATGCCAAACAAAACATTAGCCTCTCTTTGGGCTCCGCCGCCGCAGTCGGACAATAAAGGGATATAACGTAGTAGTAGAGTTAAAAATTAAGAACACTTAATTGCGTCAGCTTGTCCAGGCGATTATGATCTACCTCATCTAGAGGGGTAGCAAAAAATGCGGTTCATTAAACATTATGCTCTCGCCCTATTTATTTCTTTAAATTTAACACTGATATAATTCTTTTATAGGATATCACAGCGCATTTTTTACTAATAAAAGCCCTTCTAAATAAGTCTCTCATGGATTCGCATCGTGCTGCGTTTTGGGGTGCTCACCCATTCATAGTATTTAGGGTGCTCGGGTGCTCCCCATTCATGCAAGCGTATGTGATTGCAAATTACTGCTGTTGTGCTACTGTGTATCATACTAAAACGAACAAATATTATCGACAACAGTTGGTGAATATTTCAGTTTTGTAAATCATATTCATAACTGAACACAAAAATGTTGAACAAAAAGCAACGCAGAAAAGCAGTATATTTGTATTTTCTGTCATCTTTGATGCAATATAAGCAGAAGTGTTAACTGACTTATGGAGCTGACTGTACGAGGTTGTCATTAATAAATAATTGTAGTAGTATATTTTAGATCTATTATAAGATAAGAAGAGATTTCTTGCCTTTATTTACTGATTACGAGTAAACACGAACAGTTTAAAAGAAAAAAGAAAAGTCTCGTATATTTTCTTAGATAAACAAATAAGTTCTATGAAACAAAATCTCTGATATTTAAAAATAAATTAAGGAGCAATAGCTTTTTCTATTAACCTGTCTCAAATAGCCCGTCATTTAGATTGCATTGATAAATCGCTCGTCATTTAATTTGCGTATGTTTTATGTTTCCGTAGAATATCTTAGGCCCGTATTCCAGAACGATAGGTACTCGAGCACCGATCTCTGCTTGAGCATCGATTTAAAGCCATTTGATTGGTTGAAACTTGTTTCAATCTATGCTCAAGCAGAGATCTGTGCTCGAGTATCGTTCTGTAATACGGGCCTTAGTAATACTCTAACTAGAAAGTTGATGTCTGCTTAACATAATAAGTTAAATAAGCGTTCTTCTTCATAATAACAAACTTACGGACTTTCGTTGGAACGAATCTTATAAAGCGAATTCAAGCTTTAGTTTTTCTTAGATTTACTAATAATTAAATTCTCAATCGCGTTACAAGTGTAAGATAGTAAAATGTATAAAAAAAACATATGCAAATATATTTAAAGAAAAAACCAAATTTCTTTGACGATGAACCTCAGAAAGGCTTCGTAACTTCACTGTATTCCGATTAAATATTAGAATAATATTCGAATATTTGCAAGCCCTGATCCCGATTGATATGACGCTGGACTAAACATGATCCGGAGTGGGGATCGAAGCCGTTATCCCAAGGATACGACGACGGCCATAAATCTTTAATAAAATAAACTTATAGTCCAAGGTGTCAATATATTTAATTTATCAGAGAATTCAGAGAGACAGAAAATTCTCTCCACGATTTTTTTCCGAAAAAGCTTATTGATCACTTAGTTATTTGACAGACATGCTTATGTTCTCTTGTAAATATTATTTCCTTTTTTGACATAGTTAATTGTCACTTTCCATGTAGATAATAATTAATTACTGTTCCATAAGGCAATGGCATCGACATTACCTACTCATTGTCGGTACCTACTCCACACAAGAGGAATTGACCTACTACACATATCGTCCCCGTAGAGCGAAAAGTCACTAAGTCGGAATTGACCATTTTGAGTTACGACGGTTTAAAGTTTTAAAAAAGAAAAAAAATCGTAGCTTGATATTACTGCTACATATTCCTGATTTTATAATTTTATATTTTAGGGAATTTATCACAATTTATGAGACAAGTAATAAAATAAAATAAATGTTTTACAAAGATATGAAGAAAAACCAAAATAGTTAGTTTTATCTCTTAGAATCTGCACAGAGTCATGAGTTAATGATTTTTCACTTTTCGAACGAAGTTAATAATTTCTTTTCAACCTTTACCGTTAGGTAAAAAAATCGAAAATAACTCAATTTAGTTAGAATGAGACTAACCTGTTGCAAATAAAAAACATGTCTGAAAATACTTCTTAACTGATTTTTTCATGTTTTTAACTTAATGATTTCTCGCTTTATAGATACTCGGCACAACAGTGCAAATAATCACTAAAGATTTAGTTAGTTTTCGATTTCATAATTTTTGCATTTTTACAACTCTTAAACTTCAAACAACTGGCGAAAAGTAATTAAGTGAATTTAGGTAATTGTTCCTAAAATATTATAAGTCAAAATGCTAAATTATTGATTTTTCGCACTTTCTAAAACAAAAGCTATGATAGCTATGGACATGACAATAAGATTGAAAATTAAAGAAAAAAAATGCGATTTTGATGACATTCTTAACTCGATATGGCCATTTTATGACTTAGTGACTTTTCGCTCTACGGGGACGATATGCACTCAAGAAGGAAAACGCACGTTTTCCTGTAGAAAACATGCGGTTAGCAAAGCAAATTAATGAGTAACAAGGAAAAATTCTTCACGAAAAACAACCGCACATTTCATGGGCACAGTTCTTCTTATGATTTGTTAAAGCGATTCCAGATTAGGGCCCACAGCCGGTGTCGGGGTAAATTTCGATTTCCGTCTATTGTAAAGGTCTGCGAAAATGAAATCACTTGTTAGGTTCGCCGAAACAGAATCACTTTTACGCCAATTCGGTTCTGCTCAGCCAATATATCCGCAGTCAGTTCAAATGGCGATTTTGCCGCCATTCTCTTGCGATTTATTCATGACGGCACGGTATTATGTGGACGTGTATTTTTTTTAGAGGTCTTTTATTTACTCGACGGTGGTTGAAGTATTATTGCTTATTGCTAGACTTTTACTAGAAAACAACGTTTTTACGACGACAGAGGAAGGAAATACTGCTGCGTGTCGTTTGCAAGTAAAGACTCTGAAGAGTAGCGGTTGTTGTGATAAACAGACGTTACTCAGGCATTCTAGTTTATTTGTCTTTACACTATTAGGCTTAGATAATAAATATTGGTAGTGATTTCGATCTATAGATTAAGAACCTTATTAATTTGGTCTTCCACAAAATAATACCTACAGGTAAGATCCGTTTTCATAAAAAAAGTGATTTCAGGACTCAATTTATTTTTTTCGTATTTAATTTAACATAACAAGAAAATGGTTTGAATAAGCCAACGAAGCCAAAACATTTACCTCATAAATATTTGTTTAGCTATACATATTAAAAACTCGTTCTAAAACGTTCGGCCGTTGTGTATCCAAAACTCTTACCTATGAGAATATTACCTACGTAAACTTTTCTTAAACAATTTAAATTAAATTCAACTCATACTTATGTTTTGCACATCTCTTTGAAGAAAACTTTTTATTTTTTAAGAAACGAAATACTTAGCTATAAGAAAGACAAGAAGTTTATTACTAAAGTTTATCTTATTCGCCTGGCTTGCCGAATTGGTTATCAAATAAAACTTTGGAAAGAAAACAAATGTGTTCGGTTTAAAGGGCGGGTTGTACGCTACTCGGGTTGCGTACCTACCTGCGTATTATTTATTTACGGAGTTTACCCCTGAAATTCAGATAAGTGCCATTAATTTGGGCAGACAAGCAAAGCCGATTTGGTAAATGAAAATACTACCTATTTATTTTATTCTAACTTAGCGAGTGAAAGTGATATGTGTGTCAGAGAGTGACAGCGCGTGGCCATTGAAGAACCGGTTATGTGCTAGAGTGTTTTTCTTTTGATTTTTTACGAGAGCCCTGTAGCCTCAAGTTTTACTAAAGATCTTGTCAGAATTTTGTCCTTCTTGGGCAGCTACCGCCTTTGAAACGCCCCCTAGCCACGCCTTCGGTCGGACGCGCACAGGAATACTGGTGTTTATTGCGTATGCGCTGCTGAAAGTTATAAAGTGAAAAACGAAAAGCTTAACCTGTATGACTACCATCGTATCTAACCACCAAATTGTTTGTAATAATAATAAAAGTATTTTACAACAAAATATGGGTTATCTAGGTTCAGGACAGTTTTAAGAAAAAGAAATAAAACGAAGCATAGACAGAAATGGATAGTCCATTTCTGTCTATGCTTCGTTTTATTTTATTTTTTTAAGTACTAGATTTATTTTATACAGAGGTACCTATACAGTTTAATTTACTGTTACATTATGTCTAGAAATTTGATTGGCTGTTGTCATTTCGGTCAACCAATCACAATGGCTGACATGAAGTAAACAGGTAATTAAAATTAAATAGATATTCAGAAACTGAGGCTAAAGGCACGGAACGTAACTACTTACCTACTAAGAATAATTTATTAGTTAAAATAAACCACATTAATTTACAAGCAGACAGCCGCAGCAAAAAAAACAAGTTCTCATAACATCGAGGTAATAATTAAGGCATTTAAGCAAGCTGTATAGTTTTATATTAATGTTGTACAAATTAGCCTATCTCCCACCTGAATCTTAATTTCTACTTCGCGCGGGACTTATCTTGATGGCGCACGACTCGCGAACGAGTCGATGCGCTCTTGAGTACACGAACATCAAAAAACAATACGTTAAGTACTCGAACACATCAAAACTTTCCCTGACTGCCAACATCCGAACACATGTTGACGCACTCATTTAAAATTCGCGTTGTAAATCGTCTGTTGAGTTGGCACAATGTCAAAATGGCGGAACAATTACGTTGTCAAGTCCATAAGGATTACACGTCGTCACGCCACGTTTCATGTCGGCCAGACAACTTGGCTCGTCATTTTACGTCAGATCCGGGGCAGGCGAGCTCTTTACCACTTTTATACCTCGTTTTATGGAAGATTGTCAAAGTTACGCGCGAAAACAATGGGAGAGCACGCCAGAGCACGCCGAGAATCGCTGAATAAAAAAGAATAGCTAATAAAATGATGATGCCGGATGTTGTTTGTGGGTGAACGTCAATTTTTTGCTTATAAAAGCTTGTGCTTGTTTGTGAATGACTGTTTATTTTATTATAAAATTTTTCTGTCTTACTAATGTTAAGTTAGCAAATTGTTCTAACATCTTAATCTTAGCTTTTCATTGAGGTCGGAATTTTCCGGGTAAAACATTAAATGATGCTGAAGTTTTAGATTTAAGATAAAAGATGAAAAATATATTTATTAGCGGCGCTTCTTGAGTACTTTTAATCTAGACACGATACTCTTACTTTAAAAATGACCAAACTTTTCTCTTTTAAGATAGGTAAAACTCCATCTAGCGAATTATCTCTAATAGATCACAAAATGACCTTTATCGATAAATACACTGATTTTTGAACAATATAGTCTAATATCAGGATTGAAACCTTACAAAAACGTAAAAGAAACTTACAAAATAAGCTCCTTATTGGCATTTCGTAGAACAGAGGAAAGATCATCAGAGAAGCTATACCTACAGCTTAGAGCTAAGCGTAGGAGGTAAGCGTAGTTATTTGGAACTAGCTGTTTCTCCCGGTTTTACCCCCGTTGCTCGGCTCTTAAGGTTCGTAGCGTGATGTTAAATAGCCTATACTATTCCAGATGAATCTGGCTATCATATACAAAAATATTTTTTCGAATCCGACTGGTAGTTCCAGAGATTAAGCGCGTTCAAACAAACTCTTCAGCTTTATGATATTAGTATAGATATTTTAGATATCATGCAAGCAAGTTCAGCATAAACCACGGACAAAGCACGGTTAAAAAGTGAGGACACCAGAGAACATGTGGGTGCATCTTTTGCTATAAAAATATAAATACCGCCCACTGCCCGCCCCCGCCCCGCCTCCAGTGTGACGTGCGCTTGTGATTATTTACGTAGCTATTATACTGAAAATCTAAGCTATTTAATCACCCCAACTTTGTTGATCCAAACAGAGCACATGTAGCTGCATTTTTTAAACTCATATTTTAAAAAGTTTGTTCCCATTTTTAGTACCTACGCTGTTCATTTTCATTTCATTATTTTTTGGCTTGTTTTTTGCTGTAGTTCGTAAACTATTTAACGCCCGCGTGTTTTTAAACATATTAAAAAACTATGACACATACTCACGTACCTACCTAAATGCTTACGTATTTTTACGTAGGATTGAGAGGGGTCATTAAACTACATTGCGAAGTGGGTGCCTAATTAGGTACCTTTCGTTACTTCATGCCAGTTCTTTGCTGTCGCTACGTCGATAACGAATTAAAAGCCGGTTGTACGGGTTTTTCGTAAATTATCATTACCATGTTTGAAATTCTTATAGTGGTAATAATGGGACTGAAAAAAATGCTTACGATGCCTGATACGTCATTCTAGTTAACTCGAAATTAAATTCAGAGGAACTGAAGACTTCAATATGAAACCGCTATAATAATGTCGATGTAAAAGTAAATCTAAAAATAAACAGACTTCTTTTTGGGACTTTCATATCCAATTGTCCAGTTTTATCTCTTTCTCTGTTGATGTCGATGTCAATATCCGTTCGATAATCAAATTCTGTTTGTTGACATAGATATTATGAAGCTGAAACGCTAACTTAGTCATCCAAGGGAATTCGATTATAGCGCGTCCTTAGTCTAAAAATCACTCACTGATCTTGTCGTTACCACAAGTAGGTAATTTATCGGCAAAAATCTGTAGGTAGGTACAAAGCGTTTTTCATTCTTACAAGCAATTTTTTTAAAAGGGCAAAATAGATTTACCTCGTTAAGTCGTGAGACTATGTAACGTTATCCAGATAGGAACATAATTTATGCAACTAATAGTCTACCAGTAACACCAGGCGGGAAAAGCTTCCCAGATTTTTTGCGCAAAAAAGCTTAAAATTTAGTTATCGCTCACTGCATACGAAAACTCAGTGAGTTCGACAACTAGTTCCTCCGTTTTTCTAATTACCTCAAACACATTGGCACGGGTTACTTATGAATCGGTTTTATAATTGACACACGGGTGAGTATGACTGGATTGCGCGTACGACAGTTCAAATGCTGGGTACCTACCTCAGATCATAGAAACAAGGAGATATGCCATCATAGCAAATTAGTACGGGAACAACTGATGCCACTTTTAGTACATTTTTCGACACAATTACGGGCATAATTAAGCGCTCCTTGTGAATAAAAAGATCTCCCACGCATTGAACATTCCGCACACCCTCAATCTAACACTGTTAATCGTCACTCAACACTAGCACTAAACTATAACACTGTGTTTATACCATCGATCGTGTTCGGTTCGTCGCCAGCGCGTACGTTTTTAATATGAGCAATTTGCTCAAGATCAGGCATCAAGCTCGATAGCGCCTTGGCACATCTCCTTGTTTCTATGATCTGAGGTACCTACCTATTCATACTCACAATACGATACAATAATATTGTTTACATGAAGTTTTGAAGTGATAATACCTAGTTCTTGGGAATATTATCTCTAGGTACCTACTTATTTTAAGTGTTATATACCTAACTAAAATTAATTTATTCACTTTTTCAGCTAATATTTAGTAGTTAATATTTAGGAATTTATCTTACAATACGCTTTCGATAAAAACGTTGATAAGTAATATAATTTTCAAGAAGATGATACTTTAATAATTCTACTCACTTCTATTGTTTTACTACACATTAAAGTTATAAATAAATTAACCAGCCGGTAACTTAATGATGAATGGTTTGTTATTCCATTAATCAGTACTGACTTAAGTAACAATTATGACGGCCAATAATTGAGTGAATGACTATTACATGACACTTGAGCTCCCCGCGACTATTTGCCGCCATTCTTGCGATTGTAGTTGTAAAGGCGCGTCTCCTGCGACCTGTTTTCGTGTTCGACGAACATCGAACAGTGAACGATAAAGGGGCGTGGTCTACGTGTTTTGAGTCTTTTTGTTCGTCAAAACACGTAGACCACGCCCCTTTATCGTTCACTGTTCACTGTTCGATGTTCGTCGAACACGAAAACAGGGCGCAGGAGACACGCTTAAGTGTAGAAAGTTCATGAGCATTTCCGGAAAAAGGTTGTTTTAATCAATACAATTTCTTTTTTACTGTGTTATCCAATACCATTTATGTAAATGATTGTTTACGGTATTGAAGTTATCGGTTGTTAACAGTTTTAAAAGAAAAGAGTTAAACTTAGACTCGTGGCAGATAGGCTTAGATTTAAGAACTCCGTTCAAGTCTGAAATTAGTCGGTCAGCCCCGAACATACCCGTGAAAAACCATCCAAAAAGCAATACGTTTTGAATATTGAAATCTATGTATTAATAAGAAATCAATTTACATTATTATAGTGGGATAGTCGGATTAGTGTGATAAATACAAAGTTTAATTACCAATTAATCTACTGTGAAATTATTTAGATATAATTGATAGGTATTACTGCATTTTGAATATCGGAATATAGTGTTATAACCAAAACAGTTATTGGCTTTCTGTTTCAGCATTAATACTCAAATAATGTTTCCACAAATTTTAATGTTATGATAATGAAAAGCTGATTCCTCGTTTGCTCCAGTTTACCGCGCTTGTTTTACGAAACCATGTTTATTAGAATATCAAGTTGGGTTGTAAAGCGAATTTGCGTAGAGGAATTTAAATCTTTAATTTGAGCTAACAAAAAGGGTTGGTGGGATGTGAAAGCTATCTTATACATACCTACATTTTTATGTATACGGATGTATCGTAAAAGCGATGAAGGCATCGTTTTAGGGTCCGGAAACCTCTGGCTTTGTATTTTAAACGATCAAAAGTTGCCATCCATGTACCGTCTGAACATTTTTGGCGAAAAGGCAAAGCTTTTTGATTACAGTTTTCGGGTTGACGTATTCGGACTTCAGAACTTTCAAGATCATTCATTCTTATTAGATACTTTTAATAATGTAGGTTGGTAGTGTAGGTACTCGTATTCTATTGAGGACTAGCACGTTTCCCGCTACTACGTCCGCGTGACCCACAGGAACTGTGCATTTTTTCGGGATAAGAAGTAACCTACAGCACTCATGGATAATTTAACTTTTTATTGGTGAAAGAATTTTCAGAGTCGGATCAGTAGTTCCGGAGATATTACTCTCTACATATACCTACCTACACAAACTCACAAAATTCGCGCTCTTTCTTTACAATATTAAGTAGGTAGGTATATAAAGTATAGATTATAGTATAGATAAATAAATAACTGCATATTCATTAATATATTAATCAAAATGCATGGTCAATTAAAAAGCATAATGTTCGTGGAACTGTTTCTTTTGTAAGATTTTAAATATCTTCATTAAAGTCGGCGCGTCTGCCGTTATAAGTAAAAAGGGCGCATCTGCATCTTTTTATGAAGACGGCAGTACTGCTGCACATCAGTGGGACAAGACAAAAAGAAGTAACTGAAGTAAGCAGGTTACTAGGAGCACGTCGATTCGCTGCGGCCTATATACAAACCTGTTATTACGCACAATCACGACCTTTAAGCTCAATAACTTGGGATACACGCGAAGGTACTGGTTTCTTGCACCATGTGAAGTCGTTTCTTATGGGAAAGGGATTATAATAAATAATAATACTTACATAAAGTTTTTAGAACGGTGGTTGTATTAAATGTTGTATTGTGTGGTCTTGCTAATCAATAGACTACATGAGTGTCAAAGGAGGCGTGACTATGGTATTAGTAACAATAGAAGGCGGTAAGAATATTTAGCACAGAAATAAAAATCTGGTATCTTTATCTGGGCTTGATCAAGTTTACAGCAGGTTAATTACAGTGATAATAGCTTTTATTTTGAAAAATTAATAATGTACATTCAATGATATTTTAAATAATTTTACTTAAATAATTATCATAGTATTAGGTACTCGTACCGTTGATTCAGATGCCATGTTGACCAGACCAATTTTAATACATATGGAGCAATGAATCTTGTTGTATTATCAAAATGAAAGCGATTATCATTGCTAATGTCTTAGGTAGGTACGCAATTATTACTCTTCCATTCTTTTTTTATGTTACCTGCTTGTGAACGATAGTTGCTTAATATTATAACATTTATAACTTTCGTGAGAAATATTTATGTAGTTTCCACTTACGTATTTGTTTCGGATATGCCCGACTAGTTTCCAATTCAAACAGAGTTTTTAGTCATGAGCTCATCAGATAGATGCTTAATTTAAATTAGTAGGTGCTTAAAATCGGCACTATTGTAGCTCGGATACAATCCAAAACAGCCCTGCATACCACACATCCGCTATCCGAGGCACACGCTATCCTGTTTGTGTTACGAAGTATTGATCAATAACTCCATTCATCCATTGTTTGTTTATGACCAGCACGCCTATTCACTACCTATGTAATATTCAATGATCGTGTAAAGAAATATTTCATTTTCATTTTCATGTTTGTAGATTATCAATCGATTTTGAAGGTCTGCAAAAGCTCAATGAGTTTTACACACAGACGATCAAGTTCAGGTGCAATTTGCATGAGACTTGGGTCTTGATCCAATTTGCAGTTCGTCCATTTTCTGTGATCCTGTCAAGCAAATCGACATCTACACACGGTCATGTTTACTTGATCAAGTCTTCAGGTCTCATGCAAATTGGACAATAAATTATCCTATTATGAAGGTCGGCAAAGTGATCGTCTACGAGCTTTTCGACTATTTATTTTGACGAGACAATCTTTTGAAAATATAGGTATACAATATTGAGATACTTTCTTTTATATTCCGAATCTAAAGTCTATGTATTTATTTGAGTCTAGCTGAATAGAATAGAATAAATAAATACACTTTAAAAGGACAACTCGTTTGTGTTCAATCAACTTTAAAAGGGTAATATATTCAAAAGCGTTTATCTATATTCAATTCCGACATCGGAATCTTGTAATAGCTACTGACGTCTGGCCCTATTCCTTTGAAATCGCGAACCATAGCATTTAAGTCAGCCAATGAAATAGAAGTTATAATTGTATGTAATTTACGGCTAGCTCCGTCGATACGTAATGACTTTATAATAGTTTGAATATCAGTGATGTTTAGTTGTTTACGTAATTGTAGTAATGACTCTATCAATTGTAGCTATCGAAAGTTTGGAATTACTGTAAGATAAATTAGTGTGATAAACATACTGTATTGACTGGTTAAACGAGCGAACATACTGAAGGAGAGTATTTACTATTCGATAGGTCTGTATTAGTTCGATTAAGCACGAGACAATTCATGAAAGCACGAAAAATAATCATTTGTTCTCTTCGATCATAGGTAGGTGTACCTATTCTATTTTTGTCATAATTTTGTGTGGTAGAGTTGATTTTTTTTTCGTCAATAATTCCAATTCAAGTGAAAACTGAGATGATGACTGATAGAAACGTATGGGAGAAGAATTCGTCCTGTTCCGATCCCAAAATAAATTGGGAATAATTTCAAAAGAATGATGATAAAGCAGTACCTATCTACTTCTTCTTGAGATTGTTTCGAAATTTCTTCTCAGAAGTAGCCAGCTAGGAAATGTCGACACCAGCGAGCTTGTAAAACAAAAGTTATTTATCCAGTGAATAAATCATTTAATTTAATTTATTTGCTGTTTTAAATGTAATGTCACAAATAGAGATGGTAAGCTCTTGATTGATCTGAAACCAATTCTTCATGATATATGTATTCTATCTCGCAGGCAACCGACACACGTCTCGCTCAACAAGAGCCCAGTTCAAGGCATCCATACATCGTCCGCTCACCGACGTGTATACTGTATTTGCATTTCTCATAGTCCAGTTAATCGTATCCCGCCTTAGATCACACACGCGTATTTGCACCTGTACAATAACGTCAACGGTTCCCTCGTTTACATGTACTGAAACAAAGAGACGAGATTCACCTACTAACCTATTTCGCTGTAGTTATCGTTGTATAGCCACGAATTGACTGGCTGCCCGTCGAACTATTATGTACCCACTTAGTCAGCCGCGCGACTGCAATTGCAATTGCTATTGCCAAAATGTTTCTGCGGGTTTGCTTGTTTTAGGTATATGTATGACTCTTGTAAAAATATGCTTTGGAATAAAAATTTATTCGTTTGTTACTGGATATGGAAATATATTTAGCGTGTCTTTCTTATAGGTAACGTATTAATAAAAACCATCGCTTGTCAACGATGTCATTAATAGCCAATAATTTACTGTATAAATTAAATTCTTTTATCATTAGTAATTAAACAAAGACTGTCAATAAAACAGCACAAACAACACGTCACTTTGAATAAGATTACGCTAGTGGATATAGATAAGTGACAAACGTCAAATCGTTATCTAGTGACGTATCGTCGCGGTCGCAAGTTACGTAGTGAGCGCAGGCGTGTTCCCTACAGCTATACAGTTAATTACTCGTGTAGAGCCGCCGTTGAACAATATTGGCTCGTGTTATCCCCACAATAGTGTATACGAATAGTTTTAGCTTACACACCCGTTTGTGTGAGTTATTGACGTGAAACTGCGCTCAGAATTTAGGAAAGATTTTCTTCATAGATATCGTGTTCGTTGTTATAAAGTTAAAAAGAAGGAAGTGACTCTGCGACTGCCGCCGTGACCTGAATTTGCAGCCGCCGCCGGTTGTCAAATTGGCAGCCGGCGCTGACATTGTAAAAAAGCGGGAAATGGGGTTGGCAATTTGGCATAATTAAAAAAACATTTCATGTTTCATTTGAGTAACATACCTAACTAGGGTCCAAGAGCGAGCGAAGCGAGCTCGGGAACTTGGAAACCCCGACACGGACAATTTAGGTTCGAAGGGGTTGACGGGGGCTTCAGTGAGCGAGCAAAGCGAGCGAACGAAGCCCCCGTCAACCCTTTCATGTTAGGTTACTTTTAACCTTGCAGACAGAAATAGGAGACCGTCGACCACCTCCCTCCCCCTTGTAAGTCCAAAAAATTTTGTTTTACATTGACACTGAATTTAAAAGTCAGTCTAAGGTAGATAATTCAACTTAAAACACGTAGTTTGCAATTATTGTCGTCTGGTATCACTGCTACTCCAAGGCTACTCCGGTTCCCAACGGCGTTATTTTTGGGAGCCGCCGCCAGCTGCGGAGGCGCTCCCTAAAAAGAATCTTGCTGTCCCAAATGTAACAGGGTTTTATTTGGAAAAATCTTTACTTCTCGCGAGTAAATACCTAACAAAAAATAGCAGGAGATAAGTAAATTCTCCAATAATAAGGGCAGAAGAATTAGGTATGATAAAATAGCTGAAGAATCAAGTTCCTGTTTAACTAGGTATCGCTAATGTGTAACCAGGTATTTTCCAACCATTTGGGAAATTGTCAGTTATTTTAGAAGGCTAGCCTGTAATATGTCGAGGATATTGATCTCCTTTGGGCCCAAAATGCCATACACAAACAACAGTTTGTACACCTACAGTACGTGTACAATGTTCCTAAAACTATCTATTTGCTGCCGAATTTGGCTGTAGTCCCCGAAGGCATATTTTGAAGGAGATTCCCGCTTGCATGCAGATCTCTGTAGCTGCATTGGAAAGCCCACACTATGGTAACGTAAGTTTTCCACTTTCCTGTACTTTGCTTTGTATTATGCTTCGTTCAAACAGCTACCAAACTACGTAGGCTATGTAAACAAAAGCAATACAAAATCTATAATAAGTATACGGGATGTAATCCCTTACTTGTTTTATTTTAACATCGAGACATACCTAGGTAATTGTCGCATTTTTTTAGAAGATTTTATTTAACTTCACTTGTTAACATAATTATTATTATGACGTGTCCAATGTTGCACCAACCAGCAAGTTGCAATCTAATTTTGAACACTCTTTTCCTATCAAGATAAAACTATGCATACATAATCGTTCAGTTCTGATAGCAATGCATTTATTTGGTAAAGATAACCTGATGATGCAACGACGGCCTTTTTAAAGGATCCCGCTCGGGTCAATCGATTTTTGAAAATCACTTATACATATTTAATAACTTAAAAAAGATGTTCTGTAGGTATTCGACCCGCTATTAGGTATTTCCGCGATTTTCTCATAAACGACTAAACCAATTTTGATGTTTTTTCTCTAACGCAATCGACGGCTACCTACTTTCAGGAAACTTTTAGTGCAATAAGTATTAATAAAACTAAAACGAAAGGACAAATTGAAATACAGCCAATAATTATAACGTTATAGCAAACAAACCGATAAAGGGGCGATAGTCGGCTTATAACGATCGCATAACAGATGTTTAGTCCGCTGATCCCCGGGGCATCCCTCCTAATAAAACACTATTAGTTCCGACTAATATCGGTCGCTAT
Organism: Thalpophila matura; assembly: GCA_948465475.1. Taxonomy (NCBI): domain Eukaryota; kingdom Metazoa; phylum Arthropoda; class Insecta; order Lepidoptera; family Noctuidae; genus Thalpophila; species Thalpophila matura. Next base: position 8,634,849 of record OX419190.1, on the reverse strand, counting down.
CCGACACGTGGTTACAGAATCACCGGGACATTTATTTGTTTGTTTTATTAGTTTAGCGGGTTATTAAATTAGATTTTTTGGATACTGAGAGCAGTTATCTATTTCAAACTTACAAGGGTTAACAGTTTACATGTTGTACCTAGATAAAAAAATACACATAATTAGGTATCTAATACTTATATTTAACGTGTGAATTCTGCGCGTGAATGAATCTTAGTTTTTTAAGTTAAAAAGAATTATAGAAGTGTAATAAAACAAGTTTAGACGGTTAAAACGCATTGTTATAACCACACACTGTGTATTTTTTTAAACCATGCAAACCTAATAGCTTTCGAATATCGTAAAAGAAAAATGTAACAATCTAACTTTCATATCGTTCGCTACAAGATTTACGGCAGACCCTCAGATCATAGAAACAAGGAGATGTGCCAAGGCGCTATCGAGCTTGATGCCTGATCTTGAGCAAATTGCTCATATTAAAATCGTACGCGCTGGCGACGAACCGAACACGATCGATGGTATAAATACAGTGTTTTAGTTTAGTGCTAGTGTTGAGTGACGATTAACAGTGTTAGATTGAGGGTGTGCGGAATGTTCAATGCGTGGGAGATCTTTTTATTCACAAGGAGCGCTTAATTATGCGCGTAATTGTGTCGAAAAATATACTAAAAGTGGCATCAGTTGTTCCCGTACTAATTTGCTATGATGGCATATCTCCTTGTTTCTATGATCTGAGGGCAGACCTATTCATAATAACACATTCCATTCATTAAAACCGATGCGATGTTAACGATACATTTTGCTAGTACCTATAACGTTTTTAAAAGTGCCATTTTTGTTGCGAAATAATTACCTATGCATTGATTTATTGTTCAATAACGACCAGCTAATGAATATTTTTTACGTAAAATAGTTTTGATTATTAATATGGTTCAATCGTATTTGGCATAGTTTTAGAGACTTTTAGGCCCGTATTCCAGAATGATACTCGAGTATCATTCTGGAATACGGGCCGAAAAGTCTGAGCATAGATTTAAAGCCATTTGATTGGTTGAAACTAATTTCAATCTATGCTCAAGCAGAGATCTGTGCTCGAGTATCGTTCTGTAATACGAGCCTTATTCTACCACAAAATCATGTCAGTCCTGTTATTTTTGTTCCCTAGAACACAAACTCCTCTTTCTAAGTAGATTTTGGTTAGAGAGAAAATGAGGCAAACAGTTAAAGAGCCTTATTCTACAAGTTATTGAAGTTATAATAGTTGTTCGCACATAATTGCTAAAATAAATATAATATAATTATATAAATAATAATATATATAAATATAATTGATGGTAAATAATGGCTTAAACAACGAGGGTACGGATGTCGTCCCTTATGTGGAGCCAATAGTTTCCTTATGGGGAGTCACAGGTGTCATATTGCCGGATACATTAATCAGACGGCGAGGACTTGTTTGAATGGTGTCCTTTTCGACCACCTACGAACATTTGGCGATAACTGTGCAAATAACAAAAAACTTTGGAAGTGACTCCGCGACCGCCGCCGTGACCTGAATTTGCAGCCGTCGCCGGTTGCCAAATTGGCAGCCGGCGCTGACATTGGAAAAAGCGGGAAATGGGGTTGGCAATTTGGCATAATTAAAAAAACATTTCATGTTTCATTTGAGTAACATACCTAACTAGGGTCCAAGAGCGAGCGAAGCGAGCTCGGGAACTTGGACACCCCGACACGGACAATTTAGGTTCGAAGGGGTTGACGGGGGCTTCAGTGAGCGAGCAAAGCGAGCGAACGAAGCCCCCGTCAACCCTTTCGTGTTAGGTTACTTTTAACCTTGCAGACAGAAATAGGAGACCGTCGACCACCTCCTTCCCCCTTGTAAGTCCAAAAAATTTTGTTTTACATTGACACTGTAATTTAAAAGTCAGTCTAAGGTAGATAATTCAACTTAAAACACGGCGACATTAATCTGCTGCTACGGTAGTTTGCAATGATTGTCGTCTGGTATCACTGCTACTCCAAGGCTACTCCGGTTCCAAACGGCGTTATTTTTGGGAGCCGCCGCCGGCTGCGGAGGCGCTCCCAAAAATATTTGTTATTAAAACATTAGGAAAGATATGTCGAGAATATTACCACAGAAAGGTCAGAGGGCCATTACTTTTTTTGGCACAAACTAATTAAGTAGGTACCTATATAGGTATATTCTGAGTATATTCTGAGTTTGTCTTCTGCGGTGAGCATCTAGAATAATCTAGATCGATCATTGAGCGATATTCCAAAACGGTTTACAAATCAAAGCCTAAAATTATTGCTCAAAATACATATTTCAGTTCATTAGCTAAAAATAATAGAACAGTGAATACGAAAAATATTTTAGAGGAATTTGTTACAACATGTAGCTCGTTAAATTGATTTTGAGAAAGAATAATTGACATTAATATCGCTGATCGAACGTAGTGGGTACATACCCGAAATTCATGCGCACTAAAATATTGCTTTCTGGTCTTTAAGTTAATTAATCTGTGTTGTAATACTTTTTATCGTGACATTCGTGACTACTAAAACCGCTTGTGAGCACAATGTTTTTAAATGAGCAAATTACATTATCAACCTAACAATAAATTTAAATTATCGGTGACGTAAATGGAAGGTAGACCAACGTAATTCGTTTTTGTTATGAACTCATCAATGAGGGTAAGATTAAAATTCTATTGTTTGCCGACCGCAGGAGGTCTCTCACGCTATTAAATGATTTCGAACGCTGCTATAAATTGTGTTTTCATATGTTACAAACGTATTGATTCTACCAACCATTCATGAAATAGAAAAAAGTCCGCACAAGTTATAGGTCGTAGCTTACACCTTGTTAGATAACCCCAACTTTGTCTGCCAGACATCTACCGGATAACAAAGTCGTTCATAATTTAAAACTTGATAAACAGCACTTCTCACTGTAGTCTCAGTATCATAGTAGCAGTTTTTCTGAACGGGAAACTTCCCCTTTGTATATCGTACTTTCATGTAATCCCGAGAACGATCAAAGTCAACTTACTTGAAAACAAATTCAAAGTTGGAGGGGAAGCCGGGCTATGCGACTGGTCTTTTACAGTACTTTGTCAAACTATCATATTGCAAACACCGCACACGCACGACTCTCCTCTGATGGGACCCATTGATGTTGGATTGGGTTACAGATAAGTATTCTTGTTTCTAGGTCGTTATGGAGCCTTTAAATAGAGTTAGTCACTAACCTTCATAATTATAAACGATGATTAAACGTTATTTAACTAATATAGCTCTTAAGTCAATTGCCAGCTCTATTTATTGGCATGGAAATGACAAGCATAGTTGTATATTTAATCAGTGGATAAAAGTTATAAGTTTTTATAAGTAAGGGGGAAAAATCGTAGAGTAAATAGAACTAAACGGTCTATCGGACTTATTCATATAGGAACCTATAATATCAAATCACAGTGGTATTTTTATTTATAACTAGCTGTCGGCGACTTCGTTCGCGTGGAAATAACAAATCTATTCCACGGGAACCGTACATTTTTCGAAGATAAAAGTAGCGTACGTGCTATTCCAGATTATAGTCTATCTCTGTGACAAATTTCATCCAGATCCATTCAGCCGTTCTGGCGTGATCGAGTAACAAACATTCATCCATCCATCCATCCAAAGTTTTGCATTTATAATATTAGTATTTATTATTTAATCTAGATATTAATCGAGACAGTCCTTAATTTTTGTAATGTTAGTATTATTAAATACTTTCGCGTTTAAGCGCAAAACTAATATTCTTATAGTGTATTAAGAAAACTCAACCGCAGAGAAAAGATGACCTAACATTACCAAGAAAGAATCATACGTACAAAACACAGTAAGCGGTGTCGAGATTCACTCCAAGTAACAAATTACTCGTAAGATCACATTTCAAACATCGATAAGAATCTACAAACATCTGACATCCCTAATACCATACAACATTATCTTAATCTTAAACACAGCATGCACTCCCGTGACAAGCCACCATATAATTTAGCAGCTAGTGCGGCGCTAACCGCAACGATGATCTACGAATCGACTAAGCTACATACAAGCCTGAGGAACTAACCCTACCCAATCTATGTTAAGGGGACACCCCTAACTTGCATTAACTTTACCGAGTATAAGCTTTGATGGAGTCGGGTTATAGAGGATGAATATTGAAATAAAACAGTTGAGTAAGTCGAAGCGAAGTAGTTTAGTTTGAGTCTTTATTTATTACTGAGATAGATTTTTATAATGTAGGGTTAATGTATAACCATTTTGCACAATCTGAGTTTACGCGGTCTCTTTCGCGTAGCCAGCCACGTGGCGTAGCCAGCCACGTGGCGTAGCCGGCACGTGGCGTAGCCGTAGCTCGATTTTTTCGTAGAAAAAACCGTAGCACAAATTGCAATGTGTATTATTGTGTATTCATTCTGTTACCAACCTCAAACGTATGTTTTTTTAGCAATTAAACAATAACGTAGAAATAAATAAAAAGTATCGGAAGTCTGTGATTAGTGCAAGTCTGTCATTTGTCGTGATCACTATAGCAAATTATTTGAAAGGCATAAACATTTATTTATTATGTCTAAAGTAGTAAACTGCAACATTGAAATGCTAACTGCAATTTAATTGAATTCCTGTCAATATGTATTATAATGTGAATGTGAGGTTATTTGTAGAATTATCATTGCTGAATTACCAAACGGAATTTGATCATTTTGATTGCAACGTTCAAAATATTCAGCCTCAATTTATATGAGTTTTCACGAAATCGCCGTTGCGTCGCTGTCACCGTACCAGTGCGGCCGGTAATCGATTTCTGGATAAAGTACTAAATAGGAAAAAAATAAAAAACTTTTATAGATTTTGCTGCTTTTGTAGATAACCACAAAGAAAACTCTCGCGGAGAGCAATTCCCGTGGAAACCGCATTTATTTTTTATAATAGTATAAATAGATTTTCCATTAAATTACAGAAGCTTTCTCATAACAACACAAGTTTCCAAATAATAATAAATCTGTGGTTAAACTGTTTACTTATACCTACCTAATAAAAATAAAGCAAAGTCTGTGATCTGAAGTTGCGATTAAACTACAGGCTAATAAATCTTCTTTAGTAAGAAGTATAGCTTTATAAGTTCGCATTAAAGGACGGTAATGGCCGACAAATTGGGTGTGGACCACCGATCGGGAGGCCGCCATTAGGAATCTGACCCCACTGAATCAATATGAACCTATTTGAACATTTGTACATTTAGATCGCTGATTGATTTTCATAGAGTTTATTAACAATTTTACTGAAAATAGCGCTAAATGTTGAGTAGGTACCGACTAAATTAAAATAATTGACAAATCAAATAGAGATGGAAGCATTTTAAAGCTATCAACATACTCGTATTCACAAGTTCCTTGTCCAATGAGAGACACCATTTCGAGTCACATTGTCTTTATTCAGAAGTCCGTGACGTTTATAGTGGATCGGATAGGAATTAAAACATAACCAGCAGGGGATCAGATCAGGAGATCCGACCGGAATAACTCTTCAATAGTAGTCATACTCATAGGGCACTTTCTATGTAGTGACATTATTAAATTGGACGTATGGGATAGATTCATTACTGTGTAGTTGTGTACCTACGTGTGGACTGAAAATCGAATTGCACAATTAAAAAAACCGGACAAGTTCGAATAGGACTCTCGCCTTGAGGCTTCCGTAAAAATTTAATTTAATTATACATATAAATATAATAACAATCTATGTTATAATAACTCTACAATTAAAAAAAAATCTTTTTTTTTTCTTTACTCGTGCTGTAAAACCTTGCTTCTTGCCAAATTTCATGATTACTAGTAGGGATTGCAATCCCGCAAGCGCGGGATCCCGCACCGGCTTGTAGGTCTGCGTAAAGTCGTGAATTTGTATACAAATCGCGCAAAATCCAGTAAAATTTGTCACGTTTGATATTTCTTTTTATCAAACCAATCTTTAAAAAGTCTTTAAAAATTACTTTTACTTAATTAAAATTCTATTTTAATTAAATGATTAATTTTGCAATTACCTACACTTACAGGCTTATTACTTGAAAGAGCGGCAAATTTGACTGGATTTTGCACGATTTATCGACAAAATTTACGATTTTGTATGGATTCTCAAGCCGGTGCGGGATCTCGCGCTTGCGGGATTACAATCCCTAATTACTAGGTCAACTAGGACATAAATGGCCGAATATTTTGATTGCATTGACTTAGAACCTTGAATTTTTACACCTACATTAACAAGGAATGTAGACTTTAGCTTATTTATTATTAATTTTAATTTGATATCTCTACCCATTCCTGAGAAAAAGAGTCCTGACCGACGGACGGATAAAAAAGTGTTCTTATAAGGGTTCCGTTTTTCCTTTTAAAGGTACGGAATCCTAAAAATATCAAAACAAACTGAAACCGAAACTAAATGAGCATCACTCAGTTAAGTTTATTTTTAAGATAATATGAAGAAAGAATTCATTGTTCAAAGAAACATAAAAAACCCAATCTAATACGTCGAAAAAAAAAATACGTTTTTGTTAGAAGCATAACAAGATCACGATTATTAATCCGCGAACATTTTTTTCAATAGAAGTAAATAAAATAATACTTATTAATAATTCTAAGAACTCGCTCGCGTCTTGAACTTTTGACTTCATTCGAGGCGAATCACCCGCCAATACAAACACCGAACACTGTTTGTCGGACGAGTTAACAGGAAAACTAATAAGTAAACTGTTACGTCAATTTATTTTTAAAAGCTTTTATCCCACTAAGTTTTAAATGTCTGGCTAGCGAAAGTTAACCCTGGAAAAGCGTGTCAAATTCATAAAAATAGATCCACACCAAGGAAAACATGATTTTGTTACTTGAATTATAATTATGTTTGTGCATCAAATAGATAATAAATGATATTCAACAGTCAAACTAGGGACCTTGCTGGTGTTGGTGTCATTCAGTGCATACCTACTTAGTACCAAATTTTTGATTTTGACGCGGTTTTCCAGAGTAAACTTTAATTGGCCAGACTCTAGTGCGCGCCAGACAAGTCTGCGCGTGGCCAAAACCGGAACTAGGTAATCGGGGTCTACTATTGGTAACCACGAGTAGGTATACACTTCGAGCTTTTCTTAGCAAGCAGCGCCCTCAGTCGGGCGCAGTTTTATATTGCACGCACTCTAGCAACCTGTGCAGAGTTTCTTGTGTGTTTCTTCTTTCTTTAATGTGATTTTTTGCCTGATTATTGTTAATTCTTTTGCAGTTCATGCTTATCTTTAGGTTTTGTTATTTATACATATAGTATAAAACGATGTTACAGGAAAACGGAACAAAAAAAATATTGATGCATATATAGCATGCATGTACTTACGTATGTGCGAGAATTTTGTTGACGTATGTTTTTGACGCATGTTCTTAAAATGTATTCACTGCAAGTTTTGGGTAATGAGTCGTTAAATTATTGTTGTATTGTAATTGGAATAGTGACGTCAATAAAAACTTCAATATTTCAGTAAACACGTTACCTACTTCATTACATGTGGAAGCGTCTCCGTGTGACACAAACTGCGTAGTTAAACGTTGAACATCTCTCAGACAATGTAGCGTTGTCGTTGTGCAATCTTTTGTTGTTGACGTCAGAGAATCAATGATGCATAATATTTAACTAAAGAACGAGCCTTTCAGAAATGATGTAAGTGTAAAACAAACGGTGACCTTCTAGAATGTAAAGGAGGACGTTTACAAGGTTGTTACGTATACGTATGTACATACAAATACATACATGTACTCTCGTATTTTATTGTGCTACTCTGTGGACCTGTCAGTTGGTCAAGTGTTGAGTTTGTCTTGTTTTCGTTTATTTATGCCATTCGTTTCGTTTATCAGTTGCGTTTCTTAAGTGGTGAAAGAAGGTCATAATATGACCTTTCCTTTTAGTTCACATTTGAATCTAAGAAATGTTTTAGTAGAAATGTGTAATACATGTCTAAAGTTCGAAGCTCTAATGGGCCTTACAGATGGAAATCAATTTTGAAAGAGTTTTATTACTTTTTCTACCTCGCTATACCAAGTCTGTTTTAATTTAAAAGGGTTTGAGTAACACACTAGACACAAATTATTGCAAAATAATTATATAGTAACGTTCAAGAAGTACCTACTTACTCCTCTATTCTTTCACAAAAGGTTAAATGAGAAAATAATGGTCAGTCAGCATTGCATAATGAATACTTAAACCTCAGACGGATGCGTGCAATGGGAAAGCTCAGCTCTTTCATAAATCACATTTAAAAGTCTCATAGAGAAATCTAATGGAATAATAACACGTTTAAATCATCATTACTGTGTATTACAATTATCTTACATACAAAGTTGTGGATTTAATGCGAAGTAGGTCTTTATGGAGACCCCCCGTGGCTTTGAGCGTACGAGTTTGAAGTTAAATTTGAACAATATGAACGATATTACCGTGGTCCGTGAATGAACAACTGCTTAGCTATTTCTTAGCGAAGTTTTGAGTGAATCTCTTGTAAATATAAACAATTCGTTTCAGCTCGAAATTAATCAGCAATCTCAGAGAAATGCAGGTCAATAAAGTCGTAAATAAATACTCTGCACTTACGACACGAAATAAATTATCAATATGAAAATGTAAGTTATATGTATTCTTATTTAGTCAGACAATTTTACTATATTGTAATATAAAAATAAGTACCTACCTACATAATAAAATTCAAGTAGGTACACTCACTCACTGTGAATCTGTCAACACTTACCACACTTTAGTCATTATATCACTTGAACGGTCAGTTAATATTTATTATCCAATATTACACATTATCTATCTAAGATATTAGATAACTAAGTAGAGATAGCGCAACATTCATCGCTATAAATTAATAGGCAATCTGCGGATTACCACATCGGACGGCAATTCGTCATGTACGCCTAACACTAACACGTCTATTTGTATTATATGTATAACTGGTGAATGATTACAGTGTTAACATAGACGACATTAACTATGTTAATAGACAATAATTACGAGAACTGGTTTATAGCTTTGATATAATTAGCAAAACAAATTCTTCCTCGAAAAAGGGAAAACATCGAAAGGTCATTTAACAAGATAAGGATAAAAATAGCATAAATTTTAAGATCGAAAATAATGTTAAATAAAATACCTAAATTAAACCAACATATTATAAGTGGTCAACTATAGCACCCGAGTTTGTTGACTTTAAAAATAACTCCGTTATCAGTGCTAAACGCATTGACATCTATTTGTTCTGCAAGCACGATATCCGACCCAAATAATATTACCGGTTCGAGTTTTATTATGTTTTAAAAATATTATGTTGTGTTCCTCTTGCTGTCTGTTAGGGCACGATTTATTTGGCGCTTTATTCTTAATTTTTGTAAGTTCCTACCTAATTTTTAAGTAAATAAAAATAATAAAACATAAGCCACTATCACTTAAAATTAAACCTTAAACTGTTGAATAGGTATATTAACTAACAAAAAGAAAGATGATGAAGAACTTTTAATGTCAATTTAGGAAAAACGAACGTTTATCAGCCTGGAGTAGGTAAGTTAGGAAGTCACAAATGTGGTGTTAAAATGATACCACAATATGAATAACTAGTACTCGATAATTCTGAATGTTGAAATGGAAAATAGATCCGTCACAGATAAACGCATAAATCGTATTGACAATATTATATAATTATTATGAAGTCAATCAGTCTCACACATGCCATCCCACCAAAATTAATAACACTATGACACTCACTATCATAAAAGAAAACTCTTAAACTGTCCAGCCCCGGATCTAGGGGGGGGCTAGCCGGGGCCTATGCCCCGGGCGGCAAATTTAGAGGGCGGCAAATTTAGAGGGCGGCAAATTCAAGCTTGGTAGAGGAATACACTGAGCACTGAGCAGTGTATTCGTCTACCAAGCGTAGTAATCGCAAAGAGCAGCGCTAGACCGGTCGTTCTTTGAGGGAGACCTCAGATCATAGAAACAAGGGAGGTGTGCCAAAGCGCTATTGAGCTTGATACTTTTATATGGTCACACTGACCGTATATAAAACGTAGGTAAACGCTGGCGACGAACCGAACACGATTAATGATATAAATAAAGAGTTTTAGTTTAGTGCTAGTGTTGAGTGACGATTAGCAGTATTAGACTGAGGGTGTGCGGAATTTTTAATGTGTGGGAGATCTTTTTATTCACAAGGAGCGCTTGTAATTGTGTCGAAAAATTTTCTAAAAGTGGCGACAGTTGTTCCCGTATTAATTTGCTATGATGGCATATCTCCTTGTTTCTATAATCTAAGGGAGAGGGACCATCAGCATCAAAGGGCGTGTTATGGCTGAAATGATGATGATGATAACAAAAAAAATTCGGGTGGGGGCGGTATTTTTCAATTTTTGCACCCCCTTAAAATAATTCAAGATCCGGGGCTGAAACTGTCAGACGGAATCAACTAACAAGAACATAAAAGTAAACCTTTCATTAGCGCAGACAGGAGATTATTTTGATCCACAAATAGAGTAAAATCTACACATGTTGTGTCGGGTTCCGTGAGTTGTGTGATTATTTTTGGAAAATAAAAATTATATAAAGAAGCCATCAAAATAATACATAATATTCAAAATATTATTAACAAGCGCTTGATAATTTTGTTGACATTAAAAATAGCTCCATTAAATCAGTACTAAACGCATTAACAATCTATTTAGTCTAATTACACATTCATGACATATCTACATTCACAACCAAAATGACACCACACTAACTAACCCAACCATGCCACTATCACAAAAAAAGTTTAAACTGTCAGACGGAATCAACTAACAAGAACATAAAAACCTTTCATTAGCGCAGACAGGAGATTATTTTGATCCACAAATAGGGCGATATCTACACATGTTGTGTTGTGTCGGGAGTCGGGACTCGGGACGTCTCGGGAACACCGCGTGGCTTCACTAAAAATACTTCGAATCCACGATAACCGACGAATCGGTCTTGGTCACGTATCAACACCGGATTAATCTTTGTTATAAATAGAATGCCGTATCTGTGATTACGACATTCATGTGCTTTGTATTCGTTTTTAGGGTTCCGTACCAAAATGGTAGTGCGACTTCGTCTGTCTGTCACACCTGCTTATTTCAGCAACTACTAATGTTATCGGCTTGAAATTTGGAACAGTTATAAAAAATGTTTGCCAAACTTTATTGAAAATGAAAAAAGTCAAAAAATATTTTTATTTTCATTGCAAAAGGGGCCGGAGTGGGGGTCCGAAATTTCAAAAGGGGGTTACTAGGTCAAGTGGCATATCATATGAAAGGGCTTGATCTGCACATTTCAACATATATTTTCATTTTATTTTATGTCTCACAGTTTTCGACATATGATGAAAAATGTCTGAAAAAATATCATTCCCCCCCCCCCCCTTAACTCCGAAGTTTGCGGAGCAAAAATCTGAAATAATTAGAGTTGATAGGAATTGACCCAAATATTGCACCAAAAATAAAACGATGTTCCTAACTAAAATTATACGTATTTCACTTTATGTTGTTTTTTGAAAAATAAAATCTTCCTGAACGTAGGTAAGCAGGTACCTAAGTACATCGATTACGTTATTAAAAATATCATCAAATATGTATACTTAACAGTTTTTTAGAAAATTGCTGAAACAAACATCTTTTTTTAAAGTCTTTGAATAAAATGTTTTAATATTTATCCAAATCAGGCTCGTCCCAAACAGTCGTCATTTGTCTTTTTTTTTGTTTGCATTTTGGCCTCTCATGTCGTTATGGCAGTACGAATGAACGTTTTGTGTGGCCGGTGAAGTAGCCATAAAACACAGCAATTATCAAAAGTGCAGGCCGCTCTGACTAAAAAACAAATGAAAAAACTTTCAGGACATTGAGGGACATGCAAGCATAATAATGTAGGCATAAAGTATCCCACTGTGCTTAATGTTTATACACCAGCTTGTATATGCGAATGTGAGAGCCATTCACGTTTTTATTTCTTGATTTATGTCCCTGGTAGGTACCTATAACAGACGCAGCGCGTGCCAAGTATTTATCACGATGATTGAAACGCGGTTAAGTATCTAAGTTTATCCCGCAAGAAATACAAGTCCGATAATAAACTTTCATTTTCTGAATATCTACTTATACTCCAAAAATAGCTCAAATGGTCTCACGAGAAATTTTCGGTGCAAATATTATTCACTCAATTTGCGATGAATCGCTCGGCACATTCATTGTAAAAACATCACTTTCGTCATGTGCTGGTGTTCCCACGTAGACAGTTTCCCTCGCAGCGGCGTCACGGTGACAGTTAATTAATAACAAGTTAGAATCTCCGCTCCACAGACGCAATTCGCGGCGTAACACTCTCATTCCTAATGTAAAGTCCCTAAGTAGGTACTGTTGCAGACTTTTGATTGGGACTCCGGGGACACTCGCCGGAATTCGTCGACGAGGAAACTCGACTATTTGTCGACTGCTTAACGAACGAAATAATTTACTTATGCCTTAATGATAGCCCGAGCGATCTGTCACCGTGTTGAGTTATTGAGACATTTATTACGCTCGGTTGACAATTCAACGTGGCGGGAGAGAATGATATTAACGATGTATGTGCCATTGGACGCTTGTACCGTTTTCTAAACAATAAAACGTGGCCGTCGTCAGCTAATCGATCTCAACAGAGCGCATGAATTGACTGGAACTGACTCAGCGCTGTATAAAGTGGCGATAAATTTACTCGGAGTAATGAGTCTAGCCAGCGGTCCCAAAGTGACAAACGAGAGATTTGCCGGTGGTTTACTACACTAGCTTCAGAAGATTAGTTTCCACTAGTTCTCCGAGTTTATTGGGAGTTGATTTGGAAACTTGGTTACGCATCGATGTTAGATATAAATAATTGATTTATTAACTTTCAGTCAAACTTGAACTTTATTCTGAACAATACTCCTACTCACTTCTCCGCTGTGTAATTATATTATTTATCATAAAACTTAAACGGAGCTTGTTAAAGACGGTGCGTTTGTGAACTTACTGCTTCTTTTGTAACTTAACGTTTGGTTTAACACTCGAAATAGTCATGTTAATTGACAACCTTTCTGTGTACATCTTCCGAATGCTTTCAAGCACGTTTTGTTTGAAAACAAAACACACGTTACGAAACAAGAGACAATCGTTTGTCGTGTAAATAGAAAGGGTTCATTTATCATTATCTAAGCTGTGTAGATAGTTTGTTCGTCCAACAATACTCTCTGTATTTACTTAGGTACGCAAATTAAGCGGTTACTGATTAATATCTAGTGAGATAATCTTCAAACAAGGCGGCACAAGTTTGATCAACGACTTAACTTTCCCAATGACACCTCATAAATTTCCGAACCGAGGGAACCTTGTGAATTAAAGTTAAAAGGCTTTATGGTCATGAATAAAACGTGTCGAGGGTACCTACTATTAAGTTTTCCAGTTAACTTCTCATTATGCGCCGGTCCACGTGAATTTTATATGCAACGCTTTTCGATATTTTAATCATCTAATAATTTTTTAGAGGTGTCTTTTATAAAAAACGAAAGTAACCCTGTCTGCCTGTTACGTTTTCTTACAGACTAAGCAATATACACAATAGCCAGATCTCCTGACGATGCGCTATGGGGACATGCGTGTACCCTCAGATCATAGAAACAAGGAGATAGCATAGCAAATTAGTACGAGAACAACTGATGACACTTTTAGTACATTTTTCGACACAATTACGCGCATTATTAAGCGCTCCTTGTCAATAAAAAGATCTCCCACGCATTAAACATTCCGCACACCCTCAATCTAACACTGTTAATCGTCACTCAACACTTGTTCGGTTCGTCGCCAGCGCGTACGTTTTTAGTATGAGCAATTTGCTCAAAATCAGGCATGAAGCTCGATAGCGCCTTGGCACATCTCCCTTGTTTCTATGATCTGACCGTGTACCTCAGCTGTCGGTACACCGAACTCTTATTTTAGAGGGTTGACAACGCGCATGTGATACTCTGTGTTGCAAGCCTTTCATAGGCTACGGTAACTGCTGACCATCTGGCTGTACGCCTGTTTGCCAGTTTTCCCACCATCGTTGTATTAAAAAAGAAAAATAGTTTCTTCAGGATGTGAGACAAGCCGCGAGTAACACATAGGCCGAGATTGATAGACGTTACTTAGCATGAGCACGTACTCTGGCTTAGATATGTTCCCGTCTCTATCATGCACTTGTGGTTTGAGAGTTGTGCCACAGTGACGGGAACATCTAAGCCAAATCACGTGCTTTGTGACGTTTATCAATCCCGGCCCTAGTAACTAATACTATAGGTATTAGGTAAACCTACCTCATCTGTTACCTTTGTTGTAAGAGTTGGCTTCTAAGTACAAAGATTAAGGAGTATCGCCAAATTTTAGTTTTTAACTTTTTATGTTTTGTGAGCTGAAACAACGCCAGCCTTAGTTTTCCAAAACATGTCAATAATTAAAGAATAAATATAATATTCTTCAATTTATGAAATGCTTACTTACAAAAGTCAAAAGGCTAAAAGCGCTTAAGCTTTTATAACAGTTACCTAACTCATCTCCAACGGTCCTTACTCGACATAAGTATTAATGCAAGACGATAAGTTCAGCCAAGGGTAAAAGGAACGAACATTTTAATTTTTATGTTAATTGGAAATTAAAAGTAAATTGTTTATGGTAGCTTATCTCTTAAATGACTAAATTAACTTCCTAGAGATTAACTAAATGGTACATTACAAAACGAAACTGATGACACTACCGATAATAATAATAAGTAAGTATACAAATTAATAAACCATTAGGACTTGACAATTCTTTAAATAGTGTCTCTTTACAAAAATAAGCACCCAATACACGTAGCGACTGCACCAACCAATATGAAAGAGAAAGTTAAAGTACCAAAACAATAAAATGGCAGACTTTATTGTTTGGCGCGTGAATGTACTCAGTAAGCGCTCTCAACTTTTCTAATACTCCGTTTGAAACGGAATCCAAAACCGAAACTTGACAGTAAAGTTTTAACTTCGCATACATCAATCGCAGACACCGCGAATTTACCAGCACGCTTCGGATTACACAACAAACAAATAGAAAACAAATAGATCTCGGGACATTTCGACTATCTGTCGGATACTGACGGGTCGAATCGATCAACTCAAACCACGGATAATATTTAAACTACGAGTAAAATGGTCGGATTTCTGCTCGACTATGCAACTTGTAAATAGCTTGGACAGGCGTGTAATGCCCGGTGACTTGCTAACCAAACTATTTGTACTGTGAAACCACTATTGATAAATGTAACTACGAACAGAATGAGAAGCGGAATATTGAAGGCACGAGGATCAAGTTCATTAAACTACCGTTTGAGACCAGCTTCACCAAGCACTGCTAGAAAAGTCAGACTTCCAATCGTCCTAAAATCTGCACAGGTTGAAAGTGCTTTGAATTTAGACGACAGACAAATAAGATGCTACAAATAGAAGCTTAAGTTCAGATCTAAGACATTTTCAACCCATCAACTACAAGAATTGTGTGTCTGATTATTCCGCTGACAACAAAAGGTCTTGTTTTATACCAAACACAACAAACTAAACCGAAAAAGCTCCGATTTAAGTATTTGAGCTAGATACAATAGATGTCGTGGGTGCCATTACGGTCTTCCCAGACATTGTGGATGCTCTGAAGGGAGGTGTACAAGTACTACGATTGAAATGGCCGTCGCGTGACTTGAACCGCCTGAACGATAACACTTCTTTAAACTACAAACGTGCCAGTACATTTACCAACACTTCAAGTATTTGGGGGAACGAAATAAAAGTGTTTTGTTCCACGCTTATCTTCTAAAGTTCTTTGTCATTTGGAGAAGTGGGTTGTTTTATTGCTTTGAACGGGTCGCCAACCTGACACGGTTTGTGGTGTTAAAACGTTGTCGGTCCTGTACGGAATGATCTATGCCGGCCGTATTTCATTTTCAACATGGGCATGGGTTACTAATAGTATATTATGCAATTAGTGAATAAAGGACGGATTTAAAGCGAGGGCCATAGATGAATCACGAGCTAGTGAAGGATTCTAACGATTGAATCACGACCGTAGGGAGTGATTCATGATGATTGAATCACGAGCGTAGCGAGTGATTCAAGTGTTAGAATCCTGAGCGACGCGAGCGATTCATGGCCCTCGATATAAATCCGTTTTATTCAAGAGTTGCATACTATACTTTATACCATGACTACGAGAATAAGAAAGATTTAAGTGAAAATATACATATAATGAAGAAAAAGTAAAGTTAAATTGGCTTTGATGTAAACCAGCCGTGATTTTTTGGGTAGCAAGCTTTCCACCTTTCCACTATATCGGCCGCCCTCTCTTTCACAAACTCAGGTGTTAACACATCTTCATCACTAGAATGCATTTTTAATCGATTAGAACAACACTAAACAAACACAAAATTAAAGATTAAAGTAACACTAAACTTTGTGTTCGTACAACTTACAGTATTCAAAATAGCGCCAATTTACTAAGGACAGCAAAAAACACAAAACAGTTTTTATTCTAATGCTAAACTCCTTGTCGAAAATGTCGACCAATCAAATTGAATTTAGAACACATCAATATAGGTCGAATACACAGATTACACTTACACTAGATACGGCAAGCCACGACCAAGCGTGCCCTGCATGTTCGACTGTTCGTACTAAAAAAAGTCTGTTAGCTCAGTGACGCTTAGTGATTGAAACAATTCTGTTTACTCTGATCACATCACTAAATGGCTGGGGTGAAGTTATCGTAGGTATAAAAAAGATGACACGTTCGGTTTTCATACAATCTAATAACGTGCCGCATCTAGCATAGGTTCTTTAAATCTGTGGTCGAATACATTGGTGTGTTCCATTTTCAAACATCAAAACAGTGAGTAAAAGTGCTTTTTATTCACTGTTTTCAGTGAATAAAATAAGCTTTTTAGAGGAGGAATGGTATAAATTAATATTTGTTGGATATTCTGCGTGCGAACGAACAGATATGCCTATATAGATTTACTGTCGCCTATAATGCAGCAAGGATTCTCATCCGTAAAGCCTCCGCATTATGTGTACAAAGGATTTCTTTAAACACACATTGATACATTATATGTACTTTGTTGGCTTCAAACATCTCGTTATTAGATACGTTCGGATCTTTTCTTACTGCGGCAAGAAGTATTTCGTAAGGGATATTCTATAGGAAGAAAGCACTAGAGAATAATAATATAGAAAATGAATATAAATTTCAGGGTGCTGTATATTCTAAAGTACGTTATCTTTTCGCGAAGCCGACATCTAAGAGCTTAAAAGTGTTAAAGTTTTGAAGATGATTATAATGTAGGTTTTCTTCAAAAAGATTTTATCTGTAAGACTTTTACTTGAAGCTAAATGGGAGCAAATGAAGTGAGAAAATTTGAGAACTTTTGATTTAAGATAAGATTCTAAAGAAAATGTTAAACATTTTTAGAGTATTTTATATTCTCAGCTGTCGTTTTATACTTCCCATGAGCAAACAATATATTTCGAACAAAGACGATGTATTTGAAAACTTTTCTGCTTAGTGCGATCTGAGTGAATCGGTTAAATATAACGTGGGTGAATCATAAATGTTGAATCCAAATGCTTAAATAAAAAGCGTCTTTTATTGAAGTAAGTAATATTTTAGTACCTAAAACTCTATTGGCTTTCGGATGTCGAGTACCTAACTGAATTATATCAAAATACCGTTCCAATTATATCAATTTAGTTCCAAATTAACCTAGGTAAATCTAAATTACGCTCATAAAAATACTCAAAAATATAATATACATATTAAACGAAGTGACGCTAAAGATTGTGGGAACTTTTACTACATAGCGACTAGCGACAATATTCCAGCCTACCCGCTATAAAAAGCTGTCTAATGTCTAGTCTACGAACCTAGAAGCCTCAAGACAATAGGAAAATAGGTACATACATCGCGTGCTCCTGTTTCCTTTACTGTTTTCTATGTCAGCGTAAAGTAACATTGTTGTGTTACTTTACAGGTTAACAAAAATTACCTTTTCTCTAACATTAAAGTGTGTTAACAGTAAAGTGTTCGGTTACATAAAAATAAATAATTACGCGTGTCTGTTTGTAATGCTAGCTATTAGCATAAACAGACGGGAACAACACTCAATAGTGGTCAGTGAACATAAATAACAAGATCCGCACCGCGAATTACAGGGCTGCCACGTGCTTTATTTACGTTGACATTTTGAATTCCCGGCAAAATTTTATTATTATTCAGCTTGACTGTATTTTTATTATTATTAATCCAGAACCAATTAGTGAAAAGATAAGTAACAGTTATAAAAATAATTAAATATGTAGGATTGTACCTAGGTGTTTTAAAATTAGGTGCTAGAAAATTTTGATTTTGCAATTCGTTAAAAAAATCTCCATAAAACGTCGTTTTTTTTTAATTCCGATGAACAATTTTAACCCTGGGGGGTTCAGAATAAGGTACCCATGGTTTCAGTTTTCATGCTGTCACTTACACCCCGTGTAAAAAAAAAAATCCTCACTGATATGATTTAGTTAAATCTCCACTAAATCGAACAACAGAAATATTGCTATCGTAGGGATAATGGTATCATGTCATAACGTCTCGCTTCTTCATTCATGTTAACAAAATATTCCTGTAAGCTATAGTAGGTACAGATGGATAAAACGTAGTAAGTAAACGTTTAAAAACTTTTCGATCCGTACACAGAGATAGATTATTTCGATATTCGATATTCGATAGAACACAGAGACTCGAGACTCGGGTCTACTCTGTGTTTACAGTTTTAAGGCACGATACCTTTTATTCCTTGACACTTCAGGCCAAATCGGAATAAAAGGTAAAAGCGAAATAGAACTGAGTCTCTGTGTTCTGTACAACGCAGTAGCATAATTTTATTTAATTCCAAAATAGGTGACAAGGAAATACCTTTTTTCTTTTTATAATTTTTCATAACTGGCGGAATGTGGGTGTATACGATACACCTTTGCCGAACCCTTCGCGGAATACGGGCATGATGTTGTATAAATCATTTCTAAATACCTACCTACATAACACACCTTATTTAAATTAAAAAGAAATATTTAACTTGGTTATAGAGTGGATAGATCGTTACTTTTTAACTCGATACTTTTTTCAGACTTCGACTGGTTTAAATTATAATAAAGATTTGTTTTGTTAGCCTATTGTGTTCCACTCCTGGGGACAGACCTCCCTCCATGTTTGCCATATCTCGCGATTATTAATATAATTGTTAAATGTTTGCCAACCCTACCTCTTATTGCCTTTTGTTACGAACATGTGCGCGCTTTGTCTATTTTCTAAACTTGGAGTCTTGTGCTTAGTGAGATATTGTAAGATACGTTTCTAGATAATATTCCTGTTTCTTATTGGTCCATAGTCCAACGTTGTAGCGATACCAGTACCTACTTCTTATCTTTTAGTTTTAATAAAATACGTCTGACAATACGCAATCCCACATCTTTTATTAGCTATAGATATCTTTCATTACAAAAATTAGTCAGTAAACATCTAAAAATCATTTTCAGGGTTCCGAATTATAACATTTACTGATTCTTGGACATTATTTCAAACAATTTCAAACTTTTCCGAATAATATACGTAACATTAGAAACTAAACAATACTGTATTGAATTAACTAGTATAAAGTTACGTCCTAACTGTTTAATAAATCAATAAGCAGACAATAGCAGCATGCAAATTAATCATAATAATTGTATAATATTATAATTGTAATACCTACTCATGAATATTGCGAATAAATTTCCAAGTCAATAAAAGGAAATGATTAGTTATAAATGTTTCCTTGTACACTGCGGGAATATTTGCAGTAAAATACCTATTAGATAACTTGTAGCCACATAGACCGTCGGAACTCGGAAGACTAGCTGATTATGAAGTGCTAATAGACACGGCGAGCCGCGAACTAAACAACGTTGCACGGTTGGAAGATGTGAAAATAATTCACTTTAAGTAAGTACTATTTTTATTTTATGATGACTGATTCGATTCCCTATAAGTACCTAGCATAATTTTCTTCCTGTAGCAAATATCTGACATACCTACCCAATTCAAAGTTAGTCATTCGGATATTATTTATTTTAAAAAAACTAAGTTATTGTAGATCACGCTTTGTACACTATACTCCATTTACTATAACATTAGACAAAAAATGGTTATAACTATTTCGTTATTTGGATGTAGGCGTCTATTAAGCATCGTTATTTCACGATATATTTATAGCTATGTAATCTATTTACTATTTGCAAGTAAATTTAAACACAAAAACGCAGTCATTACAACAATATAATACAATAACTATCATGTTATTTTTCTAATGCTGTAAATGGAGTATAGGTAAAAAAAACTACGCGCAGAATGCATAATTTCCCCCTTTAGGAAGTTAGTTAAAAAGTGAGAGTTTGTTTTTGTTAATCATAAAATGAAAGTAAGTACCTACTTAGTTACCTACTTGACAATTTTAGTTATGGTTGTCGTCGCCGAATTTTGGTCGATCGTATCTTTTTTCATTATCTGTGTCACCAGCCAGTCAAGCGTCGCGGCGAATGTCCAGTCTATGGCGCCGATGACAATTCTACAACTTGGATTTCCAACGAAAAAAGAATAAGAGGTTATGTAACAACGACGAAAATTATATTAAATTATTTTTACATTTTTTTGTTCCACTATCGTTGTAAAAAATAAGGGTCAACAATAAAATTCTAAATAAATATTTTATTTTACCAATTGCCGGTTATGATAGTCTGCAAGTAAAACGAAATTATTTTGAACTTGTATCTTATTTAATTCAATATATGACAATGATTATGTCGACTGTAACGTATTACACTTACCTAGTTACCATGGATTTCGCTAACTCAGTTTCAAAACAAACTTAGTATCTAGCTATGGATACTTTTGCAAGTAATTCAATTTCATGAAAGGTTCTAAAACTTATTGTAAGGATGACAATCCAAATTATTACGCAAAAAAATATTTTTTTACGTAGGTACATATTATTTAAAAATAATACCTATATCAAAGCAAAAATTACTCAATTTATTAAATCAACATATTATATAATACTTAATTAGATATGCAAGTGATTGCTTTATACCAATATTTTTATATTTACTGATGTTGTTAAATTTAGGTAAGTAGGTATCTAAGTAGCGTTGGTAAGTTAATAAGTAGGCAATGATATCCATTACTAGCAACAGCCACTCTTAATTGGTCGTTATAACACTCACTCATGTTACTAGGTATTTAATTAGTTATTCATTAGGAATTATGCTTTTGATTATACAAAACAAACTTGGGCAATTTGGCTGTAAAAATGTATGTAATTTAACTCCAACGGCAATGAAACGTTTAAATAAAGGTAACTCCATTTTACTCGTATTCCGTTCGTAGCTCGACACCCCTAAATATATACCTAAAGCTTAATAGCGCCGAACCTTCCTTGCCTTAATAAACGACCGAAAACCTCATGGAAATCGGATTTGAGGTTTAAGATACTGACGGACCCTTCCCTATTTAATGAAAAACGTCCCTTAGCACTTTAAAAATATAGGATTTTGGGACTTGACTAAATAAACGCTTGGAGATTATTTATTTTAATATCCGAACGTCACTGAAACTCAGTGTTGTGGTCCATGTCATAGCATAGCATAATTGACTGGTCACCTTCTTGTCGCAGTTGACCAATACATCCTAACTACCTAATCTTATAAATGCGAAAGTAAGTTTGTTTGTTTGTTTCCTTTTCACGCATAAACCACTGAACCGATTATCATGAAATTTTGCATATACGTTGCAAGAGGTACAGAAAAGGATATAGGGTTCCATTTATTCTGAAAAAAAGTACTGTTCCTGAGGGAAAGAACAATAACTTTCGACGGTGACAATAGCTTTAAGATGCTAGATGGCGCTACGTGTATGTCACGCGGACGAAATCGCGGGAAAAGTGGTAGTATTTTACAATTTGTTACTTTATGTGCGTGTGTCTCTGTGACAAATAAATCATTTTTCATGCGCAAGCGTTAATAATACTAGGGGGCAGTTCAACAGTTTCCAGATTGGCACTATTTACTAGATCAATTCAAAAATGTGACAGATTTATATGAAATGATCTGTCAAATAATTTAAGTAAATGGAACTTATCCATAGAGACTGGCCGTAAGTTGAGTGAAATAGAAAATTATCTGCGCTACAGATAATATAATACTATACGTACAGATGCCTCATCTTATACAAAGAAATGTGACCGATTTAGCGCGGGCTATCTTCGGGCTATACATTTTTCCTTACTTAAAGTATTATTCAAAATTTGAACAAATATTTTTCATGATGTATTTTTTCGTGTTCTCAATTTTCCACAAACTTCAATAACAAATCGATACATATAACGCCATCTATTATGAGTTATTTCAACAAATGTTACTTTGTTCCTGATGAGACCCCGTGTCTGCGCTTTGTTGTCTTTTTCTAGACTCAGTGGTCCCCAACCTTTTTTGGACCACTAGGAATTTTTCGTTAAGTGAGTAGACAGGTAGACACCAAAGCTCTAATAAATTTCCGCGAGCAAGGCGCCGCCTGTTCGCATAAATGTTATTATTAGGTATGTTTCGCGGACCTTAATTTAGTTCTCGCGGGTTGGGAACCACTGTTCTAGACATAGCAAACAGCTGCCACCTCTATTACATTACATTAGTTGTCATGATAACCGCAACAAGACTTTACGAACGCCCGGTAGTCGGCGGCCTTACCAACGACTATGTTAATTTAACTGCCTACTTGTACACTTGATGCCTTCATAACTGATTAATATTAACTTTTATCACGGTTAATATCAATCAAAGCGAATCAACTGCGTGCTTTGCATCTAATAAGTTTTTATAACAGCAACATGTGCGCGGATTTAAAAATAATTTAATTACTTTTTTATTAACAGGCAACGGATCTGGCGCGATTATCAAGGTAAGGCGAAATTATCTATTTGCGCGAGAATATCAATCAGAGATGTTCCAAAATTCTTATATGTTTTGAAATCTAGGTTCCTACTGTGAAAATATAAATTTGATTTAAAAACCACTTTTGCAAAACAGATCCGATTCATTACTACAATAAGTAAATATTTTTCTAGTTTAATAAAGTATCATTCAATGATTCAACACTAATTAAGAGTTAATTCGTCCAATGAAAGAAGCACGAGCCATTATTTGCTCACTTCATATGTATAAATGGGTACCCGAGAGAGATGCGGGAGATCCGAAATAAGCGAATTTAAAATAACACTTTTCAACTCGCATTACCGACTTTAAATTGTTGAAAAGAAGTCGTAGAAAGACTTCACTATGAATATTAATTACTTAAGCGATCGCTTTAGTCTTATTTAATTAGAATTTCAAAGAAGAAAGTGTTAGGTAAATTGAAGTGTAAAAAGTTATTCAAAACCCTAATTGTGGTGGTCTCTCAATCGTTTTAACAATTTTCACTTTCAACGAAAGGATCTATATAAATCCATTTATTTATTCCAAATGTTCTTGAATAAGGACTCGAAAATAAAATTAGGTACCTATTACTACTCGAGTCGAGTTTGTAAAACTTTCTTATATTAAAAATTTGCAGGAATCGGAACTGCCAGATGGACTGATCTGAGTAAATTGGATCGGTCAGTTATTTTCTCAATGCACCAATTTTATGTTCGGCTTAAATCTTGTTTGTCGTTTATGTAAGAAGCCATGTCGGTCTAAATTCATTTCGTACGTACCTATGTACCAGGTTGACCTGATTATGCAGCCGCATTGCAGTGGATCTCGGTGGATTTGGACAACATCTTATAACATCAGTGTTGTACATAAACCGCCGACTGTACTTGATTGTACATTTTTAATTCTTCCAAGTTTATCGCTTCCCGCAGTTTCATTTTGTTCTGTATTTAACGCGAGTACAGTTAAAACATTACTTTCAGTATTGTTCGTAATAAACAGAAATTCTTCTCCTGGCAGAACTAAATTAAAATTATTACGTCGGGGCATTGCCACTGCTTTAACTTCTACATAAGAGTAATTACGTATACTTTGGATAAACAATTTGTGTAGTCTCATCACGTAGGTACGTAGTGTTATGTCGATCTTCATACAGAATGGTTCCAAATAATTGTAGTAATCAGAGTTGCGACAGACCCCTATACGTCAAAGGATAAAGGAGATTTAGTGCTTTCCCAAGTAGATTAAGGGACCCATTCCTTGGAAATCTTTATTACTTCTAATTCATTTGAATAGCAAATAATGACATTATCTGTAGACAGTAGGTCGTTTAGTTAGAGTTCACTAAATTTGAATAGGTATTGGGATTAAGATTTGTGATTTACGTAGTCTATCCAATAAGCCAGATCTTCTCTATCTTTATGATAGTGAACAGTTTTTTGGTATTATATTTTAAGATCGTAAAGGTAACTAACCTATTTTTAGACAAAAATTGATTATTTCTTAATCTTATGATATTAGATATTATAGACAATTTGTACTCAAAGTTTGTATCGGAATAGACACTAGAATGATCTAAACTGAATTTTACAACAATGCAATTGCCGTTTTTTGTTAGAGCCCGACGCGCGTACCAAAAAATTAAAAAGTTTGCTCGCTCGTACACGGTGCCAAGCCGAAATGTTTCTCCATTAATATGTTCTGTGTGGATTTTAACATTATTATGTGGAATTCTACTTCTAGCGTAATTAATTACAGTCTTTCCTAGTTTCTGTATTAAAGTCTTTGGCAGTCGTTTACATCTTCAAGAGGCTATTTTCATAATATTTTATTTTTTCTTAACATCTGATTCTCGTTTATTGTCAATAACTTTGTACGATATAATATTTACCTCTATACGTAGGTAACAAGTAGTCTATAAATCAAGTAAGTATTCATAATCTATGAATACTTACTTGATTTATAGACTACTAAATAAAGGAACTAGCTTACATTTTAGGATAAGATTATCTAATCTTATCCTAAAATGTAAGCTAGATCCTTTATTTATAAATATATAAAATGTCTTTCTTTTCCTATATCATATTATTCCGAACAAAACGTCGATGACAAATAACATTTATACGCGGTAATAAGTATTTATAGGTATTCGCTGTGATCTCTTCCATGAATTGAGTGCTGGCATTTCCCGCGGGATTCATAAAAAGGCCGCTCAAAAGAAGAAGGTACTACGATCATCAATGGCTCTGTTAATTGCATTCCAAAAGCTGCATAACTAGTTTAATTAATTCTTAACGGTTTGAACACCGCAAATATTAAACCCTACAAAAATATTAGGGGCGTATTGAAAGAGTTTTACAATATTCCACGTATTGAGTAAACCACGGATATTCATGTGGGCAACGCGAGGGTTGAATGCACATGCAATAACAAAATAAATATTGACAAAATACCACGTTTCGTTACAATAACTTCACAAACGTAGATACAGTTTTGCGAATATAAAGCTGCCCCATTCACGTTGTTTGAATGAATTAACATAGTAATACATTAATTGACCGAAGCATATGTTTTAATTAATGTCTGCCATTAATATTCATCATTTATTGCTTAATTTCGTAAATTACGTCACATACAGTTTATTTTGGGATGAAATTGATTTGTTTATTAGGTAAATGGATTTTGTGATTGCTTTTGCTAATCCTGGCAAAGGTTCGAAATACCATTTTCGTGGGTATACTTGTAACCAAAATGGTGTCCTATATTTAAACTACCCGAGATTTCTACCGCCGTTTGATTTAAAAGTAATCGGATTATTTACCAACCCGTTCTATTACCTCATTTTTGCTTAGCGTTCTTTCTGACTTCAATGATTCAGTGACTTCTTTTCTTTTTGCTCCGATCCTAAGAGTCATAGCGTGATGTTAAATAGTAGTTTTTCGATAGTAGTTCCAGAAATTAGCGCGTTTAAACAAACAAAACTGTTCATCTTTATTACGATTATTAGTAAAGATAATAAAAGCACACACATTGATCTCAGTCAATTTACCAAGTGTGGTAAAGGCAATACGATATTTCTTTACGACGGTAGGTTCTGTAGAGGTTTTATTATGAAGTTAAAGTAGGCTAATTAGATTTATGGCTTAAAAACAAGCTTCGATTTAAATATTTTGATTTAAGTAGAATATTATGTTTTGACGTGAAAAAATTGCCCAATTGTTCCGAACGCACCCTCGGCGACACTTCCACAGATTTTCTAGTATGTATTAAATTATTGTTTTATCTATTTTAATTTTCCAATACACGTACCTATTCTTAAAGCTCAATAAGGGTTTAGTGTCCTGGTAGTCTTGCTGCCATCTGACAAATTGGTGGAGGCACTGTTCCGTATAGAGAGCTAAGTCTGTGTTAAAAGTCGGTTTAAAGTCATTATAGGGCTTAATTTTATTTGTCTAACATACGAGGTTACGAGGTAGGTAATAATGATCGTGATACATTTAAAATGCTTATTTTTACAATTTTATCAAAAGAATATTATAAACGAGGCTTCTATAATTAATTAGTCGATGATTGCATCCAGCTTACGATAAGGCTAAGCCTTACGATAAAATAAATAGTTATAGAGAACAGACAGTCTTCTTCGTTTGTTTCATAAAATATATTACGCTAGCACTATCTTAGACCTGACCTAAAAACCTTCTAGTGTTTGAGGGTCGTAAAAAAAGGACAAAGGATACATTGAAATTTTATGGCCAAGCCATGTTTAAACTATGACCCTCCGTTAAATGCCTATAAAAGTGAAGGAACCGGCCACTTTTCAAACAAAATATATTATTTACAAACATTGTTACAACCCTTACCTACTATTAAAAAGTTTGTTACCGTGTCTACTCGTGTGGTTGGACTAATCTTTATAAAGCTAATTAAAGCTATATAGGTAAAGCTAGTTGTTTTCAGGAAAAGTTCCACAAACAGATTACAAATATTACAAGCGGTACGTTATAATTTTAACATCTCGCAATTAATTGTTAGTATAATTACCTAGTGTACCTACTAACAATTCCCTATAGTATCACCTAGTGGTGACAAGGTAAACGAAGGACATAATAAAAAATCAGCAATCAAAACATATTTTGTCCAATGTTATGGATACTTTTGTATGGAACAGTTGTTTATTTTTCGTGATTTGAATGTTGGTCCCGTGGTTAATCGGACTAGTATCGGATACTGAATACCCTCCTTCAATATATCCCTTGTTTAACCTGTCATCTAGTACCTATTCTCAAAAAAATCTGTACTCTTTTAAAATCGCAGTAAAAACTGGATTCTGACACTGATACTGGGAATTAACGGTGCGTATGCAAAAGTATAGGTACTACTCCACAATTCCACATAAGTTTTTTATTATATAGGTAAATTAAAAAAAGATGAACCTTTATTAGGTACATAAGATATTTCTGCAACAGTGGGTTTTCAGTGGGCATTATTCCAGTTCAAAACAGGAAACAAGCGTATCGTAATTTTATAAAATAAGCTCTATGTTGTTTGGTCTAATTAATAAATTATAATTTTAAAGTATAACACCTACGCGGGTATTACCAAATTTTTAACAAAATTTATAATTTAAGCGTACTACCGACTTCATGTTTAAAGAAAAACAACTATTTTTTTGTAGTTTTTGTAGGTATTTTGAGGAAGTAATCTACTGGTAGCGAGGCTATGTCCTTGTAATATGATAACTAATTAAATCTTAAACAACAACAGCACTTATTCTCAATGTAAGTAAATATTTACTAACATTAAATGGCTATTATTTATAAATGTTTTGAGTGTTTCTTTGTACCTATTCAAATGTCAGGATTGTATTTAAAAAAAAATACGAGAATGTAACGTTTGCAATGCAATGGTTTTGTTTACTTAGTAGCAGTATTATATAGTTAAGTATGGTTTTCAAATTAACTTAGCTAATATTATATTATACCCAGAATCTAAAAGCCATTAAATTTTTATTACGATACGATAAAATATTTCACTGTCCACATGCATTTTGGCTACATTATTGTTTTAAGTAATGGAAGTCGCGGCAATACGCTAGTATTTAATTGAAAGCTCGGTACCTATGTAAAAGCTTTTGCAGTTCGATTAGTGCGATTGATTGGTAAAAGCACTTTGCAATTATAAATGAAGCAACTGCAAATACTAGCAACGATCAATGTTCTTAGACTCTAATTTTAACGTTTTATTCAAGGTTCGTAGTTCTGGATAATTATCAAATTATCCGCGATAAGCTTTGATAAATAAGAAAGAAAAATAAAATTATCTTGACAATTTCGAACCCTGTTTTTAAAGCAAAGATTTTAGATGTCCAAAAGTAGGTACCCAAATTTTAATAATTAGCCTAATTGTTGACATGTTGTGAAATCATAAAACTATAGTCTGTTTTTTTTTTACACACGAGTACTGAGTATGTCTCTCGCACATTTCCGATATTCACAGAGTGAGATGGGTCATATAGTTAGTTTCATTCGTCGATACTCAGATGAGTTTTCCCTGGGATAGTAATGACCTTATTAAATCTATTGCAAGAGAACGAAATCGAATAAAAACCATGAAGTTGAAGCAATCGTAAAAAAGCTAAGTGATTGATACAATGTAGTACCTACCTACAAAGATGATTATTATACCGAATACAAAAACGATTGGGTCAATCGTCCGAAACAAAATATCAATTGGCCGTCAAAAATGGTTTGTAACAATCAAAAAAGTATTTTGATACAGCATTTAATTTAAGTGAAATATTCGATGTTTTTGCAAAGGTTCATAAAGTTTCGGCCTAGAGCTAGTTAGTCGATTTGTCAAGAGAAATTAGTAAGTCTGTTGTATTAATTATTATAAAATTGACGATGTTTCTAGATACAATCTATTAGGTAGGTACTTACAGTTACTAAGAATTTCGCTACAATAAAGTTTGTTGCATTCTCAACCTTTTACTAGAATCTGTTTTGCTAAAACAAAATACCTACCTGGAAAGGAGATAATCATATTGATTACCTAATTTTTATTTAAATAAAAATTGGTTTTACGTAAGTAAATGAAAACGAACCGTTTTTTATCAGTCTTCTGATTCCCATGTCGAGTTGAATTTTGATAGGAGTTTTTTGTAAACGATCGTTTTGGGGACATAAACTCATGAACGATTAGAATTATTTTATAATTTCCAGAATATAAATTTGCAATATATGTATAATTAGGTAGGTACCTACTAATCTGTGTGTAATGTACAATAAAGTAAATAAGTATATAATAATAAATAAATTAATCTGTATTATCTTGATACGAGTAACACAACAAGTAAGGTAGCCTTTATGTCAAGCTTTTAAACTTTGAGCGCCAAGTAACACCAATCTTTGTGCCCAAACAATTTGTCGTCAGATCTCCCCAAGGGGAAAAAACCGAGAGTAGGTATAATGTAAAAGTATGTTTATATTAACAGATTAACTTTATAGGCAGTCAAGTAGGTAGGTACTTTTAACAGCGTCGCCACTTTCGAATAAGTTGAAGATGGAGGGAAATGTACTTTCTTTAGAGTAATCGGCAAGGCCGTTACCGAGACGTGACTTTACTATACGATGGATTAGCTATGCAAATCATTTATATAAACATCATTACATGGACGATGTTAAATAACAGTCTAATAAAGCTACTGGTTATTATAGTTAGTATAGTTACACAAGGACGTGGTTTTTTAACAATAAAGGGGCCGAATTAAAACGTAAAAGAGCCTTCGGGCCTATCAGAATACCAGCGCTGCGGCCTTTATTTTTATGTTGCTGCACTATGCTGAGATAGGACTATAGGAGCCTTTTTGACTTTGTACAGGTTTTTCTGTTTCTTTCTCTTTTCTGGTACTTGTTACGTGTTGTTCTTTTTAAGTTTGTAATATCCTGTGCGTCCTAAAAAAAAATATTTTCTTTCTTCTTTCTTTCCTCCACGAATGACGATAATATTAAATGATCGTCCGGCACATCCTGCCGGCCTAGCATGACCACGATAGAAACGGGTTTTGTCTACATAGAAATAGACAAAGTGACAGATTGTAGAAACATTTTTACGTTTTATGAATGAAATCTGTCACTTTGTCTATTTCTATGTAGACAAAAGCCGTTTCTATAGTGGTCATGCTAGGCCGGCTGGGCAGACAGCCGCCTTACCAGCTACTGACTGGCTAATCTTTATTTTTTACGCTGGCATGAACTATTAGGTATTATGTATGTACATGTACATCATGCCGACACTATATAAAAGACGAATAACAAAAAGTCAAGTTTTAAAAATATTGCAAAATGTAACAATTAAAATAAAATGAAACTTTTACTTATCATGAAACCAAATTATTTTCAATTTAGCATTTCCGATAAATTTTAAAGCGAAAAATATTTTGCCAATTAACCATGGAGGAATTCGTTCGTTTGTAAATAACCATGATAGCGGAATTAATTTTCCAGGAATCATATTTAAAATAAAGAGAACCGTTTAATATATTTTAGTAGGTGTAATATTATTATTTATTATTTCCTGTTAAAATTACCCTGTACTCCAAAGACCTTAGAACTAACGGAATTATAAATAAGAATGAAGTTCCTCAAGTTTAACAAATAGGTACCATGAACACTAGAAAATGTTCGCAATATTATGAAGATTAGTAAGTCGAAACATTTCTTAGAAAACAAGACCATTGAAACCTTGGAGAGTCTATAAAGTAATGTACTAGACTACAAAGCGATGCTGTTTCCATGAAATGTGTTGTTAATATTTTAAAATGTTGAGCAAACTCTTTGAGAGCCGAGAGAAAAATATTTCAATGCAAGTAAAAGATTGTAAATTCATACGATCTGTTCGGGAATACCTATTTCGAATACAGCAAGGAAGTAAATTGGATATCTGATTTCACGTAGGTATAATGTTCAATTGATTTAAAGATCCTGCAGGTCAATTCATAGCTAGTACCTAAATAGACGAAGAAAATAATGTAGGTAATAAGAGTAGAAGACATAGGTATAAAGTAAAAACCTTTGTCTTGAAGGGATAGGTACCTACGTAAAGGTGTGTTTATGTTTGAGATTTATTACTGACAGTAAGTATCTGTTCGAATATCCATGAGTAAATAAATCCCATCTTTTCAAAGTATTTGCGAAGGAATCTTGTTTGTTTAGCGCCCTCCAAAAGGTCAGATACGTTGATCTCTATGAAAATTAAGATTACTTAACTTGGGATTTGGTTTACGGATTGAATTTTGTGGGCTTTATTTTGGGGTTTACCTACTCCGGTAAGTAAAATCCAACTTTATTTCTTATTCTAAGATTGTCGCTATTTGTCTACCATTGACTACGAGGACTTTATTTATCTTTTCGTACAATCAATTCTTCTTTTATATTATCGTAATTCAATTTCTCCTAGCAAATTCATAAAGACCTTGTAGGTACTAACATATAGAAGGGAAATTACTTAAAGACGTAATAAAATTTAAGCGGGCATTATTGTTATTATTTGCATAATTCGGCATTTCGCTTTGCATAACGAGTCCAGACCCATGAATAACGTAGTCTACTTGTACATTCGCACTGGCGCACTCACCCTCACTTCACTGAAAATATTATGCTTAATTATAACTATGCTGAAGGATTTGCATAGGGTACAAATAACGGAATTATGCAAAAATATATTGTTTTATATAGCACACTCTGTAACAAGACTAACAGGTCCTGATTTAAATTTTCTTATTCATTGGTATCAGATTAAAGGATCGCGGCAAATATTCGTTACAAACGATATTCTCGGCAATTTGACTCAAACAGGGTTCAAAGGAAGTTATTACCAGGTGGTCCATGAATGATAAAATCCCATTTTCCACGGCATTAAACACTGAACAGGACAAAAGATTCGCGGCAAATTGTCCCACGAAACCACGTGCGGCGCGGCCGGGTTCCCAACATCTAACTGCGCACTCTGGCTGCGCGGTTACCCTTAACGTAGGTACCCTCTTATTAATAACCTACCCGACCTCCTAAACAAAGGAACTCAAATCAATTAGGGTCAAACCGGCAGCCTTACAATTAGGGCAGAATCAAACCGTCGCGTACGAAATGCATTCGTTCATGGAATACACTTTTGAAACAATCCAAACTACGCTTATGCTTCGACACTGGCATATGACGCGGCAAAAGAAGAAAAACGCGCAATATGCGCCAAAAAGAGACGGAACTATACGTATTAGCTGTTCGTCAGAGTAAGACAGCATCAGACATTTTGTAAGCTGATAACCAGAGGCAGCGAACAGAGCGAGGGGAACCATATTCTTGCGCGACTCTGCATGAATGTAATGAATTAAAATTCAATGGTTTACAAGCAAGACTTTGTGCGTGAGTGTGAATCGCTTTTAACATAAAGCTCGCCGTATTCGTTATTGTGTGTGATTTTACATTCCTTGTAAAATGGCGGGTTTTATAAATTCAATCGGAAACCAATCAGAACATAAGTTCTAATTGGTTTATAGACGTTTAATTTTTAATCTTTTATTGAGTTATTATCATTAATATGTAGTATCAGTGTATCAGGATCTTAAATCGAAATTGCACGTTACACAATGAACCATGGAGGAAAACATTTCGTCAGACCAAGTGTTACTCAAGGTCCAGCCAACTTCATTCATTGAGTTAAGGAAACTAAAAACCGGAAAGCTCATGGTTTTATTCGTGCTATAAGCCAAGGTTATCCCCATCGATTCAAGGATACATCGTTACACCGAAATACAAAGCCAAAATATCAAAAGAAGTAAGTACGATTTAAACAAAGCAACTTGACCTCAAATAAATTGGTTAGTGGTGCGAGTACTGCACAGTGAGACAACGAGTACCTACATAAGTAAACGTGAACAAAAATTTGCGGGTGATTTTTACCTATACATCCATGGAAATGCAATCCATCATTGGATCCTCGCGTATCCACGGCCGCGGCACGCACACAGGGGCGCCAGCGCGCACACTCGCGCACCGCACCTCCTCACGCGAAGGGAAAATCTTCACACACGACACAGATAAACATGTCAACTGCTAGACATTGTTACCCTAAAGTCCTTTCACGTTTTTCACCACATAACCACCATAATACACTTATGATAACACAAACAGCATAAATGAACACAGAAACACTAGATTAATTTGCAATATCACCCGCGTTCGAGTCACGAAGCCGACGGTTTCGACAAAAATACACGTAGATATTGTAGTGTCGATTCGGCGACTGTTCTCCCCGCCCTGTTCCAGAGGCGAATGGTGCCGCCATATTGAATCTCGCTACATTGCTGCACAGTAGAGCATCTAGCGGCAGATATTGGAACAAAATGGTGAGCTCCTGTACCACACAGTGTTCGAACTTTTAATTTATTACCTTTTTTAGGCAAAATAAAGTTTAACAAGCACAAAAAGATAATGAAAGATACAGATTTTGATCAGTTTTCTCATATAAAACTGTTAAAAAAGCGCTAGCTTCAGCTTTATTAACGGTTTACTGAAAAACCGGTGCATAATGGCTAATAATCCGACTTTATGGTATCGCGCTTAACCGCTAGATAGCGCTGACAAGGTCAAAATAATATACAATCACGTTATAATATCAATATTCATGTTTATGTATCAGGATGGAACATTATGGCACGCGCTTTGTTGATCAAAAGGGTTTTATGTAATCCAAGCGATACATGCGTATATTCTATCAGAATTTAATTTATCGCTTTATGGTAATCAGCAGCGTTCTAAAAATATCGCATTTGGAGATATAAGGTAATTTGGGTAACATGTTATTTTAAGAACTTTGTATAAAGTACCTATACCTACCTAACAAAATTGAAGCAGATTACAGTACAATTGTTAGAGAAACTCCGTCCGGATATTTGTGGTTGAATTCTTACTAAGATGGAATATTAAATCAATGCATGTAAGTTGTTATAGCATCGATTGCGGTCGACCCACATGCTCAGCTGCGTTACGCTCACGACGTGTTTTATGCTCCTCCAGTGATAAAAGCCTCGTCTTTGGCTTCCTTAAACCACGATATTGACGTTAAATTAGCTGTCAGCGGTAAAAAAGTAATAGGGTCTTGGTTTTGTTCGGAGCGATGTGCGGTTGAAATATGACGCTAACGTGCTGATTTGATGTTTTTTGCAAGAGTCATGAGGGTACACCTTCATTTCTACATGAATTGAAATATTTTTTTCTTCGAGCTACTTTTTAAAATTTCAAATGCTTCATTATTTTGTCCTGATTTAGAAAAAAAATACCTTTATTGTGTAGGTACTTCAGTTTATTAAGTAGTAATATAATTATTATTCTATTATCTAGTTTTCAATTAATTATATTGCTCTCTAGAATCAAATGAACCTCATAATAGTATTAAAGTCAAAACTTTCTCTAAATTGCCAAAATAGTTTTGCATGCCCACAAAAGTCCTCATTGGCAATAAGCCAGTGTTAATATAGAAGTGATTGTGAGTTTAGTCATTAAGGACGATGAGGTCGTTCCACTGTGCAGGCCTTTTGCGGGCTATGACTAAAACTTGCGGCTTTCGAACACTGGGCGCGGGTAGTTGAAGGATCATTATGCCTAATAAAGTACACATTGATTAGGATAATTATTGTTGAGTTGTATATCGTTTTGTTAGTTGGTAGAGGATATACTTGTACTATTTGATGAAAATCTGTCCAGCAGTTTAAAAGTTATGAGCACTTTTCCGAATTGGTGTAAGAATTTCATGGACAATATTATGTTTACTAATATAAATTTTAACAACTTTTTAAGGGACGGTTTCACTTGTATGTATTAGTTTTATTTTCAAACCCCGACGCAAAAGGAGGGGTGCTATGTTATAAGTTGACTTGTCTATCTGTATATCTAGGTGTACCTATGTGTCTGTCTGTGGCATCGTAGCTTCTAAACGAATGGACCGATTTTGATGCGGTTCTTTTATAAATTTAAAATTTTATAATCATAGACGTAACTTAGTAGAGTAGATTTAAGTAAAACAAAAAAGTAAAGTACATGAATTCATTTTGTGCCATCTAATAGCTTGAGAAGTTCTAGATTAAAATAGGACTTCTTACCTTCTTTTAAAGGCGGGTCTCCTGCGACGTGTTTGAGTGTTCACAATGTTTTCCGTCACGTGGTCGAGTGTTTTTGCCAAACAAAACGCGTAGGCCACTACGCCTCTTCTTTGTTCATTAAACATGTTCGATGTTTAATGAACACTCAAATACGTCGCAGGAGACCCGCCTTAATGTTTAGTTGATATCATTAGTCGGTAAGGGCTAGTTCCACAGCCTCCGGATGGGCATTATCCACTAGATATAAAAAAAAACAGAATTTGTATGAAATTATCTGCCAAATAAGGTAAACCAGAGGAGATGAAATCGCCTGTAAATCATGCCAACACGGTAAGAATGTATGTCACAGTTTAGAACAGCAGTGTGACATTATATTCTTACCGTGTCGGACATTACACCTGCTGCTTGTCATGCTTTCAAAATACCTCTTTTCACCATGTTTACGTATAGTTCACTACTTAAATTGTCTCACTCCACATACTCTTTAGACGACAAACGGCACTTATTCTAAGCAGCCAAGTATGTAGTTATTATACGGTTGTATTCAACTTGTGCTTCCTTTGCGAATCCGGTTTCGGTATTGACATTTCAAGGAATCTAAAGAAACGAAAGTATTTGTCAAATGTTATGAAACCGATTGAGTCTTTATTTACAGAAATCACAAAAGAACCGAGTTTGGAAAATAACAAATCCGTACATAGAAATGGAGTTACGGTGTCTAATAAATAATTAAGTCATCCATAAGATAGTTTCTACTCTTAGTCGTAGTCCCATCATTACAGATGATGATTGGATATTTATATGAGCTCTGTGGACCTTTTCATTTGTTAACCACTTATCATGTAAACATAACTAACAACTACGGGGATAAACGCATGTCTTCGTCGTGGGCGAGCTTGAATCCCTTGCTGCACTCAGGATGCTGGTCTTAACTCCCGAGCGAATGTTAAATATTTTTGTCGGCGTAATGATACCAATTCTAATTAATTTTGCTTATGAATTTAACTTTGGTCTATTTATCTATTATACCAACTTAGCTGGACATAGTACGGGTGTCCTTCTACATGAAGAGGACGTGGGATCTCACTATCAATTATGACTTTTACATTCAAAGTTATTCATTTTATATCAACATACTTATTTACAACTTCTATTTTTAGGAACGACCTACATAAATTGCAAAAACATATTCAATTCACTACAGAAGATAACTTATCATGAAATAAACGCGTAGGCATATCTCGTACCTATAACTTACTTTCGAACTGATTAAATGACCACTAAGTAAGTTCCTACGTAGGTATTCTATTATCTTATCTTTGCTTCAAGTAAGCGTAAAATTAAGAGCACATACCGTGTTAATGATTTTAGCGGAGGGCTGAAAGTGCTAAAACTAAAGAAAATTTGTGTAGCTGTGTATAACAATTTGTTCAGTTTTTAGATGGCCCCTTCGATCGATACTGATCGAAGATTGGCCAATATAATACTGACGACCACGTAAGGGTCAGGCAGGACTATAGAAATTGTTGAGCTATAAACACGACACTAGTTTCGTAATGTAAATCCAGCCTAACTTGAAGTACTTAATAGGGTTACTTCATGAAAGCCGAAAGAAGTAGCTTTTTTCAGTATTCAGTCATGGATATCCGGGAATCCGCAAATAGAAGTAACTATATAGCCATAGTGGCTGTAAATATCCTGAATAAATTGTTAGCTTATTATAAAGATCGTCATAGTTTGATTACCCTAAACCTCAGATCATAGAAACAAGGAGATGTGCCAAGGCGCTATCGAGCTTGATGCCTGATCTTGAGCAAATTGCTCATATTAAAAACGTACGCGCTAGCGACGAACCGAACACGATCGTTGGTATCAATACAGTGTTTTAGTTTAGTGCTAGTGTTGAGTGACGATTAACAGTGTTAGATTGAGGGTGTGCGGAATGTTCAATGCGTGGGAGATCTTTTTATTCACAAGGAGCGCTTAATTATGCTCGTAATTGTGTCGAAAAATGTACTAAAAGTGGCATCGTTGTTCCCGTACTAATTTGCTATGATGGCATATCTCCTTGTTTCTATGATCTGAGCCCTAAACGTAGTAAATAATACACCTTTCAAATGGTGGAATAATTTTTCAAATAGATGCAGTAGTTTATTCGGAGATTACCCTCCACATATAGGTATAAACTCAAAAAAATTGCATTAGGTATATTGGTATATTGGTATAGATTTATTATATTACAGTGTAACTTCTTTTACTTTCGATTCAAAAATGTAGGTGTAAGGTGTAACCGTGTAAACAAATCAAAAATATTTGCGTTAGGTACCTACACTTACTATGGATTTATAGACTGTGCTATGACACTGCGCACTGCAACGTCTGCAACATTTGATTGTTGTTACCTGATTGGTTCCGGACGGGCGCACGATTCGCTACAGTTGCGCCTTCTCTAATATCATAAACTAGGAACGAATTTTAAGTTTACGACGTTTAGAAATCTCATATTTTATGCTGTGTGAAATTACCATCTGTTGGAGTTTAGTTGAAGATGGAAGCGTCAAAGATCCAACTGTTCCAAATATCACTTCTTTTAGGATAAAAAGGCACTGAACTTCCCCAAGAATTAAAACCTAGAGGTTTTGGTAAATGAAAATCTTGCTAAAAATATGCAATCAAATTATTGTAATTATAATATAAAATAATTTTTCAGCAGATGCATATAGGTAACCTGCAAGTTATACATAAAACCATAGTAACAGACCTTGATACGGTAGACAAAGTTCTGACGACTAACATAGCCGAGTTATTAGCCAGAAAAACTTATTAAGAGTTAATGAGGCGTTCAATGATGGAGATAGAAACGCATTAAAAAAAAAGGATTCTCGCAGAACAGGCATTCGAATTACACAGGTAACTACGGTACCTACTGATGGTCCACTTTCGTGTCCATTTCTCTACACTACCTTCGCAAGTCGTAATTTCAATTAGCCCGAGTCACCCCATAACTACTACTTTTCCCAACTTGCAGTTTCCACTCAGAGTACCTAATTTGCTCCAAGATTCAATGGTCTTTCCACTGAAAACTTACAATATTCAATCCGTAGGTAACAGAATGGATATTTTAGCAGTACAATATTCTGAGGTAACTTGTCTTTGTCGATGTTCGCTTTGGTTATGCTCTACTTTATATGCTGTTATGTTATTGCAAGCTATTAGTTATGCACTATTGGTATCTCGAAACCGTATGCCTCACTACTTCAATAAATCTATACTTACGTTGTAATATGTGTTCTTGCTTTAACGCAGGGTTTCTTAAAGTGGGGTCCATGGACCCCTTAGGGGTACGTGATGAGTGCCAGGGGTCCACAGGCACTTATTTTACTCTTAACATTAGGAAAACTATGCAGTCATTCATGCATCGTCTGTTTAACCGCTCGCTCATATTAAAAAACTTTAACATGATGTTTTCTTTTCCTTTCCTGAAATTTTCTTCGACAGGGGTCCGCGGAATTTTTGAAATTGGTCCGTGGCTACAAAAAGTTTAAGAACCACTGCTTTAACGGGTAAGATGTTTTCATGGGGCGTTTCGAAATCGGTAAATAATCGTTTTTATTACCAGTGGTATCATAGTGATTTTCTTTAAATTAGTTATTATTTCTTTATTCATTTTAAAATACATATTTTTTTACATTTCTAAATATTTCAATAAAAAAATTAATAAAAAAACAATTAAAAATATAAAAAATAGTAGGTACCCCACCGGCATCGGGAACAGCATAAATTAGTTAAACTTTACTAATCTGATTTTATTTATTAATACATCTATATCTAGTGCTTAATAATTTGACGCTATGGAAACTGCGATTTATCTCAACAGACTCGTGTCTTTTGTTTTAACCAGCAGCCATCGGAAAGTTATAGGATTCCATATTACCTATATTTTTACCTTCGTGAACGATACGCTCGTAGTTTACAACCCCTGCTGAATTATTTACAGTTACAAATGTTACCATTATGTTAATGTTTAGCTAAAATATCCAGGTGTTAATTTCAAGACATTGAAACATTAAACAATAC
This sequence comes from Thalpophila matura, assembly GCA_948465475.1. Lineage (NCBI taxonomy): Eukaryota > Metazoa > Arthropoda > Insecta > Lepidoptera > Noctuidae > Thalpophila > Thalpophila matura. The sequence goes on along the minus strand of OX419190.1, from coordinate 8,595,418 downwards.
TCGTTAAATTGGCAATCCTAGACAGTATTGAGAATAATTTAAACAGGAAAAGAAGAAAAGAAAGAACACTTAATCATTGGCGTCAGTTATCTACCAAGTTTTTCTAGTCCTTAAGTATCTCTGAGACTAGTAGACATTAATAAATACAATGTTGTTATTACTAAAAAGTTTAGGTACACGAATAAATTGCAAAAAATAAATAAATAAATTCCCCTTCTGAAAAACTGATAAATTGCCAAAGCTTTTAATTTTTTACAACACTTGAGGCAATTACTCGGTACGTAGGTACCGAGTAATTGCCTCAAGTGTTGTGATAAGTAAAAACGTACAAGAATCGCCTTTCGCTAGTGTTGAGGCATCGTAAAAAGTGTAAGGAACATAGATTTGGAAAGCCGGTGCGCCCGCGCAAACCTACACTTTGTTGTTGATGATACTAAAGGAATGTAGGTACATTTGTACAAGAAAGCGTTAGCGGGGGCGGGCAATGTGTGCAACATTACTGTGTATCTTCAAACTGTGTATAAAGCGGCGGAATCGGATGTAGTTTCCACCAAACGCGAAAAAAAGTTAGTCGTTGATTTTTGTGTAAAAAAACTTTTTTAACAAAAAATAACCGACTTCAAAAATTCACTACAAAGAAAATAATAATTTTGGTTTCGGAAGTCGGTGGCTTTGGTTTTTGTTTGCTTTTTTTTGCCACCGACTTCCGAAACCAAAATTATTATTTTCTTTGTAGTGAATTTTTGAAGTCGGTTATTTTTTGTTAAAAAAGATTTTTATTTTTAACCGACTTCATTCCCTTTTTAGTTCTTTATCCCGTGTTAGATTACTTTCACGAATTCGTTCAACAGTAAATCTGCTACCGAGTGTGTACATTTATGCCTATAACTTTGTACATAGGAATGATTACATAATGTATTATATACTAAAACCTTCCTGAAAGTATGTAGATTACGTTAGTCAAAACCCCATTCAAATCGAATCAGTAGTTTTTGAGAAAATCGCGCACATACAAACATACATACATACATACATACATACATACTTACATACATACATACATACGGGACGAATACAGAACCTCCTTTTTTGAAGTCGGTTAATAAAAATAAATATATTTTCTATCTCATTTCTATAATTTAATTCGGAGTTTTGTACAGTTGTTTGCTAATAAAGAAAAACTATTATAAAGAACCGATTAACAAGATTTTTGCGATCAAACAGGACTATTTAATTTACTAATCAACGTGATCCAATGAAAACAAGACTACTTATTGTATTTTTATATTGTCCTATTTGCCCTCTGAATGGTGCTAGTCTCTTTTATATGCCGCATGACGCCATTTCCCATTATTTATTGTTAGCTGTATACGTATATGTATATGTGTGTTAGGCTTATAAGAATAGGAAATTATTCTTATAAGCCCTTGTGCCAATATTAGGTACACGTTTTAGTTGTCTTACTATTAGTACCTAGATAATTATTAAGTATTCATAAAACAATTCTTAAAACGATTTTTAGGTAGGTATCTAATTTGTCTAACTTGGCAGACGTTTAATTTTGATTTATGATTATTTATATGATGATATTATATGATGATTTATGTACTTTAGTTTTTGTGAGTTTGAAAGACTGTATTTTTAACCGACTTCCAAAAAGGAGGAGGTTCTGCATTCGGTTGGTTTTTTTTATTTTATTACAAAGCAAGCACGTTATATTGAAAACACCATTACGTATACTAAAACACATTTGTCCAAACTCCAGGCCCCGCCTCTCGTGACTCGCGCCACACATTATGATTCATGCTTCATTGGCCACATTATCATTGGGCAATTTGCATGCTCGCCCGAGTCACCGTATAACGGTAGCTACATTGGAATATTGCACGTCATATTTCATATCATTCACTGGATCGTGCTAATCTTCCTGTTAACGTGTAGGTATTTGAATTGGATTAACCGGTTTTTTTTGTATCGTGCATAAAAATTGGTGCAGATATTTTTTGTGTCGATTTAGCTTGCAATATTTTATATAGGTACCTACCTACTTAAATTGGATGTTGTAAGAGTTTTTTGGTTAATTTAAAGTCTAAACGTATCTAATGTTGTTTAAAATTAATATTATGTATTATAGAAAGTCTTTTTAGGGTTCCGTACCAAAATGGTAAAAAAGGAACCCTTATGGTGCGACTTCGTCTGTCTGTCTGTCTGTCACACCTGCTTATTTCAGCAACTACTAATGCTATCTACTTGAAATTTGGAACAGTTATAAAGAACGCTTGCCCAACTTTATTGCAAATAAAAAAAGTCAAAAAATATTTTTATTTTCATTGCAAAAGGGGCGGAGTGGGTGTCCGAAATTTTAAAGTGGGGTAACTAGGTCAAGCGGCATATCATATGAAAGGGCTTGATCTGCTCATTTCAAAATATATTTTCATTTTATTTTATGTCTCACAGTTTTCGACATATGATGAAAAATGTCTGAAAAATACCATTTCCCCCCCCCTTATCTCCGAAGTTTGCGGAGCGAAAAATCTGAAATAATTAGAAAGGATAGGAATTAACCCCAATATGGCACCAAAAATAAAACGATGTTCCTAACTATTACTGTTTTTTCAAAATCATCAAAATTCCTTGACAAACAAACTTAGTTATGCGGTCCGGTTTTTTTCACTTTATACGTCCAAAACTGATACGGAACCCTCGGTGCGCGAGTACGACTCGCACTTGGCCGGTTTTTTTTAATTGTGTACATTCTTCATAATTTAGGGAGAGGCGTACAAAATGACATAGGTGGGTAAAATGGCACACCTCCTTTTCTCCAAAACCACAGACATAATAGTTCTCAAAATGGCGTGTAGAGGATCGCTTAATAACAGGTCGCAACCTGTGGCGGCGCCAGTCGCGTCCGTTTGGCCGTGTGGTGCGGACACATGTTTGTTTAGTTTTTGCTGTCACGAGTTTTACTCAGGCGGATTTTGTTTCTCGTAAAAGTAAGTATTTTTTACGTTAATTTGTTTGAATTTAGCATTAATTTATTGTAATTTTACTAAATAACTTCGAAAATGATTTGAAATCTCATAATTCTAGTTATTTTTTTAGTTATTGTTTTCTTACGTTGAAGGTTATGAAGTGGACAAAATGGCATACGCCTTGTTCGGGTAAAACAGCATACTATGTCATTTGACCCACCCTTTTTTCTTTTTTCAGATTAATAACAATCATGCCTCGTAACTATTCTAGAAAAACAGACCGACAGGGATGGGATAAAACCTCCATGGAAAAGGCTATTGAAGCTGTGAAGAATAATGAAATGGGCTGGCTATTGGCTTCTAAAGTATTTAATGTCCCACAGTCGACTCTTAGAAGACATGCACTGAAACAAAATAAATTCTTAGCTCCAACTGCTAAAGGTACCTACCAACTTATGTATTTTTTAACTGTAGCATTATGTACGCATGATCAGAGCGGATTTAATCACGTACTCGCCTTATTGTTTTAGGTATGGGTAGGTACAGGAGTGTCTTCACATATGAAATGGAACGAGAACTGGTAGAACATATTAAATTACTAGAAACGAGATTGTTTGGATTCACAAGGAAGGAAGTTTTGGAATTGGCCTACCAGTTTGCAGACGTTAATAATATTCCTCATTACTTCAACAATGAAAAAAAGATGGCAGGCAAAGAATGGTTGGCTGGATTTCGACGCAGACACCCAGACATATCCTTGAGGAAACCTGAAGCGACTTCAGCTGCAAGAGCCCAAGCCTTTAACAAACCGCAAGTAGCACTATTTTTCAACACTTACCAAGACATTGTTCAGAGCAACAACATTTCTCCTCATAGGCTCTACAATGTCGATGAGTCAGCTTTATCAACAGTCCAGAGACCCCAAAAGGTCTTTGCTACTACTAGACGTAAGCAGGTTGGGGTTTTGACTAGTGCTGAAAAGGGGTCTCATGTGACAGTTGTTTGTTGCATGAGTGCAAATGGCCATTTTGTCCCGCCGTGTTTAATTTATCCTAGAAAAATCATGAAACAGGAGTTGATAGACGAAGCTCCAACCGGTACTTTGGGTATTGCCCAGGAATCAGGTTGGATGACAACAGCTGTATTTTATAAATGGTTGGTGCACTTTCAGTTGCATGTAAAAGCGAGTCTTGATGATAAAGTGCTTTTGGTAGTTGATGGACATATAAGTCATAAAGGTATTGAAAGCTTAAAATTCGCAAAAGAGCATGGAATCATTATGGTATGCTTGCCGCCTCACTGCACGCACCGCATGCAACAATTAGACGTATCTTTCTATGGGCCACTGAAGACATATTTTAATCAAGAAGTGAGCACTTGGTTAAAGAACCATCCAGGCAGAGTTGTTACTCATTTTCAAATAGGTGCAATTCTCAACAAAGCTTATGGCAAAGCAGCAACGATTCAAACTGCCGTCAATGGGTTTCAAAAAACAGGTCTTTGGCCTGTTGATCCAAACATATTTCCAGATTATTTGTTTGAGCCTGCTGAGACGACAAACATCCCCATGCAACAAGATCGGGTACAGCCCGAAGAAGATTCAACGGTAACAGAAAACCTATGCATACCGTCATCAGGTCCATCTCAGGTAGAAGCAGGCAGTTCGACATCACTGATAATTGCAAGCACATCAGCCGCAGACAACCCACTTCCACTCTCAGTTGCCCAATCTAGAGACACAGCTACTGCAATACCTACAACACCCACATCATCTAAATTGATACTCCAAGACATGAATATCAATGTTCCAGTCAGCGTGCTGTCTCCAGTGCCGATAGGAACATATGTGGCTGGACAAGGCAAAAGAAAACCACGCAAGAAACCAACAATATTGGTGTTAACTTCAACGCCAAATATAGAAGAGGCAAAAGCAAAATCAGCTCCTCCACCTGTTCCAAAGAAAAACACGAGAAAGGTTACGAAAGCTTTGGATTTTAGTTTCGACAGTGAAAATGATTTCTCTTCCTTACAAGCTTTCACTGAAGTCGGAGATGATGATGAAGATTGTCCTTGCATTTATTGCAATGACCTCTACTCCAGGTCCAAGCCAAAGGAGGTCTGGTTAATGTGCTTGAGCTGTAAAAGATGGGCTCATGCATCATGTGCAGATGTTCCGAAAAATACAAAGCGTTTTACGTGTGAACTCTGTCTCTAATCGACTGATTTTCATTTAAAAAAATGGTATGCCATTTTGTCCACATCACGTGTGCCATTTTACCCGACTAGGGCGGACAAAACGGTTTTTTTCAAGATAAAAAAGAATGTTGAATAATTCTTTTGTTTTTGTATTAAGTTGATTGATCTCTATAATTCTAATAGGTAATGAACCAAAGAATACACAGTTACTAAAGTGTTCAATATTATTAATAAATAAAGATTTTATGACTGATTTTCTGACTAGTATGCCATTTTGTACCCCTCTCCCTACATATAAGGGAAAAGTGAAATTTCTCGCATCCACGTTGACGGATGATGGCAGAAATTAAATTAATTATTTATCATAATTAGGTATAATATAATTTAAGTAGCACAACAAAGTTAAAATATATCACGGCTTTCTACGTTACGTATACACTATACATACCTACATGGTTTATTTTAACCAAAAAGTTACTTACGAATACGATGATGAAATTCAGCATTAATCGGTTGACACATTAACAATATCGTGCGGCTTTACTCGGTATGTGACGTCATTCAACAAACGATCCAGATTTTTTGTGAGTACCTAGGTACTGCATTTTATGTGTGGAGTTTTTATTGCCAGCAGCTCTACCATGAGCTTCATACGGGTTAGATTGTTGCTATCGTAAATAAAAGCTATTTCATGAGTTTATTACACAATGCCGTAAAGATATAGGTAGGTATTTCTACGGCACAGATGCGAAATGCTTCCCCAAAAATGATAGATATAGTATCTAATATTGATCAGACTTCATGGATTCATCGAAGACATATTAAATAAACTTTTCTTTTATAACGTTCGTGTAGAAGAAAATTATTGTATTGTTACAATAGGAAGTTCCATTTTCTGTAAATACCTACATGCATAATATTATATCCTACCTAATACATGCAAACGTCAAGACAGGTAATAAACAAGCTTGTTTAAATATTATGATACAACATTTGTTTTATTCACTCCTAATAATGATACATCGAGCCACGTTAGTTCATAATTATGCTTTGCATAATTATGAACTAACGTGGCTCGATGTGCAAATGATTTATTAGCTTTGCTAATAAATCATTTGCTTAGCATATCTATTGAGACAATAAGATTAATTAACGATCTAAATCGAATGAGTCATGTCAATTTAATAGGATTAAAGTCTTACTAATTGATATGAGTCAATTATTCAATCGCTCATGTTGGGTACCAGGTGGTCGCCTATAGGCGTCATAAAAGGGAATTAAGGGAATGTACAGGGAATTGTGGCAATTAGAATTTGTACCTACCTAATTGTATCCTTATTTTAACCAGCCTATTTCTTTTGCCAAGTACCCATGTTCAATTAGGATACTATTATAGCGCAACAGTTAATATTAATAACTGTTGCGATATAATAGTATCCTATTGAACATTGTCAGCAGATTTGTTATCAGAGGCTTTAAGACATTTTTAATAATTTCAAGCACCGCTTTGGCAATTAATTACTTAAAGTTTTGCAGTAATGTTATTATGACCTTGTATTCGCCTTTTTCAGTATACTATTGCTCCACGGTCGATTAAAACTGCAAGAAACCTGCTATGATTAAAAATGATAAAGGTGACTTTGTATGATTATAATCATGTATTGAGAAACTCAAGTCACCACTGCCCAAATTGCAGTTGAGCTACAGTAAAAAAAATACAGCAGTTCAATTAAAACATAGGTAAGTAATGTTCTTATTTATATTTAAAAGATTTCCCAAATCATGTCATTGGTTAGGTTTAGGCATCTGCTTGCTTCAAAACCTTTAATATTATACATAATGACAGAATTTATTTACCATGACTTGGACCACTTTGCGGTACTGTATAGGTACCTAAAGCGCACTGAAAAAAAAAATTAATACCTACTACATACCGAAGTATGTAGTAGGTATTACATTTTTTTTTTTATTCCTCAAATAGCCGAAGCTATTTGAGGAATAATCAAGTATAACAAGACATATAATATATTCAAATTTGACAAGACTTGACTTATAGGTTACAAATTGCAAAAAGTTATATGGTCACTTTTTTGCACAATAGGTTGATAAAGGTCTGTTATGTGTAACTGCAATTTTCTTTCAGTGTTAATAGGCACATATTGAATGAAGGTATTGATCAGTATTCGAATCTTGTTCGATTTAGTTCAGATCCAAACCTGAAGTGGTGGAAAAAAAACTGTTCCTTGTTCCATACATTTTGTCAAGTGATAGGTGGATAATTTTAAATGGAACTGTTGATTGAATTTTTCGCGATTTCAAGGTTGGTCTCGTGGTAAATCGAAAGAGAATCAACATACAGTCACTCTGTTATTATTTTATTTGTATGCAGCTACTATCGACTTCAATATTGCATTAATAATAATTTCTTCACCTCTAGTTGTGCATATTATGATGAGAGGTTCATTGGCGCAACATAGCTGCATAGTATTGCCTCTACTTACTATGTTGCGCTTCCAAGACCTGCGTAACATATTATTATTAACTACACGCATGCATACCTACTTATGGAATACCTACTCATGGAAGCTTATATACTACCCCTAATCATTAGATTAGGGGCAGTATATAAGCTTCCATGTAAGTCTGTATATTAATACAGAAGTCGGTGACACTGAGTTGTACAGTTAATTTTATACCAGAGCCTGCTACTTTAGTTATCCTGGTCAGTATATTTTATTTGTGCTATGCGCTGTGTTGCTTGTCCCCTAGAAGCTTTCAGGATAGCGAATCCTCCATTTTAAAGGGCGCATGTGATATTCGATGTCACAAGAGTCTGATAGGCTACGGTACCTAACCGCTTACCATAAGGCGGGCCATATGAATTAATTGAAACATCAGCACGCGCAGCATAAGCACTACAGAAACAGGTTTTGTAGACGTAAGAAAATACAAAACGATAGATCGTAGAAAGATTTGGCAGAAGAGATAACGAGTTGGATAGAAAGAAATTTGTCTATTCTTGGAAGAATAGAGACATTTTTCACGCCCAAGAGGATCATATTACGATTTTAGTAATAAAATTAAACTATTGTAACTTTATCTTTTTGTTGGTTTACTATGATCGGCCGTAGGTGTAACCGCCGTGGTTTTAGTAAATTGAAGCAGTGCTCGTTACCTTTGAGTAACACACGGTTTTTTGACCCACTTAATTACATTTGCACATGTAATCATTTTGTGACATTGAATGGAACAAGTTGGTCGGTATAACCGTGGCCGAGATAGCGTTCATATTATTATGCGCAATTAATTTTTTCTTATGAAATATTGCGTTATTACTTAGCTTGTTACAACGGTATGGTTCTGTTCAGATGTTTCAGATAGTGTTTTGTTATTTTAATCGTATTGTTCTATATTTCTCTGAAAATAGACTTTCTTCTTCTATCGTGTTAAATTAATAAGATTTGTCAGTTAGCGGATGAAGGTTTCTACCAGAAACCTTCAAAAATAATTATAAATAAGTAAGAAAAAGAAACAAAAACCCGACTTAAAGTTCATGAAATGCAACAGTTTAGCTTTTAGAGGGGACGACTTACTTGAACAAAAATTTTCACTTTAAAGTTTAATTTTTCGTAAATCGAGCATTAAATTTAAAAATAATACTAGCAACTCCCAAATCATTTTAGAAGACCCATTCAGCGATACCCACCACCATACATACCACGATGAGACGACGAAAAAAATATTCATCCCCAGTTTTTAAATAATTTATTTAAATAAAAATCAAACGAACAGAATTAAACGAATAGTTAATGTCAAATAGGTACTAGAAATATACAAGAAAAAAATTAATAAAATGGAGTACCTAAGTAGGTAAGTACCTATTTTGCCAATGTAAACTTTTCCCTTTGACACTAAATAGATGTTTTCCTTAATTAAAAAAATCTAGCTGTGGAGGCCCCTTTCTTGTAGAGGCCCCGGGGCCCCTGTTGCGGCTGTTGCCCTGACCTACCCACAACGAAGACTAATCATACGACACTTCATATTTTGTAATCCATGTCCTCAAATTTTGTAAAGCCGTTTTAGGCTACAGAGCGTGCCAAGGAAATAGACCTACATACACACACTCGAAAAACATTTCCCTCCTTCTGGGGCAGTCGGGTAAACAGGTTATTAATGAAAGTCCACTACCCAGTTATGGCGGTTCGGAATGGCAGCGGAAAAAAATGTTTATTTCATCCTATAATGAAATCCTAAAACAAAAAAAACGTAGTAAAATACCATAAATGTTTCATTGATAAATCGTAGTAAGCCCGTGTATTTTTTTTTTTTAGTTACAGCAGTCACCTTTTACGAAGTTTACTTTGACGGCAAGTAATAAATGAGTTGTCTTCATAGAAAAGACCGCATGCAAGTAAAAACAAATATGTTTCAAAGTCATACTCGACCCATAGTTATTCAAGCATATAACCAGTTTTACGTAACAGCATACAGGTTTACATATGAAAGGTCGTAACTCCCATGTGTGTGGTACTACGGTGGGTTTTCATTTTACAATTGTGACGGCTCTCACCCATATTCAAATAAAATTCTCGTGAATTTTCCAGTATTATTTATTTCTGTTTTTACTGTGATGAAATTTTACCAATATTTTAATTTGTTGTTGGAATTCATCAGTGAAGGGTTGAATTCTTTTGTTTTTGTACATTTTATTGACAGATTTTGTTTTTTTTTTTACCCGACTGACCCAGAAGGAGAGTAATGTTCTGATATGTATTTGTATGTCTATTCTTTGGCATAGACTTTTGTTTTGAACCCCCCTTGTCTGTACCTACCTGGCTACGCCCATGGTCTAAACTGCTTGAGGGGTGTCAACATAGAGATGTCGCTAGATTAGGTAGTCTTCATTGTGGAAGTGACATAAATATTATACTTAGTTAAGTAGGTATTTTACTTTCAAAAAAAAATATTTTTTAAGTTAAATATTGTTTTTTTTTACCCAACTACGAAAAAGGAAGGGTAATGAATTTAACAGCATTTATGTATGTATGTATGTGTCTATGTATGGATGTTCGATCGTAGCTCAAAAACTACTGGTCAGATTTTGACAAATGAGGTATCGGTTGATTCGTATTTACATTAAGAGTGTCATAGGCTATGTTATTTTGAAAAAAATAATCAAGATGGCCGACAAAACGTAAAAAAGAGCCACCAAAAAAAATAAAGTTTACCCGATTTTAACAAATGGGGTGTCCTCGGATTCGTCTTGATCCAAAAAGTATCGTGAGGTATATGGTGTTACAAGAAATCCAATATAGAAAACACTGGAAATTTAAAAGTGTACGATATGTGACTTTCTTGCTAGTAACTAGCGCCATCTCGTTAATTAAGACTGCGACACTTACAGTCTGAAAGTAAATGCAGTGATTGACCCGAGCCACCAAATAAATATAAAAAAAACAAGACTTAAAAAAACTAAAACCCACCTACGAAAAAAAACCAACTGAAAAGCACAAAATAAGAAAATATTCAACACATCGGTACAGTGGTGTCCAGGTTATAGCCGTAGTCGCATGCCGTCATTAAGCAGCCATCACAGGTCATAGCGGCATGCGACCACGGCTATAACCTGGACACCACTGTACCGATGTGTTGAATTTTTTCTTATTTTATGCTTTTCAGTTGTTTTTTTTTCGTAGTTGGGTTTTAGTTTTTTTAACTCTTGTTTTATTAAAGTTAAATAGGTATTTCTACTAAGTATTTTATTTATTTACAAGACCGATAATGATTCTGAAGAGAAAACTTTTGACGTAAACAATAGGAAATAAAGCAATTAAAGTTAAAGTATTAACATAATTATAATATTAATTTATTATACATGTAATACCAACAAATTACTAGTAATGTTTGAAACAGGTTTTATTCTTTCCTTAATATTTTTAAAGAATATTTATTTTTTCCTTCATGCAACCGGTACCTCGCGTGCACTTCGCTTTATAAATCAAGTCATACATACATAATTCACTCGCTTCCGGTTTTATTATATCACAACTATCACAAGTCTTCAGCGTGGACTTAATTAACAATTTAATATTAATTTGTTGTAAAAATAAAAGCGTTTGATAAAAAGAATAGAAGAAGTTTTAATGTGTGTTTTATATTACATGTAAAGATTGACGCACACAAGTTTTGTAAAAAGTTTTTTTATTTAAACACGACTATTTGAAAGAAAATAATGAAAGAACGTAATTCTTTCATTATTTTCTTTCAAATAGTCGTGTTTAAATAAAAAACTTTTTACAAAACATTTTTTCATCGTAATTGTAGACGGCAAGGTAAAAGTAAGTCTCTATAAACAGATCCACATATTTAATTGCATATCTACGATTGCCGATCTAATTCTGCACACCTGTAGGTCTGAGTGTTACCTATTGGTCAGCTTTGTGATGAGGGAAATGAAGAGTATTTGACAAGAAAAATATGAATGTGGAAGCTATAGGTAGACCGAAGAAACGATGGATCGAAAGGGTGGAAGATGATAATGGCTTGAAAAGAAGTAAACACCGAGATGACGGCTGATAGAGATCTAGGGAAGAAAAAGACGTACTGCACCGACTCCAAGTATAGTACACTACTTACCTATTTGGTTAAGGACAGCAGGATGACGATTACATAAATTTGAAATTTTCAAATTTCTAAAGTAACAAATCTTCTATAGACCGATTTCCCATCTAAATACTTTATTGGTGGCCCTTTATGTTTAACACAGGAGCCCCTTCATAGAAAATCTTAAAAAAATATTCTTGAATAACACAAATAGTCATAAATAAAAAATAATTTTGTGTTCGTCTTCTATGCGTTCGCGCATCGTTCATCCGAATACGATGAAATTGTGAGTTGTTGTGCGCTCGCCCGTGATGGTTTCTGCCGTGAACGAAGTCGCGGACAACAGCTAGTATTTATAAAATTGCATACTTTTTACATATCATGCATACTTTAAATTTTATAAAATAAATCAAAATATAAAAGGACTGTTGTATTTTAGATTCAAAATTTTGTCACTGCGTATAGACGCGCAGTGACAAAATTGAGGCCTACAGTTACACCACAGGTTTTACTCACATATTTATTCATTCTGTATCGTAACGTAGCACAACATATCAAGTTTTAGCGAGTGAATTGAATATTGTTTCAATAAATTCCGCCGCCTGCAGGCGCCTTTAATATTCATGCCTATGATTGGTTTGTTTTGTGTTTATTTTTGTTTGACGTCCTTTTGCATTTGCCTTGTTGGGAAAAAACAGGTCATGTGCACTCTCATCCCTTTTGATAAAAATGTAGGCCAGTTTTAATTAATAAAAACAAGCGGCTTTACTGAATCGATTTTAGCTGCATACTTACATAATACCTATAGCTTTTAATTTATTAAGTTGTGGCCATTCCGCCCGTTTCGGAGTGGGTAGCTACGGTATCTAATATTTTTCTCGCTGACAATAAGCTCGTCGGTTGCAATAATGGACTAAAGTCTATTCTCATAAAAAGCAAGCTTATTGCCATTTATCAGCTAACAATTTAATTAAAAAACACAACACCATTTAACTCGATCTCAGAATCAAACGTAGGGCCTCAATCTGGACTCTTTGTTACGATGGTCGATATCTCTGCTACCACTAGACCAGTATCGACCACCAAATAACAAAAATATTTACAAACATGAACAGTACCCCTATCATGAGTTTTTTTGACGTATAGTTTCGTTAACGTAAGCATATTTTGAATTGAAAATATACGTTTGTTACACAATATTTATGTGAATTAAGTACTAAATTAATTTCTCTGTATTTTTTAAAATGTGCAAATTATATAAAATTTTATCAAAATGTTCCAGGACTGCTGTATTTTAGATTCAAAATATGCTTACATTAACGAAACTATACGTCAAAAAAACTCATGATAGGGGTACTGTTCATTAAGCGACTAATATCAGGTATAATTAGTTATAGAATACAGGTAACATAGCGCAATTAATATAACGTAACTACCGCAATTAATTACCTACTTAGTATCAATAACTGTTAATTAAAATTACCTAACGCCTAATTATAATGCCAAATAACTTGATCGAATACTCGATTAAGGAGCTAATGCCTTTAAAATCGTTAAAACTATTTGATTACCGCTCGCTGCACTGAAACGAAATCAGTATTTTTCATAGATTTCGTAATCGAGTTTCACGCGTTAACTGCCGGTCGACCAGAAAATACGTTTAACTACTGCGTAGGCGCGTAGCTAACGGTAATGCGCTTATATTTTATGCTGCGTTTTTAATTTAGATACTGTTCGTACGTCTACGAATGGCTAAAAAAAACTTTAATGGAAGATTGATTTACTGGATCAAAACATAGACAGATCTGTTTTTTATTTTATTGGATGCTATTGCTATGGAACTCGTCAAAATTAATTGTATTTTCTGCCATTTATTTATTCGTATTTCTAATAGGTACTCCAACTGCATTAAATAACAATAACTTAGACATGAAATATTAAATGGCCAACGGCCATGCCAAGTAACAACGGTTGTCCAAGATATTGGTGGCGAATGGCGATCCTACTATGTATGCGGAAATAATCTTTTAGTGGCGTTTAGCAACCTCCACAGTAACAAGTGGCTTTTTGGTAGCTAAGAACCATATAGAGAAAGTATTACTACTCTCATACTGTATGTGCATACCTGCATTCTGTTTATATAAAAAATATATGTAACCATATAAAATACTGTATGAGTATTTTATATGGTTACATATATTTTTTATGCGAAGTCCGTCAAATCACACTAGAGGTCTTTCACCTTAGAGAATGTTAGGTGTTCACTTTGCACATACAGTTACATTATATAATAAAACACACTAGACACAATTTACTGTTAACGAACAAATACTACATATTACATAACACAAAAAAAAACTGGATAAGTGCGAGTAGAATTCGCGCCCTGAGGGTTCCGCACAAACTTATGTACCTATGTGATATACCTAACTACTTACGAATTAAGGATTTTAGGATTGTTTCCTTTTCTTGTGCAGATGCTGTGCAGCTGTGAGACGTTGCTTCTCGCCCGATTTCAAGATTCTAGTTCCGTCCCGTCATGATTGGTATGGTTATGGTATGGTTGTAATATCTTTTGATTATGTTGACTGAATGCAGAAAATTTCAAGCTTATAGAAGTTTGAATTTTTTACACCTCCAAGAATCGTATTTGGTATTAACATCAACTTGATACTTCTACCCGTTCCTGAGAAAAAGGTCGGACAGACGGACAGACGAAAAACAAAGTAGGATTACTTTGTTTTTCGTCTGTCCGTCTGTATAAGGTCTTCGTTTTTCCTTTTGGGACACGGAACCCTAAAAATGAGGAAATTTTCAATAGAAACACCAAATTTGTTTTGAAGGGGTTCGTTAGCGTTAAGTAGGTAACGTACCTAATATCTAAGTGTTATCTAACCACAAGTAAAGAGTACGTTAGTATTGTTTTCTATAAAACATCACCAGGTTTATAATGATACTTTTTAATGATTATGTTGAAGAATAAGATTGGAGTAAATGAAACATCAAATGTTGCGTGCATTAATAAAGCTACTGGCATTGTGCACTGTGGTTCGTATAACACAATCTGACAGTTCAGAATCAGTACTTATAAGAATCAATTTCAGTTGTTACCTATTAATTTATATTTTGTCAAAAAATAATTATTTGAACATTTTATACATTAAAGTTCGTAGCGCGTCCGTAGACGAAATTAGCATAGGTACCTACATCAGATCATAGAAACAAGGAGATATGCCATCATAGCAAATTAGTACGGGAACAACTGTCGCCACTTTTAGTACATTTTTCAACACAATTACAAGCGCCCCTCGTGAATATAAAGATCTCCCACACATTAAAAATTCCGCACACCCTCAATCTAACAATGTTAATCGTCACTCAACACTAGCACTAAACTAAAACACTGTATTTATATCATAGATCGTGTTCGGTTCGTCGCCAGCGTGTACATTTTATATACGGTCAATGTGACCGTATCAAAGCGTCAATTTTAGTAGCGCCTTGGTACATCTCCCTTGTTTCTATGATCTGAGGTATAACTCTGTCCTACCTATAACCTTGTCAGTTTTCATTCCTTATTTTTCAAATTTTTTACATAGACTCTTTTAGCTAAAATATCTTGTTGGGTGTTTCGGCTTTCGCATTAGCAAAAAATGCTGTATAAAAATCGCTACCCATTAGGTATGTCGCATTTTATTTTGTTAGACATTTTATTTTATTTAAATAAAGCATGTATTTTATAACAATAGAATAAGTACATTAATTAAAAACTTATGCTTGGGACTATTTTAAGTCCTTAAAAAAATCGTAGCTCCGCCTACGCTGCTACGCCATAGAATATTTTTGTAGCATAACACTTTATTTATTCAAATATACGTACTGAAGTTCGAGTACAAAGAACGATAAAATATCGCTTTTAATGCAATTTTCAAGCACATTTAACAAATAGGAAGTGAAAAATATGGCTCAAAATAAACAACAAATACCTACAAAATATTAATGAAATTATTTGTCATAGAATTTTTAAACATGAATAAAAATAATTTGGTATACATACTCAAACTTCTCTTTAAAATCCGTTCTGCGTGTGTATTTATTTATTTATTTATTTATTTAAACTTCATGCAACAAAATATGTACATCGGCGGACTTAATGCCATAGGCATTCTCTACCAGTCAACCTTGGCTGATGTAGAGATGAAATGGTAGGTGCATTGCAGATATGAAAAAAAAAAACAATGTTTTTATGTAGGTACTTTACACTGATAAATTACTTATAAATATATACATATATATATATATAGGTATAATATGATATATATTTAAATAAAATACATACAACATACATAAATATAAATAAATACATACATATTACAAAATGTTACCGAAAATAAGTTACCGAGATGATTCTGCCATACTATACAAGTAGTTTCTGACTTTCCTTTTAAATGAGAACCGGCTGGTGGCCATCCTGATCTCAAGAGGGAGCGCATTCCACAGAAGAATAGATTGGATTTGAAAGGAGGAGTGAACAAAGTCAGTACTATGAGAAGGGCAGTGAAGGAGAAGATTGTTTGAAGAACGAAGGTTCCTAGAGTGAGTAGAACAGAGGTATTGAAAGTGAGGCATAAGATAAGAAGGAGAGGAAGGAGAGTTAAGCAGAGAAAAAAGTGTAGTCAATGCGCGCAAACTTCGTCGCTGACGAATAGGCAACCATTTTAGCTCAGTCCTGTAACTGGAAACATGATCGTACTTACGCAGGTTAAAGATGAATTTGATGCAGTTGTTAAGTAGCCTATCAAGCTTATTTAGCAGGTCAGCGTTCAAATCAAAGTAGCACACGTCACCATAGTCGATGATAGGGAAGATTAAAGTTTGCACAAGCATTACTTTGGTCTTTGCAGGCAAAAACCTCCTAAGACGGTACAAAGAACGCAGAGTGCCATTGACCCTTTGACTCACGCTGGAAACCTGGGACTGCCAGTTGAGAGTGGAATCAAGGTGTAAGCCGAGGTTTTTAACGCTGGAGCAAATGGGGATGACAGACCTATTAAATGTAATTGGCGAAAGAGAAGGTAATGCCACTTTGCTCATCGTTCGCGAACTACCAATAAGTATAGCTTGACATTTAGTGGGGTTTACAGACACGCCAAATCTGATAGACCAATTGTTTACCGCCTCTAAATCCTGGTTCAGTTTTTCAATAGCATCCGACAAGCTATCCACCCGCACTTCTGTATACAGCTGGAGGTCATCGGCATATAGATGATACGCACACTGAAGACTAGGAGTAATAAAGTTAATGAAGATGGAGAATAACAAAGGAGAAAGAATACCGCCTTGTGGAACACCAGCAACCAGGTCGCGCCAACTTGATGAGCTCTCATCGACACGAACCAACTGCTGACGTCCCCGAAGATAAGAAGAAAACCATTCCAGTGTCTCAGGCGAAACCATAAGATGGGATAGGATAGAAAGGAGAATCTCATGACTGACAGCATTAAAGGCGTTAGAGAAATCAATCAATACCATCACAGTGACTTTAGTACCCTCCATAGCGTCTCTAATGCCAGTGACCTTAAGTAGGGCGGAAACAGTGCTGTGCCCAGGCCTGAAACCAGACTGGAAAGGGCTTATGAGATTGTTGTGATGAACGAATTTAGAAAACTGTCTATGTACGCAGGCCTCAAGTACCTTAGACAGAAAAGGGAGAATGGAAATGGGTCGGAAGTGGTTAGAGAGGGAGGGATTTGGGATTTTAGGCAGTGGACGCACATAGGCTTTACGCCATAGGGATGGGAATTGTCCGGAATCAAGGGAAAAGTTGATGATGTGGGTGATCGCAGGTAGGAGAAAGTCAAGGATTGATATAACCATGCTACGACTGATGTTGTCGTGACCCACGGCCTTGGATTTAATGGAGAGGGTTATCCTTTTGATTTCGTCCGAGGTCACTGAAGAAAAACAGAAAGGTTCGATATTGGGCCTTGATAGACCAGCAATGTAGTTTACCGTCTGAGCCAAAGTTTGATGATCCAGTTGACTAGTTGTGACGAAGTGACGGTTGATATCATCCAAACCAATAGTGCAGGGGAAATCTACATGACGAGATTTACCGATACCCAGAGTACCTAGGAACTTCCAAATATCAGCGAAAGAAGAAGAAGAGATGTTATCAAGAATGTGTCGGCGTTTAGCGTTACGTATCATCTGGTTACACCGATTCCTTGCTGCTTTGAAGAGGCACCAATTAGCATCAGAGCGATCCCTTTTAAATTTACGAAAGGCGCGATCCCTGCGCCTCATCGCCATGTGTAAATTTAGACTTCAGTTTAAAAACGGCACTTAATTTCTAAATGACCTTAGCAGCCAAGGTGCAACTCAACTAGGTGCCCCTACTTATCGCAGAGTGGCCGGACACCGATACTACCGCATGCCGGAGCTCGCCAATCCTGTACCGAGCAGGAAAAAATCCCGCTATCTCTCCCTTATTTAGAGTCACACTGCACGCGCGCTGCATTTTGCACTGCGTTACAATTTTATCTGAAAGTCATGGTGAACTTAAAATTCTTGTGTCGATACTATTGATAGGTTTTTATATATCAATGGTCGGTACGGTTAATTTTTGCAAGATTGTGAATAAAGTGCTTAGTTAGAGGTGGGTTTATGTTTTCAATTATTTCTAACGGAATTTCATAATAGGCTTGACCCTAAGTAGGTGGTACTTAAAAATGTAAACAATTCTTCCATGTATTTAACTACATATCAATAATACCTATTACCTATCAATTTAATTTATAAATGTAGAGTAGAACACATTACTTGACACATAAATCTTTGCGTAGGTATACATATTTTAAATTGCCTTAAAGTTTTTTTTTTGCGTTATTAATGACTCTATAACGGCAGTTCCAAAAGAATAGGCCCAAAGGAGGTCTAAGCAATTAAGCCATACTTAAGTCTCTACAATTCATCCATCCATAAATTATACGTTCTAAAATAAACCTGTCTCAAGTTATTAATAAGGTCGTCGTTCATTGTATGTACATACATTATAATGTTATGGCTGGAGGCAAATCAGTTTTATTTTGCCGTCAAGTTTTATCTACCATGTGAAGAAAAATAGCCGAGTTGCAGTCGGCATTCCTCGGCAGGCAACAGCCGTAGTCTCTAGCAGCAAGTCCGCAGTACAGCGAACACTGTGAACAGACTCAGTTCGAAAGTAGACTCACGGTTGTGTGGACGCCCTCGCGTTGAACAAACGCGCACGCGCGCTCTCGAAATACGGTGGAATTCTAAATTCAATGACATACCGAAGTTTTTAATTTAGTATATTTAAAAAAAAAAGTGGCCAGTGCTGTGTTTTGAATTTGACTGATTGGATTTAAATCGGCCTGTACATCCGACACCCGAATATTGGATACCGAGTGTATCGATACTTCGATACCTGTTGGATTGTTTATTGTGTAAGTACCAATCCATCATTATGTGCTTGTGCGTTAATTGCGTTAAATTACAGCGCTAAGTTTAATAACCGGTGTTTTAGATTTCCAAACCGATTGTAAGTAATTTTGTTTCGAGGATATTTAGTTCACACGCATCCGCAATTTACTCCCGTCTGTCTATCAATGTAGAAAATATAATTGATTTCAACCTGAATTAATGCTAAACATACGAGTTTGCTCCACTAATAAATACTTGCTTATGTTACTAAAAACTTAAACATATTTGCGTCGTTTTTATCATTTCTGCAACTGTTCAGAAACTAAACAGGACCTATAAAAACTTGTTATTTAATCAATGTACTTTCAAATCAATCTGTTAATTAAATAATGTAGCATAGTTACGTTATCAAAATAAAATTTAGACATAAATTAGGTACTCTGTGATCTATGAAATTCAATACTTTTTATGCTAGGTACCTACCTACATTTTGTTTGTGTTCAGCAGGATTATGACTTGATAATTAGGTATATTGCTGCATCCAGCTGTCAGCAGTCGTCACACAGCGAAAGTTTATTCTATGCCAAAAATTAAAACAATCGAACTCAAAAATTCAAAACTTCTTTCAAAACTTTGTGCTTTTTGACCACCATGGTTGCAAATGGGGATGGGCGTTTTTGGACTAGGTCTTTTGCAACCCACCATGTTGCAAAAGACCTAGTCCAAAAACGCCCCATCCCTCATGGGTCCCAAACATTAGATGTTGAAGATGGAAAAAAGCGGAAGATACAATCAAATGATAGCTGTTTCTTCTAACATTAAACTTTTAATACCTACCTGTAAGAATCTTCTAACACCTTTTATATTTACCAATAAGCTCGAATATCATTTAACCATGTCTGGTTAAATGATATTCGAGCTTATTGGCCTGCGAAAAATAAGATAAAAATAGCAGTAGATAAAGTAAAAAATCACCTCTACCCAAATTATATTTCAGAATCGTTTTACTCAACTTCAGCTGCCTTTCAATCAACAGCCATCATCTCGTTTTTATAGCAAAGTATTAAATAGCAGATGATTTCGTTCGTAAAGATTTATTCAAACGTGTCTAGACATTTTCACCCGCATACTCGCAGTCGATTTGCATCGGAATCGAATAATGTTTGCGGAGTCGATTTCACGCCGAGACTCCGGATGCCGAACGCCCTAGATGCGGTTAACATGCACAAGTGCGAAAACTCAAATGACATGTGAAACAATATAATTTTACTATTATTGTTTGTTTCTATTCGGTTCTGTAGCGAATAGATGGGCAATTTTGGTATTGAACAAAAACAAATATGCAGTGGCGAAGTCTCGATGCTATCCAATTAAAGTTTTATTGATTGCTTGTCTGTTTTGGCAAAAGGATGTATATGTAACTACAGCTGACAAGAAATGCAGAGATGTAGCTTATAATTTTTATGGGTGAAGCACATTAAAGCATGTTAGAATCCTAACGACTACCTCGATTCTAGAATGCCTGGGATATGCATAGTTGCATATTCCCTACAAAATGGTAAAGCAGTCGTTCTTTATCTTCCAGACTTTTTTAACTTATTTTACTTGTTTGACTAAAGTTTACGGACAAGATAACAGTCCGATAAATTGAAAACGGCCTTTTAACATGACTTTTCTATACAACATTTCATGTTGTACCTAATAAGGTACAGCCGTTTTCAATTTATCTTGTTGGTGAACTTGGCCCTAAGTTCGGTTAGAGAGCAAAGAGCTGTATATTGATTTAAACCTAATTAAACCGTCATTAAAATTATCTATCTTAAACAACAATGCAAAGGTACCAATAACTCTTTACTAAAAACATGCAGTCGCAACCGGTACATGAATATAGTCGTGGTATCATCCCACCCATTATTTCCAAACATCCGTTGTTTTCAAACATCTCGTGATCATCATACAATGGATTATCGTATAAAATAATAATATGTACGTATACATATAATTACACGCTAACCATGCTGAAAAGGTAAGCAGAGATGTATAATATGTACTTTTGATAAAGTAGTGGGACTTTAATTACAGTAGGTTATTGTACGTATGACGTTCCATTCAATGCCTTCTCTCCTAGTTCTGTATGATCTGTACCCCGATCATGAGTTTTTTTGACGTACCTATAGTATCGTTAACGTAAGCATATTTTGAATTTAAAATACAACAGTCCTGGAACATTTTGATAAAATTTTATACAATTTACACATTTTAAAAAATACAGAGAAATTAATTAAGTATTTAATTTATATAAATATTGTATAACAAACGTGTATTTTCAATTCAAAATATGCTTACGTTAACGATACTACACGTCAAAAAAACTCATGATAGGGATACTGAATCTTACATTATCGTTATTGGTTTGACTAATAAATGACTTGTAACTATTTACCAATAATAAGGTATTGTCTTCATAACTTGGAATTAAAAATCATGTAGTGTGTTTTAATTAATTAAATGGTCTAAGGTTTTCATCATGGAAAATATCCTACGAATCTTTTTAATGATTTTCGGCTAAATCAAAAAAATATTACTAACAGTAAGTTAAACTATTCGATATTGATAGAGGGCAACGTTAACAAGTCCTAATTAGAAACCCGAATCTGAAATGGAATCCTAAAGCAAAGTTTATTAATTACCTCATAGATCCATTAAACGATATTTGCATATTTTGCATGCCCCAAAATTTAACGCTACCGTAATTAAACTGTCGTCACAGCTTCCTATTGTTATGTTAATAATAGACTTTAGTACCTACACAATGTGTTAGGTAATAATTATTTAAGTACAAGATAATATCACAATGTATGTTACAAGACCTATAGAAGAAGACTTAGATACATACGAAAATTTGTATTTATAAAGACAATGGGCATTCCTACAAAATATCGAATAAAAATGATAGAACTCTATCCTTGAGAATGTTTTCTTTATCTTTTATTTCTAGACATCCGTCTAAGTAAATAGAATTTCTAGTAGAGACAATGTCACAGTCAATATTTCGGTGTCAAGACTTCCGGACCAACATGAAACTTCCGATGTTTATTTTATTATTTTATGTTGAGCTTATTGAAGAAAGTGAAGCTTTGGAACAAGTTGTACAATTATTTAAGGCAACTAGGACAGTGAAGATGCTGGATATATTTAACTAACTTTTACGCACCGAGTGTAGAACCTTCAAGTATTCTATTTATGTACTATAAAGCATCGGTAATAAAAGATCTCTATGCGCGAGCGTGACGTGATCCATTAGATAAAGATTTGTCCCAGATACATGCATATATTCTGAAATAAGTACTTTATTACTACTTTATTCCTAGACACGACTACGAACAATTATTTTAATTCAATTCCATACACTGTGGCAGTGCAACCAGCCTTTGAAGTGTACTTAATACCCGTTGACAGCGATGTGGACGAATATTTTGATGACTTACTGTTCTTTTTTGTTATAGGTATAATTCGAACTTTTTTTTGTTTTATATATCGTGATTATAGGAGCAGCAGAAAATATGTATAATGGAAAGTGTAAATCGTCGGCTTACTGCAAGAACTCATTAAATGAAAAAAACAAAACTGAGAAATCAATTCATTAATTTTGATTCTATTGAACGCCCTATAGATATAGATATAGGGCGTTCAATAGAATCATAAGTCAATTAAGATTACTTTTGATTCCATTAAACGCCCTATATCTATAGGTTGTTCAATAGAATCAAAATTAATGAATTGATTTTTCTGTTTTGTTTTTGTCAGTTATTGAGTTCTTGCAGTAAGGGGCCGTCCATTAATCACGTGAGGCTCGAAAGGGGGGGAGGGGGTTCGGAAAAAATCACGTAACATCACAAGGGGGGAGGGGGGCCTGTAGTGAGATATCACGTGTATTTATTTTTTCATTGAACGCGCGATTTCTAATCCGAAAAAAAAAATGCTGTATTTAAAGATAATATTCTGAAAAAAATTAAGATAATTTGTACCAAAAAAATACACGTGATCTTGGGTAGGGGGGGAGGGGTTAGTTGAAAACCTCACCACGTATCACCAGGGGGGAGGGGGGGTCAAAAAGTTGCTAAAAAACATCACGTGATTAATGGACGACCCCTAAGCCGACGAAATATTCCACACTATATTTAGATTAGTTTTGAATACCGAAGCGTTCTCTTATTACTGAAAACTGGAATGTTTTACAAAATATTATTACCACCTATGTCGTTCATTTTCTTCATAATATTTAACATTGGCTTTGAAATCAGGCACTGTTTTTGAACACCTCTAATTTCAATCTTCGCTTGGTCATCGAAATATTTTAACTCTATTATCAGCATAGCATCTTATCTAACATATATTTTTAAACTTAGGCTTTATAAAGGACTGCAATTAAGTTTTAAGACAAAATATTCGCATCATTCATCATCATAATACCTACTTATTTCAAAAAATACAAAGAGCCTAACTTCATCAGAATTTCCTCTTCTGGCTTTCCTATAGGCATTTTACTAATTAATTGCTCTCTATTCCATGAACGAATGCCTGTCGACAAAATTTACTTTAGCAGATAACTCTGTTACATCAATTTGATCAGTTCGCCTGTAATGGCGTTTTCAAGCATGATTTGACGATTTTATGCATCATCGCACTGAGTGCACTTTAGAAGGAATTTATTTGGAAAGGTGTATTTTGTATTTTTGAACCTAAGATGTCAAATAAATTATATTTATAGTTGATAAATAGGTCTTTTACTTTGTTAATTTATTGTTAAACGAGTACATAATCGAATTAAAAAAAAGGTGGATTTTGTGGAATAAAAACATTTATGGAAACAAAAGTCCATAAATTATGGTTAATAAGTTTCTATCAGAACTTACTCCTTCACAGAAGCCACAAAACAAGAGCTAAAGTTAGAGTTATTTCAGTACTTTTATACTTTGCCGGCTTGGAATTTAAAGACTCTCACATAATCTCTGCTGTGTTTATTGATAGCGATAACACAATAGCTATTAATTTGTTTATTAGTCTCAGGAAAAGTATCTTTAGTAAACACGTAGGTACCTACGATTTTCGTGAATTTTGAAACACTTATTTTATAATTCTAGATTGATACTGTAAAAACTGTAATTTCCTAGTCCATAATTTTGTAAATACACACATCAAAAGTATCTAGGGATCAACATATATTTTTGCAATAACTTTTCTCCTGATTGATATTAATTAAAATTTTCTTTAAGGATTCATCAAATAAAGTGTTTTCGTTTGTCACAGTAACGATAAACCAAGTCACCTTTGCATTAATAAAGAAATTTGCCATTTTCCTAATAAAGGGATTTTTGACATTTGAACCACTAACATTAAAGTTCGAAAAAAAGACTGAAATAACAGTTTTCTTTAAAATTTTATTGGGTAACTTAAACAATTAATAATCCGTGTTTCTACCGCGAACACTAACAACACAAGAACATCGGTTTGGCATACTCAAAATGAGTTCATCCAAATCACGCTGTGGAATGGCCGCCCATGTTCGTTGCAACAACAAAAAAAGGTCTTCTTGCGACTGGATACCCTCCATATTCGGCAGAGCTCTTCTCTGTAGCATATCCCATGCATGCTCAATCGGGTTCAAGTCTGGCGACTGAGCAGGCCAGGGCAGGACATTGATGTTAGCTGCGGCGAGAGTCTGTCTTACAACTCTTGCGGTGTGCGGTCGTGCATTATCATGCATTAACTGAAATAAGGGACCGATTTGCACTTGTAGAGGAACGATGACGTCTGATACAATCGTCTCAGCATAAATTTGAGCGTTGAGGTTGCCTCTGATCCAAATCAACTCAGTTCTTCCGCCGATCCAAATACCCGCCCATACCATGATGGTTCCACCACTATAAGGATGAACTTCCTGGCAGGATTTTAATCGCTGTTGGCGTCCAGGGGTTCTCCAGTGTCGTATACGTCTTGTATCCGGTCTCATACCAAAACGAGACTCATCAGAAAAGCACACGAAACGCCATTGTTCTTCTGCCCAATTTCTGTGTTCAAGAGCCCATTGATATCGAATCCTACGATTATGCATTGCTATAGGTGGTACCCGTAGCGGTCTTCGGGAATGAAGGTTCACTTCATGCAAGCGGTTTCTGACTGTTTGGTCGCTAATTAAGTTCCCTGAAGAGTGATGAAGCCTCACGGTTAACATCATGGCGGTTATTGTTGGAGCTCTTCGAGTTAAGATTTGAATGTATCGGTCTTGTCTCCGTGTGGTGCAGCGATACCGTCCTCCATGGCGCTCAGCCACGGTACCAGTGCTTCGGTAACGTGTCCAAAGTCGACTGATAACACTCTGACTTGTATTCAGAGCTAAAGCTACAGTACGTTGCCGGGAACCAGCTTCTATCATTCCCACGGCTCTGAGCATTTCTTCCCTGCTTAAATGACGTCGCCGCTCCATAATAACGTTGGTTTTAATCAGTAGTAGGGAAACAGTAGCACTAATAATGTCTTCAATGCGTTGTATGTTTTTATAGGGAAAATATTGACAGCTTATTTTCATCTTTTACTCGAATTTGATTGAGAGTTCCTGATTCTAATTATGAAATGCACCAAAAAGGATCCATATAAATTTATAAAATCATAAATTTATTACAAAGCCACATCTCAATCTCAAGAAATCCGCATAAAAATGCTTGATCCCTAGACACTTTTGATGTGTGTAGCTGCATATTTTTTGCATTATTTATGTCCACATTCAAATTAATTAATCAAATTAATTGACTTGGTAACGAGAACGGCAAACTTATCAATTGTAAATACTTAGATAGTTATGTAGTCTCCTAACAAACACGACAATGCATGCAGGCTGTTGTAGGCACATGCAAATTAATCTGACCTGCATAATGCACAGATCGAGATGTACATGATTGATTGATGATTGATGTATACTTAGTATCTATTGGCGCATCCACACATGCCCGGCGGTACGGCCGGCGGCATGGCGGCATGGCCGTGCCGCCGGCATTTGCAACCCGAAACCGGTCTGAAACCCGGCGGCATAAGCCGGCGGCATGTGTGGATGCGCCATATAAACAATTACACCAATATTACGATGCCGGAATTTTGAGGATACCATGCCTAAGGACCAAATTCACCGACAAGATAACAGTCAAGTAAAATTGTCAACCAGCGTTTCCTTAGAAAAAGTCACGATAAACAGCTTTTTCCAATTTATCGGAATGTTATCTTGTCTGTGAACTTGGCCCTAAGATACCTAGTTTTCATACAGTTGCCGCGATTACTCTAACCAAAGTACTAACTTGAAAAATCCAACATACCTACTGACCGTTCTTACTACCTTACAAACGCAGATGACTTCACAGAAACATCAAAAAATCATCTCAGAGCAACTGACGCGGACGTAGGCATAATGAGTGCCAGCTAATCTGCTGTCCCACATTTTAATAAACGAGTCGTTAAAGTTACAGTTACCTACAGTTGGCCGTTGCTTTTATTGTTCGTGACTTTTTAGCTGACTTGCTCGATCGTGACGTAATTGTTTTATGCCTATCTGTAGGCTATTCTTATTTCTGATGGTAGGTACCTCAGATTATAGCTATGATCTGAGGTAGGTACGTAAGATAAGACAGATACTACTAGATTAAATTTCAAGAAATCGCCTCATTCATTTCAATCGCCAATATACCTACATTTCCCCGTAATTACTCATGTTGAATGTAATATTTTATTTTTCTTTCTTTTTTTTACGTCTAATGTTTAGAGGTAAAAAAAGAAAGAAAGAAAAATATATTTATTATGGTCATGCACAAAAGTTAAAAGTTAAAAACTGTTAGGACAATTAATAGGTAATTAAAATCCTACGATTTCAGGCTCAGTTTCCTAATGAAAATGATTTTCTTTATAACGTTTACGAATTCATCACGTTCACGTCAAACTTCGCTAAACACCGTACATCAAACGGCAACATTTTATTCAATTAAATCCCGACGAAAGTAAGGAATGAGAAAATGAATTGAATTAATACATTTTGTAGTAAGTGCATAAACATCCGCCGTACTAATTAGTTTGTCAATTATTCTGCGCGAAGTACTGCAAAGCCAAGTTTAGTGGTATGCCAGGAGTTTCCAATTAAGTTATGCGGAACGCCGACTCGTGAACATAAGCGATATATCATGAAAACTGGAAGATTGTACATTCTACCGTTCATAGCACGAATATCGTTTTCTTTGACGTGTTAATAGATAAGGCTGGTTGCACGCATGTTTGTCATTTGGTTTAGTCCTATCGAAACCAACTGTAAAGGACGTCGGCATTTTTGGGCTTGATATGGTACAGTAATAAAAGCTTAACCTAAAATAACAATATATTTTAATTGTTCTTTGCCTAATTTATCTTAGAGATTAAGGGCGGGTTGCTTCAAACCATCTGTATTCGTAAGTCTGTACGTAATCGTTAAGTCAGTATGAAATTGTCGTACAAGCCGCCATATTTGACGGTTACAGATACGTAACTGTAAGATGAAACAACATGGCCTAAGAATTGGAATCAAAAATCGAAATAAATAAGAAATAAAATGATTATGCCGTTGACATTTTAAAAAAACCAATAAAACAAAAACGGGTGCATGCTGGCTGGCGTGTGCTTCCACAGAATATCATGTCGACAGCAACTAAAACCTTTGAATTGAGAACTCATTAGTCGGGCTGTACTTCATTGGATCATTCACACCATACTTAACCTCACTGTCAGAAATACGAAGATTTCTCTTTAACCCAATTACGTACAAAAACAAATAAAAAATGAATTTAAATACTCTTGAAATACTCGATCACACCAAACTAATTTCATATCTGTACCGACTTATACAATCTGAAGCCCAGCGTTCTATGGGCGTCTGCCAGTGCCCTTTCTGTCAAGGTATTTTTGCGGAAATAGGACGGCTTGCCTTCATCTAAACTGTTGCTGGTATTAAATTATTTGTATTTATTTTTTCCTTCAAACGCTTAATTTTTTAAGGAATATCTTGATCATGGGCAATAAGCATAGACAATCCCTTTAAAGCCTAATCTTAATACCAAAAAGATTTTTCGGTTACCACAGAGTCCACAGAATATGTATCCACGTATTATGCGGGAATTACATTACGAAACTAGTGTCATGAAACCATAGCTCTTCAGCTGTAGTCCTGACCCTTAACATGATTAAACTATTAAATCGATGGTCCATAAGTACAATCCCCTAAGTGGTAGATACGTGATTTGCATGTTTTGTAAAACATGATTACGCGCGTTTGAAACTTTGAAGTGCTCTCCTGTGAAATTTGTCATTTGTTGTAGGACATACCTAGGGACCGTCGATATAGGGCCAATCTACAAACTGAACAAATTGTTATGTAGATACCTACTATAGAAAAATTGTGTACACAGGCTACACAAATCTTTAGTTTTAACCCTCCACTATAATCATTATCACGGGCTGTTGTGAGGCTAAGGTTTTATTAGTTTTACGCCACCAGTTTCGTAATGTAATTTTCGCTTTTAATCGAACTCGAACTCGAAGTTTGTATCAAAACAAATTGTGGTCTTTAGGAGTTAGTTAACACTAATCAGCATTCACAAAACTGAGTCAATTTCTTAAAACACTCATCTCTATTCCGATCCAAATACCGAATGCTGTTGTTTCACGATTACACTATTGACATCACTATTTTACTTGCTCACGAACAATGCCTTATCATCTTCTCACAACCAGTTATCAATGCTATTTCTCTAAAAATAGAATTCATAATTGCATGTTTTCTTAATGAATTGGAATCGTGTCACAGTTTCGACTGTTGGTGATACAACGCTTTTTGTACTAACATTACAACTGTTGTTTTATGTTAAGAGCGTTACATTTAGCGTTCATTAACTTGCCATGTGGATGGAACTATGATGTCATACAAGAACATTCAGTACAGTGTTCTGAATACCAGATAAGTGGGTTCCATCATCATTAGGATAAGCCTAAATGTGCGCATTGCTCAGTATAGACTCTTTCGCTTCTCTTTGTGTAGCTATCATCATAATTAGCACTAGCTTCAGTATTTGCCCACTGCTAAATGCTTCATGAAAAATAATTCTCAATAATTCCCACTGCCAAAAGAAGACTATGGTCTTCCTTTTGGCAGAGCCTTCAGTAATCATAATCAGCATTATTAGTTTCATCATCATTGATAACTCTATGTAGGTATCTCAGATCATAGAAACAAGGAGATATGCCATCATAGCAAATTAGTACGGGAACAACTGATGCCACTTTTAGTACATTTTCGACACAATTACGCGCATAATTAAGCGCTTCTTGTGAATAAAAAGATCTCCCACACATTAAACATTCCGCACACCCTCAATCTAACACTGTTAATCGTTACTCAACACTAGCACTAAACTAAAACACTCTATTTATACCATCGATCGTGTTCGGTTCGTCGCCAGCGCGTACGTTTTCATTATGAGCAATTTGGTCACAGGCATCAAGCTCGATAGCGCCTTGGCAAATCTCCCTTGTTTCTATGATCTGAGGTAGGTATACTTACTGCTTCAGCATTGGCAACATCAGGCAATATTTAATTCGCTTCTATCATCTCCCCCATTGCTTCGTATAGACTTATCTAAGACAGTCATTTTATGAGGTTTCATCATCATTATCTTTTATGATCAGTACCCCGATCATGAGTTTTTTTGACGTGTAGTATCGTTAACGTAAGCATATTTGGAATTGAAAATACACGTTTGTTACACAATATTTATATAAATTAAATACTAAATTAATTTCTCTGTATTTTTTTAAATGTGCAAATTGTATAAAATTTTATCAAAATGTTCCAGGACTGCTGTATTTTATATTCCAAATATGCTTACGTTAACGAAACTATACGTCAAAAAAACTCATGATAGGGGTACTGTACTCCTAACTCCTACCCACTGCCAAGTACTTGCTAAAGTTTAGCACTGTATGATTGTATACTGACAAATAAATTATGTTCTTAACCCAACAACTTTTAGACATCTGATACCTTTACTTTCATAGAATTGAATCATGATTAAAGTATTAAGTATGCAAACAACGGATGGATAGGAAATAGCGGATTATTCTGATACTTACACGAGTTTAAAAGAATGCCGCAGGAAGTTTAAAGAACTGAGATCGGATAAGATGGTCACAATTTATAAATCAGATATGGTTCTCGTTAGTTACTGGTTGAAATGAAAGAAAATTATGCTTAATTCCTTTAAAAATAAAGGGTATGTAGGTACTTATCTTTTTTCATACGGTGCTTTATTTTGCTATATTCTTCGGAAATATTACTGCTCTAATCATGTTGTGTTCTTTGGACTCTGTTACCAACTTGTAACAATGTAGCACTTATTATTTCCCGATACACTCGAGCTACGCTAAGATCAATATTCTTGAGAACAATGAGTGAGTCAGATATAAAAAAAACAAGTCACTGACCTTTTTTAATGAACTTGAAAATCTTAGGGCAAACTTCTGACCTTAGGATAATATTACCCAATACCTTTATTGAAAATGTTTATACCGACTAAAAAAGAGGAGATTCTGAATTCACACAGTATGTTCACGATGTTCACGCAACTTTTTGTTAGGTCGTTCTTTACAATAGGTACATTCCTATCGAATAAAATTATATTTCTTGTGATTATAATATTTACACACTCTATTTGCGAAGAGTGCCTATTTAAATGTTAGTAAAATAACAAGCTCATGTCTGTTTGTGCAAAGCAATAGAAAAAATATTTTAAATTCATCGTAGACCTAATTTCATAGCTTTGTTTATTTGTAAAACTAAATATACAAGTAGGTTAACATTTTAGTATAAATATTTCAGAATATTGATACAACGCTTCCCATCGATTGGGTATATGCATCGGTTTTTAGATTCAGAGACCTATAAATCTTATAGATTTACAGTTTACGGATTTATAAAGATTGATTGATGACTTTTCTAGAACGGCAAGAATCATAATGAATTTCGATGACTTATTTGTATGCATTTACTTTGTACTATGTACCTATTCTTCTACAAAAAATAGCATTTCTCATCAGACTATTATCTAAATTGACTTATTTTTAAGTAATGCCTAAGAACCCCTGTTAAGTTCAAAATTCGTCATGCAATCTCAATAAAAATCTCGTGCCTTCTGCTGCAAATAGGTACACCGAAACATCATATCGATGTAAAATTTCATAATTCAGTGTTCTAAGTCGGTACTTACCTAACTATAAACTAACATTTTATCGTGCTGATAATTGTACATTAAACCCAAATTATAAGGCTTTCTAAATAATTACAACCAATCAGTCTCAGTCAATTAATCAGACTATCTGAAGCTCGATGAACTAGGAAAAGTGGTCCGTTTTATATGTTCATATTATTCTTATCAGTAAGTACTATGTACTTAAGTATTACTCTTACATTACTTAACTATCCAGCAAAGACACATTTTAATGCAGATCTTATTACATATGATTGTATAGGTATACCCAGAATTTTCTCCACTATCTCCTGGAACTTTAAATGGTAATGTTAAGTCGACAGAAATATTGCTGCTTCTTAAAATATCCGAGTAAACTATGATGAACCAGGTACATATTTATTTTTAGATAATAATATTCTTTAAAAAGAAGAAACGGTAGATTAAACTTTCATTTATATTAGTATAAAAAAAAATCGTTCTCCGCGAAATAAGAACGCTTTCAAACTAGTGTTCATTCTGCATTGAAAAACAAACGGCCTACTATTCCGACGTTTACAATAAAAGTTAGTGCAGCTGACCACCTCACGCGTCATCGCTTTCGTTCGAAGAAGTGCTAAATTTCTTGGCACCTGCACAAGATTTGCAGTGATACTGTTTCCACGTAAATACGGAATCGAACTAAATGATACACTCAGATGTTCCTCGTAAAGATACGAACGAGACTCCGGTAACTATGATCACCTCAATAGGAGTTATGTATAATTTTTCCTGAATATAGAAACGACACACTGCTAAACATACTGTCAGACTGCTAAAATCACAATCATCCGTGTTATTATTTTAATTATCTATGTATGTGGGTATGTTCATCGGTATCTTCATAGCTCCTAAACTTCGTATTTTAACATGCGATACGTCTTAACACTCAGTGTGTTTCTGAACTATTTTAGTCATAGCCATGCACTCCAAGGACTTAGACCCACCCTGTTTTAAAGGCAAAGCCTGATGTTGCATAGACCTGCCACCACGTAATGCCGTAGTATTCTCAGCTATTACATAATAATCTAATCTAATACCTTCAACAGTTGCAATAGAAGATCTGTATGCACTATGCAGTCTTCGATCACTTTGCAAGTGTAACCGAGTCCGCCATTGTAACGTGGCCTAACTTTCAATGGACAATGTTCTTTAGGTCGTTTTCGCTTCATTATGCTATGGAAACTAACTGGGCGTTCACTTGTCACTACTGTGACACCGTTAAAGCATTAGTGCCAGGAAGTGTTAAAAGTAACAAGTTATTGACGATAGCGGTACCAATATTGACATAGCTTCGAAGTGCGTGAAAATAAATAAAACCGGATAAAAAGAGTCATCATTATCGTACTTAGCTATAGGGCCGTCAACCGTGGTTTAAACTCTCTTCCTTGGTTTAAGCTACAATTGATCTTACGGCCCTTAGTCAAACCAATAGGGTATAAGTCTCCTCTCTTCCATTACTTTTCCAAACTTATCTTTTATTCATCTACCAATTCTGTTTGTGACTTTTTGAAAAGTTTTTATAAGTCGTGATCCTATTTTGCTAAACTGTGCTATCGGTCCACAAAAATATGAATTGAGCTTTAATAATTAGAAAGGCATTCTTTTATGCTTAAATACTTCAACACTAAGCAAAAATATGCTTTCATCTCCAGTTACTGTCCAGGCTGATTTTGCAAGTATTCAATTACCTCTTATACGAAAGGCCATCATTCAAATATGTGTGTGTCCATGCTTATCAAACCTGTTGTTGTTACTTCATAATATTTAAAAGTCGTTAAAAATAATATCGTGTTACAAATAACATTAATGACATACTTGAATAATATCCTCAGGCATTTATTTGTCAAGCCCTCATGAGAATATTTATGGTTTAATCGTTTCCCCTCTAATCCTACCGACTTTAAGGCCTCTGGCTGTTTTTTGGTTCAACAATATCTATTACATTGTTTTTGTATCTGTAATCGGTTTATAATGAATATTTAATGCTATAGTATTTCGTGTCTGACAAAAAATTACGAGGTACGCAAAACGAAACGTATTGTGTTTCCTTTTTATGTAATTTGAACTCAATTTTGGCAAAGGATGATTGTCATTTTGAAGATTTCTCTTTTGTAGCTTCCTTGAGAGATGTTCAGTCTTTAGAGCTGTATTTTACCTTGTCAAAAGCTCACTTGCATCCTTTCAAGGTTTAGGTTTCTAAATTCATTATCAAATACTAAAAGCAATATCGTAAGCTAGAAGAATAATCTCACCCACTGCACGTATTTTGTACCAATTACCAATAAATTATATCAATTTTACGAGTTGCAAAACCGTTTCGCCCGTAACTTGCGGCGATCCGGTAAGCCGCGTGTCCAATGGTGCTGTCCGGCGATTTGTCGTGCATCGCTTAACAATAAGCACACGTAAGTCGCACCGTGTCGCAGTGTCGGTACTTAGTGAAGGAGACACTTCGATTTCACGTCGTTAGCGTTCTAACCTTAATCCCTTTTAATAGTATTTTGTGGTGCCCCGGTATCGGCGATGTCGTGCAGGCGCTCGATATTAAATGGCTAAAATAAAGCACTAGCTGCTAGTTTATCTTTGATGTTTATTTGTTTATAAGTACTTAACTTTGCGTTGCTAATTAATAAAGATTATTTTCTTGTTTCTTACTAACATTGGTTTTCAAACTTTTCTTTAGAATATTTTGCTATGCTCATTTTATTGCCGGTAGCGGATATTAAAAATAACGGTTGGTATTAATTAAATATAAAAAGAAACTTCGACACCTTCCGAGGTTATATCTCCTCATTAAAGCATTCTAACATGAAAGATAAAACATAAAGTATGCTAATAAGAGGAAGTTGTTCATTATAATACTCTAGCAATCTTTCAACAAATAATTTAGTAACACTCAAGTCTTATTTAATGATCGCATGTTTAATGCAACTCCTTCCTAAAAATACCCCTGTTTATAGTTACTACAATAAAATTATACAACATAATATATTCAACAAAATTATTTAACAGCTCTGGGGAAATGCTGACAATAGGCACTAAACAAAATGGTTACAATTTTTAGCCGTCGTAGGTCAAAAGTTCAAGTAAAGCGTTCATGAAAATGTGAATGAACTAAGAGGCGGCGCGGGCGCAGCGTGCGAATGATCACTCGCGCGATAACGACCAAGGCCAGATTATCTTCTTATAAGCAACCACGCCTGGATAATGTGTTTTGATGTATTTACATGAATATTATGTCTTTTTCTACCTACCTATTGCTTTTTCTGTAAACTGGTTTTTAATGATACTCGTGGGTGAAAACACTTATTAACAATTCAGGTTGTATAGCTAGATCTGTACAAATAATTATACATATGTATACGTATACCGCCCTCTGATTTTCGTGGTTCATTTTCTCTTGGTTTGATAATTGTTAATTTAATAAATAAACAGTGTATAATTCGTGAGTCGACACGCGTAAATCTTGACAACGATTTCGACTTAAGCATATTTTGAGGTCCAACCTCGATGGTCGACCTAAGTCAAATAACCTAGGACCATTTTGATAATTGGGTATATCTATTAATAATATATCTACTAATATTAAAAAGAGATTATTTTCGAAACTACCGATTCTGAATTTTTTTCACTACTAGGAAGCTACATCATCCCTGGGTGCTATAGGCTACTTTTTATCCCAAAACTAATTCTAACATCAGTAGGTACCCGCCTAAGTTACGTAAAAAATCAATAAAGTTAAGAAAGTAAAGAAAGCATCGTTGTCATAACGAAATTACGAAACGCAAAACTTTAAGGAAAAGTTTTCAGTTAATGATAAAAACTAAAATTTTTAACACGTTTTTGTTCCCTTTCTGAAAAGTGAAGCACAAAATAATCTAAACGACACTTACCTAATATATTTATTATTTCGTGAGAACTATACATCGATAACGATTTTTTGCCCAAATAGGGAAGATTAGTAAATGAGTTTGGTCCACTTACCTATAATATAATAGAAGGTGATATAGCATCGAAACCAAACGGAAATATGACTAAGGAGTATCGACCTCCATCTTTAAAGGAGTGAGAGGAGTTGCATAGCACATTCACTCCTTTTCCGATCTGTCTAGTTTACTACAGGTAAGTGCAACATCGCCTTATATTATTAAGAATTAGGTATAGATATTTCATATAGTCTACATGAAACTCCTCTTTTGTACAGTCACGATAATCAAGAAATTTGCGACATTCCCAAAGTTTCGGCTGATAGATACCGTTAATAGTAACCGTATGTAGACTAGATTCAACATCTCATGATATCAATCGATACCTTAGGAGAAAAAGATTTAGGTATACGTTTTAACATATTCGAGCAATTCTAAAACCCAAAAAAACCTCGAGCTCTTTTGCTTTGATTCGGATAAGTCAATGTTCTCAAAAGTAATCGATCCTCCAATGAAGCCATGAAGCTCAATAAAAACTGCTCTAAACATGGCGACTTTCCTATAACTTAAGAGTTGTTTAAAAAAAGAACGAGTGTACTAGGAAAGCGGAAAGGTCTGCTATTTGCAAGTGGGTGATGAACGTGAGGTTATTGCGATCTACGTACGTGACAGTATGCGCCGGCGCACGAATTGTTACTACTCCCAGGAGAGTAATAATGCTATTTAGGTAAGGGGGCCACTGTTTGTTTACAGTGTAAATTATATTATTACCTACATTGTATCAACTACGTTTTTGATTTATGTTTGAAAATGTTACTTTCGGTTTTACGGTCTTTTCACGCAGAAATTTTTGTACACGTTTGTTACAAACACAATTTCTCTTAACATAGGGTAATGAACCGCCTCAGAGCCGTTTATGAAGAAACCTGCAGGTATGTGTGAAAAGGCACTTAGTTTAAACAGCTACGTAACAAGAATATGTATTTGTTTCTTGGAATGTTGACTTACACTATTGTACTGTAAGCGTTAGTTACGAAATTGTTTACAGTTTCGCATACCACACAAGAATTTTAATGTGATTCGAAATTAAATTTAGCTTTTGTTAACATAACTGACATCATCATTACGACAGAAATTTCCTCAGATCATAGAAACAAGGGAGATATTGCCAAAGCGCTATTGAGCTTGACGCTTTAATTAATGTGATCATGGACGGAACGATCGATGATTTATTTTATACAGGTAGGTATAGTGTTTTAGTTTAGTGTGAGTGACGAGTGGCGAATAACAGTAGTGTTAGATTGAGGGTGTGCGACATTTTTAATGTGTGGGAGATCTCTATATTTACAAAGTAGCGTTTCAGTTGTGACGCACACTAACTCCTTAGGTATTTTTATGATCTCTTCGATCAAATTAGACAGGTATTTGATTGAAGGTATTCTCCGAAGGCTACATTTGGCCAGTTATGTTTAAATCCCATGTAATAAAGAGCGAGACTGCTGAGCAAAAATCCAGAATCCAGGCTGCTACGGAAAATTTCCTGATGGGAAAACTCAACATCGTTGACACGGGGATCAAACTCACGTCCAGCAGTTGTGCTTGCGATAACTGGACCAACGAAGCAGGTTTTCGTCAACCTTTTTTGGAATGCGTGGACGCTGTACATAAACTTTTTACCGAAATTCCTACCTTGCTTCAGTCGTACACTATGAGTTTTTGTATTGTACAGTCAGTCTATAGTCAGTAAGTTCGATGACCAGATCAAACGTGACTTCGTCTCGATCACCGAGGAGTAGGTAGCAATTACCTGCAATCATGAGTTATCTTAATAACACGGTGCCTCTTCCAATCACGAGAAACGTTCTGGAGCAAAACTTTATTTGAAAAAGGCGGCACGCAATGGTATCGTTAACCGTAAATTGGTCTTGGTATGTGTTCATAGCTATGGGAAACGAGAAACTACTATCGCGTAGGTATCTTCCTGACAGCAAGGTCGTATACAGTCTTCGAGTCAGGGCAGCGTCACTACGTAGGTATATATTATAGTACAAAGTATAGAAAAGTATAGTAGTGTATTATGAAAGCTTTAGTTTTATACACGTGTTTCTTAATTGAATAACTACTTGCTAAACTCAAAGGCGTGCAAATACAAACCTACACGGTCATACGTAGGTATACCTTACCATAATAAATTAAAAACTTTTATTATACATACAATATGAAATTTTAGTGGTTGTTTTCCCGCAGCAGAACGATTTGCCCTCAGTAGTACTATCGAAACATAGAGTTAAATTTTAATAATTACCGGTAATTTTATTTTTTTCAAATTCCACGTTTTTAAACGGTCTAAAAAGTATAAAACAATTTCTAATGAAATAAAAAAACGTGGGCGTATCTTACAATTATGCGTCCTACATTTTTCATTTCATTAGAAATTATTTTACACTTTTTAGACCGTTTTAAAAATTTGGTTATTGAAAAAAAAAATTTTTTTCGAATAATTATTAAAATTTAACCCTATGTTTCGATAGTACTACTTAGGGCAAATCGTTGTGCCGCGAGAAAACAAGCACTAAAATTTCACGTTGTATAATTGTTCTCCTTTTGATAGATTCACCTTTAGTAGTGAATTTTGTAGTATTTACTAATTTCGTACAATATTTTTTACCCTATAGGTACTGTTACATTAGGTACTGTTAAGATAATTTAACGAAGAATTTTCCGAGCATAAAAAAAGTTGACTTATTTTAATGTGTAATTGAAGTGTTATTTGTACTTCTTTATTGTAAATAAACTAAGAAACATTATATTATTATGTAATAATCTAGATCAGTATCATAATTAGACAAATGTATTGTGTAATAGCATGCGTAACGAGCTATCGATGGTAATCAGTCGGTTATAATGAAAGCTGGCTTTCATTAATTTAACCGGTTGATTACCATCAGTGCAGTAAAAGCGTAGATCCTTATCATTCAATATAGTCCTCCGTTAGCGTTTATCTATACTAATATTATAAAGAGGAAATATTTTTTTGTTTGTTTGTACCGAATAGGCTCCGAAACTACTGGACCGATTTTAAAAATTCTTTCACTAGTAGAAAGCTACATTATCACTGAGTAACATAGGCTACTTTTTATCCCGAAAAAATGCACAGTTCCTGTGGGACACGCGGACGAAGTCGCGGGCGAAGTGCTAGTATTTTATTAGACTTTATTAGAATTTAATAAATGTTAATTAAAATAATATATAGAGTAATTTATACCGTTATAAATAAATACAATGAATGATATTTAGTTATTATTACTACTTATTATTTCAAAAATAAAATTATCTTAATTATTATTTTGGGTAATTTATTCTTTCAATATTGAAATGAAATATTTAATACAGAATTGTAGAGCTATTCAAAGATAGCGATACTAAGGCCCGTATTACAGAATGACGCTCGAGCATACATTTAAAGCCATTTGATTGGTTGACATCTATGCTCAAGCAGAGATCTGTGCTCGAGCATCGTTCTGTAATACGGGCCTAAGGGTGGCCTATAACAGTAGACGTCTTTCGGCTAGTAGGCATTTAAATAAATCTTTATAATCATGTACAATCTCTTATCGTTCACAAATAGACCATGATTGGTTATTATCAATCATGATCCAGGTCCAAGTAGACCATGATTGGTTTAATGATCCACTACCCGATCACCAATCATAATATACTGCCCGACCCAGCTATAGCTAAGGTGACCATAAGTACCGCACTTGAAAGACATAATTATTATGTAATAATTGTCATAACAGCAAGTCCTTTTAAACATCAAAAATTATATACCTCAGTATACATAATTAACATTTTACATAATACCTACCTACCTATAAAATATTCATACTTAATTATGTATTTAATTCCAATGAATGACACAATTTATGCAAATCACAAACAGTTATGCCTCGCTCTTTAATGGATGAAAGGAACGACGTGTGCATGATAGCTAATGCACTCACGACCGGTTCCTGTCGTTAAAGTAATCCTTTGTAGATAGGTACTATATCTACCAGAAAACATAAAACAAGGGAGATGTCGAGGATACTACTCTATCCAGACAGTAACCGCAGTTCACTGCGGAACTGAGTCTTTAACTTTAAATGCAACTTCCGCCTTTCCTATTCAATCTATCCCATATGCCGTTAGGCGTCTCTATAGAGAAGCTATCTTAGCAATAGTAATACCACAGCAGTGTGATAGACCTTAGGTAGGTGCAGTGGTTTATCGCCCATACATTTGACTTGACTTGAAAAAAGTCAAAATTGACATATCGAAAATCCCGGTTTGGAATGACTGCATGTATGGCAGTTACTGGGGACCCTCGCAGCCACCCGCACGATTAACCTGCGAAAACCTCGCGTTGAACGACCCTAACTAAGGAGTATATAATAGCTATAGATAGTGGTTATACACAGCACAAACACCTTCTAATGACCGCTATAATCAACGGTCAAAAGAGCAACTTCCAAAATGATCACGCTGTATAATTAGATTTGTGATCTTACTTTGTTAATAAGAGACGCTATATCTGTCCTATTATTGCAACCCCTTAGCTTTAGTCACCGTTTATTGGTGGAAAATGGTGGATCTATCTTTGCTCTTCTCTAGGGAACACTACTTCGTACAGGTACCTCACTAAAAACCAAACGTAACACTTAACTTTACAAATCCACAAACCGTTAAATGAACTCAGTGTTAAACCTCGTTCACTTATTCTTAACAAAAAGGTCAAATCGGTTCAGTGTAAACGTAAACCTTTGCCACCTGCTAATAACATTTAAAATTGCAATATTGCGGAAATAAGTAAGGAAATGTATTAGAACAGTGTTATTTTATATCGAATCAATACACGAACGTGTTTGTTAGCGTGTCATGTTAATTTCCTTTAGAATTTGATAGCGTGCGCGATTTTATTGTCAAGGCTTTGTAACCTTGCAACTACATACCTACCAATAATAATTAATTGTTGTTATTTAATTAAAGTTTTAGAACAGTATAAACATTGAATGCAGAAAGGAAAATTGTTCAATGTTAATTATGCAACCTAAGTTGCTTTAATTGCTGTGATTGTGTTTTAGTTCATTGTCAAACTTCGCTGTTCTTACTTTACACTTTTTAAAGGCAATAGCGAAGCAAAGCCTCCTTATTCGTAAGTACATAATTATCAAACTTTGTCTAATGAGTTTTTGCTGCCACATAGTTAAATTTGTTGATGCAAATTCAATGCAGACGAAATCGCGGACACATCTAAACTCTTAAATTAAATAAATTATCATTCCAAGTACAATAGAAATCGCATAGATAATTATGTATCCCATAGATATCGATAGAAATGTGTATTCTCGATATAGTGTTTGAATGGTTTCCGTTGACCATATCTTTAGCTGTTACTAAATAAGGATCGCTTTGCGCATGCCAACCAAACAAAGACGTTGACTATGTTTCCGATAACATTTGATACTTAATTATTTATGTGGTCGTCGGCCAATAATTATGAAATTGAATAGGTGTTAGGTTAAGAGAAGTTAATCTACACTTAGCTCTGCCTCATACTAAGTAGATACCCATAAGTCTTGAAACAAACACGCGTTACACGAAATTAAAAGAAAAACCCTTAAAATATTTATTAGTAATACAATTTATACCAAAGTAGCTACTTTGTCTGTGTGAAAATGGATGAAAAGTAGCCTATGTGTTACTCTAGGTTTCATCCAAATCCACCCATCCGTTTCATACTGGATGAGTAACAAATACACACACACACACACACACACACACCCTACTTTCACGTCTATAATATTAGACACATGGAAAGGAAAAAGAAATATTACCCAGGTATTATGTTTTAAAAAAAACATAACTTCAATAAATGTATTGCATCGCCCAATAATGTTGGTCCAAAGTGATCAACGCCAAACGCTTCAGTGCCATCTTTAAATCTTTTCCTTGTGCTATAACTACAGTGTTGCATCAACAAAAAAGAAATATAGAAATTAGCAAAAAGTAAATTGCTGTTACTTTCAAGTTTCAATTACTGGCCAGTTCGTTTGCACAATAAATAAACTGTCTATTTCTTTTTACTGACATAGTGCTGAACTGAGGATGACATAATGATAATTTGGTAACGGAGTGATAGTTGAAGTTTGAAACACTATATCAGTCACGTAAGACGGATCGTAGATATTAGTTAGAGAGGCGTCTAGATCTCTAGATGGGGATCGAGTTATTTGACTAGATTCTTCAGTGATTAATCACATTTTACGGACCCACCTATAAGATACCTTCACATCTTGATATCCTATATTTTTTACAAAGGTAGGTAAGACCACGCTAATCCACTAACATCTTAACATGTTTAAGTTTAAATCGTTTGTCAACTGTTAGCACAACATAGTTATAAGATAACAGAATGGCTAAATCTTTTTAAAGGACAAAAAATATAACCCATTGCATTGTTATCACGTCCAAAGCCACATTTTTTTTCATAAAGTACAATAAAGACCTTGATACGTTAAGCAAAACCTAGTGGCTACTTATGATACGTGACTGCAATGATAGACCATTTGCGACACAGAGTAGAAAGCGAAGGGAGTAACTGTGATAAATGTGATAATGAACAAGCGACCGCAACGCGTAGAAACGTACCTAGGTACAGTAGATATCTTCACCGTACTCCAGGAGCCATACTATGACATGTTGTTGCCATATCTGTTCCAGTATGGGAGAGTTGGAGCTATACAAGACAATAAGCACCGTCCCATTTTTACAAAGAAGCAATATTGAAAGAAATAAAAAAATATACGCATAACACTATTAAAAATTCAATACAATACGTAGCTACGTTCTGGGCTATCACAATTTAGATTGTCAGCGATACGGTAAGAAGAACAACGGTATAATTAAGCAATAAACGAAAGATCATTAGTCACTGCATAAATACTAAATACCCCGTAGTATCATTAATTTACACACACTCCATTTATTTACTACTCCATGTATTCAGGTGAAGCGAAGCGTTGAATTAACTATGAAGTTATTTATATTCGTTAAGTCAGAGGCTTCCTCTTTCCCTTTCCGAGGTTGCAACAGTGGATATCGCTTACTTAATCGGTTATGAACGTAATCATAATTTATGTCAGACTTACATACAGCCGGCCTGCGGGTTCTAATGTATGGAATAAGTAATGGGGAAAATCGTCCGCAGAAAATGTAATTTTGGTTGTAACGAAAATCATACCTTTCAAAATCTAACCATGCCGACACCGGTGACAGCGACTGATCGTAGCGGCAGCTGCTGTCGCCGACCGCAAGCGACACTAATATAGTGGTTCCTTCCTATACATTTTCTATGAGATTGTAGGAAGGGTATATTCCGAGCCAGGCGTGAATTTCGCGCCTGTCGCCCCCAATATTCAGAGTTCTGAAGCCACAGACAAATGACTTTTATGTTAGCGTTTAAGTACTCCAAACGTTAGGTCAAAACCTGCGGAAAAGTCACGTGACTTGTCTAATATCATTGCTATACATTTTGTACTAATAATTTGGCGTAAACACTAACACCCTTACCACAAAAAAGATAAACACGTGTTAAACGCGAATGCTACCAAAAATAATACACACTTGTTTTAGACAAGTTAGTGCTAAAACAAGTGCGTATTCTTTTTGGTAGCATTCGTGTTGAACACGTGTTTACCTTTTTTGTGGTACGGCCGTAACAGAAAAGTGAGAAAAGCTACTTGGCTAGGGCCCCTGTGCCGCAGGCTGCTGCCGCCTGCCGCTACGGTCGGTCGCTGTCGCCGCTATCGAAATTGACACTATTATTGAAGCCTGGCTATAATAATTTGTTAAATGCAAAATGAAATACCTAGTAATTTCATTGTGAGCTCAATCACTGTTTTTAGAAAGTAATTGTGTTAGTACTAGTGGTAGATAGTAAAGGTGTTATAATCAACACTAGATCTGAGAAAGTATACCTACTTAAATTTTATCAGATGCATAGCAGCCTAGAGAAATAATATAATTTCAATCACGATATGGATGGCTGGATGGGCGTGGCCATGTAGAGGAGTACCGTTGCGTACAATTGAAGAAGCCTATGTCCAGTGATAGACTCCAATAGCCTATAGTCTACTACTGGACACAGGCTATGGTGATGGTTACAATCGTTGCTGCGGTTGCTGAAGAGTTTGTTGCGCCGCGCGCCATTTCTTCTTCGCAGCTAAAACTAGGAAGCGGTGAAGGATGTGCATTTTTGGGGGCTGTCTTACGTATATTGACGTTCGCATCCAGTAGGTACATAACTTTAACATAACATCACTTTCCTCGAAGGGTTAGGCAGGGGCGTAAGTATAATACACCCACATTTCGACAGTTGTTTAAGTCCCATGAAACAGGGTCAAACCTATTGCCATTAACCGGGCACAAATCCAGACACGTGCTGCTACTGGGAATTTTGAGAATTTTGTAATGGAAAAATTTTAATTTTGAAACCCCAATAACACTGCCCGACCCAGGGATCGAACCCAGGGATCGAACCCAGGA
This sequence comes from Thalpophila matura, assembly GCA_948465475.1. Classification (NCBI taxonomy): domain Eukaryota; kingdom Metazoa; phylum Arthropoda; class Insecta; order Lepidoptera; family Noctuidae; genus Thalpophila; species Thalpophila matura. Next base: position 8,551,342 of record OX419190.1, on the reverse strand, counting down.
CGGCAGCGTTAAGCAGTCGCGCTCATGACCACTAGACTAACGAGTCAGTCTTTATAAAAACTTTAATGAATTTTAAAGTATCTTCTTATGAATATTAAAGACTACTGCCGGCCTAGCATGACCACGATAGAAACGGGTTTTGTCTACATAGAAATAGACAAAGTGACAGATTGTAGAAACATTTCTACGTTTTATGAATGAAATCTGTCACTTTGTCTATTTCTATGTAGACAAAACCCGTTTCTATCGTGGTCATGCTAGGCCGGCTGCTATCAAATCTGTAGATAAATAAAATTATTCAACAGATCTCAAAAGCTCATATGCATTGCTATGCATTAAGATTCATATTCCTGGCAGGGGTATGTCAGAACTCAGAATGCATAATAAAGAACCACTTTGTATAGGTATTTATTTATCGCTGACTACAATTATTTAAATTTGTTTATTTAAAAAGTCATTTTATCCATATCCTGTTTAGCCAATCCAGTATTTCTGAAAAGTTGTCTGTATGAATATGGATGGTTATAGAAATAGAGGAACAGTAAAGAAAGGATAGATAGATTTTTTGAAAGCTGATATGGCCAAAAAGGTAAATAATGAGATGACGGCTGATAGAGATGATTGTATGGAAAAAAACGTACTGTACTGACTCTAAATACATTGGGATAAGGGCAGCAGTATGATGTTGAAATATTTCATCAGATTATCGAGCCTATTCAAGCTTTAAGCCATTAATTTCTTAAAGATATCAATAAGCTTTATACGGCAACTAGGATCATAACTCCAGGTATTATATCTGTGACAGGCGGAGACAGATCATTTAAGTTTGTGTTACCACACCAATCAATAATATTGCAATATTGCGATATAGTATATCATAAGCCTGAAATTATCGACCGATTGACATGACGAAAGCTGATCTACCTATATTTTTCGTATTAAGTATAATGTCCATAATTGCACCATTTATCTGCGCATACCTAAGTTTTGAGTAACTTCTGGTATATTATACTTACGGACATGGGCAATTTAGTCTCCGTTAATAATATATTTTAACTATCAATACACATAAAGGCACAGACAGAATTTTTGTCATTTAAGGTTTAGACTTGATCAATAAAAATATATTTATATATAAATCATCTTTATTTTTATCAAGTCAATTGTCAATCTATCGGTATAAATAAATGCCATGTATTATCATTAAATCCTATTGAACAGTAGAGTGAGACATTCATTCAAAATCGTGACTCAAGAACATTTTGTAACGTTTTTGTTCCCTGTCAATCATCATGATCGATTGACCACAGTTCTTTCAACGACCCGTCGAGAAATATCGATAAACAGATTCGAATATATTTACAGACACCGTAATCGATTTACGAGATACCTAACCGAAGTCTGCGTGATCTCATCAGGTATGAACCGTGACCTTGACTGAGTAGTTACGTTGGAAGGTCATGCGCAAGATTTGTAGACAATCTTTACATAATACTGTTAACGTCAACTAACTAGTTCTCATTGAGGCAAATTTTCTTGTAATTGATCCACACCTTCCTTACTTGAAGTAGATCGTTTTTACTCTTTAAGTATTCTTTTGTATTGTTAACCGTGAACTCTTACTTTTTAAATACTTTTTTTCTACATCATCTTTCTTCGTTGCTAACATTGTATTTACTTACTTCTGTAGTTTTTCTGTACCTTACTTTGATTGATCAATAAAGTTTATTAACACTACAAAAATGCATTCCAAATATGAATTTAATTTAGAAACAGTTAATACAACAACGGTTCATTTGTTCAACAACATTCACACTAGTTCTCCAAAACTAACATATAAACAGTCATTTGCACGCAACGCTATCTCAAAGTTTCGCGTGTTGCGCTCGCGACTTGCGAAACCGAACAAAACCGAAGCTGTATTATTTGCTTCAATTATCTCACCGCCAACATTTGGTAATATCTGTGTAGTTGGCGTATGTGGGGAACAATGGTGCTGACTGTTGATACTAGTGGCAGTGGCACTTCACGCACGAAATAATTTTGTTATAGAACTGTTTGCTTAGAAATCGGTTTTCTCGGTATTTGCTTGCTTTGCAACTTTAGATTGACAAAAGCTTCTCCCAACTTCCCAGCTTCTCCCCTTTACTTCCATCATACATTAGTTAAAAGTTTGCATGAGCAGATAGCACATTGCCTTGTTGTAATTTAATCATCAAACCACTTATTTCAGTCATGACATTAGGTTTGATTGTTTTCATCCACCAAACGTCCTAAAGGATGGACAGGTTCGTCATAATAAACGGAGAGAAATGTTTCATCATCACAGTTTTAAACTAACCAGCAAATAGGTATACTGACCAGCGCCTTACCTTTTATATGTACATCCATAAATCATTCGCTCTCCAACTCTCGCGTTTATTATAACCTCCCTTAATTTTCACTTCCAAAGGAAACAATAAACTTGTTTACTCATAAACTAAACATTCAATGCTATTAATTAGCTGAGCTGAGTTTTCTAAACAGTGAACCGTTTCCTAATTAATCATTCCAGCTATTTCCCTGGTTATAAAGGTCTGCAATTACATGCGTATCTGTAGAATAAATTATTTCTATTAGTATATTAATTAGATGGTTAACGGATGCGATTCGAATCTAATTGCTCGTGCGATGAGCTATTTACGTAATACAGAACGCACATACGGTTAGAACATATGAAATATAGCGTAACACTTTCGTAATGGACCAAAAATCAGATCTAAGTATTACTACTAGTTTGAATACTGAACGAATTAACATGTTACAAAGAGTTGTTCCTATTATTAAATTATGATAGGTACATACTTACTGTATATTTTTAAATTTCATGCTTGACCTCATTCTTTTTGTTTTACTAAATCGTCAATGCAGGTGGTTGATTCGTCACAGCCTACACTGCTGGTTTAAACATCAGCGGTTTCATAATGAACAATACTTGTAGATTCAGTATGCGGTTTGTTAGAGAAAAGACAAGACTGACTAAATAAATAAGATGTCTCTTAGATTTTGTTATATTTTAAATCCAATTGGTATTGTTTTTATTGAAAGTAAACTGTAGCTTCATCAGATGCCGATCTGAGGTAGCTACAGTTTGCGCAGAACTCTAGACCGCTCGCTGTGGGTTCGGCGCCTAACAATTCCACCAAAAAATCAAACATCAAATTTCTATTCATTTGATGATCACCTTCTTATCAGTCAAAAGAAGTCTACCGTTGGGCATAAGCTCCCTAGCATTGCCACAATGACCAGTCCTACGCTGCCCTCAACCTGTGGATTCTCGCAATCTGCAAACTCCCGCAACCTTCACTAGGTCTTCAGTCTACCTTGTGTGTCCCTATTTTTATGTAACTAGTTCAAATCTATTTATTGTATGCACATAAAAATATTAATCTCTTCACTAAATATAGTGATATTCATAATATTAATACTAGAAACAAACATAGACTTGTTGTTCCTGCCACGAGGCTCCAGAAAATAAGTGGCACATTTAAATGCCAAAGTATACGCTTTTACAATAAAATCCCTAGCCATATTCAAAAATTAAGCCTTAATAAATTCAAATCATTAATAAAGCGAAAACTTTGTCATAAAGCCTTTTATAGTGTTAAAGATTATATGGAGGACAAAAAGGCTTGGGATTGAGCTGTTCCAATACATACGAGTACATGGGCCAATACTACTATTGACATAACCACTAAATTATTGCTCTTTTATTTGATTTTATAATTTTTTCTATATACACTTTGACATTGAATGTTTCCTTTTGAAACAATTTATATACAAAATGACATTGAATGTGATAATAATGATAATATATTGATTATAATTATTGTAAATGTGAGTACTATGTGGGTTATTATGTTACTGTTATAGATCTCAAGTTCAGTCTGACAGTTTGAGTACTTTAGGGGGCCTACCCAAATGTCCTCTCTGATGGTAATGTTCGTCGGGTCGTTGAGCTCCCTAAGTCTGGGTTGAGCTACCACGATACCCGGCACATGCGTGCACAGTCAGGTCAGGTCCACTCAAATTTGTATGGCTCTTTCCTCTAAAGGCCATTTCAGACTAACCTGCATGGTTCTTACACAATTTATCTTAATTGTCTGGACTTTAAAAGAGACATCAACCTTTGAGTTTGTTTCGGTGTTTCTTCTCAAAGGTAGTCATATAGGAAACACCGAACTCATCTAGCTTAAAAAATGTGTTGACGTGTAAAAGTGTTATTTTTAACCTATTTACAAAATAAATATTATTTATCATTTATCATTTATCAAATACTTTTATTAATGTGGTGACTTCAGTCTCTAGTCCATTACTTCTAGGCAAGCGTGCTTCATCGAAGACCGCATCATCGCTTAACATCAGGCGACATAGCAGCCAAACATGCCTTTTATTAAATAAAATAAAAATAAAGGCTTCAATTTATGGCGCGTCCGTCAAATCACAGTTTCCCCTTGCACTTATGAATTGATAACTAACGACCTTCTTGATACGATGGCATGAAGTCGGCCTCCAAGCACATTGAATAGTAATGCGTTTGTACGAGTTTCCATTGCTGTAAACGACACGTCAATATAAACTGCTTTCTAGATTTTGCATTGGTAATTTTATCTGTAGAATTTGCATATCTTGGCCGCAACGAGTGTTTATTTAGATTTTCAGATGCTGCCTTAGTGTTGAGTGCATCTTAGCATGAAATGCAATTTTATTTGCTTTGCTTTACATGGCAACAGAGAATGACATAATATTTTCATATGCATGCATGCATAACGCTTTATATAATTGTAACAGTGCTTTTATCACCAGAATAATTTTGTAGGTATATTGGCAAAGTTGCTCCGTTTTCCAGTTTACGGAAGTACCTACTGTTTACATAAAAGTTAATAGTTACCGAAGAAACATGCGGTTTAGAGTGCAGTGGAGTTGCGTAAATGATTTGTTTGTAAACACTGAGCGTCCGTCAAAGACGATTGACCCACTTTGACCAAGCCTACTTCTCTGCCGATATCAATAGTATTGAACAAACGATTTTGTGCCTTACGTTGACGAAATAAGAGAGCTTCGTCGAATAGATTTGTATCAACGATAGCAATGCTTGTGGTAAAGTAAAATTTGGGTGGAGAAAGTAACACGAATTGGAAAGAAGGATTAGTACGAATGCATTTTTAAACGGATAGGTGTAAAAATCTATTACCAGAATAAAATAAAAACAATTAGACCCTGTGATTTGTATGTTAGTTGTAATTTGTAATATCATTATGATTTTCATGTACCTAATTTATGAAATCAGCAAACTCAACCGATTTCAACACTTTCTATGTGTGAATAAAGATGGCAAATTTGCAATACCCCAAAGAAATTATGTGTTACTAAACGTTTGTGTATAAAGATTACAATAACCCACTTTCTAAAGCCGACATTTGCGAGTTCCAAAAAACAACGCTTACATTGTAGCATACGTGTTCTTTTTGCGGAATCCAATTTTGTAGTATCTTCAAGATGAAGATATTATTTACCTGAGTTATTATTTCATCAAAAGGTATTTGAAGACAATGCTTCTGAATCTGAAACCTATATGGACGAATTACTTAGATAAGTATAGATGATCACGAGTTGCAGCTATCCTATGTATGAAAGCCAATAATTTCATTACAGGAGCATTTTTCATCACAATGATTAAATAATACTCAAAAATATCCAGTTCCTTCGTCAATATATTTAAATACATATTTCATCCGTAACATAACTGTCAGTTGTCCGTATGTGGTAGCAATTAACTGAAGGTTCGGCGACGTGTCGTAACACTGGTTACTGGAATGTGATCATGATTTACGAGTGTGTGTCTTTAAGTTTGTTTTACGACCGTTGCTTAACAACTGGTTTGGTTTCGGAGTAACTTTTCACGTTTCGCTTGGATTTGTTGGTTGGTTTAAACTGATTTCCTTGTTTCTCGTGGTGGTCTAATAATTTATAGAGATGTTTATTTGTGGGTTACACCCACACAGACAGAAATATTTTCGAATGAGTGTTAGTTTTTTATTACTGGTATTTAATTTCACTATTGCTTGGTAAAGAGTACCTAGTTACAATGCAAACTTGATGGTCTTGGTCATATATCGTCAAACATACAATGTGTGGTCTTTGTATCTTGGCTACAATGTGTCATAATATATTCAGTCTGTCTAAGTTATAACTTAAGTAATCAACAGTAGACGTAAAATATTTGAAATGGACCATTGTGTAAACCGACACTGTCAGTAATTGCTGCCAGTGGTTTACAAAACCATAAATCTCCATAAGCTGTAACGCATAATAAGTTGGCAACAGAAATTTTCTTAATAATAAGTGGTATGCCGTACAGCAGGAAGCCACGGTTGGCAATACGGCACGCTACCACACAAGACAAGGTTCAGAAACACAACTTTTTACAAGACCTACCTAGGATTAGACGAAGAATCCTATCTATCGTCTATCGTCTATACTTCTATAGCAGTCATAGAGTCCAATGTGACATGAATAGTCGGGCACACGTCGAAAACTTTTACATAGCATCAGCATGATCATCAATTCTTAGACAGTCCTCTGTCTGATGATGCTGTGTCAGTCGTCATCAGGGGCCGTATTCTCTCTCTTTCCCTCTCTTTTTCTCTTCTCAACTATTAATCCCACATGGTGGTAAGGTCAGCTTCTTAATCTTGCTTCTCCACTTCGACGTCAAGATATTATGAAGTAATAAAGCCATCATCATTATTATATCATGTCTGTCTCGCACTGAAACAGCGATAGTTATAAAATCTCAAAATACAGTTCTAGGGTTGCTATACGTGTGGAATTTTTCAGACATGTTTGAAATGTGGGGGGAATACTTAGATGGCAGGAATTTTCACACAACATGCATCGCTTGACGCAAGAAATTGACATGTCGCGAAATTAGAATTGTTTAAGAAAATGTCCGGATTTTGGAAATATTCGGAATTTTCACAGGATTTTCTTTTTTTTTTACTGGTAACGCAGCCCAGGTCTAACCAGCATATGTATTCGACAAGTTTCCGTGTCGGGAATGACACTTGTTCGATTATCTGCTTTCCTAACCGATGGACTCGTAAAACGCGAAATTATAATAGTGTTTATCTATACTTACAACTTTTTTCAACAATAATTTTCTTCATTTTCTTCTTGAGCTTTTAATAAATAATTATTGATAGGAATGTGGCCAGTTCTAAGGGGCAATGGTGAACCTTCTCTAGCTCTTATTTGTATGTTACCAGTAACAATTTCCTAGCAAATTGAATAGTGACGTGAAACAAGCGTCGCGTGACGACTCCGTAACGTTGTTGACAACAAAATACTGTTCAGCAACACTCATTGGATAAAGAAATTTATGGAGAGATTGTTTCCCTGTTTGTAAAAAGGTTTTAGAGAAATAGTTCTTTATTTTTTTTATCATAAAGGGAATGAAATAATGACGACACACAAAAGCATTCAAAAGTTTTCCTGTAAAGTCAACTTTTACATAGTTGACATAATAAATAAACCCAAACCCATAATATCAAGGTACGTTCATATGCAGAGGCATAAGTGCAAGCGGAACCGGAACAGAACGTGCGTTATTTTAATCACTTGATGCAAAGGCTAGGAACAACTGAAGAAAACAAGTTCAAGCCAAAACAAACAAAATACCAAAGATGAGTGAGTTTCTCTAGAAGACTTCAAAATAAGAGGTTATTGGTCTTAAATTATCCCTCGCCGTTTACCTCATATTACTCTTAGTTAATATTTTTCTAAATCTGTAACAATAGTTAATACCCCTACCCCTAAAAAATCTACCTATCACCAAAATCTTACGCGGTTGATATTGCTTAACCTAACGAAATATTTGTGCTCTTGCAATTTTGCACTTCAACATTAAGAAATGTACACGAAGTAGGTACCTACATCATAAAAACACACATCTGACAGACGTCCAATCAAATACATTCTCACCTGTACAAATGCCAATAATTTGTAAAACTTTACAACATCAATATTACATGCCAAAAAAGCTTTTGCAACGCAACAATGTAACGACCAAAAAAGAATGCATTGTACTCGATCGTAGCGAAGCCCTATTCGCAAGACCCAACTACGTAGTGCTGGCTAAGAATTATACTACTTATATTCCTGTGTTAATGGTATTAGGCTCGCTCCCTTTATATTTATGGGACTTATCATTGGCAAAATGAGGTGTGTGTGCACAACTCCATTCCATACTCCGTATGCATGTAGTTTATGCATGTGAAGTAACGATGGGATCGCAGACGCATACGACCTTGACTCCATATTTATAATTGCACGTAACAATGTCCCACGAGGTCTTTCATTGCTATGCAGATAGAATCGCTAATCATTGATAACGCTTACACCAGCTCACACCCATAACAGGCCATATTATGTCTGTTCGAGTTAATATTGTTTCGATCGGTATCATAATTTTTTACGCAGCTTTTTACCATCTTATTAAGCCCTGTATATCTTAGATTTTTTTACTTGTCCGGACTTTTTTGACCTGCAAAAATGTAATTTGTAATTCGAAATGATGCTGTTTTATTTTTTTTCATAATTTACTGTTATTCACTTGTTCAACCTAAAAATATATTAGGTAGATAGAGTATCGAATACTCTATAGTCTATACTCTACAAGCCTACACTTATGAATCTCAGCGTAAAACCGGAACAAATAGCCTTAACAATTTAATCAATATATTCTGTAATCTACAACAGTTTATCATTGTTTATAAACTCAATGTTGTTAATCAATCTCCTCAAATCTTATGATTATATTATAACAGACTTGAGACTTCACAATCATTGAACATATTGAGGTTACCAATGTTATACCATAACATTTTAAATGTACAGTCAAAAGGTCATACGAACATTACTAACCCAACGGTACCTTCTATAAAACGTTCCGTTATTATGTTCTTCGCCATATCTGCTTATTATGGAATATCTTGATGGTCGTATTCTATCTCATCTCCGTTTGTCACAATTTTTTGTATAAATTCATTTATGTTTACCGCTGGTAATCTTGTTCAATAGAATCTACACAGTGTGGGAAGAATGAAGAGTGCTAATGTATTAATGAATTATCTTATACCAACATTCTACATAAATATTGAAGATACTTAAGATGAAGGTTACAATGTAGTTCTTGTTTGTTTTGGATGTAGTGATGTATAAGACAAAAAAAATATCCTAAAAGCTTCGGAGGATGCCGAAACAAGTTGGACATACCCGAAATATATGCACGCCAAGAAAGTTATTAGAGAGATGTCGATCCTAGGAAAAGTCTTATAAGCAAATATCTCTTAGTTAGGTACATTTATTTTTCAGTTCAGTTAGATATGGGAACCCACACAGTAGTGTTAATTGATATAGATATGACCCTACAATGTACATCGTCAATGTACATGTCCAATCGATTATTCAATTAATCGCTCTGCAGCGTCAAATTAGTAAATTAGGTCACCAGTAGCTACTATTAGCCTATTACTATTAGCTACTATTAGGAAACATGTTTCCTTCTATTGAAAAGGATCCGAGCGATGTTGACATCAAAATCATCAATCGTCACAAATCAATCAATGTTTACCTACTGCATCATGTCACAATATATCATTAAATATTGCCACCCACGTAAATATTGGGAACATATTCATAGCCAGGACCACAGAGCAAATGTATTTATCTTGTTTGAAATTAATTATGTACTTAATACCTAATAAATTAATTATTAATTTACTCCAAGGTGACTGGTACAAAATTGCCATCTTTTTAAGTATTCGTTTTTATTCAATTTTTTTTTGTTATTCTTTTCTAAATCGAAGTGACCGTTTTCGTTCTAAAGATAGTGATTTCGTAATGACTGAAGTTTATAACGTGTAACATAAATATTTATTACGTAAAACTTGCTTATACAACATACAACTGACCTCTACTTTATTAATAATATTATACTCGTTATTTTACATAATTATTTGGGAGTTATGCCAAATAATAGGTAGGTACATTCGAAAGATGTTCCAGAAGAATTTCATCTAATCTTTTTTTCCATCAAATATTTCCATCAACTTGCGCTAATCAAACTAGTTTGTTTGCTACGAAACACGAAATCAAATCCATGCTCTTGTGTTCATTATTTTAAGATTTTTTTTAATAAAATTCAACTAAACCAGTCAATCAAAGATTTAAGTACCCAATAGACTTTAATACATTATAGGTATCGTTCAATACCTTTAAATAGACAAACATCAAATGAACACAGCTCATTTGAAGTCAAGTAACTAAATATTTTTCCATATAAAGTTCAAGTACATAATTATCGGCTAGTGAGACGCCGCACCTACCTACATATTTAACCTACATACGAGACGGTACTTCTAAGGGCATGGGCCTCAAATAGGCGAAGGCAACTTCACACTAATTATCACTTTATCGCTACAATGGTTTGTCGGCAAAAAGTAACGAATACTTTTAGAACGATGCTCATGACTCAAACATGAATCTCGTACCTAGAAGTAGGAAATATTAGGTCATAAAATTATTTGTCAATCTCTCATTTCTTCTTATATCTAGCTTTAGTTAATAATTCATAGATTGTGAGCATTGTTTTTAAATATGTTCTAGACCTACTTCCTATGTTTAATTTCAGGTAATAGTGGAAAATGCTAATGATAATGATAATTGTATGAAAGTGCATAAACCTTAATGTTCACATTCAAATATAGTTCACGTAGTCCCTACGAAGATCACAGGCGGAACATTCCTCAATTTACCGCCACCCATAGCTCACAATAGGGTCATTCTCGATTCTCGTCTGGCCTCCATATTACCATTACGTTTAGTATGTGTGTCGTACGTCGGAATGTATGGGAGTGGCGAAGTGTTTGGCTCCACGCGACCACTAACAGCCGCTAAGTGTTGTATCACGATATTCACGATCATACATCATTCGTGCTCGGCACGCGAATTATATGTGGATGTAAACTTATTTAAAACTTAACGGGAAATATACATAATGGGAGGGAATTGCAATATTTGTGCGATAATATTGATATAGACACGAACAGCTAGAACAAAATTCAGGACAAAGGCAGGTCCTGTCCAAAGTAGGAATTAATAAAACCAAGCAATATTTATTTTTTTATTGGAACGTGGTCATGTGTCTACTTTGAAATATTTTATGTTGCAATCATTTCTATAGTCATGAAGAAATGGATGTTGATAAGATGTGGTTCTAATAATATTGGGACATTTTTCAGTGAATAAAAAATAATGTAGGTTTCTAATGCCTCCAAATGAAAAAAATGATTAAAATGTCATAATCACAAAAATGTTGATGAAAACTTTTACAACCGTAGTAGACCTCTTGTACCATATTTTGTCAAATCATCTTCGTGATGCAGGTATGTCTACAAACAGCAAGCAGTCACGCTGGCAGCCAAGTACCGATGTTTTAAATGTCAGTTTGATTGCGAAGAGCGTGTCCATCAGAATGGCTGGTTGTCTGTGGCGTTGGTCAATGAGAGTTGATTCAAAAATTGCTACATAATTGCTTATATTTGCTACATATAATAAATAATTGCTACATAGCATGTATATTTAGAAATCAAATATTTTTTTTGACCAGCCATCCTGACGTTTGGTTGGCTGGTCACCTCCTAGTTTAAAGTCAAGCATGCAGAGTTTCCCGAAATGTATTGCGTCAATAATTGCTACATATTTGCTTCATTTATCTAGTTTAGTTGTAACTTCAAACATATGTTAATTATAGGATGTAGCAATTATTTAAATTATCCCAAGGAAAAGTGCCTGATAAAATAATAAAGGCAAATACTTAGTTATGTAGGTGTCGGTTTAATCGTTTAGGCTCTGTTAACAGCATCAATAATGCGATTCTTGCGTTAAAAAAAATATGTACCTACCCTCAATAATCCATTAAGTATCATTATTACAATAATTATTCTTAGTCATTGCTAGTGCAGATATCATATTGGAATCACACTCCAGGATTATTTAATTTTATTCGACAATTTAAATAGTTCTATGTCATTTTAAGGAATAAGTACCCTTCGCGAATTGTACACATTTTTTCAATTATATCGGGACTTTTCGCGCACAAACTTAATCAAAATATAAGAATTTTGACTAACCTCGACGTTTCGATCAAGTTACATTGACCGTGGTCACGAGAAGACTGAAGTGTGTGGGTATCATCGTCTTGAGCGGTGGGTGCTGTCTCGAACTACCCTGGACAACACACACTGACAGGTATCTAGATGCCTCGTCATATCACCACCCCCGGCACTTACGGTCTGTCGTTAGGTCTTTAGTAGACCGAGCCTATGATCTTTGTGACCCTGAACATATTCTACCGTCTGAGTTGTTACATGTTCAGGAGGTACTGAAACGCAACGGCTATGAAGTGGGCAGGAGGCAACCTAGGCGTAGATACCAAAGGAAGAAGACGGACTTCGATGTCAGCCAACAGCCAGTGTTTTTTCCGTACGTGAAAAGAATAACGGACAAAGTTGGAACAGTACTGAAGAACTACTCCATTAAGACTGTATATACTCCGTTATCCAAAGTAGCACAGAAGGTCAGAACGGCAAAAGATGTAGTACCCTTCCAAAAACCTGGGGTTTACAAGGTCGATTGCAGTTGTGGTAGCTCCTACATCGGACAAACCAAGCGCACTATCGCGGAAAGAGTGAAGGACCACATCGCAGCGGTAAAGCATCGACAAACAAACAAATCGGCCATCGCCGTACACCGAATCGGGACCCAACCACTGGATTGAGCTGCACGACCCGAAGATTCTCTCCACTGATCGGCATTTCTACCTAAGAATTGTCCGTGAAGCGATTGAAATTAAAAAGTACAAAAATTTCAATCGGGAAGATGGATTTAGGTTGTCGTCTTCGTGGAATCCAGTTATCAGGAAGTGTTCGCGTCGTGTCTTTTCTGCTCGTGTTGCTGCTCCGCCGAAACCGTCAGCATTGTGTGTCGTGATTTAGGCAGTTACGTTTCACAAAACCAAGCGCGGGTAGTTCACCCGCCGCTCAAGACGATGATACCCACACACTTCAGTCTTCTCGTGACTACGGTCAATGCAACTTGATTGAAACGTCGAGGTTAGTCAAAATTCTTATATTGTGACTATTTTTGTGCGCGAGAAGTCCCGATATAATTGAAAACGTAGGTACCTACCTATACCTAGAACCTATTTTTAATTCGTGTTTTGGTGTTTGTGACGATTTTTTAAGTAAATTGTACTACTTATTATTAAACTGAATCTTATGAACGACCCACATTTTGTTTTTTTATTTACGATATCCTTTTAATGTGCTTATTATCCACTTACCTACTCATAACATAACATGCCATTTAACCAGGGACCGAAAAGGTCACCCCGGGTCACACCCGGGTTATTTTTTTTGGGTTAGGTGAAAAATCTTGCATTAAGGTTAACCCGTATTCTGGGTTAATCAGCCTAATAATAACCGGTTCGCGCATAGAGTTCATTTTTGTTCCTTTTTTTCATTTTTGTTCTATTTCATTCGGGTTAATCAGCAATATTAACCGGTAACGGTATCCGTATTAAAAGGTTAACCGGTTACCCTGCATTAAGATTAACCAAACATATGGGTTAGAGATTTAATGGGTAACTTTTTAACCCGATTAATCGGTCCCTGCATTTAACCATTTAAAACGCCTGCTTCCTAAAATAGCAATACCATTGAGTAAAAACACACTGCAACTATTTGCCTTTATTATTTTATCAGGCAGTTTTCCTTTGGATAATTTAAATAATTGCTACATCCTTTATTTAACATATGTTTGAAGTTACAACTAAACTAGATAAATGAAGCAAATATGTAGCAATTATTGACGCAATACATTTTGGGAAACTCTGCATGCTTGACTTTAAACTAGGAGGTGACCAGCCAACCAAACGTCAGGATGGCTGGTCAAAAAAAATATTTGATTTCTAAATATACATGCTATGTAGCAATTATTTATTATATGTAGCAAATATAAGCAATTATGTAGCAATTTTTGAATCAACTCTCATTGACCAACGCCACAGACAACCAGCCATTCTGATGGACACCGAAGAGCGAAGATTCCACAGACCTTGTGGGAAACCTTATACACTTATACAACCTGTTTTATGTATAGAATAATAAACACATTGGTACTGTATCGACATTTATGTAATACTCGAAGGACCTAACACCAATAAAAGTCGATGACGGCATGGAGTCCCATGTGACAGAAGGCGAGCCTGCTATTATCTACTTATCTGGTTCGTTGGTTTTTCTTTTTTTCTATCCTACATTTGAAAGAATGCTTCTGGTTCTCGACCAAGAATAAGCGGCACCGTCAAGACAATCGGTAGCATTGTCCTCTTGTCTGATAATTACGAGTAATGCAAACATATTAAGGAGCACGATTCCTGCTTATCACATTTATCACAAGCAGATTGTCTGCCAAGCTTGATCACCAAGCTTGGCAGACAATCTGCTTGTGACATATGCGTTGACATAGACGCTATGACAATTTCCCCTTTCACCTTTTATTGTAGCGGTGATTGGGATATTAATTTTCAGTAATAGACGTTTATGAACTGACTATAGATTCTGACAGAAACTTATTTGTGACCAGCAACTATAAAAGCCCACTAAGCAAACGAGGGGCTGTATTATGCCGTGTTAGAACGATTATTGTGCCAGTGCGAGAGCAAAATAGAACTGTACGGGAATAGCACCATTCCTTTTTTTGCAAAAGAACCCCCCTGTTCGCGTCAGGAGTTACAAACATTATCTAAATACAAAATTTCATCCAAATCGTTAGAGCCGTCTCCGAGAACGAGAAACCAATTATAAAATATAGCACTTCGCCCGCGACTTCGTCCGCGTGTCCCACAGGAACTGTGCAGCCTATGTTACACAGTGATAATGTAGCTTTCTATTAGTGAAATAATTTTTAATATCGGTCCAGTAGTTTCGGAGCCTATTCGGTACAAACAAACAAACAAAAAAATCTTTCCTCTTTATAATATTAGTATAGACATATACACAAGAATTGCTGCTTAAAGTAATAAGATTTATTCTGTAAAATGATTTCCAACGGTCCATTGTTAATTAAAATGTCTATAAAACATTACTTTATGTTGCTCAGTATATATTTTATTATATCTTTACATCGTTCACGCTTTCAAAACATCAGCAGATCAGTAAGTGGTACAATAATGTCCCGTGTCTGATAAGTGTTAGTCTTAAATATAGTTGTATCAAGTAACGGACGGTTAGCACGCTAGAATAATCCAAAGACTAGCGGAAAATTAATTACATGAAGCTGAAGTGAAGATATCTAAGAGATTTATTATTCCAAAAAAAAATACGATATCCGTTCAATTAATTGACTGGCACTAAGTTTACCTAACTACGAGTTTTCTTCTTCTTTTTAAACAATTTTCTCCAAATGCTGGACATAAGTATTATATGTCGTGGGATTACCATTAGATTGTGTGTTTAGCTGCCCTCATCCACGCATTTCCTATAATTTTAGTGAAGTCGCCTGTCCATCGCATTAGTAGACACCGTATGACTTTTTTCTTGGCTTCATCAACCTGCTTTACATGCTTGTGTATGATTAACCATTCATAGTCATATGAGATCGGAATTCAATACAATTTTCACGCCACTTACTGTCCCTCAGGGTATTATTTCATAATACAAAAACCATATGAATACAGTATGTTATGTTAGAACATAGAACCGAAGTACCTACTATTAGTAGTTAGTGGTAACTGTGCGGTCAGCTGCGTCGCCATTACAGTGTGTGGGCACACAACCGTCGATTACACGCTGTTTAAAGACGATAAGCGACGCAAGCGCAGCTTTTCTTTTTCACATTAATTGTGTGGGGCATACGTACTGGCTAGATAAGTGGTAGTTTATTAATTAGTAGAGTTGATGTGAATGTAGATTTTCTTTTAACGTCGAGAAATTTGTTTTAAGGAAACATATTTTACTGATGTTTTTTTTTCCTGCATTATAAATGTGTATTTATATTTATAGACACACATCTCACATGCACAAACACCTATGACCTAATTACGTGACGTCAGATGCCAGATCAATGGACGTTATTTCCGTAAATGTTGACACAAAGTTGCGCATGACATGATGCAATCTTTATTTAATCGATATTTTTAATGTTTCGCCTTTCTTTCCAAGACAGTGTGGAAGTTGACTGCATAAATATTTATATCAATTGTTTAGCAATGTTATTTATTTTAGTTCTTCTAAAGCTGTTTACAAAACATCGCGTCGTCGGTTCGTTGTTTAAAATATGAAAGTCTGACAAACACGTAGTGTACCTAGCATACTACAAACAACAAAAATACGAGTAGATTCCTGAGAACGCTACTTCATTCTTTTTTAGAAGAATGTGACATGAAGATGTTTTTTATGTCATTTTTATTTGATAAATATGTTCATTAGATACACGTGGGTCTAATTCTATTCAGTTTCCGCTTCAGTGCTGATGACTGACACAGCGACCACACCCTTTCTATGTTATAGACCGATTATTATTTTTGTATAATAAAGCTGGTATTTTAAGATTTCTCTGTAAAACTGCGTTTTTGGTGTAGTAGGGTCCTAGCTTCGATCCCTGGGTCGGGAAAATTGTTACCTAATGGATTTTTCCGACATTCTCAGTAACAGGCCGGTTGTAAAGTCCGGTTAGTGGCAAGTGGCAATAGGCTCGCCTCCTACTACATGCGATGATGGAACTAAACACTACAGGGTGAATATTTCACTCCTGATGCGTTTGTATTCCTTGAACGGCAATACATATGCGATTAATATGACAATGTAAGATTTTTTTGAATATAAAGTACATACATAACATCACGCCTGTATTCCACGAAGGGCTAAGCAAAGGTGTAGGTAGGTAAAAACACACCCCCATTCAACAATTTTGGATTATTTTATTTTAGTCATTATTTTACATTTTACATAAACCATTTTACATTTTGCGTCCGTGGAATTACGGTATGATCGCATTTTGGAACCTCTGCAAACTGTAGATAGTAGCTTAGACTGCGGTAGAAGCTCCGTTTTACAATCCAGTAATAGGTAAAAATGAAGATACATTTACCTATCTGGATTTGATTCCTTAATTGTATGTAATATAATAATTCTATATATATTTTGTCTTGTGAACCAATATCTTCTAATAGTTAATTTCTTAATATTTATAATATCTACTTACAGTTTCATCTCCTTGATCTCTAAATATATTTTAGTCGTAAAACAACTCAAAGCGCATCTTAAGGCGTTATTCTGATTACTTCAAAGTAAACGTTTTATTACCGCCACACGTAATATCTTTGATGTTTTTAAACGGTAACTACACATTTAAAAACAATTAAGTCAATAGGTTAGTAATTAGTTTGAACCAACGGTTTAAAAACACGTGTAAGTAAGTATACAATATACATACTTACATAGCTTCGAAACAAATTCTTAAAAATTCGAACGTTTGGTAAAGTTAAGTAGGTACCTAGTACGAAGTCTCAAGTGGTCAACTCAACTTTACTGATGCAATAAATTTATTCGTTTTTGACATTGCGATAATGGACATCCTAATAATAATAGACAGTAGGTATACCAGTACATATCATACTTGTGCAAGGCCAAAGTGTTAATAAAATTACCGGTATTTTCCTAAATGGTAAATGGGGACAAATCACAAAGTTAGTGATAAAATATTTGCAAAGTAATTAAGGGTATGTAAACTGCAGCTAGTAGGTACTTTTAAAATTTCTTAATAAAATTCCGATGGATGTAGGTAGGTATAATCTAAAGCAAATATAACGCATAAACTTGCCTATGTCTACTATCATCATTGGACTGCAAAATACGTATAAAAAAATAACTCAATAAAGGTACTGAAGTACTTTTGTTTGTTTCAATGATCACTTCCGTTCATTGTACTTTAATAAACGTATTATATACTTAGTACATGGTCCATTTCCTCCGATTCTTCCTAGCCCCGCCCATACTTGGGAGGACGATTACCTCTTGGAGGTCGTTGATCTTTACTCTCTATGAGAAAGGACGGATGCGGGCATTGCGGGCATTTGCTTACAGCCCGTTTACATGACAGCTGTCCGGTTTTTCAGTCGTTCATTGAGTAATCCGTTTTTTTATTTGGACCAAAGCTGTTGTTTTTATATATGTAAAGCTAATTCCTTTTTTCTGTCAAAATAAGCTCCTATTAGATGATGTTCTATGAAAATCAGGTTTATGCAGTCTGATTTCTAATTAATATAGGTACTTAAGTTGAAAATATTGCACACTAAGATAATTTTACAGGTCTTTTACGACCTTTAGTGTCTCGTTCGGAATAGTTTGGCCTAAATACCAACAAACGAAAAAAAAAACTTAGATAATCAAAAACGTAATCCATTGTGAAGACGCTTCTAAGATGTACTTCGTGACGCTGACGATGACTATTTGCTTAATTTTTTGCTGTTATGAATTGAATTTAATTTAATGGCATAGAAAAAGGTGCATGGCTAAATGCGAACTTCAACTATCGAAATATACTTAATATAAGAGCAATATTCTTTATGGAGTTGTTTTTTAGTTTTTCTTTTGAATCTCATTTTATTTTTGCGGCACCATATGGATACCTAATATTATGTTGACTTGCATTATGCCTTTTCGTATAACTTTCTAATGAATCGTGTGTCATCAATTCCATTTCAAGAGTTCGGTGAAAGCGATCATTACGTCACTCAGTAAATAATATAATCGAATGACTTGATCGAGTTTTGTTGACTTAACCGCTTCATACGATATTCAGTAAGTAAGTAGGTACCTATGTTATATGACAGGTTACGTAATTTCTGTTTTCTTTCACGACTTTAAAGTCGCCTTTATTACAACAAGTAGCTAATATAAAGAAACAACTAACAAGCGTAAAAGTAAGCTAAGTATCGAAATATTAAATGTTTTACACACAATTTCATAGCATAGATGATCAGATCCAATACCTATAAATTCTTCACAATCCCAGCAAAGTCCATCTACCAGCACGCTTAGCATGACCAATTCTATCTCTATTCTACCAAAGAATAGACAAAGCTCTTTCTATAATATCGTTATCTTTTCTGCCCGAGCACGCGACGACTAGTTCTTGGTTTATCAGAATTTTGTTTACTGAAAAATAGAGACATTTCTCTTCATTGTAAGCAAAAATCTTTCTACAATCTGTCACTTTGTCTATTCTTCTGTAGACAAAACCTGTTTCTATTGTGGTCATTCATGCTAGGCCGGCAGGTAAATTGACGGAAATTATTTCTGATAAAACAACAACCGTTTGGCAGGATGTTGAGCATATTATAACATAGTACATTGTAATTTCTAAATTTCCTTTAAGACGTTCCTCACTATTTTCCATTTTCCCATCAATCAATCATTCTCAACACACCGCGACATTTATTGACACTATCTAAACGAAAACGCGTCGTCGGCGCACATTGTCCAGTAGAAAAGTCGCGGGTCCTTCACTTTCGACTTTCACTGATGCGTCGCGACTTGCGGCCACTCCTATTGACCTGATGGATGGATACGAACAATAGACGGTCTAACATATCGACTGTGTTCCTCAAAGATGTAGGCATAGGTGTACATATAGTACCTACACCCACGTTTCGCTAGTTACGTTGTGTGTGTCATAAAAACAAGGAGATATACCATCATAGCAAATTAGTACGGAAACAATTACTGTCACCACTTTTAGAACATTTTGCGACACAATTACAAGCGCTCTTTGTGAATAAAAAGATCTCCCACACATTAAAGATTCCGCACACCCTCAATGTACTTATTTTGTACTTTATATCATCGATCGTGTTCGGTTCGTCGCCAGCGTGTACGTTTTATATACGGTCAACGTGACCACATCAAAGCTCAATAGCGCCTGCATGGGCACATCTCCCTTGCTTCTATAATCTGAGTTGTAAGTGGATGTAAGCGGTGAGCCTATTACCATTAACTGCGCATAGATCCAGACTCCGGGATGCTACTAAAAATTCCTAAACGAAAATCCAAAACCACTGCCCAATCCGACGACCAAACCTAGGACACCTCCGCTCAGTAGTCGCGCTAGCAACTACGAGACCAATACTGTCTACGTACTATGACTCTATTACAATATTTCATATTAATTCACGTACATTGTTACGTGACGAATCTGAGGACAGCCTTACGTACAACGAAAAGAAATTTCATCTCGGCTCGCATATAGGTACCTACCTATTGAGAAACCTGTTCTGTTTCGCTAGATAGGCCCGCTTTTACTAAAGTAGCAACATAGAGTTACGATTATTTCATGCTGATTAACTTACGTAATGTAAGATAACTGAATTATTTTGTAGGATTGCACACTGCGCTCAATTAACACATCAACTTTTTGAAGCCTATGATTGATTTAAAACCTGTAATACACTTTATTTTAACATTTTGACCAACATACTGTCAAGTTTTTTTACTAATTTTACTCAAGCATTGGTTTATAATTATCACGTAAATTACAACCAATTTGACCATAAATCATCGACGAAAATTAACTAATAAACTTAAGAAAGTTGTCTTCACCACAATCCAAAAAATATCCGAACTAAAACTTCTCCTATCTAACATATATTTAAGTAATTAATACAATAGACGCTGGACAAAGATGAGATGTTATCTCAGCACATGATTATGAAAACAATGGATATTTGAAATTGTTTGTAATTGTAATAAAATGTGCGATATGCATCTACATTTTTTCTATTTACTATGCAATTTATTGCAGTAACTGAGGATGTACTTATATTTGAACCAAGGTTTGTAATATAAAAATAAAAAATAAAAACCGGGCAAGAGCGTGTCGGACCACGTACTGTCTAGGGTTCCGTAGGAAGAAGTGTTTCAGTCTTCCGGCTGCAAATATAAGTTTATATTTCAAAATATTATTATGAAATACAAATTTATTTTTGCGGTTAAATAGTAATTAGTGATTATTTCAAAAACTAATAAACGTATCTTGTTCAAACCAATTTTTTAATTGAAAGTACTTATTAGATGCTACAAGCTTGATTTTTTTCCGATTTTTCGAAAACTACAGGGGGGGTCCCCCCCCCTGTAGTTTTCCAACCGCGTCATAAAAAAATCGAAAAAAAAACTTTCTTTACGACTTTGGAAGCTTCTAGTTCACTAAATATTCACCCAAATAAAAAAGTCATTTAGAAACCTTTATGTTATTTTTAAAGACCTATTTAACGATACCCCACATGAAGGGGTGCGCGAATCATCCTTCAATTTTTTTCTACAGGGCTTTATGGCGGCTTACAAAAGACATTTACTTGTGAAGTTTCATACAAATTGGTTAAGAACTGTAGATTTTACGAAGGTGTGACAGACGGACAGACGGACATGACGAAACTATAAGGGTTCCTAGTTTTACTACGGAACCCTAAAAAACCAAGCAAATATTATACGACTGCAGTTTTCTATATTAATGTATAGTTATTTTTTTAGCAATGATCTTGAAAGTTTCAATGCATATTTAATATTATACTATGCATATTATTAATCTTGAAAGCTTGCATATAAACATACAATATTATTAAGCGGGTCGTATATTTATTCTAGATAATATTTGCCCCAATACTTTCTTAAAACAAACACGTTTTACCGCTTATAAATGTATAATTAATTACCTTATAGCTAGAGCTCTTACTTAAGCCATTTGCTAACTACTTAACTTAAGTAATTCAAGTTATAATTAAGTAACACCTACTTATACCGAACAGATTTTCATACTTTCGCGTTAATTTCACTTTTACTAAACGTATTTACATTTAATTCAGGTAATTGGTCAGGGTAGTGGTAGTGGTAATTATATTGAAGTTTGCACACAGTCACGGTCAGTAATCGTATGTATTTGTTCACACATTAGGTAATTGAATAATTGCACACACACGCGGTTTATCTTGTGGTCATTTAAAATGACGCCTATGTATTTATGCATAAATCATAATGGCTGAATATTTTATTAGTAAGTGCAGTTTTTTTTTATTTTATAAACTACTAGCTTCCGCCCGCGGCTTCGCCCGCGTTTTTGGGATAAAAAGTAGCCTGTGTGTTATTCTGATGTATAAGCTATATTACTGTAAAATTTCATCAAAATCCGTTCAGTAGTTTTTGCGTAAAAGAGTAACAAACATTCATACATCCATCCATACATCCATCTATACATCCTCACAAACTTTCACGTTTATAATATTAGTAGGAAGTATACCAAAATAATCACAATTTTATCTATTACATATTAACAGTATTCAGTCCTTTTTCGAAACCTCATATTTCAAATTGATTTGAGCTAAAGAAGCGTGTGCCTATCCATTATATTTATAACTCTACCTACAATTCACGTGACCATCGCAAATAAGTTACGAGAATAGTTACGAACATTTACCTGTCAATTATGCGTTCTTCATATACCTACGTCGAAGCGAATCCATTACACCAATTTCACTCAACTGTAGTGGCATCAATTGATAGTGTAATAGAACTTCCAAGAATCAATTATGTGACATTATTGGCGCTTGGTAGTGAAATACGTTCAAAGGGCTTCAATTTATTATTCAATGGTTCCAAGGTGTAGGGTTACAAAAGACAAGCGATACATTTAACATTCTCACACAAAAAAAAGTAAACATAAACAAACAGCAGCATTTTAAGCCCCCCTTAGTTACTCAACGCCTTTATTTGGATGCGCTCGGGCTCTTTCAACTTTTTGTGTGTTTTGTGGCCGAAAGTGAAACTAAACAATCGCACCGTCGCCGCGTCGTCAGTTACGCATGCGACTAAAAAACGCATTATCTTTGACGTATTTGGTAAGTTATGACCTGTTAAGCCATCACTTAAAGACGTTTATGCAAGTCGTGATCTGCGTGTAAACGTTACATGATGGACACACTTATGTATGAAGCCTATTTTTAATGAGAAGGGATTTTGCTCGAAGTGAAGTATTTTTTAACATTTCAACTTCCTGAAAAAAAGGTCCAGGCTTGAATTTTCTCAGCAACTAGCCCTGTTGACAATTTGATTATTTAAACGCAGTTATTATCCTATTGATACCTTTCTCTTTCCGCAGACAAACCCCGAGGGCTGAAAAAAACTCAAGTTTTAAATCTTGGAAATCACGCTACTCTACCTTATTGATTGATCTCGCTTTTCCTATTCTTTATAGAAAATAACTAAGTATGACAGCATAAATATATCTACTTAAACATACAATCTGTTTAATATCATGTTATGGCAATAACCGTCAGGTATGTCATGGAATTAAATTCGCAACCTAATGACCGTTTACGTTCTTAGTCATTTAGATTTACATTATAGGTACATTAGCGTTAGCTAAAATATGAGTTACCTATTTTAATAGAAATACAGGTTTTCCAAATAGTTTTTCAAGTTTTAGCTACCTACCGTCCACCTTGAAAATGTTGTGCAAATAAGTATGATGTGATGTGCCAAAAAACATAAAACATATTTTGCATACAGTTATGTAAATAATGAAATATACACCTAATATATGCTTAATCTCTCTCATAAGTCATAATACACGAGAGTAAGCAATTATTTCAACACTATTCTCTACGAACAGTGCAACATTACCTACTCCAAAAAGAAATAAATCTCTGGAGGCAGCAAAACAATCGAATCGGTTGTGAAATCGAGACACTGTGATAATACTCAGGTATCATACTATACTACTAATGTGTGGGCGAAGGAATCACGCAGGCTGAATAGGGTAAAACCGGGATAGATGCCCCACTTTTTAAAATAGCCTTCTCATTTAAAAAATATTAATTTTATATGGATAATTTCTATGAGTGTAGCTATTTTAATCATTTATGTTGAATTATAATCATTATTTTTTGACCTATCAATAATACATTTTGCAGAATTTAGCTTTTTGTGGAACACTTTTTTTGAGGATAGATGCCAACCTGTATGGATAGTTGCCACACCATGGAAATACTAAGAAGGATAGATGCCTGCAGTGCCGGATAGATGCCCTTTATACTGTGTAAACGAAAAAACCAACCAAATATGAGGTCGAATTACGAAAAACCAATTTTTAAAGTGTTTTAATCGTTATAGTTATAATATGATTCTTATACGACACAAACAAACATAATAAAACTTCAAAATATAAATTCAATCATTACCCTTCCTTTTCGCTTTGCCGAGTCGGGTAAAAATAAAATATGAATTCTTAATTGTTATTATGTTAATTAATAAGTGTCAACATGCCAATAGATACTTTTTTAAAATTAAAATAACACAATAAAGAGATCATTCCTAATCCTACTTAAATGAAGTTGAACCGGATAGTAGTGCTTTCAGTTTTCCACATCTTGAGCTCGCACTCCTTCCTCTTGTATTTTCGTGGCATGGTTCTGCTACAAGTAAAAAGTCCAAATATAAAAATACGGAAAAACTTAAAAAATATAACAAAACACAAAAATATTTTAAAGTAGGTATGCACTGACACCATTAAAGTGTATGGAGGGTTAGATGCCCCTAAGGGCACCTATACCTCGAAAAATTGGGGCAACTATCCTTTATGATAGGGATAAATGCCCAAGTATTTTTTAAATAAATTAAAAACAAAAGTAAAACTATTAACACCCAGACGAACACTTAATGAACCAGTACATTGATGTAATAAAAAATATAATGGAATTTATTACTACTTATAAAGTTATACAATGGCAAATACTAACCTTTAAATCTTTTACGCGTTCGTGGAGTTCGCCGCGGAGATGATTGCATACACGAGCGAAACGCATCCTCAACGTACGACAGCCAGGGGGCAGCTGAGGTGCGGGGTGACTGCGGCTCCTACTTATACTATTAATTCATAGTTGCGAGTTTGGGAAGTTAGGTTTTTTGAAAATGAGGCATCTATCCCACTGCGGCATCTATCCCGGTTTTACCCTATTAATAACTGTCAAGGGTGCTTATACGGGTGATGAGCTGTGGTGCAAGTTAAGAGACGGGAACAAAGATTTATTTGTGTGATTAATTGTAGCCTTACGCGGATTGTTGAATAAATTAAGCTGTATAAGGTTCGTCGGTCAAAATCGTGATGAATACTTGGCTACCTTTACATTGATGACTAAATTATTATTAGTAATTATTGCAGGATAGAATTCAATTAGACCACTTACCAGCTTTTGAATTGACAACAGAAATATTGTTGATATTTTTACTTTGCTTTGAAACCACAGGCCAAAGCACGAAAATATCTGATACCTATCTATAGCTCAAGTAAATTTTAATTTTTTAAAGAGTAGTTGGATTGCTTGTCTTCTTGTGGAGTAAATTCAAATCGTAAGTAGCTGAAAGCTTTTCATTTTACTGTGCAATTTTAATTAGGTACCTACGCCAGTTTAAAGATTCCAAAAGAGATGTTGTTTGCTCAAGCTCAAGAACACTTGAGAAAACCTGTCAGTTCAGGATCACGAAGAAGACTATAAAGCACTTACCTAAAATCTCTACCTACCGCCCCATCCTTCTACTTGTACCATCAGCTCGTCGGGTGTTAGGCAACGGTAACGTGTCTCTATCGAAACGGTCCGCAACGCTTGGCCAGCGCGCATTACATATCGTACGGACGTGTAATAACTAATTGACTGTACTTAGCTATCATTTGCATCCTATACCAACGTTCTTAGATTATGCGAGGTGTTTAAATCTGGTTTACGTTCTGAAATTGTTTGACAGATTCAATTTCGTATTTTGCTATCTGTTTTCTTCCTATTTGAATTCTGTCCTCTAAAACGATCCTCCCGAACAGTACACCCAAATGATAAATATTCGATCACAATACTTCATTTAAACCAATAAACAAAAACAATCATTGTCTCATTCAAACTATTGGTCCTTGGGAAGCTGCCTGCGCTTGTCATTATTATATGAATAATAGTATCGTATAGTTAATCTAAAAACAGATATAGTGAAAAGTAAAAGTACTAAGTAGGTAGGTATGTATTATATTATTCTGTAACTGTATGCACAAAATACACACCATCATTTCTGCTAGTGGTGGTGACATCACTTATGTGTGATGAACTGATGACATGATATCACACTGACTTCATCATAACTCGTTCATGACATATGATGACAAACAGTGAATCACTAAGTACGTATACAAAGGAAATGCAGAGAGGAAATTGTGGAGGAAGTCGGATAATAGAAACTGTAAGACATACGAGTACCAGAATGTATTGGATATTGATCTTGACTTTCTTTTAAAAAAATGTTATAAATTAAAATAGAAATATAACGAATGGTACCTATTGGAATTAGAAAATGGCTCCTCTAGACTCTATGACATAATGTATCTTAATCTAATAAAATTAAATAAAAATCTTTACATTGTACATAGATTATAGATACATTCATACTATCTTAGAAATAATAAAGTTATACATACCAAATATACCAATAAAGTATATCATATAATAACAAAAGAACTGTGAATAAACAACAAACCTGAATTTGTGTTTACTCTGTAAACTGTTGTTACATTTCTATTTTCCTGTTCCGGGTAGCCATTAGGAAAATAGACGTGACTTTGTGTACAAACATAACGTAGCATCCGACATATTGAACCTATTATTCACCTTTTGGGTATTAACTTGGTCACAGATTATACTAACTTGGTTCAATCGAATACTGATAGTGTTTACCATCATCTTTGGCCTAGGGGTTTAATATTTGATTTCTTCTATATAAAATATCCAAGAGTAAAAGAACAAATGTAAAATGGGATAAAAAATCAAACCAGCGGGGTTTAATTAACATATACATAATTATATTATAATATGTTGATTAAATCCTGCTGATTTGTTTTTTATCCCATTTTACATTCGTTCTGTTACTATTTTTGGATATTTTAATATAGAATAGCTTTCGACTTACTGGCACGATGAGCCCACAAACATTCGATGGATGATGGATAGGACTATCGTTGCAATGGCTTTTCGGCGAAACGGACGTTCGATCTTATGGCTATTCGAAATTGTGGTACCTTCATCGATGCTTATGGAATTTCGGCAATTCGGACGCTCGATCTGATGAAATCCAAAAAATCCAATAAGTATATCCAAAGACCACCATTATTTCTACAAAATAACTGTAAATCTAATTTATTTCAAGCCATTAAGTATGCTTTAACACTGAATCAACTCTTAGCTGTAATAATTCGTCATGCATCATAAGACAGAACTCTCGTAAGCTATTACAGTTCCATTAACAGTCTAAATCCAGTCCTCTCAGTTCCGAGAACACATATAAATGCTGGTACCCGTATTTTATTGCAAAACGAACAACACAGGAGACGGGATGAATATCTCGCGATCGCGACAGACTCGCAGGATATGCTAATTTTAACGCGGCATCCATTTCAAGATCTTGCTTCAAGCGCTTTATAGCCAGAGCGATTTAAGAGCCGGTTATGTAGGCTTGTAAAGTATTATTCATTGGCTTCTAGCTGCTGTTTTGTATCCTTAAACAGTATAAAACAAAGTAGCTTTTCGTGTCTGTCTGTTTGTCCGCTTTAGTTCTTTTAAACTGTACAATGGATTTTAATGCGGTTTGCACCATTACATAAAGAATTTATTCCGAAAAATGTATGTGTTTAATACGTTAATATTTAACTTAGATAAAGCATATAAATCTCGATGTTTTGACTTGTTACCACATCAGTAGTTTGCAACTTTGCACCCAAAGTAGGGCCGAGTTGCTAGTTATTAAAATAAGTAGGTAGGTATAAGTCTTGTATCTTTGAACGAGCCGCGGTGAGTTGTTACTAGTCTTATCTTCGATTTGCAAGACGTAAATGGTCCGATGATGAAGCGCAATTTTTCTTGACATAGCAATGGTTTTTTTTGTAATTCAGCATATCTTTAGATGTAAGGATAGCATATTTTTTGTTAGTATCAGCGCGGTATAAAAGTAAACAGTTTATAGGTACGCTTTTTGTTTATTTATTAAGGGTTCATTTTGTATATGATATAAAATTAATTACCATTTTTTACTTAAAAAAAATAAGGAGTTACTTACCTACCCAACATTCCCCTTAAGTTGACTTTTCCTTCGGTTGGTAGCCCCGTCGGCGTCGTCAGCGGTATGTAAGCCATAACCGTCCAAGGTACATCTTTAACTACTTACCACTCGAACTTGTCTTATTTTCTTTACCAGAGCGAATGCCGCTCAGTGCTGCGTATGCGCAACTGCAAGATATCAAAGGGACAAATAAAGATCGAGGTTTATTACATTTTAGAACTGAAACAACATTTAATGCACTGGATTTAACTTTATTAGACGCGACAGATTTAGTTCAGGTTAATATAAATCTACAGTTTATCTGTTTTAGGTTTCAGCTACATACTTCAATAGTTTTATTCGTTATTTTTGGGTAGGTGTAGGTATCAACGACCTAATTGCAGGTAAGTCAATACCTACATTCCTGAAAAGTTATTCACTCTCTAATGAAAATTTGTAGAAAAAAAAGATTCCGACGAATTGAGAAAACCCTCCTTTTTCTGAATTCGTTTAAAATATACATTTCTAAATGTAAAATTCACCCAAAAGCAATGTACAAAGAAATATGAATATTCCTGAAAGTTATAAATTGACAAAGTTACCAACTTATTTGTTTAACAAATCGTGATAACGTCTCAATGACAGCCTCGAGTCTAAAAAGCGCTAAATGACATAAACGTATCAATCACTTACGACATTTAACCTTGATCTTGCGTTTATGATACAGAACAAAAAGAATACACAATGCATCTCCCACGTTTTTGTGCGTCTGCGCGCTTGGATCATGTCGCGTAATGATAAACACCGTCTCTATGTAACTAACTCTATTAGTCTCATGCCATCGAATTTACAGCATTTTGTTAGTAATTTTATAACCAACTTAGTACGTAGGTATAGGTACCAAAAACGTGTGTCTTTAAAGGAATCTAAAGCGCTGTTGCTAAAGCTACAAGAATGGCAATTAAGGCAATCAGATTTCAGCTAATAATGATAACGGCCATAACATATCCAACCAGTCTATAAGATATCAGACGGATACCAAAGACTACTTGTTTTGCACCACAGAGCATGCCAATCAATCTAAATAGACGAATAAAGACACATAAATGACCAACACTTAGTAACTGACACTTGCACCCCGATAATAAAGTTACAATGTTTTTATTCGCCAGCTTTCATGCGGAACCGATGCGACCATTGATCGAATAGAAAAGGACTTTCATCTAATAATAGGGGCCTATTACAAGAGAAACCGCAGCAGCTGATCAAAAGAAATGGCTATTGATATGGATTATTTCATTCCATTGAGCATTCACGTTAAAAAAATAGCGGTTTCGATCTCTCCAGTCATTACTTTTGCCGCTAGTTACAACTTACAAGCTATTCCTAAGAGTAAACAACTTTATGTGGTACTTAAATAGTTAGTGCTTTAGTGAAATCACTTAAAATAAATACGGTAAAAGTAAAGCAACAATAAAAATAAACCAGAACTAGACGTATTTTACGAATAGAAAATTTAAATAGAAAAGGGACAGAATTTGAATGAAATATCTACAATACAAGGATATGGTGATACAAAAGTAAAAAAAAAAGAGATATTAGATGTACGGTTCCAATTAAATTATGGTAATTATTTCTGATGAATGAGAAACTCCATAATATCTTCCGGACCTTAATCAAACAAGACCAGTAACGATAAGAATGATTAATTAACTAGAACAAAACGTAACAATGAACATTGCTGCCAGCTGAGACACAAACACAGCGTATTATAATGCAAATAATGCCAAGTGAATGTGCTTAGATATTTGGCATTGTGCTAAGTTAGAACATAAGTATGCCATTATAGGCATAGAAACAATGATGGAAATTGTTCATAAGTGATGGGTAAGTTGAAAAAATCTCTGTTTCCTTTGTAAGATGTGAGTCAAGGATTTCAATCTACTCACATGTAATCAACATTAATATCCGGCGAATATACCTACCTATACGATACAGACAATTAGACAGAGATGAGAAATTTGCTGATGCGCGACGTATTGCGGGTTCAATTGCAGCACGGAATAAATATTTTGTTTTGCCTTCATCAAAAATGTAAAACATATACAATTTTAGAACATTTAGAATTAAAGTCAATTAAAGTCCGCCAAGATTGAAACCACATCACCAACCCCATCGGAGACAACTTTAACCTGTGTATGGTATGGTATAGATAGATGGTAATCTACCACGGACCCCTAAAGCTATCCCATAGATTGGCAAAAGCCTCCACGGATACTCTATTGATAAAATGGAAAGGAATGCTGTTGACGCGGCACCCATGGGAAATACATTGTCTAACCAACAGACAATAACAAGTAAGGTGACCACGATTGTGAACAGTGTTTACGAAGCGTACGTCCGCCACATTTCTCGTAAACTGTAAACAAACTACTTAATACTTACTCAATTGACTATTTACATTCGCTTTCAACACATATCTATATTGTAAGTGTACCTACACCTGAACTTGAATGTGGTGATTGATTATCTAATTTTGAAAGTATGACTGTAAATAAGGATAACAGGCACGACGTTAGAACATGTCAATGCATTTCAGGACGATGAATGCAGTGCGTCTACCTCGAAACTTGATCGAATCTAACAATAGAGAAAATCAAAAGAATATGTTGAATTATCAGAATATCTAGTATGACCAATCAGAAAATATATCCGTACCTAATATAAGACATTACCTAAGTACCTACCAACTACCTATAAGAAGACTATAGCAAAGATCTAAGCTAGACCGACATAAAACACGTTATAATGTCAAATTGATCGATGGTGATGACGACGGCTCTATAGCTGACAAAAGATTGCTTATCAAAATTGACTTTAAGTTTAACTTTTTAAACAATACATAACTTCATTTAATAGCGTAGTCTTGACACTGACATTGTGAACAGTTATAAAGAATTCTTCACAAACGTAAAATAAACGCATACTCCCACGCGAACTCTCAACCAGGTCAAATATTTCCGATTCTTCGTTGCGTGATTTAAGTACAAAGGTACTTATTATGGTAGAATTTAATTCTTCGCTTTAATCAATTATTCATAGCCCAGATTCCTTAATTCAATAACTTACTGTACGGTCTAGCAGTTACTCGATTTTATGTAATGATCCATGACCAGTGTTAGTTAGGCAGCTATTTAGCATCTGCAAAACTTTTTGTACTTACTTGAAACCATGTAGGTTTCAAGGTGTAGGTACCCAAAACAATAAATAAATAAAAAATATAATTAATGGAGTAGTTAGGTACTACGCCTACTTGAATGATGTAATTAACTAAGTACAATTAAAAGTACAAAGCGATGACGCAACGTATTTTAAGAGACTTGAAGATGATATAATTACTGTGAGATTACTAAGCAAAATATCCCACAAATAGTTAAAATAAATAGTGTAGGTAACGAGGTATCTATACAATCAAAATCTTGGGAATGGAAGCGTCCTTTGTGATTACTGATAGTTTAATTTTGCAAATTGTGGAATAGATAGATGGGAATGGTCGAGAATAGAGCTCAGCTAGTGAGCAACAGGAGAGACAGTCCTACAGTGATGGACTGTTTTAGGATGATGATGATGATAGGAGTTCTATCTAAATAAACACTAGACTCAGTTGACCTTAAAGTCAACTGAGTCTATTGTATTTAAATCAATTGTGATGGTAGGAACTTAGACACAGCTGCTTACCTGCAATCCATATGACTCATAAAAATCCATCTCTTGTTACAGATCAAGTAAGGAATAATGGTCGCGCACTGAGCCAGCAATGGACGCGCTCACGTGGTTGTCGTTAGGCCTCCAATTCGCGGCGCTGTGCTCCATAGTCGGGGCGCTGCTGCTGTACCTGCTGCGGAAGGTCAGGGTAGCTGAGGTGCTGCCTGTCGATAGCGCCAAGACCGTGCTCGTCACATCCGTGGATACAGCACTTGGATTACAAGTAAGTAAAGCGTTTGATATGTTGATTTGATTCAAATCAAAGAGAAGCACCTTCTTTCCGTGGACGACAAGGTGTGAGTGGTCAAAAGGAGCTAAGCTTCTTCATATTAAAACGCAACTGCAATCACCAAATCTGTTGATCAGAAAATGAAAGTTTCAATCATCAATGCCTAAAATGCGACGCAATAAAATTAATACTGGCCGCAGGAGGCCGTTCGTACATCTGCGAATTAAAACATTATCTTTGACATAATACTGCTTCAAGACTTCTACAATAAACAGGATGACTACAAAGAACAGTGGGCTTGTGGGAGTATATTGTAGCCATGCTTAGGGGGATTTGTGGCTGCAGTAAAATGTTATTACTTGCAGTTAGCACCCACCTAGCCAGATGCCGCTGCACGCTAAACCTCTTATAATACCGGGACGGAACGTGTGGATTCCGTTTAACCAACAAACAACCAACAACCGTAACCACTACGAGGCGCGGGCACGGTTTTATCAGGAAACTCCTAACAACTTACTGATCAACACAAACCATCAATGTTGGAAATCGAACTAATATTTTTTTAAGAAGAATAAATCTTCTCTCTAAAATAAAATTAAATAAAATAATGAATTTTACACTTAAAAATTCGCTTACGGGATAACTTCCGTGATTATTGTTTAATTTGAGTTCCTGATATTTCGACGCTGTTGCAAGCGCCATGATTGCGGGTAAACTGGAGAATGCGGGTGGATGAACACTCAAAATAAAATAATTTTAATATTATTAAGAGCAGACAAATCGATCTACCCTCTTTCTTAGTCTTTTGCTACGCTCACTACTGGAACTCACACTCGATCGAAAGTCACGGCAAAACACACGGTATCAAAAGTTTTTCGGAGTCTTTATTACAAGGTTTTATATTGTGTTTTAGTTGACATAACACTGGATGCCGAAAAGTCGGGAAGTAGAAATCGATTTTTTAAGTGTAGTTAAAAACCGTGAAAAAAACAGTGTTTAATGAATATTAACTATGTCATTAACTTGAAAGAATTCCGATTGCGATAGATAGGTAGTCGAGAATTCTGATAGGTAGTCTGCGTCTTGTTTCTGTGGTTCAACCTTTACCCAAATGTACCTCATACCATACCAGTCATACCACAGGCCGTATTTCTGACAAATCATATTACTCCTAACTGTGATCTACTTCCACAGATCGCAACATACCTAAGCAGTCGAGGATGGCGGGTCATCGCTGGCTGTAGGTCGGGAGGGCTGGGCGCCCGACTGGCAGACTCCTGGCTTCAGGCCCACATCGCCACAACGCCCGAAGACCAGCCGAAGCCGAGGCTCGTCACCCTCGAGCTGGACGTGGCTAGGGAGGATCTCCTGGAAGAAGCAGCTAGGGCTACTGCACAGCATTTGCCGGCTGGAGAACATGGTATGTAGTCAGGACAGGACTAGTAGTTTTAAGAGGCTAGGAAATTACATTAAACTGATATTTTTTTTCAATAAATAAGATTACCTACTTACTACAATATCATAAATCATAAATGTAAAAATTTTGAGTGATAAGTAATTCATGCAGTAATTTCATGCAGTAAGCCGAGGAAATACCCGTGCCGAACGGCGCGTACGTGTTCCACGCGCGCCTCAAAGAGATGTCAGCATCGGAGAGGGGGCCCTCTAGGGCCCAAGCCTGCCGGGAAAGCGGGATTGTCCGGAAGGGATACCGCTGACCCGGACAAAAGGGCTAACGAAGGAACATGGGTGGGTTTTAGTCAGTAAGAGTCTGACACTCCCTTCCGCTCCGCCCAGAGCGGGAGGGGTCATTTGATGATTTCCCATCCTCAAAAAAAAAAAAAAAAAAAGCCGAGGAAATACAATGTGTATTTCCTTCGCGATAAAATTGATTGAATGAAGTTTGTAAAGAGTAAAAAAGTGCTGCACTGCCCGGGAATCGAACCCGGGTCGCAAGAATGGGAATCTTGCATGATACCACTACACCAGCAGTGCCTATTTGATATTGGTGAAATACTGGTTCTATAACTATTGAAATCCGTGATAATTTCTTTTCTTAAAAAAAAATATAAAATGTATTTTGAAAAAATCGCAAAATGATTGATATCCTAAAAGAAAACTTAACAATGGATACTGTATAAAGGAAAATTTTAGCGCCATCTGTTGAAGTCTACAATAGCTACTCACATATCCCGCTGTCGAGCGATGTAACGCGATACCTACTCAACATGAGCGAATGACGAGTGACGTAATCACGCATCTTAACTTAAGCACCAGGTGGCGCTGTAGCGCTATTTTAGCACGTTACAGTAACTAAAATGTAAATTAGAATTTATTATTTTGATAATTATTATTTAAAATATACATTTTATTTCATTAATATGAAATTAAATGTGTATTTTAAATAATTATAATCATGTTTCATAAATCATTTATTAAATGAATATGTAAAATGCGTTCCTATACGGGCACGACTATTTAGCTGTTCACAAGTAGGTAGGTACCAACCTACCTAGGTAAAATACTTATGTAATTATTTAATTAAATATCTAACTAGTTGTCCACCATTCTATGTAAACCTTAATGGACCTCATAGAAATTAGAATGCCTATAATCAGAGGCAACTCTGTCCAAATAAGGCCCATACCTACCTTATTTTCAGTTCAAACCTATTTGGTTTCCAGGCATCTGGGCAGTGATTAACACGGCGGGAAGCAGCGGTCGCGGCGGCGCGTCCTGCTGGGAGGCAGCCCTGAGGGGCAACGTGCTCGGAGCCCTACGAGTCGCCCGCACCTTCTCGCCACTGCTGGCCGCCGCAGCCGCTGATCATCCACACGCTGGCAGGCTGTTTTATATTGGTAAGAAGATACTATAAAGGTATCTACTATAAAGCGTTACCTACTATAAAGCGAAGGTACTATGAAGCGGTTCGTCCACGAAACAATAACTTTACTTTCAGCGGCTTTCTTAGAGCAATCTATTTAGTATACGAAGCAATGAGATCGTTCTTGCTATTAGGTATCGCTATAATAGTCCTATGGCTCATTGTGGACGCGGCGCCTAATGAAAGAAAGTACACGCCGTATATAGAAGACCAGCACGCGTAGCATGACCAATTATATCTCTATTCTACCAAAGAATAAGTAGGTAGACAAAGTTCTTTCTATCCAAATCGTTATCTCTTCTGCCCGAGCACGCGGCGACCCGCGTGCTTGGCTTAACAGAGTTTTGTCTACTGAAGAAGAGGTACATTTCTTCTCTTCATTGTATGCATAAAACAGTAGAAATCTTTCTACAATCTGTCATTTTGTCTATTCTTCCGTCGGTCGTGAAAACCCTATCGTGGTCATGCTACGCGTGTACAAATATTTTTAACAAGAACAGCTGCCTTTTCTTTCCTGTCAAGTAACGGAATTCAAGCATCTGTATTCCTCTTCCAGGTTTAACATCAGACACAGCATGCGAGAGCCTGTCCCGCCTTGAGGCAGGCGAAACAGGCGAGAGCAGCGCGGGCGCAGCGGCCGCGCGTTGGGGAGTATGGGGCGCTGCCCGTGCCCTGCGCACGGGCCTGCGTGCGCGTCGACTGCACGTCGTGCTGCTGCACGCGCCTGACCTCGCGGCTCAAGAGATTTATTCGCCGCCGGCGCTGCTGCAGCCGCCGAGTCAGCCAGCAAGGTAATCATCATTCTCGTAGCATTCGTCCTGCCATGAAGCGGTGTCTAATTTCAAGTTTCACTTAAATAATAGCTATTTGGTTCCACTCCTTTTGTTAGCTCTTGTCAAGAACGTTATTGATTTCCTAGCAATAGCTAGGTAACGCTCTAATATTTTTTTTTAAATGTCAATCCTCAAGTCATTCATAAATGCCTACCACCGTCACTGCCACTGTACCCCGTTAAATTCGTCATGAAGTTTATAATTCAGTGCGACGATTGAACATCAACGAAACATGTTCTTTAGACAAAGTAGGTAGGTACCGAATTTATTTCTTCCTACAATAAACTCTATCTCATCTCACAGTCGTCCTGAAACCCCAAGCTCGGAGATAAGCGCCGGCACCGCCAGCTGTGCGGTCACAATGCCAGGAGAAGCAGCTGAGTACAGCGCCAAAATCCTGCCCACCAGCGCACTGAAGGTTCTAGAAGAAGCCCTAACAATACCTTCACCAAAAGACGCCTATTATCTAAAGGTTAAACCAGACTCCTGGTTCACCAGGATGCCCTCGTTGAGAATCGCGCATTGAAGAGAAAGTGTGCTCTTTAATTTGTACACCGCCAATAGGTCGCATGTCACAACCAAGTTATATTCTGATAATGTCCGCACAGAATGTATGAACGTTTGCTTAACTGGTAAGAAAGTTTGATGAATCAGATATTTTAGATTGTGTTTTGTGTGTGTCACTTAGAAGTCGTAGTTAAGCTTACGTTATTTTGTTAAGGATTTAATCAATTGTTATTGACGATGAATGAATATTTCTTGTCTGATTTTTAAACACGATCATTAATATTGAGGTGAAGGGTCCAAAACTTTGTCACATCGAAAAACTAACTTCTAATCATTTTATTGTTACTTTGTATGCTTTAATCGAGTCAGTTTTTAATTTTATACTTTATTATGTTTGCCATTCGGGCTGATTTTGCAATGTATACTCATTTATCAATACCTAAGTATAATATTATATCATTATAATCGTATGTTGTAAGTTTTTGGCGACCCGTTATTCCCAACATATCGAAGATACGGGAGGACGGAGGTAAAGCGCTTTATGGTGCTTAAATAATATAAAACGATATTAATTTCTATGAATAATATTCCATGTTATAATTGGAGTAGTGCCTTTTCTTACACGGTGACTGAAAATCTTTGCTTAGCGGAGCATTCTTATTTCATAAAGATTGTTTTATTTGTGGGAATTGTACATAAAGTATTTTCAAGCTCACATGGTGCCAATTAAGAAACTTTGTGTTTCAAGTGTGTGAAAACTGTATTATTATACATTATAATATCATAGATCCAGTGAAGCCAGTATATTTTATAATGATAACGGTTTCATTATATTTCTGTAGTGTTTGTACGATTTTCTGAGTTGTTTGTTTTTATGTCGTCACTTGCGTGTTAAAGCGATATGAATCATAATCATGTAAATAATGTTTGTGTTGTATAATAAACATTTTGTCTATAAATTATAAGTTATTTATTTTAATTTAAAGAACATCTTACTATCTACCTTGACTTTACTAAAGCTTTTGACATTGTTTCTGAGTCTGATCTCTTGCTACGCTAAAATCTGCAGCATATTTTTAAAGTTTAGATAATTAAACTTAAGGTTTTCTGTGCCTTTATTACGCGTCACTGTTAGATTAACGGACTAATGTAATGGCAAACCAAAATTTTGGTAGGGGTCCCGCAGGGACGCCTGTTTGGACCTACAACGACATGATTGATTATGATTCTCCACACCATAAAAAGACACGTCGACAGTTCAGTAAAATTAGTACATTAAGTAGGTAGATGTCAGAGAGTTGAATCACAAACCATTTTTAATATCAAATTAAAAACAATCTGGTTCCTTTACTTTTAAATTATCAAAAGTAAGCCACACACGAAAATGAGTGACACAGGCTATGATTCCTCCTTTCGAAATGAGTGGTTGATTTTCTATGTTGCCAGTACATGTCCAATACTGATGCTTAGAGTGGCCATTTTTCTGCCACATTGTCCCTGTGCTTACAGCAAAACCCATGCTGTCTGTTTCATTGTTTATATAGTATACTTGTTCCGGGTACTTTAAGGATATTGAATCGATATTGCGTATGCTGAAAAAAGTGGAAATGTTCAATAAAATGAGTTCTACAGTAGGTAATTGTCCTGGCTTATAAGAGTACTACCAAGACTTAAACACATTTACTAACTATCCTTCCGTGAGCAAATTAGAAACGAACGACATTTGTAAACTACACAGAGGTAAACTACCATTATACTTAGTTGCTTCATTTATAAACGTGTTAGTGGCTGCAGACTTGCTACCCACCACATGTTTAATTTATCCTGCTATTGACCAACCTTGTCGTTTATTGATCTTCTCTTTAACGACATACCTACCTACCCACGGTTATCATATTGTCGTAAATATTTGCTGTTATAACCACAAAAGTACCTAAGTAAAATTTAATAAAAAATAGTAGATATTAACCTGTATTTTTTGTCACAAAAAACATTGTGATGTTCCTTGTGGCCATACACGTCCATGACGATACCTTTGGATTTAGCGAAGCTCTTGTATAGGCATCGGGAGTCCCCGGGACTTCGGGCCAACATTATCCCGCGCAAACTTTTGTCCTTTGTCACAAAGTTTAGTATTTTGGTTTTCCTTCTGAAAATAAAGTAGCTTAGTTAAGGTAACTTAGATTTTTTTACAGTAACTTAGACATAAAGTTATCAACGTGTAGGTAAGCGCGCTGAAAAGCTTTTCAATTGAGATCATGAATCCTTTGACCACTTCTCTAAGTAGGTAAAGGAGCCATGAGCTCAATTTACGAAAAAAAACGATTTCATGCTTTGAAAATGCCCCTGATAAATCAGGGGCATTTTCAAAGTATAAATAGTACCTAGTTTGATCATGAATCGTTCGAATATCCGTTTTGCTTGAAAAAAAATTAATTCTGCAAAACTCCTCTTCTTAATCTTAATAGTATCTTAGGTAGATGGGAAATCAATACGAATGAACTAAGTAATTAGGATCACATACTTACCTATTTTGAAGGCACATCTGTATTAATCTTTATAATATTGTAGAGATCGCTGGACGTTGTAGATATTCTTTAGGTACACATGTGTTAGGCGAATCACACACCGCCCCGCGCTACGCTGCAGGGTGCGAGGCGACGGAACAAATTAAGCCAAGCGCGTGAATGCGTTTTCAGTGTGTTGCACTGCGCGTGATTTCTATACAAATACAGATAGGTACCTACTTGCAAACAACGGAAGATCATGCACTCCCGCGCTACGCTGCGTGATGCGTCATAAAGTTTAGAACGAGATAAACAGTAGTACTAACACAGAGGTCTTCGAAATCTTTTCGGCACGTGTATCATGGGGCAACAATTTAGACCAGTCTGGTAGGTGAGACTTCAACTGTTCTGGTATGTACAACTTCTGTACAAACGGCTCAGTCTGTTTGATAGCTATAGCCATTGTATTTAGGGTGGGCAGATCCAATGACAGACACATAATTATATGGCCGTTCTTTAGCTCTTCTGGGGGAAACGTTGGGCCATCCTCTGAAGAAAGTAATGGGTGTTATATTAGGTACTTCATGTTATAATTATGATTGTAAATCAACTATGACTATGGCTGTTAAGTACCTACCTTGTACTTAGGTAGGTACTTAACAGCCATAGTCATAGTTGATTTGTGATTTAATTATCAAAATTCCTTGACCGAATAATGGTTGGCTTGTTTCAAAACTTCTGTAGGTACCTAAATGACGAAGGTGACTGAATTGTATTTAAAGCGCAGCGGAACTAATCAATCAATCATTATAATCTATGATTTGAATCATGTGAACGGTCCAATTGCAAAGTGAATTCGACAACTGACAACACCAATCTAATAATGACCGGCGCTCACTTAGATACAGGCGCAGGTACCTATACCTAATGGCAAAGGATTTTTTGAAGCTAAATTAAAATCTTATTTCCTTAGACCTATATAGGATTCAAAAAATATGGAAACACGCCGCAGCATGCTCAAGTCTTGTGACGATATCAACCAAATACCTATGAGTTCTAAGAGTATTATGATAAAATTCAAATCGCCGAGCTTCGTCCTTATGATGATAAATGGACGTCCCATTGACCGCTACAACTTATAATTGCAGTTAATCAAAGGGTTGTTCAACAGTTTACATGAAACCAAAGATGTGTACAAACGAGTTAAGTCTGGAAAGCCAGGAAGAGTATGTCCGATCCACACGCCACCCATTGCGTTAGCCATCATTATTCCAAGGGAGGCCGACCCCTTGAAGTCCGCCGTGGGTTCTTGTCCGTCGTAAACAGCTAACGCCATATATTCTGCATATTCTACCTGTAACAAAATGCTGTAACAACTGTATGAATAGGTATGAACGTGCTTACCGAGTACCGGAAGCGCTGCTTGGGTAGACTGGGGAAATAAGTTCTACTGCTATTCCGATTCCGGTTTAAAGGGTATTATGGGTAGCATTATAGCATCATCACTTCATCAGCCTTTAATGTTCCCACCAAGGGCGTAACCTTGATTTTGTTCTGGGCGGCAAACTGCATAGGCTGCAGACATGCAGCTACCTGCCCCCCCCCCCCCTGCCTGCACCTGGCTGTGCCCATGTATAGGCCTCCTTTCTGTGAGAGGGACTGGACAGTATTCCACCACGCGAGCCCAATATTAGGACATACCGGTGTCCTCACGATACTATGATACACCGTATTTCTTGCTACGGACTCTAGGTATATGATATAGTCAGTTGTGATAGTGTACGGGCTACATAGTAAGGTATTCAGAATTCTCACATTAAACATCGGAGCCATTGTGTATCGGAACATGGAGTTGGCGAAGATATGGTCGCGGGAGGGCCTCCATCGTCCAGCGCGCTCGGGCGTGATGTAGGAGAAGTTGATCCCAGACTCCATGTAAGGGCCTACATTGCTCGGAGGCTTGTATATGTACCACCTTCGGAATGACATTTAAAAAAACAGTAGGTATATGAAGATGTTTTTGTTTATAACGATATCGGCATATTTATATCAAAAAAATTGTCCTAGTAACCGCACGTTAAAATTTCGAACCCGCACACTTTTTTTCATTTGCAATAAAGGTGTGGGCAGGCATCCTTTATAACTGTTCTAATTTGAAGTTGATAGCATTAGTGGTTGCTGAAATAAGCAGCTGTATGTAACAGACAGAAGCAGTCTCTTAAATTAAATAGGAATTAATTTTACCAGTCAACAGGCTCATTCTTGTTATCCCTGCAATGTAGATTCAAGTATTCCCATCCTTCGACAAGTTGCATGCAGTGATAGCACTTTAACAGATACAGTACAAAAAGATACAATAAATAAATGTAACACATTATTTCACTTTAAAGGTACGAGCAACGAAATGTAGTCACTTCATTTTTATCGGTCTGTTTCGATTGAATTCTTTATCGAGTCGTAAAAATAAATTCACCTTCGGGTAATATGTAATGTGTAACTATATTGTAACGAAATCAATGTGTGAATAAAATAAAAATGCATCGATCGTTTATGTGTTTCGTTTTATTACAAAATTAGCTTAGACTTATAATTTTTAAGTTATAAGCTAGAAAATCATATTACCTACCTAACTATACACTATTTTAGAAGCATATTAACGTAACAAAAACAGAAAATATGGTATAAAAAAACTATAAAAGTTCGATAACCGGTGGCGATAAAAGAAACTTTGTATTTTATTGAGCTCAGTATTAATTGA
Source organism: Thalpophila matura (assembly GCA_948465475.1). Classification (NCBI taxonomy): domain Eukaryota; kingdom Metazoa; phylum Arthropoda; class Insecta; order Lepidoptera; family Noctuidae; genus Thalpophila; species Thalpophila matura. The sequence goes on along the minus strand of OX419190.1, from coordinate 8,509,579 downwards.
ATTACAAAATATGTCTATCTTTCGACTAAACCAATTTTAGTTCAAAATGTTATTATACGATAGTATCATAATCTGCCTAGCCTTTTTCCAAATTATATTGGGGTCGGCATCCAGTCTAACTAGTTTTGGCTGAATATCAATTTTACGTTTTATTATACAGGGTGGCAGGTTAAACAGTGGAAATATTTTAAGGGGTCATAGTACTCATCATTATGAACAACTTTTACTATGCGACCAACCCTGAAATCGCGAAAATAAAATCAGCTGTTCCATACATTTTGTTGAGTTATGTGAACAAAAATGTATGGAACAGCTGATTTTTTTTCGCGATTTCAGGGTTAGTCCCATAGTAAAAGTTGTTCATAATGATGAGTACAATGACCCCTTAAAATATTTCCACTGTTTAACCTGCCACCCTGTATTATAGTATACACCACACAATTTCAAAGAAATAATTTTACGACTAATAAAACACAATCGTATCCTATGATCACAGATCATAACACACACACTTTTTGTACTAAAACTATATTTTATTGGCGTTTTCTCTTAATTCGTTTGAAGTAGCTATATGTTAAGGAATGTGTTTTAGTCATTATCTATGTGCAACAGTCATAAATATTAATACAAGTTAAATACCAAGTTAATAAAAAATACGGTTGGTTTTAATTGGTTACACGAAATGCAGTTCCTCAGACCAGCAGAGTGGCGGCAACGCAATTTGACGATACTCAAAACTCAACTTTAGTAACTTTGGCATACGGCTGAAATTAGTATAACGCAATAAAATCACAATTCACTCTAAATATTCATCGACTTTTGTAAATAAGAAATTACAAACATACCTAATTATGACTTTTTGCAGGGTTCGAAGTTCTTGATTATATCAAAGGAAGATAATTATTTTGATAATTTCGCACCCTGCTGTTTAGTGAAAACTTTGAGGCCTAAAACTTTCAAATGTTACTACTTAAATAATTATTTTTTATAAACTATCCTATAAAAAGTTCATCGTGCAACACCATTTTCATCCAATACACTAAACTATTTGGCAACATTCTATTTACACAAAAAACATTAAAATTCCATACTAAATAGATTTTTGTTAATTGATAATTAAGCATGTCTTTGTGATAAGAGCATCTTGCGATGCTTAAATACACTTTTTCTAAACAGAACCAATTGAATCTGTTGAGAAATGTCACATCAACTTATTTGTGTACAATGGTAACATTAATTTTATTGTAATAGTGCAACACCAAATGTAGTATGACAGCACTATTAGAATATGGCAACACCAAGCAACACCCTCCTACACCGGCGCCTCCATATAGATAGGACATGCTGTAATCTAAAAATTGAATATGATTGTACAAAAATCTCGGATCACCAACAAATGGCCGCCTTCTATGCCTATTATATCACATAAACTTTTTGGGCAATCCCACTATTTATTTATAGGGAACATAAAATTACATCGACTACGACGTCACTGTTTCCTATATTTTTATGGCAATTTGATATGATCAACTATGATATGAAATATCAAGCCAAAGATGTAACTATGACGTTGGCTATAACTGAATTTCGGACTTTTCTGATAACAGCTGTATTATGAAATTGTGGCCGGTGCTTAGTTATAATACTGAAAGGTAATTCGAAGCTAATTACACGTCTGTACAGATTCTATGAGATGAGCGAAGTTCCCCCATAGGATGGGACCTGAGGTACACACCGTGCCGCCGCCGCGTGACTCTTGCGGTAACTGAAACAAGATAATTTTGTTTTATCATCGTAACTCGAATCGAACGATATGCATGCAGTGCCTTAGAGCGAACATATACAGGCAGCTCTAGCAGCAATTGCTCGAGCAGTCGTTTTCAACCGCTAGAGTAGGTAGTTTTTTTCAACCACTCGACCAGTCGGTATCAACTCGAGAAGTCAGGTCAGTACATGTATAGTGACTTCTCGAGCACTCAAGTCACAGACAGTCTTGTAAAAGCCATAAAATACCTATGCGGTAATATTTACAAAGAAAAACCGGAAAAGTGCGAGTACGACTCGCGCCTTCAAGGTTCCGAAATATGCAATAGCACCATCTATGAGCAAGATGCCGCTATCACATACTAGTGGCGCCATTTAGATGCCTCCACTCGTCAAAGGACACACGGACAGACGGACAACCAAATTATCCTAAAAGGGTTTCGTTTTTCCTTTTGAGGTACGGAACCGTAAAAAACAGTCGAATTGAGAACGTCCTAATTTAAGTTCGTGTTGAAAATATGAAAGTTACCGCTCTATTGATATCCCCGACGCAGACCCAGTAGTCCGCGACCTTGGTGTCCTGACTGTTGTGCATCTTGTGCGCCACCGCCACGGCCCACTTGGAGTGGTCGTTGTGAGACGTGAACGACATCTTCGCCATCGGGAACTTGAGCCGCTCTATATTGCGAACCCTGAAACGAGCGTGAACATGAAACAACGGATGATGAAAACAAAAGAAGGATGTGTGGGTTATCATTTATCATTGTTATGTTTTATTTGTAGTTTCTGCGTGTGTATCCTACTACTATTAGGGCCTTTTTATTGTCATGCGTGTTTGCGCCCGCGTGCAGGCCAGCCACGCATGCGTGCTGCCCGCAACCTATCGTATCATACGTATATTTTTATTGTCATGCGCGCCACACGCACGCGGCACACGCACAATACTGTGGCGGCGTGGCGAAAATAATAATCTGCTCAGCGTGCGGCCCGTAACAAGCATGCGTGCCTGGCCAACACGCGGGCGCGAACACGCATGACAATAAAAAGGCCCTTATAAATGTGAAAGTTTGAATGGATGGATGTATTTGTTACTCAATCACGCCAGAATGGTTGAACGGATCTGGATGATTGGCACAGAGATAGATTATAGTCTAGAATAGCATACAGGCTACCTTTTATCCTGAAAAAAACAAATATTGCAGAAGTTCCAACCGTCAAATTGGTAGGTAATCAAAATAACCAAATAATAAAAGGCCCTTTTGGTGTAAAAACATTACAAAATCATGATATAGGTAATAAAATAGTACTCACTGGAAGTTCCGAGTGCACTCCGAGTCCAGTGTCCCAGGTCCATTAGTCCATGACTCGACGAGCAGGTCCGACTGCAACACCTCAGCCACCAAACCGCTGTACAGGTCATCGTTGAACATCGCACTCTTCGCAAACGAGAGGAACTTACGCCCAACCAGCGTTTCAAAACTCTCTATGTGGTACCTGAAAAGATAAACATTTCACGATCTTATTTTGAACGTAACATTTCTATTATCTGTGCATGACTTTATAAAAAAAAAACCGGCTAAGTGCGAGTCGTACTCGCGCACCGAGGGTTCCGTATCATTTTTGGACGTATAAAGTGAAAAAATCCGGACCGCATAACTAAGTTTGTTTGTGAAGGAATTTTGATGATTCTGAAAAAACTGTACTAGTTAGGAGCATCGTTTTATTTTTGGTGCCATATTTGGGTCAATTCCTATCAACTCTAATTATTTCAGATTTTTCGCCCCGCTAACTTCGGAGATAAGGGGGGGGGAATGGTATTTTTTTGGACATTTTTCATCATATGTCAAAAACTGTGAGACATAAAATAAAATAAAAATATATTTTGAAATGTGCAGATCAAGCCCTTTCATATGATATGTCACTTGACCTAGTAACCCCACTTTGAAATTTCGGACCCCCACTCCGGCCCCTTTTGCAATGAAAATAAAAATATTTTTGGACTTTTTTCATTTGCAATAAAGTTGAACAAGCATTCTTTATAACTGTTCCAAATTTCAAGTTGATAGCATAAGTAGTTGCTGAAATAAGCAGGTGTGACAGACAGACAGACAGACAGACAGACAGACAGACAGACAGACGAAGTCGCACCATAAGGGTTCCTTTTTACCATTTTGGTTCGGAACCCTAAAAACAAAAATGTGGATTTGAACAATATTCCTAATATGTATTGACAAAAACAGTTTCCTTAAAGTGCTATGATCAATATGTTACCGTTATTTTATAAACAAACGAATTCGGTTTAAACATTGCATCACTGCTATTCATTTACGGTTATGAATGTTATGATGTCATAACGTAAAAGTCTTTGTTGTGAATTGTTCTTAAATTATGAATTGCGTTGATTCATTGATGATACCATAAGTTTATAGATGATCACATTATTACGCTGTAATTTAATATAATATATGTATTGTAATCAGTGTAATAAGGTTACAGCATCTATTATTATTTAATTCTTTATTATTGTTTTTACTTCGGACGAAAGATTTTGCTAAAATATGGATGATATTGTGTATCGTAAATATTTGCACATCTGTCAGTTCGCAAAGCAGCACAGCTACATAAGTTTGTATCCAAAATCAGTATACGTTAGTCAATACTTGATACTATCACTAAGGGCTCGTACACATAGAACGTCCGTTTTACAGGTCCGTTTAAACGTATATGTTATTAGCGTATGTAGCTGTATGAGCGAGTTAACACAGAATACAGTATTACGGATCCAGTAAAAAATACTGATCTGACATAATAAGCAGCAATCCGTTTTACAGGTCCGTTTAAACGTATATGTTATCAGCGTATGTAGTTATATGAGCCAGTTCACACACATGACAGTATTCCGAATCCAGTAAAAATCCCACACACAACGGAAATACTGATCCGTTTTATCGGACCGAAACCGCGCGAGGCTTGGCACGGGGGTGCGCGGGGTGCAGTGTGCTGCACACGCCGCGATTTTCCGGTTTCATTCCTAGAGTAGTGCAAATCTAAAATCGGTCCTGTCAATGCTGTGTGACGATTACCTCCAGTAGCGACGGATCCGTTAAAATCGGTCCTGTAAATGCTGTGTGAATATTACCTCCAGTAGCGACGAATCAGTTAAAAAGGATCCTGTAAAATCGGACGTTCTATGAGTACGCGCCCTAACTGTACGTTATGAAATAACTGTAACGCATTGAGTAACAGATGAGGCATAAATATTACAATCATCATGTTAGGCTATTCTAGACTCTCAGTTTAAACCATGAAACAACCAGAAGATATTTATCTGAATAGGCGTTTTTCCTTTAGACGGCAAAGCACGGCACGGCAACCGGCCGGCAGCCGAGTCGGGACTCGGGGGAAGCAAAAATGTATCAAAAAATGTGGCGCGTCATATATTTTCACACATTTTGGTTGCCGTGCCGTACCGTTGCCGTCCAACAGAAATACGGCCAATAAGCATTCAGAAATAACGGGTAAATAGAATACGCAGTAGTGACGTTTCCTTTTGTTTTAGTCTCACAATAAGGCCATGTGAAGTTACAAGGCCATGTGAGTTGTTTTTCCTTATTGACGGGCACAAGTCAAATTCTTGCGAGAAAAACAAATTTGCATTCCATAGTGCCTACACACATATTATATTTCAGAAAAGCTGTATGTCAAGCAATCTAAGTCATGGGAACGCAATAGCTGAATCGATTGTATGGAACTACTAACTTTAAACGTAAACATCCGCAAACTCACCACGGCGAAGCGTCGATCGTCTTGTTTCGGACAACGTCCACCAAGTTCGGCAGTTCGCTCTCAAACTCCGGCGGTATATGGGCGTGTACCAGCAGCGGTTCGTTGTACTTCAACTGGGTTGCGATCTGGTTCAGGGTTGACGTTTGAACGGAGACGCAGAGGAAGGACTGGCCGTACTTCATGCCGGTGGTCGGGTAGTCGTAGCCACTGACGTTTAGACCATTTATTACTGAAACGGGAGAACAGTACATCAGAGTAGGGAATGAAGTAGAATCCTATGGCATAAATATTTCTTCCAAAAAAATTTTTGTTACATAATTGTAAAATTGATCTCTCGATAAATACTACTAATTTGAAGTAAACCTTGTCATAAATTAAAACAATAAAAACGGAAATTAAATAAAAAGTCGATGAAAAAATATCGAAATTCAAATCATACGCACCCTAATCTACGCGCGGCAGTTAAAGAATTCAGCGTTGCGCGAGCTGAATTACACTTTATTGCGTTTTTGCAGAAGTCGCTATTCATTTAACAGTCTTTGCGGGGGCATCTTTCTATAGTATTTTGTGTAAATACTTACAATCTGGAATTGGCGGGAACCGTGGCACAGAGTGCACAAGCCACAGCGAAGTGAACTTGTCCCCCAATATAACGCCCTTGGTGTGTCCACTTTCAACCCTTGTCTTCATGAACTTGGAGTGCATCTTGCACATCTCAGCCAAATCGTAGTCGTCATAGTACTTGTCGCCAAGTTTGAACTTCTTGTACCTCTTTATTCCAGCTTGTTTCATCTGCCCTGGAATATTTAGGAGGTAATTAAGGATTTTTGACCATCTTTTTCCGAAGGGGTAACTTTAAAAAGGTTGAGACATGAATAAGTCAGTGTTTGGGTGATTTCACAGTCGCGTTTATGCCAGCGAGGATTGTAAGCGGCGCGGGCCATGGGATAGACTTGTCTTGTACCCTTTCATAGTGAAACGCGGCTCCTAAGCGCAGTGCCGTAACTAGGGCGGTGCCAGCGGTGCCCAGGCACGGGGCACAGACCCTGGAGGGGCGCAGAAGTGACCAGACTAGGACCAAGAAGAACGCAGAAATGACCAGACTAGTACCAAGAAGGGAGCAGTTATAGAAGCTCGCACCGGGCGCACAAAAGGCTAGTTACGACACTGCCTAAGCGTACAAACGATTGTATGGTTTACGAGCCGCGCTGGCCGCCTGCGCTGACGGTCAGAGCGACTATGAAATTATCCTTTTACTCATTCACTCCTTCGGCAGCTATCTTTAGCACATTCCAAGAGGCGCACGTGTCGAAGAAAAAAACAGAAAATGATATAATGGAGGCGCCAGGCGACATTGTCGCCGCGCTCGGAATGTATCTTCATACAATCTCATATAAAATGTATAGGAACCCCTAGTGTCACTTGAGTTCGGCGACAGCAGTTGCCGCTGGTCGGTCGCTGTCAGATTGGTACCATGAAAAATAATAGATTTATCAATGAGCGTACCTACCTCTTTTGCTTTTAGAGTACATATCAGCGACCGATTGCAGGATGTCAGGTTGATTTTCTGTAGCCGGTGGCTGATCGTTGTAGATCAGAGAAATTATATTACGATCCTGAAAGAAAAAATATTTGTGTCATTTTAATAATTATGTCCTAGAACGTCGCCATTTCAATGTATATATATATTTTATATATTGATATCAAAATGGGTCAAAGATTATCTTTAATTTTGATGACAAAAACGTACATCGATGTTTTTGTCACTGCGGTATTGAGTAACAATTTAAGTACAAGAGAACTGCCCATTTGTTTGCGAACGTTCGAGGGAGAATGTCACGGTGAGATTCTCCCTTGAACGTTTGCAAACAAAGTGACAGTTCTCGCGGTGATATCACACGGCGTGTTGGTACAGAATAGACAAAAAAACAGTATTTCATTATTATCTTACTTGATACAGTGGTGACAACGTCTTCCCCACCATGGACCGTGGGTCGCTGATAGCCAGATCCGACATGATCCAGCCTCCCCTTAGTTTTGACGGCGTCAAGTGCATATACGCAACCCCTCGACGAATCAATGGATTTAAATGATTCTTCTCCCTTGGCAACTTGTAGACATAAAACCTGCAATAATATTCTAGATAACAATGATACAGAACCGCACGTGATACCGCGGCCGTAAAAAATGATGTAAGAAGGCCTGGTGCACTCCTCACTTTAGAGTCGGCAAAAAAAATGAGCTTCAACAGGGTTATTGGAAAAACACGAACAACCTCTCAGGACTATCTTAAGCCGGGTCTCCTGCGACGAGTTTTCGTGTTCAACTGAACATCGAACATGTTTTCCGTCACGTGGTCGAGTGATTTTGTTAAACAAAACGCGTAGGCCACGCCCCTTTTTGTTCATGTTTGATGTTCAATGAACACGCGTAGGAGACCCGCCTTTGCTAACATCATAAACAACAACTTTTGTTCTATAACTATAATCCTTACTCCTTACTAATATTATAAATGTGAAAGTAACTCTGTCTGTGTGTTACGCAATCACGCCTAAACTACTGAACCGATTCAAATGAAATTCGGTACAGAGATAGTCTGGAGCCTGAGATAGGACAAGAGATAGTCTGGAGCCTGAGATAGGACATAGGCTACTTTTTAATGCGAAAAAAGGGCTGTAAAGGGTTGAAATAAGGCATGAAAGTTTGTATGGAAATTACTTCATTTTTAAAGCTAGAAGCTTGAAACTTATTTTTGAGATTTGGGGTGTAGTGTAGGTGCAGGGTAGGTGTGGGGTAGGTGTAGGGTAGGTGTAGGGTAGCTGTACGGTAGGTGTAGGGTAGATGTAGGGTAGGTGTAGGGTAGATGTAGGGTAGGGTATGCGTAGGGTATGCGTAGGCTAGGCGTAGGGTGGGCGTAGGGTAGGCGTAGGGTGGGCGTAGGGTAGGTGAAGGGTAGGTGTACTAAACTATACCCGTGCGAAGCCCGGGCGGGTCAGCTAGTTATCTATATTTATTGAGTTGGAGTGACTAAACACCTATACCATTATTATGTTAATGATATCTATCTATAACATTTTTTTAAACAAAACAAAACAAAAAACATTATTCATACTTGTCCTATTGAACTTTTAACGCAACACATTCATGGCTATGAAAGGAAAATAATTTAAATCTAACTGACGAACGCTATGATACGATTGGCTGTTAGATTTTTGGTAAAGTCGTACATTCGTTCGTCGTAAGTTCGTCTAAAGGTACTTCACTTAGAGTATTTAACCAAATATTCGCGTTATTTCGCAAACACGAAATAAGCTTTATTCTAATAGAAATAGGGTATTTTTTGTACTAACAAAATAACGCGAATATGGGGTCAAGTACGCCAGGTGAAGCTGATTCAAGTTAAACTTTCAAAATCTCGCACTTATAGGTAAGAAAATCTATTAAAATTAAGTAAATATTTACTTAATAAGTAGTTCATGAGAACTACTTATCAGTTCAAACAGGAAATCCTAAACCTGTAACCTAAGTCATGTAAACAAAGAACCGCAATAGAATAACAATGGAATTTAACAATTTTAATAATAATAAAAACAAAAATACTAACCAATCGACTGGCTCTCCCTTTTCATTCCTACATTGCGGAGTCACTCCCGTACAATCAGTCACAAAAACGGAAAACACCAAAAATACAATATAAACACACATCGCAGTGCGTGTATGAAGCACGAGTACCGCCATCTAAGTAACAAGAGACTGAGGAAGTTCGCGTTGTTATGTTTATGATGTCATTCAACACGGTCGCATCACTACCGGTAATGTATCAAACAATCATTTTATTTACACAACATTCCTATTCGATTATTACGCACGGTTGCCGAAACCTTAGCGAAACCCGAATGATTTCTTACTGTTACATCCAACTGTCAATGATCAAATCGTTGCATTTGACAAAGGAATACTGGTACAAGTTTGTGATGCTGATAATAATATATATTATAGTCTTTATTGTTAAAGCCCTAAGGACTGTTATTGAGATAATAAGCAGCAAAATTAATCGACCTATAGCATAATCTCGTTTACGATTGGTCCTGTTTATATCCTATGCGCACGCGCATAAGTCATAGCGCGGGATATTTAAAATTTGTAGACATATGTATAAGAATAAAATAAAAATTACAAAGTATTAATAACAAGCAATATTTTAATATGATTTTTATAAAAATAAGAAATAAACATTATCCTTAAGTGTATGGAAGACTTACATTACATGGCATAATATAGTATGTTGTATAACAGTAAAAAAATAAATGCTTTGATATTATTAAACACATATAAAAATAAATAGATATTATATTATATAATTTATACATATACTATGCTATTTACTGTTGTGTGGGCATAGATACTGCAGCCTTTGAGTGTGAAACATCGCTCTGTCGCCAGAAAGATACAATAGTTTTCAGTTCAGTATAGAAGTCAACGCCCTGTTTGCCGCAGAAGTGATTGGTGCCTAAGAAACTGCCTCGGGAACCGGAGAAAGAGAACATGGATAGAGGAACAGGGATAGGAACATTAACACCGACTTGTCCAACATCGATTTCGTTGGAGAACTTCCTGGCTGTGGCTCCGTTGGTGGTGAAGATAGCTGTTCCGTTTCCGTAGGGGTTCGCGTTGATCATTTGGATGGCCTCGTCTAAGGTGTCGACGAAAAGGCACACTAGTACAGGCCCAAAGATTTCTTCCTTGTAGCATTCCATGTTGGGTTGGACGTCGGTAAGGATTGTGGGGCCGACGAAGTTGCCCTTCTCGAAGCCTGGAACTTTAACGCCACGGCCGTCGAGAACCAACTTAGCTCCTTCCTTTACGCCTGTGTAGAAACGAATGCGATTAGTTTGTCTTCAATAAATGTTTTCAAGAATTCTTCTATAATAATATAGGTACTTGTACAAAGAAGATTTTCAATCTACATTCTACATCTACTCGTTACCCACTAAAATATTTGTTTTTAGAATTTTTATAAATCTGTATAATATTATAATTATTGCAATGTGAATGTCAAATGCCTCCATGTGAAAAAAAACAGGATAAGAACTTGACGTAGTCTTATTATTTTGTCTTCCTTCGTTTCGGGACCAATTTATATGAGCATACTCTCGCTTATGGGAGTAAGATTAGCTAGTTAGTATGTTTAGAAACAGCTCAGAGTGCGATGGACGTATGTAAGTCAATACTTACATACGTCCATCACACTCTGAGCTGCTTCTAAACATGCTAACTAGCTACATCTTAAAACTTGGTAAAATTATGGTGCATTAAAAAGTCTTCTTGGCAATCCAAGACTTTTTTTATGCACCATAATTTTACCAAGTTTTAAGATGTAGGTCCATATTTACCTGATTCGACCAGTCTGAGAACCCTTTCTTTAGCCTTGACGGAGATGACGGGCCCAACGTCAGTGGCAGGTACGTGGCCGGCGTTCACCTTCAATGCCTGCGCACGCGCCACTAGGTCTGGGATCCATTCCTTCGCCTCGCCTGTGTCAACAAATGTATAATATCTTAATCCCCCTTACTTAAGAGACGATGATTAAATTAAATAACTCTTAAGTCAATTGTCATTCCTATTCATTGTCATACAAATGATATGGATAGTTGTATATTTAATCAGTGGTTAAAGTTAAGGGGAGCCTAGATAAGTAGGGGGAATATGTTTTAGGATAATAGTTGTAATAAAGTGGTATGAGAGTAGCGGCATAACACCCGTCCTCTTTTTCTCCAGAAGATAACTTCACTCGCTCGCCGATAATCGTACATTCACTCTTGAAGGTTAATAAGTAAAGGCGCGTCTCCTGCGACCTGTTTTCGTGTTCGACGAACATCGAACAGTGAACAGTGAACGATAAATGGGCGTGGTCAACGTGTTTTGAGTGTTTTTATTCGTCAAAACACGTAGACCACGCCCCTTTTTCGTTCACTGTTCACTGTTCGATGTCCGTCGAACACGAAAACAGGTCGGAGGAGACGCGCCTTAATAATAACAAACTGCACCATTCCATCTGTCAACTTGGATTATGGCACCTTTTTGTATTGTGCGGAGATGCTCCGCCGGGGAAAGGCAAATAGATATGTCAAATCTAACCGACAAACGTCATTCATCGCTACAATATGGCCGTTTATTGGGTGTTCTATGTGCGGCCAGTTGGTTGAGGATGTGCTCCTTTTCAGACTTTATCTGACATTGCCCCGCCGTGGTTCTGATATTAGTTAAGTTTATGTTCCGGCACCAGTCTTGATCACAAACGTCACCTGCGCACTCACTGATTTTACGGTTTCTTTGGTGGAATGAAGAAGACGGGGGGCGCCGAGGCTGCAGCCGATTGTTTCGTCAGTCGATGCTCGTCGTTGGACCATTCTCTATTACGTATTGTCAACTATCTATTGTCTATTGGGCCGAAAATGTACATGCGCGATCTGTGATCATCTTTAGTGCCGGTACCTATAGTAATAATGTTCTACTGACCGACAAACACTGCAGTGCTGAGAGCCATGCACCTCTGGCCGGCGGCCCCGAAGGCGGCGCCGGCCAGCTGGTTGAGCGTGTGCTCCTTGTTGGCGTCGGGCATTATCACGCCGTGGTTCTTAGCACCCATGTTGCTTTGGACGCGCTTGCCTGAAACAATGTTAGTCAATGTTACCACTTAGGGCGGGTTGCTTCAAACCATCTGTATTCGTAAGTTAGTACGTAATCGTTAAGTCAGTATGAAATTGTTGTACAAGCCGCCATATTTGACGGTTACAGATACGTAACTGTAAGTTGAAACAACATGGCCTTATACTTGGTGTTCCGTCGCTTCCGCGGACAAGTGCCACACGATCGCACAGTGAATGACATAGTGCACAAGTGAAGTGTTCTTACTAACATAGGCTTAAGTTTTATTACTAACATAAACTGTATAATATTATATTAAATTATGTTAGTTTGTAAGGTATATATCTATGGGCCAAAGTAGCCTGATAATAAAGAGTTTATTATTATTATTATTTATTATTATAGGAGCAAGTGATAAGTTAGTTATTTTTAAAAAGATTTTACTTCATGTTTTGTAGCCTTGAGTCATGAGTCACATCAGTCCTATTGAATTATGAAACACTAGCACTTTTCCCGCGACTTCGTCCGCATGACCCACAGGAACTGATTTTTTAAAAGGTAGCCTATAGGTTGGTAATATGGATGTAATCAATTATGATGAATCTGAAATAAATGATTATTTATTTATTATAGCACTCAAGGATAATGTAGCTTCCAATACTGAAAGATTTTTTAGAATCAAATCAGTAGTTCAAGGGATCACCTCATACATACAAACTTACACACTTTACCTCTTTATAATGTTAGTATAGAAGTATACATAAAACTCGCTGTCGCCAAAAAGACTTTTAGGATTTCAAGACCATAATTATTACGGCTCTGTTTAGCAAGGGTGCACCTCATTTATGAATCCCAGTTCTCTTATGCAGAATTCGCTTCATCAACGTTGCTTGCTTTATGATAAGTAGCACATCGATACTAATATTATAAAGCTAAAGAGTTTGTTTGGTACTAATAATATAATGCTGAATAGTTTGTTTATTTGAACGCTGATTTCTGGAACTACCAGTCAGATTTAAAAAAAAACCGGCCAAGTGCGAGTCGTACTCGCGCACCGAGGGTTCCGTATCAGTTTTGGACGTATAAAGTGAAAAAAACCAGACCGCAAAACAAAGTTTGTTTGTGAAAGAATTTTGATGATTTTGAAAAAACTGTACTAGTTAGGAACATCGTTTTATTTTTGGTGCCATATTTGGGTCAATTCCTATCAACCCTAATTATTTCAGATTTTTCGCCCCGCAAACTTCGGAGATAAGGGGGGGGGGAATGGTATTTTTTCAGACATTTTTCATCATATGTCGAAAACTGTGAGACATAAAATTAAATAAAAATATATTTTAAAATGTGCAGATCAAGCCCTTTCATATGATATGTCACTTGACCTAGTAACCCCACTTTGAAATTTTGGACCCCCACTCCGGTCCCTTTTGCAATGAAAATAAAAATATTATTTTAATTTTTTCATTTGCAATAAAGTTGGACAAGCATTTTTTATAACTGTTCCAAATTTCAATTCGATAGCATTAGTAGTTGCTGAAATAATCAGGTGTGACAGACAGACAGACAGACAGACAGACAGACGAAGTCGCACCATAAGGGTTCCTTTTTACCATTTTGGTACGGAACCCTAAAAATATTTTTGTACCTATATGATAGCCAAATTCATGAGGAATACGGCCCTTAGGAGCCGAGCAAAGGGGGCGAACCCGCAGGGAACAGTTACACATACCGGCAGCGGAAGCCCTAGTGTAGATATGTTTGCCGGCCGCGTCGCCGCCGACGAATGAGACCGCCTTGATGGCAGGCTCATCGCAGATAAAGTTCACCGCGTCATGGGTACCGTGGATCACCTGGAACATAACATAATGGTACATTAGTAAAGCAGGATTTACATCCAGGTGCGATCCGAGGTGGGGGGGGTCCTGGGGGTCATGAACCCCCCAAAATCATAGAAAAATCCGCCAAACACGGTAATTCACGGTATAGTACGTGTCGGCATTAATCGGTATGACGCGACAATATTTTGCAACATCGCGGTCTGCCACAGTGCCGCACTGTACCGTGCGGTGTTGAAAGTTACATGCAACAGGCAACAACTTGCGTCTTATGTTGAACTACCGCCCTGCTTCGCACTGTACAATCTGCTGATGTGGCAACATGTCAAAACTAAGGCTGCGGGCACGAAACTTGCGATGGCCGAGCGATGGCGGCAGCGGGGCGACGGCGATGTATACAAAAGCATTGCACAGTATAGCGACGGGCACAAAACGAGCGACGGCGGAGCGGGGCGACGTGCAATGCTTTTGTATACATCGCCGTCGCGCCGCCCCGCCATCGCTCGGCCGTCGCAAGTTTCGTGCCCGCAGCCTTAGTAGGCAAAATTAAAGAACTAATTTATTTTTTCGAACTATAATGTACCTACTATGGACTGCCTCGGCGGTCTAGTGGTCGCAAGCGCGACTGCTGAGCGTGAGGTGCTGGGTTCGATCCCCGGGCCGGGCAGTGTGATTTTCCATTAGGAAATTTGTGTCTGGTTAATAACAATAAGCTCGACAGCTATTACGTTATGGGATTTAAACCTAACTGGCGAAATCTAGGTGCACCACACACATTTGGTGAAACAGGCGTGATGTTACGTTATAGAAATACCTAACACATTTCAGGAAAATTAGTACCCCTTGTAACTTTTACATTTATAATAAGCACATAAGTAATACTAACATTAACGATACCGGGCGGCGCTCCAGCCTCGGTGAGCAGGTCCATCATCATGAGCGTCGCGCCAGGGTCCTGCTCCGAAGGCTTGATGATGCACGTGTTGCCCGTCACCAGCGCAGGCGGGAACATCCACAGGGGAATCATCACGGGGAAGTTGAAAGCCGCCACGCCTGATACATTGGAATTGTTTATTTTTTAGGGTTCCGTACCTCAAAAGGAAATAGGATCACTTTGTTGTCCGTCTGTCACGACCATGAGTGAAGCCATCTGCTCATAGATGGCGCCACTAGAAGTATGCAACAGCTATGACAAATCCCATGTTTCTGGGAGCATTTTCTGTATCGTCATCATCAGATTAAATTGAACAGGCGTTCAGAAACTGAGAGTAAGTTGCATATTATACTTTTTGCATCTTACAAGAGTTAGGTACTACATTTTCAAAGTGCATTCATGAATTGACCTTATAGACAGTAAAGCATAGCAAATGTATCTCATTGTTACTGTTATACATAACATAATGAGTAAATGTGTTGTGTTAGCATAATAATTCTTGATGATAGCGATAGTTGTTTTGCTCTCTATTATGCATTATATCTCTACTAATGTTGTGTGCGTTTAAAATAAACAAGATAATAGTGGTGAACTGGTGACGTAAAATCCTTGTCAAATAAATATTATGAATTTTAGTTATAGGTACTATAGCATGTAATGTTATCTCGTTTGTGATATTTATTATTTTGTTATTCTCAACAGCAATGTCAGTATAGTTGCGTTATCTTTTTAATGACATTATGAATAATGACTATGTAAACCGAAAATCACTAATCGTCCAAATTAGTAGGTACATTAAAAATTAACACATTCCTTTAGTTTGCCGTATGTTCTGGGAAGTAATGACTTGGATGGATTGTATAATAATGCAGAGCGTACCCTGTATAACAATTGTCTACGTAGCAAAATAGTGGCCCAGCATAGAACCAACCAAAAAGAAAGACAGTGTTATTATTTTACAGAAATATTTTTTTTTCATATTTTTAGATGCGTATATTAACATGTTTTTATTTAGCTTCACGTTTGGACTAAATCTAGAAGTTAGTAATGGACAACTATGACTAAAGTTAACAATATAAGCAATTGTTACTAAAACTTATTATGATAGTATCTCTCACCTCCGACAACGCCCAAGGGTACTTTGTAGCTGTGTGTGTCCATATCCTTGGCGATGTTTTGGATGCAGTCGCCTAACTGAAGGGTTGTGATGCTGCACATATGCTCCACGGATTCTTTAAAAACAAAAGAGACGTTTTAGATAGTAATACAATAATTATATTCATCATGTCAATCCACAAATTCTGATGATGAAATGGATACCGTAAAACCTTGGTTTAGGTGTGTAAACACCTGTAGAGCTGTAGAGCTGAATGTGGATTTCTTAATATCCCAACACTTAGAGGGATATTACTAAATCATTACGTTTAGCACAGGGGTGGCCAACCGGTCGATCGCGTCTGGTAATCTAGTCAATCGTGGCAAGGCAAAGAAAAATATAAGTTAATACGATTTCATGTTAAGCTGAATGAAGAGGTACTGACTATGCAATTGGTAGATCGCACAGAGGTCTCAGTGGCGTGCCTACAGGGCAAGCCCGAGGGTATATCTCAAAATTTTTCATGAATGTAAGTGAGTAGCGTACAATAAAAAACACAATCATGAAAAATTACGCGAAATACCCTCGGGCTTGCCCTGTAGGCACGCCACTGCAGAGTCTAGTCAGTAAACAGTAGATCTTGGGTCAAATCAAGTTGCCCTCCTCTGGTTTAGCAGAACTTATAGCTAACCTTTGGCTAACTAGATAATTCAGGTGAAAGGCTCTCGTCTGATGTTCATATAGTATACTAGCTTCCGCCCGCGGCTTCGCACGCGTTTTTGGGATAAAAAATAGCCTATGTGTTATTCTGATCTATAAGCTATATTACTGTAAAGTTTAATCAAAATCAGTTCAGTAGTTTTTGCGTGAAAGAGTAACAAACATCCATCCATCCTCACAAACTTTCGCATTTATAATATTATAGTAGAACTTACGAATGCCTCTGAGAACATCTCCCTCAGCATCAGCGAGTGTCTTGCCTTGCTCCTCAGTGATCTTAGCAGCCAGCTTGCTCTGGTTCTCTCTCAACAGACGGGCGAATCTGGGAATTTTATATGATTGATATTTTTATTGTCAATCATTTTTTTTTAATTTGTTTACGATAATTTTCGTGATATATCTGTAAACATCAAGACTGCTCAGGCTAATTTTAAGTAAGAGAAAACCAAAAGTTAATTTATTTTGTTTCAAACACACTACATTGAACATCCTTGAAACTACATTATTTCCTTGTGATGGTATTATATTAGTGATAGTATAGCACTAACCTGAACATTAGCTGTTGTCTGGTTATGATAGTGCTCTGGCTCCATGACGTGTATGCCTTCTTGGCTGATTCCAAAGCAGCATTCAATTCACTCTGAGTGGCTTCTGGTACCCTATAAGTAAAAAGTATGTTTAAGCATTGGCCCTTATTATTCTCATCTGTTGATGGTGAAACTTCAAAACTGTGTGTTCTGGCACTCCTCAAAATCAAAATTTGTTAGGTTAGGTTAGTTTGACCTAATTTTGGAAGCATATCATACAAAAGTCACATAAGTATTTTACCAAAATTCTTATTATTTTTAACATTACCTAACCAGTAAGATAAAGCATTTAAATACGTAATTGCTTATGGAGGCAAATATAATGAGATAGTAACAGAAAAACTGTGTTATCAGTAATCAAGTCCGTACATGAGGCCAGATTTACTGTAGGTAACTGATAAGAAATCAGTGAGCAAACTTTGATTAAGGTGTGTCTGTGTTGCTATGTCACAATTAACAAAAATAGGCAAATAACACAATTAATGTAATGTAAATAACTACATAATTATACAGGGTGGCAGGTTAAACAGTGGAAATATTTAAAGGGGTCATTGTACTCATCATTATGAACAACTTTTACTATGGGACCAACCCTGAAATCGCGAAAAAAAAAATCAGCTGTTCCATACATTTTGTTGAGTTATGTGAACATAAATGTATGGAACAGCTGATTTCTTTTCGCGATTTCAGGGTTGGTCCCATAGTAAAAGTTGTTTATAACGATGAGTACCCTACCCCTTTAAATATTTCCACTGTCTAACCTGCCACCCTGTATATTCCGGGTGTTACTTCAAAAGTTCAAACTTTTAAATATAAGAATTAATTAGCTGTGAATTGAATGATGAATGACTATTAGACATTAAAAGACAAATTAGAATGCATTTTTCAAAATAAACCCTCTAATTGATGAATATAAATAAGGTGTTCAATGTTACCTTTGGACATTGACTCAGCACTCGGCCCGGCTGACGCGCGGCCCAGTTAAAATTATGATTTTGCATCTTACACGCATAAAACACAAAGATTTTTGTACACTAGTGTGTGTTAAGAAAAAGTAGTATATAAGCTGTAACATATTGTTAATAAATCAGATTTGAATTTTATATTCTTGTCTCATTTCCCCTCACTGTGGCCAAGACACCTTTAGCCATCTCTGATCAGTCTCGTGAGTCTGCGTGACTGGCAGTGAGTGTACCCTTCCCGAACCTGGAAATCCTGTCTACTATCCGTCTGTCACCTTAGGTCGCATGGTGCAGACATCCCGAATTTATTTATATATTTATTTATCACACAATAGGTATATGGTAGGTTAGGGCTGTAGGGCTTATAGGGTTTATAGTCGTAGGGACTGTTAGGCTTGTAGGTCTTAGTAGGTTCCCTTAACTTATCATATATTTTCATGTATCGTCACACCCTTAGCAATATTGCGGCCTAAACGTGACGTTTGTGAGGGGTGGACGTACATAAGGTTTCAACTAATGAATGTTATATTGACAGAGCATTGAGAGTAGGTATTCAGATACAGATAACTACTTTTTTTTTATTGTGTGAGATGTATTGTGAATTTGTAAACTATTTGAAAAAAGACAATTAACACCAAAAAAACCGATGAAACATCTACAAAATTGGCAAAGTTATAAGCGTTTTAAAATGATTTGCTAGACACGGACGGCACTACCTACTAGTGACGTAACACCACCTACGTCCGCTTCGCGCGACAAAGACGGAGCGATACTCCCTCCAAAAACAAAAGCGTCTATGTTTTCCATTTTGTGATAAATTATTATTTTTGCTTTTAATTTTTTGTTGTGCCTATTCCTTCTTTTATTTTTATTTCTTATTATTTATTTGTACTTTTTTAATAGTAGGCCACTACCGTATTCTATGTAGAATCTTAAGATTCCAGCATGTCATTTTTTTTTTGCCACATCCAACACTAAACAGAATAACAACCAAAACAATTATGTTTACAATGTGAATGCAAATATGGCTTGCTATGCCATAAAGGAAATTGGGTCGTTTCCTTTATGGCATAGCATGCCATATTATTTTGTAAGAGGTCAAAACACTGACACATTGATAGATATTTATACATATAAGTTTGTGTCACTTTTTATTGTATTTATTTAGTTCTATTTAGCAAGAATAAAAAAAAAATCCTTTCTTCATGAAAAATAAGAATCTTAATATTTTTGTCACTAATAAATGTTAGAATTACCTGCCAATAACTTCATTGGTGGCCGGGTTTGTGAGTTCAATCCAGTTGCTGGTTTTAGACTCCACATACTGCCCATCAATGAACAGCTTTGTGGTGGGAGCAGCACTACTATAACTTCTACGAAGTACCAGCTGAGACTGAACAAAGAAACAAACCGCATTAGAACTACTGTAGAAAGATGGATAAATCGGAACATAGTAGTAGTGCTCTTAAGCAGTGCTGGCTTTACTTATGGTCTCACCGTGGGAGAGCCATGCTTCGGCACGAATGGCCGGCTCGACCGGAGTAATACCACGGCCTCACAGAAAGCCGGCGTGAAACGACGCTTGCGTCGTGTTTCGCCGAGTGAGTGAGGTGATGGTGTGATAAATCCATTATTGTGGGGGGGGCAAAACCGCGCTCAATAATGCCCAAGGCAAGAGCAGTTTTTTAGAGAAATTATAAACCACAGATGTCCTATTGTTACCACAATGGACTACACATGTGTTTCCATAAGACCATAAATATTAGGGATGGGCCGAAGTTCGTTTCACATTCGGTTTAACCGAATTTCGGCATTCGGCTGAATTTCGGTTCAAATGCCGAACATGTGTTACAAGAAATATTAAAATAATTCAACGGTTTTGAGTAAAATAATAAAACTAAACCAGTTAAATAAAATCATAAGCAATTACCTATCAGAATATTGGCATCTATACATACAGTAGCACTGAAATCATTATCGCCAAAAATCACTATTTTTATATCTTATTAGTATTACCTACTGGTGTTCAAAATTTACCAAGGCATGTTATGGTGTGAAAACACCAAGAATTCTGTGTATTCTGCTTTTTCAGTATTGTGTTAGTGTTATGGTGCTCCCACACTGCTGTTAGAAAATGTTGACTAACATTAGTAAACATAACATTTACTTCACAATATTAAGAAATGTTTTCATGTTAATGTTAGTAAACATTTCTAAACAAAATTGTAACAAATAAAACTTCGGCCGATTTTTTTATTTTTACCTAATGTTCGGCCGAAGTTCGTATTCGCTTCAAACCACATTCGGCCCATCACTAATAAAAATTGATTGCCCCCCTTTTGGACAGCTACGATTAACTGTGTTGATACATTATTACATTGTCATAGTTGTAGTATTATGCTTATTGCTGTAATAGCCTGGTATGTTGTTTTACACAAAATAAGTGTTGCTTAACTTGCGTAACTGCTCATCCTCTTGACTTACTCCTACATATTGCGTAAACTCAATGAAATTTCAATAGTGAAAAAATTTAAGACATTTTGAAACTAGAACATCAAAATTCAACTGCGCAACAGCCCATCGGTATCAGTTATAAATAATGTAGCCGGTTTAAATACCAAATTATGTGAATGTATAAACCCTCTTTGTTTGTCTATAAAATAGCTACTTACTGTCAGTAAAGGGGAAAAGAAAAATGACAAAACTTTGAGTTCAGATCATAATTTTTTCTCATTTTGTTCCAGGAAAAAAGTATTTTACTTTAAAAATGTAAAAAAAATATACATACTTAGTAAAGATGTGAAGCAAGTGTAGGTACCTACAAGAAGTACCTGCATTATTAGCTTGATACTCAAATTACATTATCTATTTACCATGCACAATAAGTTATCATGTGCATGGTGTTAAACACTTATTTTTTAGTCTTGAATACTGGTACTATAATGCCTTTCCCATAATTTATTGTACCGGTCAGAGCAGTTCTTGTTTAAATATTTATAAGCCGATAACGTGACTGCGCACAACGTGCGGTTTATGATTCACAAATTGAATTAAAAATAGCTACCAAGGTAATACGAATACAAATAGAATTTATACTTACTTCAGTTTTTAATAACTTCAGCATTGCAGAAGCCATCGTGTTTTTTTTATTGTTTAATGCTACTGAGTGTTACAGAGTTAACCAGCCAGGTCTATGAGCGGCCCACAAGCGCGAAGGGGGCAAAGCCGACTGATTAAAATACATATATCTGACCTTGAATTGATAAACTTGAATTTCATTTGTCGTCATGCATGTATATATTGCAAAGTAGATTTCTCATTCAGAATCAGATTTGTTGTTTTGATTTTCGGAAAAATAATTTGACAGTAACGCTCCGTTTTGTTTCAAGCCCGGTTTTTTATGATTATTCATGAAGAAACATTTTGTAAGTTAATAACCAGTGTCTGCCATTTTAAAACGTGTATATAATTTACAAGTTTATGACTTTTAGTATGGGAAATAAAAACTAAAATCGACGAACGAATTTTAGACGAACAAAACAAGAATTGCCTCGTGCAATGGAATGCAATGGAACGACTTTGAAATCTTCAAATTGACACATGACCACACAAATGACATTATATACGAGTGTTACCGGTTACCGGTTATCGGCCTCTACTATTACAATGAATTAGTTTTATTCATTGAATATTCATTAAATATTAATATTATTTTATAAATCAATAAATTATTGATAGTGTTGACTTGTCGGCTTATGTTTTAAATAATAAAAAATAGATAAATTGTTCACAAACCGATATACAATGAATAAAGTGAATATTCATAACTAGCAACTCTGTCGGTAAAAATACGTTTAATAATAAACTCAATGAATAACAGAGGGCGCTGCTAGTACTGAATTCTTGCGTTTGTTTTTAAGGTTCCGCACCAAAATGGTAAAAAAGGAACCCTTATGGTGCGACTTCGTCTGTCTGTCTGTCACACCTGCTTATTTCAGCAACTAGGTACTAATGCTATCGACTTGAAATTTGGAACAGTTATAAAGAATGCTTGCCCAACTTTATTGCAAATAAAAAAAGGCAAAAAATATTTTTATTTTCATTGCAAAGGGGCCAGAGTGGGGGTCCGAAATTTTAAAGTGGAGTTACTAGGTCAAATGGCACATCATATGAAATACATACAGACATAATATGATGAAAAATGTCTGAAAAAATACTATTCCCCCCCCCCCCTCCCCCTTATCTCCGAAGTTAGCGGAGTGAAAATTCTGAAATAATTAGAGTTGATAGGAATTGACACAAAAATTCACCAAAATAAAACGATGTTCCTCACTATTACAGTTTTTTCAAAATCATCAAAATTCCTTGACAAACAAACTTAGTTATGCGGTCCGGTTTTTTTCACTTTATACGTCCAAAACTGATACGGAACCCTCGGTGCGCGAGTACGACTTGCACTTGGCCGGTTTTTTTTATACTTACGCTTATGAACGTTCGATACTGCAGTTAGTGATCATGAGAGACAAATAAATGCGCAGTCATTTCTAAATTGGGGAAATATAATTCTAATGAATTAAAACCATTAGGAATTTATAATATTGAATTTTAAAAGTCACTCAGGCTGAGGTGGGCGAGTTTGGATTCGCTGGGCGATATTTGCGCGGGGCCCGTAGCAATTGCTACTCTTGCTACGTGGTTAATCCGGCACTGGATTTATCCTAGGGCGGGGCGGGCAGCTCTTCAGCTGATCAGTCACCGCAGATTTAACAACAACAACAACAACAGTATTTATATATCCTCAATAGGTCTGTCGATTTTTCTAGGGTGAGTAATGAGTTTTGTAGGGTGGACACTACACACCCTAGCTACGCCGCCGCTACGCCTGTTTCAGTCGTAACAAGATATTTTATGAAAAAGCCGTTTTCATATATCTAGATACTCGTTTTCCGTATTCAATGAAACAATATCGCTGTTTTATGCGTTTCTGCTTGTCCATTTGCTAAGGATCTAAATCCTTGGTATGTTAGAAAACTAAACAAGGCCTTGATGACACGTTGCGACATGTACTTACAATATTTTTGTTATTTTAGAAGCACGTTTTGCATCCGGTGGGGTTGCCAGCTAGGGTATCCACAAAGACCCCGTTGATTGCCTACTTACTGGAGTACAGCGGCCCACTGTGTTGATAAGCCAACACTTGATCAAACAGAGACATAGTAACTCTACTGTGCGGTGTATTTATTTTAATACATATATTATGTTCTACATAAATTCATGTACCTACAGAAGGTAGGTACTTATTACATAGTTGTAACATTACTAGGTGTACCTTCCAGGTAAAACTGGCTTATTTTCTGTGTCTATTTGTCAGTTTGATACCTACAAACTTTGCTATTCATTTTTCGAGCACTTGATGGCATCGGACTAAGCTGAAAGAACAATGGTCAAATTCCTATAGAAGCTGTACCTGACATTCATTTCTTTACGACCCTATACAAATTATAGCCAGTTTGAATGTTTTTCATGTGGTAAACACCATCCTGGATGAAAATAATATTATTATAGCCAAGATATTATAATATTATCCTAATTAGACAATATAATGATGCTTTAGTTATAAAGCATTTCTTTATACTGTGCTAGAATGTTAATTCTAGCACAGTTTATAGAAACATTTATAGACTGTGATTCTAGATTGTCGCTTCGCGTTGACTCTGGGGTCTGCGTCAGTGGGGATCGAGCCTAACAAAATGTTGAAATCAAACCATCAGTGGTTCTGATGGTTTGATTTCACTTTTAGATTTCACTTTATTTTTTGGGATCACCTTTGTTGGATACAATTAGTTACTCAACAATTTTGTCAGTCCGATTGGGTACTACAATTTTAATGAAAGGAGGTCTCCGTGGGTCGAGAAAATGCAAGGGCTACATACAGCCTTGTAAAATTATAAATAGCCTTGTAAAATCATAAATTAAAAGTCTATGTAGGTAATCATAGACTTGTAATTTTTTACCTTAACGTTTTACTTATTTGTGGCAGTAAATAGGAACTCAAAATTAACTGATTAGGTACGCGTACCTATCTAGGTATCAATATTCATTCACCCAACAGCATACGTTTCGTGAGGTAGGTACGTAGGAAAATTTTATGCACTCACCTACTCAGCGATTTAGGCACATAAGGAAAATAATTATGTAAATGTCTGCATAGGTGTACCAGTGGTAAGATCATTGAATGCAACGCGGAGGCGCTCGTAGGTAGGCTGATAAGAGGGTCAACGACCGGCCTATCGGTCATGCACACAACAACTCACCGTAGCGAATGACTCTAACTCTACACACACATAAACTGTAAGTGAAATGACTGATTGAAAATGCGGATGAAAATTAACATCGTAAAGCAGTTTCCATTCGCTGCTTATGACCGTGATAAAATAAGCAACGTTCCTCCGATTCTCAACAAAAACTTATTAGAAACGTATGGAACTGCGTAACGTGTAGGTACCTAATGTAGGTATGATTCATTTTCTGGTGACGAGACAAACAAATATACATTTAACATTAAAACAAAGAGCAACGTTCATATAAATCGTTAGGAAAATGTACGCTTCAAACAATTTTTTTGACTACCGTTTGTGTAGGAGAATCTCAATATTCCGTAAACAAAAGAACACCTATTTTTAACAATAATACAATCCCTCATTACGGAAATTCAAAGCTCGGTTCTAATACGAATCAAATAAACGTTGCGGTTACCCTTCTTTTGAACTATCTACGTATAGCGCTGACTGACAAATGGATTAATCCGTAGTTAGCTTAAACAAAGAAACGAAATCGTACTTTTAAAACATAGTACTGTTGGAAATATAGGTACCTACCTACCTATCGCATTTGATTACTTGTATGTTTCCAGTAAAATAGGCTTATATTACGTAGGAACCGTAGGGACATGGTGCGTATGTAAGTCTAACAATCAGAAATGCTGTTGCGCTGCATTTGTTTCGCTACTTCAGCTGAACATAAATTATTTTATCTCACTTTATTATTTCACGGATGTAAATCAATTTAGACGCAAGACACATAAAAATGTTTTCGTGCTTATGGCTATGGGTTTTAGGTAACTGAGAAGCCTCACAGTGCAAAGGCTAAGCTTTGAATTTAAGAGATGTGATTTAGAGACCATCTCTGCCTAGAAAAGAAAGCGAAGTTGTTCCGTGAACTCACTAAAAACCTATTTATTTAGCAAGTGTAGACAAAATTAATGTCAGCTGATAGAGTCACCATTGTGTGTTTGACTGGATGCTTCGACAGAGAGTTCATCCCCACACATTAGAAACTAAATGGTCGCGCACAGTGCGATTTCAGAGAAATTTCCTCCCGCGGACGCTTCGATTGTGAAACGAGCTTCCTGCCAAGGTTTTCTGGAGAACTTAAATTCAGTATGAGGTTCTTCAAGAAGGGAGTAAATAGGTTTTTAAAGGGTCGGCAACGCGCATCTGATACCTAGGTACAACTGGCTCTGCAGTCTCGACATAGATAACGATCACTTTACAACCGAAATCGGTCGCCATCTATGAAAAAATCTATGGAAAAATACGGCGGAACAACCGATTTTGGTCGTAAACCGATCGCTATCTATGTCGAGACTGTAGGCCCGGTATTACAATACAAGTGTTTCATAGGCTGCGGTAATCTTACCATCAGGCGGGTCGTACAGCTACCTACGTGTGTTTGCCACTGCGTAATCTTAAAAAATGTTACCTAGGCTTTATTAGATGTAGAATACCAAGATAATACATAGTCTATGTTTAGCACTACCTACAAATAAACCAGCAGTAGGTATCTACAATTATGTTAAGAATAGACATATTATTGTGTAATGCTAGTGTCTTATCTTGGGGGACCGGTATTCCCTCTACATTACATAAATCAGCAGAGCCGATAGACACGTGTAAAATACGCACCTTAATCAGCTAATATTTCCAACTTCAAATTGCTGATTTGAGAAGCGCAGATCAAAATTGTTTTTTTTTTTTTTTTAATTAGGAGATAGGCTCTTACAATTGATATTTTAACTCTAGTATTACCGAAGTAGGTACCTATATAGAGTAGACTCTTTGCCCTTTGCTATTGTTTGGAACGTCATGCAGGAAACGGCCAAGTTCGAGTCTTACTTGCGCATGAAGGGTTCCGTACCCTTATCTATACAACATTACACACTATATTATAACTTTTATTAAGATCGAGAGAAAAACGGCAAAAAAAATCACGTTTGTTGTACGGGAGCCCCCTTAAATATTAATTTTATTCTGTTTTCATAGGATTTGTTGTTAAAGCGGCAACAGAAATAAGTAGGTACATCATCTATGAAAATTTTTACTGTTTAGCTATCACGGTTCATAAGATATAGCCTGGTGACAGACAGACGGACGGCGAAGTCTTAGTAATAGGGTTCCGTTTTACCCTTTGATAAATCAATGTTTGAACTTCTATAAAATAATAACATGGAAAGGTATCCTTAACATTGTTAAAATAATTATTAAAGTACCTAGTACCTAGGAAAAAGCGGAAAAGTTGGTTGGGAGACTCATACTTGGTATATTTCCTTGTTTCGTTTTTAATTAAAACATGTTTCATTTAAGCTGTTGTAGATAAGTGCTCATGTCGAACGTATTGTAAATAGCAGTGACGGTTCTATGCACGTAGGTACCTACCTATATCTCGATAAGACAATCAATGCTTTGCTTTAGTTACATGAAATGAAATTTTACTGCGCAATTTTATTGGTATATAAACAATACACACTTACACACTAAATGTGAAAATTTTTAGGGTTCCGTACCAAAATGGTAAAAAAGGAACCCATAAGGTGCGACTTCTCTGTCTGTCACAGCTGATTATTTCAGCAACTACTAATGCTATCGACTTGTTTGGAACAGTTATAAAAAATGCTTGTCCAGGGTTATTGCAAATGAAAATGTTAACAAAAATTTACATATTTTAATTGTAAATGGCGCCGAAGTGGGGGTTCAAAATTTTGAAGTGGGGTTACTATTACTAGGTGAAGTGTACATATCGTATGAAAGAGTTTTATCTGCACATTTAAAAACATATACCATATAAGTTGTTTTCGACATAATAATTATGATGAAAATAGTCTAAAAAAATATAGGTAAAATTACTTTACTTTTCTGCTGTAATAATAATAATAAACGCCAATAAATAAAACTACATACCTACTTACTTTATGTTATAGCTTGGGATTTGTGTACACGTATTTGTTTAATGACAATATCTATCAGACGTTTATTTGCAAGCTCTTATTTTGTAACAGGATAATTTATAAGCATCCATTTTGCATACATTTGAAGACTTTGTGTATTCTAATGCTCAAGTCGTTCTGTTTTGTTCACATCTTTACTATAATATCTTTACTTAATACATAATTTAAGTATAAGTACCTAGTACAATTACCTAAGTCTGATTCACCTACAAATATTTATTCTGCCAATTTAAAATACAAATGTCATATACTGTAGGTAGGTATTATAGTGCTGTGCATACAATAAATGGCCCTGAAAAGATGCATGAGAAGTACCTACCTACCTATCTCGAAACCACTAAATAATATCACACACAGTATTTTATTCGAAAAATTAAAAAAATCTAAAAGGTCTATTATTTTCAACATAACACGTCGCAATTTATTGTCCCTAGGTATTTTTTTTTAAACGTTGCCCCACACTAGGATTTCTCCTGTACCTATCGTGAGTGCGTTTACAAACACACGCACAAACACTCAGACCAGAAACAAATGTTTGTTCCGTGCGGGAATCGAACCCAAGACACATCGCGCAGCAGCCAATCGCTCAGCCACAACCGCAGCCGTTTCGCCAAAAATGTTAGTAGGTATACAGACAGACAATATTTACTTCGTTTACAACGCCAACCACAAATGATGAGCTCATTATATTTAGTATCAGCTATTATCTAATAAATTTCTCGACAACATTGTTAACGATAGTGTTGCCGCTCGATAGTCGACTATCGACTCTACTAGGTATCGATAGTATCGATATAGGTACATATAGTATTGATAATATCGATAGCTCGAATCGTGACAATAATATTTATGGAGGCCATATTATCAATACTATGTCATATATTATATTATGTTATGTATAGTATTGATACTAATCAATACTATCGGTAGTATTGTTTTTCAGAACTTCGATAGTATCGATACCATCGACAGTTTATAATTTATGAGCAGCAATACAGACTATCGATAGTATTGCAGTCCGTCAATAGTATTATCACATTTCGATCTATCGATAGTATGGCTTTTTTACCTAAATGAAAACTATCGATAGTGGAACTCTCGATAGTTCGGCAACACTAGTT
This sequence comes from Thalpophila matura, assembly GCA_948465475.1. Classification (NCBI taxonomy): domain Eukaryota; kingdom Metazoa; phylum Arthropoda; class Insecta; order Lepidoptera; family Noctuidae; genus Thalpophila; species Thalpophila matura. The sequence goes on along the minus strand of OX419190.1, from coordinate 8,480,843 downwards.
AACGACTCCTGTCGGGATGACTCAGGTCAGGGAGATAACCCTGGCCTCCTGTCTGGTCTGAAGGCATGTAAATTCGTACCAACTTAAGTATGCAAACCCGATTGATCACTATTATCATGTAAATATTTCACGTTATGTATTAATAGTTCATGGTAATATTTTGTCCTTCACCGAGCATCCTCATAATACCTAAGTAAATAATTAATTTGTAAGAAGACAGTAAAGAATGGGACAACAACTCCTTTGGTCGTCCATATTATAAATCTTGTGCCATTGCTCTAATAGGTAGGTACTTATTATGAATATTGAGCGAATTATTGAAAATAAATAAAAACAAAAGATCCTAATGGTTTTCGGGATTATAATAAACTAGCTGACCCGCCCGGGCTTCGCACGGGTAAAGTTTAGTACACCTACCCTACACCTACCCTATACGTACCCTACACCTACCCTATGCCTACCCTACGCCTACCCTACGCCTACACTACGCCTACCCTACGCCTACCCTACGCCTACCCTACGCCTACCCTACGCCTACCCTACGCCTACCCTACGCCTACCCTACGCCTACGCTACACCTCAAAAATCTCCTCAAAAATCAAAAACCTCAAAAATAAATTTCAAGCTTCTAGCTTAAAAAATTATGTAATTTCCATACAAACTTTCATCCCCTATTTCAACCCTTTTCAGCCCTTTTTTCACATTAAAAAGTAGCCTATGTCCTTTCTCAGGCTCTAGACTATCTCTGTGCCAAATTTCATTTGAATCGGTTCAGTAGTTTGGGCGTGATTGAGTAACACACAGACAGACAGACAGACAGACAGACAGAGTTACTTTCACATTTATAATATTAGTAAGGATTATAAAATTATATTAAAAGTAATGTAGTTTCAAAATATACCTATCGGTCGCCTCTTGTTAATGAAACGAGAACGGTGAGGGGTGTACTATAAATAATTGTATTAACAATTTCTTAATTACAAAAGTTAGAAATAAATCGTTGCTAAATAAAGGTCTATAAAGAAGAATAACCTTTGTTGCTAAAGCTATTTGTTTCATTATAATTTTGTTAATATGTTTAGTAGAGTCTCATAAAAGAGATAATTCGTTTAAATTAGCTTTGCTGACGGATAGAAGCATAAATCGTCAAAAGCATAAACTTGCCATATTATTGTTGTTAAACAATTTTATTGTAGTAGGTATAAATGAAAGTCTTTGTTTGTCTACAAAAATAGATAGCAAAAACAATGTCATAAACATCAGTCTAAATCTTGGTGACGTAGAAGTTATTAATAATCCTTAAAAAGGTTATGTTATTCACAAAACGTACGAGTTTTGTAGATAATGTGGTATCATCTCATTACTAGGTAGTAGGTAGGTACTTGTTTGTTTGACTGATCTCAAATAACTACTATCAAACGTAATACTAAAGACTAATATCAAACGTCTGCTTCAAGCACCGTGCTTGAAGCAGACGTTTGATAACAATACAAAATACCTAAACCTAAGGGTGCAGCACATTTTTAACACCCCACGCGAATTCGTTGGTCCAATGACGAACTATTGCCTTCTCGAGATGATGAGCACGCTTCATTGACATCGTGACATGATTATTGTTGCATTTTCATTAGGTAATTATAACATTCGTGTATCAAATAGTTCGAGAAATTTCTATGGACCATACTACTCTTTCACAGTTTGCACAACTGAGAATTTCTCATGTTAATTTACCAAACAAGTTTTAGGAAAAATAAAATCCGTATGAATCACAGGTTATATTTTCTGTGTCCTACCTATTCTAGACTTTTGTTCATGCTGATTTTTTTTAAATTACTAGATGTTGTAGAAACTTCTAAAAAAAAACTCAACGAACTTAGATTATGTTTATCAGTTCTGAGATAGAGCAGGCTTATATGGACTTATACCTAATAATAAATTATCATAGATATGAACGAATAGAAATAAATGTGCCAAATGTCAATATTAAAATTATAAGGGTGTAGTTGGAACTACGGAATACAATAGGTACCGGGATACCGGGATCCCGAAATACCGGGATTCTGCCTGCAATGTGCGGGATTAATCCCGGTCGTAAATTGAACGGGACCTGCGCGGGATTGGCGGTATTGACGAGAAGCAAAATTCACACTATGGAGGATATGTTTAAGACACTGGACTGGTAAGGACGGGGCATTAATATAAACGGCAAGCACATCTCACACTTAAGATTTGCAGACGACATCGTCATAATGGCTGAATCGTTGCAAGACCTGTAAGAAATGCTGGACGGCCTGGCTGATTCTTCTGTACGCATCGGGCTCCGGATGAACTTGGACAAGACCAAAGTCATGTTCAACGAACACGTCACTCCGGAACCGGTTGTCGTCAATGGCGATGCTCTCGAGGTTGTTCGAGAATACGTTTACCTTGGGCAAACTTTGTAGTTTGGTAAAAATAACTTCGAGAGGGAGGCTAACAGAAGAATACAGCTAGGCTGGGCAGCATTTGGAAAATTACGTCGAGTCTTCTCATCGCCTATTCCACAGAGCCTAAAGTCTTCAATCAGTGCGTCCTACCTGTCATGACTTACGGAGCCGAGACGTGGATAATCACGGTACGGCTGGTCCATAAATTCAAAGTCGCTCAGAGAGCTATGGAAAGGGCTATGCTTGGGGTTTCTCTGAGGGACCGAATTCGAAACGAGGTGATCCGACAGAGAACAAAGGTAGTCGACATAGCCTACAGAATAAGCAATCTGAAGTGGCAATGGGCCGGCCATATCAGTCGTAGGACTGACGACCGTTGGAGTAGACGTGTTCTCGAGTGGAGACCGCGAATCGGCAAACGTAGGGTAGGGCGCCCTCAGGCTAGGTGGAGCGACGATCTTCGCAGAGTGGCTGGTGGCAGCTGGATGAGAGTGGCCGAGGATCGAGTTAAATGGCGTGCAATTGGAGAGGCCTATGTCCAGCAGTGGACTAATACGGGCTGATGATGATGATGATGATGAAAATTCACACTAATGACGATTATTCCACATATTTCCTACAAGTGTGGAAGCAAAAGTATGAACGATATTTTCCGTAGTCGGTCACCGGTCATGTAATATGTAAAGTTGGAAGCCGTTTAGCTGACGAAACAATAAATATTTACGATTTTTACGAACCTACTTCTAAAATATTTTTTTAATTATCTTCTGAACTAATTATTTTAAAAATAATTATTTATGTTAGCATGCGCGGTAAGCGGTAGCATGAGTACAATGACCCCTTTAAATATTTCCACTGTCTAACCTGCCACCCTGTATAAGGAGTTCTGAGGCAATAAGTTGAATTAAATTTATTCCGTCGCACGACTATCTGGCACTGCGTCTAGGGGACTTTTTCCTGAAAAGGACGCGAAACACGGTCTTTCGTCTTAACGTCATAATCAGTACCCCTATCATGAGTTTTTTTGACGTATAGTTTCGTTAACGTAGATCGGATCGGCAGTAGGTTCCATAGCCATACGCTCTACACAATCTATCCTTAAATTTTATAATGACTTTTATCATGCATTACGCACGTATTTGAAGTTTAGTAATTTTTACTTACTACCTTTTTGTTTTCATTTTTTTTTTTTTATTAATTTTGCCCTGTCTACAGTTAACGTCTGCTAACAGTTTGTTAATCATTATGGTAATCTGTGGAAAATGTAGTGGGTAGTATATTTATTAAGTTTACTGTTAAGACACCACTGTTTATGCATAATATACTACTGTTTGTTTTCCCTAATGCAATAAATAAATAAATAAATAAATAAATAAATAAACGTAAGCATATTTTGAATTGAAAATACAGCAGTCCTAGAACATTTTGATGAAATTTTATACAATTTGCACATTTTTAAAAATACAGAGAAATTAATTAAGTATTCAATTTATATAAACATTGTGTAACAAACGTATATTTTCAATTCAAAATATGCTTACGTTAACGAAACTATACGTCAAAAAAACTCATGATAGGGGTACTGTGCCTTTACCATTTAGGCCTGATTTCACCAAACTTTCTTATTCTCGAGAATAACTATACCAGGAATTATTTAACTCTCCTTATTTACTCTTGGATAACTTCGTTTATGTTTCACCACTTTACACCAGATTAAATATATTCTCGTTTAGTTAATCTGTGACGTTCGTTCGTCCCGAACGAACAATATGAACGAATGTATAAACCGCCTAAATAAAATTGGTTACTTTCTTCGTGAGAAGTTGTGTAAACTGTGTATTTATTGATTTTAGTAGGGTTATATGTCAACATTTTTGTAATTTGGTGGTTGACTTTTTTTTTCGTAAATACTGTTGGTGTCTAGCCGTATTCTAAATCTTATTTATTAGCTATAATTTGTAATTGAAACATACATAAAAAATTTTTGGAAGAAAAAAAATTTTTTGGGACTTAGAAAAACTTTGAAATTTTTTTTTTTTGTAATCATGATTTTTTTTAATGCATGACGTAGAATACACTTTTACAAACATTTTTACTTCTGAGAAGTATGGTCCTATGACGCACCTTTTCTAAAATATATGACTTCGACTTTTTTTAAAATTTTTACCGAAGTCTCTATTACCCCGTTATGGTAGCACGCACGAAAAAGTTTTCAGGAAAGAAATTGTTTGTCTAGGCCGGAAATATACGATGTGGTAAAAAACGGGCGGTTTAGAAAACTTTTTTTTTTGTCAAAATTATTCTAAGTTTAACCATCGGATATTATCCGTAAGTACTTCCGTAATAGTAGAGTAAAATTAACATAAATGTACACGTCACATACAGCAGCTATCCCGCAAAGCGATCTCGTAATTGGTGTGCAAACGCATATCGGCGCACAATCTAAACGCAGTAGGTACGTTCTCTATTTGAGAGCTAGGTCAACGCACGCCGTATCGCTCATTTAGCTATAAACAAAGTTTATCGAACGTACACGCATCACACAATGGGGTTGAGCGACATTAAATTCACCTACAGTGCCTACAGTACTCGCACAACACATGGTATTTTTCAGAGCAAATATTAATTGAACGTACACAATTCCATATTTTATTTAAAGAGTATTTATATCGATTGGCATTCTTTACCCCGATCATGAGTTTTTTTGACGTGTAGTATCGTTAACGTAAGCATATTTTGAATTGAAAATACAGGTTTGTTACACAATATTTATATAAATTAAATACTTAATTAATTTCTCTGTATTTTTTAAAATGTGCAAATTGTATAAAATTTTATCAAAATGTGCTTACGTTAACGAAACTATACGTCAAAAAAACTCATGATAGGGGTACTTGTCTCTAGGTCTGTATTCTAGATTATTTTTTATCTGAAAAAAAAAATGGGTCCTGTCCTGCTCTCCTATATCCTTCTAGCACTATATCTGTGAACAGAGAGAGAGAGAAGTAATTAGCAAACAAATTGTGTATACAGTGTATATAGGTGTGTATATACTACCTACATAACTTTAGAATTATTTTCTAAGGTGTATCAATGAAATGAACAACAAAATGAAATGTCTGCATTGCTAACTCATGATGTCATAAGATAGGTAAGTAACTAATAAGCGTGCAGACTGTTGTACGAAGTCCTAGTTTCATTTTCTTCAACAGACTGCAAATGTTGATTTTAATTTTATTTAAAAAAAAGTTTTACAATTATTTAGGTATATCTTAATTAGGTACTATGTAGTTCACTCACTGTAGACTTACAAATTGTAGGTACGTAGGCACTGGGGTTGCACCACTGTCAATGTCACCCAAGCTAAGATCAAACTTATGTTATGGGTGCCAGGTGCCAGCGCTCTCTCTCTTGATTTGACTACGGTACGGTACGAGTACGACATTAGACTCGGAGTTACATAATGCTTCCTATGATAGCAAAATATTTCCCCGTTTCCCGTTCCTCTTGTTACCTTCTCGAATGGCGACACGTGTAAGATAAGCAGTTGGACATCCGGTAGCAACTAAGTATCACAATTAGAAACCAACTAGGTACCTACAACTTAATAAAGAAAATTAACCTCACTCGACCTTTTATATCCGAAAGAAATTTTGAATATTTAAACATATTAATTACGTATGCAATAAATTATAATTACAAAGATTACAAAGGCTATGACGAAAATATTGACCGATAACACATTTTTGTGTTGACTTTTAAAAACAACACATTGAACCGTGTACCGCGGCTTTTACGTTGTTGTGGCGCATAACTCAGTCATTACAAAGTTAATACATAAATGGTAAAACAAATGGCGAGCACTTGAGTAAATATCCGTATTGTCCTCAATTTGATACCTGTACTAGGCGTAGGTACCTGAACGTATCGCTACTGCATTTATTAGTGGAAGAAAACATGGTGTCATACCCGAAATCGATACTTTTAAAGATTTTTTAATACAATGCATTCGTAAAGATGGCACAACCGGTTGATTTTGGAAATACATATACCTACCTACTGCATTTGATTTTTTTAGCACCTTCTCAAAACCGGTAAATTGGCGCCGTTTAGTTTTTCGATTTGGTGAGACCAATCGAACAAGAATTATTTAAGACTCTTTCATACTTTACATGTCATGTACCAATCAGTTGTATTGTAAGCATTTGAAACACAAAGACTGACACCCAGGTTACCCAAATGATATATTATCTCTGTGCATCCCATGAATACTAGGTATCTGGGTAACGTTTGACTTTGTTGGATTTATTTTTGCTATTAAATACTTCAAAAAACCAAGCAGTAGATAGGTACCTATAACCTACCTACCACCACGCACCACAATAGACTATAATTTAGTTCAATAAAGGACCTGTGTGTTTACATAAAGAAATGAAGTGACACAGGTGCATTCTCTTTAGACACTGCATACCTTTTCCTAATGTTGCGATGTTTGCCTTGCATAAACACATTCACATTTTAATATGTCATCCCGACAGTTTCGTTTGTTCTACAGAATTCCACGTAGGTACCTACTGTACATTAATTTCTTTAATTACATAAATCTTTTCTCATTAACACCCGCTTGTGCCAGCATAGTGAATCAGAATTGACTTACTGATAAAATTAACATAACACAACGGATCGCATATATTTTAAAAGACGGTTAGCCTTGAAAGTTATAATTGAAGTTTCTAGAAGCTGAACAGCGAACAAAAGTTAAAACTCAACGTTGTTGACCTCTTGTTACCTATTTACTGAACGATAAAGTCAATATCATCATGACTGATTGAACAGTACTTAATCTTTTATTAGATAAATCATCGGAAAAAGTCGTTGTACATGTTATCTTATCAATACTTAATGACTATACAAACTGACGTATAGTTCTTTGTATTATGGAGTTCATGTACTTTGTTTAAACTCGGTTTTCGTTAGATGTCGTCATATCGTGTTCTGTTTAATCTGAACGCAATTAATTTATTAACAATGAATGACCCAAGACTTCATAACGCAACGGAAAAAGTAACACTGAATTGCAGATAAATTGTTTTAATTTCATAATATTGTGTAAGTGATCAATATTGCAATTATAGCTATCATTACACGTCATATTATTATACACCGTGACATTTTCATCGCTTTCATCCGGCGATGTAGCCACTATACTCATAATTATGAACAACTTTTACTATGGGACCAACCCGGAAATCTAGAAAAAAAAATCAGCTGTTCCATACATTTTGTTGAGTTATGTGAACATAAATGTATGGAACAGCAGATTTTTTTTTCGCGATTTCCGGGTTGGTCCCATAGTAAAAGTTGTTCATAATGATGAGTATAGTGGCTACATCGCCGGATGAAAGCGATGAAAATGTCACGGTGTATAATATACCTACTATACTATGACTGCTGCGTGTTTACTTGTTGATATTTTATATGCGCGTGCGCAGGAAACCACGCGGGATCGCGCGATCGGCGCAAATCCCAGTTTGTGACGTTTTAATACGATAAATAGTCACCAGAAATAATATTATTACAATATTGAGTCACTTTTCACAATTAAAATGATCGTGAAGCCCACATTCCGTCATATCTTCAGACTATAAATAAATAAATCTACAATAACTATGTTAATGGACGGAAATAGGTATTGAGACAGTTCTAGTCTATTTAGATTAGGTACAGTTATCGGCTATAAATATCATTTATCATTACATTATCATCACTAAAAGCACACACCAAATTTTCCTTCACGCAACTGACTGTCATTGATTACAATAAATTCAGAATTTTTAGTGTTAGTCGTTTCAGACTTTTTTACGACTGCCAACAAGAAGTGTTATGTTTTCAGGGTTCATGTATGTATCTACCTATAGTATGCATGTATGTGAGTTTCTTTATTCCACCATAACTGAACGGGTAACCTGGCTTTTTTTTCATCGCAGTCAGGGGACAGTTCTATGGATCATTTTCTCATAGGTCCCCCCGACTGGGATCAAAATTTACACACACACCAACACGAACACAACTTGTTTTTCACTTGCAAACGTGTTTTTTTATGTTTTATTTTTTTTTACTTTTGTGCATTTATATACCTACCCTGAAACCTTGCCTTTAATTTTAATTTATAATATTAAAACACATTTGAACATTCCTAGTTACTCTGAATACGAATGTATTTTTTTTTTTATTAAATAAAGGAAATAGTTTCCACGTAGTATTTTCATATTTTATCTATTCAGTGAAATATGCGAACAACACCTAAAATTGGACTCCAGACTTAAAAATGTACAAAATGTGTTCTGGCCTTAGATTTTTCGCTTTAGAATCATATGACGACGTGTTTCAGGTTCAGACCTTAGTGATTATCTTCCTATCTTAAAGTGGGTCTTTTATAATAAAACAAGTTTAAACGGATTAATCGCGTATATTACAGAGTTTTCCTGACGTTTCGAACACTTTGCAGCGTTCGTGGTCGCAGGACGACTCGACCACGAACGCTGCAAAGTGTTCGAAACGTCAGGAAAACTCTGTAATATACGCGATTAATCCGTTTAAACTTGTTTTATTATAATGTGTAATAATCGCGAAAACCTAAGACATTATTGTGGGTCTTTTAATTATGTCACAAAATACTTGGGTAGGTATATGGTACAGTTGATTATAACGACCACAAGTGGTACTTGTTCATTATTTTTAGCAAAATATATCTGATAACTAGTTATGTGGGTTACTGATGTTGATGATAAAGTGCTTAGTCGCCGATAATGTGCCTTACATTTCAGGTTATTTATGGACTTATGGTTCAGCACTTTTACTTCCTTGTGTAGGTATTTTAGTGGATTTTCATATATTCAGGGGATACGAAATTAATAAATGCAATGCAAACGCGCAATTTGTCTTGAGTGGTCTGAAACCACGCTCTCCAGAATTTAGCGCATGTACAGTCAGGCCGTCATAAACCTATTGGAGGCCCTACCCCTAGCCCTAGCCAAGTTACTTTTCTGTTAGCGTTAACGCCAAAAACGGATAGAATGTATGGAAGTAACATTTGTGAGTCACGTGACTTTTCCGTAGGTAATGTCATTGCCATACATTTTGTGCTTATCGTTTGGCGTGAACGCTAACAGAAAAGCAATTTAGCTATGACCTCTGGTCGTATAAGGATCATGGGGCCCCTGTGTACCTACTTAGATAAGGAAAATTCAATTTCTTACAATGTTCGCGGGCCCTGGGCCCTTGCCCGAGTGTTCTTACGTCCCCGTTCTTACTTCTTATTGTCCCCGCGCTAACATATTAAATTTAATGATGGATGTTCACTTTTATGATTATTTTTTTCTACGAACATCTTGTATTGATAACTTGACTTGTAGTGACGTCAAACTGATTCACGATTCAATTATATTTTTTGCATAACTATAGCAATTATCTCAAAGGGTGTGAATGATGCAAAAAATTACAATATAATATAATCAGATGAGTCATGCAACATATTGACCTTTCCTTATATCCCACGTTTAAATCCTTATTTAGAGTGATTCACATTTTGCAGAAACTAATATCATCACAATTTTGATATTTTTTAAAAATAAACTTATCATAAATTAATTTAGGAATGACCAACAACATTTTTTAAAACTGTCTCCAGTCCTTATGGTTGGTTGGAATTTGGATTATCAAAAAAATATAACCTATCAACCAACTTGCAATGATTGTATTTAAAAAATAAACTTATGGCCCCATCGAATTAACCGGCATCGAATAATTATGATAAATAAACGAAAACGCTCTTATTTAAAGGATTACGGTACGAAACCACGAATATTTATTTCACTAGATAATATGTACCTACCTATATGTTACTTACTGTAAAAGCCGGAACTTAGGTAAATCTTAACATTTACCAGTAAAACCTAAGATTTACCGACCCTTAATGGTAAAAGTCCGAACTGTTCTGTGATCATCCTTCATTTCGGACTTTTACCACCATACACTCGGTAAATCTTAGGTTTTTCCTCAGAGACACGGTAAATGTTGAAAAGAGTGAATAAGTTGTGACAGAACCGAATCGATCAACCTCGACTCCACGTGATCTTGTGTGCCCTACCCCTAGAGTGTTTTTATAAACCCGGAGGCGCGGAGGGAGAGCAGCCCCCGCCCGCTGTGACGAAGCGTAGGCACCCGTGCGAGCCGGAGCGGCTGAGGCTGGTCGCCGAAGGCGACCAAAAAGCCGAAGTTGCGAAGGCGAGCCTGGGTGCCTGCGATTTGTTACGCAAGAACGGAGGGGCTGCACTTCCCGCAGCGCCGGAGACGTGTTTTTACACGTCTCCGGCAACCTGCATTGCACACGGCACCGAAAACGAGGATGGAACTTGCAAAATATTAGTTTCTGCAGCCCCAAAACTAACATTTACCAACCGTCATTGGTAAAACCTAGGATGTACCAAATTCTAATGGTAAAAGCCTGAAAAAAATTCTCCTTTTTATAAAATCCTTACATTTACCAACTCATGTTCATGCTCGGTTTTACCTCTATTCGGGCTTTTACAGTAACATATATACATATTCCCTCTTAGGTATTTATTTATAGACGCCTCTTAACTTTAACCACTTTTTAATAAGTGGTTACAATACGACAATAATATCCTTGTCATTTTGTATGTCAATGAATAGAGATGACAATTGACACAATTATGTCAATGACGACGATGATTAAATTAAACAGCTCTTAAGCTGTTTAATTTAATCATCGTCTTCAAGTAAGGCGGTTGATCTTAAAAACTTGACCCGGAGCTATCGACGACATCGAACATCCCTATCATCATCTTCAATTATAACTTGGCCTAAAATGACTTTAACAGTGTCATTATCTAATTTCGAGTGGCAGAAGACTTCTACCTATTGCCATAATGATGGTTTAATGCTTAGCAGCGTTATTTGCAAGGCAGGCTGTGCCAAAACTTGTACTTTTTGGCTGTGTCAAAACACAATATTTATGTAGGTAGATGAATACTGTGTCTCTTTAGCTCTTTTTACACAAAGCAAAACGATTGCTACCATGATAGTTAAAGAAAATAATAATGATATTATGTCATACCATAGATAGACAATGGCCTAGTAACTTTATACTAGGTATAAGCATTGTTATGATATTAAAAGCAGTTCTGGCACTTACACGGCCAACACTTACTGTACCCTGGAAAATTACCATTCATACATAGGTAGGTATATGACAAACATAAATTAACGGTCAACAATAAAAAATACATTCAGTGCTTCCAAGTATCGAATAACGTTGTTCTAGGAGTGTCACAATGTTTTATGATAAAAATATGATGTATTATGAATATTAATAGTTCCACACAAGCGGCGCCGCTCGGCTTGCTTCGTGTCTACGTGATCATTGTTCATCATATTTTCGCGTAGAACCCGCCTTGGGATGGACTTTAACGTGACCATATTTACCTGTACCTACATAAATCTATAGTTAGTGTTTAATTTTAGTTATATGTCGGTAATTGATCACAGCGATTTTCAGATATATAAGAATGAATAAAACGCTGAATAATGTTTTGTTTGACTTATTTCGATTACCTACTTTACCCTAACATTTGCGAGTTACGTAGGTACTAACATCTTATTTACCTCCCAGAATTTCCCACGTGAAAACGTTATAGGTTGTGTAGCATTTCCTGCTGTTTTTACTGAAAAATATATAACGCATGAAACACATTATTTCTACGGTTCAGCGCCCCGGTGAATTGATCTGTAAAATTAAATTTTATGCGTAAAATTAGGAAATTTTACGCACATAAAATTTAATTTAGTGTAGTAATTTAATGTTAGTGAAAACGGGCATTAGATTACTATCTAATGCCCGTTTTCACTAACATTAGGAGACACCTAAGTGTAACGTCTAAATATTAAAAGGAGTTAAATAGCGCAAAAAAAAACATGTTACCAACCAGTCAATCTCTCAGCGACAACGCCGACAACCATAGTAATCCATAATTATTGTACTGTTGTGGTTGGTGACATGCTTTTTGCGTTGGTGTCTCTTAGTGTTACTAAAAACGGAAATAATAGATAGGTTATTTTTATTTCGTTGTTAAAAAGAAAATATAAATTGTAGCTAATACAAATTCTGATAATTCGCATACATTTCACCTACAGTTCGAAATAAAAGGTAATTTAAAAGAAAATTCATGAATAAGATACATCATAAATAAAAATACATGGTGACGGTTATGTATGTACTTAAACAAACCGACAAAGTGACTATCATACCATTTAAACATAAACACAGTCAAACATTATGACTAGAGATCGGATAATCGGATGCATAGGTATTTATTTACCTACACTTCACTTTTTCCCACAATAATATGGACATGCCTCTGAATAAATTTATTGTTTATCTTAAAAACTTTTGAAAAACATTTCGTCTCTGTTACAATTATATAGTTGGAGTTGTACGTAAAAGTATATAATACTAACTTTCGCCCGCGGCTTCACCCGCGTTTTTGGGATAAAAAGTAGCCTATGTGTTATTCTGATGTATAAGCTATATTACTGTAAAGTTTCATCAATATCCGTTCAGTAGTTTTTGCATGAAAGAGTAACAAACATCCATACATCCATCCATACATCTATACATGACACAAACTTTCACGTTTATAATATTAGTAGGAAGTAGGATAGGCGTGGACAATTTTGTCTGACTTGATGCAAACATTACCAACATACATTCCTATCACATTGAAATCGTACTAACACATTAATGAAATACTATCAAATTAATAAAATAATCAGTAAGTATGTATTAGTGTAGTGATAGCCTAGTGGTTTAACCATGTGCCTCCCACGGCGAATGGTTCGAGTTCGATCCCGAGGCACGTACCGCTGACTTTTCGAAGTCATGTGCGTATTAAAAATTAATTATCACTTGCTTTAACGGTGAAGGAAAACATCGTGAGGAAACCTGCATGCCTGAGAGTTCTCCATAAAGTTCTTGAAGGTGTGTGAAGTCTGCCAACCCGCACTTGGCCAGCGTGGTGGACTATGGCCTATCCCCTCTCATTCTGAGAGGAGGCCCGTGCCCAGCAGTGGGACAGTTTCTATACAGGGCTGATATTATTATATTATTATTTTATTTTTTTATTTTTGTCGGACCTTTCGAAGGCGTGCGTGGGGCCGAAGCCAACACGTAGAGGCCCTTTACAACAAACTTAAAATATATAAAATGTAATGGTGACACATATTATTATTATTAATATGTATTATTAAAAAATAAAAAAAAATCAGAAAGGTATGTCCACATTATTTTTTCGTCGAAATAAAAGTAATGTTTAGGTAAATATGCATCCGATTATCCGATCAGTAATTATGACTAATAATAATAATTAATAATATATTAGTGAAGATAGCCTAGAAGCTGCTATCAAATAAAAATACTTATGTACCTACGTTATTTTATGAGTTTCAACTCACAACAACACAATTCAAATTTTTCACCACGTCGACACTGTCCAACCAAGTACTAGAAAGAAATGTAAAAATGAAAATAAATTACTTATTAGATAATATTTAGCCTCAAGTGGCATGCATCCTATGCAACTTATAAGTTAGCCTTGCGGGCCTCAAGGCTAAGTTGTAAGTTACAAAGGATATGAACTGCCACTGCAGCTCACCACTATTGCCAACGGCGACGCATTTAATTGAACAGCCCTTTAATTGACAATACGAGACCCATTATGACTAATAACTTATGAAGTACCTACTTAGATGTCGAGAATAAAAAGTAAAGCAATAAACAAAGGTCATTCTAGTACAGAGTGCAGGCGCAATTGGAGATCGTAAGTAATGAACAATAGTAAGCTGAGTCAGGCTAAGATGAGTAAGAGGTAGCCAACTAGCCAAGCCACACTGACTGGCCGGTTGCGGACTGCGGTCGCACAGAACTGGTTCAATCCATTAAATTTTTATTTTTAGTAATGAACCTACCTCTTGCTCGGCCAGCAAGAAGGAAAAAACACACCATTTAATACGTAGTAGGCAATAAATGTATTGTTTATTGGTTCAACTTTCCTTTGAGCTTGTCGAAAGACAGATATAGCCGTAGCTAAGGGATTTAATTGCCCTTAATGATGCATAATGACTTTTAATTCTCTTTAATGCTCAACATGTAGATAATATTTAGTATTATCAATACGGTAAATGGTTATTCCTCGGTTCATGTACAATTTCCTTTGGGTATTTGTTACAATAAAGGAGAGCGAACTTGCTTCGGACCGGTTGCATGTGCCATGTCGCGATTAATAATAATATAATTTTCAGATAGCATATAAATTAAAACATGAATTTAATTTCGTTACACGATGCCTCGTAAAGATAAATAATTAACGTGATAACACGCACAGATGAACAAATGGACATTAAACGCCCGTCGTTGTACCTATACAAAAGTTACAAGTCCACACTACATAGTATCGTATGTTGCATTATGTACTCAAATCGTGATAACTCGCCAATTATTGTGTTCTTCGTACATTTATTATAGCAATATTACCGATCGCGGTAAACAGGAAAATAATAAAGTCTACGTTTAATGTTAATTTTCATTCCACGCAACAGCAGCGGTGATCAATTTGCCATACATAACTCCAGGGACAATTTGTGTTCAAGGGCTTTGTGTATAGATAGAGGAAAAATTTTCGAAATACCTACTTGTATTCATAATAAAATAATTATGTTGAAAAAAAAAATGTTAAAGTAACCATTCTTTGCACGTCAATGGCTTTTAGCTAACAAACTTGTTTTCAAAATAATTGTTAACTGGTACCTATGTAGCCAATTCATTACCCTTATTTGTAGCGTCCATATAAGTCCTTCCAGATAATTTAAACTAAAGTATTTTATTTTTACGACATTAGTAACGAAAAGTTGACATATTTTCAAATTATTTCTTTTATAATCATCCGGGTTTTGTTGCTTGATAACAAATACTGTGTAATTGGGTCAATAATACGAATATATTATATTTAAAGTAATAAAAACAGATAATACATTTGAAGCATTTATTCACATTGATATTGTAACTGAAGCAGTTGTTCGGTACATAATTCACAATAACATAAAGTAGGCATTCAAAGATAAACGACGTTATCTGACACTAAACAGGATTATTAATAAACATGACCCAATTTGAGGCCGAAATTGGAGATTTTCTGTATTATGTGATTAGGTGCCTACTTTGATAATTTTATGTTATGGTACTGAAACCGTTTCCTTGAAAATTTACTTGAAAGGTACTTGAAGCTTAGTATCGTAACTACCATACCACCATAATTATATCAGGTCAGCCTATTATAACCAACTAGATGTTCCCCGCGGTTTCACCCCTGTTGCTCAGCTCCTAAGGATCGTAGCGTGATTTTAAACAGCCTATACTATTCCTTATAAATCTGGCTACCGTATACAAAAATATTTTTTTTAATCCGACTGGTAGTTCCAGAGATTAGCGCGTTCAAACAAACAAACTTCAGCTTTATAATATTAGTATAAATTAACACTGCCTCGCTGGTTATCCCTCGTCGTTACACCCATATTTTGATATTTTGCTAGTTATGTTTAAGTCACACTCCTGCCTAACCCTGCGAAAAACACAGGCGTGATGTTACCACTTCTAAAAAATAGTATGCCTCCTGAAAAAATGTATTTACCGCGAGTGATTGGCAAAAGGGTTGACAATCGTGGCATGATGCCACATGGAAACATTGCTACCTAGCTCCTTAGCCACCCTTTACCTGGTAACATATCATGGGAATAGTGGACATGGTCTGACTTAAAAAAAATAGGGTTATGGTTAAAGTGAAATAGAACTTCCGAAATAATTCCTGCTTTTGCTGACTGTCTCCTTTTGAAATATGATGTGCGAAATAATAGCATTTGACGACATTCAATATTCGTTGAAACACCTGTTAGCTTTTGTAAAATCGTGCGGTTTTGGTCTTCGGTAAAAAGAAAGTCTTCGGTATCTTAGCAAAAAAAACGTAGGTATAGGGTAGGAAACCTGTTTTATTATTTTGGTAATTATTAGTGTCTTTACCTTGGTCCTTTTATGATTACTAGCTTCCGCCCGCGGCTTCGCCCGCGTTTTTGGGATAAAAAGTAGCCTATGTGTTATTCTGATGTATAAGCTATATTACTGTAAAGTTTCATCAAAATCCGTCCAGTAGTTTTTGCGTGAAAGAGTAACAAACATACATACATCCATCCTCACAAATTTTCACATTTATAATATTAATAAAGTAATATTATGACATCTAAACTGCTGTTACACAATCACCAGCTAATGTATAGTAAGTCATGTTAATGTGTGATGAAACTGATTGACCTATGCATGATATCTTTCGATATAATTTCTCGTAGCAGTCGTAGCAAAATAATCAAATATCGTAGACGCACTCTACGTAGACCGGTGTCCAACAACATCTAAGTATGATTGTACATTTTATTAACAACTCCTAAGTCTAGATTATTATGTATTCTCGGAATAATACATTTTGTATTTGCTTTTCACGGTTCCTGCTTGAAGATGTAGGTAGTCACTTAGCGGTTACAAAGTTCGTATCGCGTTTGCCTTACCAACTAAGTTACTCAGAGTCAGTAGGTAAGTAGTATTTTTATATAAATTTTTAGCTTTGTCATCTCCAAAAAAAGTCGCATAATTATGATTTATCATATCTGTAACATACCTCCATGTATATGCACCCAGTAGGCTGATGACGATAGGCCATGACTAGTTTATTGTAAATGTAAATTCCGGACTTCTTAGGTACTTACATCTTCCAAGTTCCTTCTGAATTTGGTATGATCTAATGAATGCTCTGCGCAAATCGACCCCCACATAGCGCTCAAGGTCCATGCCGGTCACTGCGCTGATATAGCTACTAACATAGGAAATAAGAAAATCATACTAACAATTATGGACCTTGATTAAATAAAATGATTATTGTTATCACCTATTATGCACCACTAGGTGGGCTGACACGCTATATGCAATCATTGCAGGCAGCATAGGACCGGGCGTTGCCGTTGTGGCGATGCTTGGGGCAACCAGCAGCGGACATGTTCCGGTTGATATGATGGTGTTGATGAACTTATTATTTAACTAATTGAATAACAAGAAGCGGACATATTAATGACCCGGAGTTGGCACTCAATGAGTTAAGCAGGAAAATAACAGAACTTGTTAATTAAAAACACATTCCGGATTATCGTTGAAAGTTGGGATATACGAGACTTCGGTTGTTACAGGAAATTGTGATTTGCCGTTCTCATTACCACAAGCTAAAGCAGGCAGTTAGAGGCAGCGGTTATCAAGTCTCGTTGTTTTTTCGCGGCAACACATAATCAAGCATTCACTCGTAATAGTCGTTATGTTAACACTGGACCAAGCACACGTATGCTGCGGTCCCCCCCCCCCCCACTTATCGCGAGCTACGTAAATGATCATGCAACCACTGAGTGCTGGCTAAGTGTTGCTTAACTGCAGTGATCTAACAATCCTAACATGGTGACGATTACGAGCGCTAAGCTATAAACCTGTCGATAACTACACTTTGAATGCAGCTGCGACAGTCCCTGATATGCTGTTGTGTGTTTTCTATAGTTTATTTCAGTAGTTGCACAAATGCTCACTTTTGAGGAAATTAAACTGGAAGTAGCTTTTGCATACCTTCTTCATATGCTGCAGTTTCGCACTCTAACTCTATTATTTGTGCAGTATTACGTGGTTTCAAGAATTATTCTCCAGTAATTGTATTTCTGGTACATTTCAGTTCTGTAATGCATGTATTGTTGCCACCATCTACTGACTCTACACTGTACAAATGCAATAATGACCTTACGGAACCAAGTCTCCCGATTACTCAAGATTTTCGAGAATTCTGTTGAATTCCGGCTCGCTGACCTCTTTATCTGTGAATAAAAAAATATCGGTTACTTACTATCGTACTTTGAACGCCTTTTTATCGTATTTATCGTTCGCTAGCAATATTGAAGCGGCATTAATGGATCGAGACAACGATTATTTAATTGTAAACAAACTATTTGTATGCTCTTACCCACAGTTACCTATGTCTAATATTAATGTACATAATCTATGTAACTTTATAAAGGTTCGGCTACACTGGCAACATGTGCCGCAGTGCGAGCAATATTTAGTGGTGTACCACAAAAAAGATAGACACGCGTTAAACGCGATTGCTACCAAAAATAATACGCACTTGTTTTAGCACTAACTTGTCTAAAACAAGTGTGTATTATTTTTGTTGCATTCGCGTTTAACGCGTCTATCTTTTATGTGGTAAGGCCGTTAGGGTTTAAGAAAATATCGTCTACACTTCTACAGTCTACAGGCATACTAATCTACTATATAAAAATAAGTCGGGTTTTCTTTCCTGACGATATAAGTCCAGAACGGACGAACCGATTTCCACGGTTTTGCATTCGTTGGAAAGGTCTCGGGCTCCGTGAGGTTTATAGCAAAGAAAATTCAGGAAAATTTAAAGAGAAAAGCGGGAATATCTTTTTTCACATACAGCGCCATCTCTGATACATAGCATGTACTACGGTGGCGAAACGGAGTTCGCCGGGTTTGCTAGTATTTCGTATAAAAAATGTTTGTACTAATCTATACTTATAATAAATCTGTAGAGAGGTCAATTCTGTACATGAAATATATTTTCAAAATAACTATCAGAGGGTGATTAGTGATCGATACTGATGCCAAAAATGCAATCAGTAAAATTTTTGTCTGTCTGTCTGTCTGTCTGTCTGTATGTTCCTTATAGAAACAAAAACTACTCGACGGATTTTAACGAAACTTGGTACAATTATTCTTCATACTCCTGGGCAGGTTATAAAATACTTTTCATCACGCTACAATCAATAGGAGCAGAGCATTGAAGGGAAATGTTGGGAAAACGGGAGAAGTTACTCCATTTTTTAAGCTTCCGTCGCGTGTGCAGCCTTAATGGTTAAAGCTACATAGAAATCATGTATGACGGAAATGTTATAATTAAAATTATCTAAAAAATATCCCACAACAGCATATGTCTATCTTTTATGGTTGACTCACAATAACACGTGTAACTCCCGATAGCTCAGCAGTTCGGAGCTTTCTGATTGTAATTACACACACAAGGAGTTACACGCTGATGGAGTCGCGGGCATAGCTATTAATAATAATATTCTGCGGTTCCTTATTGCGATATTTTTCAACAGTATTGTGGATTGATATATTATATTTCCCTACTAAAATACGAAAGTTAATCCGTCTGTTACAAACCATTGAACCGTGAGGAAAGACATACGCTACTTTTTTACGAAAAACGACGGAAACGCGGACGAAGTCGCGTGCAAAAGCTAGTTGTATATAAATTATTCATGCAATCGAATCTAACTAAACACAGTAAATAAGGCTAGCGCACGATGCTGTAATTCTGTATTATTACGTCGAAGGAAAACCCCTTCAGTACCATGCAGGGATTTCATTGGGCGAAGTAATTTGGGATGCCCATAATCCTCGCATCTTATCGCTATTGATTGTCAATACAATACGAGGGAAACTGGTGACTTCACCAACACGGGTGTTGTAAAATCGCGGGTTATCGCTAAGTAACGCATCGGCCCACACACTACGCTTGATTTATGCTCAAGTTAGCAATGGTTTAATATTCTTCTCTTGATGATGAATACGAATTTGACCTTTTATAATATAATAAATGCAGGTAAGGCCGCACCAGCTTGTGATTACATCACTTGATTTATAAAGCAATATAAAAGTGTTAAACTCATGTTTTGTTGCCGGTTACTGTTTGTTGTCTGAAATTATGTCTTAATTACTATCTAATTAGTTAATCGTTTTTGTTATTATAATTATACTTAGGTTCTTATTATAGTCTCTTTAGAAACCTACAATTTTGCTGATTATAACTTGGTATCACTACCTTATACATTTTTAGTTGATAACGGGGATACAATGTTGGCACATTTTAGAATGTGTTTACGGTATTTCAGAATTTGATTGTATCTTTTCCATGAACAAATGGAATGTATTATATTGAATATGTGACACAATTCTGAACTGATTTGAGATTTAAAACGGAATGGACCGTTATATTCACCACGTGTCTAATAAGTACGTCTAGACGAGCTGGTAGTAGTGCTGGTATTTTGGTTTCCTAAAGCATGTATTGGCTGGTAGATACCTATAGTGTTGATCTTTTTAACGGACTTCAAAAAACGGAAGAGATTCTCAATTCATCGGAATCTTTTTCTTTGATAATTCGTGTGATAATATTTATAGGATCTACGAGCAGGTTACAGATATCGACTTCCAATATCCTTGCTGAAATGTTTTGGAGTTCCATAAAGTCAACCGAATAATATTTCAGTTAACACCTGTGAAACCTGGATAGGCAGTTACTTAATATTCCGATTTCTGGGTTACTTATGATTACCAAAGTTTGAGCCCAACATCAACGCCCAAAACAATGGTTCATAACGGCCAATTAAGACAAAACAAAAAGTGCATGAACTTTGAACATGGCTTAGTGCGTTGGCGCTTACTGCATGTGCGTGTGAGTGCACTCCGAGGTGAGTGCCTGAGTTACGTAAAGCGAGCGATACGTCGCGTATCTTTACGAGCCTTTGTCTCGATTCCTGCCAACCGTATTGCTCGAGTATACTTGCTCACAAAATATTCAATTAACAAAAAATACGCACTTTTGCTGAGGTTTTTATTTTTTTAATGGAGCGTGATTATATGTTGGAATTAACAGCTTGCCACCTCAGAACGGTTCAGTTTCAGCACGGAAACTTGAAGATGTTTTGCGCCATATTCATTCAATACTTACTTTGTCCTTATTAACTTTATTGTTCGCACTCCAAAAATATCTCTCTTATCGAATTGATTCTATGGTTTATGATTACGGCCTAAAACAATCTAAGTATAAGCACACACTCGACCCTTTCTTTTATATTCCCAGGCTTGAGGCATGGAAATGGATTTGCACATATTTCAGATTATTGCAAATTTAAATAACAATCACCTACGTGATGAAATAATTACCATACAAATTGTTTTGATTTTTGCCGAATGACGCCACAAACTTTTATTTTTCAAACCAATTATAGATTTTTAAGATATTTTTTCGTGAGTCTACGAAATTGTTGTTAAATACTATGTAGGTATATACCATATTCGTTATGCTTTTACCAAAAGGTTTTTAAGAAGATAACACTTGTGTACACGGTAGTACAGGCATCGAGCAGTAAAATTTATATTGCGTTCACCCGGTAGCGGGTCACTTGTCGCCGTGCCCAACCGTTGATACAGCATTCTCTAAGCTAGGCTTATTGTAATAGAATATGCGCCGCAACGTTTCGAGGGTTACCACAATTTCTACAACATCGTCTTAATGAAAAAACTGTACGCTAATTCAACTGTAAAATCTAAGATTATTGCGCATAATGAAATCGTTTACAAAATTCCACTTTATTGTCGAAGCAGGCAGATCTTTTATTTTGTTTCAAGAGAAAACTGTGGGCTTATGCAATAGTGAGACAAACTCGTAAACTTGTACTTTGTGAGCACGATATGATGTGTTTTATTTAACGATGGATTTGTTATACTGTGAGCATAATTTAAAGCATGTCGTCCCTACACAGATATCCATCAAGGTATGTTCAAACCTTTCAAGTGTCCTGTTCAATTGACTTAGTTTATCAGTTACCTTCACACTACCCGGAGCTTGTATTTATATTTGTGGATACAACAGTACTCTCAAAATCTGTTATCACATCCGTTTGCCCTTCTGTTAATCCCGTAAATAAACACGGAAAGGCCAGGCTTAGCGCTGTCGGTACGGAATGCAAATATGATTTCCTTTTTGCAACTACCCTTGAAAAAGAAAACGTGACTTTCCAAATATTTCGCGGCATTAACAGGGCAGGAAGCGGACGTGAGGCGTCCGTCATTCAGTTTCACCTCACCTCTATCTGTTTTAACTTTTATGTCAATATAAATAACTTTCAGTTTAATTCGTTCGCATGTAAGTGTGGATGCGGTTACGCGGTTGCAATCTTCCAGTTTTATACTTCATTTTCCTTTAGGCTTTTATAATTACGCATATTATTTATGACTTCGCAAGAGGTTCACTCAATTATGCATAATGAGACTTCCAGTAAATTCTGTAATGAAATTAATGCCGAAGACGGAGCTCCTGAGTCGACTGGCTCATTAAAAGTAATAAGTCATTACAACAGCATAATTTATTAATTTGGTATCGGTCAATTTCGTATAGCAGATCAGAAAACTTTTCTTAAAATTAAATAGTATTTATTTTTACCCGACTGCGGCGAAGCCCAAAAGGAGAGTGATGTTTTTAACCTGTGTGTTAGTGTGTTTATTTTTAATAATTTTCGTTCCACACTTAGAATTCCTTCTTTATCGTGGGCGCGTTACTGCGTTTATATAAACAAATCTCACATACACAACATTTTGCCCCGGAACAACTACCTGTAGACAATACAATTATCTGTTCCGTACCGGAATCGAACTTGCGACACGTAGTGCAGCGGCCAATCACACGGCCATTGCGCGAACTGCGCCGGTGTTGTATCAACAGTGTTCTGTAGTTTACCGTCCAAGTTTTCACATCACATCGATCAAAGTACTGCCTCCTCAAATTGCCATCAATTATATCGGTTTAGTATCTCCACGTTTTTATATACATCTCCTTCGTTATCTAATCAGGGTTCTGTACAAATATTAGATAATGGTTGCCCTCACACAGCTAGCAGTAATTATTATTATCGCTAAACCAACATTGAGTTAAGTATTTACTTTCTTAGACTTGATAAAGTCGTTTGATAAACGAACGAATGATTGAAATTAACTTTTACCAGCACGCTTAGCACGATAGAAACGGGTTTTGTCCACAGAAGAAATGACAAAGTGACAGTTTGCTGAAAGATTTTTATCATTTTATATGCATACAATGAAGAGAAGAAATATTTATATTCTTCAGTAGACTAAAGTCTGGTACCCCAATTGCCCAAGCACGGGTCGCCGCGTGCTCGGGCAGTAAGAGTTAACGGGTTGAATAGAAAGAACTTTGTCTATTCTTTGGTAGAATAGAGATAGAATTGGTCATGCTAAGCCGGCAGGTTGTGGAACTCGAGGCATCGTAGCCCACATTCTGAAAGTTAAACGTTCATGATCGTTTTGTTGTTGAGCATGCGGAACTCTAAACAACATTGTTGTGCTGATAGTGCCTAGGTTGGTATTGGATGATTCCAAAGCCACGTGTAGCATTAATTGCAAGTTTCGGATTGCAATTGTGAAGCGAAACTAATTATGTGTAGCAAGGCAGCTTAGGTACTATACCTACTACAGTAAATAATATTTTTTGTTAGCTCCTGAAAAATACTTCCTCGACAATATATTTTAGGTTCTAATTATACGGCGCGTGGTAAATATTTCTTCTGTACTTATTAGACTAACTTCCGGCGTGTGCGTTATTGTTCCAACGGTTTTTTTTAGTGTTAACTTATTGAGCTAGCTGCCTAATTAAGAGACTGATCTTATAACCTCTATACAAGCTCGTTCATTATTTTGTTCGCCGAGCACCAGATTATAACATCCGTTATACATTACTAACAACTTCATCGTTGCGTTTGTAGAAATTATTCTGTGGGATTTCAGACCTTATATCGTCTGCGTAGAGTAGTTTACAATAAACCGTAACATTACAATCGGCTGTCGTTAGTATATACTGTTTTGTCAAGGCCAGTCCTTATCTTCGTGTTGGGTTACAAGAGTCGCCGACTCAGCCAGAGAACCCGACGCCTGGCTTCATTTTAAACAAGGATCGATTTACTTACTTAGGTAGGTACCTACCTACTACGAAATGAAACACTGTTCTTGAAAACGTGCGCATGATTCATTTTATATGCATAAAAAATATTTTCAAGAGTACCTATGTATGCCTACTTACTTATAAGGGGAAGACTCTCATTTTCGAAAGCATTTTTTTCTGGACGCATTACGTATTACGTGGAGTGTAAACTCTACGTAAGTATGTAATACCTATATTTTTTTTTTAGAACTGCCCCCCTTTAGGATGTTCGGTTTACAAGCACAAATCGCACATACACAAACAATCGAACCCGGAACAACTAGGTATCTGTGAAGCCGCGTTCTACACAAAAACAGTCATCTATCTACACAAAACATTGGTTTCGCTACACATTTTTGTTGTCTATTAGATGATTTGTTTTATGTTGATGTCAGTTCAACGTTTCTGCTTTCCGGAATGCTCGACGGAAGATAATCTACACATTTAACCCCTGCATGCGCTAGCGTCGCACGTGTTATTTATTCTAATTATGAATTTAAGAATGTCATATCATAGTACTGTACTGAATGTATATTACCTACCTACTATATTCAAAGTCTAATGACATCCTAAACGCCAATAATTATTCTCAATTTGTAATAATAGCAGTTTATAAATAATTATCTATTCGTATCATTGCATAGATCAAATAAATGATATTTTATTTATGCATGTTTACACTTTAAAAAAAAACCGGCCAAGTGCGAGTCGTACTCGCGCACCGAGGGTTCCGTTATTCCGTATCATTTTTAGACGTATAAAGTTCAAAAATCCGGACCGCATAACTAAGTTTGTTTGTGAAGGAATTTTGATGATTTTGAAAAAACTGTACTAGTTAGAAACATCGTTTTATTTTTGGTCCCATATTTGGGTCAATTCCTATCAACTCTAATTATTTCAGATTTTTCGCCTCGCAAACTTCGGAGATAAGGGGGGGGAATGGTATTTTTATTTTTATATTATTTTGAAATGTGCAGATCAAGCCCTTTCATATGATATGTCACTTGACCTATCATATGAAAGAAACCCCACTTTGAAATTTTGGACCCCCACTTCGGCCTCTTTTGCAATGAAACTAAAAACATTTTTTAACTTTAATCACTTGCAATAAGGTTGGGTAAGCACTCTTTATAATTGTTCCAAATTTCAAGTCGATAGCATTAGTAGTTACTGAAATAACCAGGTGTGACAGACAGACAGACAGACGAAGTCGGGTTCCTTTTTTACCATTTTGGTACGGAACCCTAAAAACAAAGAAACTTTATTAGATAACTAGCTTTTGCCCGCGACTTCGTCCGCGTTGCCGTCGTTTTTCGTAAAAAAGTAGCGTATGTCCTTCCTCACGGTTCAATGGTTTTGATGTAACAGACAGATTAACTTTCGTATTTTAGTAGGGAAATATAATATGTCAATCCACAATACTGTTAAAAAATATCGCAATAAGGAACCGCAGAATATTATTATTAATAGCTGTGCCCGCGACTCCATCAGCGTGTAACTTCTTTTGTGTAATAGGTACAATCAGAAAGCTCCGAACTGCTAAGCTATCGGGAGTTACACGTGTTATATCAACCATAAGAGATCGACATATGCTGTTTGTAGATATTTTTTAGATAATTTTATGTAAAATATTTCCGTCGTACATGATTTCTATGCAGCTTTAACCATTAAGGCTGCACACGCGACGGAAGCTTAAAAAGTGGAGTAACTTCTCCCGTTTTCCCAACATTTCCCTTCACTGCTCTGCTCCTATTGATTGTAGCGTGATGAAAAGTATACTATAACCTGCCCAGAAGTATGAAAAATAATTGTACCAAGTTTCGTTAAAATCCGTCGAGTAGTTTTTGTTTCTATAAGGAACATACAGACAGACAGACAGACAGACAAAAATTTTACTAATTGCATTTTTGGCATCAGTATCGATCACTAATCACCCCCTGATAGTTATTTTGAAAATATATTTCATGTACAGAATTGACCTCTCTACAGATTTATTATAAGTAAGTATAGATAATAATTCATCCTTTATTTTTGATGTTTACTGTACCTTAATCTGCGGTATTATGTCCATCTACCATCATGGCCCATCGTGTATGACAGGTATATTTTTTTTATGATTAGGTTGTAGATACTGTTTCTTCCCAGTTCCCTCCACAACCGCTATATTGTGACAGAATGAGAATGATAGCTGTACGTACAGTACAGTGTGTACTATAACTACAGCCCTATAGTTAGATATTAGATTGAAACGAGGGTAAACTTTTTAAGGTGAGTATGCATTGTTCAATTTACTACGGGACAAACCTTGAAATAAATAAATTGAAACGATTCCATACAATGATACAAAAATCTATATCATTCGACAAAATGTATGGACCAACCTCGGGCCAACAGATTTTTTCTCGTGATTTCAGGAAGTCCCTTGTTTACCGTCTGTTTGTAGCCTATATAGTATACTAATCTTCCTTCGTATAGGTACTATAGCTAATTTCCTGCAGCTGGCGAAATTTTGGTGTACTTACTAAAATGGCCGTTCCCAATATCCGACCTATCGGCTCTTTCCCCTGCTAGAGATAGATTAGAGCTATTTTTTGTTTAAATTCTATTTTTCTTTGGTACATCACTTTTACCATTTTATAATCTGTTATTGAAGAGCGGGGCCTCCTAGCACAGGTATATCATTTGTCCTTACTGTAAAAGTAGTACAAGTTTCTGCAATAAACTTTTTATTTATTTATCTCTGGTAGGCGTAGGGGAAAGAGCTGATAGGTCGGTATTGATAGATTGGTTATTGGGAACGGCCAGAAGTATCTGCCTTACTCTTTAGACAATACAGGCGTGAGCCGTGATTTATCTGTTGCTGACCGTATCTTGAGTTTGCGGATTATTCTTGACAAAATATTTAAATATTTACATACCTATTAGACCAGGGCCGAAGCCTTCAAAAATTGTAAAAAATGAAAAAAAATTACAGTAGGATGAAACCCATTAGAAAAGGAGGGGAATATGATCAAAATGAAAGGAAAAATAAATTACGGTCGATCCGAGTTCGGGAAGTGGGAGGGGGTGAATTTTAAGGGTAAAAAATGGTTTTCCTTGATTTCCGGCAAAACTACAAGTCCTATGGAAAAAAGTTAAATGGCAAAGTTATAGGTAATAAAAAGATCTACAACTTTTGTATTTGCAATTTTTTCACATAACCTCAAAATTTAGGTGAAAAATTCAAAAAACCAAGTTTTTGGTGTTTTATTTATATCTTTTTCAAAAAAAAAAAAATTTCTACGAAATTTGGTGAAAACTTACCTTATTATGTCCCAAATACACTGTAATTTATATGATTTAATATATTTATTTTTTCGCCTTATTTTAACTTAATATCAAAAAAGCACCCTAATTTTCAATCGAAAATTCTGACGTCAAAATATCAGCTTTTTTAAAAAATTTTGGAGGCTCTTTGTTCGTTGATATATCTAATTTCTGATGGTGTAAAAAAAATATACATTACAATAGGAAATGTTCTCAGAAAATACAAAAAATTGAAAAAAACTCAAATTCGATTTTTTTTTTTTAATCATTATGTACAATTTTGAGGTATTTATTAAAATTTACACTTTAATTACTCAAAAAACGTAAGATTTCATGTTTTATTTATAAACGAAAAAATTGCAAATTGAAATATACTTCTATAATTAACAAACAAATAAGTTAATATTTAATAAGACATCTACAATATTTTGAAAAAGTTGTAGAATCTTCTTTAAATAATATTTTTAGATGCCTATTTATTGCTGTTTTAAGATAATTCATATACCTACCTGAGTGACCTTCGGTAAATTTTAGCCCATTGTAAGTTATTTCATAGAGAAGTGGGGACGGACCTAGGAGGGTCTGGGCCTTACTACATACCTGCTATTTCGTAGCAGCTGTAAAAACCGTTAGCCAGTAGGTATTCGAGATACAGAGCAGTGTACAACATCATTTTTAAAAATAAACGTGCCGACTGAGTTACTCTAAGTGAATTGTGAGAAATTTACTTTATTCAAAGAATCGTTTGGAATCTACATAGCAAGGTAAATACTATCTGTATTTTAATCTATATTAATCAACTTTTAAAATAAAAATAGTAATATTTTCTTTCATAAATAGTATGTTTAACGTAACATAACCTAAAAAATTAAAATTGAATGATATTTTAGTACAAGAATAAAAAATAGTAATTTCGTTTATTTTATACAAAGACATTTAGTTATACTCATGATAAAACTTTGAAGGCATTATTAATTTGATTTTGTCTTTTCAGATTATCAGTATAAATGAATCTGTTTGTATAATCTGCAATAAGTTAGATGACAAGCAAGTGTATGAAATAAAAAAAGCAGCTTTGAGTCGTTTAGTGGCGTCTAGCAAGAAAAGAATCGACAATAAATACAATGTTTTTTTTCAATGTTTTGCATTTTCTGAGAACATTTCCTATAGTAATGTATATTTTTTTTACACCATCAGAAAGTAGATATTTCAACGAACAAAAAGCCCCCAAACTTTTTGAAAAAAGCTGATATTTTGACGTCAGAATTTTCGATTGAAAATAAGGGTGCTTTTTTGATATTAAGTTAAAATAAGGCGAAAAAATAAATATTTTGAATCAAATAAATTACAGTGTATTTGGGACATAATAAGGTAAGTTTTCACCAAATTTCATAGAAATTTCTTTTTTTTTTTGAAAAAGATATAAATAAAAAACCAAAAACTTGTTTTTTTGAATTTTTCACCTAAATTTTGAGGTTATGTGAAAAAATTGCAAATACAAAAGTTGTAGATCTTTTTATTACCTACAACTTTGCCATTTAACTTTTTTCCATAGGTCTTTTAGTTTTGCCGGAAATCAAGGAAAACCATTTTTTACCCTTAAAAACTCACCCCCTCCCACTTCCCGAACTCGAATCGACCGTAATTTATTTTTCCTTTCATTTTGATCATATTCCCCTCCTTTTCTAATGGGTTTCATCCTACTGTAATTTTTTTTGGTTTCAAAAATTATCGACCCTGGTCTATACAGGGTGTCACGGTAAGGGTATATCAATACAAACGGGGTGAAGAGTGTATCTGGTTAACAATCTCTACAGCTCAAAATAAATTACTTTGGAAATGTAATTATTTTTTTGTATTTCTACAGTTTATTAAATTTAAATCATAACAAACGTGTTACCGCACTACGAGGGTCATTGTCCTGTCCTGTTTACTCTGTTTGATACGTATTAACTAGTAATAAGAGATACTCTGTGCGCCTGGTACCAACGCGCGTGCCGCATCACATGCCCTTCGGACAGGAATAAACAAACCGACAATCATACCTATCAACCTATGTTTTCCGATTTCTGCGCGCCTAGTACACGCGGAGCCGCGCTCTGCCCAGCCGCAGCCGACGGACTGTGCGGCGGACGGTGGGCGGCGGGATTAAATGAACTGACTAATGTTTATTCCGTCCCGTGAAACTTGCTTCATCAGTCCAAAGCACTTTAATACCGTACCTAATTCTGCCGAGGCTTCTGTCTAACTAAGGTACCACTCACAAAAGCCACGCGTTCCAAAAAATCTGCCGGCGTAAGCTCCTGAGGGGGGCAGAAGTGGTATGAACGTTGGTGGTCTTAGCGCAGCACTTGCCATACCTCCATGGTTCGCAGCACCCATCACTAATGCAGCTCGACGTGTGCTACTGCGTGGATTACGTGTAAAATGCTCTGGTACAGCGTCTTCAAATCCAGGATCCCTCCTGCTTGGCCGATCTTCCGATACGGGCTCATGGAAAGAACAGGTTGCGTACAGACCTTGTACCATCAGGCTGAAACATGCTCTCGATGACAGCTGCTGAAGAGTCGACGCTCAGCAACTGGTCTTCCGTCGATGAAACGCTGACGATACAGCTCTCGGGCAGCTTGCAGATTACCATCCGTTGCTCCAATACACACCAGCATCTCGTAATTTCGCTATTAGTTAAACTTGACGTAATTTTTACGACAATTTTATTGACAACGATCACAATCACAATCACAACTTCGCACAGAAACGGATAGAGAGCGACTGAAGCACAAGTACGTCTACAAGAAGTCTAACAGTCTGATATCCTAGTAATAAGGTAACTGTACCAGTTGGTTTCGTAATAGGTAATTAAAAATTTCAAGAATAAAAAAACTCTGACCGACTAACACCAAACACGTCATATGTAGTAGTACTCCAAGTCACCGAGATACTAGCTGTGAACCACGACTGTCGACTCAGTTAAAATACTTCTCTCTTCCCTAGCTCAATTTTAAGAGCTGTCGCGTTGATAAACAAAACCGATAGGTGTCCACTTGTAAGTTGTAATTGTTTATTTAAGATTTATTATGTGATACACAAGTATCTACGTCAGTTGGGTATTGTATTGGAGGCGGAAATAAAAAAAAGCTTTGAGCATAAAACATCCCGCGTTTTGCTTAGGTTGGATATCGAACTCAAAAATAACGTCACATTAATCAGAAAAAATTGCGACGTGCTTGCAACTAGCTGATTGACCCTAAATACCATTGTGTGTTTATTTACCTTTGATATCTGATCCATGTCTGCTATGTTTATGTAACAGTATCCAAATTAGGGTTTCGTAAAGTTATTATTGTGCACCAACGCTCGCTGTCAGGACAACTTCCGTCACTCATGAAGTCCTAGTAGATACTTTTAACAACTTCTTTTGAATAAGTAGTTGGATACATTTTCGGCCTATTAAAATGCACGGATAATTAATTATTTTTAGTACCTGCCTACGATTGTGTTGTTCAAACAAATAATTACTACAGACGCGACACGTATTGTAAAACTGTGCTTCAGACTCTGGCCTACGAACAAAAGTAAACAAAGTGTGTTTAACTTCATACTTTATTTGTTTTTTAACGTTACAGCGGTGACATTATGGCAAAACTACAAATACTACAATCAATGTAATCTTAATAATAAAATAAAATTACGTGCAGAACCCTTTGCAATTTTTTGTACTAAGAGACGTATTTATGAAAGATTTAAAGTAAACAGTACCAGGAGTAAATTGAAGAAATAGGATGTTTCATTGAAGAATAGTTTATTGACCCTGATCAGCTGACTTGGTGCTAGTGATGTGTAGAATTCAATTAGAAAAAAATATTTTTAAGTTATTAAATATATAAGTGATTCTCAAAAATCATATGACCCGAGCGGGATTTGAACCCGCGACCTCTGCCGAACCGTGGCTAGTGCTCTGAACCAACTGAGCTACCGGGTCCCGCCCGACTCATCTGAAATTTGAGACCCCTTTGTAATACGCTTCTTAGGAGCGTTTGGCGACATCTATCGGAAAACTTATGCAGTATTTCCAACTCAATGCCAATTACTTTGCAGTTATCGGACATCGATGCGATATCACCATCTATACATTATAAATGTATATTTTTTGTGAATTTGAAACATGTCAAAGCCATGTTATGCTTATATTAAGTTATTAAATATATAAGTGATTCTCAAAAATCATATGACCCGAGCGGGATTTGAACCCGCGACCTCTGCCGAACCGTGGCTAGTGCTCTGAACCAACTGAGCTACCGGGTCCCGCCCGACTCATCTGAAATTTGAGACCCCTTTGTAATACGCTTCTTAGGAGCGTTTGGCGACATCTATCGGAAAACTTATGCAGTATTTCCAACTCAATGCCAATTACTTTGCAGTTATCGGACATCGATGCGATATCACCATCTATACATTATAAATGTATATTTTTTGTGAATTTGAAACATGTCAAAGCCATGTTATGCTTATATTAAGTTATTAAATATATAAGTGATTCTCAAAAATCATATGACCCGAGCGGGATTTGAACCCGCGACCTCTGCCGAACCGTGGCTAGTGCTCTGAACCAACTGAGCTACCGGGTCCCGCCCGACTCATCTGAAATTTGAGACCCCTTTGTAATACGCTTCTTAGGAGCGTTTGGCGACATCTATCGGAAAACTTATGCAGTATTTCCAACTCAATGCCAATTACTTTGCAGTTATCGGACATCGATGCGATATCACCATCTATACATTATAAATGTATATTTTTTGTGAATTTGAAACATGTCAAAGCCATGTTATGCTTATATTAAGTTATTAAATATATAAGTGATTCTCAAAAATCATATGACCCGAGCGGGATTTGAACCCGCGACCTCTGCCGAACCGTGGCTAGTGCTCTGAACCAACTGAGCTACCGGGTCCCGCCCGACTCATCTGAAATTTGAGACCCCTTTGTAATACGCTTCTTAGGAGCGTTTGGCGACATCTATCGGAAAACTTATGCAGTATTTCCAACTCAATGCCAATCCGATAACTGCAAAGTAATTGGCATTGAGTTGGAAATACTGCATAAGTTTTCCGATAGATGTCGCCAAACGCTCCTAAGAAGCGTATTACAAAGGGGTCTCAAATTTCAGATGAGTCGGGCGGGACCCGGTAGCTCAGTTGGTTCAGAGCACTAGCCACGGTTCGGCAGAGGTCGCGGGTTCAAATCCCGCTCGGGTCATATGATTTTTGAGAATCACTTATATATTTAATAACTTAATATAAGCATAACATGGCTTTGACATGTTTCAAATTCACAAAAAATATACATTTATAATGTATAGATGGTGATATCGCATCGATGTCCGATAACTGCAAAGTAATTGGCATTGAGTTGGAAATACTGCATAAGTTTTCCGATAGATGTCGCCAAACGCTCCTAAGAAGCGTATTACAAAGGGGTCTCAAATTTCAGATGAGTCGGGCGGGACCCGGTAGCTCAGTTGGTTCAGAGCACTAGCCACGGTTCGGCAGAGGTCGCGGGTTCAAATCCCGCTCGGGTCATATGATTTTTGAGAATCACTTATATATTTAATAACTTAATATAAGCATAACATGGCTTTGACATGTTTCAAATTCACAAAAAATATACATTTATAATGTATAGATGGTGATATCGCATCGATGTCCGATAACTGCAAAGTAATTGGCATTGAGTTGGAAATACTGCATAAGTTTTCCGATAGATGTCGCCAAACGCTCCTAAGAAGCGTATTACAAAGGGGTCTCAAATTTCAGATGAGTCGGGCGGGACCCGGTAGCTCAGTTGGTTCAGAGCACTAGCCACGGTTCGGCAGAGGTCGCGGGTTCAAATCCCGCTCGGGTCATATGATTTTTGAGAATCACTTATATATTTAATAACTTAATATAAGCATAACATGGCTTTGACATGTTTCAAATTCACAAAAAATATACATTTATAAAATATTTTTAAGTTTAATGTATCATAACTTCATAATTTTGTAGGAAAAGGTATTAAAAAAATGTTGCCATGTAGTTTGTTATCACCTAGAGAGTCCGTGAATTTAATTATGTTATACCCTTTCGGTGACATCCTGTATAGGAAGTAGGTAATGTAAGCTCATCCAAGTGATTTTGCCTTGAACTTTAAGACATTGTACTAAAGATCCTTGTTTGCCAATACGTGACATCGAATATCTCGACATTATTCTACGTTGAATACGGAATAAATGCATACTTATTTATATACCCACTTATTTTTAATCAGGTATTTACAAACCATTGTGGTGTTTGGTGAAAATTCCGTTTTGAAAAGGTACCTAATACTTAAGCAGAATCTAGGTTATAATAATCTAAGATTATTGTGGTTGAAGTATTAGGTAAACTATGGTACCTACATCAAGTTGGAAGGTAGGTACAGAGTTGCTGCTGCGCTGGTCCCGCAGTTCGATTCCCGCACGAAACCAATGTTTGCATAACAGATACCTACTTAGCTACTTACCTATTAGAGTTGTTCCAGGTCTAAAGCTAAGATCTATAGAGCGTACTTAGACATTGCTTAGGCTTGACCACAGAAATCTAAATGATATTGGTGCCGATTCTGTTGTTTACAAACTAAACTAATTTAGTCTCATTATGTCTCTTTCTAACGAAAAACATGAGAAAGGGATAGAAGATATTTAATCCTGTCAAATTAGTCCTCTTGCTTCATTTCAATGTGAATTTAGTCGGTTTCGCAAAAGGTCATGACTATTTTCCCGTAAATGACAAGGGCATAGACTAATTTAACCTGTCCTTTTTCAATGATATTTGTAAGAAAGAGATATAGATAGTGTGATTAAAATTAGTGTAGTGCAATGTTCAACAGAATCAGCACCATTGACTTATTATTTCGATTTCTGTGGGCTTGACTAATGAAGTGGGTGATGAGAAATTCGGTATTAATAATGCAACATTTGGGTCCGTCTGAGAATGCATGTTTAGCAAAGTTTTTAGTAAGTTATCGATTTTGTGAACTTAAAACTTTTGTAAGCACGCTCTTAGAGTAGGGCTGCCATTTGTCCCGGTACACCGGGACCTCGATGAGTACCTAAGTCAGTTGTCCCGGTTTGGTAGTTAGTTAGACATGCATAGATGCATAAACGAAAGAAAAGCAAATCTTCCCAAAATATGCCAATCTCTCTTTGAAATCCGACGCCACAATGCTCATGTGGAACAGGTGTTTTCGTTGATCTCATCGCAGTGGACGAAAAAACGAAAAGGGTGACAAGGGGTTACCTAAGTCTGAACTTCAAAAAAATATGAATGGACAAAGAAAAATTGGACTGAGAGTGTAGAGTAGGTACCTAAGCCTAAGAAAATTAAGATGAAGTTTTTTCCATAGATCATCGTCGATATTTTGCATTTTATTTAGTTTTAATAAATATCTACCAAAATTAAACTTAAAAGTTCCTAACCTAGGTGTAAAAGATTCCGATCCCACAAAAAGTCGAAGCTGCGACGCGGTGAGCTTGGATGTGAGCGATTTGTTACACAAGGGGGAGGGCCTAAAATGCCGTAGTTCGATCATATTGGCCAGATCATGAAATTCCTCGGCATTTCATGAAACGCCGTGGTCCGATCGTATTGTTGGCCAGATCATGAAATTCCTCGACATCTCATGAAACGCCGCTATTTCATGATTTGGCACCTAACTAGCCAGCCAAATCGACAAACGTTCTGGTTTATGCCATGGTTTCATTTTGGCATGACCACCATACCATTATAAGAAACCACGTAGGTAGTGCGATAATTAAGTCGCAAAAGACCAGAATTCGTCGGTCCACCATTGGAGTTGAACACAGAACAGTTACAGTTGAACAAATATCAATAGGTAAGTATTGGTGGCGGTCCCTATCTCCAAAACCAGTTACTAGCGAAGATCTGCACATGAAACAGAAACTAACTAGCGTAAGTAGAAATAACAGCGTTAAAGGTTTCCATAATTGCTTTTCAGATATATGCCTAAATGCCGCTCCAATGTTCCTCGTTTTCTAACCAGTCCCCAAAGAATGTTTGTATTTATTGATTTAGGTACCTACCTATCTGCTTAGTAAATAATTAATCGAGGTTTTCTTATTATTTGTTTCTAAAAGCAAGATTCAACGCATGTTTGGTAACAGGGAGGTATTTTCTTCAAGCAAGCAAGGTATTTTCTTTCGAGGTATTTTCTTCAATAAGCAGTGATAGCCTAGTGGTTTGACCATGTGCCTCCCACGGCGAATGGTTCGAGTTCGATCCCGAGGCACGCACCGCTGTCTTTTCGAAGTCATGTGCGTATTAGAAATTAATTATCACTTGCTTTAACGGTGAAGGAAAACATCGTGAGGAAACCGGCATGTCCTAGAACCAAAAATTCGAAGACATGTGACGTCCACCAACCCGCACTGGGCCCGCGTGGTGGACTACGGCCCACTCCCTCTCACAAGAGAGGAGGCCTGTGTCCCAGCAGTGGGAACATTATAGGCCGATTATGCTTATGCTATATATGCATGCTGTTAGGGCGTTTGTGAACTTAATCGTACATATTCAATTCGTATTCGTATTTTTTACGTAGGTACATTCGATATCGATCCGTTTTTCGAATTGAATACGAATAAATACACAGACGTCCTTACTCATTAAAAATTGTTAGACGTGGGTACCGTAACCCACTAGGGTCCATTTCAATTGAATTTGTTAACTTTGTAAACAATGTTAGTATGGCCAACTGTTAGATGAATTTGTATAGAAAGTTTGTTTACATAGTTTACAAGTTCTATTGAAATGGACCATAGCTTCTATTGTTATAATAAATAAATAAGTAGGTACCTAGGTCTACACGTACACCTCAGATCATAGAAACAAGGGAGATGTGCCAACTGCCAAGGCGCTATTAAGCTTGATGCTTTAATTTGCCCACATTGGGCGTAGTACAAAGGTACACGCTGGCGACGAACCTAACACGATCGATGATATAAATAGTGTTTTAGTTTAGTGCTAGTGTTGAGTAACGATTAACAGTGTTAGATTGAGGGTGGCAGAATTTTTAATGTGTGGGAGATCTTTATATTCACGAGGGGCGCTTGTAATTGTGTTGAAAAATGTACTAAAAGTGGCGACAGTTGTTCCCGTACTAATTTGCTATGATGACATATCTCCTTGTTTCTATGATCTGAGGTCTACACGCACATTCTGATGGTTTTTTTGATTGTTTACCTACCTATTATAAATCTTACCCCATTAATTATGTAGGTAGGTAGGTATCTACTAATGTTTATTCATTAGCAATTTCCGTCTCGTACCTACCTGTCAATTTTGTTAATGCGGGTTTTCCCATTGTCTGAAGTCATTCACGATTTGAATCAGTAAGACATAGGATAGAATTCAATTACCAAGTTAGAAATGTTTAAAGAATCCCAAGTCTATGAGCGTACCCAATACTTCGTGTCAATTCTAGCTATTTTAAATACAAAAGCTATTTATATGAAATGTACCTATGTGATGGACTGTCTTGATTTAGCAATGTGAATAAAATAACATAATTTTGGAAAATAAGTTAGTAAAAGGTTAAAATAAAGGAAAAACAAAAAATAAAAACAAAATTAAACATTATTTTGACTATAATTCAATAAAAATGCAGATGGAAATAAGGAAACTTACAAGAAAAATGTCATAATTAAGCTTTACACTTAATTTGTTTGTCCATAAGAAAATAGAATACGTAGTAGTCATTTTTTGGAAGATTAACTTACAATTGGAATTAAATTAAAAAAATTAAATACTTAATTACAAGTGTCGTAGGTACTAAACTAACCTGTTATATTATATGACTCATGATATATTACTAACATTAAGTTACAAGATATCGTACAACTTAAATGTCGGTTTAAATACAAAAGAAATTAAATAAATCAGTTTTTAATGGTTTATAATTTGTAATGAACTGATAATAAATAATAATCGTGATCTTTATGAACGCTTAAAACTAAGAATTCCTTAACATTAGGTACAAAATTATTATCTTGTGGTCACCATGCAACGACTCGCTTAGAAAGGGAGAAAAACTGAAACTAAAAATAGTAAAACAAAATAAAAAATACCATCTCGGTTCTATAAAGCTGAATAATAATTAAACACAAAACCAGTATTGGTCAAATGTCGTTTTATTGTAATATATTATATTAAAAGAACTCGTAGATCTGACATGTTACAAAAATATCATCAATAATATGTGGCGCGAGGATACAGTCTCTTGGTAAGATTCGATAGCATACGATGGTTCTATCAGAATTTCTCCTAATCACTTACATTGGTCCCTTAATTAAAAGTTTAAACTTTGTTTTATATAAATATTATAAAATATCACACTTTAAATTCAAAAGAAAACTATGCTACTTGGAAACTAATCACTTAGCTCTGTCAAAGTAGGACTAAAGTAATAACTGTGCCAATTTGAATATTATATTCAAAAGGAGACAATAAATAAACAATATTCTATCTCGATCAACTAAAAATTAAATAAATCGATTTATCTCGTTTACAAAGTAAAAGGCACACTTCAGGCGGAGCGCGGGCGAGGGGCAGCGGCACCGCCCGCGCCCCGCGCGGCGACCGCTCGCCGACAACAATTGTATAAACATGTTTCATATATTATTGTGTCATATCTTTATACAGGTTTATCGGTACGAGAGCTCGGGAGTTCGGCGGGCCAGTGCTCGGGAGGCTCGGTCCCGGTGGTTTTTGCGAGGCGGACGCGAGCGCCGAGAGAGGGACTCAGCGCGACCACTACAAAAATAATCACCAAAACTTGAAACCGGTTTCGGGCCGCATCTCGTCTGCCTCGCACGAGACAAAATGAAAAAAAAAATCCTTAGCAGACTAGTTGAGCGCGGTAGAGCGGTCGTGCCGATAGTTCTCAGATGGGCCGCGGTGGAGATCGCTAGCGGTGTCGGCTAGCCAGAGATTATCGCACGGCACGCTGCCACAAATGAGCACTTTCGGTTTTTGTCTGCCGGGGTAGATATATATATATATATTCGAGATTAATGAAACTGGAATACTTTGATCCACAAGCCCATCAAGCTCCCGAGTGGTTAATCGACTGATTCTGTCCGTAGTGTATATCGGTGTCGGTATTAAAATAGTATTTATTTGTGTTCAGGTGCAGAATCAGTCGAGTTTGTGTATGGTAACGAGCCACGTCCCGTAGACGCGGGCCTCGTCCGTATGCGGTGCGGCATCGCAGCTGCTAGCTACAAAATAAAATAATTATTACAGTTAAAGAGACTCAAAATAAATAATAAATTATTATCTTAAACCCTTAAAAATAGATCACGAGCGCCTTCTCGCGGTACAGTACCGAGCGCGGATAGGCAGTACGAAATAAATAAAATGTTCTATAAGCTAACTTTACAGAGACCACCGCTCGGCGGAGGATCATCGGGAAGACTTCCGCGAGCTACACAATAAATATCTAATATTATAAGGTGCCATTTACAAGTGCGTGCCGATAACTAAAAATGTAGGTACAAAACCACTATACTTCACACCGCAAACTTTCGAGACGCCAGAAAACACTTCGTTTCGTTAACTTTATAAATTACAAGGCGAAGTAGCAAAATAGCATCGACAAACTGGAGATCATTCGTTGAGCGGGTGTGCGTGTGCGCGAGGCGCGACGAGCGGGCCGCCGCTCGGGCGCTGGCTGGAAGACGTCGAGTAGGCACTAAGGTGACGGACGATCCTTAAGCTATGTTCGGTATAAGTTAACTTAGGACTAGGCGATCGCAGGGCCCTAGGCGATGACGAGGTCCCCGAACGCCGACGAGAGACGATTGAACACCGGGAGTCGCTCTTCTTCGGGGTCGGGAGACTGCGTGCGGCGGAACGCAAATGCGGTGGCGTGCGCAGGAGGAGACATGGCTGGCGGCGAGTGCGGCGCCAGTGGAGACTGCGGGGCCATTGGCGAGTGCGGCGAGCGTGGCGAACGCGACCCATCACTCATGTATGATGCCATAGAGCCGCCAGAGGACAGCGATGCCAGGGAGCCGCCAGGTGAAGTCGGCTCGCGGCGCCG
The DNA here is from genome assembly GCA_948465475.1 of Thalpophila matura. Classification (NCBI taxonomy): domain Eukaryota; kingdom Metazoa; phylum Arthropoda; class Insecta; order Lepidoptera; family Noctuidae; genus Thalpophila; species Thalpophila matura. The sequence continues at coordinate 8,440,969 of OX419190.1, read as the reverse complement.
CGCCTCTTCCGCGTTGTGCACAAAGTGGCAGCGCGGCCCGTATGGACAGAATCCCACCGAGTGGAACGTACGGCACAGCTCTGTCTTGTACTTAGGGTGGCGTTGTAAATTGCGCAGTTCACGCATTCCGTGGGCGAATTGACACTTGTCGCCGTATTTGCACACGCCGGCTTCCTCAAAGGGTCTGCAGAGTTCGGTCTTGTATCTGCTAGTGGCCGGTGGGGGCGGCGCGGGCTCGCTGGTGGTGCGCTCGAGCCGGCGGTGGCCCAGGCGGTCAAGCAAGCCGGCGAGTGCACGGTGTGCTGGCACAGACGCGGCGCGGGCCAGCACTGGGTGCTGCTCCCAATTAACGGCGCCTGATACCGCTCCGGCTCCCACCGGCCCGAGGGCCGCGCTCAATGTGCCGTTCATAGTCTGCACTGGTCGAGATTGGTTCTGAAAAATGACAAAATAATTTATTACTAAAAGCTATTCACTCCGGGCGGGGTTAGAAAAATAAGTACCTAATGCTCAGTGGTATCACTTTATGTATTATATGCTAATGTAAAAATGAATAATGGTAAAGTAAATGTATGTATTGTGTATTATGTCGTGGTCCTATCGTATAATTGTCCAGATCATGAATTTCCTTAGCATTTCATGAAACGCCGTCATGCCATGATTTGAACAGCTGAATCCCGCCATATCGTTCAACACTAATCGTTTGACGATTTGGTAAGATTAGATTATGTAGGGTAGGTAGTTTGTTGTCACTTGTCATTCAGACAGAATTCGAAAATAATATTGTGCATTCCCGTAATCCCGTTTGCACTTGAGTTCTTGGAATGTTATTTCGTTGTTTTTTGTACGTCGACTTTGTTTTGATAAGATATAGTGAATAATTCGTCCGATCGTATTGGCCGGATCATGGAATTCCTCGCCATTTCAAGATTTGGCTAGCTAAGTTCTTAAATATATAAGTGATTCCTGATGCTACCGGGCCTCGCCCGACTCGTTTGCTAGCTAACTTATGACGAAGTCATCCTTCTTTCATCAATATTGTACTGGCAATCTTTCATTACTGGCCACTCCATCCTTGCAAATTCAGTTTGAATTTAGAACGATGGAGCTCAAATGGCGCCCGACGTGGGGCCAATGTTGGGCGCCAGTGTCCCGGAGTACCTCCCTCTCTCTATACTCTCAGGCCTCAGCTAGCTCTTAGCCTCCGGGTACAGCTTGAGGAAAGAAACAACTTGTAGGAGGAAAAGGTATATTGTATTTGATACAGTAGTTAATTGAACTTTTAAAATAACACACATAAAAGACAACACTTGATTAACTTGTATATTATTATTATGGTTTGTAATATAATAATAATAAAACTGAACAGTGAACTATGTATGTGTTTGGATGAACAGAAAATAACGCGAAACAAAGAGTACTTATACATGACGCGAAAAACATTATAATAAATGCGTAAATATGAGTAACGTTCTAAATTCAAACTGAATTTGGAAGGATGGAGTGGCCAGTAATGAAAGATTGTCAGTACAAGTAATGAAAGAAGGAAGACTTCGTCACAAACTAGCCAGCTTAATTAACACGTAATTTGTTGATCGATCTGACTGATTTTTATTTGGCCATTTCAAAAATTAATTAGGAAAATCATGAAATAGCAGCGTTTCATGAAATGCCAAGGAATTTCATGATCTAGCCAAATTATACGATTGGCCGCCGACATATACTTATGTATGGACAATAAGATCTTCTATAAAAAGGACCGTGCCAAAAGGATGAGAAAACGTTATTTTACGATGTAGTAGATGTGTTTGTGTAGTAGAAAAAATGTACACAATCTGTCTAGAAGGGTCGGGTACCTGCTAAAGTTAACAAAAAAATAACTACCCCGAGAGCTGGTTTGGTTGTCTACCTGCTCGGATTTATCTCGTTTTCACTAATGGTCTATCTGTTGAAATGGTTAATGTTACCAATTAACCGAACTTCAAAATGGTGTTTTTGAAGCCCGAGGGTGAGTTGAATTTTAATGTTATGTTTATAACGACCAGCGGTCGTCCGGAACCCTCCCATGAATTATTTATTTTGGTAAGTTTCCCAATTCCCATCAATATTCCCTTTCTAAAGGTGTAGTAACGTTTAGAGATGCAAATATGTGGCGCATCTTTTGTTTTCTCAGAGCGTCGAACCTAAAGCTACAGAGCATCACCATAACAATGCTGGTGTTCACGCGAGAGGCAGTTGACACGGGCGCGGCGGCCACAGTCGCGATGATTGTGCGCTATTGTTCAGGCATCGCTTGTCGCCTCGCCACTATGACGAATAATTGTCGCCGAGCTATTTGACGACACTTCTCCGAGCGAGGGGCAACGGTCGGCCCATGTCGTGTTAGATAACAGTACTTCCATACAGATCTATTCATGATCCATCAGATACATGATGTAGGTATTTGATCTGCTTCCCAGTAAATAGAATAACTATAGTGCTGCATTTTAGAGTTTCTATAATACATAAAGACGGTTAGTATGCAAAAAACCACTAACACCCTTACCACAAAAAAGATAAACACGTGTTGAACGCGAATGCTACCAAAAATAATACACACTTGTTTTAGACAAATTAGTACTAAAACGAGTGCGTATTATTTTTGGTAGCATTCGTATTGAACACGTGTTTATCTTTTCTGTGATACGGCCCAATGAGTTTAAGCTATTGTAAGTGGTGCAAGTGGTGGGCACTTGTGTAGGCAAAAGTATTATTTTGCGCATCTTTCGCGAGACGAGATCAGCACGAAGGTCGGATCAGATCGGAGTTGGACGGAACACGAGCTCTATACATAATGTATGATACGCCGCATCTTGTATGCGGCCTCAATCGATGTGAATGACACGTCATTGTATATTCTATTCGCCTCCGCTTCGTCCGGGGATCGTAAACACGCAAACACTTGTGTTTTGGAATACAACGGACAAATTATTATAGATATCTAAGCTACTTCGCTCTTTGTTAGCTTGATGCGTAGCTGTAGCCATTCTGAGTTTTTCCAACATATTTTTCATCCCATAATCTCTAAATTAACTGCTTAGTAAATACTACCACAGGATTAGTCGATATACCCTCGCATTAATGGCTCATGCCGACAAAGTCTATACTCTATACTAGACGTTAAGTCTTGCGGTTAGCAGCAAACGGTAGGTAAACAATTACACACGAATGCTTTTAGTGGTGTATGAGCACCTATTGTTCGCTATGTGGGCAATAACCGACTTCTCTTAAGGCTGCGTCTGCGCAGTAGCTATTTGTCCTTCATGAGAGATTGTTTCTGCCCTGTTCACGTTACCAAAAGGTAAATGTAGGGAAACTGACAGACAATATATAAATGACAAAGGAAAACTAGCTTTGTCCTACTCCAAAAATGTCGCGAAGTAAACTGCTTCGTAAGGAATTTACTGTCTACAATATATTTTTGCTTAATGAAACAATATGACCGTAGAGTAACGTCAAAGGCGAAAGTGAAGCAAACAAATGAGCGTGTCAGTCAGTCAGTACAATCGCGGGTGAAATGTTGCAGTGAAAAGCCAGGGGTTAAGTTGGTGGCGGCCAAGTGTCGACGGAAAACGGTCGAGGCGTAATTAGAGAGTTATCAGAGCGGAACATTGGTTAAACGCTGCTTTCCATCGGACGTTGCGCTCGCGCAACCGAGCTCCAGGGAAAATTGTAATCACTGTCGATTTCAAATGGCCGCGGTCGTTGCGTTCGAAGCTGAGGGTAATCAGCCGGCAGCGCGTACTCCACGACTGTGCCTGGCATATTATAATAACACATGTTAAACTTAAGACATTGGCTCAACGTCAATAGTTTACACTTTTGGGCCAACAAACTAATCCATAACACAGTAACGGGTGTTTGTTTGGTAAATATAATTTTGAGTAAAGGATGGTGTAATGAACATTTCCAAAGATCCCGGCGGGCACAGGTCGCGCCTCATGCTGCCATGTGTACTGTTTTGGTTAGCGCGCGATGTTGTCAACGTGACAAAACACGCCGAACGCTCGAGCCAGTGTGTTTATGCTTCTCGTTATTATGACGGCAGCAGGTTGCATAAGTTCTATGGCGAGACTATTTTGAGCTTTGCTCTAAGTGCCAATTACACACTCATTTAGAAGGAAAACTGAAATACAAGGAAGTTCAAACGCAGATAGTTCCAGATTCCAGACAAAAGCAAGATTAGAACAACAAAATGTAGGTATTTTGTTACTAAAGAATGACATGACATAAGCATTTCAATTGGCAATCGTACAATATTGAAAGAGTAAACATTAGTGGCGAATATTCAGATGTTAATACCAGAACGTACAGAGGGCAACGACTTTCTGACTAATAAAAACAAAACTGTTGTAACTTTGTGGCAATTTTTACAACACAAAAGTGTTGCTGTGAATTTAACTCTATTCACTAGGTATAACTATTTATAACTACTTCAAGTATAGACTTTAGGCCACCGAACACTACAATCAAGAATTTTCCTTTATGATCTTATTCTTAATGAAAATTGAAAAATTGTGTAGTCATGTCAGTTTGTTAGTAAGGTTATCGAACTCCGAGCATCGCTACGCGTGTGCTCGCATATTTACGTTGGCAATCACTGAAAATTTACACCTCCACTTTACTGTCGATGCTTTCCGAACTCGAGGTCTCGCTAAATATAAGTATTCTCTTTCCAGATAACCTCTGAGGGCAATGGCACCGAGCAACAAAGAACGCGAATTTGGGTTACTCATTTCCAGCAGATTCAAAGACTTCTAAACTTAACAATTCAAATGACTGTTTCCATTGTGAAGAAAAACGCTATCAAACGCTTATCATAGTAGCGGTAGTTTGTAAACGGCTTAAAACCTTAACCTATGGCTGCACATTCACTATGACCTAACCTGACCTTTATTGCAACCATTATAATTATCTATTGAATGAAGAGTTTCTTTGTGGTCATTTTGCTAGGTCGTCGTAACCGTCGTAAGTAACGTAACGAGCATGAATTCGAATCATTAAGACAGAGTGCCTCGCGACAATTGATACAACTATATAACTCAAACAAGAGAACTGCTTAATTGAACGTTAATTGGTTCTAATCAAATGCGTTCTATATTTAAATGAACTTTTAACGATTTAAACTCTCGGACAATCACAATGTTCACCATCAGGACATCAGTAGCGAGCAATGAAGAAAATAACAGATAGGTACCAATTATTGTATTAAGTAGACGTTTCAATAGTAGGTTCTACTGTCATAGTTAAGGCAAAAAATGATTTAAAACAATAAGTTCATCCTACAAAACGAACGTTGTGCATTGTAGTATCAACTATTAGAAGTGGTTCATTTCTCTGAGGAGTCAAGCGAGGGTCTTGGCGATTGATCCCATCACGTTTATTGAATGATTGCGCGAAAACGATCACAGTCGAGATGTTGCGGTCCCCTCTGACAGAGACCTAACAACAATCTCCCAATTATGAGCAGTAGTCATTAACCTTTCAGTGTGTGACGTCGTCGTCGCCCCCTGGTTGCACATAATATAAAGTCGTTTAGTTTGTATTCAAGTAACTGAGAATATTCATCCCCCTCATATATTTTCCTGTTGTTAAAATAATGGATATGATAGAAATTTCCCTCAAAACATTGAAATATAGAAATTACCGCTTACTGAGCGCTCACGCGAAATCGTGAACAATGGATGAGTATTATATGATTCACGCGGTGTCACTGCGTAGTTACTACTTACTGGTGTATCTAACACTTATGGTTATTTAAGTGGCGCATTTTACCACAATTAGACTGGCTCGTCTACGAGCCACGCTTTACGGCATACAATTATGAAACATATTAAAATAGCGACGCAAGCGCAACAAATAACAACGCGATTCAAAGCTCTCCCACATAGTCCAGAGTTCCAGACATCCGTTCAAACTGTTACCATATGATTTGAAACAGCGCGATAATTGTGTCGCTTGATTATTTATTAATTAATTAACAAAGCGAACATTATTACATTTATTTATAACCACGCGTTACTAGATTATTAGAGTTGGTAATTATGCCTATTGTTCAGTTGTTTTTTACTAGGAGATTATGAAACAAGATTACATACTGATTTTAAATTAGCCACAGTCGGGTCTAATCCGATGAAATGAATACATTAATAAACATAATGCCAACAAAAAACAATACTTAATAAATATCGTTCTTGTTTCTTCTAGCTTGTATGTACAGCATTATGAATATGGTAAACGTATCCACAGCAGTTCACATAGTTAGCGACTGTTAGATGAGTAAGACCGGACGCCGGGCGTACCGCACGCATGCAGATGGGCACCACGCCGTGATTGCAATGCGAGAACACTCCGGCTAAGGTATAAATGCCATCACATGTCAACCGCTCCTCTTTATTTATATTACGAACACCTACCAAACCGATTGTCTGCTGGTTTATTATATTAGACGAAACAATGGAAATGTATTTGAAGAAGTAAGTAGGTAATCATTAACATAGCGAAAAGGAAATCACGTAGTACCGGAGACAAGTTTCGAGAATTTGTAAAATTGCCTGTTTGTATTGTTTTCCTGGTAAGCTAAGCTTTATAATAAAATGATTCTTGTTAGGCACTCGTAAGTTTTGAACTTTAAAAAAAATGGATTTATTTATAAGTTGATGTAATGTCGTAGTAGTCAGCGAGACGTGATGTGTGTTGTTATGGCGATGGCGGGTGGGCCTGGCGTGCCGCATGCATACAGACGTTCACCTCGCCGTCGGTCGTAGGCGCTGGCGATGGCGTCGCTACGGGTGCTGTTTATTGCCCGCGCGCCATAAAGCTCGCGACTCGAGGTGAAGCGGCCGTAAAGCAAATGTCAACAAAGGGCTTCGTTCAACTCGAGTATGTTTACCCCCCGGCCGCTCAAAGCGGAGGAAGCACGTCCCCCAGTCGGTCCGCTTTTAGCACCTCCTTATTTATAGATGCAACAAGACAACGCCCGCGCCGTCTCGGGGTTGATTTGCAAAACCGGGCAGGTAAACAATGTTCGTGATGAGCGTTGCAGTTGCTGAAGACGTTCAGAATTCGAAAACTATAGAGTACTAGCATGTGTACCTATTATTACTATTTATGGTGTAACGTGGCTAGCTGGAGCGTCATGACAACGGATCATTGTGTGGCTGTCATTAGTGACAAGCTGTTGGCCCTTACGTCAGCCGCGGGTCTAGTTGCAACAATTCCTTTGTCCGTGTAATTTTTATTGTTGCGTCACACTACTAGGTTATACTTTCCCCGCAAATCGTTCGACATGTATGACTCACGCAGAGGTAATAACATAGATAAACATTTCTGTGACGACTGTGACTAATGCATCTTTGGCCCTTTTTGAGTCACTTTGTGACTTTTCAACAAGAATGGCTGTAGGCGAGACCAGTCTGTTTGTAATGGACTTAAAAAGTTATGAGACTATCAAGCTAGGCGTTAAATAGTCTTGATACCTATACATATAACAAAATGTTGTAGGTAGGTAGGTATGCTCCCACAAAAGAACTCTGTTTGATGTCGAGTTTGTCAAAGTTCTCGGCAGCAGCTGTAATAGAAATATGTAGGTATTTAATTCATTTAACTGTTCTATCCAATAGGTATCTAGCAAACTGGTTAAGAAGTGATACTGAACATGAATTATTCTAAACCACATTGCAAGATTACCTAATCATAGCTCCACAAATGTTTATCAGTATGTTTTGTAACTCAGAGTTGTGTTCACTGTTTGGTAGCAAATTATCCTACTTAATTATATTGGGTAGTTTCTTGTTTTCTGATCCAAAAGAATACTATCATATGGGTAACTCCACTAAAAAGAGATTAGGAATAATTTTGATTTCAACTAAACTTACAATGACTGTCATTTCATCCACCTCGAAATCGGGACTCACCTGTGAAAAAAGAAAAAGAAATAAATATACATACGTGTAAAGTTTTCAAACTAAATTTTATTATCTAAGTAGGTACGGTACATAATACATACATATCGACGCTTGAAAGGCAATCCTTACTAACCGACACAAATTCGTAAAATGAGTTAAATATATCATTCGAACCGCCAGATTTTTCTGCGTGTTTGGTCTAGGTTTCATAGCTTTACGACGAGCTTTATTGTCGCTTAGATAGGTACTGCGTAATTTCGGTCAAATCTACATTTTGTGCTTACTAAACGACCAAAAAAAATGATTTTTAGAATATCCAGCAGTTACGACATTCTAACAATTAGGAATATGAATTTAGTCAGTTTTTCATGTATTGAATTTTTCATATATTTGTAATTACGTATTTTTACTTGTAATGAAATTATCCTTTGAAATCACTTAGTAGATTATACCTACACAAAGCAATTGTAATTTATGCGGTTATGTATTTTAACTTGTTTTTATATTTTGTGACAGTGTCATTTGTATAAGTTAACCTGAAATAAAGTGGAAGAATATTAGAGCTTACATATTTTTACTTGTAAAATATCTTTGCCCGCGACTCCGTCCGCGTGGACTACAATGAAATGACCAGTTTAAATGACCTCCTTAGTGTAGGTTGGCTAGTACTACCAAGAGGTCAAGCTGTATCTCTGGTTTTTTTCAGCGGAATCAGATGAAACGTGACTTAGATTTTAAATTGGACCCTAAGCTATCGAACTGTGAAAATCACATCAAAATCCGTTCAGTACTTTTTGCATGATGCGCGCACAAACAGACAAAAATTCAAAAAAAAATCTTTTTGGGTATGGTTACGTCCCAGTAGGTACCCTATCCCGACTGTTTTTTCTGGAATATCTTCAATGTACAGACACGGCATTTTTACAATTTTATAATACTTAGTACCTAAAGATATCTTTTTTATCCTTAGATATTGAAATTGATCTCTGATTGAATGTTATGTCATAATAAGTTTCTTTATTAATTTTGTATGATTGGCACTACGTAGCGTATTTTCTTTAATTTTCAATAAAGAAAATATAATAATCTATTTCATTTATTGTCATGCATTTGTTAATAATTTACCTAAGTATACAGTTCTTAGTTAAATGTCGGTTACGAAGGGAGGTTTGGGGTAATTTTAATAACTAAGATACAATTTCCACAGTCACAAAAATCATTAAATGATGCTTAGGTAAATTTACTTGATGTATTTTAAACTATCAGAACTTTTTAGATCAATGTTCCTATTTCAAAATTCTAAACTAAATAAGTTTACCTATTTTTACATGTTACTGTACACACTGCAGTGACGATTTAGATAATTTTACCTGTTTATCAAATCAGGTAAATTTTATCTAACCGACACAAACTGGTGTTTTTATAAGTGTCAGGTGTCTTATTTTGACAAATTGGATAGCTGTAAAAAAATGATTTCTACGAGTGTTAACATAATTTTAATCGAACAATTAGGTGATTTTTTATGACTTTTTTTTTAAATATTTGTACTTTAAATCACTCTCCTGTAAAATTTACTCAATGTCGCTTAGTAAGGGTTGCCTTTCAAGCGTCGATATATAGGTAATAATGTTATATTAAAATGACACATCCACTAAACATTAGGAATGTAGAAAGAAGTAGGTATTGCTTTAGTCGAATTTAGTTGGATTGCTTAAGTTTTTACGGTTCCGTAGTAAAACTAGGAACCCTTATAGTTTCGTCATGTCCGTCTGTCTGTCTGTCTGGCTGTCTGTCCGTCTGTCACACCCTCGTAAAATCTACAGTTCATAACCAATGTGTATGAAACTTCACAGGTAGATGTCTTCTGTGAGTCGCCATAAAGGCCTGTAGCGAAATTATAAAAAAAAAAAAATGGGGGGGGGGGGGCATACCTACATGAAACTGAAGGATGAAAAAAAATTTTTTCGCGCCTCCCTTCATGTGGGGCATCGTTGGATAGGTCTTTGAAAATAACATACAGGTTTCTAAATGACTTTTTTATTTAGATGCATATTTAATATTTAGTGAACTAGAACCTTCGAAAGTCGCTAACCATTTGACCCCCACCCTGTAATTTTCCAACCGCGTTACAAAAAAATCTGAAAAAAATCAAGCTAATAGAATCTAATAAATAATTACGATTAAAATTGGTTTGAACAAGAACAGAATAATTAATGGGGGGGCCCCATACATAAAACTAAGGGGTGAAAAAAAATATTTTCGCGCTCCCCTTCATGTGGGGTATCGTTGAATAGGTCTTTGAAAATAACATAAAGATTCCTAAATGACTTTTTTATTTAAGTGCATACTTAGTGAACTAGAAGCTCCGGAAGTCGTGAAGAATGTGTCCCCTGTAATTTTCCAACAGCGTTATCAAAAAATCTGAAGAAATTCAAGCTTATAGGCATAGCATCTAATAAATACTTTCGATTAAAATTGGTTTGAACAAGATAACTTTTTGAAATATTTACTATTTTCAATTTTGAGTTTTGACAACCGCAAAAATACCTTTGTATTTCATAATAATATAATGAAATACAAACTTATATTTGTGGTCGGAAGACTGAAATACTTCTTACTACAGAACCCTAGACTGTGCATAGTCCGACACGCTCTTGCCCGGTTTTGTTATTTACTAAAGTGCAATTACTAATGGCTAGGCCAAAATCACAATGCCAATTACTCATCATTTGCAATACATAAAAAAAAACGAAATAGATGGCAGTAATGCTACTAGAATGGCAATCAATTTAAATTTTTATATTACCATATTTGTTTACGAGCTAACCGTATAGAATACAACCCCAATATATTATATCCAACGAGTACCCTCTCAACCGGTCTCCGTTGAAAGCGATAGCACTTCCTATATGAAAGTAAGACGTACTCAGTCCGCTAGTCGTCCGGAAAACTTACACAGACGGCCCGATATTAACTGAACTGATTTTATTAGACAGAATGGATAGGTAGGACCACGGAATAAAGGTTTTTACTGTTCTGTGGGTAGGACAGACTTCTCAACGTTTGCCAAAGCAACGGTCTGCTTATAATTGAAAATAATTGCGAGAGTAATATAGCAATTACTGCTTTACTGGCGTTTTATGATGTTTTTATTGCAACTGACTACACTTCATGGTTATTAGCTATTAGAAATGTTATGCAAGTATCTAAAAAATCAGTTATGAAACTATTACATTTGGCATCGATATAAGGCGCATGTTATGTTACAGGTTCCTGACTTTATTGATTAGGTATTGGCGACCATTGGTTAGGTATTAACCTAACCTAACCTAAATATGCTTAGCTAGTTGTTCTTATTGGTAACGCACAGAAGATGTAGAAGTCCCAATTTTTATTCCAAGAATTTGCACAGCACACTCCGCAAATGAGGAATTTATAAAATACCTACGTTGTGAATTTATTTCTTGTCTCGATCCAGTGTGGTTTGAACAATGAAATTTCGATAGTACACATAGCATTAATTTGTAAATGTCCTTCACACGTAGCGATACAATGCGATAATGCCCACATTTTCCGCTACTAGTTCTACGTGTGTAAGTATCTACGTGTGTTCATTCCACACAATTAACTGCTAAGTTAGTTGCACGTGAAAATTACTAACAACAATACTGATATTACGCCACCGCGTTTAGACGTGCGGTGTCACGACCCTAGCCGGTAATGGGAGACTTGGTTTCTAACGCAACTGGGTGATCTCTAATTGAACCCGGCAGCGCGCGAAGGTCTTGTGCGGATCACGAACTTAGCAACACAATCTTATTGACTGAATGAGCTATTGTTAGCAGATTGTAGTAGGTAGGTACGTTGAAAAGATTTTACTTCGGCATTACGGAAAAGGAACAAATTCGAGAGAATATAAAACTAGTGGTGGTGCCTTAAAAAAGCTAGGGATTGACCATTTCAAGGGCGTCGCCTGCCAATGGGCCGAAGGGGGAGGGGCAAGATGATGAATTGTAGGTAAAATAAATACAATTTTTAAAGTTTTGATCGTCTACTCCAGAAAAAAATATATCTTCTTCTTGGGTTTCTTTTCTTGGGAATTTGACGACTTTAATAATAAAATCTTCTAGATTTTCAATGATAATCATTCGATGAACACTCATCATTGCAAGACCACTGATGCGACTTTCCACCATGGGACTTACCTACTGCTTAGAGACCAACATTTTTTAAGATATACCTACGCGTTTCGGGGAAGAAGGCTTTCGTGTCTTGGACATAAACAACTAGCCTAGTTCAGTTCAACTAGTTCAACTAGCCTAGTCTAGCTCAGTTACCTACGTTGGGTTCGTTCTCACACATAGCGATGAAACGATTATATCACTTAGTGATTACAATTACGATGATTGCCTGTAATAATAAAATATTTCTTAATTTATTTTTCGTCGTGTTGTTTGAAACGCTAGTGAACTGTTTAAAAGTAAAAAGTAAAAACTGGGCAAGAGCGTGTCGGACCACACTCAATCTATGGTTCCGTAGCAAGAAGTATTTCAGTCTTCCGACCGCAAATATAAATATGTATTTCATAATATTATTATGAAATAAGTAGGTATAAGGTTATTTTTGCGGTTGTCAAAACTCAAAACTGAAAATAGTGAATATTTCAAAAAGTTATTAACATATCTTGTTCCAACCAATTTTAATCGAGAGTATTTATTAGATGCCATAAGCTTGAATTTTTTCAGATTTTTTCATAACGCGGATGGAAAATTACAGGGGGGGGGACACATTGTTAACGACTTTCGGAGCTCCTAGTTCACTAAATATACACTTAAATAAAAAAGTTATTTAGAAACCTTTATGTTATTTTCAAAGACCTATCCAACGATACCCCACATGAAGAGGTGCGCGAAAAATTTTTTTTTATCTCCCAGTTTCATGTACCTATGGGGGCCACCCCTAATTATTTTTTGTCATTTAACTACAGGCCTTTATGGCGGCTCACGAAAGATATCTGCCTGCGAAATTTCAAACAAATTGGTTATGAACTGTAGATTTTACGAGGGTGTGACAGACGGACAGACGGACATGACGAAACTGACGGTTCCTAGTTTTACTACGGAACCCTAAAAAGCAAATAATCTAAAATCCACGACTGCGTGCTAAATGAACTACCTACAAAGATGTAAACATGACGTAGGTACCTATTAGGTTTATTAGTTTTTTAACAGAGATTACTACGGCAGCACGTCACGCCAACCGTTAGAGATAGGAAGTTTTGATGTTAGACAACCATCTCCAGAGTTTATAAGCATATTTAATTAACAGGTAAAATAAACTGCATTAAGGAATACAAAAAAATCTCATGCTTAAATCATTAAAACGTCAAAAACATCCATTTGTGAAATGGAACCTCCCGTTTTATAAAAACTGCATTAAGGAATACAAAAAAATCTCATGCTTAAATCATTAAAACGTCAAAAACATCCATTTGTGAAATGGAACCTCCCGTTTTATAAAAACTGCATTAAGGAATACAAAAAAATCTCATGCTTAAATCATTAAAACGTCAAAAACATCCATTTGTGAAATGGAACCTCCCGTTTTATAATGATGAAAAAGTTTTTTTTTTTGTAAACTTGCTACAAATTGGTGAAAATGAAAATTTTGATTTTCCCGCAGAAAAACACGTAAGCTTCAAATACGTATCACGAATCACGTAATTTTCAAAAAAACTGACGTCCTGGATTTTTTTCCATATTTTTTCCTAGATAAGTACCTATAGGGATTCAAAGAAACGTAACCGTATTTGTTTCATTTCATGGACAAAAGTCATGTAATGTAATCGTCGCGATTAGGCGAAAATAAATCGAAGATTACGATTAATCGTTAAATCATCGATTACGATAAATCGTAATCGTGTCATCACTACACACACACACTAATTTAACAGCGCAGAATAGATGGAAGCATGTTCATGTTCGACATGCTCACGTACCTACCTACCTAATATGTGTGCGTTTCAGATCGCATCGCGCGGGAATATTATAAATCCGACAATAAATTAATAAATGACTTGGCATTTGATTAAATTTTTTGAGTCCTTGCGACACCCTTAGGCCGTTTATTTATTTTTCCCAAAACTTTTCTTCCTGCTTTTTCTACACTTTTATAATTTTTACACAGTGTTGTCTCTACAGGCTATATAATAGTATTCTTTACGATTTGTGAAGGATTATCTCGTCGAATCGTAACTTATTATGACGTATGAGTCACATAGGTATTGGACTCCTTTAGAAATTTATCGTCATCAAGGCGTCGCGTCGCGTCGGTCGCCATATTGGCTGCGAGCATAATCGCGCAGACAGCGATTTGAGGATGCGTTCTTTGAGTAGAATGTATAACGTTACATTGCTTAGTGGCTTGCTCGTATATTTTAAGTAACACACACCACAAATTATTATTTCATGAAAGATTCGTTAGGTACCGTACCGCAAACTTTACCATAGGTATTACACAAACCTACCTACATAAGGTAAGGTAATAATAATATGGCCATAAGATTAATAAGTACAAAGTTTCACTACTAATCATTAGCTTTTCTACATTATTCCCTAATTAATAGGCCTAGGCTCTATTGGCTTAGTCACCAACCTTGGCAGGCTGATTGCAGATACCAATTTTGATGTTAATTCCAAGCCAAAATACCTAGTATAAATATAAATTATTTTAGATGATGATAGCTATTATTTATCTCGGCTCTTAATTCGTGATAGGCTTACTTTATCTCCGAGCCCATTTCCTTATTACAAGCACACATGAATTCATCATCACGTGTCTCTATAGGCGCAAGTATTCATGGCGCCTGGGTTTTGCGACGATCGTCGGGCAGCGGGCTCGATCAACTAAGCAATCGGGGCCACTTGTGCTAATGAAACACTTCAATTGAATTGGGGACATTAATTCAGCAGGCGTATCGTGCTACTGTTTACATTGGTACTAAATAAAAATAGTTCTGCATTGCACATGGAAAATTACTGAAAGACAGACCCAGTCATAAAATAATATAATAAACGCAAGTGTTTTACTTTACTCACTTGGTATAAATATTCTTAATCTTGTTTAAATAATTATGAAAAATGTAGTAATATTTATTCAACTATGTACCTATATAAATGGATGATGAATAAAATAAATAACCGTTGTAAGGAGCTTTCATGATATCATGTTTTGGTTCATTGTTGTGTAGGTAGGTACATCTTAAAGTAAAATTAGATTCGTAATTAGTTACATCAATTTGAAAGCCTGGCTTTTTATTTGCATCTAATGCATTTTGTTTTATAAGCAGTTGTTTCACACATCCAGTGTTAATTAGACGTGAGATTAGGCAAAGACAATGAACTCGGCGACAAGGCCAGTGGCAGAAATCACTTATGTATTTAAATTTAATGTGTTTTGTGTAAATGGAGGCCGAGTTAAAATGATAATTTCATGGCAGCATTAGCAGCATTACATACCTATTTGTTGCAAACTTTAACCGAGTAAGTTTTGTCAAATATATTATAGGTATGTAAGTAGTAATGTAAGTAGGTATATACAGTGGCAAAATATGACAATATCAGCAGTCTCAGAAATAAGTAGGTACTCTTATTCGAATATGTATGTATAGGTACCTACTTAATATCGATCCATATTTCGATATGAGAAGATACTTAACAATTATCTATTTATAAGTGATCAATTCATAAGCGATAAATAATAGACTAATAGTATGCCATTTGTATAGAGCCCTGTACTGTCTACACAATTATTAAACATTATCTAATTTACTACGAGATTATCGCTGACGGGTTTGCCTTGTAGCAAGCCACCGAATGCTCGATTAAAATATTCTTGGAATTTACATATTCATAGCAAATTATTACGTAGGTACTAGATCAACAGGATTATAAATTTGTTGATGCTGGCATTCACATTGTTGGCTTCTATTTTATTACAAACGATTTCTAATTATAATGATCGAACTTGATTGATAAAATTAGATAAGTGACTATATTTATTTACGCAGGTGACAACAAAATAGCATATGAGCGATGGGTCCATTCATTGCTCATGATGACGCAACCTTAACGCGTGGCCCTAATGGTGTAACATTAACAAGTGAGTAACATAAACATCATAAATGTTAAAAATATATGTACATTATACTTGACATAATATATACGAAAAATAATATACAAGTTACACAACAAAATTACGATATTATTATCAACATTTAACAGAGTCCACATCTAAAAAAACTGCTTCTAAATCCAGAATTAGTCAAAATTACAAATAAACTACAACTATGTAGAACATAGTAACTAACTAAAACAGTTTTTGCCTAATTATGATAAAAGATTCAAGTTCAAACTCAAAGCATTTGACACAAATTGGTATTCAAATAAGAATGAATCCACAAAAAACTTGAAAGCCAATTGACTAATATTGAAGATCAGCCGCCACGACCTTGAAGCTACAAAGAGTTCGCCGGCCAAATATTAATTAATTATTTATAACATAACTCGTTTGGCGAGTCCGTGGCTTGCGTGTTGATTCTCCACTCCACATTAAGATCCGGACGCTGATCATAATTATAAAGAATCGACAACACTACACGTTCAAACTATGTGCCTAAAAGCTAATCAGTCAGCATCTGTATTATATAACTGACATGTGAAAAGTTGATTACTTTTACTAAACTTACAGTCACGACAAATCTTAATAGAATAGGACTAGTGATGAAACGATTACGATTAATCGTAATCGTTGACTATTTCGCGTAATCGCGACGATTTAAATTCAAAACATGTATTTTTCTAAATTAATCATGTATTCATTATTATCAACTCCTAAAGTTATCTATATCTAGTAACAAGACATATTTATAAATTAAATACAAATATTTCTGACCAGTTTATGAATTAAGTACATAGGTATTCGTAGATAGCATCCAACTGTAACTTAAGTTTATGATTTGATAGCATGAACTTTGGAAACCAACGTTTTTCTTTTCTTTGGCGGGAAAATCAATTTAAAATCCAAATGTTGATTTTCATAATTTTATTACCTAGCAACTTTACAAGAATGTGATTTTTTTCGTCTTCGGGTTTTAATTTTAACTATCTTTTTTATTTCAAATATTTTTAGTGGTTTTGTTAACACCGAACAAGACGCAGTGCAAACTGCAGTCGAGTTTCCAAAATTTAAAAATGTAGGTAAAGTGAAAATAACACTAAGTAGTAGGTACCTACTACTTAGTTTTATTTTCACTATTTTATATTTAGTTCAAGCCCTTCATTTTGATACCCCACACGACCAAGACAAAAAAAAAATTCGACGACACATAATGGCGACTAAATCCGCTATGTTGGTTTTTTTTCATAATCCATATAATCTGTGTTACCCGGACCATAATAACGAATCGATTGACACCTCATTCATCAAAATCGGATGAGTAGTTTAGGCGCTACGGTGGAACATACTATACATACATAGGTACATACTTACATACATGCATACATACATACATACGACTGCTAAAATCATCAACCTTTCTTTTGGCTTTGCCGAAGTCGGGTAAAAGGTAAAAATAATAAAGTTTCACTTGCGGAAGTTTGCGCACCCGGGACATTTAATATACCCTCTACGACTGCGTAGGCTTCCGCGTAGCACGGTCTACGAAACATGCGTAAAATCAGTAAAATGTATTTTCTTTACTTTTCACGTTCTTTGATTAAATGAACCTTTAGGTTGAATTTATTTGAGGTTCGAGCGTCTATGAATAATCAGATATAGTGCACAAAAATATAAACACATCTTAGAAATTATTCAAGCACCTCTGGGTGAGGAGAATATTGACGTTAAGGGTTTAGATAGTGACATATTAAAGGGCACTGGCAGACGTCCATAGAACGCTGGGCTTCAGATTGTGTATGTCGGTACAGATATGAAATTAGTTTGGTGTGGTCGAGTATTTCAAGAGTATTTTAATTAATTTTTTATTTGTTTTTGTACGTAATTGGGTTAAAGAGAAATCTTCGTATTTGTGACAGTGAGGTTAAGTATGGTGTGAATGATCCAGTGAAGTACAGCCCCACTAATGAGTTCTCAATTCAAAGGTTTTAGTTGCTGTCACCATGATATTCTGTGGAGGTCCAATGAAGTACAGCCCGACTAATGAGTTCTCAATTCAAAGGTTTTACTTACTGTCGACATGATATTCTGTGGAGGCACGCGCCAGCCAGCATGCACCCGTTTATGTTTTATTGTTTTTTTCAAAATGTCAACGGCATAATCATTTTATTTCTTATTTATTTCGATTTTTGATTCCAATTCTTAATCTCTAAGATAAATAAGGCAAAGAACAATTAAATTGAATTTTTTGAATACTCTGGCTAAATGTAAATTAATCAGAAGTAATTACCAGTGCATTCAAAAAATTGCGGATCAGCCCGGACCGTCTCGCGGGCGCGGGGCGACCCAAGAAAGATTATTCAGATTTGTCTAACTCTAAGCGATCGAAACAGATTAGCAGAATATTATCTCAAATAGATAATAATAAGAAATGCTGCTACCTACTCAATATTTCTGATAGCTCGAAAACTGGCTTAGAAAATTTAGTGGTGGACGACGTCTTTTTACCTTTTTTGAGACTAATTTAATTAAACACCAATATATGTATAGTTTAGAGCTTTGTTAATTTATAAATAGAACCACATGTAATATTTTACCAGCCTAATAGAATATAATGAATTATAAGGCCTTCAGCCGGCCTAGCATGACCACGATAGAAACGGGTTTTGTCTACATAGAAATAGACAAAGTGACAGATTGTAGAAACATTTTTACGTTTTATGAATGAAACCGTAGAAATGTTTCTACAATCTGTCACTCAGAGGAGATCATACTCAAAAAAATATAGTTAAAAAAACCGGCCCGCACTGGGCCGTATCTATAATACTATTATCTATAATAACGGCAAAAAAATCATGTCTGTTGTATGGGAGCTCCCCTTAAATATTTGTTTTATTTCAATTTAATTATTTATTTTTAAAGTGAATATACAACTAAATATTCTGTGAATACTTCAAGCGTCTACATGTTGCCGTTATCAATATCGAGCAAAAACGAGCAAAAAAATCATGTTTGTTGTATGGGAGGCCCCCTTACATATTTATTTTATTCTGTTTTTAGTATTTGTTGTTATAGCGGCAACAGAAATACATCATCTGTGAAAATTTCAACTGTCTAGCTATCACGGTTCATGAGATACAGCCTGGAGACACACAGACAGACAGGCTGACAGACAGACGGACAGCGAAGTCTTAGTAATAGGGTCCCGTTTTTACCCTTTGGATACGGAACCCTAAAAACTAAAACCCGACTACAAAATAGTACTATAAGTATATACTTTTTTTGTGATAATCGTAATCGCTGAGTGATAATCGTTTCATCATTAAGTAAGTGCGCACACTGGGCAGCTTGTCTGACGGACAGTTCTTATAATTTTTTGTTTTTAACTACAAGTATATTTTTAGTGACGATAGGTTGACGCTGACGGTGATGAATGTGATGATACTGATGCGTTAAAAACGATGTTACTGAGACATTAGGTTACGCGGATCTACGGTACGGTAGTACAGCGTGATGCACGCGACTGCGAGTGCTGATGTTGCAATCACATGTAGAAACTGTCACGCGACCTCTGTTTAGCAACAGATTTAATCATAGTTATGAATGTTAGATTCCCTCGACCCGTTTTTACACTTTAAACACCCTTTGCAGCTAATTATACTCTAGAAGTAGAGACTCGTTCTGCTGAGTCATGCTTTGTCAGATGATATGAGTGGCGACTCGGGGTTAGCAAAATCGCGAAAACCTGGTTACTGCTAGGCTGCTGAATCTGAAGATCGATGCCGTATGATACGTTTGGATATTAATGAGTGCACGACCAGTTCCCTCAAGTAAAGCAGACCTTAACAATAAGCTGAGAAGACGCTAAGGTTAGAAGAATCAAGGCATGCAGGTTGTTATGATAAATGCTACATAATTACTCTAATCGTCTTTTTATTTCATCACAAGTCTGTCAACTTATTAGTTACACGTTTCATTTTTGCAGTTTTATTAAATATTTATTAGGAAAGTATCGGCTAATTGCTACATGCAGAGGTCGAAAGCGGTTAGAAAGACGAGTATAATTATTATTACGTGATGTTTAATCGTCCCGTTCTCGGTTATTCGATTTCATTTGTAATTAAAGACTTGTGAAACGATGCCGTTTACGCATAGCTATTAAGCGGATAAGGGCTTGTCGATGGAAGACCTTCGAATTGCCTATGAATGTTCCACTAGTCCACTACCATTATAGACTTTGAATGAAAGGTGTTATCTGACTTGAGTAGTGATAAATTTTTATGTTTAGACCCCGGAAGTGCATCTTGGAAGGTCGGCACGGGACGAGACGGCCTTGCCGCCGGCTGTGCCACTTTCTCCGCTGCAGATCAAGAGCCCACGTGCGTTACGTATACTCCACAAAACAATACGTGTTCCACAAGCTCTGTTACGCCGACGCATTCTTTGGAACAGCTGACATAATCACCCAAAATTACTGCGTTTCTATACACGGACAAAGCGAGGACAATTCAGATTACATTAGCGTCGGTATCTTCTGCAGCTTTGTTAATAAACGAAGCCTTGGTCTCCAACTGTGACGAGACATTCTCTTCCCGTAATGATAATAATGACCCACACCATTTTGTAACATTATGCGTATCATGTAAACCTCCATCTAAGCGAAGATTTGGAAGGTTTAGAAGCTTTCATAAAAATGGTGTTCATTTGTAATTTGCTGATGCTCAAAAGCAAAACCATATAGGTACATTTTACATCTCTGTAAAAATAACACAAGTTTGGTTTCGAATAGTTTCGTTAGCCACTTATTTCACTTGGATACACTTAACCTATTTCACTATAATTGAGTTTGATTGAATCTAATTATCTTATTGTGAAGTTGCAAACAGGTTTTAAAATAACTCATTGTGTAAAGGTTGTTTATAAAATATAAGATAACTTACTGACTAACTTGGCTTAAAATTCTTGCCGTTCACTTTAATTGCGAAAAATGTTTTTTTTTATTACTCTTAGGAATCAATTGACTCGTCAGTTGATGAAATTGAAAAATATCGTCTTTGGCAGAAATATGAATATATCGAAAGTACCTACATAATATTTTTATACAGCATCATTCCTTAAGGCCCCGGTATACGCCAACGGCCTTGAGTGATTTGGGCGGTATAGCTTGAGTGTTCTGCGCTGAGCTCAAGCAACGCGACATACATCCACCGAGCAATACGACTCGCCTATCTAGAAGCTCGCTGTGCAGAATTAGACGTATTATTACTTTTTAGTATCTAAAATATAAAATAAAAAAAAAGTAACAGGCAATATTATAGGTAGTAACATAGTCTTTTCACACAAAACAAATCATGAAAATATCTTAAGCGGTTTGAAAGTAATTACGTTTTTATGTTTTGGGTAGACACAAATTCATGAATTTATTTCATTAAGTATTTTACTACAATAGTTAAATATTCACAGGTACGATTGATGTATATATGTTCTAGTTTAACATAAAAAAATTGCACAACTAACCTGCATTATTTGACGGCGAAATAAGAGATTTAAAACTGGCCGTTACCATTTACCTTCGCCTTAACGGAGATCTCAGCGTCAATCTAATCTGTGCCACAAGAGCGCGTGTCCGAGAGGAATCGTAAAGCGCTGATTTGAATGCATTTCATAGCAACAGCGAGCTAGCTTGGCTAGATTGACTAGACCAATAATTTGAATATCTACTAATAATATTAAACGCGGCCACCAAAATAGAGGCTTCTTATGTAACTGACCACAGTCGGCCAATCTAGGTAAGTGTGAAATTGCCGAATAGTGTAATAACGTGGAAACCATGATTTCGGTGATTTATGTAAGATTTTACAAACGTGGTCATCCGAATTGGTTTTGACGAGCAAGCGCTATATTGTGTTAAAATGGGAGAAATCGAAGGTTGACTTACGACGCAATGGTGGCGTTGCAACTTGCAAGCTAGTTTCGGCAAGTGTTAGCAGCCGGTACGCAAGTATACGTGCCGCGCCACCAACCGCCGGCGCCGTCGGTCGTTAAGCAATATTTTCACAATTCACTGAAATAGTGGATTAGCCACATTTGCTACGCAGTCGATACGCCCACTCCGTTGCGGACTTATTTGCCTAACATTTAAATTTTAATGTCCCGCCGAGAGGATAAAGTTGTTTATAAAACGAAAATCACTTAAAGTTATACCTACCAATGTTTTTTTACCTATTTCAATAAAAATATAAGTAGGTATAATTGTGTTTATTTTGGGTGAACGCAATAAAAACAATTTGTCTGGCGTACCCACAATAATCAACACTCCAATTTTCAGAACGTGAAGCCACATAAATTGTATCTACATAAAGTCAAGGCGTAAATAATAATAGTTAACGAGCAAACACACTGTGGGAGATATCAGGTTGATTAACAACAAACTATACGAAAACAAGAGTGATTCTATAAAAAAAATAGTACAAGTTATTAGGATATTAGGTAGGCAATATAACAATAGAACTATACATAATAAGTTCATTTAATTTAGTAATAATTATATTTTTAAAAGAGATTTAAGACGCCGCTGCTCTAATTTTACGTTTTATCAATATTACATTTATTACAATACCGCAATCAGCAACAGAAAATATAATGTAAGTATAAACACAATCAACAGTCGGCCGCGGTGTGGAGTAAGGTAAGTAGGTGTGTGAACGGGTGACCTTCGCAGAAGGAGCAGGCGAATGGGCTCATCAACGCCACTCCACAATTCTACACGTTTAAAATGGCTTTAATTAATACCTACTACTTTTATCATTTATGTTAACGTATACATAAAATGTAAGGCGATACCTTTTGCATTTATTAAGTTAGAATATTCTTAAACATCAATTTTATTAGTTTGGATGCTTCGTTTAGAAACGTTAATTAATGCATCATGTATTTTGGTTACAATTAGGTTTTTTTTGTTCCGGCCTCAGCTAATAGACCCTCGAGTGGTGTTCATCAATTGATGAATTGACCGCACAATAATAATTCAGTTCATTTAGGGGTCTTGGTGTTTGAGGGGCAAGATGTCGCGGGGGACGACGGAAGCGGTCCAACGTGCGGGACACATTGTGCGAACATGGCCGCCTTCACTGGACGACCTCTTCCTTTGCTAATTACTTGTTATTATGTCTCCAACAACAGATGTGCAACATCCGCCCGACGCTCTTTAGTCTTTTTTTCAGCGCAAATTCATTATGATGTTTTTATAGTCATATTTCTCTATGGGAAACAATTCTGAGTCACCAGGGTTTCCGTCATTCAAGGAAAACAAAAGTAAAGTAGGTACAAAATGTTTCGATGATTATGGATGGTAAATCATGCAATTTGTATGTAATTCATTCCAAAGCGCGTTTAAATCAAATTATGTATGGTGTTTAAATCAAAATGGCGGCAGCTGCACAGCAGTCGTCTTCGGCTATAAAAATATGGAAAGGAGAACTATTAAAGGTTTTAGGCAAATTTGTTTCTTGATCAGCTTCGATAGCTACAAAAAGTTACAAAGTTACAAAGTACAAAATGTTAAAGTTGTCTGCACAGTGAGCCAGCCGTAGAGAATATGATATTATGTACTATTATGTATAATATAATAATGTAGGTGATCTGGATATTAGGCAGTGGCGCGTAGATCAGATAGTTGCTGGCTGGGCAGGCAAGTAGTTATACCGAGCGGTTCTATTACAAACAAAAATAGAGAACAAGCGGGCGATTACATCTAGTTTCACTTTCGTTGGAGGCGCATGCGGGTCAGCGCGGTGCATCGATGCGCCTGCGCCGCCTCCGCCCGCGCACACCGGTGGCCTCGAGTTGCGTTCACATTGCGTGCACTCACTATTTAACGTGAATATTACTAATTTACTATTGACACGGCAATAATTTACAATGTATTGTTATTTATTGTAACGATGCATAAAGTCAACCCTGGTGTGGCGCTGACAAGCCTTTGCCCAGAAGGCATGAATATGCTTATCAGCGCCACACCAGATGTTCCCATTGCTGGGACCTGGGACACAGGTAACCTCTCTGTGAGAGGGAGTGGGCCGTGGACCACCAGCCAGGCCCAGTGCAGGTTGGTGGACTTCATAACCTTTCTGTAACGTTAATTCGACTGGCTTTTAGTTAAACCACAACAAACAGTGATGAAACGTCACACAAGTTGAACAAACTGTCATAAAGTAAGCACTCGGAGTAGAGATATGGGCCGTCGTCGCCGGGTCAAATGAGATAACTTATGAACTGACTGTACTAGTTTTGGATAAGTTATCAATGTGCGTCACAATTACGAATGTTTTTAATAGCTATCCTATTTTTGCATACAAAAATGCTTTTCAATATTTTGTGGAAACAGACAGACGTGGAAAGTCAGTCACAATTACGTGAAACTTGTACTATTCGCTATCGCAACCGTTTTCCACGGGTGCCGCTCATCGAAGCATGGCTTTCCACGTCATGGCATAGACCACCCCATTTGTCACGGTGGTGCCTCTGCCTACCCACTCTGCGTGGTCTCCAGCGTCGTATGAGTTACACAATCATTTAACAATGCTACAATCAGCAGTTTCTGTTGAATGTCAGTTCTTGCATTAATCCCTACGAGTTTTTGAAATGACACGAGTTATTTGCATATTAATGTGTCCGCTAGATACACGGAGGGACTTAGTATTACACATCATGCATGTTGGGCAATTATGTAGAAGAAATCGCACGTTTGCTGAAACATCTTACAGTAATAAAAGGTGTAAGGTTAATACCTACGTGTATTATTTGGAGGCGGAGTAATTTTATGATGTGGTGCGCATTTCACGGGCCCTTGAGCACGCAGGTACGTTCCACCCGGGGGGAGCACCGATGCGCGGACGCACCGATTTGATAATGCACAGTATTGTTGCATAGAATGCAGTTACGGCAAGTTCCACCTGTTCGGAACCTGCTTTTTAAAATATCACGCTCACTGCACTATTTAACTTATGTTCAATGAATAACACATTCCTTACTTAAACGCACAAAAACAACGTCTGCAGTTGAATGTAGTTTCTAGACTATTGTTTTACATCAAATAATAAGTCAACCATTGTAGATTATTCAATAGTATTTTTAATGCAAAGTAAATCATATTTTGCCTAGTTCTTTACTTAGAGTGTGCCAAGGAAACGAAAATAAACGTGTTGAGACCTAAACAATGACTAGGTACACTAAATTTGAATTAGGGAAACCTCACCTTTGCATTCTTAGTCTAATTAATAAAGTGGGTTCAAAGCTAAATGAATAAATTTAAACGTTGCATAACAATCAATTGGTGGCCGGTAATATGATTGATAGTCATGCATGACTGGCCACAATAGAATAATCTTTAACTTGGAAGTGTACACGCTAGCCCGGCTCGTATCGGCCGATGCATCTCCACTGAGCTCGGATAGTAACCACATTACGTAATTAGGTTTTGTGGAGCTTTTTATATCATCTATCGAAACGCGGATTAAGTCATGCGTACCTATTGTAAGTTTAGTTTAAGCTGTATACACACAGGTAGGTAAGTACTTAATGCAATATTTAGTTACTAAAGTGTTCAAACTTTTATAGTATTAAGTTTTGACAGGAAAATGCCCATAAAACTGCCCATATACCTAATACTCGTAGTATTGTACCAATAAGGACGTTCTACATTTAACCTTAACTTTAGCAGTAGATAATGAAAGTAATGTTATTTTTTCTAACTTAACATTTTATGTTGTCATTTTAGATTAGACAAAATTCAAGACATCACGAACAAAAAGATGTAGGTACCTAACCTCAAAATAAGATTTTAATAATGTAGTTGTAAGGCGTTAAAAATTATAGTGTACACTGCGCTTAAATAGACGTTTCGGTTCGTGCACGAAGCAGGAAGTGTTGTGGCAGCGAGACCTTGCGAAGTTCAATGGCTGGTGATGACAAGACCCACGCACCCAGTACTGTGGCAACACATTTTATATTCGCTTCCGCTACAAGAGAAAACTGACCTATGAACCCTGCTGCATGCTGCAATCAAATTTCAGATGCCCTCTGCATTATGCAAGTACGAGTGACTCTTACGAGATCGTCACTTGCACAATATTATGAAAAAAAATTAAGAATTTAGTATGGACTTCACCATTTGCTTAGCTAATTTACTTATGTATTTCATAATTATGTTAGTAAAGAAGTAGGTATGCATGAAAAAATCAATCATCATGCCTATTCTTGCGATACATTTGTGTTAAATGATGTTTTAGATAACTGGCTATTTATTTCTTGACTCTAAGAGGTAATAGAAAACAAAAACTAAATAGGTAAGAGGTGGTATGTACCTACTTAATTTTATATAATATAAATTTTATAATTATTGAGAAGACTTTCTGAATAGTTATTACGGAGTAGATTATTCCTAGTTAAAACAACGACGTCAATACAGTCATTTGAATATTAAATACTACTGGTAAGCTTGAAATTGCTGCAATCGGTTGGCCGATAACATTTATGCGATCGATAACAGCACTTGCTTCGATCTATTAGGAATAGTACTGTGAAGTTGGCAATAAACTGAGACGAATCATTATGTCTGGAATTAGCACGATGGATGTGCACTGTGCAGTATGACATGGGTTACGTAAAGGCGAGTCAGTGGACCGACACTGACCTACCGACGACGGCCGGCCGCGCCACTTTCCTTTCATTATTGACACACTATCTATAAACGGACAACCACTATCGCTAAGCTTAGCTACGTGATTGCCGATATAAACTCGAGCAACGACATAGTAAACAAAAAATGGATGCGGTTCAAAACGATTGTTCGATTGTCTTTTACTCCAAAGTTAACTTAAAATCGCGTTTGCTCGCTATATTAGATAATATTTACATGTTTACAACGGATGTGTGATTTTGGTTCGCGTGAAGTTTAAAACCGAAGTTTACACTTTAGAATTTGTGAAAAATAAACAATGCCACATCCAATGTTTGTATCATCTGTTTTATCGATGGTTGTTTTCACAAGGCAAACATTCGTCTGCGGGTGGCGGGTCTTCGAGTGTTGCGAAATGTTACACAGCAATTATAAGTGACGTGATGTCCAATGTAATGAGGTTTGCAGGCGTTTGATACAACGCAACGTGTATGTACCTACTTGCGGCATACGTGTCTATACGCTTCGGAGGGTATTCAGTACTAGCTGCTTATCCTTCGAGTTTCTGATATATATGGCTCTATTACCGTATCTTTCACGCCATGCAGCAAACATTTACACTTATCTGGACACGATAGCGGATACAAATATACTATTTATGGCGTCCGCAAATTGTACGCCCGCTACAACAATCACTTTGTTTGTACCTAGTTCCATATCAAATCGAATGAAATATTTATTAAGTAGGTATAGGGTAAGGCCAGGTGCCCACAACAGTGCTACTTGAGCTGACCAATGTTGTAGAATAAGAATAAATTTACTTGTTGCAGATTATACAGGAGGGCAGTTAAAATTTAATTAAATGAGTGCTTCTTTGCAATGACTAAACATAATGTATAGTAAGGTTAGTGGAACCCGGACACATATAGTTAGCTTACAATACAATATCGGGTCGGGTGACGCATCCAGTGCGTAACTACATAAGGTCGTCCGATAGCAACCCGGTTGCGCAGCAAATGTTTTAAAATTTATGTAAATATATAAATACAATATACAGGGCAATGAGTTGTTTCAAATATGCTATGTGGACGTACCTACCTAATTACATAATAAACAAAGGGACCTATTGAGTAGGTACATGTATAATACCTAATAGCTGCTGAATTTCTCAATAAACCCAAAATGCACCAAAGCGGCCATTAATAGAACGAAGTTCCTTAACGCGTCTTGTGGTAGGAGTTGACTCAGAGAAAACGTCACGTCGCGCCGCGTGACGTTTTCTCCCAGTTCGCTTTTGTACCTATTCAAAAACGTAACATGCACCTGATGCACCACGTCTGTCTATGTAGAATTTATAAACTCGAAAAACTACTGAACGCATTTTCATATACATATACGATTTTCACTAATGGAAGGATAGATTCCCAAAGAAGGTTTTTGTATACGTCACCGACCAAACCCGATTTCATGGTCGAACTAGTCAAGCCGAAAGTTTGTAGGACAAAGTAGTTCGGCCTGAAATCGGGTTTGGCCGGTAACAATTATAATTTTTATCAGTGTTATATCGGGTTGAAAGAGCTGTTTGCGCGTGCGCTGCCTAAGCCGTTTGATAATTATGAGAAAACAATGTATGACAAAAACGTTGGCCTTAAATAGTTCTATAATAAACACATTACCCTCCTTTGCGTCGAGCAGTTGGGCAAAAAGTCCGCCATAGTATAATATCTAACTTTTATATTTAAGCCACAAAAGCTGTTTTAATGATTTAAAAATAACAATAATATTAGGTAATGTTTAACTGAACACATTTATCTATAAAATATCAAAATAAGTAGTTTTTCATCGTCACAAGTATTTAATAGAGATGATTTTTGCCGTATACTTTATGTTATTTGGACGCATAGTATAAGAGATAACAAAATATCAACGCGCGACTGTAAACTAAACTTTACCCGGGCGAAGCCGAAACGTTCACCTATATAGGTACTACCTACATTATAAATTATTGGAGCTTCGTTCCTGATAGGGCCTGGAGGTCCCCCGACCGCACACGTTTTTTATTAGGTAGGTACCTATTTTCAAAGATTAGGTAAAAATATTGATTTCGCAAAGTTTTTTTCGGGAAAACGTCTCGTTTGGAAAAGATTGACATTTCAAATTATATAGTATTTCTACAACGACTACAATATATTATACACTTACAATGTAAGTACTCTGGGTACGTTAAGTACCGTTCCTACTTAAGTAATATTGAATATTTATAAACAATAAAGGTAAACAGCGTGAAACAATGTTGGAGTAGGTCGGGGATATGATACCATAAAAAGTGAAAGAGTTCGAAAGTTCACTTCCTGCAAGGCGAGTGCATAATATCGCGGCACGCGCGGATTATAATCACATCGCGGTACCTACCCACCTAACTCCACGTTTGTGCAACACGCTTATGCAAACTGCAATCGCGCGAAACATGCGCAATGTATGACAATTATGGCTGCTGCTTCACTGCTACCTACCACTCTAAAATTCCAAATGATTTAGAACATGTTACTTGAGATATTTAAAAAAGTTTTAGTCACCCTTGGCGAGGACGCTGTACTAACTTTAACACCTTTGTGTTGTCCAGCGACTATGAGATGATACGATGACCGATTAACTTAGTTCCGCTCAAAGGGCACGATCTGGTCCTTAATTTAAAGTTGCTTTCCTACCGTGAAATAACAAAAGAACTGATGGCGAACATCGAAATGAAAAAGTTAATGCAAGTGGCTTGTTGTTGGAGTAGCCAGCAGCAGTCGAAGCTGGTGCCACCGGCGCCAATGCTGATGTTACCAGCGACAGACTGGCGCGGCACGGGGCCGAGACAACTCCTCTCCGCTCAGCCGTGTTATTACGAAACACGAAAAGAAAGTTAAGATCGTTTCGGCCGAGAGAATGTAGCTCCAGTGGGCTCATAGCCAGTACTGCAGCGCGGTGTTGTGCCATATTACATCCTCGGGGCTGCCCCGCTCCGCTCGTGACGCAATGCCGACTTTACGTCAACTTGCACTTTTTTGTTTGTTTACCAAGTAACGTGCACACCTCGACTCGATATACCTAGTTCGAATTGAGCACATCATCTCATGAAGAGAAGGCTTGAGATTGTTCCTGTGAACATTAGTGTTATATTGTACCTATTCGAGCAGGGGAATGCTAAACTTGTCACTGACTAGTGAAGCAATTTAATGGGTATTAGAGAGTGGTTACCTCCAGATCTAAAGAGTAAGATTGTCATAGTGGTATTTATTGATGAGAGTGACCTACTAATTCGGATAGATTTTATGATCCGTCGATACCGATACGGTTATTTAACAACACAACAGAACTAATGTGTTACAGAATTTCAGTAGTATAACGAAATTGCATAAATTCTGTTACTAAAATTATTGTGCAAACAGCAAAATCTGGTTCTACGACCTACAAAACTGACCCTCTTAAACTTAACCAGAATATCAATATGTTTTGCTATTGCGTAACTTGATGTGTTCTTTACGAGCAATTATGTAAAGCGGTGGATCGCGGCGAGCACAAGTAGGCGAGAGGTTGCCGCGGCGGTAATGGTAAAAGTGTTACGCGGTGTGCTCGATTCTGCGCGCGCGCAGTGACGCAACGCCTCGGCGAATGTATGCCAAAAGTGCAGTCAAACCTTCGATATTAGCTGGCGAGATGAAACACATGTCTTTTTAGTTTCATACTATAATATCTTGCACATTAACATTTTAATGACTCAACAGCGTTGTTTCTGTGAATAATACACATACGAGTGAATTTTCCAAGTGTGCGTAGATAGCCAAATCCGAAACGAATAGCGAAAATTACTCCAAGGAGCCTCGGGGCCGATCGAAAAAAATCAATAAAATAAAAAAATCATGATTTTTTTTAACCCAGGCTATAAATGTCACGCAACGTGGTTTGTGAAAACTCCGTTTTCTAACATTTTGTGGACCTTAGCGTTTTTTCTTCACAAGTACCACGTAGTCTGCATTTATGAACTAAATTAGTTGTAGATAGTTATTATTAGATAGCCACGCAATTTTAGTAAAATTTTTGTCAGTGATAATATGGTACTGCTATTTTTTAGCATGTCGTGTCGTACTTGCCTCTGTATAAGTTGCCAAGGGTTAATAATGAATATGGTAGAAGGGCTTGGTTGTATGCTCTTCCTAACATTTTAAATAAAGTACCAAATGCTATTGTCAAAAAACTGGAAAATAAAAATCCTAGGCAAATCAAAAATATCTTGAAAGCCTACATTACCATGGGGAAGTTTTTAGACTAGAAAGTGAGTAACGTGTAAAATTGATTTGATAGTGCACATAATCTTACTATTACTAGATTAGGCGCTATTAATAGCGAAATTATTGTACCTTACTTTATAAAATAAATAGTTTGAAATTTAAAATTTAAAGCAAAAAAAAATGTGAAAAAAATCTGTCACAAACGTGATGTCGTATTTTCGTACCTTCGTATCTTCGTATTAAATTGCAAATAAATGTACTGGCATCATTGCGCGGTGGACCCGCTATAGATCATTATGTGAAAAGTCAGTTATCAAATGCCCATTATTTCATAAAATAACGATATACCGATAAACAATTACCTGAGGATGTAAATATGTCAACCATTTTACTTAATTTATCATCATTTATTTTTTGACCTACGAAGTGAAAGCATCATCAACGCTCGCACTCACCACCGTTTTCAAAGACTAATCCACACTTGTTTTGCAATTGGGATTTCGTAAAAAATTTTTGGTTTATAAGAATGGTGTTTGTGATATTGATTTCTTAGAACAAGGTAGGAATGTTTTCAATAGTAAGTAATGTTTTTTATTTTTATTTGATTTTATGATTTATTATTTATTTATTTTTATATGCAACTATTGATGAATATTCTTACACAAAAGAATTACAAAAAATGGAAACATTTGACTATAAAATAAACGTTGAAATGTCTATTTTAAAAATTATAAAGTTTCACCTACGCAAGTTTCCGTCTCTGGATCGGGTACTACACACCCTCTACGACTGCGTAGGCTGGCGCGTAGCACGGTCTACGAAATATACGTTAAATGTAATTTTCTTTTCTTTATCAGGTTTTTTGATTTTTACGTTTTCAGGGTTGCATTTATTTAAGATTTTTTTTTATTTAAGGTCCATGAATGAAAACGTAAACACGTCTTAGAAACGGTTCTAACATCCTTGGATAAGGAGAATATAGACATTGAGGGTTTTTAGTTTAGACAGTAACATATTAAAATACAAGTCTTGTCTTGTCTTCTCCATTCAACTCACAATTATCCAATATATATTGGATAATTGTGAGTAGAAATAAATAATAACTTTGTATATAAAACTCTGATTGGCAAAATTTAAATGAGTGCCAAATTAGTGAGAAGTGACGGACGTCTTGCGGACGGCACAAGAAAAGCTATCGAAACGACGATTGGCAGAATTTTCTCAACTAGATGACTGCTGTTAACACTCTACTAATACTTCTGATAACTCGAATACAATCTTATAAATATTAATGTGGACGACTTCTTACCATTTATTGTAGAGGCTATGTTGAATAAGCTCATTATTACGTAAAAATTAGAACTTTTTAGTTAATAATAAAACTGCATGTAATATTCTCCCAACCGAATCGAATATTATTATAAGGCCTTTAGACAATATCATACAGACTTACGAATATGGACTTACTAAACAGACCTTTGCTTATTTTAGACTTTAGACCTATTTATTTTTTTATCCTTTTATGATGTACACAAGGAATAAGGCCGGATTAGTTACATAATATAATACAACACTATTAGGCAGTACTAAGTAAAGGCAGTACTAAGTAAATAAACTAGGCCAACTTAATAATAGCAATACCCAAATTATACCATAACTTAGGTGGTAGGTATCAATTAGGTACCGGTTTCGATTAAAAGCTGAAAGTCACCTTCAATTCGACATTTAACTAACGTTGCAAT
The DNA here is from genome assembly GCA_948465475.1 of Thalpophila matura. NCBI lineage: Eukaryota > Metazoa > Arthropoda > Insecta > Lepidoptera > Noctuidae > Thalpophila > Thalpophila matura. The sequence continues at coordinate 8,408,154 of OX419190.1, read as the reverse complement.
CTAAAAGGAAAATTAATTAGACGAAGTTATTTTTGAATACTTCAAATAAACTTGTTGTTTTCTCACACAACACTAATAATGTTTCCAGCCGTTTATCAGCCGCCGTGATAAGATACAGTACAGTACCCCTTTGTTTATGCATTGCACTCCAGCATAAGACCTTAGATAATGCATTATCTACTTATGTACAGTAACTAGTTATTTGCTTACTCACCCGATGCCTCCGTCTATTCTTTGTCTGGCAGGGAATGTATCACATTTGATATACACAAATGTCAATAATCTGGAAATTCATGTTTGTAAAAAATAAATCGAAAATATTCTAATGGGGCATATCGTATTACTTGACATCGATTACATGTAAATAATTTTTTATTTTTTATTTGATCATCACAGGTCGCGAGAAAAATCAAGGTAAGGTCAGCTAAATAACTTGACATCGAAAAGGTAACACATAAATATTAGGTGCTATTTTAAAAGATGACAAGGATACTTAAGATCTGTATGTAATGCAGGAAGAAACGTTTATAAATTTAAATATTTTGGGCGTGAAGTGAATCCATAGACTTTACTTATCATTAACTAATCAGCGAGTTAATCGGACATCATGCCACGTTTATCTATTTCAAAGAAAAATAAAGCCAGTAACTAATAATTGTGTTACCATTATGACTCTTATCAAACATACATTGTTAATTGTTATGCTTATGCCGCACGCAGATAATGTAACTTGTGATGAAATGAATATTAAATTTTAGAAGCGTAACTATAATTACAGATATTATTATAGTTACACAATTCATTGCAACCGGTTTGTACGTTTGAGTTTACTATAGTAAAAGTGAAGAATCACTTTCTACTTCGGTTCTCTCTACCTTGACCTACAAAACCACCGCGGCCCGCATGTCGGTCAAGGTTCAGGAATCAGAATATTTTTTCGTTTTAGTTTATTCCTGAATCCTACCCTATGCGGTTCTCTATTTCACGCGAGGGCCAACCCACACCCCAATTACACTCAATTACATTCTGAACATTCTCCAAAATTCAAGAGGACTTGTCAGTTGAGATTTGGGATTGTACGCCAATTCACGTTTTTCTATCTTCTAAAATGTTTTAAAATTCTCCGGCCTTTTAAGATTTCGTTGTTCAATAGTATGCTGCATTCTACAATATTTTATTTAAAGAGCCATTAAATAAAACTCATCAAAGACTAGTTTGGACACAGCAACGGCCGTGGGCAGGCATACGACAATGTCGTTTGGCCGGCAATGAACTCTCGCATTTGCTCTGCCGAAACAATTAGCGATGCGTCGCGAATCTAACGAGACTATTTACACAGCAAACGTCTTGACGACATTGTAAAGGCTCACTACGGCAGATTCCGTGGAATTCAATACTGTAAGACTAATGGAAAACAATAACTTTGTGGACATTATACCGATAAAACAACTTCTAATTCAAATATTTCTAATTCTATGAGTTACCTACGGCTTATGGAGTCTAGACTCATACAATCCATATTCTATGAGTTAACTTATGAGTTATGGCTTATGGATCGTAAGAGTCTAACTCATACAATCCATAAGCTATAACTCAGCCATTTCATAGCTGGCAATATTGTCTGGACTCTAGACAATATTGCTGACTATGAAATGGCTCTTATCTAATGGTCAAAATGTAGGTAATAGTTCTGATGTTAATTGTGTGTTCGACCTCTATAATGATATGTTTACCTTGCTCTATGAAGTGACTTTGTTACAAAATGCCTATTTCAAAATGCGGCCTACTTAGAAAACATTAATGATGTGGTCTGTATTATATAGGTACTATCCATATATTGTTCACTTAGATAATGTAATATTTTGAATTGGTAGGTAACTGGGTACGGTTGACATTTTTATTTGACTATGCAATATAAAAAAACTGTTTCCGTGTTTATTATTCTTTAAAAATACAAATATCTTGCCTTTATTGTCAGAAGTGTCTAACAAATTGAATAGATGTGTCGTGTGAAGTACAGCATTCACTTTTCCTTGTCTAAACAATTGGTTACGAAGGGGACTTAATAATGCTATTCTCAAGATTATGGTTACATGAAGTTGCGCATAGAGACGGATTTAGGTAGATACTGTATCTACTAATTTCAAGTTACGTGGATAGAAATAGAAGCCACATTCAGCAGATGCCTATCCTGCTAAGTTACTGCAAAAACTGGCCATTATTAAAGCATTGTAATATTTTGTTTACCTACCTGTGATATCTATTTATCTATCTATACTAATAATATAAAGCTGAAGTTTGTTTGAATGCGCAAATCTCTGAAACTACCAATCGGATTCGAAAAAAAATTCGAATCCAACTGGTAGTTCCAGAGATTAGCGCGTTCAAACAAACTAACTCTTCAGCTTTATAATATCAGTATAGATAGTGACATTTTATAATCAAGAGGTGCAAACTACAAACGTTCATGAATAAATATTCAATTTAAATTCACCACTATGTGGGCAGCGAGGAGATTGTCGCAACTTCAATGACAGGCTGTTGTGTGAAACCTCTAATCTTTACGTCAAATTAGAGTCTAGTGTTTATATGAACATCGGAACATAATGGCATTTCCACATTGAGCAACGAAACGTTCAAGGCGAGCGACATATATGAATCTAAACAATATTGATGTATATTTGGAAAGCGACACCTTGACGACTGTTGACCACATCAGTGGGGCGTGTGGTGAAGTAGACGGGCACCGCGTCCTCACTTGAGGCCGTTGCGCTTCGGGGGAACAAAGGGTTGACTCACGTCCGGGCCCCGTCGGCGGAGAAAGGAGCCGGGCTAAAAATAGTACACTGGCAGTTACGAGTGCGGCCGTTGGACCTGGCCTACGCAGATCGTCTTATACTCTTGCACTGACACAGGCTACCCAATTATCACGCCACGACTTAACACATGCAGTGCGCAATCATAAAACCAGAGTGTGGCCATTTTTCCATAGGCTTGTAATCATTATCTACTCTATATTTTTGCTTTATGCCAAAGCGGTTGGTGTGGTTGGACATCTTTTGATTTAACAAAACCATGTGACTGTTTATAAAAAATGGAATGCCTGAAAATATCAGTGAATGTTTACTTTATTTACGACCGGAATATAGTATATTACAATTAATTATAAGAGGAGAGATTTCATAATAAGAACAACATTAAAGAAGGCAATAGCAAGATAACAGGTCCTGCGGTCACATGTCCCATGCCGCATCGCATTTCGCCAATAGAGCATGCGAGGAAATGCTCTAAAGTTACTTATTGTGTACAAACGAATGCTGTGCTAGCACTACTGAACTCCCACGATCGACACTTATTGTTTGCGTTGCACTCCAAGATTTCTGCAACGTCTAGGTGTTGGGAAACGACGGCGGAGGTGTCGACTTTGAGGTTAAAACCGGCTGTTTGAGAAACCTTTCGAGTTTAGATTGCGAAAAGCGTGGAAAGCTTGTATTTACTTGCATAGAATTATTTATATCTACAGAAATTGTCTTGTAAGGCATGACCAAACATTTGTCTGAAATCTTAAGATTTTGCGTAATCTAAGTAGGTAGGTAAGTAAGTAGGTAGGTACCTAAGTAAATGTGAAGAGAAGCAAGTCTCATGATTGTAGACTTTTAATCGTCCTCAACCTAACAGTTTCGTGGAAGTTTGCATATGACGTCAGACAACATTTTGGTTATACTGCAGGTTGCCATACAATCAGCCTTTATCAGCACACGTGGAGAGCTAATCGCGTCGCGTGACCTCCACTCAGCAAGTAGGTAGGTACCTAGGTAGTAGGTAGGTACTCACGCAGATTTTGTTTATTTTGGATGCAATTAAAAATATACCACTTAGGGGATTGTGTACGTAGAGACCGTCGACAACATCAAACGGCTTAGGCAGCGCACGCGCAAACAGCTCTTTCGATATTTTTTCTGACTTTCTTGACAAAAACCGTGACAGCTCGGCTAATATAAATAAAACATTCATAATTTATGTACAAAAACCTTCCTCGAGAATGTGTCTTTCCATTGGTGAAAAGGAAAAACGTATGAAAGTCCGTTTAGTTTTTGAATTTATCATCATCAGCCGCCTAGCCTTTTCCCAAACTAGATTGGGGTCGGCTTCCAGTCTAACTGGTTCCGGCTGAATATCAGTATTTTACGTGGAGCGACTGCCATCTGACCTCCACAACCCAATTATTGGGTAATACCGGTATTCGAATGTTAGACCGGTTGTCAGACTTTCGGGCTCCTGACTACCCGTAACGATTGTCAAAGACATTCTTATGACAACCAGGACCGACTGTTTAACGTGCTCCCTGAGGCACGGAGGGGTCTCGATGTGTAAAGTTTTTGAATTTATCGCGTTCAGACAAACGCGGCTGGGGGACTTTTTTTCTGTTTCGTGGGGACTTTGCCTAAGCGTTCCACTTACACATAAAGTAAAGGAGTAGAACTGGCGTCTGCTGGCTTGCCTTTCGCATTCAGATGATTCAGAAAAAGATGTACCTACAAAAGTAAATAAAGGTGCTGATTTGTTGCAATTTTACGAACAATATCGGCAAGTTGCGTGCAAGCGTGGCACGAACACGGTCCGCCGCCCCACGTGTTACATGGCTTACTGACCAACTAACTACTAGCGAAATAGTTAACACTACCAGCCGCTTGAATTTTTACCGCTATATCTAAGTTTACATTATTTTTTGCTAAAACCTATATCCATAGAGGACCATAATCTGCCAAAACAATTATTGCACCTATGTAGGTACCTACTAACAAAAATGATTCTTATGGGAAGGTCTAATAAGCGTGGAGAGGATGCTGTGTGAAAGTCTACGTAAGGGTCAGTTAGAAAAGGCTGCTGAATATCGGGTGAAGACTTGTCTTCTGTTGTAAAGCTGGTCTTAGCAACCTTAGTAGAGATCAAGACATCATTTTGAAGATATCTAATTTATACGTAGGTATATTATATCTAATTAGGTAGGTATACGAAGAATTGTAGTTCTCTGTCTGGGATAAGAATAATCCTATTGATTAGCCAGATTTTGGAATATACATAGCAAATTGAAGTGCAAAGTTAAATAAAACATTGAAATGTGAAACGTTAACGTACAACGTAGCCTAATGCCTGAATTATGTAACTCAAAAACTCAGGCACGTCTAGGGTTATCCCAAAGGTCTACCTAAGAATAAATAAATAAAAATTAAATGTTCCTACCTACTGTATAATATAGGTGAGGACTGTCAATAACTCTTATTTAACTTATTTAACCTACGATAAAACTTATAGGTACAACTAAGGAAAACAACACACATCCATTACCTAGCATAAAATACCTAGGTAGGTAGTCAGGTTTGTCAAAGGCAGACAAAATCTGGGAATATAAAAATAAATATTGGTGCCGATTCTGTTGTTTACGAACTAAACTCATTTAGTCTCATTATGTCTTTTTCTAATAACAAACATGAGAAAGAGATAGAAGATATTTAATCCTGTCAAATTAGTCCACTTGAATAGTTTTAATGTAAAGGAGTTGTTTCAGAAATGTATGGAGCCTGGGAGGGGTCTACGTACGCAATTAAGTATTATAGCTATACATGATAGTAACCGGTTCCTAGTGCTTATTTTCTATAATATTACTTCGTGGAATTGTAATTCATTATTTTCTTTGTCAAGGAAAGCAACACAACACAAATATGGTGGATCAACAATCGACAAATGAATTAACTGAAACGTCATTTTGACAACTGTTGTTATGTCAATGTCAGTCAAAATAGCAACATTCAATCCACCACGCGTGCGCACAACGACTCAAACGTCACGTCATAAAACAACACTGTCACATCATAGTGAAAAACTTCATCTCAAATAATTCTCTTACAATTGTACTCTTCTTCAAATGAATTTAATAATATTTTTATGTAAATCCCTTATTTTTTTCCTATTTTTCTATGTGGCGTACGTATACCACCAGTTCCAGGATGAAACATCTCCTTTAGTCGTTATCGCAAAAGGTCACGACTATTTTCCCGTAAATGACAAGGGCGTAGACTAATTTGACAGTTCTTAATTTTTTCTGTCCTTTTTAATGATATTTGTAAGAAAGAGATAGTGTGATTAAAATTTGTTTAGTGCGATGTAGGTACAACAGAATCAGCACCATTATCAGGGCCTTCCCACCAATAGTTTTGGGACAAAGGGGAGACATTGAACAAAAAGTTCTTTATCTGGATCTCAAAGTGGGACAAAAAATAAAAGCAGCGGTTGTATTTGTAAATAGACGGCAGGTAGAAAGGTTGTAGGTGTATTCAACGGTTTAAAAAGATTTTTTTTATCGAAATATTAGAGCACGCAACAAAAAAACTACACGATGCACCTTCCAAATTCCCACTGCAATTTTATATATAAGTACGCACTAGGTACGTTAAATTTTATTAATGCATTGCAAATTGTGAGCAATGATTGTGCTGCAAAAAATAAATTTATCATTTGGACTCACAAAATTGGATAAGATTTATTGCCACATCTTATCAATAGGATCTTAGCATCTAAAATTAATCTCAATTAGAAGGCATTCGGTAATTTAATTATACGAATAAACACATGCAATAAAATCATAGAAATGAACAAAGTTATCCAACTGTATTATAAAAATTTGTTCAAATAGAACCTAAAGACGAGATTCAGAAATCACTCACTTGTTTGAAGTACATTATGTAAAACTAACCCTCTTCCCTTTTCACGTGGCCTATATATATACTACGGCCATACAACCCAACACAAAACAGAATATCCCCGAGCAACAAGTGTCTTTTACGCAAAGTAAAAGACCACAAAAACTCCGAGCAGGTAGTTTATGCGAGGGCCAAACCATTTATAACCATGCTGAGTAACCAATAGGACCGGTTTTACTTCATCATTACAAATAGCTTCCAAAACTGGCTTCGTTAGTCGATTTTGATCCCTATCGAGATAGCTTTAGTTACGTTTCATGGAATCGACGACCATGCCATACCACTTAGCTTCGTCTGTAACTCACCCCTGCCGAGATTTGAAAAGGATCGAGCATTTATTTAAACATACCAGATAGGCATGAGCATGACTATTATATTAAAATTCTTCGTAGGTCTGTACCTACTCTACCTACCTACTGAAATAATTACTAAGATGAAAACAAGTTTATTTGAATCCTGATTAAGCACTGACAGGCTTTAGTTTAGTTTCCCGTGATTATTGTATTTTTTTTATATCACACAAAAACCATTCAATTTTATTGTTTAAGGTTTTAGACTTTGATTAGGCAGGTAGGTTCATGACATTTGACTGATTTGAATACGAAATTGGCATTTAAATGAACACTCACGATTGCAATAAATTGCAGTAGGTAGGTAGGTACCTAGGTACCTACCTAAATAGGCAGAATCTCAACTTTTTGGCATGTGAGTATGATCATCAATAAATGTTATCCTTGGTACTAATCATGAAAAGCGATCTAAGCTCTATGGGCTCAAAGAGCGTAATTTTTTTGATTTTTGGAGCTTTTAAAATGATTTTACAGACCCCCGTTTTTTAACGAAGAGATGAAAAATATTAATAACTAGACTTTTGCACGCGACTCCGTCCGCATTTCAAATAGAATGACTTCATTACATTGACTTCAAATCGTAAATAACTTGTAGGTACGGTTGGTCATGTAGGTACATTTTATCGGTTTCGAGAATAAGCCCCCGTCTTGCAACTTTAGTAACAACATCATGCGGGTGCACACGCAAGTCACAGCAACTGGTTTTACTTATTTTCCGTATCGTGTAATTATGGTGGCAAGAACATTGACTTAGGCGGGAAATTAACCACTCTTGTGATCACTACGCCAGAAACGAATTGAATTAAATACATGACATAATAGACTGCTAAAATCATAACCTTTCTTTTTGGCTTTGCCGAAGTCGGGTAAAAATACATACCTACGTTTTAACTATACAGCTGAATTTTTAACTAAATGTGGAATGTGGATAGGCAAATTCGATAGTGTAGGTACTATAATAATAAATAGCGAAAAACACTCAAAAGGAGTGTCAGAGTCTCAGAGCCGATTTTGAAATAGGTACTTATAATTTTTCTTTACCCGGTAATTTAGGAAAAAAAAAAAACACTACCTACCTATTATTGCAACATCCAACAGCATCGCTAAGCTAATAGCGATCAAATTTTGGGAAATAATGAATGACATACCTACCTACTACAAACTAGTGTTGATTTTCATTGATTCATATTTACATTACCTACCTGTACATGTAATAAGCAGAGATCGGAATAGGTAGAGTATAATTTACCTGAACTTCAAAGAAGTAAGCAGGCAGCATACCTACCTACATAGAGTGGATAGGTATAATCTGCTTTCCTATAAAATCTCGGAATAATCATGAAATTTTCATTTCGGGAATTAAGAATCATGAATTCATGATTCATAAATTATTTATTAGACTCTGAATAGGTTACCTACATTGGTTACCCATTAAAAGAAATAAACACAAACCAGCGAACTTAGTGTTATTTTCCTGTACCTAAAAACCAAAACATTTTAATTCGATAGGTAGGTAGGTAGATAGGTACCTACATTGATGGAGGGAAAATATTATGGACTTTTTTCTCTATTTTTTTTTAAATATGTTTACAATATAATTGAAATATTTAATAAAGAAAAAAAATCACATGTGAAAAATAACGATCTTTTTTGCATGATTAATAACAAGCATTTATTAATTCTAATATATTATTTTACCTACCTACGACTCTTTAACTTCTTGGACAGCGCATTTAAACAAGTGTGCGAAAATTTTGAATCTCATCCGGGTAGGTACAATTTCTGGCTAGGAAAATAGATTTTTCAAAAATCTAATGACACAGGACTTACAGTTTTAGTTTTTATCAAAATCGGCCTCGAGACTGCTGAGTGTTTTTCGCTAGTTTTTACAGTAGTTTCAGATTTGGACATCCACGCCCACATGAAAAATTCACGCGGTAGGTAGGTAGGTAAAAAAAAAACCTATAATCTTTTTTATAATAAAAATTATAGCAATAAATAATAAAGTTAATGCGAGTAGGTAGGTACCTAATTGAGTTGTCAGAAGGTTACTTGTGACAATTATTATCCCAGTAACAAATTATAATTTATGAGTTTTATGACCCACAAAGGCCCATTAAGGTTAGTCTGGCCTTTGTCTTCTAACTTTGAAGCCCCTACAAAGTAGGTAGGTACCTACCTACCTAAGTTGCATGTCTTCCTACGCTTAATTTAGAGAATTGGTGGAGTAGGTAGGTAGGTAGGTAGGTACCTAACTACACCTATTTCTAAGGGTAAAAAAAATATCTACAGGCTATAGGTATATAATATCTAATATCTTCAGAGTTCATTGGTCAGGATAATGTACCTATTAGGGATATTTTTAAAATAGGTAGGTACCTACCTAACCTACCTACTTTCTTACTTCACTAAACGAAAACAACAACTTAATTGTAGTTTGTAGGTAGGTTCGCTATCACTACATTATAATACGACGACTAAGGGCGTTTGTGCACTTCACCGTTACCAGCACGTTTTTAATGAACCGTTTTTTTTTTTTTCATACATTTCGATACCTACCAGTTATAAAAATGTATGAAAAAAAAAACGATTCGTAAAAAACGTGCTGGAAACGGTGTACCTATTGCACAAACGCGCTAAAGGTGGATTTTATATGATATGCGGATTGGATCTTGGATCCCACGTTTATAGGTAGGTAGGTACGTACTATTTTTAATGATGACTTGTTAAGTAGGTAACTAGTTATACCTATTATCCCGAGTTCTTGCAGCGTGTAGGTAGGTGTAGGTACTTACCTACCTACTTAAAAATAACTCCTAAAAAATATATAGTAATAGCTACATACTGTACCACTACCTACCTAATTTAAACCGTTTTTTAGTAAATACTAAATAACCATGATGAAAGTAGGTACCTACCAATAATATAGGTTTACCGTTTAGGTAGGCTTTGAACTCTTCTTATTACCAAAATAATGATAATTTAAGAAGGTGGGTCCTTATTTATAGCAATACCTAGAATCCAGATGTATATGGGCGTTTGTGCTTTACTCCGTGTCCAGCACGTTTTTTCACGGACCGTTTTTTTTTTCATACAGAACGATCCCCACCACTTTTTAAAACGTATGAAAAAAAAACGGCCCGTGAAAAAACGTGCTGGAAACGGAGTAGTGCACAAACGCCCTATGGATTATCCTTTTGGATTGATAGGACGGATCCGTTTGTTCGGTAGGTAAACACTAAACAGTTCGTAAGACAAAAAGTTGGATGGAGGCAGGGTACGCAGGCATTTAAGTTATTCTTTTTGAGCTAAATGCAGTAAAATCTGTTGTCGTAGGTACTCGTGACTGTTGCTGCAGTAGGCAAACACATAAATGTACGAAGTTATGTAGGTACCTACCAACGAAGTAGGCATGCATAAAATTGAAAAAATATTGATAGAATTACACAAATAAATACGTAATCAGCTAAGTACCTGCTCAAATACGTACCTACCTACGTATCTGCCAATTCTAAGATTATCTTGCAAATAAAGAAAACAAACATACCTTCAAGAACAGATCACCAAAGTCGTACAGCGCAGACTGATGCATTATGGCAGTAGACATCATGCAAAACCAACTCGACACTTAATCCAGGTTTTAGTGCTTAAATTTCTCGTATCAAAAATCTGCAAACTGACTGATCCACTGAAGCACGAATTTTGTAAGGTCGACGAACTCACTGTAATTTTTAGGTTAGCCGATGAAAAGTTCACGATACTTTTAACGAGAATTTTATGAAAACCTTTGTAAATAATAGAGTCCTTGTGATAATCTAGTAAAATCGTTGCGTTTTTGTTTTGTCGTTCGGTGACCACAGATTGTGTCCGAACTAGTTGGCCAGGGGCAGTGTTTTTTTATTATCCCTTCACGATTGAGCCAGATCAGTATTTTTGAACACAATTTCGCAATCGTTGCGAAAATGTACAAAACAGTCCTTTGTTTCGAAATGTCTCCTTCACTTTTTTCGCGTCTATACGGAAATTCACAGATTTTGGTCAAAATTCTGCGCGAACTGTCACGAAGTTAACTTTTATGATAAAAACTCTTTTTAGTTTATCGACTGTATACTCCAAAACGTTTTAATTCTGGCTGTATAAATCGTAAGATAAAAAAATAAATCGCAGAGTTATCGTCCGCGCAAGACGCACCACACGTACATTCCGTATCACGCTTGCTCGCGCACTGAGCTTGTTGTGTTCGCCTTCGCCCGTGAAACGCCGGCAGCGGGCGGGTGGATTTTGTTTTCAAATCAAACAACACGATCACGTTTTGGAGCGAGATTCGTTTTTCGTTCGGGTGAGTTCGGTAATATTCGGTTGTATGTTTTGTTATTGCTCCGCCTGCCATAATAGTCAGACAAAAACTTCGCCAGTCATCCTTTTAGACTTTTATATATAATTAGGTAGGTAGGTATGTGTTCTTTTCTTTACTTACATAGGTACCTATTTTAATGAATACCAATGTTATTAATACAAATATAGACCGCCTCGTTGGTCTTCGCACGGTTCAATTCCCGGGCCGGGCAAAATATTATTCTATTAGTTTCTTTTTTGTTTCTTTTGTTTTTAAATATCTGTGCCTTGTTTTTTTTTTTTTAATATTTTTATTCATGACCATAGATACAAGTCTTTCAGTCGCATACATAAATGGGTCTGTGCCTTGTCTATGGACTGTGTTGTCTGAGAATAAAAGATTTTTTATTTATTTTATTTATTGGGTTTTTCTGGAAATTCTCAGTACAGCTGCTAGCAGATGCCAGATTCAGGTTATTTTTGCAGTTGATCTAAGTTATTTTGTGTCTTGACAATTAACTTATGTAAGTACCTAGCAGTTTACATAGGTCCTATTTTTATTTTTTTAGATTTTTTACTCATACAATTTTATTTATAAGCAATGTAACTCCTGACTCTCCGAATAGGGACCATGTCCCATAGGCAAAGCAGGCAAATTAAAGGATACCTATTCTGCAATTTTTTGTTTATAATTTCACTTTGGAGTTAAAAATCTTAGTGCAGGTATCGCAAGTTTATTTTTAACAATTTCGTAATAACTTAAAGTACCTATAAGTTTATTTGTTTATTTCTTATAAGTTTTACTATGCTGCGAATTAAAATATTTTATTAATAAGTCTTAGAAAAACACGTTACCTACATATTTAATTGATACACTATAATTAAATATAATTTTAGCTTTTTAGCGAGGAAGTAAGAGCGGATACCTAGTAAATATGAGTGGTTGAAGCACTGCACAAAAAGTTGCGAATTTAGAGCTGGTTCCACCAATCGTGATGTCTGCCAGTCACCCGGGCGAGTAGCGACCATAGTCATGAGCGGAGATTTTATTATTAATTTTGACATAAAATAACAAAAAATATCTAGGTACTTTGTTTTATGCAAATCTATCAAAAGCCTTTATGCATCTGATAACAGAAAACCAAATTTCGGATTTTTCGTTAGCTATAAGCGATTTGCACTGTGTCTACTTACTTCATGTAGAGGTAGACTAATGATTAACTTACTTACATAAAAGTACATAATTATGTATTTAATTAGGTATCAATGTCTGCTTGACCCGGGATACCTAATAGGAACTATTAGGTAGCTGTGGCTTTACCGAGCATAGGTATTCTTTATTTAGAAAACTTGACGTGTAAAATATCAAGGGCTTAATTTTATTATAAGAAGGTAAGCCTACGCGTATTCTCAACAACGTAGCTAACCCCTTACCGCCCCGCGTCCGCGTCTCTGGAACAACTTTTTATTAAAGCATTCGTTGGTTGCAAACCCGTTTGACGGTTTTAGTGTTATGCGCTATGTTGCACACACCAAGCTCACGGAATCGGAATCAAGCCCTGAGCCCTTACATTATTGAGAATGAAACTATACTTGCACATAATTGCTCGCAGACCATACCTACATTTTGTGTAAACCTATAGCGAGGTGTAAAATAATACTTTGTGTTTGTTCCCAGAGATAATATTATTATTCTATACATATCTATTTAAAAATCTCTGCTACCTATTGTACATCATTCCCACTTTGGTTAGCTGGTCGCATATCGTCGCATTTCTTTCTCAACCTCGTATCTGTAAAGTCTTAGTTTTACAGGAACGAAAAAAAAACTGTTTTTAGGTAAAAATTGCTTTATATTATAATACAATAATTATTAAATAACTTATATAAGGATTGGATGAATATATATTAAATGTGTTTCTTTACATAAACAATGAATGAATGTTAGATAATTTTGCTCGTTCCTGCAAAACTACGATTTGACAGATACGAGGTTGAGAAAGAATTGCGACGATATAGCAAACCCTTGCTTCACTATTTACCTAAATAGAGAAGCATAGTTATCTCCAGCAAAGTTCTCAAGTGGCTGCTTAAATGTAGGTAGGTACCTACCAGGTTTTCGCGGTATGATGGTATCAGTGAAAAGGTGGGTGCGCCACTGCCCATTGTCCTGCAGACGTCAGATATAATCAGGCTATTATGACACCTACGACAATGGATGGGGCACGGAATAAAGAACAAGATGGAAGTAGTAAGTGGGCGTGGTCCCTATCACCACTGATGAGTACTGAGAGACATATGTACCGTTTGAGTGAGCGCAGTCGCGATGACAGATATTTATCGTGAACATATGCGTCACTACCGTTAAAAAATCATAAAAAAATACTAAAATGCCCTAATGTTCCATATTACAGTGTAAAAATCATAGCCACGGTAAAAATCTAACTCATGGAGGAATTTCGTACCATCGTTATGTTATATTTTCAGTTTTAATTCATAAAATACATTTTATTTTCTTTCTGTCAAATATAGTACAAGAATGACAATAAAGAGTGATCCTTATTTTCATCTAAAATACGGATAATTTTCCTTTACTGGTTATCAATTGTTCTAGAATGTTTGATTACGAAATCAGACTTTTCCTGCTATTCAATTAGTGCATCCAATAGGTATCGATAAAAATGTATCGACCATTTTTTATAAAATATTTTTTCGGTAGGTAAACTACGAAATGAGCTCCGATGCTAATCGAAGTTAGTAATCTTCTATGTGCCTATGATAGTATCTATAAAATGAAGTTTCTCGCTGCGTCTATCTGTGCACATTCATTTACTGCAGGAATTTTCATTCTGTTCTCATCAATGGAATCCCATCTTATCAATTTCTTGAGAAAGGTTTGGTGTGAGATACGTTATTCATATCACCCCGTGTGAAGCTGCACCCTAATTGCGTAACTCAATTGCTATCACCATGGCATTGTTTTTGACATTCATTACGCCGTATGTTTGTTAATCCGTGCTCCCGTAACTAGCTCAATGCCGTAATGGATGTTGTTGAACTGTCAATATGAAAGCCATGGCGAAAAAAATTGAGTTACACAATTAGGCCGCTGGTTGCGAGTATGTTTTTAGATGAGATACCATGGTCTAATTTAAATCAATATCACAGTAACAATAGAAAACTTCACAGTTTCCGTTTTCCAAAATATCCATCTAATGAAAGAAAAGTGGATCAACGCATCCAGAAAATTCAATTGGTTCCCCGCTAATACAAGAGGTACGATCTGCATGCTACATTTTATGGCAGATGATTTTATTATAAAAAAAAGTAATAGGTAATAAATATATTATAGCTACAACTGCCGTGCTTACAATAATCGCAGTAAGTCAAATTATTTTTATACAGAAATGAAGATGTTCTCAACATTTCAATTATGTATTTAATTCTGCGATTATCTTAAGCACGACAGACAAGTTGTCTGGTAATTCCTCAGATCATAAAAACAAGGGAGATGTGCCAAAACACTATTGAGCCAAGATCCTTGATCAATTTGATCAATGATATAAATACAGTGTTTTAGTTTAGTGTGAGTGATGGAGGCTAATGACAGTGTTACATTGAGGGTATGCGGAATTTTTAATGTGTGGGAGATCTCTATATATATTCACAAAAGAGCGTTTGTAATACTTATGCTAGTTGTAGTACATTTCATTGAAAAAATAGGTACCTTATTGTTATAGTTTTTGCTCTATTCTAGCAATATATTTCAGAATTTATTCTTAAAACAACACGAATATTTTAGAAATTAATCCAATATCGCGAAAACACTAGTCGCCATGTTATTTAGGCCGCGGCCGCACTGGTACGGCGACAGCGACGCGACGGCGATTTCGTGAACAAATAAATGTCGCTTGTCGTTTCTGCAGTGCGGCTACCGACATAATGTTTAATACTTATGAGTTAGTTTTCACAAAATCGCTGTCCCGTCGCTGTCACCGTACCAGTGCTGAGTGCAGCCGCGGCCTTAGAACCTGTGTCACTACACTCTCTATTATAGTAAACAGTCAGTTTTTCTCGGTTTTTCTTATAGAGAATCCGCGATCTAATGAATATGGTGACGTCACTTACGTCACATAAACAGACAACATGGCGGTACAGCGTTCTCGTGCGTTCCTAAATAACCAATTTTTAGAGTATTATTTTATAGCTTTTTACGACTTTGTAAAATAAATCAACAATTGTTATGAATAGTTCATTAAACACTTTTATATCTATTAATGTAAGTACCTTTAATCATTTCTTTTAGTTTTCGGTCACAGCGTAACATCTACTCCCTTTTTCTAAAAGCGCGGCAACTGCCTGTTCTGTCACTGTCAAATGTCAAGTCACTTGACATTTGTAAAATCCTTTGAAAAACCATCCGTCCCAAAAATGCCCATAACATTAGAAAGAAAGCTTTCTAAATATAATGTTATGAACATTTCTAAAAAATATCCCTTTTCAAGCGTTCTTCACATCATTCAATTAATCACAACAATATACCTTTTTTTGGATTAAAACATACTCCAAAACAATCAAGTACCTACCTCTACTTATCGACACTAGACGGCATTTATTATCGATAAGTATAGTAGGTATGATATACCCCATCACTATTACCCGCATGCGTCACTATAAACTATAAAGTACAGTAATTATTCATTCAAAAAAGTTGTAAATTTTTACGAAACTTTATGAGCGGATTTAAACGTCAAGTCGACGTTTCAGTCCGCTCATAAAGTTTCGTAAAAATTTACAACTTTTTTGAAAGAACAATTACTGTACTTTATAGTTTACAGTGACGCGCTACTATTGACAATAAAGTGCAGCAATTGTTCTTTCAAAAGTAGTGTTGTCAATTTTTACAAAACTTTATGAGCGGACAAACTTCAAACCGGCCATCATAGCTTGCCGCTGGTTTAGGCCATTCAAATTCTACTCATATTACAACAACTACAGAGTTCTAATTTGAAAATAAGAATAATAAACGCCATCTAGCGTCCAATAGCGGTACATCATCGTGTTGGAATATATTTTAATCCAAAACGAAAAAGGTCGTTAATCTGTCATTATTAATTTTTGAATTTGAAATTAATGGAATGCTATTAAGGTTTAATTTGATGTAAAAAATGTTGTGTATAAGTCTTGTCGTAATTGTTGTTTTTAGCCAATCATAATACAGAAATTATAGTGTGTCAACTGTGAATATGTGAGTTTGGCGACACTGGTATTCATAGAAAATTGGCCTCATACTCCTTCTACTGTTTTTACTGTTCTGTGGGATGGGGGATGTCTATTCTACACCGGAGACCACGTGGTGAATCCTCCTTGTTGTTCAACGAATCCTCCATAAAAATCCTCTATAATTTAGTAGCGAGAAAGGAAACCGTTACACTTAATATAATTAGTTAACAAAGTAACTGGAGCTTATCGCAGGAAATATATGCCGACAAATAACAACGCACCTAACTAGCTTTATTTTTAATCTACTTACATTATTAACGCGACCCGCAATCTAACTTCCTGTAAGAATTTAATTAAGTAGGTACCTACTCATAAATATTCCTCTCGAGTATTTTTTAAGCTATATAAAAATAGGTACATAAGTATGCTTCAAAAAAGTAGGTTAGGTTGTAAGTCGAGCATATGAAAAAGAAAGAAATATAATATTCCTTCAAATATAAATTTGCTGGCTGAAGGCTGGCAGTCTCTCGTGGGAAATATCTTGAAATGCGAGCTGAAACATAAACTGGAGCGATGTATTCAGGGGTCTTTTGATCATAAGTAATCCCACCAGTACAGGCTTATGTTTGCCTTATCCGAAACGTGTTTCATTCATTTTTAATTGCTGTGGTATATTTTACATCGCGCTACCTATAATAATTTCATAAATGCGAAAGTTTGTGAGGAATTGAGGATGGATGGATGTATGTTTTTTACTCTTTCACGCAAAAATACTGAATGCATTTTGATAAAACTTTACAGTATTAAAGCTACATTAAAATAATTTCACACATTAGGCTAGCTTTTATTCCGAAAAACGAGCGAAGCCGCGGGCTGAAGCTAGTCCTCTATAATATACCTAGTACATATATTATGTCAGTCACGATCGCAACGCTTATCGGTACACATTACACACACAACGAAAGTTAAACGGACTTCGTGAAATAGAATATCTGTACATGATTTCACTGGTTTCACATAAAATAAAAAAGTTTTAATAAAATTCATAATTTTTGTCATCATTTCTGCCTGGCCGACCGAGTAACGTATAGCCGCCTTTAAAAAAATAATATTGAGGGGAATTAACTGCTGCAATGAACAGGTATAGAGTAGCATAGTAATATGCATAATTACCAGAATAAAGCTTGGCCTTTATGTAGAATTACTGAAGTAGTGATCACAAATTTTGGTAATTGCGCACAGTAAGCTGTTGGAGTTGGAGCCCATCCCTTTTACAGGTCAAGAAGGGGCATATTATTCTGCTAATTCATTCACGGAACCCAACGTCAAAACAATATGTTTGTTGTGCGACCGGCTTTATATTATTATGGGTCAGTGTCAAGTGTCGGTCACGTAGTGCTTACTCCTAAACTTATGGCGCTTGGTAATACAATACATTGTGTGCAAACAGCGCTACTAGGTGATAGCTCTGTTGACAAAGCTATACCTACACATCATTAGTGAATCAGCACTCTGCTATTATTTCATACTGAACCTTGGAATTAATCAATAACACAATCTCCTCATTTGTTTATAGAATTAGGAATCGAACAGTCAGCATAATTATAATTTAGAGTCTCATTAATATACATATTATACATGCGTGTAAACATAATCAATAATCCTATGATAGGTCAAGATGTATTTGTATTCATTTCATACGTAACATTCCGCAATTAAAATGATAATCTGAATCCAGTCACATACTAAACTATTTTTATTTTCAAAACATGTTTATCATCAGAATATTAAAATAGAAATAAACGTCTTGTATAGAGCCTACTAATTCTCTTTGGATGTTCCTAATACCAATGGTGTAATCTACATATCTGTATGGTTCTTGTCTGCAGGTATTATTCGTGCTTCCGTTACCGTGAAAATAGGTACATTAAATTGTACACAGTTTATAGTAAGGTTCTTAAAACCTTAAAGTAACACCTTTATTTCGGCTAAATAAAACAAAAGCAAATATCAGGTACCTACTAAAAGCTTAGGGACGACCCTGAATATTCAAACAATCACTTCCTCTAAGGCAACTAATAAAACTTACAAATGTAACTCGTAAAAACGGGCCCGTATTTAACAATACAATTTCCTTTGACCCAAAAGTAACTTTCGTAGGTACCTAATAATTTTACATAAACAAGGGAACTAATTTTTAAACAATAGGCGCGTAAAGGTTTTTTCTTTAAAATGAACGATACAATGCATGGAAGGTAGGTTTTTAAGTCTATGTAAGGGGATAGCAAAATGAATGGGCTCAAAATACTAAAACGCTGGTTTTTTTCTTAGTATGAAGTCGCAGGCTCGCAGCAGTTTAAAATGCAATGAAATGCAAGTCAGAATTTAAAGCCATTTTATCTAAATCTTAGTAGCTTGGCTTCAGATGCATAGCCCGCGGAATTGAAACAGGCGCGGTCCCAGCCGACGATTTTGGGGGGGGGGGGTCATACCGCAGCTGAAGACTTTAGGGGTCATACCGATTAATGCCGACGTGATACCGTGAATTACCGTGTTTGGCGCATTTTTATACGATTTTGGGGGGGGTCATGACCCCTGTGAACCCCTCTGGGACCGCGCCTGAATTGAAACCAATAAGAAAATATTTATTGCGTGGTTATTGCTCATTGCAGGTGCATATAGTTGGCTACAGTAAAACTTTATTTTATGTCTAAAACTTTGAGGTTTATATTGCTATAGGTAAACAAAAAAAAATGTCTTTAGTTGTTAAACTTCTTTGATTTCTTTAGTACTTCAAGATTTACAAGTAAGGTACTAGTAAATTTAGGGCCCTCTTCCCGAAAAAGCGTGAAACTTAACTTTGTAGCAAAATTTTTCGTTGATTAAAAGCAACTAGGTAGGTATATTGATTAATAAAAAATATATTTAAAAACACTAAGACCCGACTAAGTACGACAAAAATCGAACTGAAAAGCATGAAACAAGAAAATATTTCTGTCCGATAGCCGTGGTCGCACGACACGGTATTACCACAGTAGGTATACAGGGTACTTTGATGAGTACTTTCACCTCCTAAAATATCTGCACTGGTTTAAATTTTACCCTGTATAGAATTACTGACTAATAAGCTGGCCCAACAGAGGCCGCATGCGACCACGGCTATCAGACAGTAAAATGTACTTAAAATTATTCAATGACTTGAAAATATTCATTTGTCAGTCCACACTTACCGATAATCCTACTAATATAATAAATGCCAAAGTTTGTGAGGATGAATGTATAGATGGATGTTTGGATGTTTGTTACTCTTTCACGCAAAAACGACTGAACAGAATTTGATGAAACTTTACAGTATTATAGATACATCAGAATAACACATAGGCTAGGTACTTTTTATACCAAAAAAGCGGGCGAAGCCGCGGGCAGAAGCTAGTTACGACATAAATTGCTTTAGAGGCGCGATATAAAACAAAGGTGACATTGCCATTCATGTTTACCTGATATCGTAGGTACATACGCCACCATTAATAAAATTATTATTTACGACTTAACTTAGGTATTGCTATTTTACTACTTTATTTTATTGTAATGATGGTCCAACTGCATACCTATCAAGAATTTTCACTTTGTATTTGTAACAATCAGACTATTGTTGTGCAAATTCGTTTAGGAACGGTCTATAGAATTTGGTTCGATCTTAAATACTTATTACAGCACCACGGTTACCAGCCAGCCGGTTACGAACGGCTACGAACATTGGCAGGTCACATCTGTTGTAGCATTCTCGCTACGAAAGCAATGCACAATTCAC
The DNA here is from genome assembly GCA_948465475.1 of Thalpophila matura. NCBI lineage: Eukaryota > Metazoa > Arthropoda > Insecta > Lepidoptera > Noctuidae > Thalpophila > Thalpophila matura. The sequence goes on along the minus strand of OX419190.1, from coordinate 8,387,674 downwards.
GGTAGGCATCGCCAATAAACACCACGCTTGGCATGCAGATAGCCATCACACAATGGTGTTAGTAACGAAAGTGGAAGCTGTTGCCTGTTGCCCTTCCTCCGGATATCATTATTTCCTCTTACGCAACCAACGGGAAGCTCTGAGGTGGTTTACACCCATGAGACAACACTGTGAAGATGACTTGTGGTCGTAAGTCTACAAATATCCCAATTAGTATTTATAAACGATCTAGTCTAGTCTTGTAACGAATTGCCCTCCATCAAAAAATAAATACTGAGTTCATTGAGCAATTTTATGATTGTATTATTTTGCAAGATTAGAGAATAAACATTGAAACAAGCGTCGACTTGACGTCATGGCTGCATGATTGATAAAATCTTACAACGTGTCTGCAATTCAATTCGATGACGACGGCTTGTAATTAAAATTATATCCATATCTGGATTGCTCATGCATTGCTTTTTGATAAGCGATGCACATTCGATTTGCTATTTTGTGTAATATTTCGTGTCATTGGCTCAACATGCTTGTCACTCTGTTCTGCGAGTTTTTTTATCGAATATTCTATGTATTAGCCTATGATTGAATAGAAGTTGCGTAGAATAACATTTTATGGTCATGCTCACAGAAATATTTATATTGATAGGTATATTACCTATCTGTGGCCGTGCTAAGCCTTGTGTAGCCTAGGTATTTGCTAATAGCTTTATGATAGTTGTACGTAAAACTCAGTATGAAGTACAAGAAAATGTTGCCTTATCATTACATTTGAACTAAGCACCTATTGTCTAATTTGTGTGTAATTGAGTTCACCCTAAACATTACATACTCGTAGTAACTGTGTAATGTTTTCAACATTGTGTGAAACATAATGCGGGCGCGACGTCGCTTATCATCGAAAGCATTGCAGTGTGCAATTCAGAGCGATACCCGATAATAATTATTGTTTTACATACGTAGGTATGTAATGAACCTAGAATAACAAATAGCACAATAAACTTTACCACATTTTGTCAACAATCATTTCCATTCTGTGTGTACTCTGATAATTATAATGATTACTAATGCAATATTGCTTGTTTTCGTTCAAAGTGTTATAGATACCATGTGCGCCTGAATCAGTGAAAATTTTAAATCTACATATTTTTATTAGGTACGCCTCTTATGAACGTTGGTTACGTCTATCGGAGACTAACGGTCGGTTGCAGAAAGATAATTAGATTTTAATGGAGGCATTAACCATACAATTTCTGTCGTTAGAGTCTCCTTTAAAACTTAATGACCTTTTCTGCAACTCAGCGTAATTTACATTACAGATTACAGACTCCAACTCAATGCCTCTAACTTTGCAGTTTGAAGGACATCCTGGACATCGATACGATGTACATGATGATACAAGCCCCGCCTGTGTCGGTTGTTTTTGAAAATGTCTTATAAGTATATTTTATAACATTAAAAAAGCATAACATGTTAAAAAAATCGCAGATTTGGGAGATTTTGTGCGATTTGCCAAACGATTTTTATTACTCATTCAATCTGACTTACTTTGATTTAAATCTTCAACGACAGACCCTGTTGTTTTATGTTAAGTTTAAGTATCAAGGAAATGCTATGTTTTATAAAATTGCCAATTTTCATCCTTATCAAAAACATGATACGGATGAAAATTGCCCATTTGATAACTATCCAAGTAGTGAAGCTGCTTGCCAAAATTGGGCAGATTGCTGACTACACACATTGCCGGAACACGTTGAGATGATTATGAGCTGAATTGCTTATGTTTTCCGGCAACGCCAGATGAACTCTCGTTTACTTGATCTAATCAGGGTCTTGCGTACTATGTGCGTTCTGAGAAAAAAATCAGAATTTGTTTTTTTTTTATATTTCAACGAATATTAGATTAGGTAATACGTGAACGCACTAAAGTTATTATGTGAGGTTTTGAGTCTTTTGATAAAAAATATGCTGGCCTGTAGTGTAGTAGATTCAATCGATTCAATCCAACTAATGAACTAGGAACTAAGTAAACGAAACGCCCTAGCCGTACCGACATACACGCCAGACATCTCGGTGCTTGTGAATCTTGACCAAATTCCCTAAATGAAAAGAAAACAACTGTATAGGTAACGTGCATCAAAAGTCAAGAGCAACAGGTGGGTTTATGTCAAATTAATTATAGGATATTATAAAGAATACATTAATTTGCGTCCACGATCGAGGTGCAATGATAAGCTTATTATTGCACGACACGTGGGGCGGTGCGTGCTTCTGTGAACGTGCAGACTTCCTAGCACTATTAATGTGTATGATATCACTCCAATCATTCAATAGCACCAAGCAAACAAAAGGCAACTTTGTTGTTGCATTTCATACACAACTGCTGCTTAGGTAACTATATAATCTGTGCCTTAGGTACATTCGTTCGTTTACAGTTTGCAAATTTTCTTTTTTTTTTACAGTAACATGCATTATTCCTGTAAATATTCTAGCATAATCCACGTGTACTTAAGCATTTATTAGGCCTAGGCTCTGAAAGTTAAATACATTGGAAAATTGCAATAGCATAATAAAAATATAACTATGACCTTTCCTAGCAAACGCGACGTGTACCTATGCATCATATCAATTCAATCATATCAATTCCAAATTGGGTGTTTCCAGATGAAGATATTGATGTAGGAGGCTCTAAAAGTCATAGGGTCTTCAAACCAGCGTTCCTTATTTGTTCAAAGTAGCCAGCCCTACGCCCCTCCCTTTATGGTGTATCGGCAGTTTGTAAAGGGCAGCTAAACGACTACCTCGAGACGATGCTGGTGACCTCCTGATTACTGCCGGGTTCTCGTTACTTGTACACATTCTTAATGGATTAATAATAAAAAAGATGAAAGGCCAACTGAGGCCGGCGATACTTTCAATTGGTGCTCGTGAACATATTTGGTAGATCAGGAAGCGTGTTTCTCTGTTTCCTGCTGTACCTACTACGTATCCGAATAAAATTTCTAGGGTTTTGCTAAAATTATGACTTGCTTCCTCGCACAATATGGTGTAAGTAGATTATGTAACATTCTTAATGTTCCGCTTCCGTACTGTGATATAACATTGGTGCGATATGGTAACCGTAACTGTGTAACCATTATTATCTGCAGCACTTAACTGCGCATTTTTTCAGCATTAGCACATTGAACTACATTACGTTACCTATTTTATTATTACGAAAATACGGACATGGACATAATAACGTAGATAATTCAAAAGTAAGTAGTTTACTTAATTAAATTCATTTCACGTAGGTACCTAAAGAAAAAAAAGAAGTTAAGTATTGTGAGCTTCCGTATAACGAGAAAAAGAGTCTATACGTTATTGCATTACCATGTTTTTTCATCTAAACCAAAGGCTCTACCAATGCTGCTTTTCGAAAACTTAATTTGTGAACCAAACAACTGTCTAATTAAAGCTGCAATACCGCTCACATCATTACCATTGTGTAATATAATTACTGAATTACAACATGGCCTCAAGTTTGTACTATATTTGTATATGAAATCGTGCAGCGGCTGCACGCACGACGCGGCGGGTGTGTGTGCGAAAAAACATGGAGTTTACGTGATCCACGCAATTAGTCCCATGCGAGCAATCGTAATCGTTTCGTCATAGACCAGCTTAGTCAACATTAGCTGTTAGATAAGGTTGAAGTCAACAATATTTGCGTGGTTATAGATTATGGCCAGTCAAAACAATTTTTTGATAGCGCTACATGTATGTACGAGTATCTACATTATTCTACATATTTGTAATAAAAACGGATGGCATTTTAGCATCTTAAACCTACAGTTTATTCTCCTTTTTCTGATTCTCCAAAATGAAGTTTTTATTCCTTATTTGTATATAATGTATGTAGGTACATAATAATATGCAAGTTATTGACAATACATGTTTCAAATCCTAGCACGAATGCGGTTTCCCTAACCGGACTGACTCATTGGCTAATGTTCTAATTGCCATAACACATGCTCTCGGACGATATGTGACTTAGATGATACACCCAGTAATGCTGCACTGACATCGCCACTTACTGGGCCCAAATACCAATATTTTGATGAACTTTGGCAAACAGGTAGCCTGGGACCTGGAAAAACACATACCTACCTAGGCTACTTTTCATCCATTTTCACGCAGACGAAGTCGCGGGCAACAGCTACTTATAAATATATAATTTCTCGTTTCAAAAGCAAATAACCAGATTGCATAGTTCATTGTAAATAGAAGGCGAATTCCCGTAATTAATTTAAGTACCTAGTACTTTGACCAACAGTTGAATGAACTGAGATTAGATTATTATGAATTGACTAAAAATTATATTTTCTACTACCTAATCAGTTTTGTCGACGAGAATTTATTTTTTTACCCGACTGCGAGACGCAAAGGAGGGTAATGTGTTTATCAGTCTATGTATGTATGTATGTATGTATGTATGTATGTATGTATGTATGTATGTATGTTTGTTTCTATGTGGCGTTCTAGAGACCAAATGCGTAGGCCGATTTTGATAATTCTTACGTCAATCGATTCGTCTTAACCTTGCGAGTGTCACTAAAGACATAACAGTAATCAAAATTCACCACAGCGACAACCAGACGCCATATTGTCAAAATTAAAAAAAAAAGTTGATGAACTATGTCAAGTGGGGTGTCGTTGAATAGGTATTTTAAAATCATCTTTAGGTTCCTTTTATCATTTTTCATTTTAAATAATAGTTTAGGATATATAACGATTTAAAGTTGTTTAACAAAGCAATCATTCTCGCTAATTCTTACTTACTGATTTAAGTTTTTATTTCAAGTATTAACGATATACAAACAAAAAAGAAGATTACGAAAACATACATTAAAAACTAAAAAGTGAAAAATAAAAATAGTAAATTAAAAATTAAAAAAACCCGACTGCCAAAAAACAACCAAAAAGTTCAAAACAAGAGCACTTTTCAAGCAGTCTGATGCAGTTGGTGGCATAAAATCTAAGATTTAACACAAATAATTGCCACCAACTGCATCAGACTGCTTGAAAAGTGCTCTTGTTTTGAACTTTTTGGTTGTTTTTTGGCAGTCGGGTTTTTTTAATTTTTAATTTACTATTTTTTGTTATTTCTGTTTCAGTACAGAATGTTAGCTGCCCGCGTAGCATGAGCACTATTATATAGAAACGGGTTTTTTCTACAGAAGAATAGACAGAATGACAGATTGTAGAAAGATTTCTATCGTTTTATGCATACAATGAAGAGAAGAAATGTTTCTATTCTTCAGTAGACAAAACTCTGATAAGCCAAACACGGGTCACCGCGTGCTCGGGCAGAAGAGTAACGAGTTGGATAGAAAGAACTTTGACTATTCTTTGGTAATACATACATAGTAATTGGTCATGCTAAGCGTGCGATGTCCGCTTTGATTCGATCAACTTTGGTCAATTATTTATCGATTTCATTGCAATAAGTAAGTTCACATTTGAAGAATACCACTTATCATGAAATTGATGACACTGAGACTACATCGGAACTTTATTTTCAATATTTTAACATGGTAAATGTCTTTAATAATGGAAAATAAATTATTCTGATTTCTTATGATGTTTTGCTCCTAGAAATTAGTGTTTTAAAACTGACACTTTATGGGTTGTGTAGGTATAACACTCGCGGACAGGAAATTACCATGATTAACGAAACCATGATAGGTACAGGTTTCGTCATTTGCTTCCTAACAACGTCAATAAACAAACCAACTAAAATCGCCAGTTGTTATCCAACGATTTCATAATGTATTAAATTAACCTCAGATCATAGAAACAAGGGAGATGTGCCAAGGCGCTACTAAAATTGACGCTTTGATACGGTCACATTGACCGTATATAAAATGTACACGCTGGCGACGAACCAAACACGATCGATGATATAAATACAGTGTTTTAGTTTAGTGCTAGTGTTGAGTGACGATTAACAGAGTTAGATTGAGGGTGTGCGGAGTTTTTAATGTGTGGAAGATCTTTATATTCAGCAGGGGCGCTTGTAATTGTGTTGAAAAATGTACTAAAAGTGGCAACAGTTGTTCCCGTAGCAATTTGCTATGATGGCATATCTCCTTGTTTCTATGATCTGAGAAATTAACGCACCATTTAATCCAGTGATTCATTACGTACACGAAACTGGAACAACTATTAATACAGACCTATATTATGTATGTAACATTTCATTAAAATTTTCACAGAATACCTCAGGTCTTCTTACTAACGTGAATAAACTCTGCCCGGCCCGTGTTAGGTACACTTGGGTTCTTTAATTTTATTGTGTTACAAGACTTAAAAGTCGTTATTGACCTTATATTTTATCAAGTGTTCCAAGAAAATAATAGGTTTATCTCGCTAGAAGCAGAAAGTTATCGTTTGTAGGTATATTGTGTCAAGTTCTGCCAAAAAGTCCAGACTCAAATGGCATTATCGTGTATTGTGTTGTTTTAAATCGTTATTATCAGCGGACTGTTTGTTTATGTAAATATATAACCACAATTCGTAGTATGCTGGAACGGAATATAAGAAACTTTTTTAAATAAAATATTTTCTTATACTTATTACTACTTAAGGATTACCGATATAATTAATCTAGTCGGGGCGGTTTGTCCATTGGTTGAGCTCCGAGAAGGGCCGCAGCACACCTGGCAAATTATAATGAAGATTCCAATAAGACAATACTAAGCCGTTGTCGATTACCCGTTCTGAACATACACGCTTAACGAACACATATACAACAACACTCTTAAAAAACATATATTTCTGGTTCGCTGTGCACGCACGTCATCTTGTTTATCCTTTTGCGAGAACAAAACAAGTTACCGTGATAGGAAACGAATCGAATCGTATGTAATGCTAGTATAATAATGTAATGTACCTATGTAAAATGGCAGTTAGGGGTTGTTAAGATTACCTTGCTTTATGACAATTCTCGATACGAACTTAAGTGTTAATTGGAAAAACAAAATCACAAGTTTGGAATCCACACTGTGGCGATTTACGTTGACTACCTACCTCTCTAGTTTTGTAGTAGTAAGTTTTAGGGTTACTTGAGTATCCGACGCTCCCTGCGCAGTTAGCCTCGTCACGACATGAACTCGTGCCAACATAAAAGAAAAAGCCGACGATATATTTATTTTTGATATAATTTTCAAGCTTAGACTACCTGTAGATACATTACCTGGCTCACTCTAGATATACACCTTGCCCTCTGCTGGTCGTTCCTAATAACTGTTCTATCAGCGCTTTCCCCTACGTGAAATTGATTTTTGACATAACTTCTTTATAGCATAATAATTTATGTCAAAAATCTACCTGTAGTAGAGGAAAGCGCCGATAGATCAGTTATTGGGAACGGCCATTATTCGTGGTTAGATGACAGTGTGATTTCGGCAAAAAATGATCATCACAAAGAAACCTGCCTTTATGTATATGGACATTAAATAGAAATCATGACTTCACCCTTAGACCTTGAATCTTACATAGGTATAATTGCAACCAAGACTACTCGTTAGTACATAGTGTACATAATATGTACCTACAAAAGAAATAATTTGCTATAGTGGTCAGGAACCAAATGTTTGCTGGGCAAACATTATTCCTGCCGCGGTTTTCCTCCACAAACGTAAACAATTGATTATAAGGACTCGTTAACCTATTTTTAATGAAACGCTATCGGCAAGTATATAATTAGCTTACGTTCGATTGTTGTACACAGTTTCAAATATATACTTACTAATTGGATACTATAATAAATTACTATCGCATGCTGTTATCGGCTCGCGTCTACTAGGCGTAATTGTTACTAGAACAGGCTAGTGGAATTGACTCACAAATGAATTGCTTCTTATATTATCACCATCTGTTACTAGATTATCTATATTCTTTTTTTCTCACTCGCAGTTTAATTCCACATAATAATGTTTCTTGTATTCCTATCGTCTGCTGTCGTGATTCACATTTACATAACAGCTTTGTTGATCTCTTAGGTATTTCTCGCATATACTACGATAAGATTATAAAGTCTAAGTATTCTGTATTTTCCGTATATCTTGTAAGATCTACTTTTAATTCAAGAGAATTAAAAGTAGATCTTACAACATATACGGAAAATACTAAATAAGTATATATATAGAAAATAGCTAAGAAGCTATGAGACTTTGATATAAACTAAGGAAAATTCTACATTATCTTCAGTAATAGCTTATTATCATATTAATAGCTCTCTACAGTTTATTGAATGATCATTCTAGTAACGACAGTTTAATGATTGTTAATTATGACGCGGTTCGTAATCACTTTATGAATTAAATATATTTACCTACATACATACATTTTCCAAAATTTTGCCATTAACCATTGTCATAATTCCCGTATTTTGATCACACTACCTAGATATTTTTGCAAATAATGGTTCTAATATTAAGTGTGATGTATTATTATGTGATAGGTACTTAGTATTATTTCGCATTTGAACAACCGGTAAACCAGCGGAAATATTAGTTGCATAACACAAATTGGCTAGCGGACACCAAGGGAAACTATAAAAGTGCAGAAAATTACGCTTTTCATTCAGTATAACGAGCACGTACACTCACGTTCAGTTCTCTTTGAGTCACCTAATAACAGGTAAATGTATAAAAAATACAAGGAAGCTAACATAAGTAGTAGAAAGAAACCTACACTGTATTTTTCCACCATAATGGATACAATTACAAGCGCTTCTGTATACTATACCTCTGTATATATATGTAAACTGAACTTACGCAATGTAGCTCACACAATATGGTAAGGTTTTGTTAACTAGGTATTCATCACAGGTGTGCATTAGAGGTGCATTTAACTCGCAACTAGATAAATCCGCCTCTCGTGATTGTTATACGATATAGGTACAGTCTTGCTAAACAAACAACGCATGTGAATTCAAATGATCTTATACAAATAGCGATGGAGCGATTGTAAGAAAAAAAATCACAGAGTACTTCAGGGCAGTATTTTAGGACCGGTAGTGTTGCTAAGTTAACTAGCTACATAATAACTCTAATGCTGAGTTGCAGAAAAGGTCATTAAGTTTTAAAGGAGACTTTAACGATAGAACTTGTATGGTTAATGCCTCCTTTAAAAAATAATTTTCTTTCTGCAATTGACCGTAATTTCCTCTCTTGTCTTCGCTTTTTAGTCGAACAGGCTTGAGATGATCAGTGATTTGAAAAATCAACCATATTAAGATCCAGACGCCAGTCTAATTCTACCTAAAGTCATAATAGCTGGCAATAAGGTCTACAGACTTCAAGCTTATAACGGCAAGTAACAAAAGTTTTCTTTAAAGGAAAACCTGGTAATGGTGGTCTTCGCTCTTTAGTCGAACAGGCTTGAGATGATCAGTGATTTGAAAAATCAACCATATTGAGATCCAGACGCCAGTCTAATTCTACCTAAAGTCATAATAGCTGGCAATAAGGTCTACAGACTTCAAGCTTATAACGGCAAGTAACAAAAGTTTTCTTTAAAGGAAAACCTGGTAGGTAATGGTTGTCTTCGCTCTTTAGTCGAACAGGCTTGCTTATAACGGCAAGTAACACAAACAACCTAATGTAACATCTATAATTTGCATGTTTCTATGTAATATTATTTTCACATGTTTTGCAAATAAATATATCTTTATCTTTATCTTTAAAAACAAAAGTTTTCTTTAAAGGAAAACCTGGTAATGGTCAATTTGTTTTCTAACGGGTTATAATAGACGAAATATACCACATGTTTTCTGGAAGGTCTTACTATAATGAACCGTCGTTATCTCCCTCTTACTTCTTTTTAGCATTCCTCAAGATCAATATTCACTGATTATGAAAATGTCCAATTTACTAAAGGATAAGTATCTTGATTCTGTAGCTACTGAACCTGGCATTTAGATTGTATATGAGTAGGTATTTTGCAAGGCGTATTATTATCCAATAGCGACGACAGTCCAACGGAAGGATTGCGAAATGAAAACATATTGTGCGTTACCTTCGTGCAAATAAAAACTTTTAAGTACATAACTACTTCGTGCAAATACCTATAAACAAGTAAACTAAAAACGCCGAACGGCGCGTACGTGTTCCACGCGCGCCTCAAAGAGATGTCAGCATCAGAGAGGGGGCCCACTAGGGCCCAAGCCTGCCGGGAAAGCGGGATTGTCCGGAAGGGATACCGCTGACCCGGACAAAAGGGCTAACGAAGGAACATGGGTGGGTTTTAGTCAGTAAGAGTCTGACACTCCCTTCCGCTCCGCCCAGAGCGGGAGGGGTCATTAGATGATTTCCCATACTCAAAAAAAAAAAAAAAAAAAAGTAAACTAAAAACTGTTCGTGGTCGTTTTTTATAGTAAAACTAAATATTTTGATAGTCTAAACCTCAAAACTAAAAGAGACATTAAAATTCCGAACAATAGGAACCCGATGATCAGTGTTAATTCGTGAAGCTATAGTTGAGATTCTTAGAAACTTAATAACCATCCTCTCAAATCAATTGCATCGAAAGTAAAGATGTTTTAGCAATAAGCAGACATAAACTGGTCGGGTCGCTAATAGTTCCAATAACGCTGATCGCTCACGAGGAAGTTTAGGACCGGTTCACCAGCGACGTAGTGTCGCCAACGATATACACATGCCATTTATTATAATACCCCCTTCTACTGACAGTTTACAACTAGGAAGTATTGGTACTCGTATGACGCGATCATTGCAACGTTTATCGTAAGTTATCGCTCGTTACGGAAAGTTCTGGGTTTCTTTGTCTTATTTTTGTGACTACAACCGGTCGACAAACAAGTTTCGTAGTAGCTATGATAATGTGAACGCGTGAACAAATAAAGTAATTAATTTATCGATTTAATCTTGAGCAAAAATGGCGATCGGTACGAATAACATGCAAATTTCTTGAGGAATGTTACAACGTTAATTCGAAATACTGGTATAAAAACTTTGAAGACAGTGTTTCAAACTGCAGATCCAGCCTGCCCCGAGCACCTAATCGCGGTTGGAATGGTTCGCCTCGAATTATAACAGCACGCACTAATTTGAATAATGAACAATGTTACCCCCACAACCGGTTTGATCACGCGACCGCACCGCGGCGTGCCTGCGCGAGCGCTGGTTTACGATCAAGGGATGCTGGATGCTGGCCTATAAACGTGAGCAGTAAAACCTTTTGCCATTCTCTCGAATTGGACGTTAAAAGAAATGAAAATGTAAAGTTATGGCGAGCGGTTTTACGAATCCCAATTCCCAAGTAATGGTAGAGTTCTTCAGAAACTTTCAATAAGATCCGAGAACACGTCCAAGGAAACGTTCAAGTTACATCGCCAGCAATTCATCATCGAACGTTTTTTGTTTGTTCGTTAGAGATTCGAAGTAACATAATTTAAGAACAAAAGGATCTAGGAAAAAAACTGACGCCCGCAGAGTTGGGACGAGAACAAAGCATGCATTCGCCAAGTTATGTTTTTAGGTACAATCTGAAGTAGGCTTGGCCATTTAAACTGCCACATAAATCGCGCCCGTGTGGACGGAAACAATGAGAGCAGCCATTTATGTTTTGTTTTTTTTTGCCAACGAAATAGTCGACTAGCGGGATATTACATAAGATCGCTCGGCATTTCGATACCACTTACCAACGTCCGACTGACTCCGATCGACCGGCTTTGTGCGTGTTTGAAATAAATCCAAACTGGTATTGCTTATTCGCATTGAGGCGGTGTGTATCCAGTCCTGAGTCAATTTATGTAATTATCATAATGTGGTATTAAGATTATTACTTTGTATAATAAGAAGAGGAAGTCATAGAACCGATATATTATGAACTTAACTCAACAGTTTCAATATTGTACATTAATTAATTGATTATTATTTTAATTTTAGCTGATTACATATCACAAGTAGAGCATAGTGCACAATTAAGTTTATTTTGACCAGTTGTGAGATCACTATCATGTTTCCAGGAAATAGACCGCAGCATCTTATTATAAACAAGTTTATCTTGTATCCAAATTAAACGGATTGTTTTCGCTTTCGTAGAGATAAACATTATATTATTACATTGAGTTTATCGTCGACACCATTAATTAATATTGCGCTTATCAACTTAAAATGGGTTGCGGTTTGGCCTGTGACAGTTGGATATTATTAATAGTTATTCCTATTTCCGTTTACAATGTTCTTATTCAGTTCGTTATTTCATGTTCTTGATTAATCCATTTTGAGTCTGTCGAAACATCAGCAACCGCACAATTACGCAGTCAAATTGTAATATCACGATCATCGCGTGAGCAGTTTTTCATTGACCATACAATTACCGATTTCAATTGAGTTTAACAAATAAATTAAAAAAAAAAACGAATGGTTATCATTTGAATTTGAAACTAATGAAATAATAGGTTAACAGGTTGAATCATTGTAAGAGTATATTTCTGTGTCGAAGCGGACGTTTGAACCACTTGTGCTAAAATGTGGCTACTGTTACATATTCATTATGTTGGTAATACATTTCCATTATTTGATGGAGCACATTACTAAATTTTTATGAGTACCTAATCATTCAATGCAATATATGTAATTATAAATTAATTATTAATAAAAATAATACCATTAGAGAAAAACAAAAAGCTGATAGCAGTTTCAAGGAAAAACCTATACTAAAATGTCCCGGGAATTAACTTCGGGTCCACGTGAAACAATGGGATTTTCATAATAAAAATACACCACAAGTAAACAGAACACGTCACACCGTATCATGTTTTGATTAAAGAATCATCAAAACATTTATAAATCCAACGTTTTTGAAAACATGTTAATATGATGTTAATTAAAAACCTTCTGGTGCAACCGTGTTGTTTACACATTAAATTTATCAAGACAGTTAAGCAATGGTCGGTCTAACTGACATTTGGATGGGTGACTAAATTGATTCGTATTTGGTCGTTTCATCAAATTTCGCGGGCATCATCACTAAAACATCTGGAATGTTCTTTAAAGTTTTCAATATCATTGTGTTTGTGATGTCTTCATGTGGTAAGGTCTGCGATAAGTACTGGTTTACTTATTAATTTGTTTACTTATCGTAAGTAATCGTACAAATTGTTCCAAGGGGCTTCGACTAAGGACTATCATCATTATCATATCAGCCTGATGGCATCCACTGCTGAACTAAGGCTTTTCACATAGATTTCCAAAACGATCTACTCTGGGCAGCTCATACATGAACAAAATTGTAGTTATCATAACCAAACTTTGGTTATTCCTTAAATAGACGAAGTAGTGTAGTAATTTTTTTTCATTGTATCCCAGTGTTTTGTATCCAGTGGCCACCCGCAACCTTCGCCAGGTAGTCCATCCACCTATAGTAGGAATAGGATTAGACACATTCTTATTTTCCTTTAGTTGATCCATGTTCTTTCTTCGTTCCTCCATATGCTCTAAAAATTGAAAAACCTTTCCTTAGCCGACAATGCCCACACTTATAAGTATTATGGATAGACATAAATATAGGTACCTACCTATCATGTGCTTATTAGTTATTCAGTCTGAATAAGTACAATAAGTACATATATCCTTGTAAGTATACGGATGCCGAAGCGTTAGGTGGTTGAGATAAGACAAAATAATAACCTAATCATTATCAGGCACATAATTTCATAGGAAAAAATATTTAGATACATGTGAAAGATATAAAACATCTGGTGAGTTTCATACAAAATCATAATGGTAGTAGGTATGGTCAATGGTGCTTCAGTTCATACACACATGCCTTACACTCAATGACTGCAGGCTAATAAAAAAAGCATAAATCTCGAGCGCATTGTAATTTTAAATGAGTACATTCGATTTAACATCTTACTTTATCATTGAAGTTAATAATTGAAATATATGGTGTGAGTTGAGACGCGTAGAGGCGAGGCCGATACGCGCTTATCACAAGCCGACGACCCCACTACGCGTGGCCGATAGCGCACCCGCGCCTACATGTACTGCGACTTGTAACCTACCAATATACCTACTTACAGATATTTTGTACCGATAATTGTAATCCACGGTTTCGATATCGATCTTTGTTTAGACTCTAGTACCGGTATAAAGTACAGATAATTGGAACAACCACCTATTAGTCTTTATCGGTGTAACAATCATAGATATCTGTCTATGAATTTGATATTCTAGGACACTGTCTGATTACTAAGTAGTTGAGTACTAGTTGAGTTATTGGTTCAGCACAAAGGAAACTCAAGGACTCGTTAAACCAAAAAACAGAATTAGAAAGCAATAAGTACACTGCGCCACCAAAATCAGACAGTTATTTATAGAAAAATATCAACAACATACAATTGTATCGTTGGGCATCGACTCGCTACGTCCAGCTCAGTCGTCGACTCCACAATTAGCCATCAATTGACCCCAGCCGGCTGGACCAAAGGCGCCACTCACTACCAATCACGCGCATCGTAGTGGCCTTGGTGCTCATGAGCACCGTATGGAGTCGTGATCATCATGGGACATGCATCAGCAGACTAACAGCTGATACTGTAAGTGCATCACTTCAATTCAATTGCCAATCAAACAGTCGCAGGTAATTATAATGCAACCAACGCGATAGTTTTTGCGTTTGGTTTCGTAAGTTTGACATACTGCTGTAGTTTAGATTGTCTGAAACAATTGCAAGAGATAAACTAAAGTTGATTACTATAGTTTACATTTAAATATTTTTGTTGCCAATAAGTTCATATAGATTGCTTCTCAATACTGATTATCATCATCGCTAGGTATGTTGGGCTGAATTTCAGTCTTACCTGATTTTGAATGCAACACAAGACAAATTCTCAATTAGAGCGCAATTTAGTGAGGTGTCAAGTAATGTAGAGTTTCACTTCAAAGAGAACTGAAGTAATACGGTTCCTCGTAATCAATTTTTACAGTTGTGTAGGATGTAAACGATGCAGAAGACAATTAGTTTACAAACTATCTTCCTTAATTTTGTGTAGGATGACAATCAACAAAAACAAACGGTTTTGCCTCGATTTCTTAATAAATATGACAATAAAATCCATTTTAATTCTTCCACTTATGTACGAGTACAAATACTTTCAACACATATCAAACATTTTTATGTAGTTTGTATGGTAAATTAAGTAGCAGTAGGTATAATAACAAGGCTCATTGAGCCAATTGCTGAGTTCGTTCAGTAGCTAGCCGGTCGGTCGGCAATCGCGTCATTGCGCTCAAGTTAACCAATACAAGTAATGACACAAGTTGTCTGTTTATATTGACTGATGTGATGACACATTATCCGATATTTGCATAGTCAGTTGAAGGACTAAGGGTTTTTGAACTGTTCTTGACATTGAATGTTTTATTAATAGCCATTAATTATTCTTTTTTTAATTAACTTTGAATACCATTTGGTCTTTCTTTGATTGTCATGATAGCTGATTCTTTCTCTTTGTGGCTTTTTGTCTTATCAGAAGTCAAAAGCTGAATTTTTGATCAATTTCAATTTACTTTTCTTAATTTATGCACTAATATAAAAGGTATCATAAAATTATAAAAGCTTGCTCAATAAAACGATCTCCTTCTCTGACCCATCTCTTATGCTGACTTTAAAAAGTCGTGTCTCACATTAATTAGCAGATATACCTGTTATCTATTTATAAACACCCGGATCCACTTTAAAACCAGTAAGTTTTATTATCGAGTACTAAAAAGATAGTCTGTTACTAATATAATCAAAACATATTAAATGACTTTGACAGTTCTGAAGTAGGTACGTTACGTCCTAACGTTGAGTCCTGAAGCACGATACGTCTCAAAGTTGAACATTGAACAGTTCTCAGAAGAAATTCTATCCCGCACCAGACATATGGGTGCTGATGTACTGATTGGTTGACTCTTGTTTCATTGTTCCCAATCTAGTTCCATTAAATGATCAATAATGTTTAGTGATACATTTGTGTATGGTTATTTTCGTAGTCCGATTGTACAGAGGACATCAGGGCATTACTATGTATGTATTATGTATGCGTCTTTTACACAATATGTAGGTCACCTAGATCCTCTGTGCTATTTAAGTCTTTTGTTGGTGATCTTTCTCAACTTTGGTTATGTGTAATTTCAAGTAGTATTTATTATTATTTTAGTTTCTGAAATGAGTAAAAAATATTTTCCTGAAAGTATGCTTGAATTACCTATGTATGTATTTAGTATGTAGTTTTTTGTTATTTTCAGGTTCTTAGAGAAGGTGCACATTTCTTACCGATAATATGAATTGTTACAATAACAAACGTATAAAAAAAACGATACTAATAGAAATAAATGCACAACAATACATTTTATTATAATCTTTTATACAACAATAAATAAATCCGAACAATACATTTATTATGATTAATGTGCTTAATTAGTTTGTATTGAGTAATAGAAATGACAGGAAAACAAACAAAATGAATCAAAGCTTGTAATTAAGCAGTATTGCAGCGTACGATGAATTCTTGTTTCTATTTCAGTTAATGGCGTAAACTTGCCATTTATGGTAAATACTGGCAAAACCGCTACTTAATTGACGATCGGCGTGCGAACAGTTGGCTTGCCCAAATGAGCTGACGTACGGACAAGCAAAGGATGTAAGTGAGAAGTACTGTGTGTGTTAATGCCTTATATGCACCTACCATGTGGGCAATAATACTGCTACTTTCATGTGAATTTGCCATTCGACACGAAGTTGACTAAAGCCAGTCATGTAGTACTGTACACCAAAAATAATTACCTACGTAATACGTATGATGGCGGTGGTCTTCAAGCAAATCAGCCATGTTATTGTGTGTTCATTTGTTATTTATTAAACATGTTCTAGTCCACGTAACCCTATAGGTAAGGTACTTACAACATTAGCTGAGTCCGTCCTTTACTTTTGCTTCTTGCCGTCTTCTAATCTAATACCTATGCTGAGAATTAATGAGTTAATTCTGGACACCCTGTTCTTTAGACGACATGGTAAAACTAGCTATAAACGTAAAGGATTAAGGAAGATTATGGAGAGCATGACCATTTAAAGTGACTTAACAGAATACCGTAGTAGCTAAGTATACTCTTATTTATTTATTTATTTATTATAAAGGTACATATTAAGGTCTATAAAATAATATAATGAATCTGTTATGCCAGTGTATAACAACTGAAAAGATGATGAAAAGTAGCTAAGCGTTGAAAACTTATGGAGTGAATGTAACAACTGGTTATGATATTATTATGAGCGCGGAAGTACTAAATCCCGCTTCTAAGTAGAAACTTGCGCTGCAATTATATCACTTACTAATTTACTATAACACTTACTCGTTAGCTGTAAATAGTTAACTTGTTTGCTTACAGTTTGTCATTAGTACGTTTATAATTACCTTTCTTCTGTAATGTTTAGATTTAAACGATTAAATTGATATTTGAATCATATTGATCAACCGTAGCTAATGTTGTTATTGGTATATCACAATTATTGGCAATTTGGCACCCAAGATACAGGCTTACCTAGTTTAGGTTCAATGTTAAATATCTCTTTTCGGAAATAAATATTTTATCTTATCTTTTATCTTTATCTTATCTTTCTTCCTGTTCCTCTGATCCATAGATAAAATTGTAGAACTTCTGCATTAAAGTTCATGTCAAATATTGTGATTGCATAGACATCATAAATTAATTAGAAATCCTTTTATTGAAGCCTGCCATCTCCTATAGCTGGACAGATATGTCTTCTTTGCTCTATCCACACCTGATATATTTCTTTTAATTTTGATGGAATTTCAATCAATAGCGAACTTATAGTTAATGGTCTTACCTAACATAATTTTCAGGTTACGGTTCTGTTACATGCATGAAACTGGAAAATACTATATCATTTAGGTACACGAAAACATTGTCTAAAAACCCTATAAAGAGGGGAACCTTTGAAACACAAAGGCGATATGAGATTACCAATACCCATCTTTGAAATTTGGACATGAAACAACAAACATTTTTAGTACAACTGCTGTCATTGAATTCAGACTGTCGATATTTATCTTCATCGGTTACCTTTAAGTTGAGGTCTGCAAAGTTTAAACAAGTGATTGAACAAAAACATAATTACAGAATATTAATCTGTTTGTATTTGCTGTAACCACGTTCGTAAATATTGCCTTTCTAAATACGCAACGCATGCTTTAAGTACATTTATTTTGTTCGAGGCTTAAAAACCACGAATTTAACTTCACGGAAGTCGTTTCCTTATCAAATTATAGGCTTTCTTTTCGATGAAGTTTAAATGCGGAAAATTGCTTTCTGGGTGTTTTAAACTAAGAGTTATTTAACTTTGGTATCAAGCATAGCGTACTCAACTTGGTTAGACTTGACTTCAAGGTAACTAGAACGCCCGTAAAGTTACAATTACAACCGTTTTGCTATTATAAACGCGTTTAGTACTTAATTACTATTTCGAATGACAATATTAGGGCCGTTACAAATTACAAGCCGCCAGTTTGCTCTGATAAGTGTCTAGTTCGCCAACAGCGGCTAGTCTGCACAAGTACTCAGTTAGTTGCGACACAAACATTACACCGCGGAAATTTGTGTTCATTTATTTAACCAATGTAATGGAATGGATATTCTATAGACAGTTTAGTGGCTCGACGTGTATCTTATTATGCCCTATCATCGTAACGATGTTATAATTGTAGGCGTTACTTCACCGGCATCCTTAGAACGCGAGCTTTTAAAAGCTCCTTTAACTTTTTTTTGATGAGTAGTTAAACTGGCGCGACGAGTGGTTGAGTGTTGACTATTTTAGTTAGTACAAAAACCTCAATGGTAGGTCGGAGATCAGAGAGCCGTCTCGCGCGTCTTAGCTCGGTTACTCAGTAGTTTACGTGAGTTAAAACGTACCTTTCACTGAGCGAACGGTGGCGGAAGCTCAGTTATGTCATAGCCAGGCTCAGTGGGCCACCGGCTGACCGTAATGGTCGCGGCACACTTAGCACGACCCACGAAAACAAGCGTTGCGTCAACAACACATGACAACATATTGCATAATTTCGGATATTTCTGTTCGGCTTATTATTTCATTGGCGGATTTTCCCACTGCGTGTCTTCCGGCATACTTATGCAGATTGACGAAATTGTAACAAATGAGGCTGGTGTATACGTAACTTGACCTTAGCTTAGTCATATAATGTAATGTTCTACTTAGCGTGAGGTAATTATAGAGACATTGTGGATCAGGTTTACATATCTACTTTTGTACATAAGTTCAACACGTGTGATATTTTACGAGCACTCGGCACATATTTGATTTACATACCCGTGATAAGTGTCTTTGGCTACCCAGTAACATTATATAGGTATTATACACAGAGAATTAAACAGCAATTTACTGAAGGTTTCATAAGATGGCAGATGAAACCTAATTGAAGACTATGTGACAAACAAAGCTTTTGATTTTTAACATCATGTTTGTCTTAAAACTTGTCCATAATTTAGTATGTATACAAAATAAACAAAGCATGCTCATACGTATAAGAAGATAAGTACCACCTAAATGTCAAGATAGTTACTAACATATTGTGAGTGAGGTCATCGCGTGCTCCTGTGACATTTCGACTCTCGGATAAACGAGAGGTACCATAAAATAGGCTACGACAACCGATTGTAACTATTTACAAAACTCGTTCAGATTTCTGTGTTATCCGCCTAACCTCATTTTACCGTCGACGTCGAAGAATGCTGGTGTAGAGCGTATAAAATGGCGGGTGACGTCATCCGAACGTTTGACTTCTCGCTCGCTCGTACACTCGAAGTTATGCATTACGAGTAACGACGCTGACTAAGATGGATGTTAACGTTATAGTTATGAATTGACGACATTATTACGAATGTTTCCGTATACGCAAATTGAAATAGACTGTCAAGCAAAATAACTCGCTATTTTTAAGTTCCTACGTACCTAGTTATTAATAATCTCCAATGGCAACATTAAGGAAGAATAATTATAATTAATAAGATTACACAGACGAGTTGTCGACTAATTTAGCTAAATATTATTGAATATAAATGATCTTGTATCGGATATTTATTCAAATTATGACGCTGTGATTTCATCCTGCTCTATAAATCTAGAGTGGGTCGGGTTTGAGCAAAAAGTTTAAGACTGAAAATAGCTGAGCGGCGGAGCGTAGCGGCTCAAATTGGGCAGTGCGTGGCGTGCTTCACTCCACTGCGCAGGAGTCGACCAGTCATCGCCTACCCTCAACATGGGACCTTGGTGGACCACAGCGCCACGATTTATAACGGAAGGTACACAATCGTTTCCAACACGAAAAAATCTTTGCTCTTAAATTATAGTAGACACAAAAAATTTATAGGTATGAGTATTTATGAGTAGGTATCAGTATTATCTTTGTACCTAGGTATATCTATTGTCATTATTGCCACTCCATTCTACGTATAGCTATATTATGAGGATACTTATTTAAATTACAAAAACCATACTACCTAATGTTGTTAATGAATTAATAATACACAACTCACACACACACACAATATAACATAAAAACATAAAGCATCTTAATGCGAACATCACAAGAAAATGTAATAAATAATGTATTACCATAACCATAAAGCGTTCTATGTAAAAAAATATAATATGTATCCGAATACACCAGTCGAGCTCAAACATTATGTAAATAATGCACAAAGATGTTACATAAGCGCGCGAGCATAGCGTGTCAGTCAAAAGACTTCAACGCGCTTGCTTATCTAAACATCATCGAATGTAAGTAAATGTAGTTATTTCACGCACTTCCTTATAAAGTTGGCTTTAATCTTAATAAGGAATTAATAAATATCCAGTTCACCTGGAACTTCCTAGTTGTTTACTTGAAAATCAGCATCAATCGTCGGCAGTGAGAGTGGAGCGAGTCGACGGCGCAGCGGCGCCCGCGCACCGGCTCGCGTTACGTCACCGCTCGCCGCGCACACACTCACACTTTCACTGTTAGATAATAGCTCAACACTACGCCACTGCCTTACTTACACACTTACACACACAATAGGAAGTTGTTCTATTACACGTTTATACTATACGATTTTAGTGCAGAAAAGTCAAACGAACAAAGTTATGTAGCGATGACGCAACACGACATTTAATAATTGCCGATAATAATAATTATTATATTTAATTTGCTGTAGTATCACTAACAGGCAGATGCAGGTCGATAATCATTATGATGTAATACATACTAATTATAATTGTTATCTAATTTAGGAAGCATTTTATTTGTTAAGAGGTTTTTAACTTTTTACAGCTGTAATAAAGATCGAGTAGAGATCATTAAACAATAGACCTTCTCTCATGTTCGCTTTGATATTCATCATAAGTTATGTCATTGAGGCACTCATTTGTTTCATGGCTTAAGCTCAATTTATCTCGTTAGACGTGACCGAGTGGCTGCAACAATCAAATTAGTGGACGCACAAAAAAGGCATTCGTATTTGTGTAAGTGGCGTGAGGTGTTGGAGCAATTTACTTCGCTAATTGATCAAGCGGAACTTTGTTCGATAACTCATAAGTTCATAACTATTGGTAACATCGTGTGAATTCGTGCGCTTTTTGTTTGACTCGTAATGAGTGTGCGTGTACGCAACAACGCTGTGTACAGACTCGATACACGTAATCGTTTTACGGAAAAGCTCTCGATTGCTATCATAAAATGTAACTGCTATTAGCTTCTACCACTATTACTTAGCGCCACTTGGCACATTTAAACGCCGTTAAACGCTTAAAGAGAATGCCTTTCGCTATGTTACTAACACTTAGGTAATTAAAACACCTCTTAATAAAGTATTTTTAATTACAAATTATTAAGTAGCATGATGATTCTTCTTTTAATTAGGCTAACACAACCGATACCAGTTTTATATTACGTAAAAATTGGTTTTTAATGCAAATTAGCCCCGCTTACCTCTCGTACCAATGCCGGGCGCATAATTTATAGTCACATAATACAATAAATATGAAACAAGGATAGTATAGATAGATATTAATATTACTTAGTTCCTTGCAGACTGGCTTTGGTACCCGATGTTACATGATCCATTCCAAACCCACACAAAATATTAAAATACGTTTTAGGTTCTAGAATTAAGTAAAATTAAAAATTCTACATTTTTCCATATAAGTAATTATTTTCTCTTGCAAGACTTGAATCCGATATTAAACTTTGAGATACTTACACTTGACTTTTATTGATATTGCAACTGTGTTCTGCAATTAGTAGGTATGCCGAACCAAATTATGTAATATCGTTAACATTAAACGTAGGTACATTGAGATCTTAATTACTTAGATAACCATTAAGTTAATTTTTCATTCAGATTCAACATTAACCTGAAAAGTTAAAAATAATAATTACAAATGATGGACGGTCTAAGATCTTATCACACCGTCCTTGGCCCAAACTATAGGAATGTAGATTTGGGACTGCGTTATGAAGTGTACCCATCATTTTTCCAGAGCGAAAGAGAAATATGTACTTAGAGCTATACAATACAAGACAATTTTTTGTAATGTGACGACGCTGGCTTTAACATTTCAAATTAAGGCCCCATATTATTTGAAGTACCAAATAACTTGGCAGTACATTCGTGGGCTGGCAACACCGCACGCCGCCATATCCGCATGTGGACTGACCTTGACTTGACTCGTTCATTAATTTTATTCCGTACTTAGTGTTCCGTATCATGATGAACACTGTATAGGCGTGTTTAGGTGCCTAAAGTAGTTGTGGAGCTCGTTTGAGTGTATGACGCTGTTATTTAGATATTACACGAACCATTACGGATTTTTTAAATGCGTATATTGCCTTGTTTTTGAAGAAAACTTGGTAAGTCAGACAAGCAGTTTGTTGTTCTAAGTATTTTATGCGGGTTACTGTTTTGGGGCTGCCATACTGGCCTGGCCATAGTGGTCTGAAATAACTTATTCGTGACTTTATTTTAACCAATGAAAGAGTACTATTTGGGTGATAGATTTGACTAGGCAGATACTACTTTTTTGTTTATCCAACCCACCCGGTTCAATGTTGGACTTAACCCATTTTAAATTAGTTCCATTTATATTTCAGTTTGGCATGATCAAAACTTAATATCATCGTTAAGTTTCAACAGAAAGCTATTTCTCAGTCTGTTATACACTTATTATAATTCCCATTCAGTTTCTTTTTACAGCCTGTGCCTGTTCAACTGCTACGTTGTGTTATTCCGCTTATTTTTTTCACTTACCCTTTCGTGTAACTCCGTAGTTACCGCCATTGATGTCGCTATGCCAGTTTGCGTTTTCTGGGGCCTATTTGCAATTACACGGTGATTTTTTACCATTATTCAAGTTTGGTCACGAATATCAACAAAAAGTTTTATCTTCAGAACATAACCTTGATCTTTTGTTAGCCATTTAATTACGTCGAGTCGAATATGTTCACTGTCGGAAAATAAAATAGCACACGTGGAAAAAAAATCAATTATTCCTGAGAACATCCTTGATTCAGTGGTTATCGGTAAATTGTAGGAAATAGTTCGTTAACAATGAGACTCCTCCTTGGAAACGAGGAAGTCAAATAACTTTGTGTTCGCTCTGTTATATGCTATGCGAAGTTGAATAATGGCCTGATTATAACCTAAGGAAGTATGGTGAGTCATCGGTTGAATACATGTTGGCTTAATACATATTTTAGTCTGCCTATATAGAAAACCAGATGGATTTTGAGAACAAAATTTCTATTCAACATTTATAATTATAAGTCTCCGATAGATGCCAGAAGCAACGCTCATAAGAAGCGTATTCAAAGAGATTAAAAATTACAACTGTTGCGGGCAGGACACTGTACTCAGTGGTTAGTTAGAGCAACGCCACGGTACGGCAGACGTCACTGGTTCAAATTCGGCTCGTGTCAGTTGTTTTTAAATGTCCTATATATTTAATAACAACGAGATAAGCCAAATAAGATACCTATTAACCTTCTTTTAAGAATTTTGGTCACATTTCAGCCGTTATAAAGACCAGTTCAGCTTGAGAAAAACAGTAATTAATTAAAAAATAAATAACTTGGCAGTCCTATCAGACTTACTTGATTTAGAGCAAGTCATCGGTGGTACTATATATCTACCAATAAAATAATAACCCTTGCCCTCATCTCGGTCGACTTTTACGACTTGTGCGGTATTAATATGTTTATCATCCAGCTGATAGGAATGTTTTGTTATTCTTTCTCCCAGATAACGAAGAGGATGTTTCAAATACGAAAACAATAAACAAATTCTAAACTAAGTGTGCTAACTGTGTGATAGCTGTTACAAGGCCTTATTTTTCTAATTAGTATACATCTCTCAGAATAAACGTAAACAAATTCATCTCTGCGGAAACACTATTACTTCAAAGTAAAGCCGCAGAAAATTGAATCAAGCTCCGCTCGCTCGGGAATCAAGTCGTGAGTCGTGACCCTAATCGCCAACTAGATACTTAATTACAGCGGCGGCGCTTAAGCGTAAAAATTATTAGTTAAATTGCACTTCCCAAACGAGATCACGCTATGAATCTCAATCTAAAATGAACGTCGTCTCATCGACATCATCCGACGTCCTCAACTGTTGCGCAACGCAAGTTTCGACACTATTTTATTACTTCACAATCAATTTGCCTTCGATATTTCAAAGGCCATTTATGAAGAGATTACGATACCTATTTTAATAATTCTTCAAATCAGTCCCGATTACACTAGAAATAGCTACTTTAGGTTCAATGTTATTTACACAATCAAAACCAATAATTGGCACTTAGTGTTTGCGAATCTGAAGTTAGAGAAAGTACCTACCTACTGATTTATTTCGCGCGTCCTCATTTCATATGAACAAATTGTGAAATTCCAATCTGGATGCGATTTCTCTCAAGAACAGTTAAGCAAGAATATTAAAGCCTGAGGAAGACTGATGATCTGATTTCGAAACAATACGTTCCAGTTTTGAAATTCAAAAATTTTCCACCATCCTGCGCAAAAACCATCCTCCCGCTGGATTGGCTGCGGATACGTGTTTACGAGGCCGGGATTAATATTTATTAGTTCTCTGGTACAACAATAACAGCGAATCAAGGTATCGGTGTGTTAAAGAGCTTATGAATATAAAGTGAAATTTAAATGCGGGCTTCATCTAACGCATTCATGTATTCGTTCACTATGTTATCGATAGTTGTGGGATTGATTGGCAGCCAGTGGTCTGGACGGGGTCGTTGCACGATAAAACACCAATGAGTATTTATCGAATTCATATCTGTTAACAAGTTAAGACAATGTAATCGCTCGCTACGTAATTATGTACAACACAAACAGTTGGAGACGACACGTTTTATCTGGCCGTTGACTTGTGATTCATGACAAGTGCTCCTTTAATATGTTTAGGTACTGTACTAATTTTAGACCAATGTGCATATGCGTGTGAAGGAGTCCATCACATTATTCATATTGTTTAATGCCAAGGTTTCAATAAACTGCCATTTCTAGGTAGATAACCACCTTAAAAAGTAATATAGCACGTTATAGGTTCCACTTTATGACTCGGGCTGAGTAGTTGACGGATACAATAAAGTATTCCCATAACGAAACCGCGAAGGCACATAACTTTATAGTCATCCGTCATTCGTTTTACGGCGCAACAAAAGTGTAGCCGACATTAGTCATTTGCGAATAATGATTGTTACAAAAAGCACCCTCGGAGCGTTCTCCCATGCGGGTCGCGTGCTGTGCGCGTGTCCCACATAACACGCAAATTTGAACATAATAAAAAGTTCAAATCGACACTTGAAACACGCATAAACTTAGTGATGAGCTGTTTGTGTAAGCGGTGGCGCTTTATGTTGATTTGAAGGGGTGCGCTGCGAGGGAAGGTGCCAAAGATCAAGGCTCGCTCGTGAACACAAATAGCGATATTAGCATACTAAAGTTGGTATGTTTTGCAAAGAGTACACCGGTTGATATTTGCAAACCGGATTAGTGACTTATATGGATTCTTATGATTTCAATAAAAATATAAATGTAGACCGATATTAAATTAATTACGCGCAGTCCAGATTATAAAGTTATATGGACATTTATTTAATGTTCAATGTTGTTAAATATTAATCGTTTATGCAGACTTAATCAGGCAGTTAACGATGACACTTTATTTCTCTAGAGTTCTCAATAAAAATAAAAGCCGTTTCTTCTATTCTATTGTGTTATGTTCCATGCTATCCATATACTTACTTAGTTAATTTAAGTTGACATTAATAATAATAAGAACGTAAAAAATTGTTTGACATGCGAGTGGTGAACGTTCCGAGCGATCAACCCTGTTCGTTAACTGCGTAAGCGCACTAGATAAGTGAATACGTTAACCTTTGCCCCCCAACTAGGGGTGAGGCCACGACCGTTGCTCGATAAAACCCCAGCGATTAGTAACGTGTCCCACCCCTAATAGATAATAAGCTGTATGGAAACTATTGTCTAATCGCAATATTTCAATATTTACTCAACTGCATGCAACTATCCAATATCGCCTCGTTGATGGTCACACTCACATTTCATTACACAGGTTGTACGAATGTATTCGGCGTAATATGATATATATCACGACCGGTAATGACGTAAATTACGATTGTTACAACCTTCGTAAGATTACACGAGAACTTACGTACCTACGTGTCGAGTCGATACTCGTATCGACGTAATAAGTTTCATTTCGTAGTAGATTGCTTCCGTAATGTGTAATTGCTTTAGTGCACGTCCACATTGTGCCGATAATATATTCGTATAAAAACCGTTTTAAAGTCGGCACTCACAACTGAACATGGGAGTAGCTCTTTTAATTGTAAGAGCAGCATTCTTTTGTAATCACATCTTCAATGCCTTTGCCAGTAAGACACACAATGTGTCTTATTGACGAGAGTCGGGAACGTGATAAAAATACATAATGGATCGTGAGTTTTCCGACCGGCTACATGTTTTTGCTGATAAAAACGATTTAATTTGAAGTAAAAAATCAATCAGCTTTTCATGATTACATTTGTGGCGTTCGATGAACTCTAAGTCTCTGGAGGACTCTGAAATGCAACAAGTACACACCTACATACTTTTCTTTTCATATTCTCTTCTAATAATTATTATTAAACTCCAAAATCTGAAGTAAGCGCTACCGACTTTTTTGTAATTTAATTTTAAATGTAATTAAGTATTAACAAAAAGCTATCAGGATCCCACGTTAAGTTCCCATGACATCAATCTTCCCTGTTTTGATTTCTCCATTAATAGCAGATTGCTAAAATTTATATAATATGACAATCAAATAATAGCTTTAAAAGTACTACTTTAAGGTCCGAAATGGATTGTTAATAACAATACTTAATAAAAAGTTCATTGTTGGTCCACTCGCGCCTTGTAGAGAACCCGCATAATTTTACCCGTCAGATTAAATACAGTTCCACAGTTTAGGGCGGCATACCCCAAACTAATCACGGAGAAAATGCACCAGTGAATCATATCGTTAAGGCCCATTTATATGATCCAAATGTCATGGGAACAAATGGGCTACAATAATTATCAACACTGTCTTATAAAAATAGAGCTGAAAATGTATTCTCATATTTTATTATGCATCAGTAAGGTAAATCAGCTTTGCTTCGATACTTAAATATTTCCCGCAACAACTATAAATGGTGCAAAGAGCAATAAATATGTTTACCTGATACAATCTCACTCGTGAAAAGATAATGGAAAAGATTTGTGACGGGTCGTTAGGTTAGGCTTGAACCATTAACTTTTCAATGTAACAAGGAGAGGGAAAAAAAACATTGTGGTGACTAGCAAGTGAAGCAATCAAAAGTAATTTGATGTTATAATGCTATAATTTATAACGCGAGCTCGTCGCTTATCTTAGCGAAATCAATAATATGGTAATTGTGAATGAGCGAACGCCCAACGGTCACTATAAAAACGGCTTCCATGTGGGGAGGTAGGGCATGAAGTACCCGCATAAGTGTTATTAGCGGTGCGCCAATCTAGCTACGATTCCCCTTCACGAGGGCTATTTAAAACGAGAGGGTGTCGCTCCACTGAAATGCATCAATAACAGTTTAATTTCAAACAAACGTTTACCCATTCATTTTAATTTGAAATACTTACTTTAACATAACAATCCTGTTTCATTTGTATAACATTTATTCATAATATTGTTTGCAAAATAATACTTTATTTTTTAAATAATATACATAACAACTGTCACGCGAGTGACAAATTATCATGTATAACCTTTTACCTTTGTTAACAACGAACAACACATGCTAAATTTATTTCCACCAGTATGTATGTACATACCTAAACCTTGACATTGCAGGGCATGCTTTGGGTAAATAAGATAATAAATATTTGTTTTTAAAACCGAAGTGCTTTTAAAAAGAACGTGAGCGTTGTTTACTCGCGTTGTAAGCTTATACTTATATCGGTTAGTGTGAGAGTGGAAATGGTCTATTTTTAGTTAATTTGCGTGCATCTAAAACGCCAGTCACGTTCAAAAACAAAGGGCTGGAGCGCCGACCACCGCAGTTTCTGAGAACACACTCGTAGCATATTTAGCTCGCAACTTTGAGCGAAAATAATCTCGCTTCAAGCTTTTATATAGTTTCCTGTCGTCGACATGAACGCTATCGCCATTCAAAATTGTTATGCTTATGTATGTCAACACTCAACACTCCGGAATACTACAGAATAATCGTATTTTATTTACAACGTTCAAAATGTTCAAGTCGTAAATTACCTCAGATCACTATGATCTGAGTAAATTACCAACCCCGAGAATAGTTTCACTATTTACTTCATATTTATGTTTAAAAATGTTCTTTTGGCGCTAAAGAATTAAATAAATAATTTACTAATTTAATTTATACAGAAGATTAATAAGTACAATATTTGTATTCCACTTTTCAGAAATTACCAAAAGGAAATCCTAATTTTAATACCGATAACAACGACGCAAGCTTCAGAATCAGAAATGCAGATAAACAACAGAATCTCAGAATTAAACTTGGAAATTAATTGTCTTTGTGTTCAGAACTCGGCTGCGTTGATAATTGAAATTTTACAATGTTGACTTTGTGAAATTATATTTATTTCACTTCACTTACAAAAACATAAAACAAATGAATACGTTAACTTGGCACATAATTTACGCGTAAATTAAGTAGGTAGGTACATAATACATACCTATACCTACCTACCTAAATATTCCTCTTTCAGATTTAAAAACAGCTGTGATAATATTTATATTATTTTAAATCTGGCGAAGAATCTTGCAGCGTCATCGGATAATTAAATTCCATGCATTTTTTCTTCTTTCTTTATGTGATGAATAATTTATTGGTCGCGACTTCAGGGATGCATAAAACTATACTGTTACTGCGTAGCCTTCATAAATCATTCAATTCATATTTCAGTTTCATGCTTTACATAGCAGTCTTTCAAGATAAGCTATTTTTATTATTATATAATTATTTTTAATTATTAAGTAAGCATTTGTAAATATAAAGAAATAGATTAAATAAAAGGACATGATCAATAAATAAGTAAGCTAGTAGCAAGCCACTGCGCAAGCGCAACCAATTGCTTCCGCGCTAATCAGAAAACTCAAACAGTTTATTACTTCTATTACCCATAATATTTATATTTTATTTATAATCTCGTAAAAATAATCTCAAGCTTGTCAGACAAATTATCGTAGCATTAGTTCTCAGTAAGCGTTTTTCATCTTGATAATCAGCTGTTACGAAATTATAGGGTCCGGCCAATTTACACGACGAGCTGCATTAATGAACCGTAACCTTCCAAATAGATATATTATGTTGTCCAAAAGTAGATCCAAAAGGATTCCAAAAGGAGACATAAACTTGCAGCTAAATAATAATTATATGTAGCGTTTTTTATACATAAATGTAGTTTATTTCCCAAATCAGTCCTTGACGGGCTCATGATATTTACTAAACATTTTAAGCCGGCTATCTGTTTGTGTAGGCAGGCAAGTGATATGATAAGTTCATCGTAGTACATGGAATACAAATATGGACGTTTTGATCGGGAATAGATGAGGCAAATAAATGATTTAAATGTAATTTAGTTCTGTTCATCTGATGACACAGCTGGTTAAACGCTTGGAATTATCAAACTTTGGGATTTCTAACTCTTTATCTAAGTAAATGGTTTTTACATATAGCCTATAATATAGTCGCTCTCGCTCATAGATTTTAAATAGTCAAATAATGGAGACAATTGCGTTGTTTCAAATAAAATGGATGACAATACAAGTTGTATGAGAATTTTGTGCTTTCCATTGTTCATCTAAATTAAATCACTATTTGAAGACGAGAGACGTCTTCTTTAGAATTTCTGGGAATGTTTTGAATTTTAATGAATAGAGATACTCGCGTGAATAATAATTAAGTATACCTAGGTGTTTTTATAAGCTAAGTGTAAGTACTTGAAAAATGTACCCTGGGTAATTTTTTCAAGTGGGCGTGGAAGGCCAAATCCGTAACTATAAGAGATAGCGAAAAACACTCAAACGAGTCTCGGGGCCGATTTTGATCAAAACTAAAACTGCTACATATGAAGGACTGTAAAGCATGGAAGTAATTATAATTACTGCTTAGCTAGAAACATTGCCTGTTGTTGTGAACAAGAAGGGGTCTCACGTTAGCTAAAGTGTAAAATAACTGCCGACAAATCAAAAAGTTTACGACGAAAAAAGCTAACGTTACCGCTGTAATTTCAACTAATGTGCACTTTATTTGCAACTGAGTGGGAAACGAAATTAGAGACTTCAAAGTTTTGTGTTACAGTAAGATTTAAGCTGAGGTTTACAGCCTATTTACTGTTAACATTGCCGGTATTTAGATACTTCGGTATAGTCATTAACTTATTATATACTCAATAAACAAGTTGAGAATTAAATTAAGAATGTAACATTGGAGATTGTTAAAGCAATATTACCTGAGCACGTGGGGGCGTGATCAATAGTTATTCATTCTTTCTTTACCCTTCATCCTTCATTATTACAAAGGCTACCTACGCCCGAAACGATTTTCATCAACACCCTTCCGCAGTCCACACTAAATATACTTAAGTTGGTCTCAAAAAGACGGGGAGCCTAAGTTTTATATGACCAAACTTTTGTCAAAAAAGTGACCACATAACTTTATGCAATTTGTCAAACTTTGGTTATTTCTCAAATAGAGGCAGTAGTGTGGTTAAATATTTTTTTCATCCCATCTATTCGAAAAGGTCGACTTGGTTCGCCTTTAAGTGCGCCCAAAGATGGTGTTTTCTATAAGAAAGTTTTTGCGGGCAGTAATGAGTTTTTTTATCCTCTTAAGATGTTCCAAATTCAATAAGTGCGCGGAAAAGATCTTTTCCGCGCATTTATTGAATCTGAATAATAACCGATGAACTGTGTTGTGTGTAGTGTTTTTGTAAGGTTAGAAAGGGGGCTAAGGGGACTAAGAGGACTGGGACTAAAGGGACTGGGACTAAGGGGACTGGGACTAAGGGGACTGGGATTAAGGGGACTATAAGGCTAAGGGGACTATGGGGACTATAAGGCTAAGGGGACTATGGGGACTATGGGAACTAACGGGACTATGGGGACAAGGGGACTAAGGGGACTGTGGGGACTTAGGGGACTATGAGGACAAGGGGACTATGGGGACTAAGGGGACTTTGGGGACTATGGGGACTTTGGGGACTATGGAGACGATAGGAACTATAGGGACTATGAGGACTATGGGGACTATGATGGGGACTAAGGGGACTATGGGGACTACGGTGGAGACTATGGGGACTAAGGGGACTAAGTGGACTATGAGGACTATGGGGACTATGGGGACTATGGGGACTATGGGGACTAAGGGGACTATGGGGACTATGGAGACTAAGGAGTCTATGGAGACTATGGGGACTTAGGGGATTATGGGGACTAAAGGGACTATGGGGACTATGATGGGGACTATGGGGACTAAGAGGACTATGGGGACGAAGGGGACTAAGGGGACCATGGGGACTAAAGGGCACTAAGGGGCTTGGGGGTAAGGGGAGCTGGGGGAAGGGCAATGGACGAAACATGAATTCTTCAAGTGACAGTGAAAAACATGAGGCGCCTTTTATTTTCTCATAGAGGGTGATGAAAAGTAGAGTGTATCACTTGGATGCAAAATATATTTTTGGCTCGGGCGACGTACTTTGTATCCCTCGCTACGTTCAGGATTCTACTATAGAATGCCTTACTTCGCTCTGGATTCAAAAAAGCGCCCTCGCCGTATAAATATTATTTTGCTCCCTTATGATACAATCTACTATTTCAGTGTAACACAACGCCGGAAATCTCTGATGGTGCTTTTGTCCATCGCTGGCCCAGGGAAATTAGGCTAACAAGTAGTAGAATAGCTAATTATTTCGGTGTCGCTATAGTCAGTTCAGGGTACATTTTTTGGAGAGCGACTGTGCCGTTTGTTTTTTGCTTCCCAAACGCTCGGTAGAGAACCCTTTTGAACTGTTATTCAATGAGTTGACTACACGATCATCACGCTATGGCAGACGCATTGTTCCACGACTTCGGTCGGATATCTTACGTACTAATTACAATATTATATTCCTTGACGAACTTTGACGATAATCACCTGCAAAGAATTGTGGCCTAATTAGTATTTATTCTTAGCGGCCATTAATGGGAGACCTCACGTATCTTTTACTAAGTATAATGTATGCATTATTATAATTACGATATCTAACTGCTAACCCTGACTTGTCTGACCCCGCACTGCACTGGTGGTCTCAGCGGTTTAGTCATACTAATAAATCATGTCCATGACTTATTTTATCACTCCTTGGCACTGCATATGTACTGTCGATATCGTTATATACCTACACAGGATAGGGGTACAACATTCCCAAACTTTATTTGCTGTCTGTTAAAACTCTATAGCTTCAGTTATAAGGACTAATTTGCGTTGTTCTGGTGGCACTTTGTAGCGATATCGGTAGTGAGAAGCAGGGGAAGAGGTCGAGGCTATCTACTGATAAGAGTGAACTGGATGGCGATGGGTTGACTGAGCCCAAATGACAAACATACGACTGCTGATATGCAAGATTTGGATGAATGTTTACCGGTATTTACATTTTCAAGCCTATTCACGAATTGTGTTAAAATGGTTTTCGTACAAAATTGTTTCGTAGCAGATTCTGTTCACAGAAACTGAGCATCTATCTACCTAATAAATATCGAGTAGAAAGTAAAAGTTGGAAATGAAACATAAAGCAGCATTGGCACTTATTTCCTTTTATTGGCTGCCAGGGATACATAACTCTGAGTTAACAGGAGTTACAAAAGTGGGAGTGAGTTGTGCGCTCCTGTCTGGTTATATCAGGGCCGCTCGTTATACAACGTGGAACCGGTTACCGACTGACGTCATCCTCCAATCCTTCCACTTATTTTTTGTGAAGTTACGATCCAAAACATCGATGCAATTCCCCATGATATTTTATGGCTTCGCAGAGGAACGTCGGCTATGAAATTAGCAAATAGATCGATGCAATTTATAAGGCAAAAAGAATCAAAGAATGATCGTTGATAGTGATCAGTTAAGGTTGGCGGAACTTCGAGAAATGAAATGCCGTATGTGTGAGAAATTTTAATGTATTCCTAAACCGATCGGTTAACAGGTACTGGTTCTCGGATAATGGACACAAGTTATACAGCATGATGCACAAGAGGCTACATTACAGGCTGTTTACTTTACATAATCGTGTATTACCTAAAGAGATGTTACGCAAAACAGTATTTTTCCATTTATCCATGCAGGGAACAGGATTTTCTAGCGGAATAAAGAAATTACTGACCATGGACACTTATTTCAAAATTCCGAGTATATGTGCTGGGATCGTTAATTAAATGGGCTTATAACTTATACTGGTTAATGAAGTTAAATAATCCTGATTTTATTGGACTCGTCTGCATTTCCTTCATTTATGCTAAAGGGCGATATTTTATAAATACAGAAGGTATAATCACGTCTTTGATTCTACCGGATAAATAGAGGAAGGATTATAAATGTTTAAATTATTGTTTGCTTGCAGTGCGCGTTTGATATTCTTGATTCGTCTTCAATTTATTGTTACGATTGACTGCTTTGGCTGCCAGCTTCATTTTCGGTCTCATCACAGAGTTTTTCTTCTTTATCCAAAGTTTTTATCAACGGGGTCCGCTTGACTTGGAACTTTCCGTCGTGCATTCATTATCGGGCGCACGATCAGTTTTTTCATACCTGACGTGGCAAGTTACCGGTTTTATGCGGTCCATCTAACGTCTCAGCTACAATCTTTAGGGAAAGACCGAAAGAGACGGATTTTTATAGTAAGATATTCCCACTGTATTTACGAATATTACTAGTGTTTTAGTTATTAGCGCTTTTGATACTTACGGAAGAACTAGGGGCTAAGTTCACCGACAAGATTACAGTCCGATAAATTTAAAACGGCCGTTTAACATGATTTTTATATGGAAAAAGATATGTTAAACGGCTGTTTTTAATTTATCGGACTGTTAACTTGTCCGTGAACTTGGCTCTAAAGAGATGATGGCCTGATGTTCTTATATTAGTTTTCAGCAAGCAGATTTATTTATTAATAGAGAAGATTATTGTGGACGTGGTAATGCTATTCAATATTTACATCACAAAAGCGCGTCGGCTTTTTTAAATTATTGCAAAAACTGATTACGAAAACATCCGTATATTGCTTGATTTGGTCTATAAACTTGCATAATGGTGCAAAACATTATCATCACAATGAAGTAAGATTTATAAGAAACCTTTACAAATACAAGCGAAGACGTAGTTTCATAATATTATAAATCCTAAGACAGAAAAGCGTTCACTTTTACTTTCGGTGCAACCGCACCGTCCTCACTTCCCTCTTAAAAAGAGGAGGGATGAGGTATGCGTTCGTCTCTTTTGTTCTCGCCTTCTTGGATACCGCGTTCTCTTTCTAACTTCCCTTTGGCATCAT
The DNA here is from genome assembly GCA_948465475.1 of Thalpophila matura. NCBI lineage: Eukaryota > Metazoa > Arthropoda > Insecta > Lepidoptera > Noctuidae > Thalpophila > Thalpophila matura. Next base: position 8,352,444 of record OX419190.1, on the reverse strand, counting down.
CCTCGGTCATACCAGTTTTGTTCGCGCTTAGTCATCGCGGGTCAGAGATAGTGGTTTCAAATGTCATTACGTTACTATCGGACTCAATAGCGCTCAACGACATTCGATTTTTATTCATACGTAACTTATACATGTAACAAGACTACGAAATAAACTGATAGAATATTCTGTTGCAATATGAGTTTTGCCTTGACTGAAATGATTACATAATTCCATCTATAGTACCTACGTGTTTTCCGAAGACCATATAAATTGAGCCAATGTTTTTTTATATCGTTTTTTATTTCAAAAATATTATTTAAAGATCACGTTTATCGAACAAAAAATGACCTACAATATAGCGCCCATAAATATGTTACCATGGAATAAAAAATCATTAATACCTGGTGTTGCTAATTACAATGTTACAAATTGATGTTTGATGGGAGCCAAATCGTATCTACATTTGATTTACTTATAGGAGGAAGTATCTTTATGAATAATTCTTAAATGGGTGACCGTTCTTTACACATCGAGACCCCTCCGTGCCTCGGAGAGCACGTTAAGCAGTCGGTCCCGGTTGTCATAGGAATATCTGACAATCGTTACGGGTAGTCAGAAGCCCTAAAAGTCTGACAGCTGGTCTGACATTTGAATACCGGTATTACCCATTAATTGGGTTGTGGAGGTCAGATGGCAGTCGCTCCACGTAAAATATTGATATTCAGCCGAAACTAGTTAGACTGGAAGCCGACCCCTATATAATTTGGGAAAAGGCTAGGCAGATGATGAGGAAGTATCTTTATGTTTTCAAATTCGAATTCAAATTAACACTATTATATAGGATTTATTGATAAGATTTGCATTTTAAGTAAGGCTTGTTATTATGTTACGCCTGGGATTTCCTTGACAAAAAATAGAGATTATTATTATATCAATAAGTTTTAATTGATTTCGTCCCTTCTAACAGATGCGACTGCGTGAATAAGCATTACACAAAACATTACTTATATTTTAAACTCGTATGTATGTAAGTTTATTTAAAAGTTTCACAATATTCTTAAAAACTAAATTCAGTCTTACACACAGATTGCCTATGGGGACAGAATGAACATTCATTTATTTATGTGTATAAAATAAAATTAAATAAGAACATGTTTACACAAATCGCACATATAGAGATTTTTATAAATAAACAGGTGTATAATGTTATCTCGTAATACATTTTAATGATTCGTTCGTTATTCATAATTAAGTATTTATATGCAGGTGGATAAGGGTTACTCGTAAACAATGTAAGTGATGTATAGGTACCTACCTACTACAGATTCCCATAAACAATCATTTATATTTAACTACTTGCGTGATCATTGATCATCGAGCACTTATCTCATAAGCTGTTATTAAACTTCAATTAAAATGTAAAGGCTTAAGAACATTTATGGAGTGTAAATGAGTTTATGAACAATATTGAATGGGGAAGTAAGGGAATGATTTTCATTTTATTATGGGTAACAATGAGATTTATCGGTTTCCAGCTTCGTTCTCATATCACTGTGATCCTGAATCTACCGGTCTCGGAACTCGAATCACGATCTATGAGGAATAATAACATAAACACCAGTGTATGGTGCAATTTTGATCGCCGCATGTTCAGCACTTGTTATTTACAGGAATAAAACAGGATCCGGACCTGGAATCACGAACTATGTTTTTAACCGTATTTGATGCTCTATTTGTTGTCTGGCGAAATCAGGTAGAGCTTCGTTTGGTCTGGAACTGATTTCGTTACTCGAGTCAGAAGTTAGAGAAAAGTGAAATTTTCGCAGGATTTTAGAGTTTATACATTAAGCAGCTAACTTCGTTCAAAAAAGGGGCGTTTCTTTTTCACACCGTGGAGTTCTTGTGAAGACTAACTAAATAAATGTTGTGTGTTATTTAGATACAAGTTAAATATAGTCTTCTAAAAATATTACTGCGGGAGACGGAAAAGCGTAATTTCCGTATTTTTTGTCATTTTCATACGTTTTATAAAACAGAGTTGGTTCCAAAGATATAAATCTATGTTGGAATCCTTCCGTGAAGTGTCATCTTTCACAATAGTGCGTAGTAAATGCCCTTGATGAAAAAAAAAGATAAATAAAAGAAACAGCCTGAAATGTTAGCAAACAGCATCTGAATATGAAAATCAACGCCGACGTGAACAAATGACAGTTGAAAAATATTCAACACAACGCAATAGTATTTCTGCTCTAAATTTTAAATTGCTAACGGCCGTGTTACATTAATTTCATAGTAATGGCTTTGGTTGCAAAACTTGGATTTTTAAGTTATTACGTTGTGCTCACAGATCTTATCTGACCACTATTGTTTTGTATGTTGATATGCCTACTCTTAATGCTGTACATGTCATTATTTCGGTAAATATGGAGCCATGATAATGTCTCCGACACATTCTTCATACTTAAATTTTTATTGTATTCAGGCTTTTGCGACAAATCAAATATTTGCTAATGTCCTGAAAAGAAAGCTTCAGGGGCTTTACGCCATAACTTATAATGTCTCACTACGGCCGGCGGCCCTATACGATATCTATGAATTAGTAAGTCAATTTAAATTCAATCAGTATATTTATGTGTTCTTGTGCTTATCTCCTTAAAAGACTTCTTAAGAAACCTAAACCTTTTAAGAAATTCAATTTCATTACCTAGGTATAGGTAATATTATCGAACTTTTGCAAGAACAATACCTAAATGTTATTGCTAAACTGCCTAGCTAGAACAATGCTGTTGAAGACTCCTAAAAAAATATCCTATTAAAAATACCTCACAATATGCCAGATTAAATGTCAGGTCTACGTGATTAAATGGTTGATGTTTATTTTTGGTTGAACTTCTCAAGCTCTTTTAAGTTATTTGTCTTTTTTTTAGCTGAGATATCCGAACTGGCAACGTCGCTTTTCAAGTGTTGTTTAACTTCACGTTCATCCAAAAGTTATGGAGTTGTTCTGACATTTATCAGTCCCCAATATTTTTAAGTAAAAAACGATGCAACACAGTTTTTTTTATATCATCTTCGAACTACTTAACAAAAATCTTTCACCTGATATGAACCTTTAGATGTATTTTACGACACCCAAAAGAAAAGGTTGGGTGACCAATTGTTAAGTTACGAAAACCGAATAGATTGATTTTGTTTCTTAATGATACCGAGTTTAGTCAACTCGGTATCATTACTCAGGTCTGCATTTTATTGGACAGCAAAAAAGAAACAAAATTGTAGGTACAGGGCCAAAGATTTACAATATTTTTATGTATAGAGTTTAATAAAACGTTTATCTACAGCTTATTGTCTCGCACCACATCATTAGAGCCTTGTACGGTCGTATTTTAAATCCAAAGGACTCCTCCTTTGAAGTATGATATTCATTTTTCAATTACTAGTTCTTACTTCTTACTGAGTTCTTAATTCTTAAGGATCGCATCTAGGTACCTACCTACCTATATATTCTGCAAGAAATTCAATTCACAGGTATTCGTTATATTAGTCAGGAGCATTAAATTCAAGCGACACCGAACTAGTAGTCAAACATTAGTAAGCAAGCAGCGATCACACGTCCAAGGTCAATTGCTCCACGCAACGCACCATCACTTCCTCGTTGGCAAGCAACTCGCCGGCTTGGGCAACCGCCTCTCACTAGAATTAGGCTCCCGGTTACAACACGACACATTCACACACATCAAGCTACTACTTAAAGCAGTGTTTCTTAAACTGTGGTCCGCGGACCCCTGGGGGACCGCGAGTATATTTATGGGGGTCCACAGTCTCATCTCTAGACTATTTAACAATAATATTTGTTGCAAAAAACCAACACATTAAGAATTGTTTGCATTTATAATATCAAAAACAAAATACAATAAAAAATTAAAAATTTTGCCCTCCCCTAGACCTCAGAGCCCTGAGGAGTTCAGACGCTTTCAAAAAGACTCACTTTGCGTAATTTCTTGGTTTTTTAGAAGGTACTAAAATAAATGGTCTAAAATTTACTGCTGTTTTTTTTTATTATGGGGGTCCTTGATGATTGCGTTTGATTTCCTAGGGGTCTGTGGCTGAAAAAGGTTAGGAAACGCTGACTTAAAGTCAAATCACTATGCTTACCCACTACCCAGACCCACCGCAGATTTTTTTTATAAGTACTACTACCTACCTACCTACTTACACTGAAAAAAATGGTTTGTCGGATTTACCAAATTAGCAAAGGTTGGCTGAATTACATGGAAACTACGATAAATATAACAAAACCTCGCTATTGAAGTTACAAGACTAAAGAGGTTGAAGTTGGTACCAGAGTTCTGATGTAAATCAACAAAGAGTATTGTACATTTTACCAAACAAATCCATTGAATATAACAATAATGGTATAATGGTATAAAATATAGGTGTAATCTACCAAATAAATTTGGTACAACACCAACTTAATATGTTTGGTAAAATCAATCAAAATTTGTGATAGGACCGAAATCAACCGCAACTTTGGTAACATTTACGCAGAATCTGTTAAATCCAACCTAACATTTTTTTCAGTGTACCTACTACCAAGACTTAAGATTGCCTCGTGTTTGGAATTCTGAATCAACTTCTAGTTGATTCGATTGTTGATTTACTGAAAAAGGAATTCGAATATTTGAATTTGTTCTTCAGAAAAATAAATTGATTGGTAACATGACGTTGTGTTATTTTCACTAAGTGAACGGCGCCAGTGCTAAGTTAGTTTCCTAATCTTTGAATGGGGTTGATTTTTTGCTAGCGCCTTAATAAAATTGTAATCGCTTTTTACAGTCTAACTTACTCCTAATAATAAAACAGTTTCGTCACGGTGGGTGTTGCTAAAGTAGGTATTTTATTGCAAGTCTATGCCGATAAATAGGTAGGTATGTATAAAAACTTTTTGACAAAAAAAAAAAAAAAAAAAAAAAAAAACGACTTCAAAAAAATACCTAAAACACTAAAAAGCTTAAAATAAAAAATAGGTAGCCTATAAATAATAACATTAATACAATATTCATTAATTACTACCATACAAATACCTTTTTAAATAAATTCAACACTTTTTGGAGTCGGTGCCAAGCTGATTAAACTGCATCTTAGCTAGCATGTACATTTAATGCGTATATAATTATTATACTATAGGTACATAGCTATAACTAGCAATTAGGAAAGGATTTTTGTTTTATTAGCTTGGCAGTGGCACCAACTCCAATAACATACAGGTGAAACACTATACCTTCCTTTTGGGCTTCGCCGCAGTCGGGTAAAAAGTGTTGAATTTATAAAGGTATTTTTATGGTAGTAATTAATGAATATTGTATAAATGTTATTATTTATAGGCTACCTATTTTTTATTTTAAGCTTTTTAGTGTTCTAAGTATTTTTTTGAAGTCGGTTTTATTTTTTTGTCAAAAAGATTTTATTTTTTTCTTTTAAGTGACTTCAGCCCTCCATAATCTTAAAGGAGACTCTTACTCAATTTAAAATTGATGTAGCGTAATAGTTTCTGGAAAGAATTCGCTTAATTTCATAAAGTTTACTTTCTAAGATTAGGATTTTTTGTATATTATAAAACATTCAGAATAGTTGCGAGCAAGTTGAATAATTATAATATACCTATTACGAGAAATGGAAAGATGAAGACCGTTGTCTTACACGTCCATGTCGATCCAAGTATCCCAGATTACTAAGTCCTGTCAACATTATTGCAGTATTATCTCTTAACTCCTAACAACATGAAGACTCTCTGATTCAAACAGCTGAATCATTAATAGATTGAATTTTTTGTAAAAGTTTTTGTTTTTCTATTTTGAATGACATAAATACACGCGATTACAGCAGTAGCGATAATTCACTACCACTAACCGAACCTACACACTTTTTACTTGGATTAACATCACCAACATAGACGAAGTTAATTAAATATCATTTTGACCCTGACTGTACAACTTCATTACATTTTCTTTGCCTCATATCGCGATAAACATAAGCACATTGTAATTTGATTACAATCTGTTACAAATCCTTCCATAGAACACATCCTTACTGTAACCCGTTGAGGAGTTCCATTGCTCGTCATCAAGTTCCACCACCACGTTTACTTTACCATAAAGACATCACGGTAAATCAACTATTCCAATACCCTCAGTGATTTGCCCGAGTATCGTTTACGTGCTCCTGAGGATTGAAGAGTTCTGTTATTTTGTCATGGATCCCATCATCAGATCTTGACCAAATTTTGTGAAACTACTCCTGAAGTACTCACTTCTCAATGAATGAAAATATATTGTAAATGGCTATAAAATTTGAGGAGTTCCCTCGATTTCCATGAGATCCCCTCATCAGATCCTGAATTGTTGACAATGGAACCCCCTCGACAGTATACCCATTGAAACAAAAAAAGTCGTAAGTAATCTGGTAATAAAATAAATTAACATAAACATTGCTGTGTGTAGTTGCAGTGTAGGGCCGTTTATCAGCACCGCAATGAAATTCAAGGCTGACACCGGGTGTCATGTTGTCCAATACTTGATAAACTAGGAACAAAGCACGCTAACTGCGCGGGCGCAGGTTCCTATTTAACATTCGTAAGCAGTTGTTGGCTGTTTCAAATGAAAAAGCGAATATTATGTTACGTTGTAACATAACTACAAATTTAATTTTCATTCAGTTTTAAGTTTTATCATGGAAATCTAATATTATGAATCAAAATAATAAACTGATGAGATAGAAATCTAATACACGGACGAATAGTGTTGGTATTGTCGCCCATTGCTTTAGCCTATATTACAAAACTTCGGGTTGTTCGAGAATTTGCGTTCAATTCTGAGACTGAACTAAAGTTTAATTGGGTAGCTCTCAGAATAGATAATTGTGAGATAGACTGAGCCGCTCTGCCGCGCCCTGTCTGTATTACTAATACTGTACAATCTGTACATCTTGGCCGACCCGTCCGTGGATCTTCTCCACAAACGACTGGTCTCATAGGCATAGGTAACAACTTGCTACTATGATGCACTATTGTGAAACACAAAACCATCGTGTTTCCGTTTCATTTGGGGAGTACTAATATTTCACGTTCCACTTGGAATTCTATTTGTATGCTACTGCAACGTTTGAACCCATTAGGTTATTGCAATACGAGGGTTCATATCATGCTAATATATGGGCCTCATGTTGGCAATACTCGAAGTTTCTCTGCTTGCTCCGTAAATAAGAATGATTGCTACATTCGTACTCGTACATCTAAATATTTGTATTATATCTACCAGAAAATACACTCAATCTTGTTCAATTTGTACAATTGTACTGCAGATGCGAAAAATTTTTTTTTTATTACTCCTCAAATCATCACTCATCATCAGACATTACACAATTATTTTATTTGTATCCGGAGCCTTCAAAATTCTAGGCACTGGAGAATAATATTGAAGGATTATGTGGTAGCCCACACGTTCCAATCACATGCCCAATCATTATTCAAACTGTTGACCTCACTCATCATTTTTAATTATAGTCCAATCTTCTCGATTTTGAATCAGCGCAAGGAGCAGTTTTCTCTTATTTACTGCTTATTCATGCGTGTTGCAGTTTATTAGCAAGGAGACACTAAAGCATTTTAAACATCTTGGCATGCTCGTAACCCCTAATTAAGAACCGCGCAGCTCTCGGTACGAGTGTTTCAAACAAAAGGTTTCAACACATTAATACATTGTGCACTTAATAAAACAAGGTGTAGGGTGCCGGATGTTTGCCCAAAACAAACGCACGCCAAAATAGCTTTGGATGTGGTCCCAATATGTGGTCTTTGTTTCAGAATGCGAGCGTTATTCACCAATTAAATTGTAAAGAACACTTTTTACCTCCTCATGTTATTGCAATTTCTATAATAAATGTGCAAATATTTTGAACGAATTGATAAGTTGAAATACATTGCACGTTTTTAACTGCTGGCGGAGTTGCGAGAGGTACATAAACGCGGTACAAACAGAGGTCTGAGATACATAGTTTGCTTCGTTATTGTCTCTTGGACCGCATATAATTGCATTCCAAGCATGAATGTGTAGGTCCGCGCTCTGCGTGAAATTGCTGGCTACAGGCAAATTCAAACATTATTGTACTGATTCTCACACATTATAAATTGATAAATTTCGATTGCGCGTGTTTATAGAAAGTAAAATGGAATTAAAACTACTATGCAACTACTGCCCTTTGTTGACCACCATATTCAATTGAATGCTCCTCGATGGAGAAGCATTCCATTCAACTCGTTATCTTTATAATATGTGACAGGTGACATACAACCGGTAAGCCGTTTATGCCTTTAATGGTCAACGATTGATATGTAGGAAAAAAATGTTATTTCGCATTCAGAATGTGTTAGTAAACAAACTGGCTACGCATTACGCGTATTGCGTTGATGATCAATTTTAACATTTAAATTGGTTATTGAGAACAAAGGGGCATTTATAACCCAACTCAAGGTTAGATTTTGATTGTAACGTAGGCGCCCCGGCCAGGTACCTTCAGATTCCTCCACGTGGCAAATGGCGTTACAATGAGAATTATATCGGCAATCATTTTTTCTTTGGTCATTATGTTCCGATGAATATACCCATGAGATACAATAATATTAACACTTGTATAATCTTTGTTCAACCTACAACCAAGGTTTTACCATAGGTTTTACGCTAATCTGGGGATTTAAGAAGACCCGGGTTTCAAATGTGTATTTTCCTAAGAACGTTATACTTAACTTACCTATTTTAATGCTTCGACGTACCCTATTTATGGGCCTCAGAAGCTATACTTATAAATAAGCACTTTTACGCGTTTACGAACGACTCTCCTTCCTTCTTACGATTCAATAATTTTTAATAATAATTGTCATTTATTCTTCTGCGAAGCCGTCCTATTTAATACTTTTAATCCATGAATTTTCAAAATATGTTAAATTATGAGACCACGTGGTCTGTACGATAAGAAAAATATACCTATGTACATATTCAACTCTACAACACTCGTTTTCATTTGCACTTAACGTATTCACATCTATAAAAGAACTATACCTACCTACTAACCAATTAAAAAGAGACAATAGTACAATTACAATTACTTGACAACATGATCACCTCTTAATGATATATGGACTGATTATTATTTGTAGTTAACAATAGCAATCTCTTATCACATAATCTATACAATCCCATCTGATACATTGTTAATTACTTATCAATAGCTGAATTATTAAATCATAAATCTGACTTAGGAATTACGTGAAGAAAGTTAAACTAAATAAGAAACTTTTAGCTCTTTTATAATATCTAGAATTGAAGCAAACAGGAAGAATAAAAGTTTGGCCTTACATGGTTTTGCTACACACAGTTCAGTGCAAACACATGAATATTGGTCGTCATCGGATGTAATGCCATTACTTGGCAAACGGATTGACTATATTCTATTATGTTGTTACAAGAACAAGAAATGATGGTGTTTGGCATTCCCGTCTCCTTGATCAAAAACTCTTGATTTTTGTCGGTTTATGAGTAAGACCCGTTCATCAGTCCACCATCAAGATAATTTCTTTTCTCATGTCACGCTCACGCACGAGCCTATAGCACTTCAAACCTTGGTGAGAGCGAGTCTGTCCACTGCCTAGGGTGCGGTAGATGACCATAAGGACATAAGGGCGCGTTTCCATTGACGCGGAGCTGGGCGGAGTGGAGAGGAGCGGACCGTGAAAACTGCACTCCGCATCAGTGGAAACAGTGTGATTGGCCAATTCACGGTCCGCTCCTCTCCACTCCGCCCAGCTCCGCGTCACTGGAAACGCACCTTAAGTAACGTCTTTTTTATAATAATGCAACACTTGATTCGTCTTTTAGTTTTTTATCCGTTTCTAGTATATCCTTGTATGCCTTAAGAAGCAAAAAGTCTTTTATGCGGAATGCAAATGTCAAAGAGCTATTTTCAGAATAATTTGTGTTTTATGCTGTCATACATGACAGCAAAATAGACTCAACTGATTTTGAACCTGTTTCATTCGAATATTTTTATATGAATCCGGATATTATAATAAATTTATCATAGGTGAGAATGAATTTCGTAATCTGCTGGTCAGATATTTCCAAAATATTTTACCCAACGGACTTCAAATTAATGAATTTTCATTATTGTTATTAAATATACTAAGAGATTTCAAAACAACTCACACGGGCGGGATTTGAACCCGCGACCTCTGCCATACCATGAATTTGCATTTCTAACCTAACACGTCTTCTAATAAAACTTTGGGTTAGATTTTTGGTCAAAATCAAATGAATTCTTTAATAAGTTCACCATCCATCAAACAGATAGATCTAACTATGTATCTAATAAATTGATCATCATTAACAACTCTCTAACATGCAGTTATGTTAGCGAGTTTAGAATTTTCTTGGGATTCTTGGAATAGTTTTGCAGATCAATAATGAAATTCTCAAACCCTGAAGTTTTTCAAAATATACGGACACGTTTTAGATAAAATAATTTAATTTAATAATTATATAATAATTTAATTTAATAATTTGTCACAATATTCGAACTAGCTACATATCAAGTATTAAATAGTAGTCTTAGGCAAGTAGGCAGTAACTACCTCTTAAAGTTCAATAAAACCATTTTAACTATTACTACATCAATATACATAATTATATATAAATAATTAGTCATGATTGATATATTTTATTTATGTAGTAACAGTTAAAATACTTTTATTGAATCTTATGAGGTAGGCACTGCCTACTTGCCTATATGCACTGCACGCCGCTGAGTCTTACAATATGAACAATTTTGACTAAAGATTTGCAAATCTATTTGGCAGCTTTATAATGTTGATAGATATTATAGTCTATTTATTTATTTTATTTATTTATATATATATTTAGTACAGCGGTTAGCCATTAACACTAAATATTAATAAAAATATTGTTTATCGTTTTAAACTAATTATGATCTGGAGAGTACATGTAAAACTAGAGTCACTAGCAGATATAAATAATAAAATAACCCATTGTTACATTAGAAAATGATTATAAATGATAAAAATATAAATAATGTTTCATAATTAGGAAGTTCGTACATCTGAGTTCTTCCTTCCTTGTAATTAAGTCTTGCAAAATCCTAAGAATAGAATCGTACATAACTGTCAGACAGAACCAGTCAATATAATATAAAACAGACCAATTTGGCAAGTTTAATTAATCGTCGAGTAGGCAGACCTCGTCTTAAAACTCGAATAATCATATTATAAGATTAGAACAAAAAAATCTCAAAGTGACGTGCTGTGAATCCTTGAATCACTATAAAAAATCTTTTTGCTACTTCCTCATTGTGTTTTAGCATAATAAACTAGATGGTATATGAAATCAGTAGTCTGATCGAATATCCGGGTCATGTTAAATAATGTATCGTAATTATCTGAGAAAAACTATATCCACTTATATTTTTAGTTTTTCCTCTTATGGAACAATGTAAGGAAATACTTGTATAGGTACTTTAAGTACATACAAACTGTCGGGTATACCCAATTACCTAAGCTAGGTTGAATGAGGTTAATTAATGTAAATATCCACCCATACCCTTAACTGGTTAACATACATACCCTTGATGAACCTTAACATTAGAATTAAAAATGTTTTATTCTCAGTGTTATAAGTATAACAATCGTATAACATTTAAAAATGCTCAATCACTTTCGTAATCAATATTGTAAGGCTGAGTTCACACGACGGCCATACAGATCGATTTTCTTTGTATCATGTATTGTTTTAGTGTCACTGTGAAAAGCCTACACTATTATCAACGTTATTAGGTGTATTGTCTAATAAGAGGAATAAGTAATAGGCAAATTGTGTCACAGAAAAGAATACCTAATTACCTATATCCTTCAAAAAAACTTGCTGAAAATTTTGCTACCTATTTATAATAGATTTGATAAAATTGTTTGTTTGAGCTCCACAAAGTAGTCTGACTCATATTATTATTTGGATAATTTGTGAAGAGACTGATCCTTTTAGAATAAGTGCTAAAAGAGGTTCAATTATCTCCACATGTGAAGATTTTCCTTTTTAGGGGTCCGTACCTCAAAAGGAAAAACGGAACCCTTATAGAATCACTTTGTTGTCCGTTTGTCACCGGACCATAAGTGGAGCCATCTGCTGATAGATGGCGCCACTAGAAGTATGCATGCGCCATCTATGATCAAGATATGATATATCTACTGTGAGGCATAGATGGCGCTATTGCATATTTCGGAACCCTTAAGGCGCGAATCGTACTCGCACTTGTCCGGTTTTTGTTATATGAGAGTTTTTTCGTGACTAGGAAGGTAAGTAGGTACCTATTTGCATTTTATTTTATTGGGCGACACTTAATTGTGTTATTATTATTAGCACCTAGCCGGATGTACCTATAGCTAAATATAGTCAGTCAATAGTACTACACATACACAGATATATTGTTTAGGTATATAGCCTATTAATATCTGGGAAAAAATATTCCCACAGTCCAAATGTCGATAAAATAAAACTGCTTGATATGGGAGTCGTGCAAAATAATGGCCTGAAATAAATTTGGTTTTTCGACTACACAGCAACAATGTTTTATTGACAATCTATTTTATTTCTTTCAATACAGCAATGAGGTTACATAAATGATAAAATGTAGGCGTCACGTCATTAAAATGATAGTGACAGTTATTAGAATCGTTTCATAAACAGACAACGCGCTTACGTTTAAATTGGACGACATTATTTCCTTATGCAATGCATAAATAGATAGAACATAAAATTATCTAACATTGTATGCCGGATCAATCACCTATGAACCGAGATATAGCTATAAATCGGTCATGGCATACGATCGCAACAGTTCATAAAGCGTAGGATTTAACGACCATCCGCACAAACGAGTTGCATAATGCACTGTGCATAATATTACATAGCCATACCAACTCCGTGCCTGCAAAGTTCTGCAGACACACTCACTATAAATCATGAACAAATACATCTATCATTGAAATGGAAATGATAATTCAATTTCACTTTTCAATAGCAATCCTTTCGGTCATATATATAATATATAATTATGTAGGTATTGCCGTACAGCGCAAACCGTGAGTAGGTACACACCCGATTGCCGAAATAGAATAATTTAGGATTGCGTTTCACGGATCGTTGAACTTTATCAACAAAATCGAAAGCGATTAGGAAAAGGTTGAGAAATGTAAAAGTGAATTCCGAGTAAGGTATTCGAAACGTTTTACCCTTATAATGGAAATTGTTTCAGACTTATTAGGTGATGAAATGGAAATGGAATATGTATGATTGTATAGGTACTACGGAGATATTCTGTCGCATGTTGTTATTTTGTGATAATCTATTTCTTTAATAAAGAAGTCTAAAGTATACAACAGTATAGGGATGACTAGCTCGAACCAAAATGGGCGTGGTTTCCGCGTATAGTAAGTAGTAACTAAGTGTTATTTTCTCCAAAAATGTTGATCACTTGTGTTTTGAGAGAATCGATTGTAACTATTGGATACTCATTCATTTATCAATTCACCCTGGATCACTACCAGTAATTAATACCCGTATCATATCAGGCTATCTTCCTTCGAGACTGGTAAGAGTGGATGCAGGGGAACAGGTTGTTAACGGTGCTAGTATGCAATGAGCTGCAAGCCGTCACTTGTGCACTATTGCGTGACGTGATTGCTATTCATGTCTCAAGCGGTATTAACACACCTTGCGAGACACCCGACGGTAGTACACACCTCTGCTTTCTCCGTTTACTAAAAAGCGTGATTATGATTGATATATAACTCGGCCCACACACTCAGTTAATGAAATATACAATTAACACTTGTTTGAAACATAATTCATCATCTAAATGTTTAAACACAATCCCGTTATGTTCCTAGGCATATTTTATGTTCGTGTTTCTTAGCAATTTATATTAAAACATTTACACAGTACACAAACGTATTTATGAGACAACTACACCATGTTAACAGCTCGTAGCCAATGTCAAGTTAAATATTGTTTATATGTCTATGTGACCCATGGAAACCAATAACTTTGATGCCATAAAATACATTGATCAACATTTAACTGTAGTTGTATTATGTTGCGCGTTAAAAAGCAGCAAACCCAAAGATGCTTCAAGAGGTTTGGTGCGAGCCATACGTACAGGTTTTGCCGTCTGATTCCCAACCAAACTGGTTCCTTGTCCGTATTGCCCGCCAGTCTGCCTCGCCCAAACAATGATGTCGTGAAAAAAATACAGAACTCACGTATAATAAACATATCAAGGGCTGAACTTAACGAGAACCAAATGTTAAAAGTGAACAACTAAAGAAATAACATTTAAAAATAGTTGTAACACATGTTTTGAACTAAAGACTAGCGATAAAAAATTCCAAGCGCAATTACAAGATTTCAAGGTTTTAGAGTACCTATCTATATGTATTATTAATTAGTTTGAAATTTAACGAAGCGTGGTGACTTAAATAATTAGCTTTGTGGTAGTTTCAGTTTACTAGATATATTTTTGTACTTAATACTAAACTATCCGTATCGTTGGAGCAACAAAGGGAAAAGTAGTAAAACTAACTCTTTCAAGTAGTTACAACGTACAAGTGCTATCGCTGGTAGCAGATGCCAAAACGATATTAATATTTGAAGCTCCGAGACTGCTTGTAGCGAGTGCAACTAAGTATTAAGTAGAGTACCCAGTTTTCCTCAGCGAGGCAGGTAATATTCGACAGCCACTTACGGTTTACTTTGAACTCTCCTTTCAGTTCGGAACATTTATTTATTTATGCAAATTACATTAGAAAAAAACGGCTTTTGCCCATATACTAAAGACAGATAAGTTTTGTATAAAATGTATTATATTACAACATATTTATTTACCTTTATTCATATTTTAATATTAGTCACATTATCTCTTATACTTACGTTTATTCAAATTGTTACAGTGGTATTTATTATAAATATTCTGGCGTTTTGACATTATTTACAATCTAGTGCAATACAGTTTCAAATTATTATACAAAACCGTATTTAATGAGTAATTTGTCATATAAGCTCCCGAAAAGTTTGCAACAAAATTGTGGTCGACTATGCCAAGGGATGTTTAAAAGCTTTCGACAGAACCTAGTAACTACCGATATGAAGATTAAGGTTTTGTGTTAAACTATTTTAATATTTTTTATTTTCTTTTTGCTTCTCTTCTATAATAACTGGCTTATCAGAATTTTTTCAATATTTTATTGTGTTTTGTACAAGTATTTTTTTATTAGTTTCAGATGTTATTGATTGGTGATATAGGTATGTAATTAGTTTAATATATTTTATTAACATTGGTCAGCACTGCAAACAGATCCTAAAAATCAATATTTCTAAGTAGATTCCGCCCGCAGCTTCGCTCGCATTTTCCGGGATAAAGGTCTATGTGTTATTCTGATGTAAGCTATATTACTGTAAAGTTTCATCAAAATCCGTTCAGTAGTTTTTGCGTGAAAGAGAATCAAACATCCTTACATACATCCTCACAAACTTTCGCATTTATAATAGGTATGTAGGTAGGTAACTTCTGACACGCTCACTGACTGACTCACAAACGCCCAAACTCTTAGACCTAGAAAGCTGAAATTTTACACTGAGATTCCTTTGCAAATTCTTGTTAGAAAAACAAACACAAAAAAACAATGTATTTTTATAGCATTGCCACCTGAGTGTCACCTCACCTACTACATAGATCATATATAATTATAATTGAGCTTATTATTGTACGAGACAATATCTGACCAGCGAGCGTTGCGGTAAATGCATTTAACGATAATAAGGCAGAAATATTATTGCACATTATAAATTACCGTAATTAATATTGATTGTCATGTTCCAGTACCTGCTAAGTTGCCACATTACTCTGTTCCTGCCACGAATAGTGCATGCCTTCTAATGTCCTACCTACTATTTATCTAGGTAGGTGCAGGTTTTTAAGGAGTTATTATTATCTCTATATGCCTTTTCTCAGCATCTACTTGAAACTAAAAGTCCTAGATCCAGAACAGATCTCACTATAAATGTAGAGAAACCTATTCTGGATATCCAGGTTCAAATTATTACATAGTGTACATTCTTAGGTTATTGATTAACTTTTAGTAGAATATAGTGAAATGCAATTAAAACGTATTTAGGTATGTATTCAAAATCATCATTCAGGAGTTTTTACCTAAGGCCTAACGTCAAATAATACTGTCATTCAAAACTTGTCCTTGCTTCTACTATACAATTGGCCATGTCAATGTTCTTTATAACATCCACGTATCAAATTAATAATACTTACTTGTAATACATATTTTATTTCCTAGTCATAACAAATAAGTGGTCTATTGGTGTATTAAGTGAGCCCTTGACGCATAATTGAATTATTTCTATAGTGCATGTATACTGGCCTTATTTATAGGTAGGTACTTAATTTTCGGTGGGGTGCGGGTGTTTTTGTTCTGACGATTGGAATCTCGTAATATTATTATAATATTAGCACTTAACATCGTCATTAACAACAAGTTCTTTTATTGCGTCTATTCTAGAAAACCAACATGGTCGACCATATAATTCTCGTATCAAACATTCCATTTGTGGAAAAGTTATTTACAAGGAAACGTATACGTAAATGTTAAAAATAGCAAATCGCTAAATTATATTAGTATGCTTATTTTGAGTTAACGATCGTAGGAAATACCTATTTTCAATTTTTTTTGCGAACTTACATACCTACTTGGTAGTTTTTAGGTAGGTACCTACTAGACTAGTAGGTAGCTACTTGTTTGTTATCAATGTCGTTGACAAGTGAAATTTATGGGACCTTGACATTGTCCCTATTACAGCAGGTAGAGATTACATCACCGTGGTAACACCGTGTAAAACATGTCGTATCGCCTTACAAAACTATGGCTATAGCTCTTGCTGATATATCGTGGTTACGAACGTGCTCAGAAAACTAAAACTCCCGAACCAAGCCGCAGAGCAACGCCGCAATAACCAGGTATATATTGGTGATTTATTTCCAGTTGCAATTGCTTTCACGTATTACAAACACGCATTAGACGTGCAACATATTGAAAACGACTGTGAGAATGCGATGATAAGCAGAACATACGCCGCGTACGCTGTGCATACTAAAACTTACCTCCGTATTCTAGAATGAGATATTATATTAACGTGTGATCACACGTAATAAACCAGCCGTATCATTAAATGAATATTTAATTAATCGTATTCACAATTCAGGTGTGTGGTAAAATGTAATAACATATTTTTATTTTATTTTACAACCAGTTAGGACGCCTACGCGTTAAATATTCAAACCGCAAGCATGCGATACAAAAAAAACTCGAAGAATAGGTTGTGACGTCGAAGAACATAGATAGAACACGAGAATGCGATAAGCCACATTCACCACGTTTGGGGTCTCGACAAAGAGTGACACATCCTGGTCAACTTTTACTATTATGTTAAGCTTTTCAATACACATTATATTTACGCAAAAAACATACATGTATATTGTATAATAATAATGTGAAATTTTGATTACCCACCCTAAAGCGTTATCGAAAACGGAACAGATTAAGCCACTACTGTGCATTGCAGACTGCAGATAGTAGTTATTCTACTTAGATAACAAATTAGGGTCAACATTATATTATATTCCCATAGCCAACCGGTCATTACGATAACAAAATTAAATCGACAAAATCCTTCCTGGACAAGATACCTAATGCGAAAAACGAAGAAGTTCAGGAACAAGCAAAACAAAGACATTCATGTGAACTTATGTTAATATAGATAATTAAGTCTTTAATACAAATAATACTAGGAATCGATGAATACATAACTGAGAAGAACTAGAATAATAACAAACACTTGACACACCCTATTCTCCATTAATTTAAATTAATTATAATTTCCACCACAACAAACAATTACAGAGGGCCTTGTAGTCACTACACAACCCACGTTTGTGGTAAATTAAACATCAAAATATACCGTCTCTACTTGACAAAGTAATTGTACGCTTATACAGTCAGCCCACTATTTGTTGATTCACGATGAATAATTAGAAGGTATCTGCCTCGTGTTTAGTAAGTGAATATAATACTTTTATGTACTCGCACCTTAAGATGTTTGACAAAAATACACAGGGAGGTTATTTTTGGGTACCAATAATGTGTATTTTGGGATATATGGTAATATTTGCATGCTTATTAACTATGTTTAAATATATTGCTTAGTGACAAATCGGAGTCTTTGAGCAAGGGAAAACTGAAGTGAATTAAGTCGTAGTAATCCAGCACACCACTATGGCCTATCCCCTCTCATTCATAGAGGAGACCTGTGCACAGCAATGGGACAGTTTATAAACAGGGCCAATATTATAATCCAGCATACAGCTAACGTAACTCTTGTGACGGAGTCATCCTTCTTTCATCATTTAGTGCTGGCAATCTTCCATTGCTGGCCACTTTATTCATCCCATTCTTCTAAATTCGGTTTAGATTTTAACTTTAAATTTCAAAATTAGAACATCTCATATTTTTTTGCATTGTTTCGTCATTCTTTGTCTGGTCTCCAACGACATCACTTGTGACCGCTGAACCGCTGTATAACTGTTATTATTTATTACCTACTACCTATTTATCGAGTGTGCAAAGCTATAAGCAAATAGTCTCTTTTTGTAACAGTTATTTTTATACCTCTGTGTAACGTTATAAAGTGCAAAAATACAACCTACGTCTCGCAATATAGCTCTCCAACCATCCTGCAGTGTTTTATATAAATAATATCAAGATTTGTGTCTGTGGAGGCTTCCTCCGATAGCTAGCCGAGGCTGAGAGGACAGAGGAGGGAGGTAATCTGCGACACTCTGACGATGATGGAACAGCCTTACGACTTTGTAATCTAACGTCAGGATGAAGCAACAGCGTCATCGGTAAGAGAAGGGTAGCTCAAAGATCTAGCCCACTTGTCAAGCGAGACAACAATAGCGTCATAATTATGTAGACAAAATCAACTTCCTCATAGTTCCGTATTGGATACGTCCACCAGTGGACTGTGATCGGCTGTTGATGATGTTTATAATAATAGATGCAAAGCTACATATTAGCGATGATGACAGCATGGACAAACATCAATGTCCACACGTTACAGTCAGGGTCATGGGTTCAATTCCCTCACTACGACGAAATTTAATAAGAATTACAGATGTTTCATGAATTTTATTTATGTATGTAGGTACCTTTATGATGTTCGTCATAGGTCAAGCGCCTACGTCAAGGGGAACTTAGCGAAGATGCTGAATAGTTTTTTTAAGAAGTAGAATATGAAAAACCAATTTTTTGAACAAGGAGGAAAATGTTCATGAAATTCAGCTGTGACGTAGAGCTTGTTTCAGAGAACAGACACGAGAGAAAAAGTTACAAGGAAGATGACATTACGAGAACAAATAGAAATGATACAACGATTGTAAATGACGCGGTGAGAGATAATCAATACAAAACAGAATACCTCATAGTAACAAAGAAACCATTGCTTGTTTTTGTTTCACAATCGTAGATGACCCGAACGCTGATCAATACAGCGGAGCATCAGGGTCGTGGGTTGGATTCCCGGTATTCGCAATTTGAAGTCTTTTATTTTATTTCGTTGGTGAGATATTTGTGACTGTGTGACTTGTAAAGTAGGTTTCGATTTCGAACCATCCAAGTGCAAGGGAAATACTAGAATCTTTTGTCTCAACGTGGTATTTTAACTGTCCCAAAAAACAATTGTAAATCTTGGAGTAGGCAGTCCTAATGCTACAATGTTGATGTTTAACATAATATCTACACATACCTACAAGAGCCCTAACGATGGATAAACACTCGTGAGTAACAAAAAAAAACCGGCCAAGTGCGTGTCGTACTCGCGCACCGAGGGTTCCGTATCGGTTTTGGACGTATAATGTGAA
This sequence comes from Thalpophila matura, assembly GCA_948465475.1. NCBI lineage: Eukaryota > Metazoa > Arthropoda > Insecta > Lepidoptera > Noctuidae > Thalpophila > Thalpophila matura. The sequence goes on along the minus strand of OX419190.1, from coordinate 8,332,362 downwards.
AAAAACCGGACCGCATAACTAAGTTTGTTTGTGAAGGAATTTTGATGATTTTGAAAAAAACTGTACTAGTTAGGAACATCGTTTTATTTTTGGTGCAATATTTGGGTCAATTCCTATTAACTGTAATCTGCTCCAGTGTCAAAGACCTCGGTTTACACCTCGACTTCACTCTCAATTGGCAGTCTCAGGTTTCCAGCGTGAGACAAAGGGTCAATGGCACGTTGCGTTCTTTGTACCGCCTCAGGAGGTTTTTGCCTGCAAAGACCAAAGTAATGCTTGTGCAGACTTTAATCCTCCCCATCATCGACTATGGTGACGTGTGCTACTTTGATTTGAACGCGGACTTGCTAAACAAGCTTGATAGGCTCCTTAACAACTGCATGAGGTTCATCTTTAATCTTCGTAAGTACGACCATGTGTCCAGTTATAGGTCTGAGTTGAAATGGTTGCCTATTCGCCAGCGACGAAGTCTGCGCGCGTTGACAACACTTTTCTCTCTACTCAATTCTCCTTCTCCCCCTTCTTATCTTATGCCTTATTTTCAATATCTTTGTTCTACTCACTCTAGGAATCTTCGTTCTTCTAACAATCTTCTCCTTCAATGTCCTTCTCATAGTACTAACTTTGTTCACTCTTCCTTTCAAATCCAATCTATACTTCTTTGGAATGCGCTCCCTCTTGAGATCAGGATGGCAAACAATCAGTTTTCTTTTAAGAGGAAAGTAAGGAACTACTTACTTAGTACTGCAGAATCATCTCAGTAACTTCTGTTCGATGACTCATTGTAATATGTATGTATGTATGTATGTATGTATGTATTTATTTATATAAACATCTTGACCCCTATAATTATTATCTATTTATTATATTTAAATATATATTATATTATTTCAATATATTTATGTATTCTTATGTAATATTATATTAGTATAATAGGTAGTAACCATTAATATTAATTGTCATAAACCTACAATGCATCTACCATCTTATCTCTTCATTGCCCAAGGTTGACTGGTAGAGAATGCCTATGGCATTAAGTCCGCCGATGTACATTTGTTGCATGAAGTTTAAATAAATAAATAAATAAATAAATAACTCTAATTATTTCAGATTTTTCGCTCCGCAAACTTCGGAGATAAGGTGGGGGGGGGAATGGTATTTTTTCGGAAATTTTTCATCATATGTCGAAAACTGTAAGGCATAAAATTAAATGAAAATATATTTTGTAAATAAATGTGCAGATCAAGCCCTTTCATATGATATGTCACTTGACCTAGTAACCCCACTTTGAAATTTTGGACCCCCACTCCGGCCTCTTTTGCAATGAAAGTAAAAATATTTTTTGACTTTTTTCATTGCAATAAAGTTGGACAAGCGTTTTTTATAACTGTTCCAAATTTCAAGTCGATAGCATTAGTAGTTACTGAAATAAGCAGCTGTGACAGACAGACTGACAGACAGACGAAGTCGAGTTTGGTACGGAACCCTAAAAATAGTAGGAACATAAAAAAGCTTGACGCTTATAAATGTGAAGTTTTTTCCAACAAGGTAGGTACCTATATGAAAATCGCGATATATGACGACAAGCAGCAAGCATCTCTATTACTTGTGTTACTATGTTAGAGCTACAGGTATGAAGATGTTGTAGGTAATATGTTGAGTTATAGTTAAGTACCAAGTTACCCAGCTGATGCAGTGAATGTTTACGCAAACAACCGTATTGGCTTCTCAACTTAGCGACTCCCTTAGATTGTTAGTCGCACAGGAGAGGACTTGGAAGGCGGGCCCATTATAATAAGATTCTAAATTATAAATGTATATTTTTTGAGAATTTGAAACATGTCAAAGCCATGTTATGCTTATCTTAAGTTTTTAAATATTTAAGAGATCTGGCGAACGGTTCGCCAGAGGTCGCAGGTTCAAATCCTGCTCGCGACATTCGATTTTTAAGAATCTCTTTAATAACTTAAGATTCTACATGTACATCACTTTATGTTAAGTTTGTCTCTAGTTTTTAGGCTTTCAAAAGCTAATTTGTGGTTTGTGGTACTTGCGGTTAGAGCTTTATGATATAATAACATTTCAATTTGATAACTTCCTGCTTATTTCTATATTAATCTAATTTTAATGATTACTTAAATGAGAGATGAAAAGTCTCCTCTACATGACTGGTGACATTTTTTATAACTTGGATTGAAACGTTTTTTTTTTCGAAATATGTATGTATATCGTAAAATAACGTATCTGTGTTTTTCCAAACAAGGTTAAATCTTGTAAAAAAAGTAAAATCATGTCGTATACTAACTCATATTATGTAAGTAATTAATCTTGATCTAGATTCACTTCCAGGTAGGTACTAAGTAAAGTAATACATTCTAAAAGTAGTGTCAACTATCAAATTTCGCGCGATCAATAAAATTAACATAAAATTAATTTTACTGAAGAGATTGCAAAATATATTATAAAAAAACATTTAATTTATTTTTGTCACATTATTATTCGTTATTTTTGATATTAGGATTTAATTTTTAGAAAAATAATCGGAGTCTACGTATCGCACCCTATTTAAAATGGATAAATAAACTCAATTTTAATAGCAGTGTTGAAAAAAACCATTCTGCATTTTAACGTAATCTGTTGGAATTTAATCTCAGACAATTTTACATTAATACAAACTACAAACTTTACCTATTTATAATATTAGTAAGATCAGCATTTTCCAAACTATGGGTCACGATCGCGGCCACGGAGCAAATATTTGCTCCGTAAATATTTGCTTTTAACACCATAGAGTCTATGGGGTTAAAAGTAACTAAAATATAAAATTGAAGTTGATGCTAACGCTATAATGACAAAAAATAGAAAACAAATACGAGTAGGTACCTACATCCGTTTCATTGAATTTTCACTCCTTAAAATTTTCGATTGTAGCTGAATGTTTGGAACAGTCCTTCATTCATACTGAGTTATGATGACCCGTTTTTTCTCCATGACAGCCAAGAGGTGAGTCCCGAATTTGGGAGTTTTTGTTAGGTGGGTCGCGGTCCAGTCAACTTTGGGAACCACTGGTAGGTATAAATAAATAACCCAATCGGAAAAGTTATTGAAACACGCTTGGAACTAACTGCATGATGTTCCGTACCTGGCTCCGATTTCTTTGTTTAAGAAGATGAAGCATATTACTTACATGTTCTTGATTAAATGAGTCACAATAACATCAAGTACGGCCCTGTTCCACGAAGCTGACACCTGGGGACCGGTCGCACTCGTTCTGCAAGCCCACGCAACGCCCGCCGCCTCTACCGCGTCACTTAACGCCACTACCACTCCACCACAACCAGACACACCAGAAATATAAACACAACATCCAACGAACCACCGGTAGGACCTATATCAAATTACAACGAACAACAGCAGCACTAGATGGTGTATTTTCCGAAGAGTTTGGGTTGGGTTTAAAGCAATGCAGATTATAAAAGCGCAGGTTCTCGGGTGGACACCTAATAACAGCAAGTTAGTTACCAAACTATTTGCATCCGACGGTATTTTTCCTTGAAACGCCTAGCTAGGCTGCCATATATTTCACTTGCCTCACCAGAAAAGTTAACGGTGTAAGACCGGACTATAAATTGTGTTGTAATCGCAAACTTACCTACTTATTCTCCTTATGAAGATATTATAAATTCTAAATATTTAGTAGATACCTACCTACTGGTTTACCACTTTTATAAACTTACTTTTATGGAAATAAGTTCACATATATGGCTTCCACAAATATAAATCCATATTTTTTAAGATAAAAAAAAGATTAGAATATTTTAAAAATAGGGGTTACCCACCCTTTTCCAAAGTGAAAATTCTAAGAGCTATGGAACTTATCCCAGTGGTCTTACACATAAGGCGTCATGCAGAGGCCGATCGGAAGTGACGCAAGTCTTCCGTCTGCACCGACTTCCGGTCGGAAGTAGCAAGCTTCCTGACACCGCACTCCCAGCGAGGCCGACGATGTTCCGCCTCATATATCTACATAAAATCGTTTACTAGCTCATTATCTTACAATATCGACCGCTAAAAATAACCGTTAACCGCTTAATAAAAACAGGTCTATGAATAAATAAATAAAAACCCTGAAAATCAACTCCCATGTCTTAAAAGTAAGATAAATAGATTAAACCGGCAATCCCACCCGGCCCAGTAAGAAAGATGATGGATGTAAGAAGAACATGGTATGAGGCTTGAAAGTGCGAGAAGCATGGACGCGAGAACTGGAATGAATGAGGTATTTAGAATAACAAGATCCCTTTCTATGAAACGGGGAAAAGCAGAAAAAAAAAATATCGACCGCTATGACACAAAGAAATGTTGGAAAAGATCCCTTGGACTGTTGACTTGGTGAATTTGGGCGTAAAATTGGTACAGTGTAAAAATCTCATAAAATTAACACAAGTTTAAATCGTACGTGTTCAAATTAAATCCTGTAAATACCTACTGATAAAGTTATGAAACATTTTGAACAATCACTTCTTTACCGTCATATCATTTAATTTACATAACACGTCAACGTCATACGTCATTAAAAACTTAAAAACTACATTTGTGCATGATGACGTAATTTTCATCGAATTGCAGTCAATTGCATGACGCGTGGAAGGTAATAATCTCAACATGTTGAAAACAAGTTAAAATTCAATCCCCTATAAACGCAAAACAGGTTCTTTGCATAGTTATTTACTGACGTTATGTGGAAATACGTAGATATTAAAATTAGTATCAATTTACAACGCCATAAAGCGAAAAATACGTCGAATTTCCATACCTTTTATGGATAAATTGAGAAAGAATATTTGATACATTTTGAAATTAATTCGGTGCTTGTGCAATATGTCCCCTGACCGGAATCGGCAAGGCTTTATTGTATAGATGTTATTCAACCTTAGGTTGTAGGGCTATTTGAGTTGTATGTTACTAGACAAAGTAGCGTCCTTGCCCTGACGTGTTGCCCTAGGCCCGAGATTAATTGATCGTAAATGTTTAAGTACAAGTTGATTGAAAATCCATAATAAACGTGTCACGCAACATCAAGTTTCTAACAAAAGTTATATCAACTGCATGACATCGTAAACTTTATCAACGAGGCTCTTGGCTTTCCAACTTAGAAGAGGAATATTTCCTTCAGGGCTGCAGTCGACTACAACGGATTGCTCTTAGTATCTTTTCTTTTTAATACTACTTATTTCTTGATGCAAAGCTTTACTGGTGTTGGAGCTGGCACGACACTAAAAGCTCTACTTCTTTTTCTGATTGTGACTTCATTAAAGTATTGGCATCATAACTTAAGGTTTCTTTGTTGACTTCATTAGTAGGTATGTATAATAGAGGCTACTTTAGTATGACATGACAGTAATGTTATAATGTATTACATATACGATAAACTAAGTAGGTAAGTACTTAAGTAGGTATTTTTAGGGTTCCGTACCTTAAAAGGAAAAACAGAATCCTTATAACATCACGTTGTCGTCCGTCTGTCCGAGGCAAGACCCTTAACGGGTGGAGGGATCTGCTCATTAATTTTACACGGAACCCTTAAGGCGCGAGTCCTACTCGCACTTGACCGGTTTTTTTTTTCTGAACATGCTGTATGCAGCTAAAGTTTCACAAGAACAAATGTGCGCATCAGACGTAGGTAACGACATAAATACATACGTTTTTATTTTGTTCACCTTGTCTTATTAAATACAATATTGTTCGTGAAACTTATCAACAGAACGTTAACTAAATGTTATGGGCAGACAGGCCGGAGGCAGCGCCGAGCGGACTCTTGTTATTTTATTTTGAACAAATGTCAACACTAGAATACATTAGCGCCCAGGCATCGTAAAAACTAGCAACACTCACATGTGCCTTATTAGTGAAGTTGGCGGAACACGTCATATTTTTGTTCGCAGAAGCGCAGTGCATCTGTGACCGCCACAAATATTTATCTGATATTTCTGGTAAATTGCTGGCCAAGGCGCAATTACGGCGCAAAACTTGATTAGTGCGTTGAACTCTCAGATACCAAATTTTTGTTTTGTAAAATCGATTCTTGGATATTTGTATTTAATCCTCTAAACGAGAGCATTGAATGTTTTATAACATTTTCACTGTAGGCTACATTTTGCATGTCTTTGATTCTTGTAATTTACTTAGCTCAAAAAGATTCTGTTTTTAGAGTTCCGTATTAATGCATGACTTGCGTTTTTATACCATAATTAAACTGAAATCAACACTTAAACCTTTAGTACCTACGTATATTAACAACTAAAATAAACTAACGTTTATTAACCGCAGGAAACGTTAGCGATGAAATAATAAATTCTATGTAACGTGTCGTGAACTCGTGAAGAAACGTTAGCGATGAAATAATAAAGTCTATGTAACGTGTCGTGAACTCGTGAAGAAACGTTAGCGATGAAATAATAAAGTCTATGTAACGTGTCGTGAACTCGTGAAGACTCGCGTTGCCGCGAAAACAAAAGCACAATTAATACCGTAATACCCTGAAAGTGCTGAAAATAGAAATTATGTTTAACTAGACAATGACTAATAACGAAACTTACGTCTTCCTACATTTTTGCCAGCGGTGTCGCTCTACCGCGAGGTAAATAATACAAACGTATGCTGCACAGTAATATTTATCAACACAAGCTGCATTCCTCAATCTCAAAAGGGGAAACCTTAGCCGTTGTTTAATAATTCGCTAATATTACCCACCGTCAGCCATCACAGCCGCTAGTTTAACTACCAACACTTCATAGTAAATTGCCGATCATATTGCCTCAGTATTTAACAGGAAATCGTAACATTAATGATTTGCATTCAAACGTGTTTATCTACTGTGAACTGTGAATCAATGGGTAGGTACCTGCTTGCAACAAAGTTACAATTTGCGTGCTCTACAAGTCAAATAGAATTTAAATTCATACAGCTGAGTGTACCGATGATATAGGATTCAAAAAAAATCTGGGTAGTAAGGGACGCATAGAAATGAGCGTATAAGCAGCTCTGAAGTTCACTCATCTCACGTCCTCCATCTAATCAATAATCACGAACTGAATAATCTAACGTCTTTATAACAATGAACAGGAACAGTGCCACTGACGCTAAGTACATGCGTAAAACCGGCCAAGTGCGAGTCGTAATCGCGCACCGAGGGTTCCGTATCAGTTTTGGACGTATAAAGTGAAAAAACCGGACCGCATAACTAAGTTTGTTTGTCAAGGAATTTTGATGATTTTGACAAAACTGTAATAGTTAGGAACATCGTTTTATTTTTGGTGCAATATTTGGGTCAATTCCTATCAACTCTAATTATTTCAGATTTTTCGCTCCGCAAACTTCGGAGATAAGGGGGGTGGGGGGATGGTAATTTTTCAGACATTTTTCATCATATGTTGATAACTGTGATACATAAAATGAAATGAAAATATATTTTGAAATGTGCAAACCAAGCCCTTTTATATGATATGTCACTTGACCTAGTAACCTCACTTTAAAATTTCGGACCCCACTCCGGCCACTTTTGCAATGAAAATAAAAATATTTTTTGACTTTTTTCATTTGCGATAGCATTAGTAGTTGCTGAAATAAGCAGGTGTGACAGACAGACAGACAGACAGACAGACAGACGAAGTCGCACCATAAGGGTTCCTTTTTTACCATTTTGGTACGGAACCCTAAAAAGGACGTTATTATAGCACTGAAGCCGCCGCCGACTGGTATTTATATAATGTAAAGCCTACTGACAGTCCAAACGGTCAGATAAGACACTCATTTGCCACATCCTTATTCCAAGGACAGTCAGCTCGCAGCGCGCGCGCCGCCCGCGCCGACGAATCGCGAACGAAATGCTAATTCGTTCGCTACGGTGAATACCTTATGCGATCCTAAAAAAACTGCCATACCTACTACGATACTGCCATAGGAAAATGCCGAAGATAAACACGGCATAGGATACTTTATATGTACACACAACGACAGCCAATCACTCACGTTAATTATTTGGACACGAATGGGACTTCAATGAGAACTGGTTTCGATGCTAGGTGATTCTGTCAAATACAGGCGTATGAGTAAAGAGATCAGTATTGATCTGCGACGCCTATGACCTAAATAATCTAGATTCTGGCGCAGAACAGTTCAGTTAAACTGAGACAGAAGTAAAATGTTCACAAAGTTTCATTAATGACTCTCATTTAGACACGATGTTTACTATGTAGTATTAAATCCATTAATACCATCACAGCAACATCGCTAGGAGAAAGATAAACAACTGAAAGCTTTAAAAGCAGGTCATTGGCAACAACAGCGAGCCGCATCCGCCAAAAATAAAGTCCTTGACCTTCGTGCTCCGAGTTTATCTCATTTAAAAATAAAAGTAGCCATGAACTTCTCAAAATGTAAGTGCGAGTACATTGCTAGTGCATATAGGAAACTCGTTGTCGCAGAGCTGGGCGGCCTTCGGTGGTTCACGAACAAGGCCCCTTTGTGTCGCATGCATGAGTTCAAGCCGCCTCGCGCCTCGCCCGCCGCCGCCGCTTCGACTGCCTCTACCGGCTTATAAGGCACTCAGCCACTCACTATGTTGTAGAACGAGGAAGAAAGAATGTAATATTGATAAATTCACAATACAATCAGTAATATCCTATATCAATTACAAGTTTCTGTAGCGGAAAGAAACCACAAATAAATTGATTTCTTAGAAATGACTTGTACTCGTGATAATTTGTGTTTCCTTGACAGAGGTGAGATCTATGTAGTTAACAGCAATAGTCATTGTCAAGACATCAATTTAAATTGTTCTTTACATCATGTCCATTTTCAAATCATAATAAAAAAGCCCCCTCTTCTCAAAGTTTTAGGCAACTTCACGCTTAATGTACAGTCGATCTGTAGGAGCTTTGTTTGTATAAATATAAAAAGTTTTTGGTATTTCTCGGCCGCGGCACCAATTAACTTCAGCGTAGGGAACTCGAAACAGCCGACTCTTTGTTTCTTACGAAAATTTGGCACGTCTCAGCTATTTCGGTTGATCTGATAATGTCCGACTCGGACAAAATACCTTTAATACTACTTATAATAATAATACTTTTGCTATAACTATCACTATAGATAGACGGACACGAAATGTGACTAATTTTCTTTGTGATTAATAAGGACTAGTTAAGTCAGTTGATCTAGAATAATCTGCATGGTTGTCGTGTTAGTCATTTTATCACCGTTTAGGGGTATTGACTTTAATATTTGTGCGTGCAAACGTATGTAAAAGTGTTAAGTCCTTAAAAAACCACTGCAAAACTGATTAACTAAATGGAGCTGGCGCTTTTCGAGCGAGCACACATTCTCTGGAGATATCAAAGAGTGCCGCAAGCTGTAGGACCAGTTTTTAGGCCCTCCCTGGTTTGAATACCGCCTAAGGCTTCTGTGGGTAAAAAATAGATATGCTTATATGCTTAACTAGAATCTCTAAACGAGTTTGTGCATTTAACATTAGCAAACAAATAATTATTATAATCTATGGAGAGATGAGCTTAATCGGTCGTTAATTTGCATGATACATTGTATGAGTCTGTTAAAGTATTCTGGTTTTGTGGGTATTTATGTGAATAAAGGCCGTGTTATTTTGGTGAAACAAAAGTTTATAATTTGTAGATGTTCCATGCACAAGCGTGCATGAGATATAGATGAACCTCAGTGCCCCCAAGTAATTCAATCAATGACTTGACACGACAGAAATAGAATTTAAGTAGATATGTAGAGGTACCTATATGCAAGAACAACATCGCACATGCTGTCATTAAATACGGCTTTGCACATAATTTGGCTCTTCGTATACCTACAAAGAGTTCGACTTTATATTTTGAAAACGTTTGTCGTCATCTTAATTTCGTGCGCATTATGCACATGACAAAGAACAATAAAATGTAGGAACTAAATAGTTAGCTTCCTATACGGATACATATTACGAGGTCGCTTTGCCTTCCTGACTGTCGTAGCATCGCGTTACCGTTTCCTATAATAAATGTCGTCTAATTTATTTGCAAATTAAGGTTCTTGACCGAAAGAAGCAGGGTTCACATTTTTTAAATTTACGTTCTTGTTGAACGTAAATTTAAAAATGTTTGTTTTGTTTAATATATAATGTTAAACAGTTGTTACCGAGAGCAAGTAAAATTATTAAATGGTAAAACTTCCTCGGTTTATTACTAGGCTCTCAATCACTAGCCAAATTCCGCGGCTCTGCTCAGATTTAATTGCTTTCTCTAAACTGTTTGCCAGGTAATATTTATACATTAACTAGAGACCCGCCCTGTTATAAACCTTCCTCTTGAATAACTCTATCTATTAAAAAAACCGCACCAAAATCCGTTGCGTAGTTTTAAAGATCAAAACATACATAGGGACAGACAGACAGCGATAAGGATAATATCCATATTATTTTCCTTAAAACAAAAAGTTCCCATCAACAAATTCTATATCGAAGAGAATTTTGCGAAAATGTAATCAACACTTCGCTAGGCGGACTTAAAATTAAATATCTACTATTATAAACATTCATTATTTGTATTACATAATAATGTTAATAGGTATGTATTATGTGTTTTATATAAAATACGCGCTTATTTATATTTGTAACTATTTATTACCGGTAATGGACTGTGGTTTCGTGCGTAGGTATAACTTACGTATAAAAAAACTATTTTTATTTAATTAGTTATTATTATTTGGCATGATACACAAGTGCTGGCTTTTTTAAAGTTCGGACCTTGAACTGTCATGATAAAGAATCAGTCATTATCGGTTTTTCTAGGACTCTACATTTGATGTTCAAATTCACTGAACAGATTTAGTCACTGTGATTGAACGTAATATATTTGCATAAAATGAATTAAAACCAACTTTGTGAATAAGTAAAACAAATGTATGATGTAGTTGGCATAGACTTTTTTAAAAGCCGGCGAAGTGCTAGTCGAACTCGCGCAGTAAGAGTTCCGATTGTATGGTGGGGTCCCCAGGGCCCTTGGGTTTTTACTTTTTTTTGTTATTATTATTTGCCATGACAGCAATTACTTACACGTATTCTATGAAAATTTTAATTGGCTAGCTATTACGGTTCGTAAGATACAGTCCTGTGACCGACGGAGAGACGGGATAGACTTAGTAATAGGGCCCCGTTCATACACCCTCTTCGGATGTGGAATCCTAAGAAAAGTACTTACTACTAATTAATATACATAATTATGCAAGTAACTTTTTTTTACTCTTTAATTGTCTCTCGTTCATATCGTAAAAAAGGGGCTGGTTTTTATATTGAGTAACTAATATTTAACTACAAGATCTGAATTAGTTACATTTTAATGAATAGTTTTTGCAACACTTAACATGTTCATTCATTGTAACAGGATTTTATAACCTATGGTTAGGATAATTTATTGTAATAATTAAGCAGATTTATTGCAAAAAAAATGCACAATACGATTTTTATAGGATTAATTATTTCTGCTAACTATAAAATAATCTGTTTTAAATATAAGATCTGCAAAATAAATAAAATGTGGTAGCCACCCAAGTGGCAGACGTCCCGGATATGGGTACTTAATGCTTTTAGCGATGGTCTTGCAAACTAACCTGTTACTGCTTATAGACGACTGCAATCTCTAAGAATGCACTAACCAGCGTATAATATCGTTGTACCTAACACATGTTACTAACACTGCAATTGAGACTAAATTAAGTGTACTACATGAATATTGTGTCTCTTTTTTTGTGTTGCGGCTGAAAGAAAACGCGTAAATCGTGCCTAAATGCAACCACAATCGGCTTTCATCCATAACATATGCAGAAATAACGAAGACAGCCCTACCCTATTCGATAAACACACGTATAGGTAACAGGTACGCCCTCGGTTATGTGTGTAAAATATTTATGGTTGTTTTTGAATAGCTTTTTAAAAACACAAATGTATACCTACATATAACCTATATGCTGTAACGTCTGGAGGACAATGCGACGGGACGCGTTTAGGGAAGTGCGTGACCAGCCTTATAACTTGCGGTTGGCGATAGGGATGTGCCGTGACAGTTCTTGGGACTTTTATCGATTTTATGGAGCTTTGTATCATTTGTTTTTTTTTTATAGATACCTTTACTATAGCCGTCAGTCTAACATTTTAATTAACTAAATTATTTATTTACTATTAATTACAAATTACTCATGGTCTAAATAATTTTCCTGTGGTGCCAACTGTTATAAATGAAAAATATCACAATCTTCAGGTAAATTAATAATTTCATAATCAACATTAAATACCTACTCATTTTGTGCTCCCCATTAAGGAAAATATCCTAAATTAAATGCATCGGTAAAATTTTTCCTTGTGCAAAATAGCAAATAACAGCGATAATATTGTCGCAACGTAGGAAGCTATTATACTATACTCGTATTATATCGATATTTAGTGTAGAGCAGAGGTCAACACTCTTGTGGTGTGCTTCACGCGGCTAGCATACTATAAAAGTGCATTGTACACCTCTTGGAAATCATAGTACGTCATCTGAACATATTTACATACAGTCTTTAACTGCATCGTTATTTTTATTTATTATAAGAAGTTGCTATCCTAAAATACAAATTTCGTCAACAAAGTTGTTATTTAATATTAATATAATATTAACATAATATATAAATAAATAATAATAAATAAACAATAAATAAATAAACATTAATATTACATTATTAAACATGCGATAGTTAAAGTTCCTTATTATACGTATAAGCTATAAAACAAACAAACAAAACATCTTCTTGTAACAGCAATCACTGAAGCTTCAGTTCTGAAATGAAAATGATTAAAATCATAAAATAATGTGGCTTAATAATTCTACGCTGCATTTGAATCACCGCTAATAAGAGCAACAACATTTGTAGTTTTAATTTTTATACGACTGGAGTTCATTCAAACAGAATATCTTTCATGCTATGAAGTTGCACTACTTAGTTCTGAAACAAAGAATGAAACATTACTAGGAGCCACATTGCTATGTCCGTTGTTGACACAAATTCTCTGTTACAAGACAAATGCATGCACAGACCATTTTTAAGTGCCGCACATAAAAAAAGATTTGCTGGTTCTTAGCACTACTTGAATACGTGCTCATCTTGCAAAAAAATAACATAGGTAAGTATAGGAAGCGAAAAAATTAAGACGGCTCACGGCTATGACTCTTAGGACCAAAAAAATCCTACATACCCACATCTTAATATTTCTTGCATTTTAACAAAAAATTAAGCACAACCACACGAGAAGTTTTTGTGTGAAACCTCGTTTTGGATGCAAGGCTCAACCAATCGACTTTGCTTCTCCGAATTGTAACAAAGATAAGACATAACGTCCACTAAAAAACAAGGCAATACTTCAAAACTACTCGACGATGACCCCAGTCCTAGTTTAGACAGAATATTACAAGTATTACAACATCCATTAGATAAAATCAAATTGCGAAGTGGACAAAGCGCACTAATGGCGACATAACTCGGAACTTTTAAGTAACCTTCACGTTTCTTAAACATTGCAGCACAATATTTACATACATATACTTTTATGCATATGTAAAACATTTATGTTACACTAAATATATGCTAAGCAAGTAAGACGAAATTGACTCTTGCGTCATTAACGCAACATGGGATTGCGAAGGTACGAATGAAGAACGATAAACAAACGGCCACCATCATCACACGAAAGACAACACTGAAACCCTCAACACTTCATGGCAACATCAACCTTAGGCTGGATCACGGGGTCTCATCAGGAACAAAGTAACATTTGTGGAAATAACTCATAATAGATGGCTTTATATGTATCGATTTGTTATTGAAGTTTGTGTAAAATTGAGAACATGAAAAAATACATCATGAAAAATATTTGTGAAAATTTTGAAAAATGCTTTAAGCACGGAAAAATGTATAGCCCGAAGATAGCCCGCGCTAAATCGGTCACATTTCTTTGTATGAGATGAGGCATCTGTACGTATAGTATTATATTATCTGTAGGCTGGATATTTGAAAATTGTACTTCTTGTGTTTTGCAAGTTTTTCTTTCATAGTCATGATTATGAACATGTTCAGCGGCGGAAACTAGGATACCTAGTCATGGATATAAAGATGGATATAAAGTCTTTGCAGACTTTTGTTCTATAAAATCAGTCGCACTTATATTCCCCATATTAATCATAATCATAATCGTCAATCACCTTACGAAAACTCACGTAAAGTGCAGTGAGGTCTATTCTGTACCGGAAACTATACGACAAACACTCTTTAGTCGCAGATTAATTAATTGCTTTATTAAACATGTAATAGATAATCTTAGTTATGTGATTTTAACCGTGTTTATGATTACTATTTCAATTAACGTTAATTTTATAACGTTAATTTTATTCATTTATTAATAGTAATAATATTCATTTATTCATATCATAAGGAAATAAATGAGGTGGGGATCCTGTGGATAACGTCATGCGGGTGTCATCGTGTGTCTGTACAGGATGTATACAGGATATGAATGTAACCGATAATCCCGAGAACAATTAAATCGTGCGAGAGCTGTGGGTTATTTTCTAAGTTTATAACAAAAACATTTCTTTTAGATTCTCAGGTCGTACAAATGGTTGACTTTGTTAGGTTTTCAGATGGATAAAATCTATTCACGTGTGATTGGGATCTTTCATTTTATGGTTATGTAGGTATACGATCTTCTTCTAAAATCCATGATGTAGGTACTTTTTATTAATCCGAGGCATTATCTTCATAGAGAGTCATCAGTCAATGTTAGTAAAACGTTGCAGGCGCATATCTTACAAAGCTTCTATAAGCAACGTTTTTCCCCACATCCTTTACAAACTTTTCTTATCTCCATTTAATAAGTTAACGTAGTTGACAGTTACATCGTTATGATATTACGAAAACCGGGCTTTTACACACATATACATACCTGTTAAGTTAATCCTCGTTTAAGCTCAAACCAGTCCATGTTACTTACGTGTATGTGAAATTGCAGGCCGGTCGGCACAATTTCCTCGTGATGAAATATTCTTGCCAAATACTTTTCCGTTGATTTACAATGGCTTATTTCGTTTCGACAGAGAAACAAGCCACGTACAAATGTATAATCAAAGAGATCCGCTTGTGTTTACGTGAGCGAATTCGAAAAGGAAACTTTATGTAGTCGCTTTTTAATATTATTTTACACGTTAACTGATCTGTTTATTAGATTTGGATATTGTATCCTTGTAACTTTATTAGAAGCGAAGTACTACCTACCTAGTAGGCTTAGTAATTAAGTAGCTACCTAGTAATTTTAGCCTGGTTATACACAATTGCTTTGAAATTATACTTGTAAATAAACCTTAAGTTTTTTAGTAGGTACATAATAACATTGAGTTTATTATGAAACCAAGGCAGCTTAGATATGTATTCATTGTTTAAGCACATAATTCGCTGCAGCCGATCAGGAAAATCAAGAATAAATACCTACGTGCCCAGTAAATATGTCGAATATCGCATTCGCCACATGCGATGCGGAGCCTGGCAATCAAGATGGGACAACGCAAGCAATAACAAAACACTGCCAATAGAATAAAAAGTCATGTTGCTTATTACGTAGTCATTGCACGCATAACTTTTATATAATACTTACTTTCTTATTCAATATTTTACGTCGTTACCAACGAAAACTTTATACGAAGATAAGAAAATATATTTTAACAGGTAGACACTTTTGGCGAGTGCCCAGCGTGTCGAGTGTTAAAATATTCACCAAGACACCTGACGCCTCTCACAATATTCTCATGAAACAATACTACGCATTACCTAACTGCTCATGTAGTTTCTATTAGGTCAAGTTTTTTCTTATTTTGGAGAGTGTACAATTAAAATGTGCAATATTTAATTAGGTGCCACTACCAAATCAGAACTACCTACCTGAATTGACGGGACAGGATGCAGAAACGTTATTCAAAAAGATATCACAAAAACATTATGGCAAAAGCAATTTACGTTGTCAAGTGTAAATTTATTATAACCACGCGGCTATATTTACGAGCTATTAGTAGTCCTCCAACCGGGGTGCTTAAGGGTGAGAAATTCAATAACAAAATTCTTCAAAACTCGTTCTTATGAAGGGTCGTAGAAAATTTTCCGTTGTCACCATAGCGAAGCTGTATTTTTTGTAGCACCCGTCAACCCCACTCACTCTGAACACAAAACAAATTAGTGATGGACTCGACCTCGTTTCAAATCATGATATCGACATTTATGTGTAAACAGTTCAGTCATGCAAGTATTACATTTCCTATAAACAAGTACATACCTACATTATCATTGCAGATTCCAACACATGTTAATGTGTTGTATTACAAGCAATTGATTAAAACAACCTCTAATTATTTTCAATACATTCCTTAAAATATGTATAAATAAAATTGCAAACTTACAAACAATACTGCAGTATAAGTTTAAAAACAAGATTGCAAACAAACACGACAGGAAATAATCAAAAATGATAATATAATTAGATTACATTCAACTGATGAGATGTGATATGGTGGCTCAGTGGCCTTTGCCATTGCAAGGCCCAGGGTGGCAGATCTTTGCGAGGCCCTTGTTCTTTGTGTAATTTATCTAAATTGATGATTGACGAGAAAGGCAAAGTTATAAACAAATAAATGTAGAGTTTTTCTATAAAATTATTTTTTAAATTGACTCCTCAGTCGTTTCGCACCGCGAGCGGTTAGAACCGGCGGTGTGAATTGCCCAAGAGCCAAGAGCTCTTTTTGAATGAGTCCTTTCACACCGCGGTGCGAATCGCCCTAGAACTTTTTGTAATGGGTATGGGTTGTTGCGCGAGGGCGCGAGGCCCCTGCAAGAGCGAGGCCCCGGGCGGTTGCCCCGTTCGACACCCCCTAAGGCCGCCACTGGTGGCTTAGTGGTAAGAGTGGTAAGAGCAATGCCACGTTTTGGCAAAGGTTGCGGGTTCCAGTCCCGCTTGTGTCTGTTGTTTATCTCTTAAATGTTTAATTAATACAATGGCAATGTTTAGGCACCGCATTTTATGTAAATTCCACATCGACCATAGTGTCGAATCATAGATGATATCGAGTCGATAAATCTGTGTCGTAATTCGTAGATGACATCACTAGCATGTCGGCGGGAGTCAAACTTACAAGTGCAGGGTTGGGTTA
The DNA here is from genome assembly GCA_948465475.1 of Thalpophila matura. NCBI lineage: Eukaryota > Metazoa > Arthropoda > Insecta > Lepidoptera > Noctuidae > Thalpophila > Thalpophila matura. Next base: position 8,315,083 of record OX419190.1, on the reverse strand, counting down.
GGTCAGGTGACACACTCCACTGCACATGCAGACGACAGACACGCACCACACACTAATACAAAATCATACTTTGTTTAGCTTTGATTTTTTGCTCGTTACGAAACGCTTTCAAGTGGAGTGGCCCTGTACGGTGGTTTAATCAAACACCCACTTAAATTTTACACGTGGTTACAGTATGTGCTTAATTAAATGTAATCACTTTAAACTAAGTTAAATATAAAATAAATTAAAAATGATCTATAGATAATTATTTTCTTTGTATAGCAAGATTAATTGAATAGAACTGAGATAACAGAGGCCCTTAACATCGTGGTCACCTTCAGCCGCTGACCTTATTGGAAAAGTTGTTCTAGCAAAAGTTATAGTGTAACGGTTATAATAGCAGAATTATAAGTTACCAGTTACCACACAATTGTATAAATTTTTTAATTCAACGAGTTTTACGAATTCTCAAGTAAAAGATAAACAGCCAAGACAGCGAGTTGTTGTTCAGGATTTACTCTATTCGACCCACGTAAGCTCCAGCCTCCGCTGCAAAAATACACAAAGCAATTGAATCACAGACTCACTAATTCCTTAGTCCTAAACAATTTATAAAATAACAAAATTTAATGTTGAAGTTCTGAGATGGTAACATTACCACATGTATAACCTACAAGGGTTATGAAGAAATAATAATAATTTCAAGCTTAAGAACAAATATCCTTTTACACAAGATAAAGTTAGTAACTATGACAGCCAACGAAGTACTAACTATACCAAGACAATTTTCTAGTAAGTGTAAGAGTTTGTGATAAGACCTGCCATGTATCATATTGCAGCAGGTGTAGCGATAGTAATCGGTATGAAGCCATATAAATAAGTTGAGATTTTCAAAACCATCTGCAAAATTGTAAATCTAGATTGTAGGTGACTACAGAGGATGCATGCTTCAATTGCCTTCATACTTACAAGTTTTTTTTATCATTTTACGAGCTTACAAACATCAGATTTTAATTAGTCAGTATACCTAAGTATGACAAACTGCAGGACTAGAAGTATTGACTTTTTTTATATTTAATAACGATACTTTTTAGTGTTGTTTTCCTGAGGTGTGTAAGGTCACCACAGCTTCTGAGGTGGCGCTGATGACAGGGACCTTCGTGTCCCCTAAGCTGTCGGCAACGCGCATGTGATACTCGGTTTTGCAAGCCTTTCAAACGCTACGCTAACCGCTTACCATCAAGCGGGCCATAAGTACGCCTGTTTGCCGCCATTGTGGTACAGGAGGGCCTCGTTAATCCGGACTCCCGCTTGTTCGTCGATCGCTGTAATCCGGCCGGCCGGCCGGCCAATGGAGTTCGCGGGGGAGGCGGGTGTAGGTAGGTACACGATGAGGACAATAGCGTTGAAGTTCTCACCTCCGAAAAAGTTGATAATTCAGAGGCAGTAGGAGCTTTAAACATTGCTTTAAAATGGGCTGAAGATAACCAATTTAATAGCCAGGATGAGATGTTTCTCGAATGTTTCTCCGTCGACTTAGACACCGGGCTTTTGATATGAAGTGCGAAAATTATAAACAAGAGTACTTATTACAGACTTTTTCAAGAAGAATCTGTTTTTCTTACATGGTTGTAATTTTGAACATGTACATGTATTTTTGTCTTTAAACGTTGATTATAGAAACTAAGGTTGAACATGATTGTATTCTATTAGGTAGGTACCATTAAATATGGCATACTACAATCGGACGCCTCGATAATCCGCAAAGGGTCTTGTTTTTTCCTCTCCGGATTAACGAGGCCCTACTGTATATAAAAAATAATTAAGGATTTTTCCCTGACATAGGTAATTTAAAGTCAAGTTTCACAATTTAAAGTCAGGTTTGCAGGTGTATCGCCAACACAACTTACAATGTCACTGAATCTTCATAAAAAAAAATAGATAAAGAAACGTAGATAGAACATTCCCTCCAGCGTGTTTCCACATACACAATAATAGAACAACAATTCGCCAAACTATCTGCAAACAAAATAAATTATATGTTAATTACAAACATTCTATGTAGCTACACGAGTTGACGAGTCAGGAACGTTATTTCTGCGAAGTTCTCCACAGCCACACACACAAAGGCTGATAATCTTAGTTAGTAAACTGTTTCAAGTCACATCTGGCAGTACAAAGTTACAAACTAAGCTTCTTTACGAGCACAAGTCTCTTTATGATTTAATAACAATATGTGCTTGTATGATGTGTGTCTAACACAATCCATTAACGTCTTATTACTGTCTGTACGTAAAACTAATTTATCAACCGCACGTCACTTTGTTCCTTCAACATTTTTTTATAGCTAAACGTTACAAAATTAGTTACGTTACGTAGCCACTAGCTACGGGGTGCTATAGCTTTGAACAGTGCATTATGTTTGACACAGATAAATTGTTTCGTTTATTGCCCTTTTGTTGTAGCGAATTTGTAACACAAATCACACGTAACTTTTTTATAAATGGAGTATTTTTGAGCAATCTTGAAATAGTGTATGTATGAGAATAGGTAGTAGCACGTGGTATTTACTTACATCTACCATAGACACACACCTTCCGACATTTTTCAACGTTTAAAAAACAATGTGCATGTATTTATAAAATCAGCGATGTCTACCGTACTAAGCAGGATGCAATACGCAGTCTCTTTCATATTTCATTAATCAATTGCCCGTCGATCAATTAGCGAGAACCGTCAGTCCTGAAACCCTAGGCGTGAACATACTACACGAACCCGGGAGGTAAACAATCACCAGTGTAAGGTGACCTCCATCATCCCAAACAATAACACGACGCTCAAATTTAAATTATAACGGGATGGTTCACATTACAATGGTCGGCAACACATGGTGTGGAAACAGTGGAAGGCAGGGGGCGCGGGGGAGCGAGGCGTGGGAACGTCGCAGGCGCACATATGGACCGCAGCTTTATCTTACACCATGCATATTACGTGACGTTTATAATAATAAAAACGTTTAGTTAACACGATCTATACCGACCTCGTAATGACCGAACACTTGCACATTTAGATAATAAAACTACTCCCTACAGTTCTATTTAACTGTCTCTATATTACTATGTATATACCGCACTGTGGGCCTGATAAGGCCTTATTAGTCCCTAATGTATATGAATTTATAATTAAATTGTAGTTTGATTGCATAAACAAGACTGTTATGATTTATGGTGTTTTAGCAACTTGCTACGTTTGCATACATTATAAACATTCCACAATAAACTACATACGTATTAGGGCCGCTTGTAGACGTCCGGTTTTTTTCACCGGACAACGGACCGATTTTTTACCATTGTATGGTTTGTAATGAATCCGGCGTAAATTGTTCGCCGGACCAATGTCCGGTGCGTCTACACACATTCATTATAAACCATACACCACCGCGAATCCGGTAAAAAATCGGTCCGTTGTCCGGTGAAAAAAACCGGACGTCTACAAGCGCCCTTATTTTAGTTTCGTCAAACTGCTGAACGTTTACGCAATAATTACTCATATGGTACAAGACGAGAGGACATAACATAACACATAATATTTCTTACTGTCAATTATCTCACGTTAAGTTTATCAGACAGACACGACAGGATGAGTCTGTTCGCTGGCACCTGACAGGTCGCGAATGACGTCATAATGCGTCCCGACAAGTTCAAGGCAGAATGTTTTGGAAGATTTCTCGCACTGGCCGATATCCAAAAATGATGTGGAAATTTTCTAACAGACATGGACTTTCCCTTGTCGTGGAAACCCTTGGAACTTTCGTAGTAACGTTGTAGTAGGTAGGCTTATATTCACTATGTTCTATTCTGTACCTACCTATTTATAAACCAAAAATTATGTTAAATATTTTTGAAATCTTCACGGTAGACCAGTGTTCCGCAAACTTTTTGTGTTCAAGGTACACCTAGGAAATCGGAAAATGTTGGAGGTACCTACACCATAAATGAAAAATCCCTTAACTTTCTCAATAAGTGACAAAACAAAAGCGCACGGTGAATTTAACTTTAGGAGGTTTCCGCGGCACACCAACTAATGACCACGGCACACCAGTGTGCCGCGGCACACGCTTTGCGGAACGCTGCGGTAGAGTCACGAAAATAAACGGCACATAATCTATTTAATAGGTGTAAACGGCCTACGTCAGAAGATAGTATGTACGTCTATGTATATGTACGTGTATGTATATGATTAATTTTATATGATTTTCATAAAATACCTTTACCTGCGGCCAACCAAAACTAGAGTCTGGCAAACGAAAGCTGAGCCTAAGATTTAATCGAAACTTTTTACATGGCAACATTCTTTATAGGGTTATTTTACCAGTTTATAGTTTTGATATATGCTTAATAAATATTTCAAATTGTCATATTTACCTTATTCGCATAATTATGTAAGAAATGGTTTATTTAATATATAGAATCTTTGTAACAAATTAATCTACGTAAAATTAAAACCTATTAAAACATAATTACGTATCTTTTTTACTTACGTTCGATTTTTCAATCGTCAGTTAACTTTTTCTGAGGAATAGATGTGGTTGTTTGGCATCTTTTGTGTGGAAAATATGTCAAACCAACCACCGCATTTATTTTTCAAACAATTGAAAAACGGCATTTTTCAATTTCAATTTGTTGTCAAGTATCAACACAATTTATTCCTACTGTTCTTAGTGATACCATAATGTGTTCTTTTTTAATTTACCGCGCTTTTTCAGGATCAGCTTTCGTTTGCCAGACTCTATTCATAAATAAAACGTTTAACCAAACATATTGAAAAATAATGATAATTTTATTTAGGTATAAGTATTATTGGTTTTACTCTAAACCATAAAATATTTAAATAAATAGTAGATTGTTATACAAGGGTGGAAAGAAATCAATTCCCATACGAGGTATTTAGACGCACGAGCGAAGCGAGGGCGGCTATAGTCCGAGTGGGAATTGATGACTTTCACCCGTGTTAAACACTCTACTTTTCATTTCAAATATAAGGAAAGTAAAAAATAGTAGTTTTCTTTAACGGAATTGGGGGTCGACATTTCAGAATCGCTTGAACTCATTTTTAATCAAATAATTTCGGTACAGAGTTAGTATCCCGCCAAATTATACATAAATAGTCTTTTTTAATTTAAATTTCAAATATGGAACACACCGCCCGCGTCACCGCCACGGGCCATCCCACTTTAATAGGTATTTTTTTTAATTCACATTGGCCGTATACACTCACAAGACCGCAGCATTTTTTTTTAATCGATATTTTTCTTAATTATGTAAAAAAAAAATATAGCCGACTAAATAACCAATTTTACTTCTATTTTTAAAATTCATTCCCGCCCTAGGGAGGGAAGCAATTACTATGAGTCTTTCCCGCCCAAGGGAGGGAAGCATCGTTTTCGACCCGCTGCTCTGATCAAACAAACACTACTTTCCGAGTATGAGAAATGAAAAATATTTTTTTTTGGTAGTAAGATATCTGCCTGACATTACAGGTTTGTTTGTGCCTATCCAAATAATAACATTAAGTAAGTATGTGCATTAATTTTAAAAGTAGGTATTCTGTACATTTTTACACAAAATGGACACACCAGTCCTATTTCGCACTAGGTACCTACTAAAAAATTAACTAAGTAAAGTACTTTAAATACATATAACAAAAAAAAACCAATCATTTAGTTCGACGTCCATAGAACAAACTCATCACGAACAATACAATTGGTCGGACCTACTTAGTTCGTCAAACAAGATTATGAAGACTTCAATCAATTTATTAATCGAAGATTTCAGACCTAAGAGTTTGATGCAATAGGTACCTAAGTTTGAACTATCTAAAAATATAACACATTGGCAATATGTAAATATGTATCTGATCTGCTAGACACAGTCAAGATCGGACAATGCACATGCACTTTCAATCTCACATGCAGATACATCACATGTGTCGGGTTCAACGTCCTGAACCTATGCCAATGCCAACAGTCCTGCCTGCCAATACCGTCCAGTTGATAGACTGTTAGAATAACTACCCGCCAACATGCCGAGTTGATGACAGTTATACAATTGTAGATAACTTCAGGGAACAGTGAAACACAAGTCATGTCTAAATGTGAGTTAGGTAATTGTATCTACTTCTGGAATTAGAATGATCCCCACGCCTCGCCAACGACCTAAATATTAATTATATTTTATGGTTACCATATTGCATGTGTTTTTTAAAGACTTCATTAACTAGAGCAACTTCTTCATCATATCTACCATACAGAACACAGGATAGTTTTCTGCCACTTCATCGTTTTTCAGATTACAATCATTATTGTAAACTCTTCAGTATTGGAAAAAAAAAATATGTAGAGATATTCGAAAAGGTGCATGAATCAGCATTTTCTGGAATCACTAAACGGTTCCTGAAAATAGTCGTCTCAACAGTTTGCGCAGAATGATGATTTGCTAACGATGCGGAAGGGTCTTAGTGTTGGCGGGCTGCCACCGGGCCGCTGTTCAGCGAATATATCGTGGCATTGGGCCAGCCAGGGTCAGGAGCGGCCGATGCACCCTAAGCCGTCACGCTGACAAACATTACTGATACCTATTGACATAAGTCTATACAAAAGATCAACACAGCCTCAAAACCCTGCTAAAAGCTCTTCAACACAAATACACTTAATCACAGAAACCCTTTCGTAATTAAAACTTTAAGGTACTGTCGAGATAATGATCAATTCAACCGCCTTACCCGAAATGAAAAGCGTTTTTATGCAAGATTGAACCTAAAATATTATCTCAGTCAGCCTCTTGGGGATAAGATAAGCGAAAGAGGACTTATCTTAAGTCCCGAGCTCGATAGACGAAACAATATTTAGAAAGCCCTGGCAAAAAAGCCAGCATAAAAACCTTTGGTGCCGTTTACAACGCAGCAGGTAGTAAAGTAACTTATAGTTTCTCCCTCCGAAATTGTTTTGTAAGTGGATGAAAGAGCAATATTGGTGTGGCAATAAATATAGTTTTTACGACAAAGGAGGTCGGTTCGCTGCAGTGGTCGCGCCTGGCCAGCATTAGCGACCAAACACGTGTTCGTGAAAATGTTTATTTAGGCAAACCTCGTAAAACTCGCTGACAGGATGTGCTATGAACCCTCAAGGTTGTGGAGCTTACTTAAAATAACTACCTACATTATTACTTCTATAATGTAGTAGGTAGGTAGGTACCTATTATCTTTAAACATATTCTAATTAATGATCTGAGATTTGTTACATCTAACATATTCGCTCACGAAACCAGTTATTATTTATTACGAATATCATTAACATAATTGTTATGCATTCAATATAGCGATTTATTTAAACCTTTACCTAATAATCCTAATCCTAACTAATAAATTTATAGGTAGGTATATTATAAATGCGAAAGTAAGTTTGTTTGTTTGTTTGTTACCTTTTCATGCCTAAAGTACTGCACCGATCATCATGAAATTTTGGATATACGTTGTCAGGGGTACAGAAGAGGACATGGTACTTTCATCCAGAAAAAAGTACTGTTCCCAAGGTAACGAACAATAACTTTCGATGGTCACATTTGCTTTAACACGCTAGATTGCGCTACGTGTATGTTTTACGGACGAAGTCACGGGGAAAGTGCTAGTATATTATATACCAACCTACTTAATTATACAGTAGATAGGTACGGAAGTTATATTCTGAATGCAAGTGTTCGGCTTCGGCCGGCTATCCTCAGTGCGTGTGCAGCTCGCTGTCGACCATATTTCGTGTCGATAGCTTCCTACAGGGCATTACTAAATTTGTCGAAATCGTCCCGAAGAGAGCGCAGCATGCGTTTGTCATGTACGTTTATTTACGCGATGCCCCGCAGCGCTGGCCGGCTTCCAGCGGCTTACGAAAATAGCTGCTTTGTCGATGTCATTGTACTAGAGCAAACGACGCCCTAATGCAAGCCGTGGTAGAGTCCAGCGTTGTGCTGCACTCCGCGTAGATTCATTGATACATCTTGTGCAGTACGAGCAGTATCACGTCTAACAATATTAGTAGGTACCTACCTATTGATATAAAAGTAAATTATTATTATTTGAATTCACAATGAATTGGACTGAATAAAAATGATGGTTAGTTTGCTACACATAAATGGCTTGAGAATCGAGTGTGCGTAAAAGACGCCTATGTAGAGCGTGTCTGTAGCCAGCAGTGACAACTTTAATGAGACTAGACTATACGAATTAAATAGGACATCATCACACGTGTTTAAATTGGTGCCAACTAATATTGTTACAATTTTTTTGCAATTCATATGAAACTTATTATAATACTTACCTATCATTACAGTTGGAACTTCATCATTAAATAAACACGTCTATAGGTAGGTAGGTACTTGGCTTACTTATTTATATATTTTTATGTAAACAGATATGCTCTACCGCGCCGGTGTCGTCAAGGCTCTTGTAACATCTGAGTATTGCAGAAATTAGGTTTGCAAGGCAGCAGCTGATAAAATGATATTGGGCAAAGTCGTATTTAAATGGCAGCGAAATATAAACTCAATGTTATGTCAAATACCAACCTATAGCAAATACTGTCGCTAGCGGGAATTGATACGGTATGTAAATGACCAATGTAAATATTGGAACTGATAGGAAAAGCTTTACGAAAGATAACGCTGATGTAAGTATTTCGATATCAAAATCAAGAAATCAAACAGAATTAAACAATTTGACAATATATTGCTGTGACTTATAGTTGCTAAAACTGGGGCCAGTTTTAGCAACTAAAAAGTCATCTAGAATAAATCACGATCTTAGTAGATCTTCAATTTTGGCTGTTTTGTTGTATGAAAAGCTTCTTATAAAATTCTCGTTCGCTCCTTCGCGCTATGTAACAAAGTGATATGAAATAAGATAAAGGTGGAATTTCTAACTTTGCAAACCAAGATTAATAGAATAATAAATTATAAACAAGGAAATCGCTTGCAATAGCTGATTATACTTATGAATAGTAAAGCTGATTATACGCTATAACAACCTGTAACCAATGGTAGTAGGGATAGAAATTGCCCTGCGGCCTTCACCAATGTCCCTAAATCCATTTTGAAACCACGAAACCGACAAGAAATAATAATACTTTAGAATCTTTAGATACCATCATTATAAACACACGAAATAAACGGAGAGGTGCCTTTATCTAACTCGACGCTTACGAAACAGTAGAAAAAAATGGTGGATCAACAAAAAAGCCCGAGACGATTCGTCCGACCAACCCTTTTATTCTGTTTGGCCGTTCTCTTTTTACTTTTATTCTAAAAATATAGCATTCACGAACCAATTTCGAAAGGAAACGTGATTCTGTTCAAGGTCAAGTGAATTAGTATTCGTATGGTGTGTTCGCTGTTTGACCGGCCGCAAAAACATGTTAATATAGGGGGAGTCCGGGAGAGTTGAACCGCTTTTTACTAAAACGTAATATTTTCTACCGAAAAGGGTGTAGAGATTTGCATATAATTTAAAACGATAACTAAGTTATGCAGGCATAATTTTGCATCATTATTTTTTCAATAACAGAATAATATAAAAAGATATAAGGATTTTAACAAAAAATGGGATTTGGGTCAAGTCTCCCCAACCCTAGGGACACTTGAACCGGGGTTTGGGGAGAGTTGACTATACTTCTTTTTTGGGGAATGGAAAAACATTTCAAGCTTAATAACAAATTTATTAACATAGATACCACAAGTTGAGGTTACTACTACTACTTTTTGTAAATAAAAAAGCAAATAGTTAACTATATTTCTAAATATTCCATATTTGTACCAAATTAACAAAATTAAACATTTTAATAATCAGACTTATTAGTATTTCTTACTAATTTCACGGTTAATTTCAAAATTAGGTAATATCAATTACCACAAGTTGAAGTCAAAGTTACTCATAACGTCTTACCCCCGTACCTATTTACAAACATTACCTACTATGAGGTCTCGAACGCACAGTGTATAGAAAACTCATACGAATATGAACATATACGTAGCTTAATTTTTTCCTTTCCCGTTTATTTTCTGGGGGCTTATATGGGAGTGGCATCGTTTTCTGAAAACAAAAAGGTTTAAATAGTTATAAAAAAAAATGAAACTACCGTTTACGCGTTTGTGCCACAGAGGGAGACATGAACCACTGAACATGTCTCCCACTACTTTGACATAAAACTTTAGTGACAGAAAAAATCTTCGATCGTAAACAAAAAACTCTTATCACACGACAAACTACAATAACCAAGCAATATAATAGTAACAATACACAGAACTTACCTCAATAAACACGGTCGTAATCTCAAAAGTCCTAAAATTAAAAAATAACACTCCGCAGCCACAAAAACAGGTTTTACATCCTGATTCCTGACAGCCAAACAAACCGCCCATCCTAAAAAATGACGGTATTACTTGTAAATGGCCTCTCACGCGCTGCCAATGAGCGTATTGACGTTTGATTAGCGCGAAATTTTAATTGAATTTTGAAACATGGTTCAACTCTCCCACCTGGGCAAGTCTCCCGGACTCCCCCTACTAGCTATACACTTTTTCTAAACTTTAATTAGATACGGTTTGTAGCCGGTTTGCTATAAGACCCTATGATATGACAGTTTGGTCTTTAGGGAAGGAACGTTTGGCGAAGCGGATATAACCAACCATGATTGCTTTCTGGTGAAATATTAAAAATAAATCATCTTACAATTTGTCACTTATTGCATTTTTAACACTTTGGCCATGGCTGTATCTAGGTAATTTTATCTTTTTCTTTGTGTTTTCTATGTTTAAGCCTGAGAAAAGAAAGTGACATTATTCGCTATAGGTACACTCATTATATTTTTAATTACCCCTAAAATTTAAAACTTTATATACTTAAGTAGGTACTTAAGTCATTTTCATAATTCTAAAACAACTACTGAGATTTACCCTCTTGTTAGGGACTCTACAATCTACATCAACATTAAAGTAGCAAATTAAGCTTTAGCAAAAATATACCTATCAGTGCACATAAAATGCTGCAGCGTTGGGTAGGAGCCGATGCCGAACCTGCTGTATTCACGTGATAAATTATCCGTCATTGCATTTGATCAATGCATGCAAAAAACCGAATGGATGGAAGTTGCCCGAAACTGAATCATGCACCGTTAATATTGGGAAAAAAGTTACATCGTGACTCATAATTTTCATCAGAAGTCTGCAATTTGGACCCAATAAAACAATGTTTTACAAAAAAACTTACGAGTAAAATAAATGAAACAAACAACATTCAATCTGGAGCAGAAACGTAAATGTATGGTGCAAATCAAGTTTAACTTAGCTACGCTAGATTTACTCGGCAGGCTGTAGGTATCGGCTTTCTATTACATTAGCGAAGTGGACCCGAAATAAATTTTCCGTTTCATTCACCAGCAGCAATTCAGTTCACACAATAGAAGCTACCTCATTCTGTCGCAAGTGTTATAAACTCTGAAGCTTTTTCCCGCTAATGAGGCGAGGTAGATATACCTACTTAAAGAGTTTGTAATGTTATTGTTATTGTCGTGCGGCGTGATGTAAAATAGAAGCCGGCTTCTAAGTCATATAACCTCAAAAGCTCGGGGCCGACGAGCCGCCGCGGATAGGGGAGCGCGCAGCCGCTCAATGTTGTGGCGCGTGCGCGCTGCGCCCTGCTAGCGCCGAGCCGACAACGCTGCACAAAGCGCGAGTGGCCGCGATGTCTCGCACCGACTCTTCACGTTGATGACTCGCAAAACTGAGACACGCGAGCACCGCGGATACCTCTCAGAACTGTGAAAATACGAGCATGTGATAAGATTTAGAGTGAATAGAAAAAGTTACGTAGTGTTTCCTTTTGTGATAACTAAGTAGGAGCAACAGCAAAATGTACAAGACAGTGCGGCACGGCGAGAACAGCCTTCAGTACACTATCCTTCCGCAAACCGAGGAAGTGTTGAGCAACAGCGGCATGAAGGGCAAAGGACGAGACTACAGTCCCTCAATTCATGTGCGACGTTCTCGTAGGAAATCAGATTTGAAATATGCTTTATGGATACTATCCAGTATGGCAGCCACGCTCATTCTAACTCTCGTTCCACTTTATATTATTGATGCAAGGAATCAGCAAGGCCAGCATGAAATTATCACCCCTGCACCCATGGCATCCGCTGCACGTGAGATGGTGAAGTCTAGAAAAAAAGAACTCAAGATGTTCCCAGAAGTCGTGTTAACTTTAGGTCAGAAACTCGAAACCAGTACCGCTTCTACGTCCTCCTCCACAACCTCTTCTCCTATTCCATCAACAGTGACTGGCGAGAGAGCGACTACGCCTCCATGGACAATGCCAGCGTTACGGTCGTGGAAAAGCTCCTCATCCTCTACAGTTATTCCGCCTATTCCAACAGAAGATAACGTTATTCCTCTCATCGGAACTGCATCCAGTAACAATCGTGAACCTAATCATGAGACATCCGTTAAATGGGAGAAAGACATTATAATCCGAGCGACAGTCACGCCGGAACCAATCACCCTACGCAGCGTATTAAGATACTACTCGCGAACACAAGTTCCCTCAGAGAAATCGGTATTGGCCACAAAAGGGTTCGATGATGTTTTGATTACTACCAAAGCTACTACCACAAGAACTCCAGTGACGACAGAGTTTGCAACAACTAGTGAAAACTCTAAATTAAGAGATTTGAAAGACACGATGCTGTCAGTGGATGACGACGATGAATTTAAAGAGTCAATTGAAGTAGATGAAGTGTTTTCGTTACCACCTTTGAAGCCTGACTACGCGGCTCCTGGCACTGATTCCGATGAAGTAACGGTGTCAAAGGCCGGCGACGCCGGCTGGTACGGAGCACGCTGGCCATTCGTGGACACGTCATCTTATTTCCAATGGACGGTATGTACTGCATTGTAATCTGACTTATGTAATATAATTATACCTACCTATTTACTTAATCATAACGCCATTGCGTGCACAACATAACTAATCATAACAATTCTTCGGTAACGGCTAATTTAATGCAGCGAATATGGAATACGTAGTTGATTCATGAAATCTATTGCGGATTGTGAACTTATGTAATGCGATTCTAGGAACTTCCAATGAGTACGTTTTTTTAGTTGGACTTCTTCGTGAAAATTGATTGTCTTCTATCGAAATTCAAGAAAGCAGATTTGGGGTAGATTGATACGTAAATATTCTTCCGAACCTGGCCTATTTACTTGAGGTCGACGCAAAACGATTTCGTCTTCGATTCTATATTTCTTTTCACCACATCATTCACTGAATTTTCATTCATAATAATTATCATCACTCACACAGTCCATTCATATTTTCTTTGGTCTACTTACCTCTCCTTCTCCTTCCATCAACATTTTTAATCACTTCAATCACTGAAGTCACATTATGCTCGTCACTGTCAGAAAATGTAGTATTTTATCGATTCTATAAATGCTTTATACGATGTTTTATGTCTATTACAATTACCTATAGTACAACTAACTTGGCAGGTACCTATCAACTTTGCAACTTTCGGTTCGCTTGAAATATTTTTTTCCTTTTGTTATAAAATGTTTATTTTACAAAAATCAATAGTATCACGGAAACATCGTAAGATACACTGATTCAATCAGACATGTATCTACAACGAGAGCTTTAAAACTTATTGATCCTGGTTCAGTACACTATAAATGGGTGGTAAAACCCATTAGGTGCATCAAAATTCTACTCCATGTTTGTAAAGACCTTCGCTTCTACCGATTTAACTTAATAGTTGCACACAGGCAGGCAATAATATTATAAGTATACTATAAACACTTAAACACGCATGTAAATATGTAGATGTAGCAAATATACCTACTTAGGTACACCTTATAATTTGTCCACTAGGTGAAATGTAGGTCTACTTCAGAGTGTTAAAGAACCTATTTAATTTTTCAAAGTTACTGGAATTGTGACACTTTGCATGACTGCGTTATTGATTTTTTACTACCTACGTTTTTATTAACTCGCTTTCGTGTCTGTCTGTCTGTCTGTCTGTTCGGTACAAATTTTGCAATTAATTTTTCAAGCACTTCCTGTGCTAAAGTGATTAAGCTGAAATTTGGTATACCTATGTAATTTGGATGACAATGCAATAATACGGACTAAAAAGTAAAAAAATAATAATTGTAAAAAAAAAAAAAATTATACCTACACGTTTTTAAAACTGACTAAAAAGTATATAAAATAATTTCTGATGAAATGAAAAACGTGGAGCGCATGCAATAGAATAATAGTAAGATGCGCCCCACGTATGTCAGTTTTAAAAATCTGTTTTAAAAACGTGTTTAAAAAAAAATACAATTATTTGTATAAACCGAACAGACAACGATATTTCAACGAAAATTAGACATAGGCAGGCATCGCTAAAGGCACTTCCTAACATGACTGGCGAATTATGATGAGTGTCGGATGTTGTGTAAACGCAACTTGGGACAGGCCAGCAATGTGCAATACAACTTAGTTGATTGATTGATAAGATAACTTACAGAACTGCCTTGATTAATCTACAGCCTTTCTCCTCCTACTGCTTTACTCTTGGATTTAGTCATAAGAGTCCTTCCTATTACTTCATATTTTCCAGTCCAGTTCCAGTTTTTAGTCTTGTCCAGTTTTCGAATGTCCGTATTTCGAACTCTACGGGAAATTAGCCTCTATGAACTTTATTAATTACCTACTCCTAATCTCTCTCATAATGTCCTTTAGTTACACTTCACAATTTAGGAGTCTGATGCCCGTTTTCACCAACACCACTGAGACGCCTACCTAAGTGAAATGTTAAAATATGAAAAGGAGTTCCCTAGCGCAAAAAACATGTCACCAACCATTAGGCGACAACCATGGATAGTCCATAGTTGTCGCCTAGTGGTTGGTGACATGTATTAAACATTTCACTTAGGTGTCTCATAGTATTGGATACTCAGATCAAAGCTATGATCTGAGATTGGATATTATCTGTGGTATTGGTGAAAACGGGCATTATTATGTAAGTACCTACCTACCTATTTTACATGGCACAGAATTTCGAATTCCGAGCCCTATAATTACGTTACAATTTCCTTTGTCCGGGAATTTTATGGCACATTGTGAGAGTCATCTGAGGAACATAAGTGCTCGGACACATGTGTACATTTGTACAATGTACCTACATTGTATAAATATAATCCGCATGGCCTAATAAGTACGACATTAATGACAAATAAATTATTACGCTGCAAGAAACATGGATGTCATTATATGTACTTATAGAACTGGGAATATTGGCAAAAAAGCGAAGGCAGGGGCTTACCATGATCTTTAAATACCATAGGGTTTTGAGGTTTAACAAGTTCGTACAGTTTTTTGTCTATCGCATAAAAGCGTTGTTGATGTTTATCAGTGATCTAACAAACCCGCAAAAAAATTCATATAGGTACCTACATACCTTACGACACTAAAATTAGATATAATGCACTTAACTAGGTAGGTACTCCTCTATCTGTCATTTGCGCTGTTGTCTCCACAGTAACTTACGTTTGGGATTACCTAACTGTTACGACGCGACGTAAGAGTTCATATAATAGTGTACTAGGTACCTACCTACCTATATCTACAATGAGTAGGTACTTACATATATTTCATATTAGATCAGGTACATAGGTACATACGTAAGGTCCAATAAAGAAATCGTAGTTTTCAACAGATGATGGGCAGAATATCCAGTCGCCAACTATAGTAGGTACCTTTAACCCGGCTGCTCTTAGCGGAGGGCAGAGCTTGTAGTAATTGTGTCACAAACTGCTCTAAGGCTCGTATTACAGAAAGATACTCGAGCACAGATCTCTGCTTGAGCATAGATGTCAACCAATCAAATGGCTTCAAATGTATGCTCAAGCAGAGATCTGTGCTCGAGCGTCATTCTGTAATACGAGCCTAAAAGTGGTGACAGTGGTTCCCGTACTAATTTGCTATGATGGCATACCTATCTCCTTGTTTCAGTAATTAGTCTATAATTCGGAAACTACTTCTGGATATAGATAGGCAATTTAATCCACCCGGTGTTTTGGTAAAACATCCGATAAACACTCATAAACACCTGGGTGTTTCGGGTGTTTTACCAAAACACCGAGTTTAAATCGGGTGGATTGCCATCTATACTTCTGTACTAACTTAATGTAATTTTATTCAGGGCTACTCCCCGGGCGACAACCTGTTGCTGCCGCTGCTGGTGGCGGCCCTGTCGTCCATCGCACTGGTGCTGCTGCTAGCGCTGGCGGTGCGCCGGCGCAAGCGCTCGCAGATCGCGTCCTCCAAGCTTGGGGTACGAGCACTAACTCACTATTTACATAGACTACGATTACTGGTCGATGAGGATGCAAGATAATAATAACTTCAGATACAATAGTCAACACTTATAGGTACTTAGCTAGGTAGAAGTATATTAGAGTGGTTTTATTACGTAAGTAGTTAGAGCACTTTTCTCCTACAATAGGAATTCTCAAATTACTAATAGGTACTAATAAAATTCGTAATGTTTCCTGCAATATTTGAGAAGAGTCATTAGTTATTTAATTAACTAAAGCAATAACAGTCGTAACGATCTATAGGGGTACCTCCTAAAAGCTATCATTTTCTGTTCTCATAACTGTATCTATCATTAGAAAGAGCTTTGATTTTATTTTGCATAATATTCAAGTTTTTGTTTATTAATTCTTTAATTAAAGAAATCCTAATAAAGAGTGAGCACTCTCAATTTATTGGTACCTATCCAATTACCGTGAAGTACCTACCTAATTATTAAAATCAAGATTATTACAGCTTCTGAAGGAGTTTTACTAAGACTACCGGTCGGTGTGGTGTTCTAATAAAATTCCTCATTAGAATGGAACATTAGCCAAGCTGTAGGTACCTATAACTGTTAATTATAACCTACCAAAGGATAAATTTATTTAATGCCGAAACAAAATGTTTCTTTAGACACTTCGTATTAGATATAAAGATCTGTGTAGGTATAAATGCAGCTTTGATGTGCGCGTAATCGTAGCACTTGTTTCAGAAGTTAACCGCGGATCTTCAAGCTGACGACAACACCAACCTGTTGACGGCCGAGAACGCCGAGGATGGCGAAGGAGAAGGCGACGAGTGAGGGCCACGCTCACACACGCTTCAGCTTGTTCACCAGCCGGCAGGATGCCTCGTGTACAACTCTGGTACATATCGGACATAGTTTAACTACACACTCGTTTACTAAGTCTACTTCTATATGCGAATAATGGATATAATTTTTACTATTAATAGAATATATTTATATTTATACGTATAATGGATTATTAGTAAACGCTATTCGCTAATCCTAGATGGTCAAGTGTGGAGCAACAGCGAGGGCATCACGGCTAACTCATTCATTCACAAACACAAGCCAGCCATTAGGTCAAGTTGTGGCACCTGTCACAATTATTGAAACTGTTGTAAGCAGCGCGACTGCTTGACAAGTAGGTATTGTGTTTATATTTAACTGATTTTTAACTAAATTTTAATGAATATAAATTGTATAACTAAATGTTGCACCTAAGAATAGGTACTCAATTTGCTTGTGTGTATGACTTATAGACATTATAATGAATATGAACAATGATTATATCGGCAGCGCTGTAATAACGTGCACGCGTCCTTGTCACCTCAATTGTACATCAGGCATTCCACGCACTTTGTAATGATTTAGCCGCAATAGTGTAGTTTCTCGAAGTCGCATTAGAAGACCTGTCTGTGTTCGTCTTCTTACACACCGATCATATTTCAAACTTTCAGTGCCTATTGTTTGTATAAAATGTACGACTCGGTTGGTCCCATACCAGCGAAGGCCGGGAGGTGGTTCCATATTCAGAGATACGATATAATATGTAAGTAAGTATATTTTGTAATCGCACTAGATATTCGATTGTAAATTAGGGACGTACGTGTCAAATGCCAAAATTGCTAAAAATATTTTTGTTACAAATTACTACGTAGACCCACGTTGGACGCAGGGAAATGGCGAAAATCACAGTGATTTATTTTTCATCTATTTGGCCAAACACTATCAAATAGCAATACGTTTTCATTTGTCATGTCAACACCTAGTACCTAAAGGTCTCCTTGGAATGGTCATGTAGTTATTAGTTATTTGGTGACGTGATCCAATATGTCATTTCCCAGCAACATATAAATGTCTCGACATCGTAATGTAACATGACAATTAGATATTAATAGTGTACTTATGAGCTTGCTAGAACTTAACTATAAAGTGGTGGCATTCGGAGCTTCTATTCATTCATTATTAATAAATGTAGATAGATACGTTGTAACGGTCGGGCACGGCCACAGTCGACGCAATGTTGTTCACGCTATCAGAATCTTTATCAAGCGCCAGCACTGTCTCCGACGCACACTGCGCACTTGTCACACGACAGCAGCTATTGTTGGGCTCGACGCTCAACACGCGATTCACCGGTAACGTTCGTGCTATGTATATCATATCTCTGAAAGTTTCGATTGTATGACTCGTCAGTATTAAATAAACCTGTGGTACTTATAAATCTACATAATAAGCATCCTTTATTTTCTGTGTAGCCTGTTAGGTTAAGATGAAATAATATCAATCTCGGTGTAATGTTATATGTATCTGTGTTTTAACGTCGCTCTTTTATTACTATACATTTCAATTATCTAACTTACATCTCAATTAAGTATTATAATTTATTTTAAAAACATAGTTATAAGACTGATATAAATGATTGAGTTTATAGGATTAGTAAGTTTTATTAAAAGACGCATTATTATAACGGCACTATGATTTTCAATTTATGTGTAACTTTGTGTGCTAAGAAAATATAAGCATTTACGCGTATTATGTAATTCAATGTTAGGTATGTATATGACTGTACAATCATTTATGTGAGAGGAGAGAGGGAAGAAGTGTTAGTTAGAAATTAAAATGTGATACCTCCGTAGTATCTTTGAATATTGTCGTTTCCCCTGTAGAAGGAATTGTTAGTCTCTTGCACGCGATTCGATTTGTATTTATAAAATCGTCTCGAGCGCAAGAAGCCGTGTTAAGGCGAAGTTTGGATATAATTAATTACCTCTATATTAACATGTGAATCATTATAATTCAAGCTAACATTTTATATCATGCAAAGTAACATCGCACAGTAATGTATCAATAGTATTTATGTTTCAATTAGCTTTTGTGTTAGGATTAGTTCTGTGAATGCCTTGAGCAGTGTGATTATTTTGTATTTGCTGAGAACACACACCATGTACATAAGTAATGAAATAAATTATGTTTTCCCACCCGATAATGATATTTTTGTTGATCCTAGTTCTAAACCTGTATTTCGAGTTAGGTACGTGGCGTGACCATTCAGAAGACATGAACACGTGCATACTCAATTAACACGGCACTGGAGTCACTAGAGTGTTGAATAAGCAACAATATTGTTTTTTAAATAGTTCAAGTTAATTATACAATTGCAACAAATAAAAAACCGGACAAGTGCGAGTACGACTAGTGCCCTAAGGGTTCCAAAATATGCAATTGCGCCAACTAAGCCATCTACGGTACTAGTCTTCTACTTGAATATTGAAAGGAAATAACTAAAAGCAAGTTTACAGTGCAGTTAGATATTCACTTTCAAATACATAGTATATAATATCTAATATATAAAAAATGAATATTTGTCTGTTTGTTTGTCTTCTACGCGGTGATAGCCTAGTGGTTTAACCATGTGCCTCCCACGGCGAATGGTTCGAGCTCGATCCCGAGGCACGCACCGCTGACTTTTCGAAGTCATGTGCGTATTAAAAATTAATTATCACTTGCTTTAACGGTGAAGGAAAACATCGTGAGGAAACCGGCATGTCCTAGAACCAAAAATTCGAAGACATGTGACGTCCACCAACCCGCAGCGGGCCCGCGTGGTGGACTACGGCCCACTCCCTCTCACAGAAGAGGCCTGTGTCCCAGCAGTGGTAACATTATAGGCCGATTATGCTATGCTATGCTTGTCTGCTACACATTCGTGCATCGTTCATGAATCAACTTGAAACTTTGTATAGTAAAGTTATTGTTGGCAAGCCCGCGAAAGTTTCTGACAAAATAAAATAAAAAGGAGGTATTTCAACGCATCTTGTTATCAATGAAACATAAAACCTCGTATTTATACATATTTTTATTTTACTTATTTATCAGTGAAAAACTGTGCAATACGAACCTAATATTTAATATTAAAAGCTATAACATACATTTTAAATTGCTTTTAAAATACTATAAACAAGTTTTACTCGCTAAGAGCAATTGACTTATATGTCACATTAATGAAAGGGAATCGGATCCATTATGTACAAGAAGAGAATGGTAAACAACATAATTATTGAATAAAAATATATATTGCAATCAAGTTCTATAACATTATATTTTACGGTACGAAGGCTCTTTGTGATGTTAATAGCCGTAAGTGATACATTTTAGTTTAGTTAGAAATAATCAAGATTTTCTTGCTACCTCAATGTCGTACATTGTTAATGTTTAGCTTTCTTGTCCTCTATATACAAATAATAAATAACATAATCATAACAACAATATAATCAATCATTAGTGTTCCCCCTTAAAATCTAATTAAAAATTAGTTTTATTTACATAATTATTAAAACCTACCTTCGTTACAACAGTTTGTAACTCTCCAAACGACCTAACCTCGGTGAATACTTGTTTCAGTTCAAAAATAAATTAACGAAATTTGTAAATAGTCAAATTATTTTTATACATATAAATATATTCTGAACTTAAAAACTTTACAACCGAGTCCACCACTACATTTGTACAATATTACCTTTAGAAGGAAATTAAAAACTAACCAAATTTTGTTTCTAATAATATAAAACAAAATCACATTTTGTAAGAGGCGTATTCAAATTCAAGTGGAGTCTTCTCTATGTTAGCTATAGCTATACAATCTTTGAGAAGATATCTTTATAAGGTAACAAAGATAAAGGTATATGTGTTAGGTGAGCTGGTGTATAGTGTGTTATTGCGGCGGGTGTGCGGGCCGCAGTATCCGGGCGAGCACGTGGCGCCCCCCCATCAGCTTCAGTTGCTGACCGTCCATTAGTACGCTGCGGACACCGCTAGAGGTCGGCCCTGCTGCACTTGTCACCGCCTGCAAATAAAACACATTATATTACTACAAAAATACAACAAGATTATTGCAGTATGTCTGCTTTTATTTCGTTGAGTCAACCTCAAAAATATAAACTTAGCTCCAGTTACTTAACGCTTAGCGATAGTCAGCCACAAAAACATGTGAACTTAGCTTTACTTAGCACTAAGCGATAATTAAAATATTATACCTACTTACACAGTATACTGAAATGGTTAAGAAAATATTCTGCAGCTAATTGACATATTTATTTGTATTAATAATGTCACGTTTAAAGCAGATAAAGTGGGATTTACTTTACTTTCTTTAGAAAGTTTTGTTTTTTTTTTAGTCTATGATAAAACTAGACTTAAAAGGGACCTAATTTAATAAGGAAGCACTCAAAATCTCTTATAATCTATTTAATTCTAGTTACTTACTGCCACCTTACTATCTACAGTATTATAAGGTTACAAAGGTTCAATTCGCAAGTGCTTGTTATAAAAGTTAAGCAAACGTTTGGTCAGTGAGGAAAATAAAAATGTTAATAATATCAAGTTAAGGAGACCCATTTGTCGTTTCCAATCACACATGCAATCAACTCTCTTTGAGTGTATACAGACAACCAACTGCAAAATGCATTTTTGGATGCAGTTTCCAGCCAAACCAACTGCATTATTATATAGCTGCAATGCAAGGGACAGTCGCATATTTAGGGATGATTTATGCTAGACCGACCGGGTCAGAGACGAAGCACCTGTAGTCATGTTATTAGTTAATGCAACCGGCACCATACAGTTTTCATGCAATTTGACTTCTTGCTTACTGCGTCCTAACTACGTTTTACAGTTAGCAGCTTGTAGAAGCTGTTCGTCTGTATCCACTCTTAAATTCATGCACTTCTTGAACTACATTACTCAGTTCAAAAACTGAAGCATTTTTCCAAACCATGCAAACTGTCAAAATTCACCTGCTGAATTTTAATTCCCTGCGCGAGTTTAACCTGTTGTATTGGATTCACCTAAAATAATGATAAACACTTTATGATACTAACTTATTCTCAATGGTATTTATAAAAAAAAAAAAGTGTGGTCTATGTTTGTATTGAATTTGTTATAAATTCCATTTACCTGCTGTAGTTTTAACACAGGCGCTGATGTTGTTGATGTCGTCACCGTTTGAGCACCTAGATTAGAAACATTATTAATTAATAAAATATAGCTACAAATGCAATAGTATACTGTATGAAGAGGAACACTCACCAATGTTGCTTAAAACTAAAGTTTGTGACGATGGCGTAGCTGCACTCGACGGTACCCTGATCGTGTTGCCATCGCTTTGCTGAAAAAGTAAATAAATAATTGTTTTACATGACAAGTCTGATATTCTTTGTTAAATCAATGAGCTCTAAATGAAGAACTTACTAAAATAATGTGGCAATACTACTAAAATATGTGCCGGGTCGACACTAAACGATCCAAAATGGATCGGCGATCTCGCAATCCGCGGTCCAGGAATGTCAAGCTCCAGGATCGTGATGCGTGGATCGTGGATCGTACTATCCGATCAAGTTTTTTGAAACTTACGATCCTGAACTACGCTCCAAGCGATCCATAGGCGATCTGTGATACCTTTCCGTGATCCCATTTCGGAAGTAATCTAATGCCAAGCATCGTCTTTTACACCCCTATTAGTGTAACAGAAATCATTTGAATCTTTGGGTCCCATAAACTTATATTTATATTTCTTGTAAAGCGATATTAAACGGCGAATTTGCTAGATTTCCATGGCTGATCGCGCGAATCACACACAACGTCCACACCGCGCCTTCCACGCAATTGAGGCACCTTTGAGGCAGGCCAAAAAACCGACCAGAAACGGATCGACCGCGGCAAGGACCGCGCACTAATGCGTGCGCGTGGATCGCGCGCGGCACGTCCCCCCCGCTCGCACATTTGGATCGCGCTCTTGTCGCGCGCGATCGGAGCGCGGTGGATCGTCCGGTGTGGACTCGGCTAATGGGCTTTGCGTGAATTATTTTGGTGTATTATCAAATGTCGCTAGTTGTGCAATAAACCAGGTATTGATATTGATGACGAGTGGCAACCAGGGACCGAAAAGGTCACCCGTATTGGGTTTTCACCGGGTTCTTTTTTTGGGTTAGGTAAACCTAGCGTAAAGGTTAACCCGTATTCTGTCTTAATCAGCCGAGTGCACGCATAGAGTTAATTTTTGTTGCTAAAAATATGCAAGGAAGTGACGGAGGTAGCCCGTTTATTCGGGTTAATCAGCAATATTTTAATGGCTAACCAGTTACCCTGCGTAAAGATTAACCAAACATATGGGTTAGAGATTTAACCGGTAACCTTTTAACCCGATCAATCGGTCCATGGTGGTATCGTACCTGCAGTATAATGTTGTGCAGCGGCTTGGCGGAGGTAAGCAGCAGCGGGCGCGCGAGGCGGGCGGCGGGCGATAGCACGCGCACGCCGCGCGGCCGCACGCCCGCCACCTGCAGCGCTCGCGCGCCGCCCGCCACGCCCTCCAGCGACACCATCTGACCCTGAGCGACACAGATTATACATATAATAGTAAGCGTACAGAGCGTTTCATATAAGAAGTCGGTGTTGGAAGTTTTCTTTCAGTACCAAGTTCACCACTTTATAGTGTACAAAAAACATAAAACGTTAAGACCTAAATAAGAGCAGGACAGCCAACATAGCGTCGAAGGGACTTCTTACGTAAAACGCTCTCTTCAGGCATCTCATACAAAGAAATGTGACCGCCGTAACACGGGCTATCGTCGGGCTATACATTTTTTCGTGCTTAAAGGCTTTTTTTTAATTTGAATAAATATTTTTCATGGTCAATTTTTTATGTTCTGAATTTTACACAAACTTCAAAAACATTTTTTTTTTCAAAATCAATTTTATTTTTATTAAATTTTTTTACTAATCTAATAATATAAATATAGTATCTAAGCTGTTTAACTAACACATTATGGATCATGGTTAATCATGGTTAATCATGATTAATAATAATAAATAATAAAATCGATACATGATTATAACGCCATCTATTAAGAGTTACTTGCACAAATGTTCCTTTATTCGATGAGACCCCGTTGCGGCACGTTACAATATAGAGTAGAATCACAAATATCCAGACTAGGGATTTTCCGTATATTCGAAAATCCCGATTTCAAAGCCATATCGGAATTGGGGCCTTTCAAGTATTACGACAAGCAGAATTTCTGTAATTTTCAACTCCCCTCCACCGCCTTGTCAGCAAAAGTAAGCAAGGCTTTTACCCCCCTAGTAATTCCTCTGTGGGCGCGCCACTGGTGCTTACGTAATACTTGAATGGCCCCTTACGATAAACAGTAGAATCCCAATTATCCCGATCAAATAAAACTGGGGGTATTCCGTATAAAATACTTCAAAGCCAAATCAGAATTCGTTTTAATTCTGATGACGTCATCAGATTTTTTACGAATTCTTATTTGGCGTTGTCGCTTTAGAAGTTAATAATTTTTCTAAATCAAAACTGATTATTGTGATTATATTAACAAAAATGATTTTTATAAATTACGTTAATGATTTTTAGATAATACCCATTCGTCTTTCACATTTCTTTTGCCTTATCTACACAGCGACATAAACTATCAAAACAAAATAGTTGATAATGTTCTTTTCGCTGATAAAATTAATCATCTAAATCTAAATGATAAGTTGTGTCACTACGATATAAAATGACATCATCACTAATCACTCACCTGTGCATTCGTTAACAGTTTCGCCACTATAGGTTGCGCAGTCGTCGCCTTGTCGCCAGGCACCTGACTTCGCACGACTTGCGATAACGACTTCGGCGTTTGATTAGCGAGCTGCACAGTTTGCCCACTGGCCAGCTGCAAAGTTTGCCCACTTGATAACTGCACAGTTTGCCCACTAGACAACTGCAACGTCTGTCCACTAGGCAACTGAACCGCCTGACCTGCTAGCTGCACTGTTTGACCACCTAATTGCACCGTTTGCGATCCTATTTGCACAGTCTGACCACTTGGCATTTGAACACTTTGACCCGATAATTGAACATTGGATCCACTCAACTGCACCGTTTGCATATTTCCACTCGCTAACTGGACGGTTTGACCGCTCGGCAGCTGAACACTTTGCGACGGCAATACACTCTGACTAGCTACTTGAACACTTTGTCCGCTGGGCAATTTGACAGTGTGGCCAGTCAACTGCACACTTTGTCCGGCTAATTGAACGGTTTGCCCGCCTATTTGAACGGTTTGTCCCGCTATCTGTACAGTGGAAACGGGTATTTGGACGGGTTGGTTGGTTGGTATAGTTTTGAGGGTGGGCGTGGTGTGGTGCGCGCGGGGGCTGGTTTTGTCCGCGGCGTTGGAGAGGCGGACGGCGTGCAGCGCGTGCGGCGCGGCGAGCTGCACGGTGTGGCCGCCGGGCAGGCGCACGCCGTGCGCGGGCAGCGTGAGCGCGGACAGCTGCAGCGTGTGGCCGGACGCCAGCTGCACGGCCTGCCCGCCCGGCAGGTGCACGGTGCGCCCGCCCGCCAGCTGCACCGTGCGCGGGCACACCGACGACGTCACCGCCGTGCTAGCGCTGCTCACCACGCCCGTCGCGCCCGACGTGCTCTGCGAGTTCATCTACATGTTTTAATTTACAGTTAATGTTATTAAATATACAGGGTGGCAGGTTAGACAGTGGAAATATTTTAAGGGGTCCTTGTACTCATCATTATGAACAAGTTTTACCAACCCTGAAATTACGAAAAATAAATAAGCTGTTCCATACATTTTGTTGAGTTATATGAACATAAATGTATGGAACAGCTGAGTTTTTTTCGCGATTTCAGGGTTGATCCCATAGTAAAAGTTGTTCATAATGATGAGTACAATGACCCCTTAAAATATTTCCACAGTCTAACCTGCCACCCTGTATAAGAGATTTTCAAAACTGACACAGGCAGAGTTTGAACCGGCGACCTCTACCTAAATCGGGGCATCGCTCTAACCAACTGAGCTACAGTGTCATGTCTGAATCAGTTGAAATCGGAAACCTCTTTTTACGCCTCTTATAAGCATTGGTGACGTCTATCGGAGACTAATTCGAACTCAATGCTTCTAACTTTACAGCTAGAAGGACATCAATACGATGTCACCATCTAAACATTATAAATGTATATTTTTGCGAATTTTAAAATAACAGTCATGGCTTTAACATGTTTAAAATTCGCAAAAATATACATTTATAATTCACAGTTGTTACATTTTGGCCACATAATAGTATTCTAGATACATTTATTTCATTTTTACCTGTGCAATAGTTGTAACAGACGCAGTGTTTGGCACTGTGGGTCTTTTCTTGGCTGCAGGTGTGCCTGTTAGAAAATATTACTCTATTTAAATGTTTATCAAACAAAACAAAGCGGCTTGATTTAGATTGATGTATAATATTACCTTGTTGCATTAGCGCCCGCGGAGATATAAGTGACTTTCCTGATGCTGGAGTGGCCGGACTTAGCACTCTGACTACGCCACGTCTCGTCGTAGGTGTTGCCTAGTAAACATAAATATGTAGCTTTATTTTGAAGGTCTTCAGTACACGCCTGTGATACACAATTTAAATGTTAATACATTAATTATAGTAGTCATAATATACCTGAGTGGTCGGTGTGGATACTGCAGCCGTAACAGTCGTCTGTACTGGACTCGGTCTTATCAACAGGGACCGCGTACCCTGAGTCACCTGTGAACATGTCTGGTTTAAAGAGCTGTTCCATTGCTGCGTAGGATGCATAGAGAGGCTACGTACGTTACGTCATCAGACCATGCACGCGCAGCGCGTTCGGGTGTTACAGTAGATGACTCCATTCACATTTTCTTACAAAGCGAAGCTAAATACAAGTACTCGTGCGTAACAATAGAACAGCCCCTTTACTCTTTTCTCCAAAGCTACTATTTAGTTATGGTTCTCAAAGGTTTATTAGTCAAAGGATTAGAGATGACAAAGTGGCATATTTCAGCATGGAGCTAAAATGAGAAATGCTGAACTAAGCGTACCTGTAGGGAATTTTAAAATGCATACCTTATTCTGTAATACTTGTACAGTAGGTGTACTTGATGATTGAATTACAGTTGATGATTGTAAAGTTGGCTGGCTCGCAGCAGTACTTGTTATTATCTTGAAAGGAAACAGTTTATGTAATATATGGTTTGAAGAGAATCGCTTATTAAATTGGTATCCCTGACGAAAACGACTTTTATTTACCTGAGATTGTGACCCTTCAACTTTTTGTAATGGCCGCTGTTTGACAAGAGGCGACTTATGCGGCGTTGCCACTACTGAAGGCAAAGATTTCGACAACTGTCCAGCAAGACTTACGGATTGATTGACAATGATCTGTTTAGTCTGCTGCGGTTGTGTCTGTTTGGGCGACTGAGACGTCGGGGTCGTTTGACTGACTTGTTTTGCCTGACTAGTGGCTTGCTTCACGATGTTCGGTTTGATTACTTGAGATATAACAGTGCCTTGTTTGGCTCCCTGAGTCACATTAGGCGGTTTAGGCGTTTGAGGCGTCACGTTCGTTTGTTTCGGCGACTGAGTGGGCGGAGGTTTGGCTGTCTGTATGACCGAGGTTTGTTTCGCTTGATTCACATTGCTTTGCCGTACGGCTTGTGCGAGTAGATTGGCCTGCTTCGCTGACTGTGCCATGAGTGTGGATTGTTTTGCGGCTGGTTGTTTCACAGCCTGAGCAGTCTTGGGTGGGGCGTTGGCCTTAGCTTTTGGGGCTGGTGTGGCGACGAGCTTGCCTTTCGGTTTGGGCGGCAACGCGACTTGCTTCCCTTGCGAGGCTTGTGTGGCTTGCATCAGCAGCTGAGCGGAGGACAGGTGTGGAACTGAGGGCGGTTGCCCACTGTCGTCCACGTCCACGTCACTGTCGGATGCGTTTTCTACTACTTCTTCTACGCTACCGACGTCTAAATCCAACTGTGGGGAGACAAAATTAAATGTTTATAATAAAGTTATAGATTATTTAATGTCAACTGGTCGTGAAAATCAGTGCAGCAGGGGTAGTCAGCCGATTGCGATCGACCAGTCGATCGTGGATAAAATACGATTCAATTTTAAGTTGAATTTTTAATTGTATAATTGGTAGATCGCACAGAGTCTAGTCCTGCCATCGGCAACGGGCGGACGAATCTTGGACCGCCAAAATATTTCTTAAACCAACCTAATTAATTTATAATATTTTCATATAACTAGTATGCCAGTTATTACCACTAACATACTCAAATGAATACAACCGACAAAAACACACAGGGTAAAATTCTAAACCGCCCGTTTTTTTTTGCAAAAGAGTTTATAATTTTATTAGGTACATAAATGAGACAAAATAAAAACTATGTATACATTATAATAATTTTTTTCTGGACCTCGATAAATTTTTCAGCAGTATCCGGATCGCACTAAAAAATACTTACCGACCGCTGGTCTAGTCAGTCAACAGTAGGTGGACTTTGAGCTAAATGTAATTGAGCAATACGGTAAGTCCGTAACTCACCGCGCTTCCGTCCCTGGCTGGCGCGCCCTTCGCGGGCGCCTGCGCCGCGGACAGCATAGTGCCCGCCTTACTGCTGCGACCGCGACCACTAGATATCTTCAGCCAGTCTTCTTCGCTCCTGGGTGACAAACAAATTGCAGATAAAGATAATATAGCATTCAATGAGATAGCTTAATAGAGAGCGTTTCGCATAAAGTCCCTTCGACGCTATGTTACCCTGTTATGCTGCCCTGAATTTAACACGTTTTTAACGGTGTTGGAAGTTTTCTTTCAGTACCAATTCTCGTCCACCACTTTATAAGTGTCCTAGGCATTACTTTAACACATAAATCTACAAAAAACATAAAACGTTAAGACCTAAATAAGACTGACATTCAGGGCAGCCAACATAGCGTCGAAGGGACTTCTTAGGGGACGTCCATTAATCACGTGATGTTTTTTTAGCAACTTTTTGACCCCCCCCCCCCCCCCCTCCGCCCTGGTGATACGTGGTGAGGTTTTTAACTAACCCCTCCCCCCTACCCAAGATCACGTGTATTTTTTGGTACAAATTATCTTATTTTTTTTCAGAATATTATTTTTTTTCATAGGTCTTTACCTATGAAATTGCCGTTCTGCAGTACTGGCCATTTCAAATCAAAATAATTTTTGTTTGGCTAAGAATTCTGATTTAAAATTAATTTTATTTTAAAAACATTTTTTTTTCCAAAAGTAGTCATTTGTTTATTGATTAGTGTTACATTTTCATCGCATTACAATCATTTTCGTCATTATGGATACGTTAAAAATTCGAGTAATTATGGAATACGAGTACCGTCGTGGCAGCAACGCGGCACAAGCGGCACGCAACATCAACGTCGTTTACGGAGGTAACACTACAAACCAACGCACCACCTGTTATTGGTTTGCTCGCTTCCGTTCTGGAAATTTCGACCTGAAAAATGAACCTCGCGGTCGTCCGAAGACTTTGATCCACAATGACGAATTAAAGGCGATTGTGGAAGCTGATGATACACAATCTACGGCTGAATTAGCAGCAGCTTTCGACGTTAGCGTCAAAACAATATTGGTCCATTTGCGTCAAATTGGCAAGGTAAAAAAGCTTGACAAATGGGTGCCCCACGAACTCAATGATCGCCAGCGCGAAGTACGCGTCGAGACGTGCCTTGCACTGCTCAACAGACACACAAATGAAGGAATTTTGAACCGCATTGTTACCTGCGATGAAAAATGGATTCTGTTTAATAACCGCAAGTGCTCAGCAAGTTGATTGGATCCTGGTTTAGCACCTAAACAATGCCCTAAACGAAAACTTACCCCTAGAAAAGGGATGGTCACTGTTTGGTGGTCTAGCGCCGGTGTGATTCATCACAGCTTCTTACCAAACGGGGTGAGCATTACTGCAGATGTGTACTGTGAAGAACTGAACACAATGATGAAGAAGCTGGCACATCTCCAACCAGCATTGGTCAATCGCTCGTCTCCGCTGCTCCTGCACGACAACGCGCGACCTCATACTGCACAGCAGATGGTCTCCAAGTTGCAAGAACTGGGGTTGAAAGCTCTCCGTCATCCGCCCTACTCACCAGACCTTGCGCCTACAGACTACTACTTTTTCCAGAATTTGGATAACTTCTGGGCGGGAAAAAAATTCAATACCCGAGAGGCAGTACAAAATGCCTTTGAAGAATTTGTTGCCTCCCGTCCAGCTGATTTCTTTAAGAAGGGCATCAATAAACTGCCACTGCGTTGGCAAAGATGCATTGATTGCATGGATGATTACTTCGATTAATACAAATAAAAAATACATGAAAAAAAATCGTTTAAATTTTTTCATACAAAACGGCAATTTCATAGGTAAAGACCTATTATTATATTTAAATACAGCTACATTGTTTTATCGGTTTAGAAATCGCGCGTCCAACATAAAAATAAATACACGTGATATCTCAGTACACCCCCCCCCCCCCTCCCCCTTGTGATTTTTCTTGATTTTTCCGAACCCCCTCCCCCACCCCTTTCGAGCCTCACGTGATTAATGGACGATCTCTTACGTGAAACGCTCTAACGTCTTTCATAATCTTTGAAAACAAAATACGATCGTCTGGTTCAATAAATTGGCTCTAAGCGTAATGATAATAGTCTGCGAAAAGAATTAAAAATGGCGGCACTAATCATTCCCTGTCACTCGCACGTTATTGCTGTCTTTACTCACACCTGACGTGTGAGTAAAGACAGCAATAACTTGCGAGTAAGAGGGGCATAAATTAGTGCCGCCATTTCAGATTCGCTTCTTTATTGGCGCGGGTTATATAAAATTTCAAGATGACAGGCTAAGAGGTAGTCGTTCAAAATAATCTTGCAACATCGACTTTAATAATAACAAGTGAAGCTAAATTAAACATGAAAATACGTACCTGTGCCTATGTAGATAAGTCCAAACGGCTGTTCTCTGGTCGTACTTGACGACAGGATCACGTTTGGCCGAAAGCAGCCTGTCTAATACTGAAGACACTGCACTCAACAGTGTTTGATCACTGCACGACGCCACCCACTGTGACATTCTGTGGAGTAGGTAAAACATACATGTTTTTATCATTGGTACACATCAATGTGATTTATAAGACTAGATTTTTCCTTCGACTCCGTTCCCGTGGGAATGCCGAAAAATCCGTCCTTATTCTTTGTCTACAAGAGAACCTCTGTGCAAAATGTCAGTGTCCTAGGTCCAAAGGTTTGCGCTGGGCGTTGATGAGTCAGTCAGTAAGTGAGTGAGTGAGTCGAGTGATCCGCGAGCTCAGCAGCACCGAGCGCCGCCCGCGCGCCGCACGTGCATAGCACTGGACGTGAGCTGTGCGTACCTGAGCAGCGTGAGCACGTGGTGGCGGGTGCCCTCCCCGTTGGGCAGGCGCGCCAGCGCGTCGCGCACCAGCGCGGGCAGCGAGGCGTGGCGCGGCCGCGAGCTCAGCAGCACCGAGCGCCGCCCGCGCGCCGCACGTGCATAGCACTGGACGTGAGCTGTGCGTACCTGAGCAGCGTGAGCACGTGGTGGCGGGTGCCCTCCCCGTTGGGCAGGCGCGCCAGCGCGTCGCGCACCAGCGCGGGCAGCGAGGCGTGGCGCGGCCGCGAGCTCAGCAGCACCGAGCGCCGCCCGCGCGCCGCACGTGCATAGCACTGGACGTGAGCTGTGCGTACCTGAGCAGCGTGAGCACGTGGTGGCGGGTGCCCTCCCCGTTGGGCAGGCGCGCCAGCGCGTCGCGCACCAGCGCGGGCAGCGAGGCGTGGCGCGGCCGCGAGCTCAGCAGCACCGAGCCGCCGCCGCCCGCGCGCGCGCACGGGCCCACCACCGACCTGTATCTGCCGAATGTCATCATCATCAGTCTATAGCACTCCACCGCTGAAAACTCCACACCACTCTCATTCAGGTGTCACCAGCCACCCTGCGAAGATCGCCCTACGTATACTTCGCGGGTTCCATTCAAGAACACGTTACCCCAACGGTCATCGGTTCTACGGCTGATATGGCCGGCCCATTGCCACTTCAACTTGCTTATTATGTTGGCTATGTCGATCATTTGAATTATCTGTCGGATCGCCTCATTTCGGATTCGATACCTCAGAGAAACTCCAAGCATAGCCTTTTCCATAGCACTAGTGCTATGGAAAAGGCTATGCTTGGAGTTTCTGTACCTGCCGAGTGCGTGATTAATACTCACTAAGGTCCCAAGTTTCGGACGAGCTCGCGGTTAAATAACAGCCGCGCTGATCGATCGATCTACGAGGTTCACCTATGCTTACAAGGTATAAAATAACAAAGAAGTTGCATTTTAACAAGTACAATTTTTGCTGTTTAACAGACCATTGTCTGTTAAACAGCAAAGCAAGTTGCTTTTAGACCATCTTTCGTCTGTTTTCCCATTGGAAAACAGACAAAAGATGGTGTAAAAGCGACTTGCGAACACCATATAATATGACAATACATACACGAAAACCATTCACCAACATTGCATATTCTCATACTATAAAGGAATACTTACCCATGCTGCACGTAAGTGAATGGTTTGGCAGCCATTGAAAATCTCCGTCGCTCCTGCGACCGGAATTCAACCAATTCTGCATCAGTTGCTGGACGGACTGACCAAGTTGTTGGATACCTGACGAAAAACATTTCATATAAATACGCAACAGGGATGTAGAATATTTTTTTTTATTGTAAATCTGTAAACAATTTGAAAAAAGACAATTAACACCAAAAAAACTGATGAAACATCTACAAAATTGGCAAAGTTATCAGCGTTTTAAAATGATTTGCGAGACAGGAACGGCAGAAATTCCTGCGGAATACTCCCTCCAAAAACTTTAAAAGCGTCAAGTTTTCCATGATTTTTTTTTTTTACTTTTTTGTTGTTCCTATTCCTCCTTTGAAATAAAATAATTTATTTGTACTTTTTTAATAGTAGTCAACTACCGTATTTCGCATGGGTAATGTTTAGTTTACCATCGCGCGTTGATAATATCGTGTTATCTCTTAAACTATATGTCCAAATAACATACTGAAAACGGTAAAAATCATCTCTATTAAATACTTGTGACGATGGAACTACTCATTTTGATAAGGATTAATATTTTATTGATAAATGTGTCCAGTTAAACATTACCCAATTAGTATTTTTATTTTTAAAACATAAAAACAACATTTGTGGCTTAAATATTTTTCTGAATTCCTTGATAAAAACCGTAACAGCTCGGCCAATGAGCTAATATAAATAACACATTAATAAATTATATACAAAAAGCTTCTTCGGGAATCTGTCTTTCCATTGGTGAAAACCGTATGAGAATCCATTCAGTAGTTTTAAGTTTATTGTGTTCAGGCAGACAGACAGAACAGAAGACAGGTAGACTCGGCGGGGCTTTGTTTTATATTATGTAAGGATGGGGAAAAATTGTTTTAGTGTCTAGTAACAATCTTTATTGAATTACCTAGGTGGCGGCGGTTCTCTGGCAGGCGGGGGCGGCGAGGCAGCTCGAAGCCATCGCTCACACAGTCGACCCAGTATTGCGTCGCAGTCACGACCCGCGCCGATCCATTGATACATCTATGCAAACCATCATAAACATCGTAAGTTAGCGTTCTGATGCAGTTTGAGTTTGGCGCACCACAGACAAAATAAATGGTTTGAATAAAGAGTAATAAATAATAATTTACTAAATTCACTTGCATCAAGACGTCAAAAGTGAGAAAAGTATTTATATTTGGATAAACAGGTTTTTATCTCTATTTCAGATCTGTATTTATTGTTAAAAACCAAGTACAAACCTGTGATTCAGGCAAAAATTGTAGGTAAGGCACATAATCATCTGGATGTTGTCCTCTTTCTCCTGCGAGGAAGTCTAAAGCCGAATCTAATTCACCACACCAATCATCTGACACTGGAGAAAAAACAGAAACATTAAGTGACAATAGCTTACAACATTACAACAGATACTTTTACATTTATTCTATCTCTTTCTCATTTTTCCTGTTAAAGACTGCAATAGTTTTGGTTTTAATTTTAAGGTGCCATGCGGATTGCATCACCTACAACTTGTGTCCTGATTCACTAACCAGCACTGCATCCGCATAGTGGATGTAAGCCTATTACGCCAACAGTGGGATCACTATAGGCTGATTATGTAAGCAGATTTAAAGCCAATATCAAATGACTACTTACAATTATACCAAGTGTTGAGCGGCGCTATAGGCGACCTCATGACGGCAGTACACCTTGCGTGCAACTGTTGTTTAGATGCGCGATGAGCCGCCCGCGCGGGGAACAGTGCCCGCACTAACGACAGGAAGTTCGCGTGTGTCGTCTCTGTTAGAGACTCGTCCGGATCCACTAGGGACTCCTCCACTGTTTCTGTTGACGTCTCCACTTGGATTACTTCGCCTGAATCGTCTGCCAGTTCCACTGGTAGAGCCATCATATCTGAAACAATGAGAAACTTTAACTGTGAATGGGGCACACATTTCAAAGGTTCTATGATGCATTTATGTATTAAAATTAAATATCACTATAACATGCGTATAAAAATCTGTAGTGATAGGCTAAGTGTCCGTATTTATGCAAAATGGAACCACACGATAAAGTAACAAAAGTCCTGTGGTTCCATTTTGCATAAATACGGACAAGTGAAGTATAGGTACCAGCAGTAGTCATAAGCACAAACGTCACCTGCGCATTAGTTGATTTTTTGGCCTCTTTGCCAGAGTGAAGACGTGGGGCGCCGAGGCTGCACGCGAATGGCTCGTCAATTTAGCTTGTCATCTATTGGACTATTCTATATTACGTATTGTCAACTGTCTATTGTCTATTGGGCCAAAAATGTACATGCGCGATCTATACTCATAACTGTCGCCGGTACTTATACCTAATTAGATATATACCATCAAGTAACTCATGTGTTAACTCACCAATTCCATCCAAATCCTCTAGTTTGATGGGGACTGCTTGATGTATGGCTGCCCTTGCAGAGTTTTGTATGGGCATAATTGTATCGGGAGGCTCCTGTTTCACTATGCTATCTAGCTTTGCATCAGTGTAGTTCATACTGCAAATACATCATTCATATATAAAAGTACACATTACATGATATTTTTTATAACTCATAAGTATAACCTGACCTTTATATTAATAAAATAAAAAATATACTCACTTTGACATATTATTAGGATATTTTTCAGTTATCTCTTGCTTAATATCAACATGTTCAACCTTCTTTGATAATTTTGGACTAGTAATGGGGTCCACAAATGATGAACTTTCTGAATCAGAATCTTCTTGTTCACATTTGATCTTTATGTTTGGCAATAAGGGTTTATTTTCAACACTGTCATATGTTTCTTCCTTTCCCTTTTTAACTGATACCTTCTCTTGAGGTTTGCTTTTACTGATGCTATCTTTCTTTGGACCCTTCCTTATTTTCTGTAAAGGTGATCCACTT
Source organism: Thalpophila matura (assembly GCA_948465475.1). Lineage (NCBI taxonomy): Eukaryota > Metazoa > Arthropoda > Insecta > Lepidoptera > Noctuidae > Thalpophila > Thalpophila matura. The sequence continues at coordinate 8,279,246 of OX419190.1, read as the reverse complement.
TTTTGTCCACCAAACATTAGTTTTTTAGCACCATTCACAAGAGCCACTCTCTGTTTTATATCATCAATTGTTATGCCGGTTGTGTTTAATTCTGGATGATTCTAAAAACAAAATTACAACACAACATAATTTAGTAACTTCAGACACACTAACCATCTTGTCCTTTCCACAAAGAAGCTAGGTACAGCTTTAAGCATAGCCAGTCTATTTAATTTTAATAAATACATGTTTCAAAAGTTTTGCATATTTTGTTTCAAACAAGCTAGAGAAGATATATATCACAAAAATATGTTTGCATAGCTAACAGTACAAATGTAAACATAATGTTCAACACCAAAGTGTCTACCTCTCTATATTGTCTTCTTGTCCTATGAGCTGCTAAAACATTCTTTAAACATTCCAGTGATGTTAGGTTTGACTGATCTGAACCACCTAATGTCCCAGATACATTTCCATCGGCAGTCTGAAATAAAATATTATTTTGTGAACCAATTTGTTGATTAAAAAGTGAAGTATTGTTTTTATTTAGTTCTTACTTGGCCAGGATTTAATTGCTTCCTCTTTCTCACAGACTGCTCTGGAGGACCTTCTGGATAATTTTCATCTTCAGATTCATCCCCTCCAACTTCAGTACGAATAGCAGCCAGCTCCTCAAAATATCTCTGTTTAGCTCTCAAATATAACGGCTTAAAGTTATTTTTTGATGAAGGTTTTGGTGGCAATAAAGGAAGGCGTGGTATAGGTCCTGGTGGAGCCGCTTTAGCAGCTGCTAGTAAGCGCTCACGGGATATTAACACTTCTGGTAATAATTTTGCATAGTAAGATTTTATCTGAAATAGTAAATTTGGTAGTTAAAACATACATAAATAGAAGTTTCTGCATAAAATGTTCACTATTCATAATGTATTTGATAGAAAAAAGGTTAACAGTTTATCCACGAGTATAATCACCTTATGCTTTTGCTGTTTAGCCCTTGCTTTCATTAAAAACTTTCTCATCTTAGCTATATCTGGCCTATAGTTACCCTGCCTTAAATTGTTATAAAAATCACCAACTGGTGATGTGAAATGAAAGGGTTCATGGTTAAAAAGCATTTTTATGGTTTTCTCCTTCTCCTCTTCTTCGTTTTCCGTGAATTTAGGCAAGAATTTGCTTAGTTCTTCTTTGTGTTTATCTTCTAAAGCTTCCCAAGTTTTCATAGAGAAGAACTCTTTGAATACTGAGTAGTCCTCACAGAGCTCCTGAGGAAGCTCCAGGGATATTCCCATGATGCGTACCGGTTCCAACACTTCGTCATCTCCCTCCGAACTGCCGCTTGATGTTTCTGAAGAGCTACTGCTCTCCCCACTATAGCTGTGTTCACTCTCCATCTTATCTTCCATTGAGTACGGAGATGTAGTTCAACGTTTAGGCAGTCTTGGTGAAATGCCTAGGTTTTTCACTTGATACAATAACGATTTTCCGCCCACTTCATTGAATTTTCACGTTGTTTTGTAAGAGTTGTTTACGAAAAACCTAAGCAAAGGTATAACAAAATCGAACAAAGAGCCATGAAGTTTTTTTAAACAGCCGTCAAGTCTTGTCTAAAATAAAATAGAACGCACACGCCAAACCACGGCGTTTCATACATACTATGCGCCAGAACGGAACATTACGATGAGAAAATAGCTTGACAATCAAGAACAGCGACATTTTGCCCGCAAAATAGAATTTAAAAATATAAAAGGGGTTGTCTATGAATGTAACTTTGGTGTTGTCTATGTATTCGGGTGACACTCGTGAAAAAGGTCTGTCCATAGAGTATTTTTTATTTTATACGTTTCGTTGTTTCGTTCGTTTCGTTAAACTCCGAAGGCGGCAGTATTATCATTAGACAAAAATAATTATTTATGGAATACGTGATTTACTACGTGATCAAAATAAGAATAGGATGGACCTTGCGACGTTTTGTATTTAAAATTTAGCTGTCTTGCATAAAAAAATCTATTATAATAGATTTGGTAAATAGAAAGAAAGAAAAGAAATAAATTACTCTAGCCTAGTTGTAAAGCTTGTGTGTACTGCCTACCAATAGTATAGTACACTTTCCTGAATTCAGTTGTCCTAAATGAAAAAGTGACTGACTGAATTTTATTTTTATTGGATTTATCTCTTGTTGTGTCCAAGTAAAGCCACGCAGTTATTATTCAATCCTCCTAAATGAAAAAGTAACTGATTCAGGAACGCATTTAGCAACTTGTTAAATGCTTCCACACGTTCCTGAATCAGTTACTTTTTCATTTAGGACAACTGAATTCAGGAAAGTGAATTAGCTGCATAACAGACTTTTTTTATCTTAAAATCTTAACGCTTTGAAGCCTCAGTCACCATAATTATGTGATCACGTTTTTAAATTTAAATAAAACTATAAATTGATTTTATGTTTACTAAATATTTTTTAGTTACTTAATATTCCGATAATAATTGCGTGGAACGAAACGTTAGACTTAAAAACAAAAACCAAAAACAAGTAGTTGGCGGTGGTGGTGTCGAAAGATTTGACTTTTTGACGTAAATTATTCGTGTAGTAAATATGGCTGACGAACTCAATGTTGACAGTCTAATTCACAGACTTTTAGAAGGTAAAGATACATTTATTTCATTTTCTAATGTGTACTTTGATTCTCTGACTCTGAAAGTTATGTTTTAACTCAATGGATCCTCGCTCAGTGTGCTCTTGTTGCGTAATTATCATTGAGTATGTAGGTATAGAAACGTCAAACTCATAAATAAATCGATTATCCCCAATTCTTATCTGATTCTGCATTTGATGTTAGATCTTTAGATGACTTGCAGGCGACTATTTCCGTCTTAGAAATAGAGCAGACACTGTAAATAGTTAAATTAAATAGCTACATTATAGATAATCACACTACTTACAATGATGTCAGATTCCATAGCATGGAACACTTCTATGGGCCTATTGTTAAGCTTTTACTCGCTTTCTGTATCACTTTATATGATTTAAATATGTTTATTTCACTTTATTATGCTGCTTTTTGGTGGGTTACCGCAGTATACAGACTGCAGCAGGAAACAGCAAGGCGAAAAGGGAAATTGAAAGACATCTTTTCAGGAGAATGTATGGTTATATCCAGAATTCTTGCCAAAGTATTAAGCTAGATTCTTTATTTTCCTCCTTTAGTGACCAATCCCGTAACAAATATCCAAATTCAAATTTAAAATATAATTTTTACTCTCTTACTTATTTTTTATTATTCCTCATAGGTCCTAAAAATAGCCCACTTTATACAAAGGAAAGCTATTGGTATTGGAAGGCCACATTTTATACCTTGTCCTAAAAGTTAACACAGTAACTTCACAACCCACACCAATTCTATGAACATTTGTATATAAGAATTTATGCAAAGTTAAATTATTGTTGTACAACAATAATTTGTGACATTATTGATTATTTCTTATATTTTTTATATACCTAGTAATTTTAGATGTTTGAGTTTGTTTTACAAATTTGTATATTTTCTTAATAATATTGTATATTTTGGTGATCTTTTTCAATTGATGAAATACAGCCATGATGTAAGTTTTAAAAAGGTTCATGTTATATTCTGCTTTATTATACGTAAAAGAAATTGTTTCTAATTGATTCGATCAGCCATTTCCCCAATAATGTCCAAGATTATTTAATGTTGTTTTTGTGATTATTCAGTTTCTGTTACGATGCATGTTTTAGATGAAAAATGGATTTATTTGAGTTTAGTTCTTGTATGAGAAATATATATTCTATCCCCCTTACTAATAAAGTAATAAATATGGCATAAAGTTACGCAATGAATAATGTCTGTATAACCATACATTTTTTTATGTTTATGCTTGTCATAACTTTATTCCATATTTATTCCTTAGGGAGTTAGTGTATTGTACCTAGCAATTATCTTCAGAGATTGCTTTATCAATCTTACCATCACTTCATCCATGCATTTTGTGAGTGCTTGAAGGTATCATCATATTATTTATTTGAAATATTTAGTATTTTTCTTAGTCACTTTCATTACATAAAGTATTTTGGTCATATGTAGGGTTGCCATCTGTCTGGGTTTGCCTGTTTTTAGTCTTGAGGGAGTGCAAGTAGGGTTTAGGTAAATACCGGACTGTTAGACCATTTAAAAGCAAGCACAAGAAAAAGCAAAGGCCATAAAATCGAGTTACAGATGGCAGCCTGAGTCATTATTTTATCATGTACCAATGAGTTTCTGAATTATATGTATTTAAATTGCATAATATGTGTTATTATTGTTCATCCTATACAGGCCCAACATTAATAACATAATATTAATGTAAGCACAATAATAACATGTTAGGAATATTGGGAATGACAAATTAATAGGGTTTGAAAGTATCAAAATAATTATTTTTCTTTGATAATTCAACTATTGAGGAGTAGCTACTCCTCAATTGTGATATTATTGTGCCTACATTAATGTTATATTATTAATGTTGGGCCTGTATTATCCATGCCAACACTTGTCTTCTTTTCTTTCAGAATAATTTCTCAAATTAAGCAGTATATTGATAAGATATATTTTTACAGTTCGAGGATGCAGGCCTGGCAAGACTGTGCAGATGTCGGAGTCAGAGGTGCGTGGCCTTTGCACCAAGTCCAGAGAGATATTTCTGCAACAGCCAATACTACTGGAATTGGAGGCACCACTCAAAATTTGTGGTAGGTATATTATTTTATTGTACACAATTTTAATCAGATTCTAGATCAAAATTTACAATAATGAAATTGTGAAGATCCATTGTCTATTAAACTCCAAATAAAAATGATGTTTTTATATCTGCTTATCACAGAGATATTAAGACGTTTGACGCTGGGAGATGTAGGTAGGATTAGAATTTAAAATAATATTGACAGACAATTTAAACCTTTACAAGATAATACCTATCAGTCATTAGGCTCTATACAACATGATCATAAGCAACCGGTCTATTTGATGTATGTTAATATTATGTAAATCTTTTTTTTTGTGTAATGAGCATTCTTAGTAATATTGATGGAAAATAATTTTATTGTTCTGTGAAAGAATCCTGGTAGGTTTTTAATGTTTGCACCTACATTATCCCTCCATCTGTCACATTTGAAAAATCCGCCTCATTCAGGTCAAAACCAATTGTGTCTGTCAAGTACAACAGACAAACAATTAATTAATTATAATTAATTTCAGGTGATATACATGGTCAGTACACGGATTTACTACGTCTGTTTGAATATGGCGGCTTCCCCCCCGAAGCTAACTATCTATTCCTGGGAGATTACGTGGATCGCGGCAAGCAGTCCCTTGAGACCATTTGTCTTCTGCTCGCTTATAAAATCAAGTATCCTGAGAACTTCTTCCTTCTCAGAGGCAATCATGAGTGTGCAAGCATAAATCGCATTTATGGTAAGTTTTAAAATAATGAGGGTTATTTAAATTATTTTGGTAACAAGTAGTGTGCTTCAATGTAAAAATATTTTAATGCTGTATAAAAATTGTATTTTTCGAAATAACCATTTTTAGATTCATTAGTATTTAGGTAATTCATTATGTATACTGTAGATTTATGAAATAAAGGTGCTTGAAGAAAAAAAATTCTGTCCAAGAAATTACCTCTAGTAGGTATATGTAAAATTGTAAATAGTCAGTAATGTTCATTTAAACTTTTAATTCAATTTATACTTGACCTCAATTGTTACGACTTTGTCAAGGCTCACATGCCATAGATTGAAATCTTTATTAGATAGATGATTAACGATTGCTATTCAACACGCTATGTGCATCCATCAGGTTTCTACGACGAGTGCAAACGCCGATACAATATCAAGCTGTGGAAGACATTCACGGATTGCTTCAATTGCTTGCCAATAGCTGCTATAATTGATGAGAAGATTTTCTGCTGCCATGGTGGCCTCTCTCCAGATCTACAAGGCATGGAGCAAATCAGGCGAATAATGCGACCCACTGATGTCCCTGACACAGGTAAAGCATCCTGCTAAACAACGAACATATAATAGACATAAGAATCATGACTAATTGATGAATCATGTTTGTTCATCCATGTGACTAAGCCAACGGTTTGCTTCCGTTATTGACATGTAACTAGTCACTACACCATACAAATGTTTCAGGACTACTCTGCGACCTACTATGGTCAGATCCTGACAAAGACGTGCAGGGTTGGGGCGAGAATGATCGCGGCGTGTCGTTTACGTTCGGTCCAGATGTCGTCAGTAAATTCCTCAACAGACATGACTTAGATTTGATTTGTCGAGCTCACCAGGTTAGAACTTTATGTAGATTGTTCTTTTAAACATTATTTATGTGTGTAGGCCATGCAATGGTAACAACATTCACTAGTCAGAAAGGTTTGTAGCTCTGTCAGTGCACCCTCAAGTGCTGTAATGTGTAGATAGATTTCTGTGAATTCTTCCCCTATACATATATGCTTATAATTTCATAAATCCCCTATATCAAAGATAAATTAAATATTTAACACAATGCTTAAATTACAACCGGCAAGTCCAGTGATATCTTCCAAACAGATGCACGAAGTACGGCCTACGGGTGGCTTATAAAACTACAATATAATCAACTTATATTATAGCAAGTTTCTTATGTGGTTTCCAGGTAGTGGAAGATGGATATGAGTTCTTTGCTAAGCGACAGCTGGTGACATTGTTTTCTGCGCCCAATTACTGTGGAGAGTTCGATAATGCTGGTGGCATGATGTCCGTTGATGAAACACTCATGTGTTCTTTCCAGGTACTATTTTATATATTTTTTAGATATTCACACTTCCATTTCATGTTATGCTAAATGTAGATGTGATAGATGAGTGAGCCGGGTTTTTTTTTACGTTTTTCTAATCTGTGGGGTTGACTCAGATAATGTATTACATTTAGTGTGCAGAGCGCCTTATGACTAAATTGATGTTTCGCTTTCTAATCGTCATAGAATGACTTAAATTTTGCCTGCTTTATTAACTGACGGCACTCACAGCGCCCACGTGTGGCAAAGCATCGGTCATTTATGACGATGCTTTGCCACACGTGGGCAACTTACGGTGCTAGTTCATCCCAGGAACTAAGCTGCGGGTACTGAGCTGTATTTAATAGACACCTCTTTATAGAACTAATTTGAAAATAAATCGCCGTCTTTAATGCGCCTGCCACACACTCGACGAGTGGCATGGGAAGTAACGAGGAAAGGAGGCAGAGACATAGTGTGGCAACATTACTCGTCATGCCACACGTCATGCTCCTCGTCCTGCCCACTGCTCCCTATTTTGTCGGTTTTTGCGCGCGAGTCAAAGGACCGGCAATACGAGTACGAGTGGCTGGCCACATAATCGCGCGGTCGCAGTCCGCATCGAGCGCTCGCGCAAGACGCACGCGTATGCAAAATTGGAGATTATGTCGTCGCCAAGCGTGGAATGGTCAAATGAAGAAGTGTTAATGTTTATTGAATAGATGTGATCCACCATCTCCGTTGGCGAGGACGACGACGACGATGTATATTTCATTTTACTACATTAATATAATTAGCTATACTAAAAATGCATAGCGCGCACGCTGCCACCGTTTCAACGTCCAGTGTCTCACCAAGGCAAATGACAAGTGAGGAGCGTCGCGATTAATTGCGCGAGTAGAGCAGTGTGTGGGCAGAGAGGGCAACATCTCGGCAAATCACGGCAGCGCGAGGAACATAGCGATGAGCAGCGCAAGGAGCATAGTCTGGCAGGCGCATAAGGTTTTAGGCATGCGGGCACCGCGCCGCAATCACTCCGTGGATTCTTACTGATATCAGCATAGCATGTAAATACCTTGTCATGAGAATTTTGTAGTTATATATCATTTACATGAATGTACCTACTAACAACACATGCAAGCCAAGTCTTGGGTTACAACGCGACAACACAAAAGTTCCATAGACTAATACGACATTTATTCCTTCAGATACTAAAGCCATCTGAGAAGAAGGCAAAATACCAGTACAATGCCAATGCTGCCCTGTCATGACAATACAATGTATATCGGAAACAACTTTTTTTGGGAAAACGCAAATATAACTTTTTGAGGTTTTTCGTCAATATCTCCATTATTTTGATCTTTATGTATTAACTAATTTTGTAGGAATATCGGTAATTACATATTCAAAATGACCGTATATTTTTTTTACCTTACTTTGTAAAAAAGATTTTAAAGCGGGTATGCTATTTTTTTTTGACAGAGTACAAAGTAATTAGTACTAGAATGTTTTACTTATTTAAAACTGTAACTATTGATGTGATTTGTTAAAATAATGACGTGTTTGAACAGAGCCAAGCAAACACTAATTTTAATTTTATTGTTTTGTAAAATATTGACTGGAATTTTAGTAAAACGACTAGATATCGCTTAAGCGTCAGGATGGCGGGTGCACTTTTCCAATAGGATATAATTATGATAACGTAATGTACCTTGAAATGTATTCTTTAGTACCTGTTATGATTTTAATGTTTATGATTTAGTTCGAAGCAAGAGATCACAAAAAGAAAGTGAGCCGCTATCCTGACGTTAGGATGGCGGGTGCATCCTTAAGGCGACTATAAAGGCTAGCGACTTTCAGTGAATGGGAGGAGCTTGCACTTCACCCCCGCGACCGCACTGCATGCGGCCGCGCGCGTACCTAATTTTACATTTTAGTGAAACTCATAGAGTAACCATACGTTCCAGATTGTAAGGACTGTCTGGTAATATAACCCCTTACTGCTAAAAATTATATAAGCCGTATTTATAACTACACAATGTTTTGTTTCTTTTATTCGAATTTCGAAATTCGAATTTTTATGTATCAAATAATTTATTTAAAATAAATTTATTTATTTATTTAAAAAAAAAATACTCGGTTCAATTTTTTTGTTTGTACGGCATCTTTACCACCTATAGAAGTGCCTCCTAAAAATATTTCGAGTATGAAGGGTAGGACCTTATAATTATTTATATACGAGACGTAAGGAACTTCATTCCTGACGGGGGTTCCCCGACCGTATACGTTTTTTAGGGTTCCGTACCTCAAAAGGTAAAACGGAACCCATATAGGATCACTTTGTCGTTCGTCTGTCACACGCCACTAGAAGACGTATGTAATAGGGCCATCTTGCTCACAGATGGCGCTATTGAGCGGTATCTTGCGCCAGCCATCTTGTTCATGATGGCGCTATTGAGCGGCATGTAGCCCTTATAGCTGATAGCGCTTTTGCATATTTCTAGTGAAATATTTTATTTTATATACTTAATATTCTATGATGATGAAAAAATCCATAGTAAACTCCAAAAAAGAAAGTACCCTGGGACACCGCTTGCATGGGACGCGGGTGCAAGGGGGGGAAAAATCGGTTATTTTTTGCCTAGGATGCACCGTTTCCGAGATATTTGAAAAAGCAGTGGTGAAGGGTTAATTTTTGTAAGACCTAATTACCTAACCTAATTCTTATTTACATCGTCATCGTCATAATCATCATCATATCATCATGTGATCATAATGATATGATGATGATTATGACGATGACGATATCATCATCATCATCATCATCATATCATCATAAAAACCGGACAAGTGCGAGTAGGACTTGCGCCCTGAGGGTTCCGTACAAAGTTAATTATGTATGTAGATATACATATGAAGTAAAATATTCCATTAGAAATATGCAATTGCAATAGCGCCCTCTATGAGCAAGATGGCGCTATTTCATACTTCTAGTGGCGCCATCTATGAGCAAAGGCCTCGGACTTGGACGGACAAACTGATGACAAAGTGATCCTGTAAGGGGCGACGCAGACGACAGACTTTTTGTGCGATCGAGTCTGCCGCGCTTTGCAGCACTCGAACAATCTGTTCGCTTCGCAGATTGTTTGAGCGCTGCAAAGCCCTACAGACTCGATCGCACAAAAAGTCTGTCGTCTGCGTCGCCGGTTCCATTTTTCCTTTTAGGGTACAGAAAATAATAAAAAGAACCCACGGCGCTAATAATATTTGTATAATATTTTCGAGTTTACTCAACTACTGTGTGGTGAGCGATTTTTTTTACGACTTAACTCGCCTTCATAAACATTCTATTCTATTCTATTCAGTATGTCGGAACCTCAGATCATAGAAACAAGGAGATATTATGCCATCATAGCAAATTAGTACGGGAACAACTGTCGCCACTTTTAGTACATTTTTCGACACGATTACAAGCGCTCCTTGTGAATAAAAAGATCTCCCACACATTAAAAATTCCGCACACCCTCAATCTAACACTGTTAATCGTCACTCAACACTAGCACTAAACTAAAACACTGTATTTATCATCGATCGTGTTCGGTTCGTCGCCAGCGTGTACTTTTGTACTAAGCCCAAAATGTTCAAATTAAAGTTGTATCAAGCTCAAATAGCGCCTTGGCACATCTCCCATGTTTCTATGATCTGAGGTCGGAACCCTATAACGCTCACAAGTTAACTCGCCTTCAGTCAGTTCAGACAGAATTCATTTCTCTGAACCAGTGTTTAAGTCAGGATTTCAGTGGCCACGCTACAAGTTATTATATAGGAGGTATATTGAACGATGTGCAATAGCCTAGTGGTTTAACCATGTGCCACCCACGGCGAATGGTTCGAGTTCGATCCCGAGGCACGCACCGCTGACTTTTCGAAGTCATGTGCGTATTAGAAATTAATTATCACTTGCTTTAACGAAAACATCGTGAGGAAACCGGCATAATATTCTAGAACCAAACATTCGAAAACGTGACGTCCACCAACCCGCACTGGGCCCGCGTGCTAGACTACGGCCCACTCCCTCTCATAGACAGAGGAGGCCTGTGTCCCAGTAGTGGGAACATTATAGGCTGATTATGCTATGCTTATGCTGTATGAACAACAAATGGAACAGAAAAATTAGTCTCCTTCATGGTTCTGGGACAAATTCCTGAGACCACGACAATATAGTGAGATTAACTGGTCCGGTACTACAACTTTTGTTAATATAAATGTACACAGAGTGGGGTAAGATTCACTCGCTGTACTTGAGAGACTGAAATGTAATTAATAGTGCGCCTCACACTCATAAAGGCGCACACTTATACAATAATCTGAAGGTTACACCGCACCAGCTTGACCCCAATTTCGGGGCGCGTTGAACGTCAGGGACTTACGTCTCGGATACGCCGCTTACCCTGCCGCCGCATGCTCGTATAGACCAGCAAGGCTGCCGATCTTGCGTTCAAGTCAAGTATTCGCGCCGTCTCCCTGCCGCCGTAGCCGGGCCGACACCTCGGAGTTGCTGAGTCACTCCGGTGATGTGCTTGAGCCGCTCCGGTGATGTGCTTGAGCCGCTCCGGTGATGTGGCACCTTCTGATATACCTACTCAACGGAATGACGAATACTGTCAGTTTATATACTATCCACATAGGTAATACTACACCAATAGTAGTCTTGCTAGTTATCGTTCAGTTTATGTAACCATAACATGACTTTGAACCGGCTGATCTACAAACGGATGCAGGCAGACTGGCATCATTCCCTTAACAGGAGGGGCATACATACACCTGCAAATACTAGATCAGCCTTGATAGCGATAGTTACCAAAAGTACTTTCCGTTTAACATATATTTTTCTATATAAAAAGTCACATTAAACGTCCGTTTTCAATTTATCTGACTGTTATCTTGTCGGTGAACTTGGCCCTTAACGGGTGGAGACATCTGCTTCATAGATGGCGCCACTAGAAGTATGTAATAGCGGCATCTTGCTCATAGATGGCGCTATTGCGTACCTATTTCTAGTGCAATATTTTATTATGGATGAACTATCCACATAAATAATTAAGTTTGTACGGAACCCCCAGGGCGCGACTCCTACTCGCACTTGTCTGGTTTTTATTATACATAATTATATTATAATATCTCAGTACAATGGGATGTTTTAGAAACACAGTCCACTAAAACTGTCATTCTGACAAGAATGTTATCCCATTGAGATAAAGTTTGATTTCTTTACTTGTTTAGGTATTTAACGGTTTTTTCGTCCCGATGTTTAGGCCAACTGTCCGGTGACCACTGGAGCGAGAGCAGCGGAGCAATATTAACCAATGCGATTGCATAGAATCTCATTCATCATTGTACATACCTGAATAAAAAAAATATCGCTCCACTCTTCTCCTCCCCGCTCCAGTGAACAGTCAGCCTTGTGATGTTTGATAACCTGCAACCCATGAACCCATGTGCAAAAGAAAAGTGGGTTTGGAGCATTTCTTTCGTACTACTAAAACACCTCTTTAGTGTATTATCTTCTAAAATCACAATCTAAAACAGTAGGTAATCTTAGGACAAAATAGTCTCGGAACAAATAAATCTTTGCTAGTTGCTCGAAATATAGGGAGATAGGTAGGTACACGAAGTATTTTTTGTCGTTTTGTTCGAGCAAATCCATGATTTTCGGAAACAACGACTGAAAACTTGAAAAATACTTTTTTTAAATTTATTTTTTATATTTTCTTAAATCCAGTTTTGGAAAGGAAATATAAGAAACTGCAATTGAGCCTGCTCAGGAGTAAAATAAGTAAAGTAATTAATGCTTCAACTGTTGTAATTAGCATGTCAGGTGTTTGCAACGTTAATGTTTAGTCGAGACATTAAGTAATGACCCCATTTCTTAATGTGTTTAAGTAAGAGTTATTAGATGTATGTATTTTAGACGTAGGTATTTTTATATACTACGGTAATTAACAACTATGATATAGTGGACAACCCAGTTATAGGATTTATAAAACAGTCATATTTTATGTATTCCCCCAGATACTAAAGCCATCCGAGAAGAAGGCAAAATACCAGTACAATGGCATAAACAGTGGGAGGCCAGCCACACCTCAGCGATCACCACCTAAGAAGAAATAACTGACGTTTGGGATCCAGTGTGCTGCACAGTGAGAGGAATGCTACAAATAATTAATTATATCATGTATTATAATTATTATGTTTAGTATGGTCATTAGACATAGCCGAATAATATGTCGCGTATTGTTTAAAATTTATTTATCGATTTGCTTGTGCCTTCTTAATTTTAATTTTTATTATTAATGTGAGTGATATTAATTTATGAGTTTAGTTCTACAGATTGTATTGAGCTGACATTATCTATTCGGCGATGCCTTGGTGACTATTGCTTTTTCGATCCCTGATTATAAGGCAGCCTTTAAAGTGGTATTGTACCCTGTTGTGTTATTGTAACATGTTGATGTTGTAGTAAATTGTTTCGTTAATTTTAAAATGTTTGAGGTGGCAAGCAATCTTAAAGATGCGGGCATTGGAGACGAAAGCGTCGTTACATTTCATATTACCTATTTATTAAGTTGTAGTGGATCGAAAGCACATTCGCTTGGTTTATTCTGTAACTAATGTGCCTATAAATGTAATTTATATATAGGTCTTGAGTAAGTGACGATAATTGGTTAATTTGAATTTTCTTGTTTTGTTGGATTCGGCAAATATAAAATGATTGATCGTCCAAGGAACTTCATACTTTGATTATTTTAGTGAATGATTATTTTTCTGTAATCCTACTGTGGAGCTGGCCTAAGACATGATATTAACCTTCACCTCGTCATAGCAATAAGTGTTTTTTCTGTTCTAGGACTCCATTGCAATCACTTTATGTGTTATGGAGGGAATGAAGTACCCAGTGAAATTAATGTTATGTTGCACTCAGTATTATTCTTACCAATTAAGTTAGATGTTTCAAAATTTGATGAATGGTCAACATGATCTCTCCCTACTGAGGCTTTCCCTTCAAAGTTTACTGTTAAGTCTCAATGAATTGATATATTTTGTAAAATGTGGTAGAAGCAGTGTAGTCCTCGCAACAATAGTGCAATTGCTGTATTATTACTGTTATATTATAAAATTATATGCAGGTTCTGAATTGTACAATTTTATTTTTTAGCTATGTATGATTTTTCATTAATTAATAAATATCACTATTTAAACTAAGAAGTTTATTTTTATTTTATTTTCAGTTTGGTTTGCATTTATAAAATGTATTTTTGTTTAAAACTAACATTTTATGTATCTAAGAGAGTAAATGTGACTTAATCTATTTCATACTTTTACATCACTTGATGCTTTATGATTAAATTTGTTGTTTAGAGATGATAATTATGTTGCTATAAAATTATATCTGTTCTTATTTTTAACTATACTGTAAAATAATTAGCTGGTACAGATAGCAGCAACATTAGAACTTATGTAATTTACTGTCAGTGTCACTTAATATTTAAAATTTAATTCTATTTTCATCTACACTTAGAAAAAGATAAGTTTCGAAAGCAATTGAGTTTCAAATGATATAACTTATTATAAAATTTTGTTGTACTTTTTCTCAGGTGTGTACAATTTTCTGAAATATAAATTTTATTCAAATAATATTAATATCAATTTATTTCATTCATTTCCATATCTTTCTCTTTCCAGTTAATCTCCTCAATATCAATTTTATCTGCTAAGGCAGTTTTATTCAAGTTGTGGTGATTGTCCAACTTATCACTGATTTTTAAAACAAGTTCTTCATTTTTTCTCTGGTACTTTTGAATATCCAACTGTAGGGCTTTCAGATAACCTCGCTTGGCTGATAGAATTTTCTTGATCCTATTAACTCTTGCTTCATATTCTTTTGCCAAAGATTCTAGAAGAACCTTTTGTTTTTTCAAATTGTATACATCACTAGCTTTTAACTGCGCTTGTACATCTGCCAGTTGTGGTCTCCTAAAGAATGAAAATTATTTAGTTTAGAGTTCAGATTATTTGAGTAAGTATCCAATTCAATTCCAAATATAAACAATTATACAATTCCAAAAATATTTAAAAGATTGCAAAATAAAATCTTAAATAGATTCATAATTATAATTATCTAGGTCAATGCTCACCACCAGAAACACCTGTAGGGGTGTAGAAAAGCTTCTTGTAGAAGGGTTGTCTGAGGAAAAACTGCCACTTATTTCTGCAGCCTAACAGAATAGCTGTATAAAGAGTTTTTCCTCAGACAACCAACCCTTCTATGGTCCATTTCAATAGAACTTGTAAACTATGTAAACAAACATTCTATACAAATTCATCAAATTTTGACAGTTGGCCATACTAACATTGTTTACAAAGTTAAAAAATTCAATTGAAATGGAGCCTGCAAGAAGCTTTTCTACAGTAAAATATTTCATTAGAAAAACAAAATTTTGCATGACACACTAAATTAAGGTCCTGCAGCCTAATTGCATAGCTCAATTTCTGTTACCATGGCTTTCATTTTGACAGTTCAACAACATTCATTGCAGCGTTGAGCTAGTTACGGGAGCATGGACTATGAAACATGGTGTAATGAATGTCAAAATCAATGCCATGGTGATAGCAATTGAGTTACACAATTAGGGTGCTGGAAGACTTTAATATGATTAAGTTAGAACACACTTATTGGAGAAAGTTTAAGGCCTGTGTTTACTAATTAAAAGTTACTTGGGTAGTTTCGCTCAGTTTAAAATAAATACGATTATTTATCCACACGTGCTGTCTGGACTTTTGAATCCGACTGGTAGTTCCAGATTAGCACATTCAAACTAACTCAGCTTTATTAAATTAGTTTAAATAACAAACAGCCTAAATGTGCACTCATTTTTGATGATCAAGTCCCCATCCAATAATATCCTGTGCTTGAAAGTATTCTACAGAACTTACCACATAACTTTTTCAGTTTCCATGTCCATGAACTTTTCTTTCTGCTTTTCAAGGATTTCAAGTTTTTGGGGCATGTTCTCGTACTCCCACATCGCACTTAATTCTTGAACCATTTCGTCCAGAATGCTTTGTTTTAAATAGTTAAACATTGGCATCCATTTCACCCGTCTTAGTTTTGCTTTGGGGACAGTTTCGAGAAAATCTTCATTCCTAGAATTAGAAGTGGTTATGAGATTTTGAAACGACGTCCTCCACTATAATTAAAACAGTAACCTTTTTTGTTTCATGCGTCGAATACTTACCTAACCAGATTCACAATATTACCAAATTCTTTTAGAATAGTTAAATTATCAAAAGTTATTTCGGAATTGTTCATTTTTACATCACTTTCAAGATCTTCAACATTTTCTCCCATTATTATAAAATAATCTGTACAACACGTACAGTAGCAAAAATTACAATTTATTTTCAAACAGTAACGTTTGGTTTGCGTTTCCGTGGTTTCCGTCACAGAGTACAGTAATAATACTAGAGAGTTTCCGTCTTCCGTTGCGTGCGTTCCAGTTCCAGTGCGCAAGTGCGTTCTTGGTTCTGTCGTTCTGTTAAAACCATTTGACAATTTGTGACATTATGAATTTGTGACAGTGCTGCCAGATGGAAAAGTGAATTGAGCGCTAAGGACATAAAGCAGCTGGCCGTTTTTTGTTTGTGTGCGGTTCTGGATTTGTATTAGTGTGCGTGACTAGGTAAGAATTGACTGCACAGAGTACATTATACATAAGGGTAGTTGACTGCTTCAATAACGTCACTGTATGAAAACATTGCGCCAATGCGCGGTGTACTTTACAGTGACGTCACTGTATCACTGTCAACAAGAAATGACGCCTTCACACAGTATACAGACACGGTGAGACTAACTCCAGTATATTCTTCCTCCAAGCCTGTGACAACCAATGATAGGCAATATTTTGTTATTTTCAATTTTTCACCAGTTCAGAGGCCTTACAGTAAACAAAATCTAAATAGTACCGTTTGACAGTTGTCAGATTTATTTCAATCATCACAACACTATGGTAAAGGACCTAACGACATAACATTGAAACAAAGTCAAAAACAAATGAGAATCAGCAATTTGATCGTTTTTTGCTTTGTTTGACAGATTCGAATTTAAATTTCGAATTTGAATCGTGTAAATACGCTTGTACAAAGTTAGTGCGGGATGACAAATGTGAAACGTCAAACGGCACTTGTTAGATTTTGATAACTGTAGTAGTTTGTGGTTCAGTACCAACAAGTTAGTTTCCTATATACATAATAGTCTATGTTAGTTACCTACCAAGGTGGATCCGGCTAATTATGCACTCAAACGGTGCGAAGCCAAAAGAAAAAAAAAAATGTGGATCCGTCAAAGTTGCGCGCGAAATTCAAAATAGGCTTGGGTTTTTTGCAAATTGCAGCGTTGTTTTACGTTATAAGTTGTTCCAAATTCGATTCGCGACAGTAATGACAATATAGTTACTATACTACTAATAATCATCATCAATCCCTCGAAATCATATTTGAGGAAAATACGATTATTTCGTGAAAACATTACGATTTTCCTCAAATATAAATTACTAGGGCAATATTGATGATTATTATTTAGTTATATTATCATTATTGTCGCGAATTGAATTAGGATCAAAATATAACGTAAAACCACGTAAAACAGCACTGCAATTTGCAAAAAACCCTTGACGGATCCCAGCCCCGGATCTAGGGGGGGGCGAGCCGGGGCCCATGCCCCGGGCGGCAAATTCAGAGGGCGGCAAATTCAAGCTTGGTAGAGGAATACACTGAGCAGTGTATTCGTCTACCAAGCGTAGAAATCGCAAAGAGCAGCGCTAGACCGGTCGTTCTTTGGGGGAGGCCTCAGATCATAAAAACAAGGGAGGTGTGCTAAGGCGCTATTGAGCTTGATGCTTTTATATGGTCACATTGACCGTATATAAAACGTACACCCTGGCGATAAACCGAACATGATTGATGATATTAAATACAGAGTTTTAGGTTTTTTGGCGCTTAATATGTACCTAATTTGTAATTTTTACAAACATGGGCTAGGTACACAGAGGTCTGGGTAACCTCTGGTATACAATTACCTTACCTCGTCGCGGCGGTCGGTGCTGCGGGTGGCCTCTCGCTCCCGGCCGTGGTTGAGGCCATGGTCGGCAGCGAGAGCGCTTGGAGCGCCGTCGCCTCCTTCTGCGAGGAGGTGATGGACACCAAGGAGGCGGCGGAAAGGGAGAGGGAGGCGGTGTCCTCTCTCCCTATCCGCAGCAGACGCACCGGTTGCCGTAGGGCGGCCAACGATCTCCGGCCACCATAGGGTGCGGCCTACGGGCGGCGGACTTGGGCGTCCGTCGCCCGACCAGAAACAGGCCCGAGACGGTGGCGCGACGTGTTCCGCGCGCGCCTCTCAAGAGGAATTGCGGCCGTACATGACGGCCGTACATCACAACTAAGTCTCCTATTTACTTCTTAATATATATTAAGAAGTAAATAGGAGATTTAGTTGTGACAGCACCAGTATCTTTCTTTACCTACAGTTTGTTGTTAAGATTCAAATTACTTTTTTTTTATAGCATTTCGATTACTTCTGTCGCTGACTGTATCTAAATACTTTAGATATCAATTTATTTTAAACAAGCATTTTCACTTCTAACTGATAAACATTTGAATTGGTTTACCAGTTTGCGAGCTGATGCTTGATGCCATCATGCCATAGACAATTAGACATACCTACACATCACCAGACAGAAAACTTTCAAACCCTCTTGTTTGCTGGAAGTTAAAAACTATAAACTCGTTCTCGGCCCGTCGCTCGCTAGCCGCTCAGACGAAGTTCGTTTCAGCCACGACAAGCACTTACGGAAGAACAATGGACGGTTTTGGTGCCTTTTAAAAAATCTTTGCGCACTAACGAATCCACTTTATCTGGGTAGAGCATTTACAATTACTATGGCATCCAAGCTTGATTCTCAAGTGGTTCTGAAAGTGGTCCAAATGGACCCACCCATGGGAGACTTGAAGAGTGTCTACGTTGGCGTGAAAAAAAAAATGGGGTTCGTAAGTTTTTTTTTTTTTCACGCCTACATTGGTAGTTAAAACCAAAGCTAACATTTAGGTATTTTCTTTACTACATGTATGTAGTAAAGAAAAAGACTTGTAGAGGGTCTACGTTGGCGTGAAAAAAAAACTTGTAACTTACGAACCCCCATTTGTTTTTTTTTTTACATGTAGTTAAGAAAATACCTAAATGTTAGCTTTGTTTTTAACTACCAATGTAGGCAGATAATAACTAAAGTAGGGTCCATTTCAATTGAATTTGTTAACTTTGTAAACAATGTCAGTATGGAAAACTGTCAAAATTTTATGAATTTGTATAGAAAGTTTGTTTGCATAGTTTACAAGTTCTATTGAAATGGACCATAAATCATTTTGATTCTAATTTTCAGATTTTTCTGCAATTTTTTTTTAGGTGCTACGATTCTCATGCAATCCTAACAAATAATATTGATCGTAGAAATTTAGAAATGTAGTAAGTAAGTAGCAGGGGGTCCACCGAAACCAGGAAAATTTTGAGAGTGCTCTACGAAGAGAAAAAAAATTTGGAAACCTCTGCTCCAAACTGTAACATACATAATGATGTTACAGTTTAGAGCAGAGGTTTCCAAACTTTTTTTTTATTATGTATTTCGAAATATAGGCGATCGTGTAGGTATTCACAATTTATGTAGCATATGGGTACCTAGTTGTCTGTATGGAGAGTGGCGTCTTTTCAAAAGCTGCTGCGTGCAGGCGTGCATACG
The DNA here is from genome assembly GCA_948465475.1 of Thalpophila matura. Classification (NCBI taxonomy): domain Eukaryota; kingdom Metazoa; phylum Arthropoda; class Insecta; order Lepidoptera; family Noctuidae; genus Thalpophila; species Thalpophila matura. The sequence goes on along the minus strand of OX419190.1, from coordinate 8,259,613 downwards.
TAATTCCTACAGTAGGTACCTTCTATTACATTATTACTACTATTCAGCAAAAGATCTATTAACAAAAACCACTACAGTTTATAATGTTCTGTCTTTGAATGAATTGTTTATTTTTGGTAGAATAGAGATGGAAATGGTTATGCTACGCGTGCTGCAAGTCCTAATCAAACCTAAAGAATAAAATTATCTAGGTACTAACTACAGTAACTAATATCCGTAAGAAAGTTTACACTCGACAGTCGACACAAAAAAAAATGGGGTAACACCGCGAGTATAGTTTGCTAGAGTTACATAATATTCTAGACTGCTGCCCTTAGCCCATGGCTGGCTATATACGCCCATGTATGGCCAGACAGGCATGTTGCAGTAGGTACAGAAGTAACTATTGGGCTGTTAGCAGTGTGATGTTATCAGCAGGTATTTTTACATATAAGTAGGCTCTACAATATTTCTAGCTGCAGCTTGTCTCTCCCCGTTTTATTAGGCACAGAATAAATAAATTGTTGTACCTAGTTATAAATATTTTTAGGTACTAAATGCCTAAAATTCTAAAATGAAAACAACGTCACGTTTTTCAGATTTTATTGATTTTTTTAATTAATGGAATAAATAAAAATATTTAGGTAATAAAAACAAAACTTTTGTAACAAGTTCATATATTCGTGGCAGCAGTGACTATGTTATTGCAGTCTTTGAGATCTTGCGTGATCACTGATCAAAATTTAGTATTCGTAATTTAATATGTAGCTTACTCGTAGTTTAAAATTCATTGTTAAATAATCGTTTTAACATAGTCAATGTTTAACAGAAAAAGTTTATAAAATATAAATTAAGTTCTTATAATATTGTGGGTTCGGTGTCACGCCCCTTAGTAAGCAGCAGCTGTAAAAGAAAACAGAAGTAAGGTATCTAGCTGATAACTCCGTTCAATGCGAGGCTAATTTTTACCCAGAAGTGTCTTTATTTCTTCTAAATCTTCTGTTAATAATCGTAAAAAAATTATAAGTGGATATACAATATGGATAGTAATTATAGATTCGCGTGCACATTATGTTGAGATAGCTGGTAACTTCAAGCCCCTTTTCATTTTCTCTCCATGTCCGCACACACATGCGAACGTAGAAAAGTAAGAAAACTTAAGGATCAATGCGAATATTTTGGAGATATTGGATAGAGTATTTGGGCCGTACCACAAAAAGATAGACACGCGTTAAACGCGAATGCTACCAAAAATAATACGCACTTGTTTTAGCACTAACTTGTCTAAAACAAGTGTGTACTTATTATTTTTGGTAGCATTCGCGTTTAACGCGTGTCTATCTTTTTTGTGGTAAGGCCGTTTATGTTTAATTTATCACTAAGTACGTTATTATGTTTCAAGGATATTAGCTTAAGTAACTAGGTAGTAGGTAGATAGGTATCTTAATTACTTACTTAATAATAATGGTCTTATATACAGTCTGATTAGGGTTTATGTGTGTATAGTTTTAATAGATGACACTTGGTGCATCCTGGCGTCCTTTATGAGTGCTTAGATAATAATGACAATGAATTATGTGGTCTTATTATGCAAATGCTATTGAATATTTAAAATGATTCGATGAGTGATTGCAACAACGATCCAATAGCATACCTAATGTAAATAATTAACACACGATGAGGATATAAATTTCTACTGTTTTCTTGAATAAGTATCTAAAGTGCTATGAAAAAGAAAATGTTGAATTATTTTTAATTTAGTTTCGGTTGCAATAATGATAAACAAAAATGTTGGTGATCTACATCTATCAACCGTGAAACTATCACAAATGTTTAGGAATAATAAGTGAACAAGACAGGATTCGGATTCAAACTACATTCACTTGCACGACGTACGGACAGATACCTGCTTATATTTGCATGTTTTATAGACTACGAATGAACGGTAAAGTCTTGCTTAGATCGTCCACGGTGAACCGGTCTTCCACCATTAAATCTGCCGTAATTAGAAATACATTAAAACATTTGTAAACATTTGAGATACAATCTAATTGTAAATTAAGTAAAAATTATATGCACAACGCACTTTCTGCAAGTGTTGCGCGTCCTAATAAAAGTAACAACAACGGCTCGTCGTCTTATCTATACAGTTGCATTGCAGCTATGTTCAAAGTTAATAAATGACAGTGGCAATACATGTCGATGGTAGTTCAAAGGCCAATTTGTACAGCTCAGAAGTCATCAATAAAGCTGCAGCGTGACGTATTGCGTATTTACAGCAACCCACTAACCTAAGGGCCTGATCGGGTGTTTGTCCCAAAGGAAGGTGCGTTTGACTGGCGACAGGTACGAGTCACGGATGTAGGAGGGGCTGCGGTCCCATCTAGCCATGGGCTTCAGCTCCGGCCAGTCGTACCAGAAGGGGTCCCGAGTGATCGCCGAGATCGGTAGAGAAGGGCTCGGGTTGAAAATGTCAGCCCAAGGCCGTCTTCGGAGTCCGCCAGCGTTGTACAGTGGTGCACCTATACGCCATAACATTTAATGCCGGGACAACAGACATACTGCAGCTGCACTTCGTCATCGCCCGCCCAAACAGTGTTAACTAAGCAAATGTTCAACAAAGCTGCGTGCGTGATACTGCGTCAATACTACTATGTTAGTTATTTATGAGTCCCACGAATTTTAATTACATAAGTCCCTATAGACATACTTAGGTAATAGGTACATATTGTAAGAAAATACTACTTTTTCACCGCAAATCGCCGTCGCGTCGCTGACGCCGTACCAGTGCGGTCACGGCCTTACTGTCTTACTTTTCGAAGTTTAAATTCTGATGTAGGTACCTTCTGTATGTACAAAGATCAAAAGTACGATTTACGTGCGTTAGAAGGTACGCTATGACGAATTACTTAATTTCGAATGTTCATCATCACTGTGAACGGAACTTCGAAAGATTGCTATATTATGCAGAGCAAAGGTTTACCATCATTTTAAACTACGAAATTCAATAAGATAGTGAAAAAAGACAATAGGCCTGAAATTGACGAAACATCAGCATCATTTTTATTATACATAATTTTTTTTCATGTCGGAGGAACCGCCCGCCACGATAATATTTTTTTAACACGATAATTATTATCTATAGGACTAGGTATGTACGAGTACGAATACCTACCTAGTGTAAAAACGAGGGACTCCTAAATAAACTGTAGAATTAATGTTATTACCAGCAAACTAATGAACTAGATATAATGATTAATATGATTTTTTTTCTGGTTTAATGTCATGCGATTTTTCATCAAAAATGTAGGAATTATGAAAAGAACACATACACTCATTGAACAGGGCTTCATAGAACTAGTAAGTACATTGTTAATTTATATTAACTTTCTACATTAGGAAAGATTTAGCGAATAAAAATGTCTTGTTTTCTTATTCACTCGAAAATTTAAATCGACAGAAATTAGAGAAAGTATAGGCTATATTAAACTACAGATTCACACAGCTCTGAAAAATTAGGTGCTACACTGAACTGGGGCTTCGGACGTAGAAAGTTTGTTTATCTGACTTAAAAGGATTTCAATAACCCAGATAGAGTGGGTCATGACGAAGATACAGGGTGTACAGGGTTGGGTCTGTTGCCCTTACCGTCGGCATCGTATGCGACCTCACAGTCGCGCGGTGGGCTAATCCTCGGCTTCACGGGCGTCGGGGACCTCCCTCGGATTGAGCGGTCAAAGTCTGCCCATTTTTCAGCTTCAGCGAAAAATGGGTCCCTTTTGAACACGTCCAATCTCGCCGGCCACGCTCCTTCATGGCAAGTCTCATAATCAATACCATTCTCAATTATACACGTCGGGGATTGGTAACAGAGTCGATTTACCACGTTGATAGAAACATAAGACCGAATAGAAAGATCACCTGTCTTCTATTTCAATTTATTATTAGTACTTGTAGAGTGTAGTGTTCTTGTATGCCGAGCATGAATACCGAATACGTAAGTAAACGTTTCGGAGCGAATGTTGCTTTGCTCATATTTACAATGCAGCTCATGCACGCATGTTCATTTGGAAATATTGATGCATGAAAATTTCATCTCTATTTTAGAGACTGGCGCACATTTCTGTGAAATAGGCTAGAAGTATATTTTACTTTTAACACATAGGATGTTCGTGGAAGTTTACGTAACGCAGAATAATAGGAATGTGTGGCAGTCTCAAGTACCTAGGTAGAAGTTAAATGTTAATTCATTTTGTGCCAAATTAAGAAAACATTTTATAGCTAAGTACGTAGTTTAAGTTACAGCGGAGAGGTACTAAACTACTAAATCAAAACACTGGTTGGTCTTTTATGTTTTAATACAAAATATATCGTAGTGTTAGTTAAATGTTCTTAAAACTTTGTACTATTCAACAAGTTATGGGAAGTATAAAATTATTTCTACATAGGTAAATCGTAACAAATACAGATTTAAATTTCACTCAATAGAATATATCGTTTTAATGATTTTTTACAATAGGATGTCAGAATATTTATAATGTCGCAGATGTAATGCATTAATTTAACCTAGGCACTGAAGCTGTACTTATATGTATACAATTTTGAATTTAGGTTGGTTAATTTATTACAATGTAAAAGGTAAAGTATGTGCGGATTTATTTTGTTTGGTTTTTACTAGTTGTTTTTGTTTGATTACCAATCAAATCAGATTTTACTTAAGTTGTTGTTATAGCTTCTTGTTTTTCTCTGGACATCGTCATCCACACGTATTAGATTCAATTGGGATTGAATCTTACAGGTGAATGGAGTCCCGATAAGTTCTTACAATTATCTGATTCCACGTGAAGTGCTACGTCCGGGATATTCCAATTAGAACTGCTATTATTATTAGATAATTTACATGTTTATGATAACTGGTATTCCGTACTTAGCCTGCGACGTGGATCAGCAAACAGCCGGGATTCGCCTGTACTATATTTACAGTAACAATCAGTCTATCTCAGACACAAAAGACGACTACAAATAAGTTGTAGAAGTAAAATTTGTACAGATAAACCGCGGCAGTGGTTATCCTAGCTTATCCTAATTGTTCGTGCATAAAGTTGTTAGTATTTACCTGTTCCCCAGTGAGGCTTGTTGTCAGGCTCATATTCGATGCCTTTTAGACTCCTGGGATGCAGAGGTGAGGAAATGGGAACGCTGAGGTCGGTAATGGGGTATGCCCGGTCCTTCAGGTAGAGACCGTAGCGAGAGGGGTACAGCCTGTCGATTGCTGAAAGTCTGTCGAGATGGTCCTGCCACGCCTTGTGGGCATCGAAGGGATCAACGCCTCGTCTGACGCGCCTCGGTACGTGATATACTGTCAGGGGAAACATTATATATTGGTTAAAAAACTTGTATTCTAAATCAATGCGATTACAAATATAACATTAGAATGCCAATGAATTGGGTTTGGAATCATATTTATCGGAGTCCAACTGTCCAGCAGCAACTTCTAAGTGATCTTTGATTTTTTTAGGAATTATATAGTTAACGTAATACATATGACCCAAACCCAGCGTTCACTGCCATTTCTATTCTTATTACCAAGGCTACTCAAACACTAGATTCGTCGATAGAATCAATGAAAAAAAAAACAGAAGGACAGTAAAAAATCGTTTTTTGTAACCTTTTGCAAACGAAAACTGTAGAATTATAGAAATATAAGAGTAGGCTGAAGTACAACAAAATGTATAATAAGCCATTCTTGTATGGCATTTATTATAGTAAACATATTATGTAACCTATTATTAAAATGGAGGAAATGATGTTGGTATTAATTGTAAACAAGTTAGTAAATTATTAGTTTGCTGAGCTAAGCTTTAGATATTTATAATGACTATATCGGGGGAGTCACAGTAAATCATGAAAGTTATTCATAGAACTCACCTCTACATCAACTTGCCGGGAGGGCTCGAGAAAAGAAAATCATTATGGGCTTATTATTAAGTCACAATTAGTATTATTTAAAGGGGTAAATAATAATAAATGTATCACCTGACAAATGCTAGAAGATCAATACAGAGCTAGTGACGTCGACGTAACATTCATGGATTTTAGAAATGTGAAGTTATGTTATGTATAAAGAGGTGATTTCTATCAAATGTTACATGCGTTGTATTAGTAAAATAAGTTGTAACTTGCACAAGCAATAACATCGAATGCCAGCCAGTACAGATAGACGTATTTAAACAGATGAAGCTAAACCTATACATTTTATGAAAACGAGACTATAATAATTAATAGACATTACAATTATAAAACAATATCACAAACTACAAACATCCCTTCCCTCTAGTAAGATTAACAACATCAACAATAACGGTCGATATTGCGAAGAACAAAAAATATTAAAAAGAAACAAGTATGATCTTAATTAGCTCCATGTAATGTTAAATCGATTCATCCAATTTTAATCTTCGAGCGGATGACAGGTTGTACATCATCATAATTTCATGTTAAAATTTCTTTATTTAAATTATAAAACTTTATTACATAGTAAAATATAGCCAGCAGAATACCCCGCAATGACTTGTTAAAAAATTATTAAAAAACTGCTTCATTTGCTTTTGTCAAAAAAATGACGACTATTTTTTGATAATGATATGATGTCTCACAATGTGACTATACATTATGTAGTATTCGTAATATTAGAAGTCCTGAATTTAATCTACACTCTCCCGGAGACCTTTTGTGCTGAAACAAAATGTTGATATTCTAGAACTGAAGCTTATACTACAGGACCAGAGTAAAGTTTGTGTTCGATTGCCTACTTATTACAACCTAATAGTGATCCAGCGTGAAGCACTTCGTGTTAACTATATACAGTATTGTTCATAACTGAACTAAACAAATGTAGTATTTACAGTGAACATTTTAGCATTGATTTCAGACAACTAATTGTTATAACACTTTAATTGTATTTCTAGGCAGACTAACTCAGTCGGTCATAGATTTCGCCTTTGATTGCCAAATTGAAGTGTCATTGTGAGTGATGCGCTTGCCAATCGATTACCTATTGAACTACTACCAACAGGTGATCTATCAACATTGTCTATTTTTGTTTCATGAACCTGAGCAATCATACCTACTTAATTTTTTTTTTATTTAGGTGGTCAATTAGCAAGTCGGTTAGTGTAGCGTGTATGTGCACGTATTTTGTGATATGTTTCTTGTTTACGCTATGGTACTAACCTGGCCTGTACGAGTCAAGGGAGCGCGAGTAGTTGTGGGCATAGATGGGGCGTGGGGAGTATCCGTAGGTCTCACGGTGGACGGGCAGGTAGCGGTATCCGGGAACGGCGATCCTCTCGGCGGCGCCGATGGGGTCGTCGTAGATGGACTTGCTGAAGGGGTAGCTGGAGCTTAAGAGTTCGGGGAACACACTACGGCGGCTGGGCCTGTACCTCTCCTCGGCTCTGATGTCTTCAGATCCTGGGGTAAAAGATGATGATGTCCTTCTATAGTTTTAGTTTAGTCAACAGCTTTAGCTGCACTCTATGCAATGAAGATATTTTTTGTTTAAACAACGTAAATACGTTTTAATTTCTTATGCTTACCTTTTAGAGATCGCACGAAGGATTGCCAAAATCTGGCTTTCTTCGATGGCGTCTCATTTCTGCCAATCATTTCTAAATGACTTTTAAACATTTTGGCAGTTTATGTCGTGCTCGTGGTCTGTAACAAAATTGATATCTGTAAACATTTTGTTATAAATCGGAGAGTTCAGCAAAAGATTCTCGGTACGTATGTGTTATCAATTTTTCAAAAGTTAACCTTGAGTTTGGCACTATATCTTGTAAAAATATGTCCAGGTGACATAATTGAGTACAATAGCGTGCCCGTGCCTCGTAAATAGAGCAGTGACGTACGCAAGAGTTAGCAGCAGGGCCGCAAATAGCCGTCTCGGTGGCTGGCTCGTGTCGAATGGCCCGTGGACTTGGACACTCGCCAATCTAACTGGTGTCGAGGAGAAACTTGAAAACAGCCGTTTTTACGAATGTCTACTCATTGCTCTGCTATTTTCGAGTTTGTTACGACCTTGTTGCGAGTTACGATGTGGATAAGTCAGCGGCCTGCCGCAATTTCGAATTACGTAAGCTTCTAGCGGTAGTAAGTATCTATGCGAAAACGAATTGATGAGGGTTTTACAGCTCGACCTCGGTGTATTTCAAGAGCTTATCCCAAATTTCTTTGTTATATGCTTATGCTACAGAAGTTAAATATTAGGTATCAGCTTTTTTGACAAGTAAGTCGATTTATTTACAATTTATCGATATTGTTTCTGTATGTAGGTATAATCAGCGATCCACAATTTAATTAATGTATTACTATACCCATTTAAAGTAAAGAGACCTATAGTAAAATTGTCGACGACGTATCTTCTCAATACTTTTTACAACAGTCTCTGGAGGTTGTTCAGTTTATTCATTGACGTGCGTCATTGGTTTAAATTTAGTAAAACAGAAACACCATTCATCAGCCTTTCAGTTCAGATCGATGTTTATGTAGATAAGAACAAACACTTCAGGGACCTATGGAATGCGCATCTTGTTTTATGTTCTCTGATGAATTCCATAGGTACTGGTCATTGGACCAGAAGTAAGAAAAGGGGATAAAGTTTTTTTTTGTGTAACTTGATGAAGTTTATGTTGATATCTTGCAAGGTCCAATTGACGACATAATTTGGTAAACGTTGGTTACTTTTACAGAACATCAAAATAGACACAAAATTATTCGATACACTGCTTTTCAACTTTTGTGGTTTGTGGTATCTTAACGTTAAATCTGTTCCATTTTTTTCCATTTAATTAAATTCATTAATTATGATTATAAGAACTGAAGAAGTATCAACCGATATTATTTTGTCGCTGATTGTAAATTATACGTTTGTTTATTTTACTGATTATAATAGCATGATGATTATAGAGCATAAGTTGCACCTGCAGCGTAAGTTGCAGTTGTTGAGTCACAAAAAGCTCTTTAATTATTTTTATTAATCAATATTTTTAATAATTATATTACTCGTGAGTAGATATGACTAATAGTGTTTAGCCCCGCCTATCATTATATAAACTCATGCCAAGGTAACTCTGTAATATCATCACAGTTAGAAAAGTGAAAGGGGACTTGGCACGAATTAATTTAAAGTTCAATTAGATCAAAAGCAGGTAATTTATAAATTAATGTCAGTTATTTGGGTCAAGTGAAGCAGTTCTAATGTTTATAATATTAAAATAATTAACTTTGATACTAGATATTAATCGAAACCTAAATTTATATAATGTTTTAACCAGGGACAGAAAAGGTTACTCGTATAGGGGTTAACCCGGGTTATTTTTTTTGGGTTAGGTGAAAAACCTTGCATAAAGATTAACCTGTATTCTGGGTTAATCAGCCGATTAATAACCGGGTTCACGCATAAAGTTCATTTTTGTTCCTTTTTTTTCATTTTTGTTCCATTTCATTCGGGTTAATCAGCAATCTTAACCGGTACGTTATTGCTACCGATATTGCTACCGTTACGGGTTAACCAGTTACGTTGCGTTAAGATTAACCAAACATATGGGTTAGAGATTTAACCGGTAACCTTTTAACCCGATTAATCGGTCCCTGATTTCAACATCAGTAACAAAATGATATGATGTTAAAAAAATAAACTTTTTATTATTTACTTTTAAATGGTGGTTAACATTAGTAAAAAAAAAACAAATATAGAGCCACTTTTCAATTATTTAAAATCTAGCTATAGCTGAATGCAATAAAAACCTAGCCGTTTTAAATGTAGCAGAAATAACAATATCCAAAATATCATTAAATAATAATTTGACTAAAAGATGTCTTTAGTATTTAAATATAAAAACTATGCCAATATAATAAAGCTGAAGAGTTTGTTTGTTTGAACGCGCTAATCTCTGGTACTATCAGTCGGATTTGAAAAAAAAATGCATATAATAGCCCAATTCTTGATGAAGGTTTCATCATGCTACGACGCTAAGGAGCCGAGCAAAAAGAAAAAAAGTCTGCAAGAACGCTAAGCAATGATATTTTAGTAAAATATTATTGACGCTAAGTGAAAACGAAGTAATAGCGCGGGTGGGTAAATAATCCGATTTCTTTTAAATTAAACGGCGGGTTTTTATTTTTTATAACATTTTAATTGCTATAAACTTGTTTAATTATCATTGATCCACCACAGTCAATTTATATTATCAGGATTGATTTTAGTTGCCTATTATTATAAATTAGGTCAAGATTAAAGGCCAATGTCAAATATGTTTTGCTACATCCATTTCCATGCCATAGTACTACGATTGCATCGGCTGCCATTGGTATTATAAAAATCCATGGTATCTAGTTCAGTACATAGAAATTGAAGGTTAAGTATTTAGTTATCAGCACGATGGGTATTGGCCGTTAAAAAAAAGCTAGTCGATTGTGAAACGGTTACAAAAATACATGGAGGCGCGTCGATTTGGCGGGATTGCAAATTTGGCGCGGGATGAGTGTGGACGAAAATAGGCGCGCGCGCGGCCGGATCGGATTCACAGCATTCCCGGATCCGACGCATTGTCGCAGGCACAGGTGCGCCGACACCCGTGCTGTCTATGATCCATGTATGATTAAAATGTAGGTAGGTAGGTACCAAAGGAAACGTTGATGGCAATTCCGAGTGATCGATTTATTTTTAGAGCTGTGTAATGTATGTTTCATTTTTTAGCATTTTTTGTTTGACCAAACAACTTACTTATTTTATTGTTTATTTGGTTGAACTATTTTCTCTAAAACTAAAATAAAAATTGTTAAATTGATGATGTTTGTGGACACCAGTAACATAAAAAAAGTAAATCAGTAGGTACAGTTAGGTAAAGTAACATTTTCTGCATTTCACTTAAATACCTACATCATATTTCCAATCGATTTCTCGAAGTTCAATTTGATGTTAAAATAAGTACAATGCACGTAGCATGCTTCAAATTAAAACATGAATACATTTTCACACTTATTTTATATTAAATTTTAGAACATAATTAAATAAAAACTGTTTATGAATTATATAAGAACACAGTGTTTACTAATATTCCGTAAATGCTTTTCGGAATTTTGTTTTATAAATATTTTCACCTGTATTATTGTCGTTCACTGGCGAATAACGTATGAGTAACTTACGTGCTGTTGAACAAACGTTACCCGGTTATCTCCGCTTATCTCGACTAATCACCCGCGAGAATGCAAACTAGACTTATGTCGGAGTCGCGAACTGAGTGAGACGAAGGCGCAATTGCGCAACTTTAGAGCGAGACGGCGCTACGAACTTCGGGGTGACACGTAAGTAAGATGCGCACGGCGAAACACCCCACGTGGGGTACACTTGGCACAACCCTTGCGGACTTAGCGATGGAACACTGGGCAGTTTCTTACCGATTAAATAATGGTCGATAAATAAATAGAGTAGTGTGGTTTCGTTGACGAGCCGACGTCGAGTGTCGGACCTGGGCGGGCGCGCACTGGTCGCGGCGGGCGCGAGCCGCACTTGCCGGCCGCCCGCCCCGCTCCCGCCGCCCGCCCGCCCAAAGCATTCAATAAACATTTTATTTTGCTCATGTTTTACTGCTTATGTGCCTACATTGGTTCCTGGATACAACCTTTTTCTACTAAAATATTTAATGGAGTTATAAAATGATACTGTGGAAGTAATTAGGTAGTAAAATAAAATTACAACTAATATGATTAATGTTGAAAAGTTTAAACGACAAATGTTTTGTAAAAAAAAGTTTCCTATTCGAATGCTTTTATTTATTTAAGGCGAAGGGGTAGGCAGGGCCTATCTGCCTGGGCTTGCGCAAAAGAAAATTGTGTTTTTTTGTATGCTTGTTTTAGCTGATGGTAGTGCTCTACGGTGAAATTTTTATTATATTTAAAACATTATAAAAAATAAAAAGACGTCCCCGTATGATTCTTGCCTTTGCTTGTTTGGTGGTTGTTCTGTTTGTTAAGTAGACAAAATAATATTTCTCCAGTGCAAAAACACGAAGAAAAACTTACACATTAATTTGCATGGAGAGGCCTTGCCTACCCCTTCGCCTTAAACAGAACTGATGCCTCTTCTAATATTATCTAATATTGCCTTTTCCATAATTCTTAGCACACTGGTAAATATTACTTACCCCCTTACTTATCAATTACCTCTTAAATTTAACCATTGATTAAATATACTTACAACTATACTAGTCATTTATACGACAATGAATAAAGATGACAATTGACTTAAGAGCTGTTTAATTTAATCATCGTTTATAAGTAAGGAAATTTAGGTTTAAATATTAAGCGGTCTAATTTGAACTGATTTAATTAGGTATTTTCATAACAACATTTAATCATCCATCTAGCCTTTTCCGAAACTAGAATCGGGTCCAAAACTAGAATATCAATATTTTACGTGGAGCCACTGCCATCTGACCTCCACAACCCAATTAATATGGGTATAATACCGGTATTCAAATGTTAGACCAGTATTAGACTTTCGGGCTCCTGACTACCCGTAACGACTGTCAAAGATATTCCTATGACCACCGGAACTGATTGTAGGCACGAAGAAGTCTCGATGTCTAAAGAAGCCGTTCTTTAGACATCGAGACCCGATATGCATCCAAGGACAGACCGCGGCAAGCGCAGCTTAACCTCGCAGATCGATTGATCAGCGCGGCTGTCATTTAGCCACGAGCCCTTCCATAACATTTAATAATGGTGCCGATTCTGTTGTTTACAAACTAAACTAATTTAGTCTCATTTTGTCTCTTTCTAACGAAAAACATAAGAAAGGGATACAAGATATTTAATCCTGTCAAATTAGTCCACTTGCTTCATTTAAATGTGAATTTAGTCGGTTTTGCAAAATTATTATACATATTTTCCCGTAAATGACAAGGGCGTAGACTAATTTGACAGTTCTTAATTTTTTCTGTCCTTTTTCAATGATATTTGTAAGAAAGAGATATAGGTAGTGTGATTAAAATTAGTTTAGTGCGATGTACAACAGAATCAGCATTGTCTTATAAATTGGTTTAAATTATGTAGAATATTCTGGGAAAACGATTAAAACCTCCCACATGGCACGTACACTGTACAACGCTGATTTACAGGTATGTATAGATCGCATCGCCCGTGAAAATACTGAAATAGCGGCGTTACGGCGTCCACCTGAGATTATCCAACTTTGTGGGTGGTTCAACTTTACATTCCACGTTAATGAATCAGCCGGCCTAGCATGACCACGATAGAAACGGGTTTTGTCTACATAGAAATAGACAAAGTGACAGATTGTAGAAACATTTCTACCGTTTCATTCATAAAACGTAGAAATGTTTCTACAATCTGTCACTTTGTCTATTTCTATGTAGACAAACCCCGTTTCTATCGTGGTCATGCTAGGCCGGCAGCTGTGTTTATAGACTCAAGTATTAACACCTATTTAGTATGACCTTTATAAACCCGATTTTTATTCAAAGCTATGCCGTTTTGCGAGACTAAATAAAACAATTGAGCCAACACAGACACGTAAGCTTATCTGAAAAACAAACAAAGTAGGTAGGTACATAAAACAGTTAATTTTACCATTTTACTCGGACTGGCTGATGTTCAATTGTTACTGAATAATTAATTCTCCCTGTAAATACGTTGTTACAATACAACAGTGTCGATTCTAACCGTGCAAAAAATTTACACAGTTGGAAATATTTTTTTCAGTGAATGTTGTATCATGAAAGAAAAACATTCAGTAGGAAAGCTTTTTCAACATTTTCGGCTTTAGATACTTTCAGAACTGTGCTTATCAATAAATTATTTTTGATCGGAGCTGCAAATCCTCGTTAATATACGAGTAGGTACCTATAGAATTAATTACAGTTTTGCAGTTCCATTGAATTGTCAATTTGTCACGATTAAAGTTCTTTGTTTTTAGGGTTCCGTACCAAAATGGTAAAAAAGGAACCCTTATGGTGCGACTTCGTCTGTCTGTCTGTCTGTCTGTCACACCTGCTTATTTCAGCAACTACTTATGCTATCGACTTGAAATTTGGAACAGTTATAAAGAATGCTTGTTCAATTTTATTGCAAATGAAAAACGTCCAAAAGTATTTTTATTTTCATTGCAAAAGGGGCCGGAGTGCGGGTCCGAAATTTTAAAGTGGGGTTACTAGGTCAAGTGACATATCATATGAAAGGGCTTGATCTGCACATTTCAAAATATATTTTCATTTTATTTTATGTCTCACAGTTTTCGACATAATATGATGAAAAATGTTCAAAAAAATACCATTCCCCCCCCCTTATCTCCGAAGTTTGCGGGGCGAAAAATGTGAAATAATTAGGGTTGATAGGAATTGACCCAAATATGGCACCAAAAAAAAACGATGTTCCTAACTAGTACAGTTGTTTCAAAATCATCAAAATTCCTTCACAAACAAACTTAGTTATGCGGTCCGGATTTTTTCACTTTATACGTCCAAATATGATACGGAACCCTCGGTGCGCGAGTACGACTCGCACTTGGCCGGTTTTTTTTTACTAACGCAATTATCTAACGCAGCGGTTTACAAGATAAAATAATTGAAAAGTCTATTTCACACAAACTATCTTTAGTTTGTGTGAAATAGACTTTTCAGTTATTTCAGATCAGATAGACCAACGGGCAGGTATCCATTAATAAAATTCTGCAGATGCTACTTAAAAAATGTACTGGAAACTTATTTTTAGACATCAATGATAATTCAATATCAGCGAATTCAAGCTTTCTATTTTTTGGTATAAAATACAAACATTAACCGATTCATAACAGGATGTTTATACTTAATTTATGAACGATGTAATTTATTACTAGTGTAAAAATTGTTTGATGCGATTTTGTAGGTATATTTTATTTTTGTGGAAAAGACCAACAAGGTCGGCGCCATTGGCGACAGGTGACCTCGTATTGATACTTTTCATATTTTAACATTCGATTTTTCTTCTTGAGTATATTTTTAAGATGTTGAAGTGATGCTGATGGTTTAAAGAAAAGTAAAAATATATTTTATGAAACCAATCATTAGGGTTAATTCCGTTAGTCATAACATAACATATACTTTTTCTTTATTATTAAAAACTAAGTTATTCCTTGATTGACACTCCACTGCACTCCCATTTCTAAGGAAGGATAAGCTGTTCGGAATAGGTGTAACCCAGCTGATCCAAAACATGAACCGTATGCTTCTGAGTGGCATGGTTGTAACGACCGATATAATAGGTACCTACGTACTAATTGGAATGGATAAAGATCTATCATGCAGGATTGCAAGTATACAATAACTTGACGATACGAGATTAACACAGTAAGTTCGGTAACACGAATTAAGTTAGGTACGCTTAAAAAAATCTTTCATTTTCACTGTTAAGTATAAAACAGACGCGAAGTTAAATGCTTAGATCACTTGCACTAAAGTTATCTAAACCGTCAGTCTACTGATACAGTTAAGTTAGATTAGATTAGGTATTCTGAAAGAAGCGTGAACACCAGAATATTGATCGACGCGATGGCTAAACTGAAATGTCTTTCCATGGTTAGGTTGGAGCAAATGGCGAATGGCAAAGGACGCTATAATCAGGCAATAAATTACCTGAATCAAGCGTAGGTATATTTATAGTTTATTACTCTCACTGTTTCCTAAAGGAACAGAAAATAATTGCACTGAACAGCTAGAATAGTGTGTAGGTAGTACAAAAAGGGGCAATGGACTTGAAAACATTGCGTTTATTTATATTGACTACCTATGTAACTAACTGAGCTCAACCCGTAAAATTAGTAGATGTGTGATCCTGCAAACAGCACAACAATAATAATTATTAATTAATATTGCAATAGTCCTGCATAAGCTGGTGGTTATCCTTGGGTGTATTTCTATAGTGCATACAGGGATAATCACCAGCTATGTCACCATTAAAATTTATTAAAAAGCTGTCATAAAGGGCCTCTACGTGTTGGCTTCGGCTCCGCGCACGCCTTCAAAAGGTCTGGGACTCTTAGTCCCGTATAACAGAGACTAAGAGAATAATAATTATTTTAAATTCTATTTTAATAAATAAAAAATTCAAAATTCTTTTCTAATGGAACGTAATCGCTTTCGAGTGTTCTCTTTCTATCCACGTATTTTATCATGTTTTATACGTGTCGTTTTTCAGGGTTGTGTCACTTCGATTTGAACACTGGAATTTGTTTTTTGTTTTTGTTTCTATGATCTTTCAAAGACATGTGGGTCACCTTGTATTTATAAGTGACTGATGCTGTGGCTACGTATGACGTACGGACGTAAGATAAAGCACGTCATGCACTGGAAATGTTTCATTCACTGAAACGTTTTCAATTTCCTTTTTACGATTGTTATGAGTGTCTCGTCTGTTTACATTGGATAACCCTACTTATTTAGGTATGTGTGTTGTCTGGCTGTATGGCGTCATGCGGCCCACGTGCACCACCCTGAAACATCACGTTTTATCGAATTTTGGCCCGCATTCAACTGGTTTAAAAATAGATCTGCTATAAACGAATGAAGATCAGACTTAAAAACAACTTCCGATGCTAGGCATATTCTATTTCCTTTGTTGTCACGAGACGTCCGTGTTCATATTTTTCTGTAGTAACGTGCATTGTATTGGCTAGACTTGTGATGTACATACGAATAGCTTTATGGACCGATCTTGAATGTTTATTAATGCTATCACCGAAAGTAGAAGTGCTGGGAGGTCTTTGCCCTTCAAACACGAGCGAGCGAGTAATAATATGATATTGCATTTTCCAGCATGACCTTGTTAACTACTTATAGGACAATCTTGTCACTTTTGTGGGCGTCTTAGGAGGTGACGGAGGGATTATATCGGGAGGTTGAATTGTAGCCACGTATTCTTGTTTACTATCATCATTCAGAGGCGTGGTGATTTCAGCATTTTCAGCAATAAACTAAATCTTCTACCAACCGAAGGCGAAGGCGCCATCGGTTGGTAGTTTTCTAGGTACTAATTATAAATTATGTATCAGTCACGAACTGCATCAAAATATAGTTACTTAGAATAGGTGCAATTTACATTTTTTGTAGGTAATAATCTTTATATTTTTGTTTGTAGGTATAGAAATCATCATCGCATTGTTTATTCCCAGAAAACAACAATAAAATTAATACCCAGAGGATCAAGTTAACATATGTAGAGTTATCAGACAGAAACGTCTAATAGCAAGAGCCGTTTATTATTACAAGATTTTATATTCATATAGATCGAACATTATTACTATGTACTTAGAAGATAGCACGTTGATCGGAGGAAACACAATTATCGTAAATTCTTCCCCTTTCTGATCCCTTTGTTCTTGCCAAGCACATTATCAAAGGCCGCCTAAAATTACTACGAGCTGTTCAAACATTCACAATACGATGTTCAGCGTATGGATATTATTAGAGCGTTGGAAACTTCGGAAAATCTCGGGAATGAGGCGTCTGGGTTGTCGTTACTCAGTCGAAGCATACGGTGTCTTTACGGGTGACGAAAACAAACCAGATCATCATAATGCTCTATCACACTAAAAACAATTTCTTTAAATGTGAGTGGTAACAAAAAATACCTAGGTACCTAGGCAATATATTTTATGCCATGCATTGGAAATGTCTTTCGTTCATTTTTTTACCTAGGTAACCTTGTAGGTATCGACGTAAGTAATTAATTGGGTATTTTCCTTCCTTCTCTAACTTAAGAGCTCCAACCTACGCTCTATTTATTTTTATAGCGCCTATCTTTTTTCCCAGTGCTTTAGTCTCAAAAGCTACTTTTAACATTCTGTACTTAGCTAACAAAAACTTACCTCTTTATCTTATCTTCTTCTTATCATCTTTATCTATTACCATAATTTGCTCACCTACCTTAAGCAAAACCGTTCGAAAATATGGAGATGGGTTCTGGTTCCAATATGGTTGGTTTTACTGTTAATCTTTCGGATCGAACGTCATCTACATATCTATCTTAAAGCAAATGTAATCCGAGATTAAATTGAAAACCAACATTCGTCATTTCTACAAAAATATTCTTTAGCCAAATATAAATCAACCTATTTTCGTCCTTTCATGACATGTTTAGCTCATTTGCGACATTTTGAAGTTCATACGGGGGTGTAAAGGGTGTAGCTACGTACATTACAAGTCAGTACAGTCATATCGGGCAGTGCTACGGTCGGTTAGCGACACTTCAACTACGAGTACAGTCAGGGAAAGGGATTCTTTAGCAAGATCACTATCATTCATAATTGGTCGTATATTCAAACTTCGAAGCAAATCCGAATCCGAATTGCTTCGAAGTTTCAATTTACGACCAAAATGATAGTGAACTTGCTAAAGAATCCCCTTCCCTGACCGTACATCGGAGAACGATGACGACACTCATTTGTTTTATTTAAACACCCGCTTGTACGAGTACATAATATTATTATTTCTATCACCTTAGATTCTTAGATCCAAGTGATGTAGCCAAAACATTTTAGATATTAATGATGCGGGTTGTTTAGAGATAAAATAGTAATTATTAATTATAGACCATTACATGCAATAATTTATTTTGTCTGACCATTTGTGTGCACATTTAATGTCAATGATTGAAGCACTAAACGGTTCAATAATTTAATGTTTATTATATGCATGTAATTGTCTGTATGATTTTAATTAATTGAACGTGTTGTTCGATCCAAACTGAGCAAGGAGAGCTGGCTTGAATTTCAATTGTTAATGAGCTTAGAAAAACGGCCCAGCTGATAATGATTTAATAAAATTATAGGTACATCTGGTTCATCTGCATTGTATTTAACCTGGCACAAGTACCCAATTATGCCTAAATGAAAATTAAACAATTAACCCACATGACAATTTCCGATGAGTCCAAATGATCCGATCATTAAAATGGATACTTTTATCTAAACTTGTGACTTGATTCATATCTACTTACCTATATATTTCTGTAAGTGTTTTCTGGACAAAATAAACCACATTTGAATCAGTTTGGCGTAATTAGGTAACTCAACTATTTAACTGGAACTGGAAATCTTTGAATGCTATTAAAAATCTTTCGAACATAAATAACGCAAAAACAATAAAAAACTTTTTTAACAAAAAATAACCGACTTCAAAAATCCACTACAAAGAAAATAATAATTTTGGTTTCGGAAGTCGGTGGCTTTGGTTTTTGTTTGCTTTTTTTGCCACCGACTTCCGAAACCAAAATTATTATTTTCTTTGTAGTGGATTTTTGAAGTCGGTTATTTTTTGTTAAAAAAGTTTTTTATTTTTCCCTTTTTAGTTCTTTATCCCGTGTTAGATTACTTTCACGAATTCGTAAATCTTCTACGGAGTGTGTACATTTATGCCTATAACTTTGTACATAAGAATGATTACATAATGTATTATATACTAAAACCTTCCTGAAAGTATGTAGATTACGTTAGTGAAAACCCTATCCAAATCGAATCAGTAGTTTTTGAGAAAATCGTGCACATACAAACATACATACATACTTACATACATACATACATACATACATACGGGACGAATACAGAACCTCCTTTTTTGAAGTCGGTTAAAAACTTCAACCAAATTCAAACCTCGTAGTTAGTCGGAGTTGCATATAAGCGGACAATGTTCCGAACGAAGTTCATCAACGCTGACTTTACATTGATAAGAGGTAGGTACGTTTACGCTTTAGAATATCTATAATAACATCTTAGTTATTTGTATGTAATACAAGACCGTATAAATTAGTAATATAATAGGAGTAGATAAGTTTAGCGAGGTCATAATTATGACGTTGCTTGCTTACATTTAGGTAGCATAAAGAGTATAGAGTATAGACGATTAAAGTTAGCAGGTGGGTATATTTTGTTCAAAAGGCTACAAACCTATCTCAACGTGACCCTTTCTCTTAGTCGGTTGGGCGGGCGGCGCATAATACCTATGACATAATCGGTGAGTTCGAACTCATTACTCATTAAAATGAGTGGTAATCATTTGCACTTGGTACTTGGGATTTACATTCAAATACATTACCTAACTGTAATCTTTATCTAATCGTTTACGTCTACTACTGAACATGGGCTTACAACTCTAAAATACATGGTTGAATGAATGAATATCTAGATAATTTATTTTAATAGCACTAAAGTTTTTTTATGGTTGTAAGCTGAACCCAACAATTTTCATGATACGTTTACATAGTTTCAGTCGTCGTGACATAACGTTTTGGCAAGTCAGCAGTGTTTGAATGACAGACGATTTTCGCAATTTTACGTGCTCTGCTTTTACGTACAAACGTAAAGGTCTGTCGTTCAAAAAGAAACCTATAATATAGAAACATAGGTTAGAGTTTTCTAAAAATGTATATTTTCTACTTCACTCGGATGAAGGCACGTGTAGAACTAGTGTTATCTAGTTTTGCAATAGAAACAATGATGTTGAACAGAAACGTAAAGATAGCCACACGGCTTCAAGATATAGTATCTGTTGACACGTGAATAGACAACTTTATAGCAAACTCGATCGGCACCGCTACCTTGTCTTATATTTACAGAATTAGAAAGAGATTGATGAAAAGCATTCGTTTATTTTTATTACGAACTTTCCAATATTGGATTATTAATTGACTTGGCTACAAAGCAATGGCACAAGTTGTATGCATATCTTACCTTTTATGGTATCTAAATACTAAAGAACGTTCATTTTGAATAGCTACGCATAAAATTAAAAGAAATTTAGAAATCTCCTGTCTTTCAGCAACGAATAATTTATGTGCATCAATCTTCACGTCATGAAACTACAGATACGGCCAAAAATTATTATATTGATCTTGACACTGGCGATGAAATCACGATAAAATCCTGAGCCATGGAAACCGTGTATAAGTAGTTATTTTATTAGTCGGTTAAAAAATATGTTTTTTAACCGACTTCCAAAAAGCAGGCGCCTGTAAAATGCTGACAACACCAGGACTATCACATGCGCATTACCGGATCCTTAAAATAAGGATTCGTTGTGTCCACAGCTTAGGGGCCAAGCAGATTCCCCAATCAACACAGCGCATTCACACACAGGAGCTCTGGCGACCTTACTCAACACAGGAACACAACACTATCGAAGTGTAGCGTTATTTGGCTGTGATGTAAAGTGGACGAAGGAGGTAGGCGCTGTGTCCTACCTCGCTTACTAACTGTATGTATAGGTAGCAGTCTAGAGATACTTACGAAATATAAGCTCTCATTCCTTTTTAGAGTAGCCATCTTCGGGTTTAAATATACCACCTCGTAAGTATACAAACGAAATGACATTTTTTTAGAAGAACAATAAATTGTTTTAGTGTGTTATTAAATGATGAGTGAAAGGAGCAGCGGTCAAGTTGATGTGCGTAGTATACACTCACAAGTCACAGTGTTTTACGGAAGCAATAAAATAGTATCACTATGGCATAAAGGATTTCTAATATTAACAATACATGGCTAATTAGAAAAAGAAATCTTAAAATTTAATATCAAACGAGAAAGTTATTCTTAAAAAATAATCTTCGTGACTTTGGCAAAATGGAACTTGGAAAAATCTTATGTAAGTGTTACAGAATAGTTGCATGAACAGGCCAAGTAAACTTTTTGAGGATTAATTGACACGAAAAGATTTTTAAATATTGGCTTTCACATGTAATGTAACTTTATTTATTGAACCCTTTTAGTATTCTACCTAATGGTTTTCGATAATGTTATCTTTTGCCAACTCTGCCACCAAAATAATTATTATCTACTTACGTTTATTTATGCATTCTGGTTCATATTTCCTATAGCTATTAGCACTTTTTTAACAACCTCCATAACATTGTCAAGTAAACATGCAGTCTCGCTAGTTCGAAACGCAGCTCGACCGCGCCTTTTACTACCAATAAACGTCTCGCAAAGTCTGTTTAAAACAATAAATCATCTGTGCAATGCGGAACGTGTAACACCAGAACTAGAAATGTTTCAGGAACCTAATCGATGCTAATTATATGGACGTGTGGTACACCACACCACGTTCTGCACATGTTTGTTTAAATAATTCGCCGAACTGTTAATGTTCAGTCGCACTTAGCAAAGGGTGATTTAACGCGTATAGATTGGAGTTATTGCCGACAATCTCTTTGAGCATGTTATTTGCTATAAAAGCAACAGGACTGCGACAGAATTAGTCAGCTGAAGCTAGCGTTGTCTAAATTGAAGTATGAGGTAGTGTAACCGTTTGAAGAGTAAGTTGAGCTGATGATTCCCGCGCGTCAGTGCCAGTCGTAAACCCTTGGCACTCGGCACATTCACGTTGATGACACGCATCCAGTGTGTTACACACCATTATTTGTCGTCATTTTTAGAGTATACACGTGTTTCACACAATTATTTAATGGCACCAATGTGTTCTGACAAACCTGATGTTTTCAAATACATTTTGTTCACACAATACCATATTGTCTGTCTACTTAATAGCTACATTTTCGTAGCACGTGCTCGTAGCTGCTACGAGAAGTAAATTAACATAATTTCTCATTTATGTACATCGAGCTTTTTATGTCAAACTTTAATTTGTATTAGTTTCGATATTATAATATACTTAGTATAATATTATAAATGTGAAAGTTTATGTGTTTGTGTGTGTGTTTGTTACTCCTTCACGTTGAAACAGCAGGACGGATTTGGATGAAATATTACAAAGAGGTAGCCTGGGACCTAAAGAAACGCAGACGAAGTCGCGGGCAACCACTAGTTGCTATGAGCATAATATTATAAAGGTACTCAGTTCGTAAGCTTATGGTGAAATGCGAATAAGAGTTAGGTATTTACTAAATAACGACGCTCGTAGGTGCTGCGCAAGTCATGTGCTACACTACAATGGGAAAAATTAATGTTTTGAGATCCAAAATAAAATTGAAATTTATCGTATAGGTAGGTATAGAGAGTTAGAAAAGTCTATCGTTCACAGAATGATGATTTTTGAGTTAATATTTTCCTGAAACCAGGAAGTAGGTAAATTAGAGTAACGATTTTTTTTTTGTTTTATTACGTTAACCTTGCGAGCAACGCGGCACAACACAGTCTTCGTAAAGAATGCGAGGCCAACTGATTGACAATACTTTCATGGCTAGTAGGTAGATAATCTACTTTTTATGATAATCGTAAATTTATTAGTTGAATTGAACTTGCACGTTTAAAAAAGTAAAAAGCTTCGCCCATTAATGTTTCTTTACGTCGTCACTGTCGATATTCTACACTAATATTATAAAGCTCAAGAAGTTTGTTCGTTTGTTTCTTTGTTTGAACACGCTAATCTCTGAAATTACCAGTCGGATTCGAAAAAATATTTTGTATATTATAGCCTAACTAGCACTTCGCCCGCGTATCCCACAGGAACTGTGCATTTTTCGGGATAAAAAGTAGCCTATGTTACTCAATAATAATGTAGCTTTCTATTAGTGAAAGAATTTTTAAAATCGGTCCAGTAGTTTCGGAGCCTTTTCGGTACAAACAAACAAACAAACAAAAAAATCTTGCCTCTTTATAATATTAGTATATAGTATAGAAGTATAGATTCATGAGAAATACAGCCTAATTCATGAGAAATAGTATAGGCTAGGTATATTACGCTACGACTCTTAGAAACCGAGCAACGGGGGTAAGTCCACGGGGAACAGCTAGTGTTATATAAACAAACAAAAACCTTTAAGGAGTTTTCTATATGAACCTGTGTATACTCAATACTGCATGGTTACCAGCTGTACCTTAAAAAGGATATTGGCAAGATATAAATGGAATATCTGCCTCGTTGGTCTTGTGGTCGCAAGCGCGACTGCAGGGTGGTGGCTTGGGTTCGATGCCGTGATCGAGCAAAGAGTATTGGGTTTTTCAATTACGAATTTTTCGGTAGTAGCCCGGAGCCTGGATTTGTACCTACCCATATAATGTACCCATATACCGATAATACATAACATAAAGCCTATATAGGATGGTCCTATATGTGCCTCTTGAGGGGTTCGTGGCTAAATGATAGCTGCGCTGATCGATCGATCTGCGAGGTTAAGGTACGCTTGCTGCGGTCAGTCCTTGGATGTTTGACCGTTTTTTACACTCGTCTAGTTAAGCAGTCAGGCCCGGTTGTCATAGGAATACCTTTGACTGTCGTTACGGGTAGTACCCGAAAAGTCTGACAACTGGTCTAACATTCGAATACCGGTATTACCTAACAATTGGGTTTTGGAGGTAAGATGGCAGTCGCTCCATGTAAAATATTGGTATTCAGCTAATTAGACTGGAAGCAGACGCCAAAGGAAAAAGCTAGGCGGATGAATCAGCCTATAGGTACTTATACTTATACTTATAGAGATTTGTGCTGAATTAATAGCAATAGGCTCGCTCCCTATTACACGGGACTTTTACATAACTGGAGAAATGTGATTGTACATACCATGCATCTCTGCCTAACTCTTTGGCAAATACGGGCATGGTAGCCATTATATTATGTATTAATAGAACACCGAATGGAAAGAAGAAGTATCGAATTCTCCTAGAACTGTATGACGCGCCAGTCACATAATGCAGTATTAGAAAACTCACCGCACTAGGAATTATATAAACTATAGGTAATCTAATAGTAGCCCGTTGCGTGGCCAACGCCGGACATAAGACAACATTGGACAAGAATTATATAAACTATAGGTAATCTAATAGTAGCCCGTTGCGTGGCCAACGCCGGACATAAGACAACATTGGAGAAGAATTATATAAACTATAGGTAATCTAATAGTAGCCCGTTGCGTGGCCAACGCCGGACATAAGACAACATTGGACAAGAATTATATAAACTATAGGTAATCTAATGGTAGCCTGTTGCGTGGCCAACGCCGGACATAAGACAACATTGGACAAGAATTAATAAGACAGAATAAAAAGTTTTATTAAAAAATACGAACTGCGCAATACAGTTTAGATAATTTATTCCTGTAATACCCCTTAAATAGCTTGGCTCTCCGTGCGAATGTTTTTAATCTGGTTACGTCTATTGGCGTTTGGATATTCATTAATTTAATAACTGGACATTTTTTTCTGTCATACCAAGGTCACTTATTTCATACCCAATTTGTAATAAGAGATTTGCATTAGAGCTGTTAATTATTGCAAATCTGGGTGTCTTACTCTCAGTCTCAACTGTTTATTACTTACCTAGTTGACAACGTCTCCATATAATTTTTGATTTTATTTATCATATAAAATCTTGTTGTTTAAGTGTATTACATTGAAACGTTGCTAGATTTGTTCTAGATTCATGCTAGATTTGTTTTACCTATTTGATTCAATTACTTTTATGAATCCTATATATAGGCAGAGCTGTTGTGGGCATTTTTTTGTTATTATCCCATGGTAGTTCTGAAAACTGTGTGCGTAACATTCATCAATACATAATTATAAACTTTGTGTACATAATGTACCTAATAAAATTATTGTGGTGATCTCCACACATCCTGAACAATTTGCTTTATGCCTAAAAAGTGCCATACATTTAAGACACTAGCAACCTTATGAAAATGTAAACCATTAGTCGTGAAAAATAAATAAAAAGAAAAAAACTTTTATGGCATTTCACTAAATTTTGGCAACAAACGGCCAGTATTTATAGATATTGCATTTTTAAAATAATTGAGTATTCTCTAAATAAGTTTTGTTAATTTAAAACCAGCAAATCAAAAGGTTGATTTGCTGATTCTGCTTATAATCCACTTCATATAGTTTGTATCTTAGTTGCCATCTGCAATAATACTTGCTGAAGAAGCCTGTTTGAGAAAAAAATCGTAGATTTATCGACACAGGCAAAATTTATATTATGGTGTCTAATACTGTATGTATAAATAAATACTGT
Source organism: Thalpophila matura (assembly GCA_948465475.1). Lineage (NCBI taxonomy): Eukaryota > Metazoa > Arthropoda > Insecta > Lepidoptera > Noctuidae > Thalpophila > Thalpophila matura. Next base: position 8,233,619 of record OX419190.1, on the reverse strand, counting down.
CTTCTAATATGATAGCTGTCAACGTAATCGAAAGCTGTCACTGTCGTTCACCATCAATGAAAGCCACCATGTGTGAAAGTAATGTTTACTTGTTTTTGGCATCAGTGCAGTCACGTGTTGTTCAGAATAGCGATGACGGGGCCTGTGTTTAGCAGATATAGTATCAACACTAACACCATGATTTACGTCCACACCAACAAGAGAGCCAACACCTTGTATTAAATGTACAGGGTGGCAGGTTAAACAGTGGAAATATTTTAAGGGGTAATTGTACTCATCATTATGAACAACTTTTACTATAAGGGCCTAACGCTGAAATCGCGAAAAAAAAATCAGCTGTTCCATACATTTATGTTCACATAACTCAACAAAATGTATGGAACAGCTGATTTTTTTTTCGCGATTTCACGTTTGGTCCCATAGTAAAAGTTGTTCATAATGATGAGTACAATGACCCCTTAAAATATTTCCACTGTCTAACCTGCCACCCTGTATAGTTACATTTTGTATTTAACGACGTCGCAGCTGGAGGATTATAATCGTTTTATGTAGCTTATGTCTATGCCATAAAATCTAGCTTTACCTACGAATTTATACCTACAATGCAAAAGATACGTCAAAGTAATATCGCTGCGGCAAAGCTACACTTTGCCTAATGCAGGGTTAGCCTGGCTGAAAAGTATCTCGTTGATCTTTCTGGATCACAAATCTTAAATATTTGCGCAACTGTTTTTGTATAAATACAAATAAACCCTTTTTATCTTTACCTAACGCAAAATCATAGTTTTCTTAATTAACTACAAGACGGATTTTCCAGCATCACACAGAGGAGTGATGACGATTTATGTCGTGACGTTGTAAACAATTGGTAAGTTTCAATTTTGATTGTACCACGTCCCATCATTAGCACTTGTACAAAGTCACGCTAACAGGCGTCTGTTTATCCGGCGAGAGTGACGCGTGTGTCGATATGCGTGGGCATATACACAGCGATGGCGATCACTATACACAACCAGCGACAATAGACCTGCCCTGCTTCCCTTACCCACTTGTTAAATAGATAACGAAGAGATACACAAGTGAGATAGAAGAGATCTACGTAAACCGGTTGTGCTACGCTGAAATATAATATCGCCTGACCTTGCTACGAATAGTGCCCGCCTACGGATACACTGATGATGCGTTTGCATGGTTCTACGCTTCACTGATCAGTATTTCAAATACATGTAGGTAGATGTAGTTAATGCATACATATTCATTTTATTCAACAGCATAATAAATATGTACAATTTAGTTTTTAAATAGTTTCCTGTTATTTTCTGCCACGTCTTTAAAAACTATAATGTCATAATTGAAAGTGTCGTTAATTAATTGAAATGTTGAATCTCGTGCCAAAATTAAAGTTTTTCTCATCATAGTATTACAAACGCGCTGTCCCGGAGTGCCTCCCTCTCACTATCCTCTCTGCCCTCAGCTAGCTCTCGGAGGGAGACAGCTAATAATATCTTGAAAACTATACCTTTGAAATCGAAATTACTCATACCTATTTAGAAGCAGCTGCTTATTAATCAATTTATGTAGTAGTAGTAGAGCGTAGTAGTAGTAGAGCCCTTTGTGAAAAAGCTAGTCCGGAGTAGGGTTGCCAGATGATCTCAAAAAGGAGGACATGTCTTCTTTTTCTGTAATCTGTCCTCCCGTCCTCCTTATCTTGTAGATTGATATTGGATATGTCCATAGGCGGCAGTGGCTGCTTACTGTGACGGGCCTTCACTACTTGCTTGTCTGCCACTTATTATAATATTAAAAGAAAATCTAACTTTTATGATTAGAATAGGCCACTATATGGAAGAAAGTGCTTTGACAAATACTTAAAAATAATAGCTGTAAATGTACCTATTGGAATAATTATCAGCATTAGATTGTCTTAAGATACACATCATCATTAAAATATAAGGTGAATCAGCAGTGGGGGCAGAGCTCAAAATTTGGCGCTAGTCGTGACTTGCTTGGATAAGGGATGGTCCCATCCCTTAACCAGTAGCGTGCATAGCGTACTCGGTGACCGATACAAACGTATTTACAGTAAATGTATGTGGAATTATGTTTTGAATCATACAAGTGGGTAAATTAGGTCATATCGTGTTTACGCACCGACGACCATGGCCTGAACATTTTCAAGTGTTTAGCGCTACCACATAATTATTATCTGTCTGTTACTCATGTTCATGATATTCTACCTACGCATTTCATTCGTTTATAATATATTCGCATGAGTCCATATAATCATGTTTCTTGAAAGAATATAATTTTATTGTAAGACGAGCCTTTCTTGTAAACGTAGCGTAGTATCAGTCTCTCCGCAAATAGAACTGCGCCATACTATTTTCCTCAATCGACGATGAACTAAAAAGCTTCGTAATATACCGACTTGATTTCCAAATAGAATAATAAATCTTTCATCGAGAACTGAATTAATAAAAAGACTCTCAAAGAAACTAAGATATCCCCTCATGAGTTGACAGCTCAAGACTTTTTGAAGAGAAGCCGGAAACACGTCAGTGACATGGACAGTGGTAGATGGCGCCACAATAGCGAAGTTGTCCGAGCCCCGCGAGAGACGTGAGCGCTCCGCTACTTCCGGTCGGGAGATTTGCGCATAGAAATGGCAACATTACACATTGTAACACAAAACTTTTCTAGCGTAATGCCCTCTACGCGGGCGTACTTCACCCCGTAATTCTTCAGACGTTTCCTCTTGCACAAGTTGTTCGATAAACAGAAAACTTGCCGCACTATTTTCTAAACACATTTTATTGTAAGTATCTGAACATTGAAAATAGCTGTGTGGCTTTCAGATCCAAGCAGCGTGAGTACTGATTTTCATCTACATTTTTGATAGGGAGGATTTTGTTCAGATGTGGAATACTGTTGTCTTGTCATGGGTTGGTTTTGTTAATTGACACCATGCAAAGGCACATTTAACCAAATAGACAGACTGTTGTTTATTTATATTATGATTTAGAATAGTTAGTGTGAATCATTTCAATCAAAAATATAAGTTTTCGTATAATAAAATGCCAACAATCTGGTTCAAGATCGCGTTGACTATTCTATTCTATGGCAAATTGACAAAATCTATAAAATTAGTCAAATAGCGTGCATTCGGATAATGCAATTTCACTCGAGCTAGCTGTTTGATCGTTCTGAATTTAGTGCAGTACCGACACGTAACCATAAAACACAAGTGTCTGTTGCAACTTTAATTTGCATATATTTTATGGTAACAAGCTGTTTCGTTTGTCACTGTCCGTATATCAAACTTTTGACCAGGTTGGCATCATTTAATGTTTTTTTTTTGTGACCAGCAAGTATTAATAGCATTAATGCTTCGTTGGTCCAGTGGTTGCAAGCGCGATTGCTGAACGTCCCCTTGATTTAATTCCCGGGTCGAGCAAAGTGTTATTACCTATTGGGTTTTTAACAAATTCCACCGCTTCGAGTTCCCAATAAAGAGGTGACTGCAATACACTAATCTGACGATCCATGGGCCGACTGTAGAAATAATGGCAGTATTCCGTGAGCACCGTTGTAAATCAGCTGTGTCCTTTACTTTTTGTCTGCACAGCCGTCGTCCGTTTAAAGTCAGAATAATTAGTGTATTATAAATGATGATGGTTTAAGAATTATATGATGCATATTAAAAAATAACACTGATTTTCTTATAATCATCACAAGCAATGCCGCAAGCAATAGCTAGTTAGCGAATGTCTTCGGAAACAAACGTGGATATAGCTATCAAGAGCACACACGGGGAGTGGCACCGCAACCGCAAATGTTTGCGCGCCGCGCGCCTCTGTCCGCCTCGTTTGGCGTTCTCACATCATGTTTGCTCTATTTGTTACGGTAATGGACAATTTAATTGCTTTCCATAAGGTCAAATATTGTTTGACTTCGACACGTGTGAAATGTACCATTATTTCTGTCGTGTAGGTACAATTTTATGTCAGTTTTGCAAGTATTCCGTGTAATGTAAATGTTTGTTTTATCGGTTAGTTCTTTTGAAGTTTATGATATTATAAACTGGCAATACAGATACGGTTTGTAACTCTGTATGTTGATTTTAAATCGATAAAATTATTTTCACAATCTAGAAGTAAAATACGTTAGAAATACGCTAATCAGAGTTGTTACTGTACCAGAAATAAACAAACGTATCGTCGGCGTAGAGGGAAAACTAAATAGTAGCTCGTTTTTTCTGGTTGCGATAAAAACGCGATTTACTCGTTTATATTTTAATCTTTTGGCGTAATTATTAAATGGGAGATAACTTAACTGTTGGTAAGTCTCCCATTTAGTAATTACGCCACAGGATTGAAAAATAGACGAGTAAATCGCGTTTTTATCGCAGGTAACTGGAAAAAATTAGTTGTTTAGTTTTCCCTCTACGCCGACGGTAGGTATATATGTACTAGCAATATATGATATTAGACGTACGTTGCTACATTTTAAGTTTGTTTCAAGTAATTTTGTGACATAAATTCTACTTAGAGCTTACTACTTATTCCTAATCATTTTTGTTATGTTGGCGTGTTTTTAATTTCCCTTTATCATGGTAAATATTGAGCAGTGATAGCCTAGTGGTTTAACCATGTGCCTCCCACGGCGAATGGTTCGAGTTCGATTCCGAGGCACGCACCGCTGACTTTTCGAAGTCGTGTGCGTATTAGAAATTAATTGTCACTTGCTTTAACGGTGAAGGAAAACATCGTGAGGAAACCGGCATGTCCTAGAACCAAAAATTCGAAGGCATGTGACGTCCACCAACCCGCACTGGGCCCGCGTGTTGGACTACGGCCCACTCCCTCTCACAGAGAGGAGGCTTGTGTCCCAGCAGTGGGAACATTATAGGCCGATTATGCTTATGCTATATGGTAAATATTTGTCTATGTTATTTCCTGTTGAAATAGTAAAGACGATTGCCTAAATACAGTAATAAAAAGCAAAAATCACTAACTTTGCAATTACCTATACCTACCCATCCACCTGACCCCACCATCACTTTGACTGTTCGTAAGCTGTCGACGTGACTTTTAATTCAAATTATAGTCATCCTGAAAGCGACGGTCGTTTAATAATACACTCGCCGCACGAAACATGTTCCAGATAATTATTAAACAGCATTAGCGCAGCAGACAAAACAATCAAAGATTTTAATAGAAATTCAAAACAGCAAAAGAGCCTTATAAGAAAAAATCGCAAATTATTCCCAATTACAAAGGCATAGGGTTCTAAATATCGTGACAGATTCTCTAAATTGTGATGTGTTTTTCTTTCTGGCAACAATCGTCAATTGTTGTAGGGTGCAATTCAAAGATGGCGCGGCACGCGTCGCGCTCGTGGCGGAAGCGGGGCCCGGAAGCGCGGGCACGCCGCCCTCGCCCGCCAAAACAATACCATCGTGTAAATTGAAATAAATTGATACACTCGCATTATTTTGTTGAATAATAACTTTTGCTGATCATCCACTAAGATGTTTTAAAGTGTTATCGCTATAAATTGTTGCATGAAGTTTAACACTGGCTTGAAATTCAAGCAATTTAAATAAACTTAAACACCTCAACATATTTACAATTCGTACTAAACAAATAGGCCAAAATTATAGCAGTAAATGGACCTGAAAAATCCTTGATTTCCGTATTTTCCCCCTAACCCGAGGTGAGAGGCATTAAATAACAATTACTTTTCTAAAACAAACAACGGTAATACGATCATCAGCAGCCGCACTATACAAACAATAACAATTAAAAAGTCTCACGGGTGTATACGGCTAGGGGTGGCACTCTCCCGCGCCCTCTGTGACTCGTCGCGCTAATTACGCAATCAGTTCTCACAATTACCTGTGACACTGTGACACCAACCCACGCCCCACACAGTCTTATCTACATATATAAGTTAATGTTTCCGAATAATTTACGATGTTTAATTTATTTAGTTTAGGCAAAAACTTAAGACTACAGGACTTACAGAGTATGTAAGTGATATATATGTATATAAAAACCACTACAAACATAAATTACTATTTAGGGAAATTGGTTTTGATTGCACCTCGCTGTATCTTCGGTTTATGTAAGTACAACTCCTGTCGGCCTGCTTTCTTCGCGAGAATCTGAAGTACGTAAGACTTAAAATTTACTGTAAACCTAATGAGTTATCCTAAGTAAAAATCATTCAGCATGCCATTTAGTAGTAATGTATCATTAGGTTTGGAAAATAATTCCTTCCCATTCCCTAGGAAATTGTGGAAGATAACTTAGCTAGCAAACAACATGGGCTGGTGGATGGGCAACAACATCGATCTTGTACAGTACATACTACGAACAGGTTATAGTCTATGTGCCCAACATGGTGATTCACGGTGATTAAAGCAATATTCCTCCAAGACCGTCTAAGAGGCTTTTATCATCAGCAGTGAATGCCTACGTGATGATTTATTGTCTTGGTCTAATGAGCGCACCGAGCTCTGTAAACGGTAGCGTATATCAGCACTTGAAGCCACGTGTATTGGGAACGTGTAAGGTTTAATGATAACAACTACTGACGGATTACGCACTGTTGGGAAACAACCTACAATAAGTTGGCATTTTTCTTTCTTTACATTCTTCCTTATAATTATAGCAAAAGCGCTAAGGATCGTTACAAAAGAGAAACAGCTACAGTTAGAGCTAGTTAGATATGTAAATAGCCACATAGTAATTTATTTACAAATAATAATTGACATAAGTACTTTTTAAGAAATGCAAATAAAAATATTTCGTAGCACATTGCTACGAGACCCGTAGACTACTTTTGTCCGTTCCGTAGCACCTTATCTTAATATTTTTTTAGCATAATTATAACTGAAAGCATCTTGACAAATTCGGTTATATGTATAATATTTTAACAATGAATTTTTCGTAGCAAAATAATTTTCTATTTTCACTGAACACAGTAGATATATAAATATACTCGAACAATTGCTACGGAATTTGTAGCACTATACATCTGGCTCATTAAGTCTTGACCTGAAAGCACTCTCAGTGTGCGTCAGCAGTGGCAAGGGTCCGGATATGAAATGAATAATAACTCGAGGGGAAAAGTCAACCATTAACAATATTTGTTACAAACAAACGGATTACGAGATTACAATAGGTAGAAAAGAGAAAACTGTAAATGTGGTTTAAGAATCTTGTTTTTCTAGATATGCCATTGACTGAATTTTAATAAACAGATTCTAGTTGTTGAATTTTTACTATCTTAATTCAAATTACAATAAAAAGCATTAATTTTACATGTAGGTATAATGTCTGGCTAGCTAGAGAGCAACCTTTCTATATTAGTCCGTCATGGGCCAGTAAAAAGTATTGGATAAAAATGAGGTGAATTAATTAAAAAAAAATCATCGAAAATAAAAGAGGTACGTTGTCTCAATAACGACTTTTTTATTCTTTGTGATTTGGAGATGACAAATACCCGCCGGAAGCGATCCATTTTGGCGGGAAACGGTACGCAGGAAGTCGATTCGCCGACCGCGAATGTTGTCGGCGCCAGTGTCACACTCCCACCAGCGGGTTATTGTGTTTTAATTTTTCTTTGCCATTTTCATGAATTTGGAAAGAATACAAAATATATTGCACAGTAGGTAGGTAAATCCTAACAAAATACTACCAATCCTAACTAATATTATAAATGCGAAAGTAAGTTTGTTTGTTTCTTATCATTTCACGCCTAAACCACTGAAACGGTCATCATGAAATTTTACTTATACATACTTACCTACTTTGTTAGGGGTACAAAAAAGGACATAACCTTTCACCCAGAAAAAAACTGTACCTGAGGGAAAGAACGATAACTTTCGACGGTCACAATTGCTTTAGGACGCTAGATGGCGCTACGTATATGTCACGCGGACGAAGTCACGGGAAAATTGCTAGTATTAAATACATTAGGTAGGTAAGTCTGGATCTCAGATCATAGAAACAAGGGAGATGTGCCAGGCGCTATTGAGCTTGATGCTTTAATTTGCCCACATTGGGCGTAGTACAAAAGTACACGCTGGCGACGAACCGAACACGATCGATGATATAAATACAGTGTTTTAGTTTAGTGCTAGTATTGAGTGACGATTAACAGTGTTAGATTGATTGAGGGTGTGCGGAATTTTTAATGTGTGGGACATCTTTTTATTCACAAGGAGCGCTTGTAATCGTGTCGAAAAATGTACTAAAAGTGGCGACAGTTGTTCCCGTACTAATTTGCTATGATGGCATATCTCCTTGTTTTTATGATCTGAGGTCTGGATATTTACCTTGAAGATAAAACTATGATTAAAGAACATGCAAACAGTAAAGTAGGTAAATCACCTCGATGCGTGAATGTTATTATCAGTAACTAGTATGACTAATCGATGGAATTCACAACTGCGATAATGCACTCGGTAAATAGCGGTGTCATGAAACGCTCTTCAATGTCATCCCATTATACGCAAGAACCTCAAATACATAGACCGCAGGGGAATCGACCAGCTGCCTCCGTACGACCCGCCTACCGAAACATCTGCACATGTTTAAAGAACTACTTAAATAACATTTGAAGATCACATAATATAAATTAAACAATCATTGACAAAAGTAGGTGCGTTGCGAATTGTGCTATAGGCGGAGCTCAGTATAGGTTGGGGTCGCGTGGTAGCCAGGTGCTCGCTCAAGTCATTCTTGGATGACAAATTATCATTGTGTTATATAAAAAGCCCCAAACTTTACGACAATGGTTATAAAAACGATGACACTTTTTTACTACCCCTATTTGACTTTTGTGTTTAAGAATCGTAAAAACTCTTAATTGCCTACCCATTGTTCGGTGAAAAGCTCCTGAAACCATTTTGATAATGACACACAAAAACGAACTTTGAAAATCAATGACATCATATTCATATTACGACATAGTTTATATGCCACATATTGTATTCCTGATAGCTTTGAATTAAAATTCTAGGCGAGCCCGAAGAATATATTGAATATTGGATTTACATAGGTACGTGATTAACTGATTACCTACCTGTCATGTAAATGTAATGTAAAGGTACCTACTTAGGGCCAAGTTTACCGACAAATTAACAGTCTGATAAATTGAAAACGGTCGTTTAACATGATTTTTTATATAGAAAATGATATGTTAAATGAATAAACTTGGGGCTTAGACCCCTTGACATAAAAAAAACTTATCACTTTTAACCACTGATTAAATATACAACTATCCTTGTCATTTCTAGGACAATGAATAGAGATGGCAGGAGCTATTTACGAGTATGTTAAAATAAATAACGTTTAACCATCATTTATAACTAAGGAGGTTAAATATACCTCTTAAAGAGAGGAGTCAGAAGTCCAACAGTGGGATTATCATTATGAAACTATAAATGTATAGGATACCGGTCGCAAAAAATATCTGGTAGGTATACTATATAGCTTGCTAGCTTAAGAACCTCAGGTTTTGCCGACATTACGCGTGTAACTTTATTCTATAATTACTATTCCCGAGCACACATCGACTGACAAAGAAACGTGAACGTACGTTCAAAAATAGAGCATCATAAATCCTCTAACACTTGCGGCAGTGTTCTATTTCAATTAAGTTCCAATTAGCTTCACTCGTCCATTAGTTGGCGGGGCTTCACTAGGCCGCCTCAAGTCGGCTTGACGGCAGTGTGGTTAGCGTGTTACTTACGAACAATTAACGCCTTACACCAGTCGATTCAACTGTAAACCAGCCTTTGATACGTTAATTGATCTATTGTGTATGTAAAAATGTTTTCAACCTCACCACAATCGTGTGAGCAACTGTTTTTCTTGCATCCATAATGTAATAGTTTAAAAGGGGTTCGGGACTTAAATATGGTTTTGGTTATAAAAAAACTTATTCACACAGTGTTTTAACTTACTTATAGATACTAAGCAACTAAGCGAGGCGTACCTACATTTATAAAATAACAGAACAAATTCTCCGTGCACATTATGAAAAGGCTTGTCATGCGCAACCCAACAATGGCAACATTGGTGACTAACGACAGAAAAATTTACTCGTTCCAAAATAACTGTAGACCTTACTCTCAAGGATATCAGAGGCAATTAAAGCGTGGCTTGATGATATTCCTATGTTAAAATTAGACTCATTAGCGGCAGTGTTTCCGACATGGTGTTGAAATTAATTTCTCGTTTCACGGTCCCTTTTTCATTGGACTTGGCAACTCGTGAACTTTGTGCCTATTTTGCTGTCCACATTACCTCTGCATTATACATAATTAGGATTTACGTTGGTCATTGCTGTGCTATCGGTTGAAACTGTTTATTTTCTGGCTATGCTACCACAGTGCGACCACAGATATAAGTTTCATGCTATTTAAAGTTTTGTAATAATTTCTGACAGCATGAATGTTGAACGCTAAATCAATAAATGTCTTTCATCAACTTCTTTATTTTATATCTTGCTTTATTTCATACAAGTTTGTGATGATGATTCCTGAATATTTTATATTTAAATAAAGGATTTTTAGAATAGGTAAAGGCTACCGGAAACTCGTGAAAAGAGTAAAATATAAAAATTTATAGGTATGGAATTAGCCAATGATATGTAAACCATAGATACGTTACCCGCGATCTAAAATGGCAACAAAAAAGTAAGGTAATTGCCCACCATTCATTTAATCATGCACCAACCAGTTTCTTTGCTGAACGTCATTTCTTGCAACATTTCGCGAAAAAAAACCTACTAAACAAGAGGTAGGTAAACTAAGTAAGGCATTCGTTTTCTTTTCCTTTTTTGCCCATATGCTCTGATATGTAGTAGCTATTTCGCTATTTAAAGTATTTGCGCCATTTTTTAGTACAGTGATGTTGGTGTATGACGTGTCTATATATAATACGTCATTGGAATTAGCTTCATCATTACAATAAAAAAAATTACAATAAGTTGCAACAACGCATACAAGCCTGTCTTTTCTATTAACTTTATTGATTGATTGCAGTCACCACTCTTAAAATTTAACTTTACCAACAGTAGCACTTCTTTTGTGATAGATTCTTTGTGCAAGCCGAGTTTGGATGCTAATCGAATAAAAATGATTCACTTCCTTCCTATGGAGGAGAGAATAGCAGAGAATGTGTATTGTCTGTCGGCGAGCAAGTCAGAAAGGGCGTAGCTCTTGTACAAGACCGACAAATGTATTGTGCGTTGTGCAATGACTACTCTAATGGGCATTTTTTTGCATTTAACTATAATAATTCCGATCTGTATGTTCTTATTAGGTGTATTAGGGGCTTTTAGAGCTGCATTTTTAAATTACTTCACTAATAAAAGTCTTTTAGTGTACCTACTTGCGAAATCACTTCTAGGTTTTTTTTGGCAACACGCCGAGTTAAGTATTAGGTAATGTAACTAAGTTTAATAGGTAGATCCCACTAATATTATAAATGCGGAAGTTTGTGTGTGTGTGTATGTTTGTTACTTCTTTACGCTGAAACGGCTGGACGAATTTGGATGAAATTTGGCAAAGAGGTAGCCTGGGACCTGGAATAACACATAGGCTACTTTTTATCCCGGAACACGCGGGCGAAGCTGCGGGCGGAGGCTAGTAAAAGATATCTTGTTGAGTCTTCGTAGATTTGTGCATGCAGTAGTGCACCGCCATTATGCCTACTAATCCAATTCTTCCACTTCTTTTCCGTAAGTACGGTACATTAGAAAAGTCAAAGTGGAGTAGAAATTCTACTTTTTATATTGTCAAAGTGTAACAGGACAAAACGGAAACGAGTTCCCCTCACTCATAACATTGACTTAAATAGCGAGCAGAAAATCAATTGTATCTCGACATGCCCATCGTATTGTTGCGATGACCAAACTGATGCTTTTGTCTGCTGCCCCTTAACACGCAACCCCGGAGGGTTGAAAAAAATAATTGACGATATCGATTTAAACATACCCATTGCCGTATTTATATAGAGAACATTTAGACTATTAAGTATCAGCTCGCCGATGGTTGTTGTAAATAAACTTTTAGTGTAACCATAGGGTGGATTGATGGTCGTAGTAATGAGATAGTGTGTGATAGTGGAACTGTCGACTAATTACACGGTGCGCGGCGGGCGTTACGATTTGCGATAACAGTAAAAGTCCTATAATGGCCAGTTACACGGCTCGAGTCAACTATGTGCCACTTTCTTAATGGTCCACGCCACGAGATTAATTGTGACGCTATAAATTTCATCCCCATTTCATAGTTTGCAGTTTAAGGTACGTAAAGAAAGGGTTTATTTATTGGATTTTGTGCTTGGGACAAAAGCCAGATAATTGGCTTAGATCGCTCCGATTTTTAAAAGGTTTTTCTTACATTAATATAATTTATTACCATTATAACGAATCTGCACAAGAGCCAAACTATTAAAAAGAATCATACACCTGTGTGTACACGCCACATGTTATTATCAATAGAATCAATAACCACTTTTTACAAGCGATACTACAAGTGGCTCAAAAGTTCCGAACTACGTAAAAGTCATTTCCGATTGTCCGTAATGAGCGATGAGTATGTACCGCTGACTTGTGGGTGGAAACATCCCCTTCGACAAACGACAATTTCTTTGTGTCGATTGCGTAAAAAAATCAGCGCGCTACGTTTGTCGGACAAGACCGACGAGACGACGCGAATCGCATCCGCTCTTCCGACTTTTGTCGGCCTTCCTATTGTCATGTCCGATATTTTTGATAAAATTACGTCACACAATGAGACGGCCGCTCAATAGCTTGTTGTTCAATTGTTGTAAGCTCATTGAACGAATGATATATGTTCGGGGTCTATTCGATGCGAGCCGTTCCTTCCGATCTCATTTGGCTTGGTAATGTTATTGCACAATAGTCCAATATTTACTGAACATTACTATTAATCAGAGAGGGATACAAGTATTGGTGAAGCGCGATGTAAAGTGTATTATTGGAGTTTAGGATTAACACGCATTTGAAACGTGCATCTCTTTTATCAACAGCTGTTGTCTGTCTGCAAGTAATGAACATCATTACATTATTTTCATACTTTACAACGAAATGTCACAACATTTTTGTAAACCGATCTCAGAGCAACCCTTTCGACAACTCCACAGTACTTTGTCAGAATTAATAGCCCGTGAATGCGACCCGGGGCCGGGGCTTACAGCACACCGCCACAACTTTTCTGATTTTCAGATTGTTTTACGCATTATTATCTTGGCAATCCAATTACGTAAATAATATTGAAGAGGATTTGTTTACTTTGCATTTTACCGAGAAAAAAATATGTAAATCATGACTCAACCACGACAACATAATTGGAAGAGAATGCATTATTCATCAGAAAATTTTAAATGAGCTGCAGCCGACTGTACCTTTGAAAATAGGGTAACCGATATTAAAAAGTAAACGGACAATTTAAGTCTCCTTTTAGTAAAACATTTGTGCTGTAACAATGGGGAATCAATCTCCATGTGGCGGGGTGCGATATAAAGCGATGAATGCTAAAACAACTGGCAGTTAGTAGGGTGTGAAGGCGGGAATGATTAGGCAATATCCTGCGGAACCCTCGGCCTCGCCCTCCGACCCCTGCTGTTACATCTTACTTAATGCGCCTCAGCTATTTTGATCGGACATCTGATTTCAGAAGGCTACAATATTGACTTTCTATTTTGAAGCTAATTTTATGGTTGGAGTTGATTATACTTGTACCGATGTATTATCAGATTATAGGCCTGTTTTGATAAAGCTGTAGACAGTTTCTTTTTAAAAATACTTTGGCAAAACAACTTAGACAAAATTAAACTTAGGCAACTACTTAACTCTTGACAATTTAACATGAACAATGTTTGCTATATTCTTAAAGTCGTTACACACAGCAAAGGAACTAGAAAAAGAAAAAGCAAAGATTCCAAAAATCTTTAAAGTTAGTTTAAGAAAGGAGTATCTACAAGTGGTACACAAGCATGTACCTATTTTAATAATATTCAAATGAAGTGAGCTCGAGGCGTGGCTAAGCTACGTGAACCGGAGCGTTTATTAAACGGATCCATCACACCAGCTTTGTGGTGTCACCCTTTATTCGCTTAATTAGATAGTCATTGTTGACAGCCGGGCAGCATCTAGTGTTTGATTTTATAATCAGATTGTTTCAAACACATCTGTTGATATACGAGTATAACAGTCTTATCTATCTCCTTATTTGTATGGATCAAATAAACGTTTGAATGCATAAGTATAGCATAATCAGCCTATAATATTCCCGCTGCTGGGACACCAGGCGCCGTCGCAGCCAAAGACTTTGGGGAGGTCATACCGCAGCCGAAGACTTTGGGGAGGTCATACCGCAGCCGAAGACTTTGGGGAGGTCATACCGCAGCCGAAGACTTTGTTTGGGGAGGGGTCATACCTATGAATGTCGACGTGCTTTACCGTGAATTAGAAGAAGTGGACCGTAGTCTATCACGCCTGCCCGGTACAGGTTGTTGGGCGTCAGTACATGTCTCCGATTTTTTGGTTCTAGGACATGCCGGTTTCCACCTGCATGTTTTCCTTTACCGTTTTTAGAGCAGTGGTGTTGAAACAAATTGCATAAAGTGTGCGCTTGCCCGGGTTCGAATGAATGATCTGCAAGTCGTGCCACCATCCCACCAATGGTCTGCGATTGAACGAATTATGTACCTAATTGTATTTGTTACAAAGCTGAAAAACCCGGTCATTATTTGGCGTTAGTGCATGAAGTGTATATTCAATATGCTCTTGAATAAAAATAAACTTATTTAAATATACATAATGATAAACGATTTCAATGAAGAAGGAATGAAAACAACATTAGGATTCTTGGCAATTTTTAATGCATGCAGTAATTTAACACTTAAAAACAATTGCATAAATATATTTTGAATTCACTTTCATGTTTATTTTATTGCCAGACACCGAAACAAATAGCCACTGTAACATACAGATAGATTATTTTTATCTAGAAATTGTTTCTAGACTTCCCAACTATCGTAAAAATGTACCTACTTACTCCAAAAATAACTTTTTGGCACAGTTGGCGTAGTGGATAAGCAATCAGCTTACAGGCTGTGGGTCGCGGATTCGATTCCCGTACGAAGAAAAATATGTTAAGGCCTATCTAATAGATAAACCTAGGAAAACAGCTTAGGGGAAGGGACGTGAAGACGGCTATTTTTTGCACATTTGTAGCTATAAGATCAATCGTAGCTTAAACCACTGAAGGGAGTTTAATCTCCCGTCTTCGATTGTATCCTAATGTTTCATGTTTATGAAACAATCGAAGACGGGAGATAAAAGTCTCTTCCGTGGTATAAGCTATGATATCTTACGGCCCTACTAACCTTAAAATTGTAAAAAAAACTCATTTTTTTAGAACGTTTACAGTTAGCTCTTTCAAATTCAAAAACATTTTTTTTATTGGTATCAAACTGACCCCCATAATAATCGAAAATATTTTTTTATACATTTATTGACGAACCGTATAATTAAGTGCTCGTCATCAAGATGGATTATATATAATATGCCAAATTTCAGTTTATACGTTACTTAGTTTGCGAGAAAAACTTCTATGACAGACGGACGTACGAGTAGGTACGCGTACACCGGAGTGTGTGAGTATAAGTGTTCCGTTGTTCCTACGGAACCCTGAAGACATGCTATGTTCTTCAAAACATTAAACGATTAACGACTGTGTTCAAAAAGCGTCATTAACATCGAAGGTGACATCCCGACACACCTCATAATGTCAGTTTGATTACGGACAGACTTGATTAAATCTTTACCCTGTCTTCCCTCGCTACCTTGCCTTTAATGAAAAATAAACTTTAACAGGCAGCACCACGGTTCTTAATTGAATGGAAAGTGAAGTAGGTATCAAGATAACTGCCAACAACCTATGTGACTTAGAACCATAAGCTTGATATGAACGTAATTATGTTAGGTACTTACCTACTTGATTTTTTTCTTCTTTTACAAAATCTACTATTAAATATTTCTACCTACATCTAGGTACCTACATATTGTTAAATAATAAAAAAAACAGTATATGTGTTAGGTAATGTTTTCCTTGATAAATCTGTCACAATGAATTCACGCTTACCTTTAAGTTCCTAGCTTCAAACTTTGGACATCATGAACTATTCAACTATTTAATATTCGTCTGTAAAACTTCGTGGGGCGTAAATAAACGACTACTTTTAATAAAGTTAACACATAGTTCGGTGTGAAGCATCGGAGAGCGATAGACACGGCTCGGATTAGTAGTAAATCCGCGCATGGACTCGCATACAACGAGGGTGCTAAAGCTCACTGACGGAACAGTTCAAGTCATAAACTGAGGCGATTTTTAAACAGATGCCAATAATACAAGTAGGTACATATATAATTTTTCATTTACCATACTGGCTCATTAGAAAATGTCTTACATTAGGTATAGAGTCGAATAGCTATAATATGTATAGGTAAACTATTATAATACGAGCAGATTCATTAGCAGTGATTGGATAGGTAGACTCTTTTTGGTGCTTGCCAGGGGCGCCGACTCCGTAGGTGCTCGGGGGCTCGAGCACCCATGAGAAATAAACAGTAGGTGCCGAGCACCGCTGAGAATATACATCAAGGCATATGTAGAAGTATATTCTGCCTGCTGATAACAATCATAAATATTCGCTTTTTTTAACACGAAGCAATTTCTTGAAACTACATCAAATGCGTACTTCATATTTAATAAATTACCAATGAGACATTTCCCGCTTTCCTTTATCACTTGCGCTGAATACAAAAGTTAGGGGTGGCAGCAACACGACAATCAAATGTACTGGTGGTTTTAATATTGTTGCCGATTTATAAGGATAAGTCACACGAGTAAATATTAAATTTGTTAGTGATACTCCGAGATTAAGTGGGAGGGCCGGCTCTTGTAGAGGGAGGGAGTCACGGCCATTTATTATTGTTAAATGCTTTTAAATTGATAAACTCATATTTACTTTTACTATATCAATATTTTGGCTAAATATCCACAGAACTGTTAGGTATATCTACCACCATACCTACCTACTTTCTACAGGCACTGTGATAACCATGATGTTTCATGCATTTCAATAGTTTTAATCATTATATTTTTCAGATCTGTATTCAACTGAATCTGTGTTAAATTCATGCTCTTAACATTCACAAAAATCTTAAAAAAAATGCCTTTAAACTCAGTCTAGAAAAGTTAAAAACAGCTGGAAAAAGTCAAACAAAACACAGTATTACATGTTAAAAATATATACCTAAAACTACTTAAAGAATACGGATTGGTATAAAGATTACATTTCTAAATACAGCTCAGGATCCGAAAATAGTCACTCATATTTTGGGAGTTTCGTTCCAAACGTCGGAATCACCTGTTATTTATATTTAACGCGTTTCGAAACTCTGTCACGGTCTTGTTGCATAGTACATACTGAGTCCAAGATGCTAATCGCGTTCTAGTCGGCTAAAGCTCTGACTATCAGTTTCAATTAGGTGCCATTTGAATATGCACAGATATAAATGGAAATATTGTAAATAAGTACTTTGTATCGGTACATTTCATACCGGGTGGCCTCTAAAATCGAACAGGCCTTTAAATTAACCGACCTACAGTCAAGAGGTTGTTTCTTACGTAATTTGTAGTGTATTTTATTATTTTTTACAGGAGTTTAATATTTTAAGTTGGTAAACCCACGACTTAGCCATAACACTCTTGGTTTAAACTGTACTTGCCAACTACAAAAGCCAGACCGATTCGGACAAGCATCTGTCCGAAATCAACGGATTTTTGTAATCACGCATGTGAGAGTTAAGAGGTTGGTAACCCACTTTATTTGTATTTTATTTAAAACATCGTTGGTTACGCAATAGATAATTTATTGCATAAATCATGTCTATCTTTAGAATACCGGTATTACCGTAGTTGGGTTGTGTAGATCTGATGGTGGTCGCTCCATAGAAAATACTGATATCCAGCTAGACAGGAATCCGACCCCAAGTTAGTAAAATGCTAAGCGGATGAAACATGTGAAAATCCGTTGCACTGACGGGATCAGTGCAACGGATTTTCACATGTTTTAGTGTTCCAACAGTTCGGGTTTCTAATTTCTCTTTTTGACAATTAAAGCAAAATGGTACCTATATTATAAAAATGTTTGAACGGACTGTTGTAAGGAATTGTATAGACCGATATAAGCTCTGTTCAAACAAAAATGAAATCAGGCCAAATCGTGTTGCAATCGACAATGAGCAATGGTAGAACCATTAGATAATTTATCGCAGTGCAATATCCAACATCATCTATAACGATTAGAGTTACGGCGCCCTTCTGTCTCGCAGTGACGCCTCAAAGTTCAAATAACATTAGGTCACAACTGTTACTTTGTCACTGTTACATTTTATTGGGACCGATATAACTGTTCACGCCTCTATGCCCCGACACCAGATAAGAATAGAATATATTTACTTCTTGATGTTAGTACAGTAAGGTGCTCATTTCAAACAATTAGACAGCTTAGTTGTACGAGAGATAGGGCACAACGGGATCTTAAATCTGGAGCATAACTGGGGAACTACCTTACAGAATACCACAGTCAAATAATGGCACTCCTTGATAGTGTTGTGTTCCTGGGGTGAATAAGGTCGCCAGAGCTCCTGAAGATGCGCTGTGTTAGTAGCGGGGGACCTGCTTGTCTCCTAAGCTGTCGGCACAGCGTATCCTCATTAAATAAGGTCTGCAACGCGCATGTGATGTAAGCAAGGTGAGGTTGCATGGTTGTAAGCGTTCCATAGGCTACGGTTGTGCCATCAGGCGTGCCGTACGTAGTGGATGTTAACGGTTTGATGTGATACTTAACTGATAATAATAGCAATTCCGTAACTGCTGTATCCATCTTTTATCATCGTAATAATATATCATACATCATCATGTACGTTAATGACCTGTAGGTCTGTATCTAAGGCAAAAAAAAAACTCACACGTCTCTTTTCCATATAGGTACGCCGTCCTGAGAAAAGGAAATGTGCTGTCAGCGTTTCGCGATACTTTTTTAATATGACGACCCAATAACTACGTGTGAACATTATGTTAGCAACAATGGAAATAAGTTGCGTCATGAGACTTCCTCCTAAGCATTCTCGGTACATGGGGAGGTACATAAATCTCCACATATTGCCTGGCTCCGAGTATCAGACTGTAAGAGAAACAGCCAACCCTTGGCTCGCTCGTTATTGAGCTCTCACTCCCATTGTTCCTGTCCTTTTCGCACGTACTGTGAAATCCTACGCCGTTGCCGTCTGCTGTCTCCCTCCAATTTCAATTTACTCGAGACGGATTTTCAGAGCTTCATAAGATCGCCTGACGTAGCATATGTAATAAAAGGGAATAATTTTCTTTTATTTTCTTTCATACTTTTCTAAAAAGAATCGTACATTCAATTATCTTATGCCAGAATCTCTATAGTCATTTACAGATTTGGTATATGCAAATATAAACTATAATAATATATAATACACAGATAAACTTGGAATGCTTCATTTCTTCCCAAATAATTATTTTTTACGCCGTCTCAGGCCTGCCCTCGCCTGTCAAGATGGCCACACACTTTTTATGTTTCTTTTTATTATATCTTACATTCACATAGATTAAAGACATCAGTATTTAGATCAATGTCAAGGGCACTTATATATATTGTTTATTTATACATATTTACAAAGGTATGATTTTAACTTTCATAGGTATTGAATTGATTTAACCATTATTTTGGTTTCTTTATGGCCAATCGGGTTTTCCAAACTAATTCGACGTGAATAAATAAAAGCTTGCTTGTGGTTCATACAGGTCGCACCAGATGTCCGTAATTATTAGGTAAAGTCGCCGAAAAACCCAATGTAAGATAAAATTAAATATTTCACTTCCGCTATGTACCTAAATCTCCAAGAGCCAAAATTTTTAAGAATACTTTTTAATTATCTGTTCTTTTGCTTATACTGTGCATCGCTACGCGATTCGTTAGGTAGCTAATAGAGACGACAATCTTTTGTTCTTGTTAGAGAGTAAGTGCCTATATAGATATTGCTGTCTCGCTCGTACACAATGGCGGCACATAAATCTACTGAATTCGGAAGCACCACAACGAAGGAAAATCCTCGAATGCTTTTAGTATAGTGCTTTTCTTATAGCGCATAAGATCAGGATGTAAGTAAAAGCAATCTTGAAATTACCAATTTTGTAAGAGTTTTATTTTTTGCTGTTCTGTTAAATGTTATATAGGTACATACCTACTTGTTCAACTTTTCAATAAGAAATTAATAACGTATACGACTGAATACAATTTAAGGTCGTTTCAAACCATCTGTAGGTACCTATTTTCAGCAGGTAAGTGCCATTTGGGCTGTAATTTTTGCCAGACACGTAACTGTATAATAATACAACTAACCCATAGTAGGTACCTATGTTAACTTTTTGGGTGAATTTTGCCAAATTATATCTAGATATTATATACCTACTTGCTGCATAAAAACTTGCTGTAAATACAACAAGTACTCAAGTATAAAAGATAAAATAAGTTTGCTATTCGTTTTAGACTTATAACAACGTAGGTATATCACTACGTACGCACATGTCTCAGAAATCTTTTGATGATACTTCCCATTTTTTCATGGTCCACATAAAACCACAAGATATCAAAAGGGGCATATAAATTGCGTACTATTGACAATCGCAACAATAGTTTTGTTTCTCTTTCAATCGAAGGTGACCGTGCCTTCTGGAGGCGGGGAAGTCATCGTGCAGAGTGGGTGTGATCACCTCTGTGACCGTTGCCGCGAGGTACACGAATTGATGGAAGATACTAATTTTTTTGATTAATTATATTATTTTTTGTAACGGCTATGAAGTATTTCGGACGACGTTTCATAAACTTTTGTAAGCCCACTTTATCAATCCCAACCCCGTAGGTGAATGTCGCGATGGTCCGGGGATCGAAACCCAGCAATTACCAAAGAGACTTTTTTAAATCATAATTATATAGGTAGATACTTAATCTTATAGACGTGATTAATCAGTGAAGGAAAATGTAGTGGAGAAACTTGAACTTATCGTATGTCTGAAATCGCCAATCTGCAATTCTGCACTGTGAAAGCTTGCGATCAATGTTCCTGCTTTCTCTATGTGAGAAGCAGTAGCCCTGCAGTATGACTAAGCTAGTTATTATTAGCCCACGATGCTTTTAATCGTATGTTTAAATAAGAAAAAGTATTTACTTAATTGTTTAGGTAGGTACTTGCACCAGGCACTAAAACATTAAGGGCCGTACCACAAAAAAGATAAACACGTGTTCAACACGAATGCTACCAAAAATAATCCGCACTTGTTTTAGCACTAGCTTGTCTAAAACAAGTGTGTATTATTTTTGGTAGCATTCGCGTTTAACACGTGTTATCTTTTTGTGGTAAGGGTGTAAATCTTTTGTATAGTACAAAATAATGTGTGAAAATATGACAGTAAAGTTATAGTTAAGTAGTACAATGTTTAAAAAAACCCATTCCTCTTGATCCTTACAATTTTCATGAGAGTTTTGTATGTTTTTTGCATCAAAATAAACATAGAAAATTAATGTATCTACTGACGTATTTTATTTGAACTAGGTAAGTCCCAAGAGCTTTTGAGTTTCTATAACCACGAGTCATTGCTATAATTTATAAACTAAGTGTAGTCATAGGTAGTATGCGCGTACGCACCTAGTGTGCGGTCGCCATTCAAGATCATCCCTCATTGTCCCTTTGTCCGTCTGTCAGTGGCGGCCCAAACACGTATTCTCTCAGGCGTTAGAAAAAATCAATGTTTACCTTTATAGTGGAGCACATATTTTTATACAAAGTATGGTTCATAATGAGGAGTTTACAGAATAACGCCTGTCCACAATAGACAAATGTGGGCAGGAATTAAAGGTGCCGTGATCAATGGACGCGACTTTACTCGGGTACGGGAACAAGAAAGTTCTGAACTTCGAAATGTAACTACGAGACAGGGCCTCGCTCATTGTAGTTAAACCTAACGTTCAGATATGCAATGCAAAGCTCATATTGCTAATAATGGATATTTAAAATCAATATTTATGCATTATCGTGCACGCCTATACAAACTTTGCAATCGTCAAACGTTTATCAGTGCATGGAGCGCAAACATCAAATGGACACATTAAATATATTTTAACCTTCAAAAATCTGGAACAATGTTATAAAATAAGGTCAAAGAAATGTTGGCACGGATCCGCCGTCATTGAGTACATGAATACGTAACTTACAGAAACTGTTCCTGCCATTGAACGGTCAATTATAAGTAAATTATGTTTTACGAACTAAATATTTTGTGCCAAAATTTCATAAATATAACAAATGACTTGTCTGGGAAATATTCCATTGTATGGTCAGACAAATTGTATAGTAGAGCAAAAACAAAGTGTTGAAGTATGTTATTGTAATCAGTGTCAAGAGTATTTGTTTAGTTTTATTTTATTTTGCTAACCGTGTTTAATAGGATGGTTCAGAACCGATATCTAATTGTTTACTGTATGCTGAAATGAACCAGATAAAATATAATGCAGACTAGAATATTATCTCGATTAAAATAGAATTAAGGTAAGTAGATAGTAATTCATTACCATACCCTAATACCTACTTTTACAATACAGCCAATACTTTCTTGCACCCATACTGTACTGCTACAGGCTACTGACCGCTACACTATGGGTGGTCGAGGAACTCATTCATTGATCAGCTTTGTGACCAGGATAGTGTAAACAGACCACCGCAGACACTCGCCGGACACTTCCGGACGGATGTTCCACGAAACTAATTGTATCAGCCGCTATAGTTATATGAAGAAAGTTTTATAATTATAAAAAACTACCAGTGCCTACTAAAATAAGATAAGATAGTACAGACCTCCTACCTCGTAAAGTAGGTAAGTTACACAGTCCTGACTATATCCAGATATTGTTACAAGTGCAAATATACAAGCCAAATGAAAATCCTCCCTTTCCTTTCAAGTCTCACCACCAAAAGCCCTAAAAAATACATTCATTGGTGATGAATAAAGATATATTTATAATTATGAACTAGCCGAGTAGCCGCTATAACGAGAGTTTTTGGTCAAACAAAATTTCTGTAAATTTTCTACATCGCACGAAACAGGCGTTAGAGGCGAGGTCTTTTTTATTAGCTCTTACGAAATAATTCACTGTACCTACATTACTTTATAATCTATCATCACATTAAATAGGATTTTGGTCACCTACGTACAATCTAAGTGTGGAAAACATAAACAGGATTAAAGTGACATCGCCCATCGCTCTAGTAATTTACACTTTTGCCAAAATGTAGGCACCCATTATGCCATAAGAAATTTAAACTACGCTTTTACGTAAAGGCGTTGTGTCATCAGCAAACAATTACAAGATAATGAGTAATTCTAAACAAAAACTCGCAGACCCACATCTGTTGCCCAAACTACAATTGGTTAGGACTTTGCGCGTCTATCCCAAACACATGGCACTTTGTTCCTAACAAGGCCTACAAAACAATCAAGAAAGGGAAACAAACAAGTGCTGGACTTGTCACTTCATAAACCATTGTAATAAGTAACTGTCCACTCGTGGGAACCCAGCCTCACCATCGTTCGCATCCGGATCTGTACCTGACTTAAACCTTAAACTTTTTGCAGCATCGTCGTAAAACACTCGGCAGTAAATAGATGTCCATTGATGCATTCATACTCCTATGTCTTGAGAGTTAAGTGCCGCACTCTGAATGAATGAAAGAAGCTTTAGGAATCACTCACTCCCAAACGAGTGTCAGTTGTTGAGGATACTTGTGTGTTCTTAAACAAATGACCCAAGTTTTATTACAGACATTAGACATGCTTCGGTAGAGCTAAATTTATAAAGTAGAGTTTGCATAGCATTTGTTGTAATCTGGAATTGACGGTAAACTTTCTTAATTTTGTTTAAAAAATAACATAAACAGCACACTTTTATGGAATTTCGTGCATTTTTTAACCTTGTCAGGATAATGACAAAATACTTTACCGTTTTACCATCTTAAACTAATTGAAACGAGCAGTTTAGCAATCTGGAATTATAGATTCTGAACAAACTAGCAAAAGGATTTAAAAAAATCATTCATAAAAATTTCTACCTGCGAATCAGTTGGTCGTAGTACGTGGAGTTGTAAATGTTTATGAATGAACACCATCCATGAATGAAGGTGATCAGATAGGTGGAGGCTTCCGCCTTTTCAATACTGCGGATTGAAATCAATTTCATGGCCCCGCGCCGTTGCATAAAACTAAATTCTTACACAAACAGACACCGTGACAACACCGCATTTTTGCGTGCGATTTACTCGAAATAACAAATTGTATGAACGAACGCCTCCAGAGAATAAGCTCAATCGAAACATGGCCGCGATCAGGGACTCCATTTAACCGAATAAAATGTCATTTGAGATTATGTACGAATATTATTTTATTGTTGTTGTAGACCCTACGTGTAATATGGCCATTTAATTTCAATTGTAGATGTGACACATTGGATAAAATGCTTGAATATTCGAAGCTTATTTTGCTAAACTGTTGCGAATCATACATAGGTATTCATACAGATTCATACAATAGGTAGCATTACATACCTGCAATCAAAGTATACCTATAACCAATTACCAATAATTGCGATAAATGTTATCAAACAATACAAATAGATTGATATTAAATTATTGTTATCATTATTGTTCATTTTATCTTTATATATTGTAAAAATGAGTGGTTCATATTAATGATTATTTCTTATCGACAACTCCTTGAACGACAGCTTTGATATATCTAGTATAACCTATCTACAACATCCTGATATAATAAAATAATAGGTATTAATGAAGACATTAAATTTAAAGAGCCTTACATTTATTTTATTAGAATTTTCTTACCCATTTATTTACAGCCTTATTTTTGTCCAGATAATGTTAATTTATTTCCTTACACTTATAAGACCTCCAACGTTCCAAAATAATCGTAAACCTGCTGAGTGTTTTAATTTTTTGCGTCCCCCGACGGCGACACTCTGTCTGGAGAATACTTGGGCCATAATAGTAGCACATAAATATTCTCACTTCATTTTTGCCATTACAAATCCTTTTAGAGGCGCGATACATTGACGTGGGTCTCCTTTCCGGTTGCCACGAATAAAGGAACCAATTATTAGAATTACCAACGCGTAGCCGTCCTCTTAAAAGGCCCTCCAATACAGCTTCCGAATTTCAAAGAATCGCACGTAAAAGGATAAGGGATTAGCGTAATTTAGATTATTCAATGGAATAAAAGCCGTATGCGAGATGATAAGCAAAGACGTCTAAGCGTGACGTATCGGTTATACTGCGTTAGCTAAAAAACTGCGACGAAATCTTAGAAACAATCGGAAATATAAATTAGCCCGTGTTTTTCTTCGCGAACAAGATAATTTATAAAAGAGAAACTTTTTTGTCGTTCCCGTTGTTACGAAGTCCAACGTTGCCTTTGTCAGATAATAGAATGTCGGAGACCCCCCGCGGCAATCTAATTCCCCCCTTTCTGGTCAATCTAAAAGTTTAAACGTTTTATTTGTTTCTTATCATGGGGATTTACCAGACATAACAAATTACAGTAGCAGCACATTAATAAGACTACAACAATTTACTTCTAAGTAGTTAATTTATTTTTATGGATGATCGTTAGTGTAAGATGGGCGTTGAAACTTATTTGTATTCAAATGATGATCCATATAAACATAATGTTGCTCCAGTTGTTTGTACCACAAACTTACTACAAAGATAGTTTGTATAATTCTGTGAAGAAAATTACATTATAATAATAGGTATAGATTTATATGGTAAGATACAATGACTACAAAAAAGTACATCATAGTGCACCTACTCTATAATTAATATCTGACACATTTAACTTGCCCTTAACTGACTTACGCAGTTTGCAGTTACAGGCTGCAAATCAGATAAGATTAGCGAATAGCGATATGACTAGACTATAGGAAAAATGCAAAGTGCCATCCAATAGGTACACGGTATATCTATGGCATTATAAGTACCTACAGTACATAATATTGTACCGCACATAGATAATGCATAATATTTCCATTGCCGTCGTGATAGCTGTGCAGTGATATGCAATGACTATTTTTATCAGCGTTCAAGGAAACATACATAATTATTATACATATAACAAATACTTAACATATAAAAAAATATTCTACTATCTAGTTTCAAGGATATCTTTCATTTGTCACAGGTTCTTCTAGAAACTTACTAAACTCAATAATTATAGGGTCCCCTATGTTACATCGAATGACGAAAGACAGTATCAACATCTACGTGTTTAAATGAAATTTTAAATTTTTAAATGAAAAACGTGAAAAAGTTACAGTTAAAATAGAAGATCCAGGATGAATAGTAATCCTCCATCTTCTATTTTAACTGTAACTTTTTCACGTTTTTCTTCCAAACATGTAGGTATCAGTGGCGAAGGGTCCCTACAATACGATTCCTACCGGCTTCCCTATGAAAAATAGCATAAGCAGCATTGCCTACTTTTTAACCGACTTCCAAAAAGGAGGAGGTTCTGCATTCGGTTGGTTTTTTTTTTTTTTTTTTTTTTTTTTTTTTTTTTTTTTTTTCATGTATGTACACCGATTACTCCGTGGTTTATGAGCCGATTTACGTGATTCTTATTTCATATGGTAGAAGAAGCTCGCGAGGTGGTCCCATATAAATTTTATTAACTTTGGTTCAGTAGATTTTTAACGAGGTGTAATAAACGGTATTTTTGGTGTATCTCGATGACATCATGACGATGATGAAAAAGTGATATTGTGTAGGTACATGAATTCCTGAACGCAATCGATCTCGATATTATGCATACATAACATCACGCCGATATTTCCCGCAAGGTTAGACAGAGGTGTATAGTACACACAATTTTTTTATGCTTAAGTCGCATTTGATAGAAGGCTAGGGAGCGAGCCTATTGCTATTACTACTATCTACAGTTCATAACCAATTTATATGAAACTTCGTAGGTAGATGTCTTTTACAAGCCGCTATTAAGGCCTATAGTGAAATTACGAAAAATAAAATTATTAGGGGGGGGCTCCCATACATGAAACTGAGGGATTAAAAATAATATTTTCGCGCACCCCACCATGTGGGATATCGTTGGATAGGTCTTTGAAAATAACATGAAGGTTTCTAAATATCTTTTTTATTTAAGTGCATATTGAGTGAACTAGGAGCTCCCAAAGTCGTTAACAATATACCCTGTAATTTTCCAACCGCGCTATCAAAAAATCTGGAAAAAAACAAGCTTATAGCATTTAATAAATACTTTCGATTGAAATTGGTTTGAACAAGATACGTCACAAAATTTTTGAAATATTCACTATTTTCCATTTTGAGTTTGACAACCGTAATATTTCATAATAATATTATGAAATACAAACTTGTATTTGCGGTCGGAACACTCAAAATACTTCTTGCTATGGAATCCTACACTGCGTGGTCCGACACGCTCTTGCCCGGATTTTGTTTACTGAAATGCTCTCATCCACCAACATTTATGAATACAAGTACATACCTATTTAAATTCGTGGAAGTAATCGATCTCGGTAAAAGTACATAAATGATCAAAGTCGCTCTGTCCATGATTTAATGGTACTTTATTGTAATAAATTAACAACAACAAAAATGGTTACACTACACTAAAAAGATAAAAATAAAAACAGGTTTAAAAAAAACCGACTTCCAAAAACTACACTAAAAACTATGAAATAAAAATGTTAAACTTCCATAAATAAAAATCTAAATGTATATTGAAGTCGGCGGGGCCTAGCATAAATATAAGCAACATTATAGATTAAAGAGGAATGAAAGAAAATTTTAATTTGTCGAGGCGCAAAGCAAGCTGCACGTTCGCTGCACACACTGCGCACGTTCTTCCTGTTCAAAGGCTGAGAGGTAGAAACCTGAAGAAGAGGCCCCGCCGACTTCAATATACATTTAGATTTTTATTTATGGAAGTTTAACATTTTTATTTCATAGTTTTTAGTGTAGTTTTTGGAAGTCGGTTTTTTTTAAACCTGTTTTTCCATTTTGAGTTTGACAACCGTAAAAATAATAATATTTCATAATAATATTATGAAATACAAACTTGTATTTGCGGTCGGAACACTCAAAATACTTCTTGCTATGGAATCCTACACTGCGTGGTCCGACACGCTCTTGCCCGGTTTTTGTTTACTGAAATGCTCTCATCCACCAACATCTATAAATATAAGTACATACCTATTTAAATTCGTGGAAGTAATCGATCTCGGTAAAAGTACATAAATGATCAAAGTCGCTCTGTCCATGATTTAATGGTACTTTATTGTAATAAATTAACAACAACAAAAATGGTTACACTACACTAAAAAGATAAAAATAAAAACAGGTTTAAAAAAAACCGACTTCCAAAAACTACACTAAAAACTATGAAATAAAAATGTTAAACTTCCATAAATAAAAATCTAAATGTATATTGAAGTCGGCGGGCCTAGCATAAATATAAGCAACATTATAGATTAAGGAGGAATGAAAGAAAATTTTAATTTGTCGAGGCGCAAAGCAAGCTGCACGTTCGCTGCACACACTGCGCACGTTCTTCCTGTTCAAAGGCTGAGAGGTAGAAACCTGAAGAAGAGGCCCCGCCGACTTCAATATACATTTAGATTTTTATTTATGGAAGTTTAACATTTTTATTTCATAGTTTTTAGTGTAGTTTTTGGAAGTCGGTTTTTTTTAAACCTGTTTTTTATTAACAGCTTCTCGTTGCCAGGTAAGCATTTGTAGATCCGGCTTACCTCTTACAAAAACTGACCCTTCGCCACTGGTAGGTATATATATATCTACTTATGCTCGTATGTTGCAGATAGGTAATAAGTTATAAGTTATTATGCTTTAATTCGTTGGTCCTTCGGTGCTTATCACACGGCCGAAGGAAATTCTGAATTCCCATCAACTTTGAATTCACTTTCCAACAAAATGTCTCAACTGCCGCATCGTCGATTAATAAAATAAAGCTCCTTATATTTCCTAACCAGCTCTCATCATTGAGCCATCAGCTGGGCTCGGGTGGCTCTGATAAGGATAATTAATCATGAGCCAGCAGACCGAGTGACCATTAGCTGGGTGCTGACTCATCGCGACGCGGTGGTCGAAGGACGTTGGACTAGATATGTTATGTTTTGATGGCGTACTTGTTAAATACTCTTTATAGGATAAGCCTAAGGCATGGTTGAGTTCCCAGCGTTTCAATATTGGTACAAATACAAATGCGTTTGAGTTACACCACGTTTCAAATGGAACACTCTTCGAATTAACAGTACCTACATAAATTAATGTTAGATCAGACTTTGAAATGATAAAATGCCAGGCCGAACCTAATTTTGATCCTTTGTTAATCACCCACTCTTTTTATTTTTATGACTTTGACCCCAATGTTTTGTGTTGCTTTAGCGTTCCTCGTTGTATTCGTTTAGTCAAATTGATTCGTTTCAGCTTTCAACTGCCAGTTTTTGCATCGACGCGTGTGTCCAGCACTTAGGAGGTCATTGTAAAAGTAATAAATTGCTGAAAGCTGTGGTTGGTATTGGTAACGACTAACAAATCAGTTAGTAATTAATTGGCGATGTTTGACAGCTCATTCACAACAAACAGCGGGGAGCGTATTGTGGCCGCGTCCGGATACGTCCATATTGACGACTCAATTCCGCACTTCCTGACTCGTGCGACGTCCTAAAAGTATTGTACTAAGAAATATTAGTCATTTTGTTAAGTAACAGTAGTTACTGGACTCAAACTGACTATAATTTATTGCAAGTAATATGGTTGTGTACCTACATAAAGTTTCCTTCGTCAAAGGTAATAGATAAATAAAATAAATGATATGAATATGAATATGAATATAGATAAATGCCTACTTACTATAAAATCATACAATTGTAATTTTGTATCATCCGCTTCAAAAATAATATTAGCACGCCTATATGTTATTATTATAGTAAATAAAATATCTGCTGATGTTGCTTAATCAATTTTTTCACTAACTTTTAAAAGAAATTAACTGGGTTTACGAAAACCAATAAAAGATTTAGTTGTCCAACGTTGCTGTAGACAAAAGTGGAAACTTTTAAATTGAACGGACGCGGCGCGGCGACGGCGATATGTAATAAACGCAGTGTTCGCTACGTTTATCGATTTTCTGATTTAGCCTCCCCCAGCAGATAACGACGACAGGTAACAGGCCACCATACACGATAGACTCACTTACATTAGCTCGCATATGATTTTAAATACGTTTGTTAAATTATAGTTGCGTTTTGAAGCTGTTCGTTTTTGCTTTTGAGACAAATTGTATGTTCTGATAACGTCCTTTCCATTTCCGTTAGCAACGATGAATGAATTGTAGAATTTAAACATACTTATAATCTCAGAATGAATCAAAATAAAATTATCAATAATGTCAAGTCCATCTTGAGTTTGTAAGCCAAGAAGCAAAAAATTGACGCACTGTGTGGATAGTTATCAATTAAGCTAAATGTATAACAACAATACAACCGATAAAAAGCCCAATAAAATAAAGTGTAGCATTAACAAAGATATACGGCGGACGACGAGCAGACTTTCCTTTGATTGGACGCCGATTTATTGTGCGGAAATGCCGTTACTACGTAATATTTCCGCCCCGCACTATTCATTTTCCCTTTTTTACAGAAAAAAGGGCGCGATACGTCTTAATCGAAGCATCTACTTTGTCGAGGGCGAGCGCCGTATCGCCCCGACGTCACAGACAAATGTGTACTATTCCAAATCGCTACAAATATCCGCAGCTATCAAAACTGTTGCCGTGGAACTTTTTTAGCATGTGGTGCCATTGTGAAGGAATGAGGATAACCGTTTTCGCTGCGGGAGATTGTCAGGGATGTATTGCTAACTTTAACATTAGTGTTTTGTTAGAGGAAGAATTCAATAAAATGCTGCTGGGTTGGAATAAAGAACTTCTTATCAACATCATTTATAAAACAGAAGATTAAGCTTTATGGCGATGGAAACTATATCAAAGAAATTATTTACAATAAATGTACACGAATGAATTAATATAGTGGCAGCAAATAAGAAAATTGGCCGTTAGTCTAATCAATAAGACAAATGATTGCGAGCCTCGCCCTGCGGCATCGAGACGTAACCCCAAAACGCTCGCATCCGCCGGGGATGATATATGCGAGGGTATTTCCTGACACCGGCCAGTAGCTACTTGATTTAGCGGAAAGTCAGATAAAACCTAATGCGCACAACAAAAAATATATCACAATACCAGCGCCATAAATATGACGGCCTGTCGTAAACCTTTATGTCTGTGCGTTGTTGCTGGCACGTGAAAAATGGCTGTTGCGATACATATAGGAAAACTAAAACATTTTTGCGAATGGTGGATACTAGGAAAATTATTACGCTACAAAAATAACTTGGTTCGTAAAGCAGGCTTATGAAAAAACTACGGAGGTTTCCGTAAAACTCACAATGGTTTTTCCAGTGGAAAGCGCAGTTGTACCGAGTTATGGAGCAGTCATAATTTTATTAATAGCTTTACTCAGTATTTGTTTTGAGCTTTAAAATATTCGTATTCGAATAGGTGGCTAATCCGTATAAAAGCCTTAACGACGTGACGACAGGCAATAACAAAAATGAAAATCATCGGGCGCTCCAGGAAGTCAGTTATTAATATTCGTTAGGTATACAACATAACGTGTTTATTAGAGGATGGCAATAAATCGAGCCGGGTGGCGAGGGTGCACGGCTCAGGGTTAGCCGCAAAATGGCTCGAGCGCGTGTCGGCTAAGCTCTAACGATGTTCTTCAGATCCTGCTAACATATTTGATGACTGTGATTTACTATCAGATCAGATTAGGAAGTATATTTTGTTGAAATAACTTGCCGAACACGTGACAAGGGTGAATATGTTTGTAGCGACTGTTAATTTTAGTATTATTAAAACAATTAAAGGGTGCCATGTATCATGTAAGCATTCTATATCTGATAACTTCCTTTGTTTACTGAAATGCAAAAAAATCTTTATCATTATACCTATCTGAAGGTTCTCAAGGCAATCATATTTTCCTGCATAAGAGACGCGTAAGTAGGTACAGAACAAAAAGGACACACACTTACACTGGAAAATAATTAATAAAAGTAACCCGAATTTCATTAAAATATACCGTTTTGCAAGGTTAAAATAGAGTCAACACGTAAGCAAGCATAACTGAAAAAAGTATCAATAAATTAAACTAAAAGGAACAGTTAATTTTGAATTTTTTTTTCAGCGTTATTGCCTATCCTAGTTTACAGCGTGCTATTTCAAGTTTTCAACCCTGTCTAAGATACTATCATAACAAGAGAATAATAATTATGGATTTCTATAAATTAATTTTCGAGGCTATCCTTACATATTGCCGTCACAAGCAATCAGTGGCGTGCCTAGATCGCGAGCCCGACGCATTTTTTTCATGAATGTAAGTGATTTTTAATGTAGGTACGTGTTGCTTTAACATTAACTCACACAAATTCATGAAAAATGAACAAAAATACCCTCTAAAACCAAAAAAAGTGCGTCGGACTTGCCCTCTAGGCACGCCACGGCAAGCAATGTTCCTTCTCTCTCGCTAACCAGGTGCATAGTTGATGGGCCACGTTATCTGTTTCAAGTCGACTGCGCGCTGACCGACTCACTGCTCGTACATCATAACGATATTACGCTTACACCGACAATATTGTATTTCATATTGCTGTTTCGGATACACCACACAATCAAAAATATACCCTAACTTCCGCACACAAGGATAGAAGTCGTTCGAACTTTTGTAACAAAATCAATACACCCCGCAGTCATTCGGAACAAACCATGCACAATCGCCATGGATTATTGTCAAAGAAAACTGAAACCTATGTTTACTGAATAGATTCCAATATTGCTATGTGTTTACGATGTTTGATAATGTTTTGTCCAAGCGGCTATAATACGCTAAGTCATAAATATGAAGCACTTATTAGGTCATATCATGCTTACAAAGTGTCAATGAATGGGATAAAGATAAGTTGATGTACAGGGGCAACCCCACAAAGTACGTAGACTCACTTGTTATTTCTTGGTTCAAAGACTCAATACAGCCAAAATAAAACTTGTCAATTTCCAACACTTTGGTTCGACAAAATATTCTCACATCTTGAAACAAGATACTCTTTAACAATTAAGTAATATGCATAATACATAATATGACGGAATGACTCCCCGTCTCTAACTTATACTGAACTATATGTTTAAACTAAACGAATTAAATGTTCCATTCATCACAAAAACTGCGCGAGCGCCAAATACCGATGCCTGTGACTTCTTGAACAGCTAATGCCTAATCAACAAACATTCCAATTCCTTTACAATATTCTGAAGATTTTTGCTATTTCAATCATCGATTAACAATTTCAACGATTAGCCCACACGAACCGTTTATAAAAACAAACTGACAATCTGTCAGCTCGGCACCCGAGGCGTTTTCTTCATGTTGTTGTATTAAACTAATCGGCTTATCCTCCGCTTCAACAATCAAGCGCTTCTATTGGGCCCTTTCACTGCGACAGAATCGAAGGCGTTTTGAGAATTTATTGAAAATAATTCTCAGTTTGTTTGCCATTGTTGAGCTACCAACGACTTCAGTCCTTTGTGTTCTGTTATTATTTATTTAATAAACGGCTACACCTCTTTGTTGAAATGTTTTTGATCAATGCTAGAGGTTCGATTCATTCTCAGTCTTGTAAGTCGGAGATATTCACACATCTATAATCAGGCCTTTATACCTCTACATCAGTTGCCGATTGGCCGTTTATATTTCTTTGTGTAGAAACATCGTTTAAAATAGTTACTTGTGCTATAATTTTCTTGGTAATTGAGGTGGAACCACGACTCATTAAATTAAAAAAAACCGGACAAGTGCGAGAATGCCTCGCGCCCTAAGGGTTCCGAAATATGATCATAGATGGCGCTACTGCATACTTCTAGCGGTGTCATCTATAAGCAGATGGCTCCACATATGGTCCGGTGACTGACGGCGGACAACAAAGTGATCCTATAAGGGTTCCGTTTTTCCTTTTGAGGTACGGAACTCTAAAAAACATCTAAATCTTTAGAGCCGTTTACCAAAATATATAGATACACACGGCTACACATCAAACTATACATTCCCAGTTTACACTGACCTCTCACTGTAAGGAAATCCTATACAATGCGAGATCAGCTTATACTGGAAATTTTTATTTATTTATTTACTTTTACAGAAGGCTTACGGACTAATTACAGTAAATGTACAACATACATAGAAAAACAAAGTTGCCAATTTATTTATTTATTTATTTATTTATTATAAAGGTACATATTAAGGTCTATAAAATAATATAATGTCAATGACAAGCCTCCACAGATAATGTCTATCTATCGTACAATCAACAGAATAATTCAATACAAAAACAATAGTTCGTTACAAAAATAATTAATTACAACAGTTTGGGTGCATTCCGTTACCTGCTAGCGGGCATCCAACAGTCCAAAGAGCGCACCGACAGCCCACCACACCCAAGGACGAAAATGGTGTGCTTTATGAAATGCGTACAAAGCACACCATTCCCAAACCTGATACAGAATGCTGCCAAGCCACTACTCCAGACTATCAGATACCTACCTTAGGTTTCATATTCAGTGAAAAAAGATTTAGCCAAGAGCCGCCTTACAACACTGGACTTAGATTAGATTTAAATGTATAGCTTGATCTGTAGCCGTGCGTACATCTACAAGAAATGCTCACTAAAAGTAATAAAAAATACGTAGTTGCTTCGAGTACCTCTACGAGCATTGTCTACGAGCCTACGAGCCTACGAGCTACGAGGGTGCTGTCTACGACAAAATCATATTTTATAATGAAAGCTGTAATTGTATGATGTGTTGTATTTATATTATCATCATAAATTACAAGCTTTTATTTGACTTGCTGTATATGTCATATATATATACATACCTACATACACATCAGAAAACAACGCAGCTTGGATCTACTGATATTAAATGGCAAGAAACGGGTAAACTTAGTATAGGTACCTACTATATCCTACTTACTACCTACTGTATTGTTCGACTTACGTTGGGTAGGTAGTGATAAAACACTGCGGGTATCAAACTCTCTCAAAGGTAGGTACCTAATGACCGCGGGATCACCAAGCTGGACAAGTTAATTACTGTGTGTTAATTAATGTAGATGAGTCAGTACTTAGGCTATTACAATTGACAGTCATCAGTTTGGGCTCTTTTTACCCGACTACGGTGCAATGTTATGATTGAAACTCGTCGTAATTTTTAAGAATATTTATTTGTGTCTTTACCCTAAGAGGGCTACAAGAATGCCAAAAGGAGGGGAATTATAGCAGGCTATGTATGTATGTTCAGCTGTTCCCTCATATCTCCTGAACTACTCGTAGTATTTCGAGAAATGAGATATTGTTGGCAGCATCGTGCTGTTCCCCGGATTATAAAATCCAGTATAGCGAAATTAGCATAAAGAGGACATAAAGAGTCATAAAAGAATGTAAATATCATGTTTGGTATTCCGTTAAATTCCAAAAAAAATATAGGTTACTCTGTTGGGCTAGCCAGTCAGTAATATGACATGCAACTACAGCTATACCCTTGATATCACCGCACCTCTGAGAAGATTTGAATGCGGTAAATTGGCTATTAGGACGTTCATTTATAAAGATTTTCACAACACTAAATTCCTTAAGTCTAGAGAAGAATTTCGAGCTGTCAGGCAGAAATATTTCCTTGTTTCATGCTCTTCAGTTAAATTTTTGTCGTAGGCAGGTTTTTTTAATTTTTGTAGATACAGAGGCGGGATGCAACAAGAGCAGATTAAATAACGTTTTCCATTTCAAGTTTTTCTAGATAGATGTGATCTCTGAAAAAATCCCGAGCAAAGCTCGGTCGCCCAGGTACTGCCGGTACTGGATAATATAACATACAAATGTGGCTCACCAAGGGACCTTGAGAACAAATTTTTTAAATAAAGTTTCAGTTCATCTTGATTCGTAAAAGCAATATTATAGTCGTGTATCGAATCGCTGTTGGAAGCAAA
Source organism: Thalpophila matura (assembly GCA_948465475.1). Lineage (NCBI taxonomy): Eukaryota > Metazoa > Arthropoda > Insecta > Lepidoptera > Noctuidae > Thalpophila > Thalpophila matura. The sequence continues at coordinate 8,197,203 of OX419190.1, read as the reverse complement.
CACGGTGTTTATTTCTAGAGACGTTACATTGGGCATTATTTGTCTAATGTCATATTAAATGAAATGGAGCATACATTTAACTGTATTGTGCAAGTAGAAATAAATAGGACAGGTGAATAGAAAACACTACAGCTACAGGTATTTCAGTAATCGGGTCGCAAGCTATCGCGGTTGGCAGCCGGCGATTAGATAAACGGCCGGCACCCTAATTGCGTAACTCAATTGCTATCACCATGGCATTGTTTTTGACATTCATTACGCCGTATGATAGCTATCCGCGCTCCTGTAACTAGCTCAACGCCGCAATGGATGTTGTTGACCAGTCAAAATGAAAGCCATGGCGAAAGAAATTGAGTTACGCAATTAGGCTGCGGGACTGGTAAATATTGTAACTGTAAACAATGATCGGTCACAGACCGACTTGTGTTGTCCGCACTATTTGCTCGTTACTTGGACTGTTTGATCGGAACACGTTCAGCTAGCTATGTACAAACTAGACACGTTTCTGTTACACCTCAGATCATAGAAACAAGGAGATATGCCATCATAGCAAATTAGTACGGGAACAATTGATGCCACTTTTAGTACATTTTTCGATACAATTACGCGCATTGTGAATAAAAAGATCTCCCACGCATTAAACATACCGCACACCCTCAATCTAACACTGTTAATCGTCACTCAACACTAACACTAAACTAAAACACTGTATTTATACCATCGATCGTGTTCGGTTCGTCGCCAGCGCGTACGTTTTTATTATGAGCAATTTGCTCAAGTTCAGGCATCAAGCTCTATAGCGCCTTGGCACATCTCCCTTGTTTCTATGATCTGAGTGTTACACTAATATGCTGGTCTAGTCTTACACAACTGAAATTAAAGCAAGCAAGCAATTTGTTTGTGATATTTACGGCCATCTAGTCTACTCTGTAACGACACGCCGCGTGAACTACTCCAGTTTGCGAACGCTCGAGGGAGAATCTCACCGTGACATTCTCACTTCGGTTGTCGGCAACGCGCGCGCGTTCTACGGCTTCCTCCAATTTGGAGAATCTCACCGTGACCTCACCGGATTCAGCCTGTTCTATAGCGACACGCCGCGTATTATCACCGTTCAGCTGTTTCAGCGTGAACTCGTGAGGAACATTAGCATTTATAGAATTAGTAGGATGGGATTTAAACCCAAGCTATAGTTAAACCACATTTTGTAAAAGAGTCTTCAAATATTTAGGAATATGTAAGTGACAGTTTTCAGCATTTTATTCTGCCTATACGGTAAAGATTCATTCACAACGCATTGCATACGCTACTTAGTTGGTTTTTTTTTAAGTCCTGTATAAATATCAGAATATCATACCAATTTACATACCTATGACTTTTACTTGACAAGTACCTATATCGGTAAATTGAAATTGTTCAATACAATAGTAGTAACATTTTCACGCAAACTTTGTAGCATCATGGGCGTTATAGGAACCTAAGATAATTATGTCTGCATAGGAAACTCGGTAATACAAAGATTCCCCATAGGTAGGGCTGCCATGCGTCCGGGTTTCCCCGGATTTGTCCTAGTTTAGAGGGCGTCCGGGGAGCGTCCGGTAGGGGTTTCAAAAATTGTCCGGGGGAAACCCGGACACTTATTTGTGTCAGAGGAATCAATAATAGGAATCAATCATAGGAAGGAAGAATTTTTTTCGGGGGCGTCCGGGATAATATTCAATTTCAACCAAATGTCCGGGGTTTATAAAGTTTTTGTCCGGCGTCAGCAATTTAGGTGATGGCAGCCCTACCCATAAGTAATATGGGTTAACACAATATAAAAATAGTAAATTAAAAATTAAAAAAACCCGACTGCAAAAAAACAACAAAAAAGTTCAAAACAAGAGCACTTTTCAAGCAGTCTGATGCAGTTGGTGGCAATTTGTGTTAAATCTTAGATTTTATGCCACCAACTGCATCAGACTGCTTGAAAAGTGCTCTTGTTTTGATCTTTTTAGTTGTTTTTTTGCAGTCGGGTTTTTTTTAATTTTTAATTTACTATTTTTATTTTTCACTTTTTAGTTTTTAATGTATGTTTCCGTAATCTTCTTTTTTGTTTGTATATCGTTAATACTTGAAATAAAAACTTAAATCAATAAGTAAGAATTAGCGAGAATGATTGCTTTGTTAAACAACTTTAAATCGTTATATATCCTAAACTATTATTTAAAATGAAAAATGATAAAAGGAACCTAAAGATGATTTTAAAATACCTATTCAACGACACCCCACTTGACATAGTTCATCAACTTTTTTTTTTTCATTTTGACAATATGGCGTCTGGTTGTCGCTGTGGTGAATTTTGATTACTGTTATGTCTTTAGTGACACTCGCAAAGTTAAGACGAATCGATTGACGTAAGAATTATCAAAATCGGCCTACGCATTTAGTCTCTAGAACGCCACATAGAAACAAACATACATACATACATACATACATACATACATACATACATACATACATACATACATACATACATACATACATACATACATACATACATACATACATAGACTGATAAACACATTACCCTCCTTTGCGTCTCGCAGTCGGGTAAAAACATGTTCTATGTCTCGCCTATAGTCGATATACGTTCCGGTAGCGGATTGCGAAGCCTCGCTGCGCCTATTTGGAATTCATCTTCAATATTACACCTCGATTCACAATTCAAAGAGAACTACCAACAGTTATGCACGTTTTTTTTGTCTCTTCTATCTATTATTTAATTTGATCTAAACGATTTTAACTTGCATAGTTTTTGTAAGTGTTGTAAGGGAGTCTGGAATATTTTATGATCAGAAATACATTTTCAAGAAAATGTGAAAAGTATTTTTATAAAGGGTATGATAGGAAAAGGAATAAAATACTTTTAATCATTTTAATATGTATTTTGATAATAATTTATATATAACACATTTTTACAATCTGTTTTTACTTTAACGTCTATGATGGGAGGGATAACTTTAAACAGTGTGCGAAAATTGATTATGGATATTAAGATGGACATAATAATGTACGTAGTGAATATGTATTATTATTATTTTCTACTAACATCTTATAAATATGAATGCTCCTCATAATCTAGATAATATAATTTCTATACCGTACGGGAATGCTTCGTATCCTCGGTAACTAATCACACAAGTATGTACATAATATACATTTACCGTAAATTAATCTAAATTTATACGCGTGTACGTATATTAATATAAAACTTTCATTTGAATATACATAAATATAACTATCATCTAGGCATATTCGACTATGATAATACTGAAACTTACATCTAGATATTGCATTCTGATAAAATCTGGTCATTTCTCATAATATTATACTTAGCTAAAAGTGACACAGGTTTTTACACAAATATACAAACTCCAATTAATATGGAATGCATGAACATCACTATTGAGCGCCTGTAACAAGGGCGCTCACACATCGCAGCTGAAAATTTCACATGACTCATTAATATTAGACATAATTTATATTACAAATACGTAGGAACTCCAGATACCTTAAAATTTCCAATCTAAGTACGAATAAATGTACTTGTTAGTCGTATTCGAGTTACTATTTGAATTGAATAATACTTTTAACAATTTCATAACGAAAACTACGAAACTTTTGCTCATAATTTAAATGTCGCTTGTTTGGAAAAATCGGTATATTCTCGTACATCGGTGTTTACGTATTACGTACATATAGGTCGTTTACGTATTACCAAACGGACTGCTGCCCAAATATTATTTAAGGACCGCCATGGATAATATAAGAAATAACGTTAAATATTAATTCTGTTACAACTCTATGTAGAGCGAGATAAACTACACTTTGAAAATATTGTCTGACTTCAAAGTGTAATAAAATTTATCTCCCTACTTTCCAGACACCTAGGCACAAAGAATTGTTGTAAGTTGTGTTATTATTAGATTTTCTGCTACTACATAAACCGAATTCTGCAAACAGCGACACATGGACTAGTAAATCACTTAAACTCTTTTTACGTAAGTATATTTCACCACCAGCAGCCGCCGCCCTGGGGCGCGTGGCCCGCCACCGGTGGCTGGTGGTGCATGGACTGGTGGTACGGCGGCAGCGACATGCCCAGCGGCGGCAGACCGTCCGGCTTGCCCACACACGGCCTGCCGTCCTTCACAAGCACCGGCACAGCCACTCGCCGCGGAGAGTTCAACCCCCCTACATTTAAATCATGAGCACCCTTCTCTTGAACCGCCCTCTTAGTCTTATACCTGTGGTTCTGGAACCATATCTTCACTTGCGTCGGCGTCAGTCGTATCAAGCTGGCGAGGTGTTCCCTCTCGGGGGCGGACAAGTACCTCTGCTGACGGAAACGTCGCTCCAGCTCGTAAGTTTGTGACTTTGAGAATAGCACTCGTCGTTTGCGTTTCTTGTGTGCGAGGTTGTCGGAGCCGGGGTTGACGGTCGGTTCGTGGTCGTGGTCATCGTCGTGCTCGATGTCGTGCTCGTCGTCGTGCTCGTGCTCGTGCTCGTGCCGCCCGTCCGTCACCGGCGGGGAGCCGGCCGACGGACCTGCGTACGATATCTCCGAGGCACGGGATGTGCTGTCCGGACTTGCTTGCTGACCCAGTACACCTATGACAAAAAAAAATATCAATTAGTCAACTGTATAATTAAATCCTTAGAATTATATTAAAACATTATGCAAATTAGGAATTAGTCGGATAATACTATCACCATTCAGAATGTGAGTTTTTTTTTACCAGCCTATAAAATCATACAAAAAAACTAGTAGCAATAAAACCGCTACACAAAACTGCGACGCCTGTACCAAACACTCACATCAAATCTCCAGTTAATCTCTGTGAGGGTTACGCTCTATTTAACTGTAACTAGATGCCATGTTCCAACAAATAATGGGACGTGAAAAAATCACGGCAAATATTACATTGTTCTGTATTCACCCCTCGAACGTTCACTTGTTTCACACGGATATGATAATACGGGCGGGCGGGAGCGCGGCTGGGCGTGGTGGACAGCCGGGGGATTGTTCGCGCGGCGGGAGGGGGAGGGGGGAGGGGGGAGAGGCTGCCACACCCACCCCCCGACAGCTGGCAGCTTTTGTTGAACGATCGTCCTGCTCACCTTCATAAGCGCAACCAGGAAATTTAATAAAGTATCGAGTCACGGATTCTCTTTATCTCCTAACTTAGTGGCTTATTTTGTGACATTGCAGTAAGCTTACGATGGGTTGCTACCATTGTCATTGAAAGACATTAGTAAATTGAAATAACGGGATGAATCTCATGAAAAAAAAACAGAGCAAGTGCGAGTATGACTCCCGACCTGAGGGTTCCGTACAAAATGTAAGTTTTTATCGCAAAAAAATATTTTTTATGTAGGTAACATAACTACAAAACGATTATCCTTTACTTTTCAGCAAAAGTAAAGAAAAAAATTGAATGAAACCTTATTTGCTACTTGATAAAAATGATTCTAGGTCAACGGGAACTACTCTACCTATAGATTTTGATATAATTTGGGATTTTTGGGAGTGTCAAAATATACGGCATAACTACTCATAATTTTTTATTGCATTCTCTAATGGAAGCTTGATTTTTTTTACAGTTCCAAGACTTAAGTATTTTACCACGTTTCTTTATATTAATTTCAATTTGGTACTTCTACGCATTCCTAATAAAAAGCGTCCTGACAGACAGATAGACAGACGGCCGACGAAGTCATCTAATTAGGGTTCCTTTTTTCTTTTTGAGGTACGGAACCCAAAAACTTATGACATCAGTCAAATAAATTAAGTTGAAAAATTATTTAACATCACAAACCTTGCATAACGCATCATTATAATCAATAAAACCTAACGAGTAAAATACAACTATCCATACTAACAATATATCGACTGTACTGAGTCAGATAAAGGCCTAAACACAATAAAATCTATAACTGTCATCGAATAATGAACAAATAGCATCCCTAACAGCCGCAAACATCGTGTAATTGATAGCCGACAGCTGGCTCCCAGCCCCATGAGCCCCATCACCATCTATTGGTGACAAATTCGTTCCACGTCACCCCTCGCGCTAAACAATCACAGTGGCAGCTACCCTCAAATTACCCTGTAGGGCGTGAACTACACACGACCCCAGTTAAGACTCATGAGATTTTATTTATTTTGGAATTCATTGCAATATCCGGTGACATTGATTCTGGGATTTGGCAAATTGTTACAAGAATCAGAAATACATAGGTACGGTAGTTATTCTTCACCAACAACTAAGTTGGTGTTCTAGCATTAAAAGCAAAAGAACAGCTTAGTTTATACCTAATCTTAACAGCTGTTATCTTTGTCTAACCGTTGCCACCACTTGCAATTAAATTACATTTATTGAAATAAATTACATTTAGTAGAAAATAGTTCAAGTGAAAATGTTTCACAACACAAAACTTTCACATCACCGATTCCACTTCAACAGATATTTGAATACCAACTATCTCGATGGTAATGAGCCACTAAAACTCTCAAAAAGCCAATCAATCAACGCCAGATAGAATCGGCGTTACAAGCAATCCAATGCACAAGTACGTGTAGAATGAGCCGAAAGTGTTGATAAGCGATAAAAATAATTAATGACAACACTAGATTAGCCGGTGAAGGCACTTGAATGAAGGAGCATTTCAAAAAATAATCTCGGCCTCTCCAACAGCAACCGAATACACATTATTTTCGAGTGGGTCAACTTATTTGTGTATGATAATTCAGAGATCACCATTTTGGAGATAAATGCCGCTGATATAGGCCTACATAGTATCAGATTTGAAGTGTATCAAATACCGACGCGTGCGGTGAGTTTTTTTATGTTTATTTATTTGATGATACTTACTATTTTATAATTCATATTAGTTAACGAAGTAAATTATTATGTAGATTTGTACAAAGTGTTTCTTTGTCATAATCAGAAAACAAAATATAAACCTAAGTACCATACTTAAAAAAACACGGTCAATAATTTGCCATAAGCGGCAAACTGAAAATTTTGACAAGATCATGCTATGGAAAATAACAACGTATGCCTACTATAATTTATTTATTTGGATAACATATTGATAATATTCATCACGTTATGTTGGTTCCGAAGGTTCAAACGATACTTGTTATCATTTATCTCCGGACAAATGTCTTGAGAGATGACAACTTTATAAACAGGGCACTAAGACTCTGTACTAGCACTCGGTTTTGATAACAGTATCCAACGAGACAACTGATAAATAATCGTCCTTACGTAAGTATTTTAGGTGATTGTTCAGGTAATGGAAAAGCAGTGGCATGGCAGTGTACGATTTTACAGAAGTAGTTGTGAGCATTCTTCCACTGCCATGTTTTTAACCAAAACGATCTTAACTCTTTTATAAGTTAATTCTACGAAAAGAATAATATCTCGATAGAATAAAGCAACAAAATTTCATGCATTTCTGATATTTCATACGATGCACCAATATAAGAAAAAAACCGGCCAAGTGCGAGTCATCCACCGAGGGTTCTGGACCATCCTTGGACGTATAAAAGTAAAAAAAAACCAGACCGCATAACTAAGTTTGTTTGTGAAGGAATCTTGATAACTTTAAAAAAACTGGGCTAGTTAGGAACATTGTTTTATTTTTGGTGCAATATTCAGGTAAATTCCTGCCAACTCAAATTATTTCAGATTGTTCGCTCTGCAAACTTCGGAGATAAGGGGGGGAATTGTATTTTTTCAGACATTTTTCATCATATGTCGAAAACTACATAAAAGGCATAAAAAGAAATGAAAATATATTTTGAAATGTGCAGATTAATCCCTTTCATATAATATGCCATTTGACCTAGTAATCCCACTTCAAAATTTCGAACCCCCACTTCGGCCACCATAAGGGTTCCTTTTTACCAATTTGTTACGGAACCCTGAAAACTTTGAAAACGTTTTGTAAAACCGCGCCGCCGCCGCCGTTGCGCCTGAACTACACCCCCAACACTCGTAATAACAGTTACCATTCCTTGCCAGAACTGGCTGAAGTCAGCTTTTTTATTTTTCGCCAATGGGGGCCATTGCCGAAAAATACATATTTTGAATAAAAAATTGAAACGGTCGCTGTTTCAGGACAATACAATACCTAAGTGGGGTACTAAGCAATCAGTCCCGTTTCAATAGTCATAGTCAGAAGCGCCACTCAGTTAGCCTAGTGTTTATTGGGGCACTTCGCCGTCGAAAGCTAATAACTCGAATGAAGCATCGTTAGCGAACTCTTCAATAGAGATGCTAGATCAACACTAGATGGATTGTTGTTTGTTTTAAACTTTACAGACCAATTTAAGTAGGTACTTAGCACGAATTAATAAGATACATAATTAAACTTACATCATAAATTAGAAATTATCGAGACTGTTTTAAAATTATCATATGACTTTTAATCACTTTGCTCGTCTCCTTTTAACCCTTACGTTATTTTTTATCAGATGACGATTGTTCTGGCATTAATATCAACAAAAATCATCAAAATCTTTATAAGCAGTAGCGGGTAAGTTAATTAGATTCAAGCTTTAATCATGTTTAAGAAGAGGATCACAATTAATCAGGAGTTGTTATAAATACTGAGAGCGGCCACTGTATAGTTTAGTAGGTAAAACTCAGAAATCCAACATAGACCTCCGACTTTCCCCAAACAGAGGGGATATCCATCAGGATTTCCACATAATTAAAAAGATCACAGTAACTAGAGTAAGTAGTACTTACAGCTGTTATGCACATCATGGTGTTCCAGCGACAGCCAGGGTTGATGGTGTCGCAGTAGTTCGTGGGAGTAGGGGTGGTGGGGCGGCGCGTACGGCGGCAGCTCCAGCGAGCACCCGCCGAGCGAGCCCGGCGCCGGCGCAGCGTCCAGCCCCTTGCCCTCGTTCAGACCCAGGATGTCCGAGATCTGGAACCCTGGCCGCTGCCCTGGCATTTTCATGCTGTCCAGCAACCTGCGACAAAGGAAACTGTTGGTTAAATTTTATGAAAATCGAATAAGTATACCTTAAGACTACCTACAGTTATTTTAAAATGTTTAGGTGAGTCCAGATTATTTAAGATTTATAAAACCCCGTCCACATTATTTGACAATAGTCTCTACATGAATGAAAATGTTAAATAATCATATTTTATAACATGTTATGTTATATAGTGTGGACGCACCTTTAGTCATTTTATGAAAGAATGTATTTATATAATAATAATGTATCGTGCTGTACCTAATATATTTTGGAAGTAGTTGACTAAGATATCATAATTTAACAAAGTGAGCTAATCTACACTTTCTGTGTGAAGGAAAGATTTAAACGCGCACCATATTATGTCAGAATTATTGAAGCCTTAATTAATTCTCTAATTTCTAATTGCGTTATGTTAATCAGTGATAGTTACGTTGAAGCTAACATTTCTTTAAATATAACGTTTATTAAATATTAAAGCAAAATCATCCGTATCGGAGGAATGTAACATTTTCCCCGAAACTGAAACAAAACACAAGTCGTGAAAACGTGAAAACACATTGCGAATTTGTAGAAAAAAACATGTATTTGAAGAGACACTAAAACTTTACTCAACTCAGGACACCGAACAACACTAAACATATACCTACAGACTAACATTAATCACACGCTTAAAACACCACAAAAAGTATAAGAATCACTAGGATAAAAAATCTTATTCAACCACGTCACAACGTTGACCAAGCACCCACACTGCTTCACAAATATACTTCAAACCTCACGTCACCTTAAGAAGCGACAAGTCTTCATGGTGTATAATTGAAAGAAAACATTCGAAATTCTGACAATTCAGGTATTATTGTTAAAGAGTACCTCTCGAAAATACGTGACCCTAATAATAGAAGGTTTCTTTACATTGAATGAGTGTACCATCGGCTGAGTCAATCAGTGTTACATGTAGCTGTGAGGTTCCCGCGGGCCGCATCCCGAACGTGACGCCGTGAATGGCGGCTCACATAACAGCCTGCAGGTTGTAAACAACACTATTAACAACCTCTCACGAAGAGAGGTGCAAAAACTATCACATGGAATGTCACGATCACGGACCTATGGAACGAGGATTAGACGTGCTGTAGTCAAGTATACGGAAACGATAGAATAACTTCTAGACTTGCAGAAAGTGAGGTAAACCTAACTCTCATAAGACAACTTCGTAACTACGAAGACATAAGTATCTCATTGAAGAATAAATAAATACCTGCATTTAAATCATAGCCGTGAATTAGTACATAAAAAATATTTATTTTATAAAATGGTATCAAAAGACCAAAACGGGAATAAAATAATCACTGGATCACTTTTGATTCACTAATGATCACGTATCCGTATCTCACCCGGGAAACGCGGACCGGAAGGCAGCCGGGTAGAGCGCCGGCAGGAAGGCCGGGCCCCACGGCGGCAGCAGGATGGGGCTCCACGCCAGCAGCGACGCCGGCGGCAGCAGCGGCGGCGGCGACCGCGCGCTCTCGCCCTCCTCGCACTTCATCTCCCGACCGGGAGAACTTGCTTTCGGGATAATCTTGACGGCTATAGCAACACTCGCGTGTACACGTGCTGCGCCTCGCGACGCCGCGTCTACACTAAACAACCCTCGAGTGGTGCTCGGGGTGAAGAACACCCCGCGCCGCCCTCGTACCTCGACAGCCTACTCAGCTCCGGACTAGCCTCGAGGGTGCTCCACTGACCTCCGCCAATAGCGGCGCGCGGCCGACTGGGCGGGATTCCCGTTGGCCAATCGCGACGCGGCCAAAGCCTTCCCAACAAAAAAAACTGGAGTATACACTTTGAATAGAGGAGCTTTCGACGTAGCGCGTTATGTTATGTCGCTTTTTGTAATGAGTGCGAGCATTAAGCCCATTGTTGAGGCCGGGTTCGTTATGGACGCCGCTCCAAACGCCCGGATAACGATTTTCATTTAAGTGTTTTAATAAGCCCGTGTAAGCTTATGTTAGCAAAATATTTGAAACAGTTTTTTGTTGTCAATGCGTAGTTCATAGTGTATTTAGGGATTATGTATACTTATTTTAAAATACCTCTCTATTCGATAGTATCTTTATATGTATTATAATAGTTTGTATAATATTTTTAACTTTTAGGAAATTCCAAACATCTTTCCATTTCACATGAACAGTTTTACACTTCCTTCTTTGAAAAATCATTTTTTTTTACTCAATTTTGATACCTTATGATAATCCAGACTGATGGTTCTTATTCCTCGACCCTAAAACAATTTAACTTGCGGTATCCTTCACTCATAAGTCATACGCATTCTCTGAACTAGCGTCAACGTGACCACAATACTACAAAAGTTAAAGCTAGTTCCTTTTAAGAATTTACTTAAAAATATCCGTCGGGAGGTAACAGTCAAATCTCTTGCACATGTTGAAGTACTTCGCGTATTGAAAGTAATAGACAATACAGTCTTCTGGGAACCAGTACAGAACACCACAGTTATCAGTTTATGACTTGCACGTGTGCGCAAGCGATTGTTTTCGGTGACGGTGCTTCATTTATTATTAAAGAAGGTTATTCTTTAACTAGTCATTTAAAGTTAAAATTAACCTTAACATAACGGACACATGTTGAAACTTGAATAGAAAGTTTTGACTTAGTTTTCCAACTTTACCAATTAAAGTTCCTTGTACTTTATTTTCGTCATTATAAAATGTAGCACTGGATAGACAGGAATGAACTGTGAATGTTTAGAAGCTTTTGTATTTTTGGAACGTAGGTAAGATAGGTTAAGGATAAGAAAGGTGAAAAAAACGGTATGTGCTTATGAAAGCACATACCTTTTTTTTTACCTTTAAAATTATTTTTTTTCACCTTTAAAATTTTTATCAGCCCAGTATTAAATGTCCATCGGCACGATACCTGAGTAGTCCTTTTTTTTCGTTTCGCTAAAAGAAAACGCCTAAGTACTTATAAATCAATTCATTGTTTTAAATTGTACCTTAAAGTTATATTATCCGTAAATAGAAAACCACGTACCTAACTACTAGCACTCAAACTATGTGACTTTGAAACATTGAAGTATCCAAACTAAATCCAGACACAATTAAAACAATAGAAGTTTGTTTTACAACTTGCAGGTGTGCAATTGGAGATTAAGTAGAACAATGGTATCGCCCTATATTCGGATAGTTTCGTTGAAGTCGGCTATGACGCGATACGGCGAAGCTATGAGGCAAGAAAGGGTTAATGTTTTAGACACTTTGTAGATACTCGTGTATGATATTCTCTTTATGGCCTAAATTGTATACCTACTGAATACAGAAGTCTCCATAGTAAATTAGCAAGGCGGTAAATAAAATTAACTGTTAGTAAAAAAAAAAAACCTTTATGCTACCTGCTTACATAAACACGATGACTAAACGTTATTTAACTAAAATAACACTTAAGCTAACTGCCATCTCTATTCGTTACAATGATACTTAATTATATTTAATCAGTGGTTAAAACTTGCAAGTTTTTTTTTATGTAATAGGGGTAAAAGTTAAAACAAACCATGTCCTTAAACTAGTTTACAGTTGAACGTTGATATAATATATACCTATTGGTCGATCTATTCGATTTCTTCCCAGTCTTGTTATTAAAAGGAGATAATAAGTATTAAATGAAAGTCAGATTTAAATAAGGTTTTTGGACATCTCAGCGGCGGGCGGTTGCCATAATATCGTTAATTAATTAGCAATCCGATTGGGCAGCGCCTTTTATTCATGCGAATAATTATTAAAGCGAATAAAGATTTGCATGAATAAAAGGCGCTGCCCAATCCTGAGGTAATTACAGAACACTAAAAGTAAAATAAACACGTTACTTTTAGTGTTCTGTAATTACCTCAGCCTGCAAACTAACGAGAATACCAACCAATATGTTACATCACAAAGATATAATAAATAAATAATAATAATATCAGCCCTGTTTATAAACTGTCCCACTGCTAGGCACGGGCCTCCTCTCAGAATGAGAGGCGATAGGGCCATAGTCTACTAAGTAGTCAATCACAAAGATAATATGTACGTTATTATTAAAATCCACATTATAATTAATAAGAACAGTTTTACGACTTGCAGGTGTGTAACAGAGGATTAGAGAAAAACAATAAAGTTAAAAGCTTTAATTCCGTGACAAAAGGCCTAGCTACCTAGTATTATTAAATCTTTGGCCGCACTCAACAATTTCTTTTACTTCGTTATAGTATTTTAAAGACTCGGCTGCCTATAAATATGCGGTTCTCGTTTATTCGAAGAATTTTGGAAGTTACATAGACTTGTCACCGACTAAGATGCTATTAATAAAAATATCTAGTGGTTGAATCTACCTTTGTATAATTCAGACAGTTTTTTTATAAGTGACAGAGCCACACAGCTAGTACCTATGCAATCATTAACTGTACGTAAGTATATGATTAAAACTGATTTTAAATCTAGTGTGTTGAGATACAATTCGGTTCGATTGCATAGAAAGAGTAAACTGGAGTTGGTCAAATGCTACCGCGTAGCTCGTAGCGCGTAGCCCGTAGCAAGCTTTGCAATTACATACAATTATACATACAGGGTAAAATTAAAAGCAGTGCGGATATTTTAGGAGATAAAGTACTCATGAATATGATCAACTTTTATTATGGGACCGACACTGAAATATGAAAAAAATATCAGCTGTTCCCTACAAAAATGCAGTACAACACGATCAAAATGTATGGAACAGCAGATTTTTTTTTCATATTTCAGTGTCGGTCCCATAATAAAAGTTGATCATATTCATGAGTACTTTCACCTCCTAAAATATCCACACTGGTTTTAATTTTACCCTGTATAAAACTAAATTAGTATCTAAATTGGATGTAAAAATATTTTAGAACTTTTTTTTCGAGTACCGTATTGTAAATTACTAATATTTTTGTAAATAGGTACTTATTTAATTTGAGATCTTGTAAGTAAATACATTAGTTATAAGAAAAACATGTATCAATGAACAAATTTTTAAAAGACTATTCTCATGCTTATAAGAATCTTGTACTTAGATAAGAGACCTACCTATTTTCTGATTTAGACTTGCCCATAGAATACAGTTTGTATTCTGAATATCTGAAGGAAATCTTATAAAAGTATCTTACAAAATATGTAAACAATGATAAAATTTTTTCTAAACAGATTTAAACAAAACATTTAAGTGAAGCGGCAAAGGGCGACGAGCATGCATCACTTTTCCCTGTGAAAGCGCAGCAATAACAAAGGGCAATTATTTATATTGGAACGAACCCCTAAGTGGCGTGCAGCTCACGAAATGTTTAATTGACTTATTGAGAATGAGTTTTTAAATCTATCGCTACAATCGCTTGCGCGCTCATCGCATTGTGTGGGGAAGGTAGTATATGACAACTTATCAGAGCTAGGTATGTGTTATCACATAATTTTTATTTTCAGTTTCTGCTTGTTATTCTTCATTTAGATTGGTATACATTTTCGCGCATCATCAAAGATTCAACATAGTATGTTAAATCTTTGATGATGCGCGAAAATGTATACCATACAAAAACTAGTCTACTGCCTACGCATAATACTTAGAAGCAAATCTAGGCTAAGTAAATAAACCGGATGAACATTTTTTATTTTCCAGTAAAGCCTAAGCTGCGGTATTCAATCAAACATCGCTCTAGAATTACGGTGTAGCAGCAAAAATTAATGAACCACTAAAATGTATGGAAATACGCAGTGCTTCACGTTTTAATTTAGTTTTTTCAGAACCCATTTCTCGTAAATACAGATTGCACTTGCACGTGCCTACGCCGACAACATTACAGGCATTATTGTTTCATTTGCAGTCTAATTGGAATGAAATATAACTACCTAACTATAATACAATCTGTTTAAGCTGGACGCCCATTTATCCGTACGCGCCGAACGAGCCGACCGAACGGAATTTTAGAATTCTTCGTATGAAATCCTATGAAACCTCGCCGACCTATCCGCGCCGTATTGGAAGAGTTGCCGAAAGAACTTGGAAGACAGGCACCTATTCAAAATCCCTGAAAAATTCTGATGACATCATCAGAATTTTTACGAAGCGTCTGGTACGCCAGAATTCGCAAACTATCCTATCGAGTTCAGTATTTTATGATGTTAATATCAGTAATATGGACGCGTGACAATGGCATACTTTATTGCTTTAAGAGCGCAAAACACAGATATAGAGTAGGCTATAGATATCGCAAGCGTCCGTTTCAACGTGCCCGAATCGTTGGTGCAATACATTTACTCGTCGCGGTGCTCCTACCTACTTGAGTATGCATTCAAACGCGCCGGTGAAACTTGACAAGAAGTGCCATTGAAGACATAAAAATCCCAAATTGTACCGTTATTAATGTAAAAACTCTTCCAAAGATTACCCAAAGCCCTTAAATGACTTGCGTGACGTCATCGTAGATAGGGAAAAGGGGACATTCGATTTCATACTATTTAGTGAACATGCGGTATCTAGGCTACTCTATATCTGTGTTTGATTAGGTTCCTTCGACGCGGATAGGTGTGCGAAGCTTTAAGAAAATTCGGTTCGGTCGGTTCCTTCGGCGCATCGGCTCAGATAAATAAGCATTCAGCTTAGTTTTACGCTAAAAGAGTAGAGCTAAAATAACACACCCAAAATGAGATACAGATTGTTGGCAAAATATATTATTAAGTAACAATACAGCTGAAATTATAAATAGTTGCCAGTCGGCATTACGACGAGAACTGACACCACACCTACGCGAAATGTTAATAAAATAGTGACCATCGATTATTCCCTACCAAACACTCAAACAGATGTTAATACAAAAATATGCATAATATACGTTTTTTATTTAGCCAAAGAAAACAGTTAAGTATTTTATTGGAGGTCATATAAAAGTAATATTCGTTTTATTATTTTCGATTGTACTCACCATGGTACTCACATAATTACGTTGAACTTTCATAAATTTGGAGGTAATATCACTTTGCAACGCAGATAGTCAGTCTTCTAGAATCAGTGATGCTGCATTAGTAGAGCAATGCATTATATTATTCTGACTGATGAATTGCTTTTCTTTGCTAAACGATTGCTGCAAATAGAATTCTTATTGTTATAATTTTATCTAAATTACACTGTATATCTTATGCAATATTCTACTTAAATCTAATCTCATTTTGGCCACAATAAAAGTCTTCCGAAACTTTGCGTATTTTTACGTATACTGTAATCGAGAGGTAAGCTGTGAGGGCCAGATTTGTGAGGGGCGGGAGGCAGGTGCAACAGCCCTCTGTTACACGGGTCACTAGGCACTACGCTTTAAAACACATTGTAATCTCCCACCCAATAAATGTAGAACTATAAATTAATCACAATTATATAATAATAATATTACAAATAAATAATTGAGTAGGTACCTACAACTCATCAAATGAAAGGTTACCGTTTATGTAATATGAAAGGTTACGGTTTTGTTTGATGTAGGTAAATTATTGGTTTTTAAGTACCTATCCCTACCTAGAAAAAAATATCAGCCAAACATATTCGTAAAAATCTTTACACAAAATGTTCAATTATTTTTTTTGTACCAAGAAGCTAACAATAAAAACGATTATTACAATTATTTTGTCTGGGAGGGAAAGGCTAACTCGGCCAGGTGTAAATGCTAACTCGTAATCTGTAAGGGCAAGGTGTTTAATGAATCATAATTGTTCAACTATCAACTGCGTATGTTACATAGTTGTTCTTCTTTGTGTCTATGATAAAACTTCGTACATGGCGTGCCTATAAAAACACATGTCCCATGGTATAAAAACACATGCCCCATGGGCCATGGTATAAAAACCATGCCATGCCCAAAACATTGCCACTTCTACGGCGCAATCAGTTGCACAGCCCAGAGGTCGCATAGGTTACAGGTGTTGAGGGACAAAGAACATACTTAAATACTTTATAACATAGTTTACCTACTGCAACAACTCGAAGATAATAATTTACAACACATGAAATATTATAAGTACCTATCAGAACGGGATTTCTTGAAATACGATACGTAGAGCAAAACAAATTACTTTGTGAACTAGTCACCGAAAATAAAAAGACGATCGTTTTATATTTGCATTGGTTAATGATAAAATAATGGGGGTTGATATTAAGCACGATAGAAATGTAATTTGTATAAAAGTAGAATATCGTATTGAGGAGTCGCGCCGTTCGTACCAAGCGCCGCCGACGCCACGAGAAAAAATTACCTTATGACCAAACTAACCTGCTACCATTACCTGAGCTAAACAGCACAATGTCAACAAATTACACAACAACTTTGTATAATATCTGATTTTATGAACTGCGAAATGTGGCTAGAGAAATGTAAGTTCAAGGGTATATTAGAGTAATAAACATAAATCACGCGGAGCCGTCACACCGCATTCGTGACCTACATTGTTTGGCGGAAAAAGAAACAAACGACATCCAGCAACACGTCAGTCAGCACCTATGATACTTAAAGCGAATTTATTGCTGGTGGAACTCCTTTATCCAAGTTTCTACGCCTTCGCGAGTGAATAGAGTAGGTCGATGGGGTTTCACGAATATTTCGTTATGGCAATCTGGTTAGGCGCACTGAGCCTAAATGGGTGAAAGCACGCTAACCTGCGAAGAGGGTTTCCAAACCAATTAAGGGCTCCACGAAGGCATGGGAGAGCTTGCAGCTGGTGGATTACGAGCTCGATGGTACTCAGTGCGCCGATTCATCGCCGACGGGACTATAAGTGTGCGACACGCGAACCAAACCCGATCGACCGGAACGTTGCTGCCGGTATACTAAATGTAACAATAAAGTTTTAGATATTTCCGAGCTCTGTTAACAGTAGAGAAGCGAAAATGTAGGTAATCAATATAATGAGATAACAGACGCCTAAATCAGTCACAATGAGCCCTTGAGCTTGCAGCTTAGAGCTCATCAGGGTTTACCTATTTAGGCTCGGAAGTGTATAGTAGGTACCCAACAACCAACAAAACATATACCTAGCCACGCACTATAGGTATCCATAAAGCGGGAATTAGGCACTGAAACTAGTGTAGTGAACTCATCAACTATAGACCTCCTGACATGATCGTAATTGGTGTTAAGGTTATTGGCCATGAGTGCATGACCAATCTACAAACTGAACACAGATAGGTAGGTACACAATTACTTTTCTTTAACTTTAGCCCTCCACTAAAAACATTAGGTAAGTAGGTATCTATCACTGGTGCACCATGTTTCCATCTGTTGTTAGGCTAAAGTTTCACGACATTAGTTTCGTAATGTAATTCCCGCTTTATCGGTGGACAAAATGTCGCCCGGCCCTGGTTCAAGCCATGGTCCGAGGCGAAGGGGAGTGGGAGGCAGTCGCCTCCTTCTGCGAAGCAGTCATGCTAGTGAAGGAGGCGGCGGGACGGGAGAGGGAGAGATTCTCCCGTCCAAGCCGCCGCGGTAGACGCTCCGGGCGTCGGGAGCCGCGTGACGACTCCCGGCCACCGTAGGCGCGGGCCTGCGGGCGGTGAGTAATGGGTAGCTCACCGTCCGATCAGGACCAGGCCCGTGCCGAACGGCGCGTACGTGTTCCACGCGCGCCTCAAAGAGATGTCAGCATCAGAGAGGGGGCCCATTAGGGCCCAGGCCTGCCGGAAAAGCGGGATTGTCCGGAAGGGATACCGCTGACCCGGACAAAAGGGCTAAGGAAGGAAAATGGGTGGGTTTTAGTCAGTAAGAGTCTGACACTCCCTTCCGCTCCGCCCAGAGCGGGAGGGGTCATTTGATGATTTTGAAAATTTAAAAAAATTGAAAAAAAAAAAAAACGGTGGACAAAATGTAGGAACCTACATATATTTGTGAGTAGGTAAACGGGTCATGGCGGGTAGCTTAACTAACGTGTTCTTTTTATGCTCTTCTACGTAAGCGAGGAAGTTTATCATACTCGTATGTAAGATACACACCTATATTTTATACTAGCACTTCACTTGCGACTTTGACCGCGTATCCCACAGGAACTGTGCATTTTTTCGGGATAAAAAGTAGTCTATGTTACTCAGTGATAATGTAGCTTTCTATTAGTGAAAGAATTTTTAAAATCGGTCCAGTAGTTTCGGAGCCTATTCGGTACAAACAAACAAACAAACAAAAAAATCTTTCCTATTTATAATATTAGTATAGAAGTATAAATAACTGGGATCAAAATAGATGATTCACATGTTATTGCGAAACATGTAGGTATACCTACACGTACCTATCTAGGATATTCAAGTCGGTAGCAGTTCGTAGCTTGTCTCTTCTGGGAAAATATCGACATGGTCTGACTAATAGACAGGTAGGTAAGTGCTAAGAATATGATATTCCATTTTAACTATACCTATTCGACTAAATGCTGCATCTATATAAACTGTGAATACTGCTTCAGGTTAGAAAGAACCAATTAGAGGCATATGTTTAAAAGCAACGCCCTAGGTAGGTACCTACTAGAAAGGACTGCAGAAACCAAAACAGCAACTTGTTTGCGTAACCGTTAGGTAGCTGGTATCTTCAAAAATACAAAAGCAACGTTTCACTCTAATACGATTTCGTATAGAAAATTCGTTTCAATAAAGAAAATGACATGAATATCATGCTGAAAGGCATAAAGTTGTTTCACCGCGCTCGCAGTCAATTTCAGTGCACTCAGTTAAATTCGTCCGCAAGACATTTTTCAACGGCATTGTCAGGATCGCGTGCTGTCATACAATGCACTTCGTTTTCGTAGATGCATGCACTATGAGAGACTATAATAGTTCGAGCATCATCCATAGTATTTTACTAAATAAAATATTACCACACTGCACTGTCACGTCGGCACGTTACAGGGAATCCCAGGACATAGATACCTATATCTGTTTTATATATCAATAATAAAGGTAAGGTTTAAAATAAAAATACTTACGCATAGGAATTGTATTTGTAATCTTCCTCTATCTGTGGCTGACGTACTTGGTAGCCCATGTCAGCGCCATAGTCCGGCGGGATTATAGACCAGCTGTTATCGTAATTGTAGTAGTCCCCATACACCATCTCGCCTTCACCCATCATTCTCATCATACACTATCAACGTCCACGATATTCCTGTTTATTCTACACTGATCACATAAAAAATATCGTTGATTGAAGTAAATTTTGTAAATAAATAAAAATGTTGATTGCCTCAAATCACGGCAGATAAGGCAAATTCATAACAAAGCTTAATTATTTGATAGATTATGATTAGTGCGAGCGCGAGGAGCCATGTAGGGACTGCGACCGGTGAGCTATCGACTGATCGATGGTTCACCGGTCCTTATCAATAAAATTGTAATCGTTATCATATCTAACAGCTTTCCCCTGCGATATGGTACTTTTATAATAGGCACACACTACGACACCTCACATCGACGCCAATGTTGTAGGTATTAGATAGTTTTATCTGTGTCAGATGTAGTGTGCGAGCGAAACACCAGTGTCACCGCTCATGTTATGAAATCCTGGAATGACAGGTGACGACCTAAGACTTGATAAATGGAATATCTACGGAAATTGTAGCTTAATATCTTAACTCGTACCTACTGTAACCTGTAGGTAGGCAGTAAAATATGCGTTTATAAGAAATAAATAAACATAGGTAGGTACCTACTTAATATGTAGGTATGTCTATCCAGCTCTGCTGTGATAGACTATGTACATTTTCTCGTGAGGTTGGTTGGGCAGAAACTTTAGATCGCTATGTGTTACATTTTTTAGGTAGGTAGGGTAGGTCTACCGCTTCTGCAGAAAATAAACAATTATTGGTACAAAATAGTTATAAGTATCTATGCAAAAGTAATGATACTTTTATTAAAATGTTCATTCCAACAAATCCCTTTGAAGAAACGATATTCTCCAAAAGCTACGAAATGACTGGCGCTTTTGCTGTAGTGATTGATTATATTGATAACGAACTTTCTTACAAAAAGGCGGGTATGTACCTCTGGTGGGACTCGAACCCACAATCCTCGGCTTAGGAGGCCGATGCCTTATCCATTGGGCCACAGAGGCGAGCGGCAGAGCGACGCGAGTAGCCGCACCCGTTCTCCGGCGCCGACGACGTCGTTGCGTCACCACGCGTCACAGCGGGCGCGTGCGGTGCGATCACTCACACATATACCTATACTGATTATTTACTACATTACTCATACATACAAATTTATTCATGTTAATATATAAGTTCAATGTCAAATGGTCAAAAACAAGCGAATAGCTCGCCGTAAGTTTGGCTCTGCCAGTAGTTCCGGATTGTACTCAACTACCTGCATCTATTCACTAGCACTTAGGTATCTATTTTGCTAAGTAACACTACGATTAACGTTGTGTGACGTCACAGCGGACTTCCCAGTTTTTTGACAGCATGATGCTAATAGCGTAAATGCTACCAGTTATCTAACAGGCCATGGTTTGAGGCACACCTAATGTTGGTAATATTATGTATCACATCTTAGTGATTTCATCGATTATAGGAATAGCAAACTATGAATCAGAAGTAGAATTATATTTCTGTTGTAACATTTGCTAATGATAATGTAGCTAAACGTTAGTATTTAAATACTAATTGATTTAAAAATGTCTACATTAACTGTAACGGTTACGGAAATTCTATATCTATACAAAACCCGAGTAGGTATTATGTAATGTCACAGATTTTCTGTTTGACAATATATGACATTAGGTAATTGTGCATTTTCAGAACTTATTAACAATTATTAACAACCTATTAACCGTGTAATATTGAGTTAACATTAAGATGTTTTTGTGTCCATGAAAAACATTGTGGGCGGTACGCGTCGCCGATACGTCAATGTATCTCATTTTTATACTGGTAGGTACTCTGGTCGTTTCTAATTTTAGCATCACTCGTTATTGACACGGACACGGCACGACATCGATCTATGAGCTATTTGGAAATATACTTCGTTAGCTACCAACTAACATGTAACATGACATCGAAAATATGTACACTAGCTTATTCTGTGCGAAAGTGGTTTCAAGGCGAAGTAAAGCTTCGTTCTAACCGCGAAATTAAATCAATCTATGCCAAATAAACTACTATATTCTATTTGCGACAGTTTTTCTTCTGGTATATTATATTCTATGGGTAGAAATCAGACAAAACATTGTTGCATAAAAATTTTATATTATAATTTCAATATTTTTATACATGAGCTAATTAATACAGTGGTAAAATATAGATACAATACAATACATGGCTACATTTATATTACACTCTGTACATTGATTCTTATCATAAACCTTTGAAATAGCTGTACACGATTAGCTAAACATTTAATGAGTGCCTCATATAAATAAATGAAAATAACAGAAATGAGTACCTATGCATGTTCTACAAATGTGAATGATGTATTAAACTATTATTATTTTCCTCATTAATGAATAGAAGGAATATAATAGCTGTTTAGCTAAACATATTCTAATATGGGTAGTTTCATGTAATATAAGTAGGTAATTATCGAATCCAGCCAGTTATATTTATGTTTTTTTCTGCTGCAAGTAAACTCAATCTAAATGGATAGGTACCGTATATCAAAATCACAGCCAAGAAATATATGTATAGAGACAAATTGTAGTAAAAGTAATATTATTATGTTTGATAACTGGAAAAACAGTAAAGCTTTTGACTACCTACCTATCTTACTCAGAGTAGTAAGCAAATGGAGTAATAGGGCTCTTTCAATTTAGACGATTGGTGTCGGACTGCTGCAGTGCAGTAGTCGTGCGGCAGCAGTGCGGGTGTCGCACTGCGAACCGCCGATTGTTTTTTCCATACAGTTGAAACATCGAGAGAACCGTCTGACAGTCGTGCGACAACCGACAGCTTTCTCGACGTGTCAAATGTATGGAAAATACATCAACAGAAAAACTCAAGAGAAACACACATCGAGAGAGCCGTCCGACAGTCGTGCGGCAGCGGTGCGGGCATCGCACGACAACCGGACGGCTCTCTCGACGTGTCAATTTATAGAAAACACATCAAGAGAAAAACTCGAGAGAAAACACATCGAGACAGCCGTCCAACTGTCGTGCGGCAGCCGTGCGGGCGTAGCACGACAACCGGACGGCTCCCTCGACATGTCAAATATATGAAAAAAAAACAATCAGCGGTGCGCAGTGCGACACCCGCACTACTGCCGCACGACTACCGCACTGCAGCAGTCCGATTCTAAGGCTCGTATTACAGAACGCTGAACGAGCACAGATCTCTGCTTGAGCATAGATTGGTTGAAACTAGTTTCAATCTATGCTCAAGCAGAGATCGGTGCTCGAGTATCGTTTTGGAATACGGGCCTAATCGTCTAAATTGCAAGACCCCATATATCAGCAGAAGCACCAGTTACCTATTTAAAACACGCTGTATATGACTTAATATGAGAAGTTGCTCAGTGACAGATAGTCCTAAACACCCTTCACTAATTAATGAGATCCTGGAAATAGTGTTTGATCGCTCCATTAAGTTATACTCTGTTCCCTCGCTCTACAAACACGCTGTTGCGTGCATAACTTAAATACTGAACCTATTCTCAAACACTGTCTTTAACTAAAGGATCGATTTGGCTTTAGAGAGCTTTGTTGGGAAAACAACCTCTTATACCGCGTTCACATTTAGCCCATTACCGCGGCAACGAGCAGGGGCATGGGGTACAAACTGGGAAACGCGGGCGTGTAAACAAGTAATTTCTATTGCCTTTGACATTGCCGTTTGCATTGCCCGGCCATAGTATAAATAGGGGAAGTAGGTTATCTTCATACAAACGCACCGCGCGCAGCTTGCACGCACACTAAGCACAATCTCGACCCGTTTCCTGAGAAACGGGTCGAGATTGTATTTAGTGTGCGTGCGGCGACGCATAGATACTTTGGCGCACACATACAAGCCGCGCGCGGTGCGTTTGTATGAAGATAACCTACTTCCCCTATTTATACTATGGCCCGGCTATCCCCCATTTGGCGGTTTTTCTTGCGGACATTAAAGCGCGGCAATACAGAACGCCGACGCTGCGGCATTCTACGTTATCCATTGTCCAGAGTCCAATTAAAAATACATGTTATGAAGCGGCAATGTAAACACTCATTTTCGTTGACGTTGCCACAGCAATATTTGGGGGAAATATGTACGGCCGGGCAAGCGGCAACGGAAATGGCTGAATGTAAACGCGGTATTACATGGAACATTTTAGTTTTATGAGGATATATTTTGATAGCTGCTGTGTTTAAATATTTCGCCTAAGTATTTAATTTAGCTTTGCTTGATGACTTGACGGCATTGGCAGTCGGTGGAAGGTGTTAATTTAGCTTTTACCGAAGCCCAAATACCTGCAATGGTTTTCGTACTATTCACTAATAAAAATCACACTTGGCGCGCTTCCGATTTTAATGTGTTTTACATGAAATATGTATGAATGAAGATCATGGAACTGCATTTTACTTGTCAAGTCTACAACTGAAATGGACAATGTCACCGTTAGGGTATCGGACGAAGGCGCTCTGGTTGCCAAAACGTTTCTTACATACAGGACACACGTTGTAGTCGTTTATAACCACGCTCTTCGATTCGTGGAACTGTTTCAGTTCTTGTACCTGTAACAAATATAAGATCTGGTTTAAGACATTTATTTCTCATAAGAATATTAGTCATTTGTCTGAGAAACACAAGACTGAATTGACTAACACCCGTATTCAAGAACATTGCTATGAGGACTCATAGCAAGTGTACAAAAAACTCATTCAAATATGAACATTATAAGTACCTATCACATTAAGGTTCATATTCGTATGAAGTGCTTGTTTATATTCGCTTATTTGAATACAAACCTTATTCATATACGAATAATGTTCGTATTCGTATGAGTTTTCTGTACACTGTGCGTTGGAGACCTAGACTCATAGTAATGATTGTGAATACGGGGGTAAGAGCACAGTACAAGTAGACATGTAAACAAGTGCCGGAGCAGTATACAAAATTATTCACATAAACATAATAACTATTGTAGGTTCATTGAAAATGACGTTTAATTTTTATATAAAATGTGGGTAAGTTAAAAATAATTAAGTATATCAACCCATTCAAAACAGCAGCAGCGGTCATAATACGTGTCAAAAATCGAAACACACATCGACGCTAGTCAGGAATATACTGCGGTACGGTAAGTCGCCTAATAACGTTCTACAAAAGATATGTTGTGTTGACGAAATATATAATCTCACCTGCATGTGTTCAGCGTACAACAATCCTTTGAGAACCTGCATACGTCGCTTCAACGTGAGCTGTCCGTCCAGAGCGCTCTCTAGGAAATGTTTCAGACGACTCAGGGGGACCGAGTCTGGTAACACTGACAGAGCCTGCAAATAAATAAATTAAAACTAACTTGGCGCAATTACGGTTGGTCGTTAACCCGCATACGCATATTCGCAAAAAAATACCCGAATTCGTCTACCCTACCTTGACGAGTTCGGGTGTCCCTGAAGTTAAAGGAGAGAAAAGAAAACAACCAAGTCGTGTAGATTAAATAAACTCAAGCAGGTCTATGGTGGTTGATATTCACAATGGAAACCTGGTGTCAGATATCCAAATTTAATTATTCGAGTTCCAATATCATTATGAATCTATATTATCTGGGGATATAATGATATATGTATCAAACAAAAATCTAAACACCTAATAAGTCAATAGAAGTCGTAAAGGCGCGTGACCTTGCCGCCGCCGTGCGAGTGAGAGGGAATGATTAGTACCGCCATTTTAAATTCGCTTCTTTATTGGCGCGGGTAAATCAAACGAAACTTACTTTCAAAGGCGATATTTTGTCGGCATGCTTCTCTAATATATTGAGTGCTGTCTCTAAATCCGGTGCCGCAGTCTTCGGATGCCGCGGCACTTGAGCCAAGGGGTTGCCGATGAGCGCACTGTCCTGTTGAGGATTCATGAGAATCCTCATCAGTGTGACGTACACGTCTTGATTCTTGTCGCTTTTACTCGCGCTTACATTCTCGCAGTATCGTATTGCTCGGTCGACGTCGCCTGTAGGATATTGCAAGGTTGATTGCTCAGATGTTGATTGCAATATACTGGGTAAATCTTTCACAAAAAAAAGTGTTGAATATCTATACTAATATTATAAAGCTGTAGTTTGTTTGTTTGTTTGAACGCGCTAGTCTCTGCAACTAGCAGTCGGATTCGATAAATTATTTTTGTTTATGATAGCCAGATTCATGAGGAATAGTATAGCCTATAGGCTATTTAACATCACGCTACGACCCTTAGGAGGTTGAACAACGGCCTTTTAAAAACCAGCCGGCCTAGCATGACCACGATAGAAACGGGTTTTGTCTACATAGAAATAGACAAAGTGACAGATTGTAGAAACATTTCTACGTTTTATGAATGAAACGGTAGAAATGTTTCTACAATCTGTCACTTTGTCTATTTCTATGTAGACAAAACCCGTTTCTATCGTGGTCATGCTAGGCGGGCAGGAGTTAGTATAATTTATGCGTCTCTATTTAAGGAAAACTCAAAAAAAAAACCATACCTAATATCAGTACATAAATGGCGAGCGCCTGCTCATGTTGTCCTAATTTTCCATAAATTATAGCTCTTTCTTCAAACAAGCTATCTGTAGGGAAGTGCACAGCAACTCTCTCTGGAGTGTAATGAACAGATTTCTCTAGAAACGCAACTAATTTCGATTTTATATGTTGTACTTCTGCATCCGTTAAGTTCACCTTCTTATCTGTTATTTTATCTCTGTACATATTAATTAAGGCGTCATGAAATAATGAATTCGTATCGTTCCACGTATGGATGACGTGTTCTAAGTACGGTATTACTAGAGATTCATGTTCTCTTAAAAGAAAATCTAATATCTTTGGACGGGGCAGGTTTTCAACTTCTACTTTGTCTTCGGTAAATATCTTCAAGCCTTTTTCTGGATGTTCTTTCAATATCCAATCAGAGAACTTGAATATTAGGTTAATGTGTTCAGCGCCTGGAACGAGAAATAGTTTCGTTACTCCAACATCAAAATAGAGTAAATTTACCCAAAATACAGAGATCTATACTAACCAAGTTGTTGCAAATAATTCTTCGTTCCTTGATAACCTTCCAAACTAGAATCCGGTTCTTTGGCCTGCTCTCTCAGCAGCTGAAGCGCTTTCATGTGCTGTCCTTTGGTTTGGTACAATATTATCAATTCGCTGTGTTTCCCGTGCTGTAGCAGCATCTTCTCGGCTTCTTCTAGACGACAGTTGTTAATGCGTAGTAGAGGTGCGACTAATGCATCGTTTATCTGGAAAATAATGTTTATGTATAACAATAAGTTTAAATCATATATAATGATCAACCATATTAATTTATTAAAAACTAGCTATTCTCCACGGTTTCACCCCCGTTGCTCGGCTCCTAAGGGTCGTAGCGTGATGTTAAATAGCCTATACTATTCCTCTTGAATTTCGTCTTTACTATACAAACATAATTTTTGGAATTTGACTGGTAGTTCCAGAGATTAGCGCGTTAAAACAAACAAACAAACGCTTCAGCTTTATAATATTAGTATAGATCTGTAAGATTTACCTGTAAGTAGCACTTCAACAAAGTAGTGTCTATCAACTCTAGCTGCTGCGTGACGTTCCTCTGCTTGGTCGCCTCGTCCTGACCGGTGCTGTTTCCTATGTTAGCTCTCAACTCCTTCAAATACATTATCAAGGCATTCAAAGCGCTCTCTAGATCTTTGCCGGTCAATTTCTTCGTTTTTTCTTTGTCGTCATTTGTTTTACAGTCTAGTTCGGGAAACAGTTTGATGACGTCAGCGGGATCTGTTTTCAGTTTAATGAACTCTTTCATAGACTGGGAATATTGCTTAATGTCAAAAAGCTCCAATGCGTATAGGACTTGTATGGAATGTATCTTCTGCTCTTTCTCTTCGGGTGTGCAGTCCGAGAGGCTCTGTAAAAAAAATAGGTATTTGAGGAGTTTTACTTTACAACACGAATGACCTACCTACTTAAATAAATTATTGCTACATATACATCATAAATTCAGGAAATATTTAAAATAATTTCTTTGACAGGATAATTATTTGTAGCATTATTAACCGAGTAGATATTAGTTACTGCTATGTAGTCAAAGTCAAAGCATTTATTTCAATTAGACCAATTACAGGTACTTTTGAATTGTCAAGGAGTCTGTCAGTTAGTAATAATGATGAAGCTAGACGCCCGTTCCAAAGCGTAGATTCCTATGGAGAAGAACGGACAAGAAACTCCATGGTTACTCTTTTAAATCAAATGATTACAAATAATCATGGTTACATTGTTTTTGTCGGAAATAACACAAATATGAGAGAACAATGTATAAGTCTAGAATAATAGTAAAAACAGTAGTATTAATTAATCTTATAATAACCCCCAAAAGCTTACGGTAAAGAACTAAAGAACCACTACATAATATTATATTACCAGTAAAGTGTATAACAATCGCCAAAAACAGTGCTACCACACTACTTACTCCTACTAGAAGCCTTATTGTTTGTACACGATCCTTTGTTGTAAATGGCATTTTCACTGCACTTGAATCTATTATAGTAAGGGAAGCTAGAAAAATCAAATATTAAACTCACATTTATGATTCTGATAATTTCAGCTTCTCGCTTTTTAATTTTAGTACGAAACATTTTCAGTTTTTGACATTAAATCGCATAAAACTAAACAACGCGTTTGGTTTGTTCAACCTTACTCTGACTACTAGCTAATGTTTTTTCAATAAATCAGGAAATTTTCCTCTTTCCTATTAATTAATATAAAGCGTATTCAATCCAACTAACTAGCGCTGTGACATACATAACAGCCATAAACATGGCATTTTATTTTACAGTACCACATAAAATACGTCAGATAATGTTATCTCGGATCGCGAAGCTTTGATAAAAATATCTAATATGGACTAAATATAAAAATTATTTAGGGTGCGATTTAAATTTCAAGCTTTAAAAGTAAGGGCTCAAGGTTTTTTTTTTAAATATACTGGTATCCCGTACTTAGGGCCTGTGACACCGTCTCTGGGCAAGAATAATGACTACATAAAACTCCCCCCGCCAATTTAACATCTCCCGCAACGCAGCATTAGGCCAGAAAGTATTGGCGTGCCGTGATTAGCTTAGCTCAGCCCAGACAATGATTACCTACACACACAAAACGTGTGCGAACAGGCCGGTGCTCCTGCAGTATTTGTAGGCAAAAATATGCGAGAGAACGCCACTCAGTTGGAACTTATTTTAAAAATATTACTGATATTTTTTTTTTATCTTACCTTTTTTATCTTGCTATGAAACCAATACTAGAAAAGACAGAAATTTAATAAAGCTTTACTATGTCTCACTAAATGATACTTGCCATTACTTGGTTGTTTAGCTTTTGAACAGGCTTTTTACACTAGTGTGAAAACAATACGAATAAATAGAGTGTGGGCTATATGTATCATTATCCTTAGTTGTTCGTTAGTTGACGTGTTCAATTATACTGCGTTCTTTATTATTTATCTCGCGAAGAAATATTTAAATATTTCTGTACTTATGTTTCATTATACATTGCATACTTTATTTATTGTTTATGCCACGGACAAATATTTAAATAATTCTATACGTATGTTACATTAAATTGTGTTCCTCAAAACATGTTAGGTTACACTGACCCTGCAGTACAGGGTAAATAAAAACAAATAATAACTACATAAATGTTGTAAGTACACATAAATAATTGTCCTTGAAGCCAAGAAATTATTTAATTGATTTAGGAATGTCTTTGCGCTACACAACTCCGAAACAGAACCATAATATTTTTTTTCTACTGTCCCACTGCTGGGCTAAGAATAAATTAAAATATAAACAATAAAATAATTATGTATTTGATTTTTCTAGCAACCCAAACACAATAACACAAAACGTATAAAAACACTTTGACTGAATAACTATAATGACAGACTGAACTGATAAACAACGACATACACGGTGTCAAGGAAAACAAATGGTTACTTATTTTCCTTACTTGCCCCAATGTTTTACAATTTCTACTATAATTATTTACGAATTGTTTGCAACTGATACTATTTGTATGACAATACGTTAACATAACTTCTATAATATAACTATGTGTAGGTACCGGCGTGAGTCAGATCGCGCATGTACATTTTCGGCCCAATAGACAATAAACAGTTGACAATACGTAATAGAGAATAGTCCAATAGACGACGAGCATCGACTGACGAACGAATCGCGTGCAGCGTCGGCGTCCCCCCGCCTTCTTCATTCCGCCAAAAAGACCGACAAATCAACTAATGCGCGGGTGACGTTCGTGCTCTACTAGACTAGTGCTGGTACCTATAACCGCCTCTAAGCGCCGAATCGGTGAATGGCTAAAGGCGTGCTGTCATGTCGTTCGCCAATGGAACATCAGTATACGTTCCCTATAAGGTAAGCGAGCTTGTAGCAACGAGTTATAATTTTTAACCATGGTGATAGAGATAGGACTAGTGTGGAAATAGAACCACCCCAAGTGACGATACCTAAGTACGCCCGGCGCCCACTGTGCAGTCAAATCCTTGTTAGTTGGCCAATCTCTACATCACGGCATGAACTGCTGTTTCCATGTGAAACTTGACTTAATGCATTCCTTATTTTAAAACCGGCCATGTGCGAGTAGGACTCGCGCCTTGAGGGTTCCGTACAAACTTAATTATTAAATGTATGTAGTATAATATTATTATACTTGGTGGCAGGTTAGACAGTGGAAATATTTTAAGGGGTCATTGTACTCATCATTATGAACAACTTTTACTATGGGACCAACCCTGAAATCGCGAAAAAAAATCAGCTGTTCCAAGCATTTTGTTAACCGACTTCAAAAAAGGAGGTTCTGTATTCGTCCCGTATGTATGTATGTATGTAAGTATGTATGTATGTATGTATGTATGTATGTATGTATGTATGTATGTATGTATGTTTGTATGTTTGTATGTGCGCGATTTTCTCAAAAACTACTGATTCGATTTGGATGGGCTTTTCACTAACGTAATCTACATATTTTCAGAAAGGTTTTAGTATATAATACATTATGTAAGCATTCCTATGTACAAAGTTATAGGCATAAATGTACACACTCCGTAGAAGTTGTTGAACGAACTCGTGAAAGTAATCTAACACGGGATAAAGAACTAAAAAGGGAAAAATAAAAAACTTTTTTAACAAAAAATAACCGACTTCAAAAATCCACTACAAAGAAAATAATAATTTTGGTTTCGGAAGTCGGTGGCAAAAAAAAGGAAACAAAAACCATATAGCCACCGACTTCCGAAACCAAAATTATTATTTTCTTTGTAGTGGATTTTTGAAGTCGGTTATTTTTCGTTATAAAAGGTTTTTATTGAGTTATGTGAACATAAAGGACACTGGCAGACGCCCATAGAACGCTGGGCTTCAGATTGTGTATGTCGGTACAGATATGAAATGAGTTTGGTATGATCGAGTATTTCAAGAGTATTTAAATTCATTTTTTATTTGTTTTTGTACGTAATTGGGTTAAAGAGAAATCTTCGTATTTGTGACAGTGAGGTTAAGTATGGTGTGAATGATCCAATAAAGTACAGCCCGACTAATGAGTTCTCAATTCAAAGGTTGTAGTTGCTGTCGACATGATATTCTATGGAGGCACGCGCCAGCCAGCATGCACCCGTTTTTGTTTTATTGGTTTTTTCAATATGTCAACGGCAAAATCATTTTATTTCTTATTTATTTAAATTTTTGATTCTAATCCTTAATCTCTATGATAAATTAGGAAAAGAACAATTAAAATTCTCAATTCAATTAAAGTTCTCTCATTCAGCCGATTATTGATTACGCTGATGCCTGCTATTTGGATGCCACAGAGGAGCTCTTAAATAAGCTGGAACGTCTGCAAAACTTATGCATTCGTTTTGTTTTTGGCCTGAGAAAGTACGACCATGTTTCTCACTTGCGTAAAGAACTTAAGTGGCTCCCTATCCGGCTTCGCAGGAACACTCGAATATTATGTCTCCTTTTCAATATCCTTCACAATCCTACCTATCCTGAATATCTGCGTGGCCGTTTTTCTTATACTCGTCCTTCCAATACTCCATGCAGATCTCATCTCAGAACTCTTCTTAAATTTCCATCTCATAAATCTGATTTCTACTCTTATTCCTTCTCTGTTCATGCAGTACGATTGTGGAACTCACTTCTGCCTGACATACGGGATTCTAGAACCATTTCCGTATTTAAAAAGCGTGTCAAAGAACATTACCTCTCCTTATAACTGTTATCTGATTATCTACACAGATTATCTACACATTTATAATATATATTTATGTATAGGTATGTATGTATGTATGTATAGATTTTAATATGGTATATATATATATATATATTGGTAGATATGTATCTAGTTTATTAAAGTTAAGTTATTGTAGTTGCATTTTAGTTTATTTTTAACCGACTTCCAAAAAGGAGGAGGTTCTGCATTCGGTTGTTTTTTTTTTTTTTTTTTTTTTTTTTTTTAATGTATGTACACCGATTACTCCGTGATTTCTGAGCCGATTTACGTGATTCTTTTTTCATATGGTAGATAAACCTCGCGCGGTGGTCCCATATAAATTTTATTAACTTTGGTTGAGTAGATTTTTAACCAGGTTTAATAAACGGTATTTTTGGTGTATCTCGATGACATCATGACGATGATGAAAAAGTGATATTGTGTAGGTACATGAATTCCTGAACGCAATCGATCTCGATATTATGCATACATAACATCACGCCGATATTTCCCGCAAGGTTAGACAGAGGTGTATAGTACACACCATTTTTTTATGCTTAAGTCGCATTTGATAGAAGGCTAAGGGAGCGAGCCTATTGCTATTACAAACTGAAAAAACACTGTTTTAGGGTTCCGTAGTAAAACTAGGAACCCTTATAGTTTCGTCATGTCCGTCTGTCTGTCCGTCTGTCACACCCTCGTCAAATTTACAGTTCATAACCAATTTGTATCAAATTTCGTAGGTAGATGTCTTTTATAAGCCGCCATTAAGGCCTATAGTGAAATTACGAAAAATAAAATTATTAGGGGGGGCTCCCATACATGAAACTGAGGGATGAAAAAAAATATTTTCGCGCACCCCACCGTGTGGGGTATCGTTGGATAGGTCTTTGAAAATAACATGAAGGTTTCTAAATACCTTTTTTATTTAAGTGCATATTGAGTAAACTAGGAGCTCCCAAAGTCGTTATCAATGCCCCCCCCCCCCTGTAATTTTCTAACCGCGCTATCGAAAAATCTGAAAAAAATCAAGCTTATAGCACTTAATAAATACTTTCGATTGAAATTGGTTTGAACAAGATACGTCAATAAATTTTTGAAATATTTGAGTTTGACAACCGTAAAAATAATAATATTTCATAATAATATTATGAAATACAAACTTGTATTTGCGGTCGGAACACTGAAATACTTCTTGCTACGGAACCCTATACTGTGCGTGGTCTGACACGCTCTTGCCCGGTTTTTGTTTACTGAAATGCTCTCATCCACCAACATCTATGAATATAAGTACCTATTTAAATTCGTGGAAGTAATCGATCTCGGTAAAAGTACATAAATGATCAAAGTCGCTCTGTCCATGATTTTATGGTACTTTATTGTAATAAATTAACAACAACAAAAATGGTTACACTACACTAAAAAGATAAAAATAAAAACAGGTTTAAAAAAAACCGACTTCCAAAAACTACACTAAAAACTATGAAATAAAAATGTTAAACTTCCATAAATATAAATCTAAATGTATATTGAAGTCGGCGGGGCCTAGCATAAATATAGGAATGAAAGGAAACTTCAATATGTCGAGGCGCAAAGCAAGCTGCACGTTCGCTGCACACACTGCGCACGTTCTTCCTGTTCAAAGACTGAGAGGTAAAAACCTGAAAAAGAGGCCCCGCCGACTTCAATATACATTTAGATTTTTATTTATGGAAGTTTAACATTTTTATTTCATAGTTTTTAGTGTAGTTTTTGGAAGTCGGTTTTTTTTAAACCTGTTTTTTATCATATTACACACTGTGTCTACATTTGTCTAATCCAACTCTCCTGTCGCAGGTCTGCTGGAAGAAATTTCTTATGAAATAAGCAGTACCTTTGTGCTCAATTATCTGTCTTACTCTCATACTTTTATATGTGTTTTGTGTGTACATAAATAAATAAATAAATAAATAAAATATATTTTTATTTTTGGTTAAGCTTTTATTACTGTACCATATCAAGCCCAAAACTTCCAACGTCCTGTATGGAACAGCTGATTTTTTTTTCTCGATTTCAGGGTTGGTCCCATCCCATAGTAAAAGTTGTTCATAATGATGAGTACAATGACCCCTTAAAATATTTCCACTGTCTAACCTGCAACCCTGTATAAAATAAAATGTGTCTCGGACTTGCCACAGACAGACGGATGACGAAATGATCCTATTAGGTTACGAACGCACAGACAGGTGGTTTGCTTAGCGCCTAGAGCCTAGCTAGTCGCCCCTCAGCGCGCAGTGCGGCCGGTGAACATTCTAAAACGTTCGCTTTACTAAGCAAGTCGCTAGGTGACTAGCTAGGCTCTAGGCGCTAAGCAGGCCTGCCTGTGCGTTCGTAGCCTAAGGGTCCCGTTTTTCCTTTTGACGTACTGAATCCAGGATTGATTTTAAAAACCACTAAAGGCCGGAATACACTTAATACGGCGTAGCTCGTGTGCCAAGCATAAAGATTAGTAATGTATCAAACTTTTTGTCAGATGTCACAGCAAACGCACCGCACACGCGTGCGATTGCAGTGCTGGTGCGATGCGTTTGGTAGTACTTTGTCACTTTTGTCTTACCGTTAATTCTATCGCTATTTGGAAATGTTTGTCCTTCAGCAACTGCTGCCTTTGCTTCGTGATGTCAACGGAGCTGAGACACCACACCTGCCCAACCGAAGACACGAATATCAGCCCTCGCTTACATCTGAAACAAAGGTCATCGTTGGAAATAAATAAACTAATACATATATTGTGCTAGGTGACAGCGTGGGAATAGGCAATTTCGAGAACTGCAGGCAGTAACTTCGATTAAAGTACCCTTTACCAAGCGTTTAATCTTATTGCATGGAATTATATCGCGGGATGCCATTGGCTTATTGCAAGTTATTGCTTATTGAAGCACGAAAAAGCGCCATCGGTTCATGGTTGATACACCAAAAATCCGAACGAAGCGCTTTGATTCCACTTTCATTGTGAAAACTATCAAACAGTGGAATGCGCTGCCCGAGTGGGTGTTCCCCGACAGTTACAATCCGGGTGTCTTCAAGTCACGAGTGAATCGGTTTCTTCTAGGCAAGCGTGCTCCATCGTAGACCGCATCATTGCTTAACATCAGGCGAGGTGGCGGTCAAACGCAAGCCTATTTACGAATAAATAAATAAAAAAAGGTTTTGATTCCATTTAACTTCCGTGACGCTCAACGGTTTTACATTCTAGAGGTACGAAGTAGTTTTGCCGATCGATAGTTCCACTATCGATAGTTTTCATCTAATAAATGCCATACTATCGATAGTATTGCTTTATAAGCTATCGATACTATTGACAGTCCAAAACAATCGATTGTATTGATACTAAGCAATACTATCGATCGTCAACACTAGTTCGAAGTAAATCGCACCTTCACGGTCGTGACTTCCACCTAAAACGGAGACGCACATTCGCAAGTGTAACTTTGTTTCCATGACATATTCGACATCCTAGGCAAAGAAGCTAGACACCTAATCAACTATACATAATAATGTCATATGAGTTCACATTCGAAACAATTAAATTTAATAATACTATACTAATAATAAACTAACCTATACATCAGTCTTGCTTTGTTCAGTTCAGGTAAGGTCTGTATGAACAGGGATGGCTCCACTGTCTGTACAATGACTTGGTCTGATAACAGTCCTAACACATATGGTTCGTCCCACACTGGAAAAAGACAAAATTTATGTAAGTATAAATTGTTCCCATTCGTAAATTAGAGTCAATGCAGTATTGGCATTAATCAATTAATTTTTCCATCGATTAATAAAGACTAGTTTCAATCGAGATTATTTTAATTGTGGTTGAAATAATCACGATTTATCTATTAATTGTAATCGTGATTAAAATATTAATCATTAATCGTTAATTTGATTAACCTCTTGTGCGTCGAATAACGACTCTCGGCAAGTAAACAAATTCGGCAAAAAACAAAAAAACCGGCCAAGTGCGAGTCGTACTCGCGCACCGAGGGTTCCGTTATTCCGTATCATTTTTGGACGTATAAAGTGAAAAAAACCGGACCGCATAACTAAGTTTGTTTGTGAAGGATGATTTTGAAAAAACTGTACTAGTTAGGAACATCGTTTTATTTTTGGTGCAATATTTGGGTCAATTCCTATCAGCTCTAATTATTTCAGAATTTTCGCAAGTACCAGCAATCGGATTGCCGATGCCAGTTTCATTCGGATTTTCTTAGCGATCGTACGTGTGTTTGTGAGAATGGAGGAAAGCGAAGAAGAACAATTTGTCGTTATTGCTTGTTTGTTAGCAGAAGAGGAAGAAAATGCAAGAATATAAAAAAAAAGAAAACATAATATCTGGATACACGATATATTAAAGAAGAGATCGGAACATGGAGAATATTGCACCATCCATGCACTATTTCCTGATCTGTTAAATTATGACATCAAGTTTTTCCAATATTTTCGTATGTCTCAAGCTAAATTCAATTTTTTTCAGGACAATCGTCAAAATGCAAATGGCGGAATCTGTTCTTTTTGATGATATTTGTAATAAAGATGTAATGGTGCTGATTCTGTTGTACATCGCACTAAACTAATTTTAATCACACTTTATCTCTTTCTTACAAATATCATTGAAAAAGGACAAAAAATATTAAGAACTGTCAAATTAGTCTACGGCCTTGTCATTTACGGGAAAATAGTCGTGACCTTTTGCGATTACGACTAAATTGACATTAAAACTATTCAAGTGGACTAATTTGACAGGATTAAATATCTTCTATCTCTTTCTCATGTTTTTTTATTAGAAAGAGACATAATAAGACTAAATTAATTTAGTTCGTAAAAAACAGAATCGGCACTATCTTTTTAAAATCATTAAAAATTTGTCATTAAAATTATTTTATTATTATTTAATTAACACCTATATTATATTAATAAATAACTTTTTGCCATAAATTCTTACCGACACCAATGGGAGCTTCGGACCATTTGATAGTTTTCTTTATATCTATATTTTTGGCCTCCTCCACGAGTACTGATGTTTGATCGCGACCAAGTAGAAATGTTGTTTCTGAATATTTTGCTATAGTTGGCTCAAGAGATTTAGAACTGCTTGTTGGGAATAACTCCTCTGGATTTCCTGACGAGAGCTACAAAATAAAAGAATAGAATTTTCCAATGTCCTTACAGCCATTAAAAACACGTGTAACGGAATTTTTATAAATTAAATCAACCATTTATTTACAGATCTACAAATTTGTTTCATAGCAAATAGAAATGGACTTTTTATTATTGGTCTAAGATCTATTATTGCTTGCTATGATGACATGACTTCGTAATTTTGTAGAC
Source organism: Thalpophila matura (assembly GCA_948465475.1). Lineage (NCBI taxonomy): Eukaryota > Metazoa > Arthropoda > Insecta > Lepidoptera > Noctuidae > Thalpophila > Thalpophila matura. Next base: position 8,159,335 of record OX419190.1, on the reverse strand, counting down.
GTAACTATTATGTGTCTGGTGGCAAAGAAAGATGTTTGAATAGAAAGTAAATCGATTTGTACTGACCGATACTATTGCGATACATAATATCATACATACAAAATTTACGACAATTGCTATATTCCTAGAATGGTTGTTCATTAAAAAATACTTTTGTAAAAGTAAATTCTACTTTATCACCTACATCATACAGCACATATTCGGCTTTGAACCCCACGCACACATATTGTTGGCCCCACGACATGACCTTTGGCACATCAGGGATCGTAAAATCAAACAAGTGTTGCTTGAATTCTCCATTCTTCCCATAGTACAACTGCAGTTTTCTTCTAACAGCAACACAGAGACGGACAACGGAATTGGATTCCCCAGTCATTGATGTTGTGGGCTGAAAAATAATAAATTTTATTGGCTTAGGTAAAACAACATTATTGCCTTCAATGAGAACTAATAGTGTGCAATTTGAAAATAAGAAATGTGAAACAAAAAAACTAAAAGCCAACTACGCTATGACCTGCAATGGCTGCTTAATGACGGCATGCGACTACGGCTATAACCTGGACACCACTGTACCGATGTGTTGAATATTTTCTTATTTTATGCTTTTCAGTTGGTTTTTTTCGTACTTGGGTTTTAGTTTTATTTGACACTTTTTTGGTGGCTTGGGTCAATCACTGCATTTACTTTCAGAGTGTTAGTATCGCAGTCTTAATCAACGAGATGGCGCTAGTTAGTAGCAAGAAAGTCACAGATCGTACACTTTTAAATTTCCAGTGTTTGCTATATTGGATTTCTTGTAACACCATATACCTCACGATACTCTTTGGATCAAGACGAATCCAAGGACACCCCATTTGTTAAAATCGGGTAAACTTTATTTTTTTTGGACCTCTTGTTTACGTTTTGTCGGCTATCTTGAATTTTTTTTTTCAAAAAAACATTGCCTATGACACTCACTTAATGTAAATACGAATCAACCGATATCTCATTTGTCAAAATCTGACCAGTAGTTTTTGAGCTACGATCGTACATCCATACATAGACACATACATACATACATAGGCTGTTAAACTCATTACCCTTCCTTTTTCGTAGTCGGGTCATTACCCTTCCTTTTTCGAAGTCGGGTTTTTCAAAAAAACATTGCCTATGACACTCTTAATGTAAATACGAACCAACCGATACCTCATTTGTCAAAATCTGACCAGTAGTTTTTGAGCTACGATCGAACATCCACACATAGACACATACATACATACATAGGCTGTTAAACTCATTACCCTTCCTTTTTCGTAGCCGGGTAAAAACATTGTGGAAGACATACTATTTATGTATTTATTTTTTCACAAAGAGAAGGGTTCAAGTTTTAGAGTCTTTGTTCAACATAAGGTAAATAAAGCTAAGATAAACAATAAGGCGATTCGCACACCGCACCGCATCACGCAGCGTAGCGCGGGAGTGCGTGATCTTCCGTTGTTTGCAAGTACCTGTATTTGTATAGAAATCACGCGTAGTGCAACACACTGAAAACGCCACGCACCCCGCAGCGTAGCGCGGGGCGGTGTGTGATTCGCCTTAATGGCAAATAACAAACTCACCGTGTTATCTAATGCAAACAGGGCAGCACCTTTTGTTTGTTCAAATGTCTTAACCAATGGAAAATTAACACCATTTATATTGTATGTAGAGAGAACACTATCAGTTAGGCATAGTAACAAATTTTCTTCTGCAAAAAGAAAATGTAGGTATTAGTTACTTTTTAAAATACTTAATATTAGCATCTCATATTACAATCCCTCTTGTTCTTTGCAGTTAGCTCTAGGAAATAGGTAGTTAAAGGCGGGCTGTTTTGGGGGCTGTCTTTTGTAAATTGATGTTCAGAAAGAACTAACTAGCTGTAGCTTAGCATAATTATAATTAACGAAATTTGATTGTTTTTGCAGTGTATACAGGGTGTAATGCAAACGCTTCCGAAAACGAAGACAGGTGATAGAGCTAGTGATTCTCGATACGATACCACCAAAAAAACGGGGAAAAAAAATTACAATTTTACCAATTTTTTTTTACATTTTTCGTACACTATGCTGTGAGAACAGGTAACTAAAACCAATAATTGCGATTAAATACATTTTTTTTCTTTGCAACATTAACACGCCATGTACTCGTAAATAATATCAGCTGACGCTCGCGCATAACCTCGAGTTCAAAGTACACGCGCTCGCCGACAGCCGCGCGGCCGACGACCCCAGCTCCGCGCGCGCTTTGTGGCTAGCGTGTCATAATCTACGTTCTGGCTTCGGAAGCGTTCTCCTTACACCCTGTATAGCTGCCCTCTATGCTCAATATTATAATAGAGAATGTATCATCATTTTTATTAAGAGGAAGTGCAAGCATATTCCTCTGTTTTATTCCTGGAGAATGGCACTAAACCAAATATTTTTATATCATACAATCTATATCTACCACACTGCCATGTTACTATATTTTTATTGTTTTTTCATAAATTATTTATTACTAGCAGCGCGCCGCGGTTTCACCCGCGTAAGTTTCGATTACGTGGGAACATCGGGCTAAAAAGTAACAGCTATAGGTACCAACTATGTAGCATAGCTGTTTCCTATCTTACACCGCTACGTCGATCATTGTCCTTCCCCCTGCCCCCTTACCCCTAACTCCCGACTCCCTTACCTCCTGCCCCCTCGGTCCCCTTAACCCGCTGCCCTCCTTACGCCTTACCCCCTACCTCCCTTACCCCGATACGTCAACCATTGCCCTTTCCCCTGTCCCCTTACCCCATGCCCCCTTAGCCCCTTACCCGTCTTTCCTCCCTACCTCCTTACCCTCCTTACCCCGCTACGTCGACCATTGCCCTTTTCCCCCTGCCTCCCTTAGCCCTCTTACCCTACTACCTTATTTTTTAACAAAAACACTACATTTCATTCTGTTCTATTATTTTGCTCAAGACAAGGTGGCCATTATTCATAATGACCGGGAAAAGTTTTTAGTCATGCAGTTATAATTACATTGCTCAATTGATGCGGGCATTGTTAATACAGATCGGCCATTATTCATAGTGACCGGATTTATCAATTTGCCCGTAATATTTCATTTACTAATACCTACATACTTATAATATTGGATGGACGAAACAAAAATGGAAAATATAACTTTTTCTTAATTTTAGCATTGCTTTACCCGTCGTAACCTTTGAACGAAAGGTCCGATTCAATTTAAAATGTTATTTACATGTACATTATCAACCTTAATTATCAAACCATTTAAATGGATAAGGATTAATATTATGATACCAATTTCACCACTATTCGATTCCACCCGTGTTTAGATTGAATATTTCGAAAAAAAACGGTAATTGTGACATAACCATAATAGTTAGACACATACCCTCGCGGACTTTTTTATAGGTAATAATGAGTACTTTAATCGTATAGTACATAATTTTTATACATATATCATCAATAGTTTTCTCAGCGCACGCCAAATAATGAATTTTATAGGCAACATTTTGCTACCTTGGGTTACATTATTGCATTTTTTTAAAGGATCTCTAATTTTTTTGAAAATATAATATAGCCTATGTCACTCGGGGATAGTGTAACAACAGCGAAATAATTTTTCAAATCGGTTCAGTAGTTGCGGTGCCTATTCAATGCAAACAAACAAGCAAACAAACATTCAAATCTTTCCTCTTTATAATATTAGTTTAGATTATGAACTAGAAGCCTTCTAAAATTACATAGGTATAATCAGTCTGACCTGCACTGTTTCTCTCGCACTCTACTCTGTGACAACTTTTTTATGCTGTATGCTACATTTGTATGCTGATAATAATTTGATGATGAAATTCAAGGGCTTGATACAGAAAGCAGTACTCCTAGACAACCCTTCAAGGGCGTAGCCAGGATTTTGTTCAGGGGGAGGTGGCAAGCAAGGATAACATACATAGAGGCAGGCCCGCCGCAAGCGGGTGTGCAAGGAGTGCACCGCACACGGGCGGCACGTCCAGGGGGGCGGCAAATCGAGCGATCGATCACGTAAAATTCACTCATTGTCATAAATAATCGCTATTGCACACGGGAACTCAAACACCTAGCGGCGGGCCTGCATAGAGGAAAGGTGTATGAGATGATTCCCTTAGGGCCTGGGTTCCTAACCTGGGGGTAATTACCCCCTCGGGGGTAAAACAGCTATTCTGCGGGGGTAATAAGACTGGCATAATAATTTTATAATCATTAAAAACTAAACTTAACATTAAAAAACCGGCCAAGTGCGAGTCGTACTCGCGCACCGAGGGTTCCGTATCATTTTAGGACATAGGTCATAGGGGTAGCAAGATTGAAAAGATTAAGAACCACTGCCTTAGGAAGAATGTAGTTTAAATGATATTTAACTTCACAGAAAATAATCAGTCTATGAATGATTGAAAATGCTTTCTTTCTAAAATTATTTTTTTTTCGGTTTGGGAGTGGCTAGGAGCGGGGGGGGGACAGCTGCTCGCTGCCGTGCAGCTGTTTTAAATGAAGTATTTGAATTTTTTATATTTTAAAATATATTTATAATTTTATACACTATAGCACTTCGCCCGCGACTTCGTCCGCGTGTCCCACAGGAACTGTGCATTTTTTCGGGATAAAAAGTAGCATATGTTACTCAGTGATAGTGTAGCTTTCTATTAGTGAAAGAATTTTTAAAATCGGTCCAGTAGTTTCGGAGCCTATTCGGTACAAACAAACAAAAAAATCTTTCCTCTTTATAATATTAGTATAGATAGTATAGATAACTCTAGTGGAATTAATTACCTGGTATAACTTCAATTTGTTGTATGGGTTTTTTACTAAAGTTTTTACAATATCTGAGTAGCTGCAACTCATATTTCTGATTTCCATTTGTTTGAGACAGCGAGTACATCAACAGATGACCTTGTCTTGTTCCCAGTAACAAGTTGTTATCTAAAATAATAAAAAATACAGTGTAAATACCACCTAGTAACTCACATTATAGATAAAAGTTCTGTAAATTATTAATAAATTACTACTACACTACTGTGAAACCAACAATAATAATAATATGTGCAATACGGTAGTGGACTACTATTAAAAAAGTACAAATAAATTATTTTATTCCAAAGAAGGAATAGGAATAACAAAAAAGTAAAAAGAATAAAAATAATTTATCACAAAATGGAAAACAGACGCTTTTAAAGTTTTTAGAGGGAGTATCGCTCCGTCTTTGTCGCGCGAAGCGGACATAGGTGGTGTTATGTCACTTATCATGCATGCCGTCTGTGTCTAGCAAATCATTTTAAAACACTTATAACTTTGCCAATTTTGTAATGTTTCATCGGATTTTTTGGTGTTATCTTTTTTCAAATAGTTTACAGATTCACAATAAAAAAAATATATTCAACATCCCTATTATGGATGAAGTTACCATGACAAATAACTACTGGAGGTATATTGTCAAGGAGGGTACAGTTCACATTTGTTGCGCATGCCACTGTCCTGCCGGGCTAACATGCGCGCCGCGACAAATTTTGTCGACTGTTTTGTCTCGCTCTTACTCGTGTGAATACGAGACAAATGCACGATAAAAGCATCGACAAAATTTTGTCGCGGTGCGCATGTTAGGCGCTCTGGTGAATTAATTCAACATATTGTCTCCAGTTGTTTACGTCTTGCTAATGGCAAGTACTTACACAAAACAACCTAGAGGTTGTATTAGCTATTGCTTTGAAATACAAACTTGTGGATTTGGAAGTACCATAATATAGGTATGTGCCTGACTCAGATCTCGAAAATAGTTGTGTCTATGTGTCTAATATTTTTAAATATTTTTTTTAGAGAATATTGAAATATGTATAAAATATACATTATAATATAAAATAAATAAACAAGATTATTTGTTGGTTTGTCAACAATGGGCATGGTAGACTTTTGATTATCATCAAAAATATGAATAATTATGTTAATATGTACCTAATAAAATTTTAAAATATAGAGTATAAAGCATTTAGTGACATAATATATCTATTTACTCTATTTGCCTTTGAGATTTTGTAAGTTTTTTATATCTTTTTAAACATTTTTACATGTTTCTTTATTTTTATATAATAATATCAATATAATAAGTACACAATGGTGCCTGTACTATGTATTAAAGGTACCTCTACGGTATATAGGTATATAAATAAAAATTACTGATGTAGGATGCTGGTATAGTCATTTCTAAATAATAATTATTAGGTAACAAAAATTTAATATTACAAATGAAATGTGAGCTATGTACCTATTACAACCATTCATATTATGTTTAGGTTAAAAAGATCTGTCTGACTTGTCTGAGACTAACTCATTTTTAGCTATCATACTAATATGATTTGTTGCACAAAAAACATGTTTTTACTTACCATAAGCAGCTATAGCTTCTATTTGTACGGTTGCATTGAGCAAGTGAGATATCTCGTACGCCTCATGCATTGTTATTATATTATAAATATTATTTTGAATATTAAACTCCTCAATGAACTACAAAGATAAAACTATACACCCATAGCAGTTTTAATTTGAAAAGTAATCGTGTTTCACACCTCTCCTTTGAAACCACAAAACAGCAGGTACATACAACAAAGTAATTTAATAATTATTTTAGAGCAACGCGCATTGTTAAAAAATCATTGAATGCAAATTGAATGAATATACATCGCACCGTCAAGTCAACAAGATCGTGTAAATTTCAGTAATTTGACATTTGTAGTGATGTCAAAGTGTGTGAAAGTAATCGCAATTAATCTACTAATGGATAAATAAAATAGTCGAGTTTAATGTTTTTCTAAAGGTTAAAAAACTAACTTAAATCAAATGAAAAAAAAAATACCTACGTGTAATACGTGTTGGGTCGGGGTAGGGATGTGAAAAAATAATCGTTTTTTTAAAGTAATAATCGATTTTAATAGATGATTTTATTTTTATCAATAATCGATTATTAATCGATTTTTTTTTATAATCATTCAATCAATTATTACCGTTTTTTCATCTGCAACCCCCCGACATTAAGTTTGGTCTTCTGCACAGAACAATATTACTCTAGCGAGGTCTTCTGGCCCGGAGCCCAGGCCCTGCAGTCTCGACGTGATAACGATCGCTTTACGACCGAAATCGGTCGCTAACTATGAAAAAATCTATGGAAAAAAAATAGATAGCGACCGATTTCGGTCGTAAAGCGATCGCTATCTATGTCGAGACTGCAGGCCCAGAACTCGAACTGCCAAAAAATCTTAAAGGAAGAATTATACTGGTGTTAAAGTCTAACCGTGTCTGTATACTGTGTGAATACTGTCTTTTCTCGTTGACAGTGATACAGTGACGTCACTATAAAGTACACCGCAAATTGGCGCAATGTTTTGATACAATGACGTCACTGAAGCGTCAACCAGTCAACTCTTCCCTAGTCACGCACACTAATGCAAATCCAGAACCGCACACAAACAAAAATCGGCCAGGGGATTTATGTCCTTAGGCTCAGCCTAATTAAAATGTAATCTACTGATTAAAATGTATATTTCCATTTTGATAAGTTTTTTTTTTCCTATTTGCCAATCTTCAAATCTAGCGCTTTTTTTGACAGTTTTAGCGCTCAATTCATTTTTCCATCTGGCAGCACAGTGCTGCCTATAGATTTGCTAGATTTGCAGATTTTCACGAGTCAAAAAAGCGCTAGATTCTGCGCTAAATGTATGACTTACAAAATAGGAAAAAGAAAACATATCAAAATGAAAATATACATTTTAATCAGTAAAGTTCATAAAATCAACACGTCAAATTGAATAAAAAAATGGGCACTGATTGGTCGGTAGTCGGTAGTTCGGTACGCGTGACATGTGCGACAACTGAAGAAACATTTTGTCGTCGTATTTAAAAAAGAAGACTGTCGTTTGAAAACTAGTCTTTTTAGCTTAGTTCACGTTTCTCGGTAGAGTTAGAGTACCTATAGTATATTCCTTGCCCCTTGGGCCAGATCCAAAAAAGCGCTAGATTATGCGCTAAGCGCTAAATTCTCAGATTCGGTGCTAAACATGTCAAAAAAGCGCTAGATCTAGCGCCGAAAGCGCTAAAATGGCAGCCACAGTTCCAGCCTTGGAGGAAGAATATACTGGTGTTCACTGGTGTTTCTCAGGTAGAACAAATGTACAAAAACCATTTTAAAACTTAAATGAGCGCCATCTCTGGAATATTGATTAGCATTAAATCAAGCAAGTTCTACAATGTTGCCAGCAGTACAAATTAATCAGGTTTATGAGAATTTATAGTTCTTCATCTAAAATTTTCTACCGTTCGAGTGTTAAGAAGTTAAGAAGCCTTATCCCTTTCAATCGGCATCATAAAAATACAGTATGTTCATATTTTCACATTTGGTCGGTTCGATACCCAGATGACGCAAGCAACTTTTTAAAAATCTTTGAATGCAGTATTAGGTAGGTACATAACCTAACCCTGTATATACAACCAATTATGAATGACAGTGGCAGGTACACTGTCATTCATAATTGGTTGTAAAGGATCCCTTTCCCTGACTGTACCTATACTCTTAAAAAAGTTGCCAACCCTAGCTAGCGTTCCTGCGACTATTTTCAAAAAATATAGGTTGGTACCTACCTACCTACATAAAAAATATTTCGACAGTGTCAGTGTCAGAGCCCAGCACTGGAGTCCGGTCCGATGCATACGCAAACCTCCGAGTGCGTTACCGCAGCCAGATAATGTCGAAAATGACTACAGTAACGCACTCCAAACCTCCACCCGTCCACACTATCCGTAGTAACAAGTCCGCGGCGATGTCACGGTGTTCGGTACGGAGAAATGTCACAAGTCTGGACGCACCTTTACATTCTTGACAACCTGCAACCAGTCTATAAATTCATAGAGTAGTCCGACGATGCCGTCTACACAAATCAATCGTGCGGGGCGTGAGGGACGAGACGCGGGAAGGGCTGTCCCGAACTGCTAACATCAAAATGTTAGCAGTTTGGGACACAACTTCCAGGCTTCACGCGTGTTTTGTTTTGCTATTATTTAATTTGGGCCTAATTAAAATGGTGCATACCATGGCAACGTGTGCTGTTGAGACTTGAGACAGATAGCAAGTCATCATCTCGCATAAATGATGATGATGATGGATGAAGATGGATGATGGTGATGGTGATATTTATGGTGATGATGATATTGATGGTGATGGAGATGATGATGATGATGATATTGATGATGATGATGAGTGGGGTGGAAGGGAGCAATGAATTTCATTCAAATATAACATTAGGTTTATAATTTGTCATGTCAAATTACCAAAGTTAACAAAATGGCGGACGGTAAGAAATACTTATCGTAGGGCATTGAGTGATTGGAAGTTTCTCGGGTTACTAATTAAGAATGCATTTTGATGGCGTACTTACATATATTTTTCGTAAAATGTTATGGGTGTCAATTTCGAGCTTTATTGTGGTGATAATGGTAACGAAAATGGCATCCATTTTCAAATCTAACAAATCTAGAAACCGGAAATATTTGTTAGTTGCATATTTATAATTTTTTATACATATAATTCGAATTGTACCTCAGCAAGTTTATTATTTTATAAATGATTGTTAATTATTGTTTTTTATAATACTATTGATGACGATGTTGATGTGAAATAAATAATTTAATAAATACTTGTGACAACCCTAGCCTCCAGACGCTGTCGCGAAACTGTCTAGACGTTGTCGGCATCGTCGGCATTTACCGAAAGATCAAAGGCGTCTCGTCCTACTGTATGTTTCTTTATACTGTGCTGCAACTGTGTATTTTTTTAGGTATAGTACCTAGGGTTTATTACTAGTGAAAAAAAATAAAAGCCAGGCTTACTATTCATTTAATTATTTACTTTTAATAATTATGTTATTTTCATTCATAACTAACAACGATATGAGGGTTATGAAGTATTTAAATTCAGTAAAACAAATATGAAAACAAAATACAAATTTCACTCACTATTAAATTTAATATTATTACAGTAATAAGAAAAAATTACTTTAAATAATTTATATAATAAGTCATAACTCCATTTCGAACTATGTATTTTACGGAAAATTCTCATGTTGTAAATGTGCACGCAAATCGTGAAAGTGAGAATTCAGTGGGATAAAGATTTTAATAACATCGCTTCAAATATTCAGGTCACTAGTATGTCTTATAACTTTTTACACAGAGGTCTTAAGAAGCAACGTCGATTACAAAATTCATATTAGATAGATAGACTTAATAAAATACATGTAATATCTAAACTACTGTCTCTTACTGAGTCCGGTGCGGTATGGTGGCGACACTCGTCACGCGCCGCTTGCGAGCGACCGGGCCCTACCGCTGCCACCGACACGCATCACTCAAGAGTCGACTCGTACCATAAAGATAATTATAATATATTTACACGAATTATATGGGTGTTCCAGCAAATTAATAGCCTTAACGACAAAAACTAAGATCCACTATTATGTGATTTCAAAGCGAAGCGCGGAGCGCTTTTTCTTAAAATACAATAATTTATAAGTAATTACAGGCATACGTAATAACGCTGAACTCGGTCTTTCACAAAGGCAGTGCCACGGCGCAATAAGAAAAAGGCCCACCTAAGCACCGCGAAGCTGTCGAGGAGAAAGACCGAGCTCGCCACCGTCCTGTTGTAACATGGTACACAATAAATGATACGTTATAATTAATTATTTTAATGGTCGGGGCCCTGGTTTATGTCTAGAAAATATGGATAATAAATGTTAAATTGAATCAGCTAAGCATTTAAAATTATTGATAATGAGAATGTAACAGTAAACTGAATAATAGATTAATAATTAGGTTCCTGGCTGATTCAATATTATCATGCAAAGCTGATGTGTTACTATGAGTTGGTCCAAATAAGACTAAAATATTATGTTATATATGCAAAGTCGTGCTTTTCAGCTGCCTGATTTTTAAATACCAGGTTTCTAAATAGTGGTGCAAGAGGTAATCGACATTACACCAATAAGTTTTGCGTTTAGGCTACTTCTACACCATGAAGAAAGATTTTGTTAGTCTATACTTAGAGGTTTAAACTTTTCCTAATTTGTAACTGTATTCAAAATCGAAGTGCAAAATGAAATTACTCGAATACTTAAAACTATGACAATGAAATTTTACCATTATTTAAACATCGTTTCATAAATGACTACTAATAACCATAGTGTTCTCAATGACAAATTTCATATAATAGAAATATCATTTATTGAATATAGAATACAATATTATCCAAAAACTATGTCGTTATAATTAGGACACCGACAGTGCTATTAAATAGGTACATACATTTATCCAGCATTGGATAATTCAAAATACACAGCAAAAAATGTTTAACATAGAAATTGCCGAAAACAAATATATAAATGTGTAGTACATCTAAAATTTATATCCTCTGAATTGTTTATACAAATATTCTGAGATATCATATCATTATTATAAATTATCTTGAGAGATCAGTTTACGCTAGTTTTAAAAATTTACAATGCGTACTATTGTTGCAACAAAATATTCCGTTTGCTTAGTTTCATCGTTGAAATAACACTAGGCGTACGCTTCGTAAAAGTTTGTTGAGTTAGTGATACTTTTCAACAATAAATACTCTAATATACTACTGAATATGTCTTCCCTACTGATTACACGGCCCAAGCAAGGTAAGTATCATGTGTCTACCCCTCGATAGGTGATTCAAGTGAAACATACAGGTGACTAACCTCTCTCTATGATAAAACGTCTCACACCGAGTACATTAAGGCTACAGTTATAAGCGAAATCATTTTAAAAGAGACAGAATCTGACGAGATATTAAAATGAAAATAAAACAAAACAATTTATCCAGACGGTAATTATCTGTCGTTTACTAAATAAACATTCAAACTCAGCATATAAGGTATGTACATAAGGGGACAATTTGAGCTTACAAAAGTACAAAGTAATCACATCGCGACGGTTTAGAATCTACAACGGATTTACCCTTCTTACCGACTACGACAGCTCAAGCTTTATCGACAATTACACTACAGTATCACACGATTACTCGCCGAAAACACCTATTATGCATGTAATTTTCCCGATGGCCAACACGAAAGTAACTATCACTAGGTCGCGTGCGGGGCTGGGGCGCTGGTCCGGTGGCGGCGGTGCGGCCGCTCGCCTACGTCGCGCCGGCCGCGGCGCCGCTGGGCCCGCCCGCCTCGCCTGCACAGGACACGACTTAGAGGCCGGCCGGCGCCTACGCGCGCGGCTCGGCCGAGCAAGTACCTGGCGCGTCGTCCGCCGGCGCCGCGCCGCCCGCCGCGTCCGCCGCCGCGCCCGCGCTGCGCGGCTTCAGGAAGTCGTTCAGCGACGGCTGGATGCTCAGCTCGTACTCCGTGAAGTTGAACAGCGGCGGCAGCGGGCGCCCGTTGGGCAGCCGCGCGGCCGGCTCGCGCAGCTCGTCGAAGAAGCTGTGCGCGCACGCCTGCAGCGGCGACAGCCGCGCGCCCGGCGTGTACTCCAGCAGCCGCGACACCAGCGAGATCGCGTCCGGCGGCGTGCACGCGCGGAACACCTGCGCGTTGCAATTACATATTATATACTAAATATAGACAATGCTTCTTCTTATTATGTATTAATTGAGTCTGTCCGTCAGTCGCTAAGTTCTGTAAATTATGATTTTATTCGGGAGGGTCACAATCCTAGATCCATTTGGGAAAACTTTATATTACATAACTCAATCCTAAGTCAAAGAAACATTACAAATTTTAAATATTAGCAACTGAAATAAATCCTTTCAGTTATACACTAGAAGAAATATTAACAGTATTTACAATGTTAATGGTTAGAGAACAATCATTGGATTTCGATGAAATGATTTACCTAATTCTAAATAATTTTATATAATGATCAAGTGCTACCTTGCAAGTTTGTTCCTGTAGGAAAATGTATGATATGAGAAACTAAACCAAACCGATATAATGAAGTGAGTTTTAAAATGTGAACATAATCTATGAGAAACAAACTGGCACAGAATCGCACAATACGAATGCACACTGAACACCAACAAACAAATTTCAGTAAAAGACAGCTTCAACTGATTAGTTGTATGTGGTATTCTGTTCAACTCATGCCAAGGCTATTTTCAAGTTCAAAATCAAAACTATGTACTCCAAATGTCTTCATTTTTTAACCTGGTATGAAGTATCGTAGAAATCTAATTTAACTGCAAAGACGTAATTATATTGTTGTAGTATGACTAATATAATGAAGGCATCTAGATAGCCCGCAGAGCGATATCTTACTCGGATGCGCTGGTGGTCAGTGGCAGTCTTGGGCGTGGACGAATGCTCCAACATTAACTGTAATGACGCGCGCTTTTTAATTATGTATGTCACATAAATTACAATAACTATCTATGTAGTGCTAATAAAATAAATTATATTTTTGTGATTTGCACGAATATAGAGACTATGAAGTATTACACTATTCAGTTATTTCGAAGGCGGATCTTGTAATTCTTGCACGTAGTAGGTATACGTTTATGATATGTTTTCGGGTCTGGCAGAGAGACATCAGCAGGTTTACCATGAGCTTTTAGAAAACCATTCAATTTCCAGTCAGTTCTAAAGCAGGCCTGCTGCTGAATCGCTAAAATTCGTACCATGACAGTACTAAAGGTGAACGATTATTATTGAACGAAGTTGAATAGTAAAGCTTGTCTCTGGCTCTTACGGGAGACAAGTTGAAAAAGTGTTCAGCTTTATGTAGTAAATAATAATTTCAAAACCCTCCAAAGTGAATGACGCTAGCTTAAGCAAATGGTATGGTATGAATGTAGCACAGAAGCGCCCCACCCTAATTTAACACATTTTGATGGTCATTTTTCATACACTAACACTTGCAAAACTGTTCCTCCATCTCTACACTCCAGTCATTTGGACAACGTTCAAAAACCTAAATCTAATTCTTTGCTTTCGTTCAAAAACCTAAATCAAATTATTCTTTGCTGAAAAAGAAATCAATTAGAAATTGAATAAATTCCTAATTTCACAAAGTCATACATAAATTATGGTGATTTAATTTTTAGTCGAACACAAAGAAGTCGTATAAGTCCAACTACCTAGGTATATTGATTCATAAATTCCCTTTCATTGCTTTCATTCATTTGAAAACTTTGAAAAGGCTCATTTAATTCCTTATTGCGATGCCGTCAGTTTCTTTTTATCATACTTACGATAAATCAAATAAATCAATAAACATTTTCCAAATATTCTTGAATAATTCGTACTCGTCATACACCTACAAATATTATATTTAAGTAGGTAATAAAAAGTGTTGTTTACGCACTTATTTCTCATATTTTTATTTACTACCGACGACCTACTAGCGACCGTCTGACCAATATGAGGTTCCTCATATTGGTCAGACGGTCGCTCAAGTCCTCACAACAGCTTACCTTCAATATCAATATAAATAATAAAACAATGTTGAATAAGCTTGTGTAATAGTAACTTTTTCAAGATGTTTTATTTTGACATTACAGACGTTCAACAAACGCTTTGCTAGCACGTCATGGTATGAAAAGTCTATACAAAAAAAAACCGGGCAAGAGCGTGCCACGAACCACGCACAGTCTAAGGTTCCGTAGCAAGAAGTATTTCAGTCTTCCAACTGCAAACATAAGTTTGTATTTCCTAATATTATAATGAAATACAAAGTTATTTTTGCGGTCAAAACTGAAAATAGAGAATATTTCAAAAAGTTATTAACGTATCTTGTTCAACCAATTTTAATCGAGAGTATTTATTAGATTCCATAAGCTTGAATTTTTTCAGATTTTTTGATAACGCGATTGGAAAATTACAGGGGGGGGGAACACATTGTAAACGACTTTCAGAGCTCCTAGTTCGCTAAATATGCACTATAATAAAAAAGTCATTTAGGAACCTTTATGTTATTTTCAAAGACCTATCCAACGATACCCCACATGAAGGGGTGCGTGAAAATATTTTTCTTCATCCCTCAGTTTCATGCCCCTCTCCCTAATTATTTTATTCTTGTTCAAACTAATTTTAATCGTAATTATTTATTAGATGCTATTAGCTTGATGTTTTTCAGATTTTTTGATAACGCGGTTGGAAAATTACAGGGGGGGGGGGGACAAATTGTTAACGACTTTCGATGCTTCTAGTTCACTAATTAATCTAATTATGCACTTAAATAAAGAAGTAATTTAGAAACCTTGATCTTATAGATTTTACGAGGGTGTGACAGACGGACAGACAGACAGACAGACAGACAGACAGACGGACAGACGGACGAAACTATAAGGGTTCCTAGTTTTACTACGGCACCCTAAAAGAGGTGAACGGTTTTCATAAACGTCAACTCAACAGGCCTGCCGCAGGCCTGCTAATGTGATGTCATAGTACAAAAAAGCAAGGCAGTTCAATTTCAGTCCTGCTTTAAGAGCTCGTGGTAAGCCTGCAGTATTCATGTTATATTGACAAAAATATTACTCTACTTCCCCCTCTAGTCCCCTCCAGGGTAACTAACACCTGGTTATGGAACCCTGGAGATCTATTAGAGACCTTGAAATTAGATGTTTCATTATTTGAAAAATAGCTAAATAAATTCTAGATTCGATTCTAGTCGGAATATTTATTGTAGTAAGCAATTATACGGTAGTGGCCTACTATTAAAAAAACCGGCCGAGGGTTCCGTATCAGTTTTGAACGTATAAAGTGAAAAAAACCGGACCGCAAAACTAAGTTTGTTTGTGATTTAATGATTTTGAAAAAACTGTACTAGTTAGGAACATCGTTTTATTTTTAGTGCCATATTTGGGTCAATTCCTATCAACTCTAATTATTTCAGATTTTTCACTCCGCAAACTTCGGAGATAGGGGGGGGGGAATGGTATTTTTTCAGACATTTTTCATCATATGTCGAAAACTGTGAGACATTAAATTAAATAAAAATATATTTTGAAATGTGCAGATCAAGCCCTTTCATATGATATGTCACTTGACCCAGTAACCCCACTTTGAAATTTTGGACCCCCACTCCGGCCCCTTTTGCAATGAAAATAAAAATATTTTTTTAATTTTTTCATTTGCAATAAAGTTGGACAAGCATTTTTTATACTGTTCCAAATTTCAAGTCGATAGCATTAGTAGTTGCTGAAATAAGCAGGTGTGACAGACAGACAGACAGACAGACAGACGAAGTCGCACCATAAGGGTTTCCTTTTTTACCATTTTGGTACGGAACCCTAAAAAGTACAAATAAATTATTTTATTTCAAAGAAGGAATAGGCACACCAAAAAAGTAAAAGCAAAAATAATAATTTATCACAAAATGGAAAACATAGACGCTTTTAAAGTTTTTGGAGGGAGTATCGCTCCGTCTTCGTCGCGCGAAGCGGACGTAGGTGGTGTTACGTCACTAGTAGGTAGTGCCGTCCGTGTCTAGCAAATCATTTTAAAATGCTTATAACTTTGCCAATTTTGTAGATGTTTCATCGGTTTTTTTGGTGTTCATTGTCTTTTTTCAAATAGTTTACAGATTCATAATAAAAAAAAAGTAGTTAACATCCCTATTATTCCGACTGTCCATATATTGCTTCGCCGATTAAGGTACACTGACCCCCTTACTTATAGGCGATGATTAAATTAAACAGGTCTTATGCCAATTGTCATCTCTATTCATTGCCATACAAATGACAAGGATAGTTGTATATTTAATCAGTGGTTAAAATTAAGAGGCGTCTGTAAGTAAGTGGGTGAGGGTATACATTGCTTGGCACCTCAGTTAACCATAAATTAAAAATCCTGAATTATACGATCCGTTTTCTGTTGGAATGTTGGTATCTGTACCTATGTCTTGTGTGTGACACTATTTTAGTTAAGCCATTGCCAAATGTGAAATGATTGCGAAGGAGATCACCAACTCTGCACGGGGAATTGGGCTGAAATCAATTTTGCGGCTATGAATGAAACAAAATAATATTTAGTTCTATTAATGTTATATTGTGGGTATTCTTCAGAATACATATTTTTATTTACACAAAAATGAATGGCCGCTGAGAAAAATATCTCCCTAAAATGGGTGATGGCCTATAAAATTTCGCTACTTATGAGTCTGAACTCATTTGCAACAAACTAGCGAGTAGCGATATTGCACGGACGAAATTGGAAAAAAGTATATCACGTTCAGCAGGGAGTGTAATATATATATTATAGCCAAACATGAACCAAGCCAAGTCTCATCTTAAATACCTAATAATTTCTTTTACTCTATAATAATTTTTCAGTTTATCTTTTTTATGGTTCTGCATAGCTATTCACTATATAAATCTTTCATGGACTCGACTATGAAATATTCATATATGTCGCAGGGTTATTTATTATACAATGGAGGTTTTGATCCCCACAAGTTAGATCAGAACCCGTAAACATATACACACATAACCAGATTATAACGTCAGAATTGAACGTGTTCCTAGGCAAATCCAAATCGTTGCCTGCAACATATCGTCGGCTTAGAATGTAAACCTGCAAACACCATATTAGGTAACTCTGCAGGAGAAACAAAAAACTTTCCTAAAAAAATATTGGTACATTTTGAAGAAATGGCTTTATTATAAAGGTGTATATTGTTTCATTTTTTAGAATATAAAATAAAAGAGTTACTTATGTCAGTATTTTTATTTACTTAGTACCTTTAACTTTTGTTACTTAGATAGCAGGTTTTTAAATAATGGATTTAGCAGGTTTATACTCTAAGCCGACGATATACAATGTTACAAAAATAATATAATAAATGTCTCTACCTTAGCCCATGGGTGGCTCTTGATTTGTGGGAATTTAAATTCTGTATAATTAGGATTCATTTCTCGAATTTGTTCTCGCGTCGGAGTACCTAGTACCTGCAAAATATATGTTTTTAGAAAAAGAAAACATAATCCTAAAATATAAGCAAGAGTTCGACAGTAAAATGACATTACCTTGATAATCTCAACCAATTGATCGACACCAGAATCTCCTGGGAATATTGGCTGACCCAATAATAATTCTGCTACTACGCAGCCAGCGCTCCAAACATCTGCGAATAGTAAAAAATATTAAAATACCAAAAATGCACTGCCGTTTAACAGAATAGGCTAAGCTTTACTGATAACACGGTGTCTGGCTTCGAACTACGTTGTGATATTTTATAATGTACTAATAACTATCCTAGCCTTTTCCCGAAACATCCTGGGTTTCAAGTCTGATCCGGCTACTGAATAAGAGTTTAGTTTAGACCGCGTCCTAATCTGGCTTTCCGTGGGTAGCGGCCGATGCGACAGACGTGCGCGGCCGAGTTTCTATGAAAATGTGTGTCGTCATTTGCGCGCGTCTATTGCAGGGCTCGGAAGCGGCGCCATACATTTTCATATGTTTAGTATTGTTGCATCGGCAGTCAGCCGTCGCCGCGTCGGCCGCGCGCGTCTTTAGCATCGACCGCAATCAGCGGGAGTCTACCTTTAGCCTCAAGTATTAGCAAACCAATGGCCAAAATCGCCAGACGAATGAAACGAAAGGAAACAATGATATTAACGGTTCATTATTATAAATCAAAATAAGTGATCCCTGAAGATTTTCTAAAATCTCTAAATAGTCGCCGCAGATGGACTAGCTGGGGGTTTACGTAGGCGGACTGCAAGCCAGCTGCAGAATTGTAGTTTTATTGCGGATTTCATTGAGTGAAGACCACGAGTAGGTAGGTAAGCTAACGTAGACCAGATGGAACGGCCTTAAGCCAAATAGCCAATCTGACGAAAACAGCAGCTGGGGATAAACTTGAAATTGAAACGAAAGGTTTAAGATCGTCAATCGTGATGTGATGTCCAACAGTGAATTAGTTCTTTGTGGATCGAATAAATTCACTGCAAATCGCAGACTATTAAAAAAAAATACAATTCCCGAAACTTAATTTTATATTATTTAATAAAAACTAATTATCAGAATAATTAATGTAGTGATATTCTGCAGACGATATTTCCTTCTTAAAATATTGTTGATTTTCATTTGAAGAATAACGAGTCATGCCATTTACTGCTTTGTTGTTGCATTAAACGATAAAGAATGACGATTACAATCAATATCTACCAATGAAAGCTATACAAAGGTTTCTTGTTGTATTGATACCGACACATAATGTACAGTATATCAGAGAACTGACTCAGATAACAATTTATCCATCTTAGCTATACCTACTGCCTGGCAGCTTAATCGCTGTTGATCCATATCAGACATTGACGTTTAAATATTTGTAGCAATTGTAGCTATGCACCTACTGCGAAGATAAATTTGTCTGTGTAGGTTTTTTACGGTTCCGTACCAAAATGGTAAAAAAGGAACCCTTATGGTGCGACTTCGTCTGTCTGTCTGTCACACCTGCCTTATTTCAGCAACTACTAATGCTATCGACTTAAAATTTGGAACAGTTATAAAGAAAGCTTGTCCAACTTTATTGCAAATGAAAATATTAAAAAAAAAACATTATTATTTTCATTGCAAAAGGGGCCGGAGTGGGGGTTTAAAATTTCAAAGTGTGGTTACTGTGTCAAGTGACATATCATATGAAAGGGCTTGATCTGCACATTTCAAAATATATTTTCATTTAATTTTATGTCTCATAGTTTTCGACATATGATGAAAAATGTCTGAACAAATACCATTACCTACCCTTATCTCCGAAGTTTGCGGAGTGAAAAATCTGAAATAATTTGAGTTGACAGGAATTGACCAAAATATTGCACCAAAAATAAAACAACGTTCCTAACTAGTACAGTTTTTTCAAAATCATCAAAATTCTTTCACAAACAAACTTAGTTTTGCGGTCCGGTTCTTTTTCACTTTATACGTCCAAAACTGTAAATGTCATGTCCAAAACTGTCAATACGGAACCTTCGGTGCGCAAGTACGACTCGCACTTGGCCGGTTTTTTTATACGACAATGGTGGCTAACAGGCCTACGGCTCGCCTAATGGTAATCCGTTACCATAGCCTATGAAACGCTTGCAACACCAAGTTACCACATGCGGTTGCCGACCCTTTTACAATCAGGATTCCCTATGCCGATAGCTTAGGGGACAAGCAGGTTCCCCGCTGTCAATACAGCCCATTCTCAGAAGCTCTGGTAACCTTTCTCACCACAGGAACACAACACTACCAAAGAGTAGCTTTATTTGGCTGTGGTATTCTATACCACTTATTATAAATGTAAGCATAAACTGCCTATTTTTGCAGGACCATCGGCCATCATTAGGTCATTTTACCTTTGGGTAGGCGCAGCATACGCACGTCTAGGGTTACTGAAGGTTAACTAAGAAGTAAACCTTGAACACGTGCGTCACGTGACGTGACTAACCTGTGTAAGAACACGGGTTAGTCAGGCTGCTGAGGTTCTCTACAAAGTTCTCATAAGTATAGAATATAAGTTTTTACAAATCCACATGTTTATTTGGACTACATTTGTCCAGATATACAGGTGCGCGCGTTGCCCACTTGTGTGGGTAGAATGCAGACGCACTGGCGCTTCGTCCGTATTATTTGTAGGTACCTGCAGCGAATCTGATGACGTCGTCTAAATTCTCAGAGAATTTGAGTATCTTGTGAATTTTTCGTGCGATTCACCCGATTCAGCGCGGATTGATGGGCCAGATTTCACAGGATTTTATATAAAGAATTCCTAAAATCCATTTCGTTTGGCTCCTTCGGCGTGTACAAATGTGCGTTTAAAATGAAAGCAACCAACATCATGTACTTCAGAAAAGGCTAGGATGGTCTTCCATGATTAATGATAATTTGATAATCTTACAAGATTCCTAGAATAAAAGTAAATTATTTACCGATTTTAGTAGTGTAATCTATGGCGCCAAAAATGAGTTCTGGAGCGCGATAGTATCGGGAACATATGTAGGATACATTGGGCTCGCCACGAACGAGATGTTTCGCCGAGCCAAAGTCGCAAAGTTTGAGTACGCCGGTCTTAGGGTCAAGGAGTAGGTTCTGTGGCTTGATGTCTCGGTGACAGATGCCCAACGAGTGTATGTACGCGAGGCTTCTGAACAACTGGTACATATAAAGCTGTTGAAAAGGAAAACAGTTTAGTTTGACACAGTACAATTTCAGGTGGTGATATTATAGATATTAGCCACGTCAATAGATGTACCTTTATAAAACTAATGGGTATGGTTTGTTCATCTTTGGAGTAGTGACGTGCCACTTTATACACAGTCTCGGGTATGTACTCCAGCACCAAATTCAGGTACACTTCGTCTTTCTGCAATGAAGAAATTCAAATACAACTTATATAAAAATATATTCAACAGCTAAAACATTTATAAATTGTACCTAGCGATGCTCTCGTAAATAACAATGAGATATTATGTTAACATATTGCAAGTTGTATAATTCTGTATAATGCTTCATACGTAGAGGAATGATAAAGAAAGGAAAATCATTAGGGATAAAAATAAAATATGATGAAAACGTCGTTTACTACGAAAAAGTAAGAAAAGACAAATCTTGAAAAATACGTTAAGGTATAAAAACACAACTACCGCAGTTAAAAAAGATTTCCATTGTGAAAATACACTTTGGAAAAATATGCATTAAAAGACAACTGGTGCAAGGAAGAAAAATCTTAAAACTTCAAATTTTTGGAGCTTTCCCGAACATTAGTTGGGAAAGTTGAAAAATATCATTTAACAAGGCGAGTAGAATTCAAAGTTGGCTTTTATCCAAAGGTTCTTGGCTTTAGTGATACACAACTCTGATATCTACCGCTGAAAGTCAAACCTTGAACTACACACGCGAAAAACATAGGTGTTCTAAAATGATATACAATTATACATACATACAAAACATTTGTGTATATTTTTAGAGTCATCAGTACAAATCTGTTTAGTACCTGACCTTATCGTGCGTCTTGGTCACGTATACACAACGCAGCTACATTTGCCTTGACTGATCTTAATTTTGTTAAATGTCCTTTCTATGTATCTTTATAGTGAGTCAAGGTTTATTTAAATATTTTGAACGCTACACGATTTATTTATTGTCCAACCAATTCCTTTTTGATTAAATTGAACTAGGTACTCGTATACTTTAAAGATAGTAAGGACAACACTTTAGATCAGACATTACCCTAAATATAAACACTCGATTTAACAGATTGTTTTCACTAGATGCTATAGAAACATTCTTAGCATTTTTAGTGTGCGTGTATAATGCGTTACGAAGATCTTTTTCTGTATTCACAGGCGAGTGCAAATTAACCACGTACATGGCAATGAAACAATAAAGCTGTCTTTAAGAAAACAAAATGTATCAAGCAAGCATCAGTTAGAATCATATAACACAACTTAGATGACGCAATACAGAACAAGTTAAATTGTATGAGATGATGATGGAAGAACATAGTGGGCATCGACCTGATCAGATGTAAAAGCTCATGGCTGAAGGATTACGGCTCATGACATGATTAAGACTTGCTCTCAACAAGTCATGTATGCACACAACTGTTTGACGGGCTTTCACGGTTACCGACCGATATTTTTTTATTAAATACTTAACATAAATTAATCATATACAATATTCACACCAAAAAAAATATTGTTCGTTAACCATGGCCTGAATTGGAAGGCCTAATTTGTGCGTTAGCACACTAGCGCAACAATCTAATTGATTCATAAACGTACTGCGACATCAAGAGACTGCATTGCGTTTAACATTGAGCTCACTGCTGCGGGCACTGCCGCCTTCCCCCAAATAAAACACACAAATAATACACCCTTAATAAAGCGAACTAAAAAAGGTAACTTGATCACATCAAAATACACAGGTAAATCAGTTACTTATATCGAAGAAATAGGGCTTAAAGGAGATGTCTCATATCATTACCAAGGAAGATTGTTCAGAACATTATTTAAATAAAATGCTATACTTAACTTGAATAATTCCAAATACAAAATCTAACATAATCATTACACCTAAAAATAACGCTTAAAAGCATGGACTACCAGCACAGACCTAACACAAACAAACAGGAATAAAAAAATCATTTGCACAACTATTATTAGCAATCGTCGGAAACAATATTAACCAAATATTTAAACTAAATGAGATATCTCCTTTCTAGTTTGCAGACCCTTGTAAACAGGTTATACTGGAATTCATAGTAAAAATGGGTCCAAACCAGAAGTTAGATCCCAATACTACTAGAATTTAAAATAGTCTAAGAAAATTATTAGACACATAAATAGGTATAGGTGTAAAATAATTAAAATGTGAAACACTCACCTTTTCTCCACTGGAGTAAAAGAAATATTTCAATTTGACAATATTACAATGCTCCAGTCGTCGCATGATTTGAAGCTCTCGGTTCTGCAATGTGTAACACGTTATTAGTAAAGTACCGCTATCCTTTTTTTAAACTTATAGACTCGGATTAAGCTGAAATTTGGTATACCTTAGATGTAATTTAAATGACAATGCAAAATAAATAATATGAACCAAAAAGTAAAAAAATAAATATTTGAAAAAAATAATAATAACGGTTCAAAGGTTCAAACCCCGCCTGTGTCAGTTGCTTTTGAAAATGTCGTCATACATTTAATAACATTAAAAATATATAATTTAAATCACGTTTTTAAAACGGACTAAAAAGTATAAAATCATTTCTTAAGAAATGAAAAACGTGGGGCGCATACAATAGATAACCTACCTACCTACCAACCTACCAATAGTAAGTAGGTAGTAAGATGTGCCCCACGTTTTTCATTTCAAAGAAATTATTTTAATTTTTATGAGTCCGTTTTAAAAACGTGGTTAATATTTTTTGTTTTTTAAATAAGTACCGTACCTCTATATATTTTTTTGTTAAATAGAAATCATTATCCTATTGACATTATTTATCAGGAAAATGAAATACCTAGTACTAGCTGAATTATATAAATATCTACTTTAAATAGTTATTACTCTAACTTCAAAATATAAATTGATAAAGCTGAATTATATTTAAAAAAACCGGCCAAGTGCGAGTCGTATTCGCGCACCGAGGGCTCCGTATCATATTTGGACGTATAAAGTGAATAAATCCGGACCGCATAACTAAGTTCGTTTGTGAAGGAATTTTGATGATTTTGAAAAAACTGTACTAGTTAGGAACATCGTTTTATTTTTGGTGCCATATTTGGGTCAATTCCTATCAACCCTAATTATTTCAGATTTTTCGCCTCGCAAACTTCGGAGATAAGGGGGGGGGGGGGGGGGGAATGGTTTTTTTTGGAAATTTTTCATCATTATGTCGAAAACTGTGAGACATAAAATAAAATGAAAATATATTTTGAAATGTGCAGACCGCAGATCAAGCCCTTTCATATGATATGTCACTTGACCTAGTAACCCCACTTTAAAATTTTGGACCCCCACTCCCTTTTGCTTGGGCTTGATCTCCACATTTCAAAATATATTTTTATTTTATTTTATGTCTCACAGTTTTCGACATATGATGAAAAATTTCCAAAAAAATACTATTCCCCCCCCCCTCTATCTCCGAAGTTTGCGGGGCGAAAAATCTGAAATAATTAGAGTTGATAGGAATTGACCCAAATAGGGCACCAAAAATAAAACGATGTTCCTATATAGTACAGTTTTTTCAAAATCATCAAAATTCCTTGACAAACAAACTTAGTTATGCGGTCCGGATTTTTTCACTTTATACGTCCGAAAATGATACGGAACCCTCGGTGCGCGAGTACGACTCGCACTTGGCCGGTTTTTTTATATATATAAGATACATATAATTTTCGAAATCTTCTCTTCGAGCCCTTCATTTTGAAACCCAACACGACCGAGTAAAAAAAAAAATTTTTCCGACGTCGCATAATGGCGACCAAAATCCGCCATGTTGATTTTTTTCATAATTCATATAGCCTATGATACCCGGACCATAATAACGAATCGATTGACACCTCATTCATCAAAATCGGATGAGTAGTTTAGGCGCTACGGTGGAACACACTTAAATACAAACATACATACATACATACATAATAGACTGCTAAAATCATTACCCTTCCTCTTTTGGCTATGCCGAGTCGGGTAATAAATACTTTAAATAGTTATGAACTTATGAGTAATGACTTATGAAGTTATGACTCTAACTTCAAAATGTAAATTGATAATTTTGTCAACGTAGTATCAATGAGTTTTTAAAGTTTATGAACCGTTAGGTGGATTCTCACGAATTATATCAAACAAACTTGTCTATCAATTTAACGAATCAAGCGATACTTTCGTAAAATTTGATAGAGGTGTCTGAACTAGACTTACCTTAAACCTCTTGTCCTGGAGCACCTTTTTGATGGCAATGAGCTCGCCGGTGTCGCATAGTTTGGCCTGGTAGACGACGCCGAAGCTGCCGTTTCCGATAAGTTTCATGTCAGCATAGCTCACCTCCTGTGGCCGGTCGGGGCCTTGCCCCGGCGTCGCCACCACAGTCGTCACCTTTGAGCCGTCCTTGCCTGAAAACGAATGAAATCCATTTTAAACACAATATCCGTTGACATCAGCAATCATTCAACTTAGTTTAAAAACCGGGCAAGAGCGTGTCGGACCACGCACAGTGTAGGGTTCCGTAGCAAGAAGCATTTCAGTCTTCCGACCGCAAATATAAGTTTTTTTGCGGTTGTCGAACTCAAAACTGAAAAAAGTGAATATTTCAAAAAGTTATTGACGTATTTTGTTCAAACCAATTTTAATCGAGAGTATTTATTGAATACCATAAGCTTCATTTTTTCCAGATTCTTCGATAGCGCGGTTGGAAAATTACGGGGGGGGGGGGGACACATTGTTACAGATATTCTATTTCACGAAGTCCGTTGGGTTATGATTTATGAATGTTGTCAGGCGTGCATATATACAATGCTTTAGTGTGCGTAAGCGCGGCAGCGCTCAGTCACGATCGCAACGCTTATCGGTACACATTACACACACAACGAAAGTTAAACGGACTTCGTGAAATACAATATCTGAAACGAATTTCGGAGCTCCTAGTTCACCTCAATAAAAAAGTCATTTAGAAACCTCTATGTTATTTTCAAATACCTATCCAATGATACCCCACATGACGGGGTGCAAGAAAATATTTTTTTTCATCCTTCAGTTTCATGTATGGGCGCCCCCCCCTAATTATTTTATTTTTCATAATTTCACTACAGGCCTTTATGGCGGCTTATAAAAGACATCTACCTACGAAGTTTCATTCAAATTGGTTATGAACTGTAGATTTTACGAGGGTGTGACAGACGGACAGACGGACAGACAGACGGACATGACGAAACTATAAGGGTTCCTAGTTTTACTACGGAACCCTAAAAATGAAGTCTTCTACTGGAAACTTACTGATAAACAGTTTTCTTGTGGTGGCTGTTGTGAAAACGGCTGTTTTAGAAACTAATAAGACATATATTTTTATAACGGTTTACGGACAGTTCCATATTAGGTAGGTACCTACCTATGTACTTAATTTATTTTAGCATCAGTTTTATATTTTAGAAAAATATCATGGTTAATTAAGCCAACGAGAGAACGATTCTAAAAAGAAATTCTAACACATTTTGAATGGCCTCTCTAATGCAATTGAGTGGTGAGGTGAC
Organism: Thalpophila matura; assembly: GCA_948465475.1. Taxonomy (NCBI): domain Eukaryota; kingdom Metazoa; phylum Arthropoda; class Insecta; order Lepidoptera; family Noctuidae; genus Thalpophila; species Thalpophila matura. The sequence goes on along the minus strand of OX419190.1, from coordinate 8,132,548 downwards.
GTAAACGAATCCATTTCACAGACGGTAATAAATAGGGTGGCGTGAGCGGAGTTGGACGATCATTGTAATTTACGTCGAGACAAACTAACCAAATACCTACCTGGTAATTTCTATCATCATTCTATCTACCAGTTGAAATACTTTCAAAAGAAGCCATTCTAGACCATTAATAAACGACTCGATCGACTGAGTCCGAAAACTAACCTTCCGTGTATGAATTATTATTTTGTGTATAAGTACAACGTCTATCATTATTATCCATCATGTTAAAGCGTTTTTTACGAGGTTTGACTGAATAACTATTTATATAAAAATAAATCATTAAATTATAAAATCTTGGCCATCTAGAAAATCTTTGTGGCAAGGTCACAGACAAAACTGGGCAAGTGCAAGTCGTACTTGCGCAATTAACATTTCTCTAGTTTCTAGTTCCAAGCACAAAACTCAGTTAGTTGTTGAGCTTTGCAAATAAAGTATGATAGTTTTTGTTTAATCTGAAAGCTATTCAGCGAGCTCGGGAACTTGCGGCACCCCGACACGGACAGGTTAGGTTCGAAGGGGTTGACGGGGGCTTCAGTGAGCGAGCAAAAAGTTCTTTCTTTCAGATATTTCGCCCACCGATCAGAGGCTCTAGACAAGTGGCTTTTCTGTAAGCGTTCACGCCAAACGATAGCACAAAATGTATGGCAGTGACGTTACCTGTGGAAAAGTAACGTGACTCACTAATGTCACTGCCATACATTTTGTCCGGCGTAAACGCTAACAGAAAACAACTTGGCTAGGGGCGGGGGGGGGGGGGGGGGGGGGCGATGATGAAGTAAATGTTTTCAAATGCATGAGTAGAACTCCCGAAGATCAAATGTACTTAGATCCATAAATAAAAAAGGTTTTGCGATTCTGATAAAATATTCGAAATGTATTGTTTAAAAAACTCCGAATGTAATTCGATATGGAGATTTAGGGCCAAGTTCACCGACAAGATAACATACCGTTATAATGAAAATGGCCGTTTAATATGACTTTCTATAGAAAAAAGAGTCCGATGAATTGAGAACCCTTTTTTTGAAGTCGGTTGAAAAGATATGTAAACGGCCGTTTTTAACAGACTTCAAAAAAGGAGGTTCTGTATTCGTCCCGTATGTATGTATGTATGTATGTTTGTATGTGCGCGATTTTCTCAAAAACTACTGATTCGATTTGGATGGGGTTTTCACTAACGTAATCTACATACCTACTTCCAGCCGGCCTAGCATGACCACGATAGAAACAGGTTTTGTCTACATAGAAATAGACAAAGTGACAGATTTCATTCATAAAACGTAGAAATGTTTCTACAATCTGTCACTTTGTCTATTTCTATGTAGACAAAACCCGTTTCTATCGTGGTCATGCTAGGCCGGCAGGAAGGTTTTAGTATATAATACATTATGTAATTAATTTATCGGACTGTTTGTCGGTGAACTCGGCCCTTAGTGGTACGAGTTAGTACCCGACTACAGACAGCAGCACCAGGCGACGCCGTGTATGTTGCCACGACACTACTGGTTTCTATGTATTTCTATGAAATACCTTCCGCATCATCAACTAGTTAGGTAGGTACCTACCCCAACAAAAACACGCACGTTCAAATCCAAGATGGCTGCATACTTGCATAGGTTTTTGAGTATTTACAAAGATATTATTCTACTTAAAACGACAAGTGACGATACAGACAGAAGAACAATGACTGTCAAAGGCCGACTGAAGATAGTATGGTTGGAGGTCAAATCCTAGAAACGCAGTATTCTTTTTGACATCTTACATAATCATTCTTTAGGTTTTTCAATGTAAAGCGTTTTCCTGCTTTATTTAAGGGAGCGCCTTCGCAGCCGGCGGCGGCTCCCAAAAATAACGCCGTTGGGAACCGGAGTAGCCTTAGAGTAGCAGTGATACCAGACGAAAATAATTGCAAACTGCCGTAGCAGCAGATTAATGTTGCCGTGTTTTAAGTTGAATTATCTACCTTAGACTGACTTTTAAATTACAGTGTCAATGTAAAACAAAATACAACTTTTTTGGACTTACAAGGAGGTGGTCGACGGAGCCCCGGCCGGGCTCCTATTTCCGTCTGCAAGGTTAAAAGTAACCTAACACGAAGGGGTTGACGGGGGCTTCGAACCTAAATTGTCCGTGTCGGGGTGTCCAAGTTCCCGAGCTCGCTTCGCTCGCTCTTGGACCCTAGTTAGGTAATGTTACTCAAATGAAACATGAAATGTTTTTTTAATTATGCCAAATTGCCAACCCCATTTCCCGCTTTTTTTCCAATGTCAGCGCCGGCTGCCAATTTACATAATATCAAAAATTTTGATATTATGTAAATTGGCAGCCGGCGCTGACATTGGAAAAAAAGCGGGAAATGGGGTTGGCAATTTGGCATAATTAAAAAAACATTTCATGTTTCATTTGAGTAACATTACCTAACTAGGGTCCAAGAGCGAGCGAAGCGAGCTCGGGAACTTGGACACCCCGACACGGACAATTTAGGTTCGAAGCCCCCGTCAACCCCTTCGTGTTAGGTTACTTTTAACCTTGCAGACGGAAATAGGAGCCCGGCCGGGGCTCCGTCGACCACCTCCTTGTAAGTCCAAAAAAGTTGTATTTTGTTTTACATTGACACTGTAATTTAAAAGTCAGTCTAAGGTAGATAATTCAACTTAAAACACGGCAACATTAATCTGCTGCTACGGCAGTTTGCAATTATTTTCGTCTGGTATCACTGCTACTCTAAGGCTACTCCGGTTCCCAACGGCGTTATTTTTGGGAGCCGCCGCCGGCTGCGAAGGCGCTCCCTTAAATAAAGCAGGAAAACGCTTTACATTGAAAAACCTAAAGAATGATTATGTAAGATGTCAAAAAGAATACTGCGTTTCTAGGATTTGACCTCCAACCATACTATCTTCAGTCGGCCTTTGACAGTCATTGTTCTTCTGTCTGTATCGTCACTTGTCGTTTTAAGTAGAATAATATCTTTGTAAATACTCAAAAACCTATGCAAGTATGCAGCCATCTTGGATTTGAACGTGCGTGTTTTTGTTGGGGTAGGTACCTACCTAACTAGTTGATGATGCGGAAGGTATTTCATAGAAATACATAGAAACCAGTAGTGTCGTGGCAACATACACGGCGTCGCCTGGTGCTGCTGTCTGTAGTCGGGTACTAACTCGTACCACTAAGGGCCGAGTTCACCGACAAACAGTCCGATAAATTAATTACATAATGTATTATATACTAAAACCTTCCTGCCGGCCTAGCATGACCACGATAGAAACGGGTTTTGTCTACATAGAAATAGACAAAGTGACAGATTGTAGAAACATTTCTACGTTTTATGAATGAAATCTGTCACTTTGTCTATTTCTATGTAGACAAAACCTGTTTCTATCGTGGTCATGCTAGGCCGGCTGGAAGTAGGTATGTAGATTACGTTAGTGAAAACCCCATCCAAATCGAATCAGTAGTTTTTGAGAAAATCGCGCACATACAAACATACATACATACATACATACGGGACGAATACAGAACCTCCTTTTTTGAAGTCTGTTAAAAACGGCCGTTTACATATCTTTTCAACCGACTTCAAAAAAAGGGTTCTCAATTCATCGGACTCTTTTTTCTATAGAAAGTCATATTAAACGGCCATTTTCATTATAACGGTATGTTATCTTGTCGGTGAACTTGGCCCTAAATCTCCATATCGAATTACATTCGGAGTTTTTTAAACAATACATTTCGAATATTTTATCAGAATCGCAAAACCTTTTTTATTTATGGATCTAAGTACATTTGATCTTCGGGAGTTCTACTCATGCATTTGAAAACATTTACTTCATCATCGCCCCCCCCCCCCCCCCCCCGCCCCTAGCCAAGTTGTTTTCTGTTAGCGTTTACGCCGGACAAAATGTATGGCAGTGACATTAGTGAGTCACGTTACTTTTCCACAGGTAACGTCACTGCCATACATTTTGTGCTATCGTTTGGCGTGAACGCTTACAGAAAAGCCACTTGTCTAGAGCCTCTGATCGGTGGGCGAAATATCTGAAAGAAAGAACTTTTTGCTCGCTCACTGAAGCCCCCGTCAACCCCTTCGAACCTAACCTGTCCGTGTCGGGGTGCCGCAAGTTCCCGAGCTCGCTGAATAGCTTTCAGATTAAACAAAAACTATCATACTTTATTTGCAAAGCTCAACAACTAACTGAGTTTTGTGCTTGGAACTAGAAACTAGAGAAATGTTAATTGCGCAAGTACGACTTGCACTTGCCCAGTTTTGTCTGTGACCTTGCCACAAAGATTTTCTAGATGGCCAAGATTTTATAATTTAATGATTTATTTTTATATAAATAGTTATTCAGTCAAACCTCGTAAAAAACGCTTTAACATGATGGATAATAATGATAGACGTTGTACTTATACACAAAATAATAATTCATACACGGAAGGTTAGTTTTCGGACTCAGTCGATCGAGTCGTTTATTAATGGTCTAGAATGGCTTCTTTTGAAAGTATTTCAACTGGTAGATAGAATGATGATAGAAATTACCAGGTAGGTATTTGGTTAGTTTGTCTCGACGTAAATTACAATGATCGTCCAACTCCGCTCACGCCACCCTATTTATTACCGTCTGTGAAATGGATTCGTTTACGTCACCTCACCACTCAATTGCATTAGAGAGGCCATTCAAAATGTGTTAGAATTTCTTTTTAGAATCGTTCTCTCGTTGGCTTAATTAACCATGATATTTTTCTAAAATATAAAACTGATGCTAAAATAAATTAAGTACATAGGTAGGTACCTACCTAATATGGAACTGTCCGTAAACCGTTATAAAAATATATGTCTTATTAGTTTCTAAAACAGCCGTTTTCACAACAGCCACCACAAGAAAACTGTTTATCAGTAAGTTTCCAGTAGAAGACTTCATTTTTAGGGTTCCGTAGTAAAACTAGGAACCCTTATAGTTTCGTCATGTCCGTCTGTCTGTCCGTCTGTCAGCTGTCCATAAAGCTGGAATTATTTTAGAATTTCGAATTAATTATTCTTTATAGTAAATAAGTCATCCACATGGTTTGCCAAAAGTATTTTTTTCAAAAACCTTTACTAACTCTTTCGAAGAAGAGTATTATTAAAATTAAAAGAAAAATGCCAAATAAAAAAACCGGGCAAGAGCGTGTCGAACCACGCAGTCTAGGGTTCCGTAGGAAGAAGTATTTCAGTCTTCCAACTGCAAACAAAAGTTTGTATTTCCTAATATTATAATGAAATACAAAGTTATTTTTGCGGTCAAAACTTAAAATAGTGAATATTACAAAAAGTTATTAACGTATCTTGTTCAAACCAATTTTAATCGAGAGTTTTTATTAGATTCCTTAGGCTTGAATTTTTTCAGATTTTTTGATAACGCGATTGGAAAATTACAGGGGGGGGGACAAATTGTTAACGACTTTCGAAGCTTCTAGTTCACTAAATATGCACTTAAATAAAGAAGTAATTTAGAAACCTTTATCTTATTTTCAAAGACCTATCCAACGATAGGTACCCCGCATGAAGGGGTGCGCGAAAATATTTTTTTTCATCCTTCATTTTCATGTATGCCCCCTAATTATTGTATTTTTTATAATTTCGCTACAGGTTTTTATAGGGGCTTACAGAAGACATCTACCTGTGAAGTTTCATTCATATTGGTTATGAACTGTAGATTTTACGAGGGTGTGACAGACGGACAGACAGACAGACGGACAGACGGACATGACGAAACTATAAGGGTTCCTAGTTTTACTACGAAACCCTAAAAACGTCAGAAAATTACTTCACATGTCAAGGTGTCAAATGTGTCCAACAAACACGAAAGGATATAGGTACTAACTGTAACTGTAATAAAATTGATAAGTAGCAAGTTTGTTGCCAGGGAAACTGTTTAAATGTTTTGTCAGTTTTAATATTAAACGAAACTAGACCTAATTGTATAAGAATGTTTGTAAAAAAATCAGCTTATGGCGGGTCATGAATTAAATTGTTTCACTGGTACCTACATGCTTTTACCATTCAAACTCCTGGAATGCTATCAAGTTAACGCTCGTAACTGTTAGATTATAAAAGCATTAATTGAGGTCAAATACAATGACGTAATGAATAAGTACATTATCTATACAAGGCACCAGTTAATAAATCGCACATTTTGCGTCATTAGGTCATACTCATTACTAATTACTAATGCTCATCATTTCTCTAGACTTACTAGTTGCAATTGTTTATCTTAACAAGTATATATGTAGCAATAACATCCGAATGCCTGTGTTAACAACATCTATTTCATAAAATATACGTAGGTATATACCTCACATCATAGAGTATATATATATGTAAATAATTCAACTTAAAACACGGCAACATTAATCTGCTGCTACGGTAGTTTGCAATTATTTTCGTCTGGTATCACTGCTACTCCAAGGCTACGCCGGTTCCCAACGGCGTTATTTTTGGGAGCCGCCGCCGGCTGCGGAGGCAGAATAATCGGTCCCCCAGTGGTGGACAACGAGAATAATTTTTTAAAGTTGTCTCGCTGTCCCCCAGTGGTGGCCAGACAAGTGGTGGACATCGGGAATAATCGTAAAAAAGAAAGCCTGTCAAAGTCAGGCAGGCAAACACTAGGCTTAGATAACATACCTACATTTATAAGCGTCGTCCAATTACAGATTCACCGATCGATACTTTATACGTAGCTAACTCTTCGACGGACTGACTGCAGTGATTAAAAACTTTTAAGGCAACCATTAAATTCTCAAATGACGGGCTTTTAACATAAATGAAGGTAGCTCACGTATGTATACGTCATTGTATGATTGCATGGAGTATGTGTAGCAGTACTAATCTAATAGTAGCAAATGGACTATATCAATCATGCCCACCTAGAAAGAACTGCGGGCATGTGCTGCCCTGCCACACCCATAGCAACCTTTATTGACGTAAACCTAAGCGCACTCCACCCTTGTTTATCAGCTTTTTATCTAACGACTACTTTCAATTTTTATACATATAGTTTTTAGGGCTCCGTACCAAAATGATAAAAAGGAACCCTTATGGTGCGACTTTGTCTGTCCGTCCGTCTGTTACAGCTGCATATTTCAGCAACTACTAATGCTATCGACTTGAAATTTCGTCGTTGCGACTTTAAGGCCTAAGGTCACCGACAACGAAATAACCAATGTTTTCCTAATCGGTTCAATAACCGAATACAGTCGTTTAACCACAAGGCGGCAATTTTCGTGTTCATCACATAAAATTCGACCTCGATTTTGTAATCAAGCGTCATATTAATGAAAGACCGAATGACATAATACAGTTAATTATGAATGGTAGCAATACACGTAATAAACCGTACAAAATCTGAACTTTTTAAAATGGTTGCATTATGAGATTACCCTTCGGAAATTAAAAGTCCCGATTATGACATGTCTTAATTTATTTTGGTTACTGGAAACATTGATTTTTAATTTAGCAGCATTCAATCTGCGATGTCATTATCAAACTTGATTGTCAATGTCAATTTTTATCCGAATTGCTAACCTACAAATAATATTCTATTATCTAAACTATGTCGGTGATCTGAGAATTGTTTAACATAATGGATAAAAAGAAGTGCCTTGCTAATTTAAGGATCGTTAAAAATAATATTGAATGAGTTTTTTCACAAATTCGTAATTGTCGAACATCAAAATACCCTGATTAAGTACTAATCGTGATGTTAAACGACCTCTCCCACCTTGGTTAGATATAACGGTTGATTACTGTGTTTAATCGGTCGATTAGCTTTGGTGAACATGAAAAGTCATGATAAACAGCCGTTTTCGATTTATCAGGCTGTTATCTTGTCGGTGAACTTAGCCCTAAGACCTCTTATGTGTAAAATTGAATTTTACACATAAAATATCTTAAACTTGCGACTTTAAGATTTCTTATGTGTAAAATTGAATTTTACACATAAGAGGTCTTAAAGTCGCAACGACGATTTGGAACATTTATTAAAAATGCTTGCCCAGCTTTATAGCAAATAAAAAAAGTAAAAATATATTTTTATTTTCATTGCTAATGGCGCCGAAGTGGGGCTTCGAAATTTTAAAGTGCTACTAGGTGAAGTGGCTTGTCATATGAAAGGGCTTTGTCTGCACATTTCAAAATATATTTTATTAATTTTTTATGCCGTTTTCGATATAATAATAATAATAATATATTATGAAATATTTCTGAAAAAATACCATTCCTCTTACCTTATCTCCGAAGTTTGCGGAGCGAAAAATCTGAAATAATTAGAATTGACAAAAATTCACCTATCTATTGCACCAAAAATAAAACGATGTTCCTAACTAGCAGTTTTTTTCAAAATCATCAAAGAGCACTGGCTGACGCCCATAGAACGCTGGGCTTCAGATTGTGTAAGTCGGTACAGATATAAAATTAGTTTGGTGTGATCGAGTATTTCAAGAGTATTTAAATTCATTTTTTATTTGTTTTTGTACGTAATTGGGTTAAAGAGAAATATTCGTATTTCTGACAGTGAGGTTAAGTATGGTGTGAATGATCCAGTGAACAGCCCGACTAATAAGTTCTCAATTCAAAGGTTTTAGTTGCTGTCACCATGATATTCTATGGAAGCACGCGCCAGCCAGCATGCACCCGTTTTTGTTTTAGTGGTTTTTTCAAAATGTCAATGGCATAATCATTTTATTTCTTATTTCGATTTTTGATTCCAATTCTTAGGGCGGGTTGCTTCAAACCATCTGTATTCGTAAGTCAATACGTAATCGTTAAATCACTATGAAATTGTCGTACCAGCCGCCATATTTGACGGTTACAAATACGTAACTGTAAGTTGAAACAACATGGCCTTAATCTCTAAGATAAATTGCCAAGCCCAAAACTGCCGACGTCCTTTCCTTCATAAACAAACTTAGTTATGCGGTCTGGTTTTAACTTTTATACGCCCAAGGATGATACGGAACCCTCGGTGCGCGAGTCCGACTCGCACTTGGCCGGTATTTTTAAGTTCTAACGGACTGGAAATAATTGCAAATACATTCATAATAAATGAAATAATTATTATGGATATTATTTATTGCTATTTTTGTAACTATGGAGTTAAAGTAGTCGTCGGTACTTCAAACTGGTTATACCTACAATTCGGTTCTTGACAACATTGAAAATATGCTACAGATTGTGGTCATCCTATCAGTTCATAGCGTAAATAAACTTATTTCACTTGATTTTTAACTAAAATATGTATATTTTTTGCAAATTACACGAAAATAAAATGCAATATTTTTTGTTATTGTAGCTGTCACAAGAACGGCCTGTCGCACTCTGTTGACGTCACACGCTAGTAAGCCAGTGTTGCCAACTTATTTTTAGGGTAAAGAATTCTTTAGGGTAAATTTGAGGGTAAAATTTTAGGGAGCGCCTCCGCAGCCGGCGCCGACTAGGCTCCCAAAAATAATGCCGTTAGGAACCGGAGTAGCCTTGAAGTAGCAGTGATACCAGACGAAAATAATTGCAAACTACCGTAGCAGCAGATTAATGTTGCCGTGTTTTAAGTTGAATTAAATACCTTAGACTGACTTTTAAATAACAGTGTTAATGGAAAACAAAATACAACTTTTTTGGACTTACAAGGGGGATGGAGGTGGTCGACGGAGCCCCGGTACGCGGAGCTCCTATTTCTATCTGCAAGGTTAAAAGTAACATAACACGAAGGGGTTGACGGGGGCTTCGTTCGCTCGCTCACTGAAGCCCCCATCAACCCCTTCGAACCTAACCTGTCCGTGTCGGGGTGTCCAAGTTCCCGAGCTCGCTTCGCTCGCTCTTGGACCCTAATTAGGTATGTTACTCTAATGAAACATGAAATGTTTTTTTAATTGTGACAAATTGCCAACTCCCTTTCCCGCTTTTTTTTCAAAAGTCAGCGCCGGCTGCCAATTTAGCAACCAGTGCGGCACTGGTTGCTGGTTGCTGGTTGCTTGGCTGCAAATTCAGGTCACGGCGGCGGTCGCGGAGTCACTTCCAAAATTTTAAGGTTAGATTTCGTATTGTTGTTATGATTACTATAGTTTATGGGCTTTTTGGTAAGCAATACATGTAGGTAGCTAAGTATTTGAATTGAATTTGAGTTAAACAAATTCAGCATATTTTTATTGTGAAACATGACCATTGATTGAGAAAGAACTTGTTTTATTGTATATCTAAAACCAAAACTTTAGCCAGGTATTTTTGTATAAATAGTTATGATTTTAGAGTAAAATTAATCAGGCATTGGGGTAAAATGAAAATCTAGCTTGGCAACATTGGAGTAAGCACGGCTTTGACAGATTGTAGTTTGCGTTTTATGTTTTCTGGGTGCTATATTTGATCTTAGAGCTATTTCTGAAGCTGTTTTCATAGAAATCTTCTATCTAGTGGCATAAATATTCATATCGAATCTCAAAATGGAGTCAAATTTTGTGCAAGCTGATACAACCTACCTAAGATAGACGCATTTATGGTTGCACTTTTCTTTAAGAATACCTAACGCTGATTATTATGCTGCGGAACTTAATAATGTAAAAACAGCAGTGTAAGTACCTACCTGCCACATATTTATTTACAAATCTTTTGTATAATCATTCAGAAGTTTTGTGAAATCTCATTTTAGGTTATGTTGATAAAAACTTAGAAACATTACCTATAAATTCTTTTGTGTCATGAATCATGATGGATTGCTTAAAGACGTATTTGTACATTGTGGAACTACACACCATTTATATACGCCATTATAGCCAATAAAAATGATTTATTGATGAAATTAATTTCAGCTGCACCGTCTGTCTTGTTGACAAAGCTCGTTTACTAGCGTGTTACGTCACTTCCGCAGAAACAGCGTTTTTGGAGCGGTTTTGGAAATTTATACTTTATCACTGATTTTTATTGATAAATACAGTAGATCTCCCTGAAATATCAATGTAGTGTGCTTATAATATAATGAAGATTAATATAAACCATTTCCCAAAATCAGTCAAATACCTAATTATCTACAAAGGAGTTGTTTCAGAAATGTATGGAGCCTGGGAGGGGTCTACGTACGCAATTAAGTATTATAGCTATACATGATAGTAACCGGTTCCTAATGCTTATTTTCTATAATATTTAATATTACTTCGTTGAATTGTAATTCATTATTTTCTTTGTCAAGGAGAGCAACACAACACAAATATGGTGGATCAACAATCGACAAATGAATTAAGTGAAACGTCATTTTGACAATTTACTGTTGTTATGTCAATGTCAGTCAAAATGGCAACATTGAATCCACCACGCGTGCGCACAACGACTCAAACGTCACGTCATAAAACAAAACTGTCAAACTCAACTGTCAACGCCCTAAAAATAAGGAATTAGGGATATCATAGTGAAAAACATCATCTCAAATAATTCTCTTACAATTGTACCTACTCTTCTTCAAATGAATTTAATAATATTTTTATGTAAATCCCCTATTTTTTTCCTATTTTTCTATTTGGCGTACGTATACTAGTTCCAGGATGAAACATCTCCTTTCATTTATCACTGTTAACAATGCAACGTCACTCGTTGTGCAATCTTTCAATTTTAACGTTCATATTTTAATAATAGAGCAGCAACGGTAACACGTAGCGTGCTTGTGTAAATTATTTAGAACATGAGCATAAATATATTAGAAAGTAAAGACAAAGGTTCGTTAAGCCGCAGTTTGCAAGTGCAGACGTTCACGTGTCCACAAACAGGAAGCATAGCAATACGGAAAATAATTGACTATTCCGCAACAAGCCAGCCCTACAAAAGATTTTTTAAGAGGATAATCTAGTTTATTTTTTGCTCTACTGGTACCTACCTACAATGTAAAATCAATTATTATTGAAATCACGTTCAACCTTGGTTTCTTTTGATATGATTTCTTGGCCATTATGGTCATTTATAAGTGCCAACAGTTTGGATATGACATAATGACACTACCACATTTGTGGTGTAAATTGGAACTTTATTAAAATCTAAAAAAACGACCAAATGCGTGTTAGACCACGCCACTCGGTGCGCGAGTACGACTGGCACTTGACCGGTTGTTTTTCATTTGGTTACGGAACTTAAAAAAAATAATTCTAAAAGAATTAAATAGAAAAAAAAAACCGGCCAAGTACGAGTCGTACTCGCGCACCGAGGGTTCCGTATCATATTTGGACGTATAAAGTGAAAGAATCCGGACCGCATAACTAAGTTTGTTTGTGAAGGAATTTTGATGATTTTGGAAAAACTGTACTAGTTTCCTAACTAGTACAGTTTTTTCAAAATCATCAAAATTCAACAACAAACAAACTTAGTTATGCGGTCCGGATTCTTTATTTTTGGTGCCATATTTGGGTCAATTCCTATCAACCCTAATTATTTCAGATTTTTCGCCCCGCAAACTTCGGAGATAAGGGGAGAGAATGGTATTTTTTTGTACATTTTTCATATGTCGAAAACTGTGAGACATAAAATGAAAATATATTTTGAAATGTGCAGATCAAGCCCTTTCATATGATATGTCACTTAACCCCACTTTAAAATTTGCGACCCCCACTCCGGCCCCTTTTGCAATGAAAATAAAAATATATTTGGATTTTTTTCATTTGCAATAAATTTGATCAATTATTCTTTATAACTGTTCTAAATTTCAAGTCGATAGCATAAGTAGGTAGTTGCTGAAATAAGCAGGTGTGATAGACAGACAGACAGACAGACAGACGAAGTCGCACCATAAGGGTTCCTTTTTTAACATTTTGGTACGGAACCCTAAAAACGGGTGGGGACAGGGGACCCCCGTCAGGAACGAAGTTCCAAAAATTTCCGAGAATTTTATTTTTTTATTTAACTAGCTAACCAAAGATTTATGGGCATTTTTTTTTCTGTACATTTCAAAAATTTGCTGAATTTTAAAGTTTACCCAATAAACATGATTTCAGATATTTAAGACATTTTGGTAAAAATTAGATTTGAGCCATATTATCGATACCTTTAGGCTCAATCTCATTTTTGCCAGAATGGTGGTTACCTACGCCAAAGGTATCGAATAACATGGTAACATTGGTAACGGAATAGAAGTAACGGAAATTGCACAGTATATTTTTCAGCAAAGCGAGCGAACGAAGCCCCCGTCAATCCCTTCGTGTTAGGTTACTTTTAACCATGCAGACAGAAATAGGTAAACCAAATTCAAGACGGCATGGGTAACACATTAGGTTTCACTAATTTCACGCACTTTTAATCTTCGTTCGTCTGAAACCATTTTTTACATTTTATCGATGATTTTCGAATATGTGTGCAAAATTAGTGGAAGTTTCTCCTCGGGTCATCTTCCACACTTTCTCTGCCTTGTTCAAACAAAGCTACCCACTTTTTCACTGTGGAATACGACAGCAAAGACTCCCCTAATGTGTTACCCATGCCGTCTTTAATTTGGTTCGGCGTCATATTTTTTTAAAACCAGATACTTAATCACGGCTCTGATTTCGAGTAGAATACAGAATGTCGACGCACAAATTATCGATAAATGCTAATACGATGCTACAACATTGCGATGCACGTTACGGCGAAAGACTGTCTCTGCGAAGCCACTACACTTCGATGCACGTTACCGTGATAGATCTTCACTGCGATACTACTTGACTTCGATGTACATTACCGCGAAAGATTTTCACTGCGATACTACATACTACTTAACTTCGATGCACATTACTGCGAAAAATTACGTATAGCAGATTAGTAACTTCAAAAATTTACAGAAAAATAATGAAGCCACTCAACTTATTGTGGTTTGGCATAATGACTAACTAGATTATGGAGCTATCATATCAGTATAAATTTATTTTGATACTTCACGTATTTCTGGGTCAGGCCACGGACTTTTCAATCCACCCTCGTATTTGAAATTCATGACAATTTTAAAAATGCTTGCTTTATTGGAATACGTCGCAGTAAAAGACTTTCATATGCAAAACAAAAAGTTTATTATAGGTACACTCGAAGTCATTGACGGTCGACCACTTTTCACCCTTATTACTAAGAACATAAGGGTGAAAAGTGGTCGACCGTCAATGATGTCGAGTGTACCTACCGTAGGTCCTTTAATATTAGAAAAAGAAATGGCGACTCTCTGCAAAATGTAAGAATTTATCGCTACCTAGCATTACTTTATTTTATCCTCTCATGGAGTAGAAGTTTAAATACGTGTAGGTAGGTAGCAGTGTCTTCATTATACACGGTAATTACCGTGCATGCACCGTAATATTGTCTTAATCTACCGTTGTTTTTGTTTGAAAAGGTACACGGTTAGTTATTTACGGGAACTATATTTTCTGTCATCTAAGTTTAAATTGGTCACCAATCTGCGATACCCTAATTAATATTATCTATTCCTAAGAAATATATTAGTCATCATTTTAATCAAAACGGTCCCTAAGTATGAATCATCAAATTAATGTAAATATGTAGGTACCGTAGACTGCGGTGACTTTGATCAATTTTAAAATTAAAAAGCATTTTTCTCCTGAAATATGAGAGCAAAAAAAAAAAATGCAAATATCGGTTTTGTTCATTCTGTATATTTCTTGAATAAAATGTATGTTTTTCTTATAGTTTTTTGAGAAAAAAAATAAAATGTCCGTGATCAATCTAAAACTATGATTGGGGTTACTTTGATACCTCCCTTTTTTTCTACGGAAATCGAAAGTAATTCTAACAAGAAATAAAATACAAAAAATAAAAATGAAATTAGACCGTAGGATTTACAATGTTTTTTTTATGTTTTTAGGGTTACTTTGACCTTGTAAAAATAGTAATAATTATTTTTTTCTATCTTTGGACATAATATCGCAGTATTTAATAATAGGAATATTCGGAAAATGTAATTTAATTATACTGTTCAGATTTTCGCCTGATTTAAAATCTCTCCAGCCAGTGTAGTTCCAGTATTTTTGGGAGCCTAAACGCTTTTTACATATTCTTGACATGATACTAAAACAAAAAAAAAACATGTTGGTTAATAAAAACACTAAAACTAAAAATTGATGTTTGATCAATGATCAAAGTAACCCCACATGGGTGATCAACGACACCCCGTGCAGAATATGCCGCCAAAAAACCAATGGTCGTCAAGGTTATGATTAGAAATAAACATCGATGTTAATAGGTCAATAAATTTCTGATCTGATGAATTACATACAATTTGTCTTTTTGAAACTCAAAGTTGTAGTTTAGAAGTTACACAGGCTATTAAAATTACATATAACTATTACTTAGATATTTTTCATAATTTTTCGTCAACCAGCAAGGATCCAACCACTGGGACTAATCATACGTTGACACTTTGACAGTAACGTTCAATGCCGCTAATCGTAAAAAAATAATCAAAAGAATGCGGTCAGTTACCCCAGGAGTCAAAGTAACCCCATTCCACGGTAACTAAAATAATATTTTGATCACTTTTTTCTTTAGCCCAAATATAAGTTCTGAGCTCAAAAAATTCGTTTTATCATCAAAATGATAGATCTGTCACCTAATAAATAGATTAGTTCCATAATTTTATGAAAAAATGCCTAATAGAGATTGGATTGGATTGAGAAAATCGGTTAGCATAAAAATAACATTAGGTTAGGATCCAAGAGCGAGCGAAGCGAGCTCGGGAACTTGGGCATCCCGACACGGACAGGTTAGGTTCGAAAGGGTTGACCCCTTCGTGTTAGTCTACTTTTAACCTTGCAGAAAGAAATAGGTAGCGGGGCTCCGTCGACCACCTTTCTTCCTTATTGCTGTAGATTTAGGTGAAATATTCGATAATTTATAATAATATTATTTTCTAGTGATTATAAATTAATTTTTAGGTAAACATTTTTGTATTGTTTGGTAATTCAATTTTAGTGACACTTCTATTATTTTGATACCCAATACAATTATTAGATGATTGATATTATTTCCCAGTAATTCTTAATTAATATTTAGGTAAGCGTTTTGATATTATTTGGTGATTCAATTTAGGTGACAGATCTATTATTCTAGGAACAAACATGATTTATTAGATCACTGAAAAGTGAAAATGCATTTATTAGGTAACTGATTAAATCATACCCGTTATTTACACGGTAAACTAAAATGCTGATCCACCGTAATTTTGTCTAGAAACACCGTACTTTTACCCTTGCAATACAGTAACTCCTTATTTACTTATGGAGACACTGGTAGGTAGGTACTTAGGTAGTATGAATTTATATCATAATGACTGATGAAGTGATGAGACAGATGTAGTCAATAAGTAGGCCCTTACCACAAGAATTAATAATAAATATGTTATTATTTTATATGTAGGTACATGTTATCTGGTTTAATGTTACCCAACGACTGAAACGTGATGTGAATATTAATATTCAAGCGTATGGCAAGCGCACTCATAATTTTGTAAGTAAATACCTACCACAAAACATCCTTACCTACAACTTATTAGAAAAACTTAATCAAGTAGGAAGATAGATTTAGAAATAAACGTAACCCCACATTATGATCTACAAACATCACAACATCAACAATCAGGACAAACACAAACGGAACACAGACAAGGAATGATAAATACATTGATCTTATTTTAGTCACATGGCGAAAAACCTCCAATCTTTTACAAAACTTTATTCCCAGATTAATGTCTCCAATACTTGATAGCAAATGGAGGAGTTTCGCTATATTAATAGTAAAATGGTGATGAAAAAACTAAACAGAATCATGTGGCACTACATTCGAGCAAGTGTGCGCGAAATCTAACACTTACGATGCAAGGACGCAGCCTTCTTTTCCGAAGCCAGCTCGTTCTTTTTAGGAGTATCCACGTCGCCTGAGTGTCGCAGCAAAACACAAAAGCAGCATTAGAACATTGGTGGTGAACATACAAATTCATGATGCAACTATACATTTGACGCGAGTTTATAATAGTGCATAAAAACTGGGTGTGATGAATGCAAACGACACTGAATAACACCGATTGGGGTCTATAAACAACTTTACAAGGACAGAGGAGAGATATATTATGAACACTCACTGATGGTACGTCGAAGTTTTTTACAAAAAGAGGACAGACGATCACGAGCGCGACTTAATTGACCACTTTTTTCCGTATCAAGTAATCGAAGTAGCGACGGTTCGGACCGAGCGGTCACCTCGCCTACGGGGCGCAGAGCCACCGTGGCGGGACCTTCGGAAACTCCTAAGTTGTCGAAGCATACCGGCCCTGCGGAACACTCCAGCTTGGCAGAGGATCGCACGCGAGCGCGCGTTGTGGTAGACTGCCGGTCGGAGGCGCGGGGACTAAAACCGCCGCCCCGCCCCGTAGAGGTCGAGCCTCGATACTACAGCATGTGGTGCTAATTCAAACTTCTCGACTAAATACTCTCCAGCCAATTCTAACTGTCATGAATATTATGATAGATGGAAACATGAATAGGTACCTTTATCAAAGCAAACAGAAAACTACCTTGTAGGAAGTTACAGAAAAACAGAACTAAAGTTAGTCTAGGGCATAGACTATAGGGCAAAAAAACTAATAATATTGTGAAGTTTCATAATCCTAATTAAATTTTAAAACAACAGTTCCTTTGAAAATCGTTAAGTATTAAATAAAATAAAAAAATATACATACCTACATATAAACCCTTTTAACTTTGTAGTTTTGTACTGAATAGCTTGATGTATAATTTAAAGGTCTTACGCTGAGTTGCAGAAAAGGTCATTAAGTTTTAAAGGAGACTTTAACGATAGAAATTGTATGGTTAATGCCTCCATTAAAATTTAATTATCTTTCTGCAACCGACCGTTAATTTATCAATGGCAAATATTTCAGGTCAATCTATGTATTACATAGATTACAAAGGTGCTATTTAGCATTATTTTTTTATATAAACTTTTTTATATGTAGGTACATTTTCAGAATTAATTAAAATAATTTATGTTTATGTTTGCATAAAACCTTTATTCCTCTATGATTATGAATGACTTGTGTAAATGACCTTAGTGCCTTTCATAACCAAAGAGAAATAAAGGTTTTACAGTTTATGCATTATACAGGGTGTCCCGTTTTGGGTGGTCCAAGAGAAACCTCCGGTAAAAGGAGATGTCTAGCTAACAGTATGCATCATTAGTTTGGGGTATTTCGATACCGATTAGAAATAATTGATTGATGATTATCACGTAGGTACCTAATAAATTTTTAGACATCAAAAAATTTGTTGCTGGCTCTGTAGCCTCTGTAGGTCTGTATCATGGCAAAATGCATCAGCAACAAATTCAAAGGGATCTCCAAGACATTCAAAAATGTATTTGAAGCTGGCAGAATACGATTTCAAGGTATTTGCATTAAGAAACATGGCCGATGTTTTGTTTCTATTTTGTTGCTGGCTCCGTAAGGGCGCTTGTAGACGTCCGGTTTTTTTCACCGGACAACGGACCGATGTTTTACCATTGTATGGTTTATAATGAATCCGGCGTAAATTGTTCGCCGGACCAATGTCCGGTGCGTGTACGTACACACATTCATTATAAACCATACCTACACCACCGCGAATCCGGTAAAAAATCGCTCCGTTGTCCGGTAAAAAAAACCGGACGTCTACAAGCGCCCTAAGTCTGTATTATAGCAAAATGCGTCAGCAACAAATTCAAAGGGATCTCAAAGGCATTCAAAAATATCTTTGAAGCTGGCAGAATACGATTTCAAGGTACTTGTATTTAGAAACATGGCCGATTTTTTGTTTCTATTTTGTTGCTGGCTCTGTAAGCCATTGTGATAGCAAGACAAGACGGATCAGCAACAAATTCAAAATGAACTCAAAGGTATTTAAAAACATGCGAAACTGGCAAAAGGCGATTTTGAGAAATCGGCTGGAGCATCAAAATAAATTTTTAGGCAACTAATCAGCAACTAATTAGCAACAAATTGTCCCGAATAGAACGATTCGATATTATAGTTTTTGCAAAAGTTTTTGCTATCTTAATGTAAAGTTAGCAGTAACTAAGTCATTTTTGAGAAATCGGCTGGAGCAACAAAATACATTTTTATGCAACTAATCAGCAACGAATTGTCCCGAATAGAACGATTCGATATTATCGTTTTTGCAAACATTTTTGCTATCTTAATGTAAAGTTAGCAGTAACGTCATTTTTGAGAAATCGGCTGGAGCAACAAAATTTATTTTTTGGCAACTAATTAGCAACTAAAAAGCAACAAATTCTCAAGCAAATTTCGTTCGATTTTGCTGAATTTTTACTGCCAATTTTTTAGGGCTGCGAAGCCGCGGACGGAAGCTAGTATTTAATAAACCTAACTTTAATTAATTTATCTTCATAATATATCAGGTCCGTTGAAATGATCAGGGTTATAATATTGACTTGATCTACTTAATGTGTGATTAATGTTAGTTTAGTATTTCTAAAACATGAAAATGTTTTAAATACACACACATAGTAGGCACATGACACACGCAGTCATTGTTGTCGCATTTGAACTCTATCAGTATCACATCGCATGCGCGCGTGTCTACCTTTTTATAACCGGTGATAATTTTGACGTGACGTCATCCACTGCCAACTCTAAATAATTCTCAACTTTAAATGACTATGTACACAATATAACGACGACAAACTAGTGCACTCTATTGCTAAGTTCCATAGGCAAACACAATAAATTAAACGTCAAAACACGTCATTACAGTGCACGATCCACTCCATTCCAGTTTCAAATGGTGAAGTAAGCATGATAGGTACCTACTTGTACAGTGGGTACAAATGGCTATCGTAAAATATATATTATTTATCTATACTTATAATAAATCTGTAGAGAGGTCAATTCTGTACATTAAATATATTTTCAAAATTACTATCAGGGGGTGATTAGTGATCGATAGGTACTGATGCCAAAAATGCAATCAGTAATTTTTTTTGTCTGTCTGTATGTTCCTTATAGAAACAAAAACTACTCGACGGATTTTAACGAAACTTGGTACAATTATTCTTCATACTCCTGGGCAGGTTATAGTATACTTTTCATCACGCTACAATCAATAGGAGCAGAGCAGTGAAGGGAAATGTTGGGAAAACGGGAGAAGTTACTCCATTTTTAGGGTTCCGTACCAAAATGGTAAAAAAGGAACCCTTATGGTGCGACTTCGTCTGTCTGTCTGTCTGTCTGTCTGTCTGTCTGTCTGTCTGTCACACCTGCTTATTTCAGCAACTACTTATGCTATCGACTTGAAATTTGGAACAGTTATAAAGAATAATTGTTCAACATTATTGCAAATGAAGAAAATCCAAAAATATTTTTATTTTCATTGCAAAAGGGGCCGGAGTGGGGGTCCAAAATTTTAAAGTGGGGTTACTAGGTCAAGTGACATATATGAAAGGGCTTGATCTGCACATTTCAAAATATATTTTCATTTTATGTCTCACAGTTTTCGACATATGATGAAAAATGTCCAAAAAAATACCATTCCCCCCCCCTTATCTCCGAAGTTTGCGGGGCGAAAATTCTGAAATAATTAGGGTTGATAGGAATTGACCCAAATATGGCACCAAAAATAAAACGATGTTCCTAACTAGTACAGTTTTTTCAAAATCATCAAAATTCCTTCACAAACAAACTTAGTTATGCGGTCCGGATGATTTCACTTTATACGTCCAAAACTGATAAGGAACCCTCGGTGCGCGAGTACGACTCGCACTTGGCCGGTTTTTAAGCTTCCGTCGCGTGTGCAGCCTTAATGGTTAAAGCTACATAGAAATCATGTATGACGGAAATGTTCTACATAAAATTATCTAAAAAATATCTCACAACAGCATAATTATGTTTTATGGTTGACTCACAATAACACGTGTAACTCCCGATAGCTTAGCAGTTTGGAGCTTTCTGATTGTATTTGTTTACTCTTACGTATATAATACTCCCACTCATCCCTAATTAGAAAAAGTTAACATTATTACCTATTCAATAAAAAAAGAATCATAGAAATCGGTATAGAAACACCAAACTTATACATGAAATACGCTAATAAGCCATCGCGCCGTCGCGCGTGAATACTGAATCATGCTATAAGGATTATTTTTAACCGACTTCCAAAAAGGAGGAGGTTCTGCATTCGGTTGGTTTTTTTTTTTTTTTTTTTTTTTTTTTTTTCATGTATGTACACCGATTACTCCGTGGTCTATGAGCCGATTTACGTGATTCTTTTTTCATATGGTAGAAGAAGCTCGCGAGGTGGTCCCATATAAATTTTATTAACTTTGGTTGAATAGATTTTTAACCAGGTGTAATAAACGGTATTTTTGGTGTATCTCGATGACATCATGACGATGATGAAAAAGTGATATTGTGTAAGTACATGAATTCCTGAACGCAATCGATCTCGATATTATGCATACATAACATCACGCCGATATTTCCCGCAAGGTTAGACAGAGGTGTATAGTACACACAATTTTTTCATGCTTAAGTCGCATTTGATAGAAGGCTAGGGAGCGAGCCTATTGCTATTACAAACTGAAAGGGTTACGTAGTAAAACTAGGAACCCTTATAGTTTCTTCATGTCCGTCTGGCTGTCCGTCTGTCTGTCCGTCTGTCTGTCCGTCTGTCCGTCTGTCACACCCTCGTCAAATCTACAGTTCATAACCAATTTGTATAAAACTTCGTAGGTAGATGTCTTTTATAAGCCGCCATTAAGGCTTATAGTGTAATTACAAAAATTAAATTATTAGTGGGGGCTCCCATACATGAAACTGAGGGGTGCAAAAATTTTTTTCGCGCACCCCACCATGTGGGGTGTCGTTGGATAGGTCTTTGTAAATAACATGAAGGTTTCTAAATACCTTTTTTATTTAAGTGCATATTGAGTGAACTAGGAGCTCCCAAAGTCGTTAACAATGTGCCCCCCCCCCCTGTAATTTTCCAACCTTACCTATTTAAATATGTATTTACCTATTTAAATTCGTGGAAGTAATCGATCTCGGTAAATAAGTACATAAGTAAAGTACATAAATGATCAAAGTCGCTCGGTCCATGATTTTATGGTACTTTATTGTATTTTTTTTTTTTTTTTTTTATTCTATGATAGGCTTGCGCTTGACCGCCATATGTTAAGCGATGATGCGGTCTACGATGGAGCACGCTTGCCTAAAAGAAACCGATTCACTCGTGACTTGAAGATACCCAGATTGTAACTGTTGGGAAACACCCACTCGGGCAGCGCATTCCACTGCTTGGCAGTTTTCACAATGAAAGTGGAATCAAAGCGCTTTGTTCGGGTTATTAACAACAACAAGAATGGTTACACTACACTAAAAAGATAAAAATAAAAACAGGTTTAAAAAAAACCGACTTCCAAAAACTACACTAAAAACTATGAAATAAAAATGTTAAACTTCCATAAATAAAAATCTAAATGTATATTGAAGTCGGCGGGGCCTAGCATAAAAATAAGCAACATTTTAAGTTAAGGAGGAATGAAAGGAAATGTTTATTTGTCAAAGCGCAAAGCAAGCTGCACGTGAACACACTGCGCACGTTCTTCCTGTTCAAAGGCTGAGGGGTAAAAACCTGCAGAGGAGGCCCCGCCGACTTCAATATACATTTAGATTTTTATTTATGGAAGTTTAACATTTTTATTTCATAGTTTTTAGTGTAGTTTTTGGAAGTCGGTTTTTTTTAAACCTGTTTTTATTGTGTAATTACGGTTGCCGCGTTCGACGCGGGAACGGTTAGTGGTGATGAATTTGCGGTATTGCTGTAATCGCGTGTGTTTATGTCACTCAAAATAGAAAAAAAAAACTATATTTACCCCCTCGGGGGTAAAACAGCTCTTCTGCGGGGGTAATAAGATTGATAATCTTCTATACAAATAAATAAAATTGAAGTGTCTGTTTGTACTGTCATGTTATTGTAGGTACTGTTATGAACCGGAGAGTGATATAATGATAGTTAAAGTTTACTTCTGAGGTACGTTCCCATGGGATAATTTCCGACGTCCACGCGGGCGAAGCCGCGGGCGAAAGCTAGTTATGTATATAAGTTACAAATATGTAATAATGTAGTAAGTTCCTATTTGTTTGTTTGCCCTGCACTCTTTAAAACTGTTTTTAACCGACTTCATTAATTAAAAATAATTATTATATCCTTCAATGCTAACCTTTTCTGAAGGACCAGTGGCCTTCGGATCCGATCTAGCCAATTCACAAAGGAAACGTGGATGAACGAGATGGAACTAGGTATGTACTGAGAGCGACAAGATGCAGCGGCATCAACATAACTTGACAGAGCTTTATGGGCACCACTTTGTAGATATGGAATAATTATGACAGTTGAAATAAAATACTATTTTTAACCGGCTTCAAAAAGGAGGAGGTTCTCAATTTGACTGTATTTTTTTTATTATATATCTTATTACGCGATATCTTCGGCGATTACATAAATAATGATTGTTTCATTTGGTAGAGAAAGGTCGCGCGATCGCGCGGTGATCTCATATAAAACAGATGTTTCATCCTGGAACTGGTATACATAGGTACGTACACCACTTAGAAAAAAAATATTAAATTCACTTGAAGAGTACAATATTGTAAGAGAATTATTTGAGATGAAGTTTTTCACTATGATATCTCTATTTTTAGGGCGGCCATGACAGTTGAGTTTGACAATTTTGTTTTATGACGTGACGTTTAAGTCGTTGTGCGCACGCGTGGTGGATTGAATGATTGAATGTTGCCATTTTAACTGAAATTGACATAACAACAGTTGTCAAAATGACGTTTCACTTATTCATTTTTTGTCGATTGTTGATCCACCATATTTGTGTTGTGTTGCTCTCCTTGACAAAGAAAAGAATGAATTACAATTCAACGAAGTAATATTATAGAATATAAGCATTAGGAACCGGTTACTATCATGTATAGCTATATTACTTAATTGCGTACGTAGACCCCTCCCAGGCTCCATACATTTCTGAAACAACTCCTTCGTTAACTTTGGTTGCGTAGTTTTTTAACAAGCTTTAATAAACGTTCAATAAACTAAATACCGTTTATTGAATAACTATACGTCAACATAGCGCACCCTTAGTAATATAAGGGCACAACTCTAAATTTTTGTGTTTTTGAGTTTTTGTGCTAGATGGGCTCAATATCAACTGTAGAGCCCGTCTAGCACAAAAACTCAAGAACACAAAAATTTCGAGTTGTGCCCTTATATTACTAAGAGTGCGATAGGTTGATGCCAGGTTATTTACAGCAAAAGTCATAAAAAGTGATAATATATCGGGTGTAAAAAGACCCTTAACGAAAACTGAAACCACATATTCTGCCCATCAATACGATGATTTTATTGTAGTGGACAATATCTGGGAACCGTCTGGTTATGGAGATATTGAAGGTTAAAGTTTCAATTTCTTTTTGTTTTTCACGAAAACGGCACCGGGCGGCCGCGCAGCGGCGTTCGGGGACCGGGGTACGCCCTATACACCATCTCCCCCATCCCGTACAAATCATCACACCCATAGGCCCAGTCAGTAGCGCGTATTGACAAAAAACAGCTGTTTTTAAAACCTAAACATAAATGTCGTTTCCCAGCAATTTTTTTTGCTCAATGTTACTTAATTACACGTACAGAATGCGTAGGTGTCGGCTTGATGTGTCTTTTTACACCCTGTATGTAGGTTCAGTTTGCGGTAATGAATTCACGCAATTGCTGTAATCGCGTGTGTTTATGTCACTCAAAATAGAAAAAAAAACCGGGCAAGAGCGTGTCCGGACCACGCTCAGTCTAGGGTTCCGTAGCAAGAAGTATTTCAGTCTTTCAACCGCCAATATATTTTTGTATTTCATAATATTATTATGAGATACAAACTTATTTTTGCGGTTGTTAAACTCAAAACTGAAAATAGTGAATATTTCGAAAAATGATTGACGTAAGTATCTCGTTCAAACCAATTTTAATCGAGAGTATTTATTGGATGCCATAAGCTTGGTATTTTTTTCAGATTTTTTGATTACGCAGTTGGAAAATTACAGGGGGGGGACACATTTTTAACGACTTTCGGAGCTCCTAGTTCACTTAATATGGACTTAAATAAAAAAGTCATTTAGGAAACTCGTAAGTTATTTTCAAAGACCTATCAAACGATACCCCACCAAAGGGGTGCCCGCAAATATTTTTTCATTTCTCATACTCGGAAAGTAGTGTTTGTTTGATCAGAGCAGCGGGTCGAAAACGATGCTTCCCTCCCTTGGGCGGGAAAGACTCATAGTAATTGCTTCCCTCCCTAGGGCGCGAATGAATTTTAAAAATAGAACTAAAATTGGTTATTTAGTCGGCTATAATTTTGTTTACTTAGAAAAATATCGATTAAAAAAAAATGCTGCGGTCTTGTGAGTGTATACGGCCCATGTGAATTAAAAAAAAAACCTATTAAAGTGGGATGGCCCGCGGCGGTGACGCGGGCGGTGTGTTCCATATTTGAAATTTAAATTAAAAAAGACTATTTTACTTTCCTTATATTTGAAATGAAAAGTAGAGTGTTTAACACGGGTGAAAGTCATCAATTCCCACTCGGACTATAGCCGCCCTCGCTTCGCTCGTGCGTCTAAATACCTCGTATGGGAATTGATTTCTTTCCACCCTTGTATAACAATGTACTATTTTCATCCCTTAGTTTCATGTATGGGGGTCACCTCTAATTATTTTATTTTTCGTAATTTCACTACAGGCCTTTATGGCGGCTCACAGAAGATATCTAACTGCGAAGTTTCATACAGATTGGTTATGAACTGTAGATTTGACGAGGGTGTGACAGAAGGACAGACGGACAGACAGACGGACGGGATGAAACTATAAGGGTTCCTAGTTTTACTACGGAACCCTAAAAACGTGTGCGGTCATGGGACCCTCGTCAGGAACGCAGTTCCAATAATCATATCCATGGAATGGGGAGCAAACTTATTGCCTTATTCGATCACAAATCTAAAATTCTAGACTCCGGACTACTGAGAATTTTATCTTAAGAAGTAAAGTTAATAACTAATACTAAAACTTCAGCTTTATAATATTAATAATAAACTAATATTATAAAGCTGAAGAGTTTGTTCGTTTGTTTGAACTAGCTAACCCGCCCCAGCTTCGCACGGATAAAGTTTAGTTTATCCTTAAGAATCAAGTCACGCAAAATTCGCTCCTATGAAGCAATCTCACAAATTATTATTAAATCACTCCGTCGCGCGTTGATTACATCGTGTTATCACCGAAACTATTCGTCCAAATAACATACCGTGGAATGGGGTGACTTTGATCAACTTTAAAATTAAAAAGCATTTTTCTCCTGAAATATGAGAGCAAAAAAAATAAAATAAAAATGCAAATATCGGTTTAGTTTATTCTGTCTATTTCTTGAATAAAAAATATATTTTTCTTATTATTTTTGGAGAAAAAAAATAAAATGTCAGTGATCAATCTTAAACTATGATTGGGGTTACTTTGATACCCCCCTTTTTTTCTACGAAAATCGTAAGTAACCTTAACAAGAAACAAAATACAAAAAAAAAATGAAATTCGTCCGTAGGTTTAGGATTTACAATGTTTTTTTATGTTTTTGGGGTTACTTTGACCTTGGAAAAACAGTAATAATTAATTTTTTGTATATTTGGACATAATTTCGCAGTATTTAATAATAGGAATATTCGGAAAATGTAATTTAATTATACTGTTCAGATGCTCCACGTAACGTCAATCGGTTTTCAACCACTTCTGTTACCGCCTGATTTAAAATCTCTCCAGTGTAGTTCCAGTATTTTTGGGAACCTAAACGCTTTTTACATATTCTTGACATGATACTAAAGTAAAAAAAAAACATGTTGGTTAATAAGAAGACTAAAAATCGATGACTGATCAATGATCAAAGTAACCCCACATGGGTGATCAATGACACCCCGTGCAGAATATGCCGCCAAAAAACCAATGATCGTCAAGGTTATGATTAGCAATAAACATTGATGTTATAGGTCAATAAATTTCTGATCTGATGAAGTTCATACAATTTATGTCTTTGTGAAACTCAAATTTGTAGCTTATAAGTTACACAGGCTATTAAAATTACATAAAACTTTACTTATATATTTTGCATTATTTTTTCGTCAACCAGCAAGGATCAACCCACTGGGACTAATCATACGTTGACAGTGACGTTCAATGCCACTAATTGTAAAAAAATAATCGGAAGAATGCGGTAAGATTTCGTACAATTTGAGTTTTATTACGAAACGAAGTTTTTATCAAAGTTACCCCAGGAATCAAAGTAACCCCATTCCACGGTACTGTAAACTGCAAAAATCATCTCCATTAAATACTTGTGACCAAGGTTTTCTGATACATTATTTTCACATATTTGTATATCAAACGGCTTAGGCAATGCACGCGCAAACAGCCCTTTCAAACCGATTTTTTTTCCGACCTTGTTGATAAAAAACCGTAACAGCTCGACTAATATACAGGGTGTCCTGTAATTTATGGATAAAACGTAACGGATAGGTAGCTCACCTGATTTCCAACAACTAATTTGAATAGTTTTAAAAAACTGTTGCCATCTGTCGCATTTAAAAATCCGCCTCATTCAAGTCGAAATCAATTGTGTCTGTCAAGTGCGACAGACGAACGAATAAGGTAATCAATATTTTTGTTTTCGAATTTTTCATTATTCCATCCCACCAGAATTCAGTTTTTTTAATGCTGTCGCTGCAAATGTTAATATTTTTAGGTATATGATTTTTGTTACACATTTCTGAATAGCTTACTAATGTTATATGATATCATCATCATCATCATCCGCCTAGCCTTTTCCCAAACATGATTGGGGTCGGCTTCCAGTCTAACTGGTTGCGGCTGAATATCGATATTTTACATGGAGCGACTGCCATCTGACCTCCACAACCCAATTATTGGGGAATATACCGGTATTCGAATGTTAGACCAGTTGTCAGGCTTTTGGGCTCCTGACTACCCGTAACGACTGTCAAAGATATTCCTATGACAACCGGGACCGACTGCTTAACGTGCTCTCCGAGGCACGGAGGGGTCTCGATGTGTTAAGAACGGTCACCCATCCAAGGACTGACCGCGGCAAGCGCAGCTTAACCTCGCAGATCGATCGATCAGCGCGGCTGTCATTTAGCCACGAGCCCCTCAATGTATATATGAATAATGTTATATGATATCATTTTTGTTAAATAACGTTAATTTAACAATAAAAAAAGGGAGCGCCTCCGCAGCCGGCGGCGGCTCCCAAAAATAACGCCGTTGGGAACCGCCGTAGCCTTGGAGTGGTGATACCAGACGAAAATAATTGCAAACTACCGTAGCAGCAGATTAATGTTGCCGTGTTTTTAGTTTAATTATCTACCTTAGACTGACTTTTAAATTACAGTGTCAATGTAAAACAAAATACAACTTTTTTGGACTTACAAGGGGGAGGGAGGTGGTCGACTATTTCTGTCTGCAAGGTTAAAAGTAACCTAACACGAAGGGGTTGACGGGGGCTTCGTTCGCTCGCTTTGCTCACTGAAGCCCCCGTCAACCCCTTCGAACCTAAATTGTCCGTGTCGGGGTGTCCAAGTTCCCGAGCTCGCTTCGCTCGCTCTTGGACCCTAGTTAGGTATGTTACTCAAATGAAAAATAAAATGTTTTTAGGGTTCCGTACCAAAATGGTATAAAAGGAACCCTTATGGTGCGACTTCGTCTGTCTGTAACACCTGCTTATTTCAGCAACTACTTATGCTATCGACTTGAAATTTGGAACATTTATAAAGAATGCTTGTTCAACTTTATTGCAAATGAAAAAAGTCCAAAAATATTTTTATTTTCATTGCAAAAGGGGCCGGAGTGGGGGTCCGAAATTTCAAAGTGGGGTTACTAGGTCAAGTGATATATCATATGAAAGGGCTATCTGATCTGTACATTTCAAAATATATTTTTATTTCATTTTATATCTCACAGTTTTCGGCATATGATGAAAAATGTCCAAAAAAATTCCATTCCCCCCCCCCCTTATCTCCGAAGTTTGCGGGGCGAAAAATCTGAAATAATTTTAATTGACCCAAATGCCATATTTGGGTCAATTTCTATCAACTCTAATTATTTCAAAAATAAAATGGTGTTCCTAACTAGTACAGTTTTTTCAAAATCATCAAAATTCCTTCACAAACAAACTTAGTTATGCGGTCCGGATTTTTTCACTTTATACGTCCAAAAATGATACGGAACCCTCGGTGCGCGAGTATGACTCGCACTTGGCCGGTTTTTTTCCAATGTCAGCGCCGGCTGCCAATTTAGCAACCGGCGGCGGCTGCAAATTCAGGTCACGGCGGCGGTCGCGGAGTCACTTCCTAAAAAAAATGTTAAAAAACTTTTTTTTTTTCAATCTATTCAAATAAGTAGTTGTTGTTGTTGTTGGAAATCAGGTGAGCTACCTACCCGTTACGTTTTATCCATTAATTACGGGACACCCTGTATATATGTAACACTTTTTAACCGACTTCCAAAAAGGAGGAGGTTCTGCATTCGGTTGTTTTTTTTTTTTTTTTTTTTTTTTTCATTTAAGTATGTACACCTATTACTCCGTGATCTCTGAGCCGATTTACGTGATTCTTTTTTCATACGGTAGAAGAACCTCGCGCGGTGGTCCCATTTAAATTTTATTAACTTTGGTTGAGCAGATTTTTAACCATGTGTAATAAACGATATTTTTGGTGTATCTCGATGACATCATGACAATGATGATGAAAAAGTGATATTGTGTAAGTACATGAATTCCTGAACGCAATCGATCTCAATATTATACATACATAACATCACGCCGGTATTTCCCGCAAGGTTAGACAGAGGTGTATAGTACACACAATTTTTTTATGCTTAAGTCGCATTTGATAGAAGGCTAGGGAGCGAGCCTATTACTATTATAAACTGAAACAAACACTGTTTTTAGGGTTCCGTACCAAAATGGTAAAAAGGGAACCCTTATGGTGCGACTTCGTCTGTCTGTCTGTCTGTCACTCATACCTGCTTATTTCAGCAACTACTTATGCTATCGACTTGAAATTTGGAACAGTTATAAAGAATGCTTGTTCAACTTTATTGCAAATGAAAAAAGTCCTAAAATATTTTTATTTTCATTGCAAAAGGGGCCGGAGTAGGGATCTGAAAATTTAAAGTGGGGTTACTAGATCAAATGACATATCATATGAAAGGGCTTGATCTGCACATTTCAAAATATATTTTTATTTTATTTTATTTATTTTGGTTAGCCTACAATTGTTTACACAACGCAATTATAATTTAATTATATATAATTTTATTTTATGTCTTACAGTTTTCGACATACGATGAAAAATGTCCGAAAAATTATCATTCTCCCCCCTTATCTCCGAAGTTTGCGGGGCGAAAAATCTGAAATAATTAGAGTTAATAGGAATTGACCCAAATAATTCCTTCATAAACAAAATTAGTTATGCGGTCCGGTTTTTTTTACTTTATACGTCCAAAAATGATACGGAACCCTCGGTGCGTGAGTACGACTCGCACTTGGCCGGTTTTTTTTAAATAATTCATCTAAAAAGCTTGCCGGACAATATTTTTATAAGTAAATTAACCATTTTGAATGTAAATATAAAAGTTAAAAGAGAATGAGAGAGACTTTTATATGACACAGTAAGTAATTACTATTACAGTCAATAGGTAAGTACATAGACGCGCTAATAGAATTATGGTTGTCATGGACTCGCAGCAATTGGATTAGAACTTTTGGCGGAGTTTGTTGGGTTCTCGGCACGTGAAGAGCCTCGGGACCACACACCTACCATTCAATACCTACGTTTCCACTTATGCTACAAATTGGTGTTGTGGCATTAATATCTGGCAGTCTGTATGTATAATTAAGATTATTTCTTATTTCACGCAATTTAGGTTTCTCTTTTTAGGGTTCCGTACCAAAATGGTAAAAAAGGAACCCTTATGGTGCGACTTCGTCTATCTGTCAGTCTGTCACGGCTGCTTATTTCACCAACTACTAATGCTATCGACTTGAAATTTGTAACAGTTATAAAGAATGCTTGCCCAACTTTATTGCAAATGAAAAAAGTCAAAAAATATTTTTATTTTCATTGCAAAAGGGGCCGGAGTGGGGGGGCCCGAAATTTTAAAGTGGGGTTACTAGGTCAAGGGACATATCATATGACAGGGCTTGATCTGCACATCACCAAATATATTTTTATTTTATTTTATGTCTCACAGTTTTCGACATATTATGCTGAAAAATTAAAAAAAAAAATTCTATTCCCTCCCCCTCTTATCTCCGCAGTTTGCCGAGCGAAAAATCTGAAATAATTAGAGTTGATGGAAATTGCTTCAAATATTGCAACAAAAATACAACGATGTTCGTAACTAGTCGTTTTTTCAAAATCATCAAAATTCCTTCACAAACAAACTTAGTTATGCGGTCCGGTTTTTTTTCACTTTATATGTCCAAAAATTATACGGAACCCTCAGTGCGCGAGTACGACTCGCACTTGGCCGGTTTTTTTTTCTAATAGAGCCTAGTAAAACTGCACTCTATTTATTTTTTTACCCGACTGCGGCGAAGCCTAAAAGGAGGGTATAGTGTTTCACCTGTATGTTAGTGTGTATGTATGAGGTAGTGATGAAACGATTATCGCTTAGCGATTACGATTACGATTATTGCCCGAAATAATCGTCGATTACGATTACGATTATTAAAAAAAAATTGAATTATTTAATTTTCATCGTATGTTGATTGGGGAGTTAATTAAAGATATTTGGAGGGCGAGCTAAACTTTTTTTTTTTACTAAAATGAAAATTCACTAAAATCGAAAATCACAGTCTTCGTTCTAAACGAACTGGAAAGATGTAGCTACGCCAACCGGTAGAATTAAGAAAAAAGATTTGATGTTAGAAAAATATCGAGAAGTTTTTAAGCGTATCAAAACACGGATTTTTGAACAAATATATTATTATTAGCGAGCTGAAATCTGTAACATATGATTATTTTTTGCTCCTGTATAGTTGCTATAAAAAGATGAAAATAAAAAAAATATATTCATAGAAAAATTAATTGTTTTGTTTTGTTTAAGAACTGTAGGTACCCACCTGTTTAAAAATTTGACTTTTATAATCAAATCTTTAAAATGATTGATTGATGATCAATTCAAATCCACCTACGAACTACATATTATATGTAATTCACAAACTGACCAGAAAGACCACCCTTATTGTGATTATAAATTACCAGCACCGTCCGCGTCACTCACAGGAACTCTGCATTTTTTCGGGATAAAAAGGAGCCTATGTTACTCAGTGATAATGTAGCTTTCTATAGGTGAAAGAATTTTTAAAATCGGTTCAATAGTTTTTGAGTTTATTCATTACAAACAAACATACAAAAAAACTCAACCCGCACTGGGCCCGCGTGGTGGACTACGGCCCACTCCCTCTCACAGAGAGGAGGCCTGTGTCCCAGCAGTGGGAACATTAAACAAATATTTTCTCTTTATAATATTGGTTTAGAAGTATAGATTATAAATTAATTACTATTATAAATTATTTGTAGCCCTTATTACGTCTTGTTTACATTATTGTTTTCAGTTCTTCTTGTACGCAGTCAGGCTTTTTGGCGATTTTATTAACCGACTCCGTCATATTGGTATTGTTAGCACAACATGTTACCTATTAAACTCCGAAGAAATAGCCATATTGTACTCTAAAATTCATCACGTTATTTAAGCTACAGGAGGCTACAAAAGAACAGACGAACATACATATACTCGAAAAACATTACACTCCGTCTGAAATAGTCGGGTAAATAGCTGTCAAGTCTTTTTTTGCTAAATTTGGCATGCGACACTAATATACATACTGAGATGTAATTTTAGTTACATAAAGCCAGTATAATAATTATACACGGCGAAATGTTAGTGGTTGTTCTCCCGTAGCGAAATGATTTTGTCTTGGCAGTACATTCGATTGATATATAAAAAAAAAATGAATCAAAAAATGGCAGAATGGTGTGATGAGAATGATGTGAAAAACAAAATCTCAAACCAATAGTAGGTAATACCTCACGATAGCTATGCAAGCGCGGCGACGACGCGAGCGGCCGCGGCGGAGCGGGGCGCGCCCACGCGGTCATTGCCCTGCGTGTTTATCAATCAGCTGATAACTATTCCCGAGTTATTGATAGACAAATTATTGAACACGTGAACAAGAAACTAAAAAACAAGATTACTAGGTAGGTAGGCACCTATCTTAGATATTTTCTGAATTAGATACCTATTAAAATATTTAAGGCGTAGGTATTCAAAATAATGGAATAAACTTATTTACAATGATTTTAATTACTTACCTACTTTTAAATGTTCGGTATTTAATACAAAGGTACAAGTAGGTACTTACGCTTAGGCCCGGTAACGCAGTAATTTTTCGAATTCCAAGCCACTGCGTTCCATACACAATAATACAATCGAGCACGTTTTATTTGATTAACTTTACGAAAATGATAGGTACTTAAGCAGTCTTTTATTGTTGAGCACTTTCCAAACGTAGTATTGACTTACGTCAAACCCAGCCATCACAGCCATACACATAGGTAGGTACTTCGACGAGGATCCCGTTTGAAGTACCTACTTGTAGATTTCCTCGCCGAACTCGCGCAAATGAACGGCTGATCGATCTCTGGTACATACACTGTAACTCCCCATGATCGAGTAGCACTGTGTCGCCGCTACGATCGTCCGGGCCTGCGGGACTTGGGGGTTCAGAACACTCTCACAGAAGACTCCAAGTGTTGCGGCTCCGCGTAACGGCAGCACGGGAGTCATAATTAGCCCTAGCGTACATTTGCACCATAGCGACGTACTCTAAATTGGAATAATAATGTAATGTCGATCCATTTTTGCAACGATAATTCACTAGTTCACTTGCATGTTACGAGATTCGCGTTTGCGGCACAACTGACTGTCGGCGTCGCGGTCGGCTATCCTTTTGTTGAGTGCGACTCGATTGTGGAGTGCGGGTCGGGGGGGTGCGGTGCGGTTGCAACGGGCGATCAGTCTATTTTATGCCGTATCACTATGCGCGAGAGCTTATTTTGCTCTGCACATTTATGAATCGGTCGCCGCTTTTGTCGGCACCGCTTTGATTCGCGGAATTGCGGCGCGCGGCGCGTGTCGGTTTGACTATACCTACGTTAGATCTAGTGAGTTACTATTGTTTTTCACGCTTTCGAGTCTATGAATATTTTTTTTGATTATTTGAAAAAAAAAACATAATATTTTTTAAATTGAACTCTATGTTTCGATAGTATTACTGATGGCAAATCGTTCTGCTGCCGGAAAACAACCACTAACATTTCGCCGTGTATTATGTAGTTAATGCTTCCAACATGAATCAAACCAATGAGTGCTTTTCAACTAGCACCGAAATACCTTTTTGTAGAAGGAACTTTAAATTTTTGTGGGAAAGAAGTCACCAATGTCACAGAAAAATAATGTTTAGTTTGGATTTTATTACCTTTGATATCTTTCAGAGTGTAGATTTAGACAAATACGTGATTAAATTAGATAAAATACGTAATTCGAATAATCGTTAAATAATCGCAACAATAATCGCCGATTACGATTAATCGCTAAACGCCAATAATCGCGATTACGATTAATCTTAATCGTTTCATCACTAGTATGTGGGTATGTATTTCCGTTTCTGTGTTCCCTCCTAGAGACTAAACGAGCGAACGGATTTAAACATATGGCATATCATTAGATTCGTATCAACGTCGCGAGTAACATAGGCTTTATGGATTATGAAAAAAACCAACATGGCGGATTTTAATCGCCAATAACTGTAGTCGTAAAAAATAAAAAAAATCTGACATGGTCATGTGGAGTATCAAAATCGAGGGCTTAAAGAGACGATTACGAAAATATATATATCTTATACATAAAAAAACATTTAAGTATCTATACCCTATCCGTTTTACCAAAAAATAAAATGTAAACAAACAAACCAATGGTTCTCAAATAGCTTTGAGATATCCCCATGATCTCCGCACTTTTATCGGCTATGTCGTACTTGTAAGCATAGGAATCCTTAAGCCACGTCTCTTCTACATGCTTATAGACGTTGTTAAGGGTCTTCTTAACCACTGAACCCATCACTGTCCTCTTGGACCGCTTTTTTTTTCGGTGATGAAAAAGTGCAAATATTGCCCAGGTTCACTCATTTTACAAAACAAAAACAATAAAAAAAAGAGTAACAAATAAGACAAACTCAACAAAATCAATAACTTAATGAATAATAACGAAAACACAACGAAATATCGAATAATAACACGGTGGCATCAACGAGTTCAATCACAGCTGTAAACAAAACATGGCGGTCATAATCCGACCGAATTAAGAAACACTCGTTCCAATGTAAAATAGTCAGTTATAAAGTACACTTTAAATTACCAGCGTATAAAATGAAATACAGATTACGAAACCTTGCCATTTTAGTTTCTTTATAAGGTAAGTTAGTTATTCGTATTATTTTTGTATTAATAAAAAAATTATACGTATTAATATTGGTATCAATAATAATTGTAAAATCTAAGATTTTATGTTTTTTTATAAATGTAAAGAGTTTAAGGTGGTATTTGAAATAAATAATTAAATTTTGCTATAGTAATGTCAATATTAACTTTATCATTGTAAATGCGACATCCAAACAACCCTCTTTATGGTTTGTTTACATTTTATTTTTTGGTAAAACGGATAGGGTATAAAAAACATTTATCTAAAAAAAAAATTCTTATTACATCATGTGGGGTATCAAAATGAAGGGCTTAAAAAGACGATTACGAAAATATATATGTTATTGACATCAAAAACTAAAAAGTGAAAAATAAAAATAGAAAATTAAAAATTATATAAAAACCCGACTGCGGTCGTCTATCTATATTAATAAAATGCTTTGTCCTGACTGACTGACTGACTGATGGATCAACGCACAGCCTAAAAATTAAAAATTATATAAAAACCCGACTGCGGTCGTCTATCTATATTAATAAAATGCTTTGTCCTGACTGACTGACTGACTGATGGATCAACGCACAGCCTAAACCGGTGGTCGTAGAAACGTGAAATTTGGAGGACGTATTCCTTATATGATGTAGGCATCCGATAAGAAAGGATTTTTGGAAATTCCACCGCCAAGAGTATGAAATCCAGCGCGAGCGAAGCCGCGGGCAAAAGCTAGTCCACCTATATTTATACAGGGTGGCAGGTTAAACAGTGGAAATATTTTAAGGGGTCATTGTACTCTTCATTATGAAAAAAATCAGCTGTTCCATACATTTTGTTGAGTTGTGAACATAAATGTATGGAACAGCTGATTTTTTTTTCGCGATTTCATGGTTGGTCCCATAGTAAAAGTTGTTCATAATGATGAGTACAATGACCCCTTAAAATATTTCCACTGTCTAACCTGCCACCCTGTATAACCACCAAAAAGAAAAGGAAAACAAGATATTGCAGTCGGGACCTAGTATTTCCGGGTAATTAATAATAGTGTCATATAATGGGTCCCGACTGCAATATCTTGTTTTCGTTTTCTTTTTGGTGGTTATATAAATATAGGTGGACTAGCTTTTGCCCGCGGCGACGACCGCAGTCGGGTATTTATAAAATTTTTAATTTTATTTTTTTTTAATTATGTCGTTTGCACAATACGGTACTTGACAACATTGAAAATATACTACAGTTTGTGGTCATCCTATTAAATTTAGTTCATAGCGTAAATAAACTTATTTCACTTGATTTTTAACTAAAATACGTATATTTTTTTGCAAATTACACGAAAATAAAATGTAATATTTTTTGTTATTTTAGCTGTGACAAGAACGGCCTGTTGCTCTCTAGTGACGTCACATGCAAGTAAGCCAGTGTTGCCAACTTATTTTTAGGGTTAAGAATTCTTTAGGGTAAAATTTTAAGGTTAGATTTTGTATTGTTATGATTACTAACGTTTATGGGCTTTTTAGTAAGCAATAAATGTAGGTACCTAAGTATTTGAATTGAATTTGAGTTAAACAAACAAATTCAGCATATTTTTATTGTGAAATATGACCATTGATTAAGAAAGAACTTGTTTTATTGTATA
Organism: Thalpophila matura; assembly: GCA_948465475.1. Taxonomy (NCBI): domain Eukaryota; kingdom Metazoa; phylum Arthropoda; class Insecta; order Lepidoptera; family Noctuidae; genus Thalpophila; species Thalpophila matura. The sequence goes on along the minus strand of OX419190.1, from coordinate 8,095,206 downwards.
TCCAAAACCAAAAGTTTAGCCTAAGGCTGCGTTTCCACCAGAGATGTCGGATGGAAATGTGTCGTGCGAGGATGTCTAGCTGTGCTGTGAAAATGTGTGGGGGTTTCCACCAAAGCTGTGCGATGAAAATGTGCCGACGAGGATGTGTAGCGGAGCTGTGAAAATGCGCATTAATGTGTGGTGCGAGGATGCGTTGCGAAGCTGTGAAATGTGTCGACGGGGGTGCGGTGTAGTGGGAAATTCCTCGCAACACATCCCTCGTACACATCCCTCGCACACATCCCTCTATTGTTTTGTATGCGCAAAAATCTAACTCCGCTGAGCCGTTTTCACCAGAGCTGTGCTGACCGAGGCGAGGTAAATGAAGCGATTCTATTGGTTCTTTACAAACACATCCCTCGCTACGCATCCTCGCACATCTCTGGTGGAAATGCAGCCTTAGAGTATTTTTGTATAAATAGTTATGATTTTAGGGTAAAATTAATCAGGCATTGGGGTAAAATGAAAATCTAGCTTGGCAACACTGTAGTAAGCACGGCTTTGACAGATTGTAGTTTGCGTTTTATGTTTTCTGGGTGCTATATTCGATCTTTGAGCTATTTCTGAAGCTGTTTTCATAGAAATCTTCTATCTAGTAACATAAATATTCATATCGAATCTCAAAATGGAGTCAAGTTTTGTGCAAGCTGATACAACCTACCTAAGATAGACGCATTTATGGTTGCACTTTTCTTTATGAATAACGCTGATTATTATGCTGCGGAACTTAAAAATGTATAAACAGCAGTGTGAGTACCTATTTACAAATCTTTATGTATGATCATTCAGAAGTTTTGTGAAATCTCGTTTTAGGTTATGTTGATAAAAACTAAACGTTTACTTGCGTGTTACGTCACTTGTGTCAGAAACAGCGTTTTTGGAAATTAAAACTTTATCATTGATTTTTATTGATAATACAGTAGATCTCCCTGAAATATCAATGTAGTGTGCTTTTAATGTAATGAAGAATAATATAAAATCATTTCCCAAAATTAGTCCAACAGCCTATTCACTTAACGTCATGAGCTGACATACAAGAGCGTAAAAATATTCTTCATTTATATGAGACCTAACGAGACAGGTCTTGTTCTCTAGTATTAATAATTGTAAAGGTACGTTTAAATGTCGATTTAAGCCAAACGAACAAAGAGCTAGAGTTAGAACAAGTGTAACTAGCAGTTTTTTAGAAATAATCAAAATTCCTCCACAAAGTTATGCGGTCCGGTCTTTTTACTTTTATACGTCCAAAAACGATATGGGAACCCTCGGTGCACGACTACGACTCGCACTTGGACGGTATTTTGTTAAAAAAATGCCTAAGGGGTTCCACATCGAAGTTTGTGTAAAATACTACGTAAGTTTAAATTCAAAATCCGCGTGGATCAAGTCACGGCCTAAGTATATTCTTTAAAATTCACAATCATGGTCATGAATGTCATGATACCATTGGCCAACTTTATTAAAATGTTTAAATACCTACCTACCTAGCAACGCGAGTTTTTTAATTGCATCATTCGGACAATCATGCACAAACTCTCACTGCCGACTGCGCATAACGAGCTTGCTTTAACTCCACGTATGTGGAGTGGAGTGCACAACACCATTGTTCTTGTAAAGCGACACCGTATATGCGGTTCTTTACGCTTAACGCGCACGCTCTCCGTCTCTGAATTCGACCAAGGCCCTATTGTCGCAAGAGACTAACCGCGGATAATGGGGGAACCGGTCGTGCCAGCTGTATGACGCATCGCTCACCTTATAATAAAATGCGCCTTCGTGTTACTAAGCTGAGTAGTCTTCTGATATTCATATTGGAACAACGGCAACCCCATCTCAATTGTCAAGGGCAGGGAATATTTGTCATTAAAATGATCCTAGTCTATTACTATTATACATATATAAAATTGTAAAAAGCCGTGGCTGTACATTGAAGATATTCCAGGAAAAACGTTCGGAATAGTAGGGTACTGGGAAGTTTTTTATTTTTGTATGTTTGTCTGTTTGTGCGTGCATCACGCAAAGAGGAGGTAGTCCACCTAGAGCACCCGTTCGAATGGCACCTGCGCGAATGGCACCTAGCCTAATCCACGAAAGGCAACTATCAATATTTTTGGTAGGGTACTGAACGGATTTTAATGTGGTTTTGACAGCTTGGTAGCTTGGGGTTCAACATAAAATCTAAGCCACTTTTAATCTCATTCCGGTGGGATGAACCAGAAATACAGCTTGACCTCCTCGACATAATTGATTGCAGTCCATTCGGGCGGAGTCGCGGGCACAAGGCTAACAAACAAAAAAAAAAACCGGCCAAGTGCGAGTCGTACTCGCGCACCGAGGGTTCCGTATCATTTTTGGACGTATAAAGTGAAGAAAACCGGACTGCATAACTAAGTTTGTTTGTGAAGGAATTTTGATGATTTTGAAAAAACTGTACTAGCTAGGAACATCGGTTTATTTTTGGTGCAATATTTGGGTCAATTTCTATTAGCTCTAATTATTTCAGATTTTTCGCTCCGTAAACTTCGGAGATAAGGGGGGAAATGGTATTTTTTCAGACATTTTTCATCATATGTTGAAAACTGTGAGACATAAAATAAAATGAAAATATATTTTGAAATGTGCAGATCAAGCCCTTTCATATGATATGTCACTTGACCTAGTAACCCCACTTTAAAATTTCGGACCCCCACTCCGGCCCCTTTTGCAATGAAACTAAAAACATTTTTTAACTTCAATCACTTGCAATAAAGCTAAGTAAGCATTCTTTATAATTGTTCCAAATTTGAAGTCGATAGCATTAGTAGTTACTGAAATAACCAGGTGTGAAGGACAGACAGACAGACGAAGTCGCACCATAAGGGTTCCTTTTTTACCATTTTGGTACGGAACCCTTTTTTTTTTTTTTTTTTTTGAGGATGGGAAATCATCAAATGACCCCTCCCGCTCTGGGCGGAGCGGAAGGGAGTGTCAGACTCTTACTGACTAAAACCCACCCATGTTCCTTCCTTAGCCCTTTTGTCCGGGTCAGCGGTATCCCTTTCGGACAATCCCGCTTTCCCGGCAGGCTTGGGCCCTAATGGGCCCCCTCTCTGATGCTGACATCTCTTTGAGGCGCGCGTGGAACACGTACGCGCCGTTCGGCACGGGCCTGGTCCTGATCGGACGGTGAGCTACCCATTACTCACCGCCCGCAGGCCCGCGCCTACGGTGGCCGGGAGTCGTCACGCGGCTCCCGACGCCCGGAGCGTCTACCGCGGCGGCTTGGACGGGAGAATCTCTCCCTCTCCCGTCCCGCCGCCTCCTTCACTAGCATGACTGCTTCGCAGAAGGAGGCGACTGCCTCCCACTCCCCCTCGCCCCGGACCATGGCTTGAACCAGGGCCGGGCGCGAGAGGTCGCCGCCGCTGCCGATCGCCTCTACGAGGACACGGCGGTGCTCCGCCCATGCAGGGCAGGCCCCCACCGTGTGCTCCACCGTGTCCTCGGGGCGATCAACGCAGTGATGACACCCGGGCGTTTACTCCCACCCGATGATGTGCAGGTACCTCCCGAAACTTCCGTGTCCGGTGAGGACCTGCGTCAGGCGGTAGGTGAGGACGCCGTGACGTCTCCCTAGCCACTCCTCAAAGAGGGGTCTTACCGCCGCTATTGCGGCGTGCCCTGCGCTGGGTTGCGAAAGTCGCTCCTTCCATGCCACCATGAGATCGCGCCGGAGGTCCGTCCGCTCCGCCGCAATTTGCCGCGGAAGCGGGGTTTCCCCCCGACGTAGTGCCTCCGCGCGCCACTCATACAGGCGCGCGAGGACTATCGCCTCCAGATCCCACGGTGGCAGTCCGGCAAGGAGGCTTGCCGCCTCGCCCGAGATCGTGCGGTAGCCCCGGATCAGCCTTACGGCTACCACCTTTTGGGGCGCGTTCAGATAGTGGGCGGCTCTCCGCCGCAGTGAACGCGCCCACACCGGGGCCCCATATGTGGCCATGGACCGCACGACCCCAGCGTAAAGCCTCCGGCAGGAGGCGTTTGGACCCCTCAGGTTAGGTAGGAGCCGCTTGAGGGCGGCCCCAGTCCGTTCCAGTTTGGGGGCCAAACGTCGGAAGTGCTCCACGAAGTTCCACCGGCTATCGAGCACGAGTCCCAGATACTTCATCGTGGACTCGACGCCGATATGAACCCCTCCTACCGTTAGTTGGGATCCCGATGGTGGCCTGTTCCGAGGCCCATGAAAGGACATGGCCTCGGACTTATGCAGTGCCACCTTGAGACCCAACTGCCGGATCCTCTCCACGACTATCACAACCCCGCGTGTCATCGCGTCGGCCGCCGCCTGATGCGACCTCCCCTGCGCCAGGACTAGCGTGTCGTCAGCGTAGCACACCATGCTACGGTACGGAACCCTAAATATATCTTTCTGCAACCGACCGTAAATAAACATAATCCAGTAAAAGTAAAACCTCATTCCTAAAAAAAATAGAGCAAAACAACATCGGGTGATTACTTTTGCCCCACCCCCACCTGTTTTTATTTACAATGCTATGCACAAAGGACATGCGTGACTCTCCTATTTGAGATTGTACTTGTGTTTTGAATGACTAAATAATAAAACAATATATGACTGTTTACTCTGCCTCGCCGAAATGCTAGCTTATAAGGTTAAGCATAATTATTAGCCCATAATGTTCTCACTGCTGGGACAAAGGCCTTTTGTAAGAGGGAAGCCGAGAGCTACAAATGCTTACTAAACCTGGCCACGAAACCTAATTCTTGTTTACCTAACAAAATGTCTATAGACCGTTTCATTCATCATCATCATCAGCATCGAAATCATCATCATCGAAATCGAAATCATCATCATCATCGAAATCTTTATCGTCATCGAAATCATCATCATCGAAATCATCATAATCATCGAAATCATTATCATCATCGAAATCATCATCATCATCGAAACCATATCGCGATTTAGAAAGTAACAACGCCATCTAGTTACAAAATCGGAACGCAAAATACTTTCCGCACCGTAGCCAGCTACAGCGTAGCACCGTAGCTAGATGGACACTAACTTGTTCTCTCTATCTCGTTGTCGCCTACGCATTTGCCTATTTCTATTTTTGTCATAATTCCTCAAATACCGGCTTCTCGAGGCCCTTTACGTAGCGGTGCTACGTGACTTGATGTGACGTTATGACATTAAGACTTTTTACCCGACTGCGGCGAAGCCCAAAAGGAGGGTATAGTGTTTCACCTGTATGTTAGTATGTGGGTATGTATGTATGTATTTCCGTTTCTGTGTTACCTCCTAGAGACTAAACGACCGAACGGATTTTAACATAATGACATATCATTAGATTCGTATTGACGTCGCGAGTAACATAGGCTATTTATGTATTATGAAAAAAACTAATATGGCGGATTTTAATCGCCATTAAGTGAAGTCGTAAAAAATAAAAAAAATCTGACATGGTCATGTGGGGTATCAAAATAAAGGGCTCAGAGACGATTACGAATATATATATATATCTTATACATTAAAAAAATATTTATCTAAAAAAACAGAATGATTTTAATTTTTTTGTTACATCATCATGTGGGGTATCAAAATGAAGGACTTGAAGAGACAGTTCCGAAAATATACAATATCAAAAACTTATTAAAATCGGGACCCAGTGTTCCCGGGTAATATTCATGTAATGGGTCCCGAACTCCCGACTGCAATGTCTTGTTTTCCTTTGGTGGTTCTTTAACATCAGATAAGACGTACCGCGGTCGGATTTTTATAAAATTTTTAATTTTCTATTTTTAGTTCAAGATTCCGACTTAGCGCCGCCGTATTATATTCGCAATATTTATTTTGCTGTCGGAATTAAAAGAAAAAATTAAGGTAGGCGTTTTTGAAATGTTTTAATGTTTTGGTGCATTTTATACTTGTTTGTGACTACTACTTGACATACTATTTGACAATAGTAAACAGTACTGCTTGGTGCTGTTTTTCAAAGGGAAGCCGGAAGGAATCGTATTGTAGGGACTCTGCGCTACTGGTAGGTAGGCAGGTATCTGACTATCGGAGATAAGTTGTGCGGTGATGAGTCCTGTCGGTGAAGAGTTCTATAGGTGATGAGTCCCTTCGAAATTAAGTCTTGTCGGAGTTCAGTCGGAGCCGAGCCCACTGGGGGCCGCTACTGCTCTTAATGCTATAAGAACATAATATTTTTATATCTTATAATATATGTGTAAAAAAAATTAAAAATTAAAAAAACCCGACTGCCAAAAACAACAAAAAAGTTCAAAACAAGAGCACTTTTCAAGCAGTCTGATGCAGTTGGTGGCAATTATTTGTGTTGTAATTATTATGCCACCAACTGCATCAGACTGCTTGAAAAGTGCTCTTGTTTTGAACTTTTTTGTTGTTTTTTGGCAGTCGGGTTTTTTTAATTTTTATTTTACTATTTTTATTTTTCACTTTTTAGTTTTTAATGTATGTTTTCGTAATGTTCTTTTTTGTTTGTATATCGTTAATACTTGAAATAAAAACTAAAATCAATAAGTAAGAATTAGCGAGAATGATTGCTTTGTTAAACAACTTTAAATCGTTATGTATCCTAAACTATTATTTAAAATGAAAAAAGATAAAAGGAACCTAAAGATGATTTTAAAATACCTATTCAACGACACCCCACTTGACATAGTTCATCAACTTTTTTTTTTTTCATTTTGACAATATGGCCTCTGGTTGTCGCTGTGGTGAATTTTGATTACTGTTATGTCTTTAGTGACACTCGCAAGGTTAAGACGAATCGATTGACGTAAGAATTATCAAAATCGACCTACGCATTTGGTCTCTAGAACGCCACATAGAAACAAACATACATACATACATACATACATACATACATAGACTGATAAACACATTACCCTCCTTTGCGTCTCGCAGTCGGGTAAAAAAGTGATAAAAATTGTTATGTAATTTATTAAATAGCATATTTATTATGAGATATTACAATATTTTTTAAACAATTTTGGTCGTCATAAAATATTGGGAGTGCCTCCGCAGCCGGCGGCGGTTCCCAAAAATAACGCCGTTGGAAACCGGAGTAGCCTTGGAGTAGCAGTGATACCAGACGAAAATAATTGCAAACTACTGTAGCAGCAGATTAATGTTGCCGTGTTTTAAGTTGAATTGTCTACCTTAGACTGACTTTTAAATTACAGTGTCAATGTAAAACAAAATACAACTTTTTTGGACTTACAAGGGGGAGGGAGGTGGTCGACGGAGCCCCGCTAGCGGGGCTCCTACTTCGAACCTAAATTGTCCGGATCTGGTACACGTGCGCGAAAGACATTTCAGCGAAAGACACTTGCGCGAATCCATTTGCGCGAAAAGACATTTCCGCGAAAGGCCATTTGCGCGAAAAGATATTTCCGCGAAAGGACACTTGCGCGAAAGACATTTGAGCGAATAACAGTTGGGCGAAAGACATTTGAGCGAAAGACAGTTGCGCGAATGACTCTTGCGCGAAAGAAGCTCAAACAGAACCACAGTACCTATCTGTTTTGTACTGAGTCTTCTCTCTTGTGCTAGATAAATTAAGAACAGCAATATCATTACCTATTGTATATGTTCCGTTTGAGCAGGCTATTGCCGCCTTTGACAAACTTCTTGATTTTCAGTTTTTAGGGTTCTGTACCCAAAAGGTAAAACGGGACCCTATTACTAAGGCTCCGCTCTCTGTATGTCTGTCTGTCTGTCACCAGGCTGTATCTCATGAACCGTGATAGCTAGATAGTTGAAATTTTCACAGATGATGTATTTCTGCTGCCGTTATAACAACAAATACTTAAAAACAGAATCAAGGTGCTCAGGCGTTGCAAAGGGATCTCAAATTTCGAGTTGACCGAGTAGGTCGCGGTAGCTCAGTTGGTTTTCAGAGCAGTGGCATAGTTCGCCAAAGGTCGCAGGTTCAAATCCTGCTCGCGACATCCGATTATTGAGAATTCTCTTAAAATATTTTATAACTAAACAGAATAAAATTAATATTAAAGGGGGCTCCCGTATAACAAACGTGATTTTTGCTGTTTTTTTCTCGATCTTAATAAAAGTTATAATAATCTAATGTTGTATACATAATGGTACGGAACCCTTTGTGCGCGAGTTTGACTCGCACTTAGCCGGTTTTTTATAATAATACTATTATAATAAAAACCGAAGAACTAGAACTAGGAGCTCCGAAAGTCGTTAACAATGTGTCCCCTCCCCTGTAATTTTCCAACTGCGTCATCAAAAAATCAGAGAAAAATCAAGCTTATAGCATCCACTAAATACTTTTGATTAAAATTGGTTTGAACAAGATACGTCTGTTACTTTTTGAAATATTCATTATTTTCAGTGTTGAGTTTGACAACCGCAAAAATAGTATTTCATAATATTATTATGGAATACAAAGTTATTTTTGCGGTTGTATTTATTTTTATATTTTATTTTTTCAAAGACCTATCCAACGATACCCTACGTAAAGGGGTGCGCGAAAATACTTAGTTTCATGTATGCCCCCCCCCCAATTATTTTATTTTTGGTAATTTCACTACAGACCTTTATGGCGGCTCATAGAAGACATCTACCTACGAAATTTCACACAGATTGGTTATGAACTGTAGATTTGACGAGGGTGTGACAGACGGACAGAAGGTCAGACGAACAGACAGATGGACAGACGGACGTTACGAAATTATAAGGGTTCCTAGTTGACTACGGAACCCTAAAAGCCGGGCGTCAGTCCACCTCCACGCGCAAGTGTCTTTCGCGCAAATGTCTTTCGCTCAAGTGTCTTTAGCGCTCGCGCGAATGGCCATTTGCGCGAAATGGCCTTTCGCGAAAATGGCTTTTGGCGCAAGTGGATTCGCGCAAATGTCTTTCGCGCAAATTTCATTCGCAAAAGTGTCCTGCTACCAAATTGTCCGTGTCGGGGTGTCCAAGTTCCCGAGCTCGCTTCGCTCGCTTGCCAAATTGCCTACCCCATATCCCGCTTTTTTTCAATGTCAGCGCCGGCTGCCAATTTAGCAACCGGCGGCGGCGGCGGCTGCAAAATCAGGTCAGGTCACCTTCAGTGCTTATTGACAGCGCCGAAAAGCTATTAGTTAAATATTATATTAAGTGAAATAACTAACCACAAATCTTATGCAAATAGGTACCTATACATATAAAACTGGTGTCAGGTACAAAATGTATTAATAAATAAATAATAATAAAATCGTTTATTGCAGGCATAGCACAGCACACCCATAGTAAAACAAAATTTTACACACAAAATATTGTTTACATTACATTATTGTTAAAGATAAATAAATAGATTATTATTGATTATTATATTAGCCGGAATATTGACAGCCATATACAAAGAAATAGTTAGCTTCATTTATGGCTCTCAATATTCCATTGTCAGATTCCTGTACACGGCTCATGAAGGAGGCCCTAGCTTTACGCAATACAGCATAGAAGTCGTCCACTCTGTTCTCCGCAAACATGCCGGATGCACTACACCGCCATGGCAGCCCAAATATACATCTAAATGCGTTGTTATATTGTACGCGTAGCACATTATACGCGCGTTGTGTGTGTTTATACCAAAGGTGGCATGTGTATAGCGACCTACAGTACGCGTTAAACAGAGTGACTTTAACTTGATTGGTACATTTAGCGAATCGCCGAGCAATCATATTGCTTTTAGCTGCCAACAGTCTCCGTTGTCTCTCGAGATCCTCATTATCTGTCAATTTATCTGTTAGGATATGCCCCAAATATTTAAAGCTTTTGACAACTTTCAGCTTGGTATTACACAACGTTATATCAGGCACAGGTAATGGACTGTTATCATATCTAAAAACCATAGTTTCCGTTTTCTTGACATTATATTTGAGACCATGCTTATTTGCATATACTTCACAGATATTCAATAACTTTTGCAACGCCTTGACAGAGGGACTGATATGTATTAAACTTAAAACACCTTCCTTAGTACGTTCCATGAATATGAACGAAGTTGGATAACAGCAAGCGTACCTACCACATCATCTTATTTCAAGTAGTTTAATAACTTGGGAAATGACCTTCATCCCAAGTAGGTAAGTTAATATTACGAAATGATTAGATATTTGACATCTCGGCTCATAGGTTAGTGGTTAAAACAAAACAGCGTTCCTATCCTACGCACATAAACATGCCGATGTCGAGTCGTAGGCTCAAAACAATTGCATTGTTCAAATAGTAAAGAAGGATTTACAGAAGCGACCGACATCTATAATACTATCTAATGCGAATAGGTATGATAAAAGAGAGTAAGTTTAGTTTGTGTATAGGTATGTGGAGGGTAATCTCCGAAACTATTGATCCGATTCTGAGAATGCTTTCACTGACAGAAAACTGACAGAAAACATTATCCCTGAGTGCTACTATGCTACTTTTTATTATTCCGAAAAAATGCACAGTTCCTGTGGGTAACTACGAAGTCGCGGGCAAAGTGCTAGTTACAAATTCAGCAGGAACAGCTAATATAGGTACCTAAACACCTACTAAGCGGCAAGCGGCATGATACTCGTACTTTCATAATTATAAATACCTAGCCTATATCTTAACTTTTAAATTTTAATATCAAGATAGGTATCAAAAATGTTTTTTACCTAACGTTACTTAGACTGTTTTTGCATACGATAAATTTTGACGTCGTGTCGTAAAGTCAAATCACACACGTTTTTACGGGTTATTCCCTACGATAATGTTAAGTAAACTATTAGTGAGAAGTTGTTACCTACCATTTTTTTTTGCAATAAACGAGGACGGTTCAGTTGATCTTAGTCTGCTATGCCGATTATCAGGATCAGCATTGACAGTATAAGTTCCGCGGCGTCGTAACATTATTTTTATAGAGTTTTCTGCACAACAAAAGGTCTTCCACAAAAGGCACAGCACAGAATACTATCATTCTCATTGATATTTTCACAGATCTCGATATTAATATATTATGTATAAAAAATATGAATCACATCACGTTTCACAAATCGCAACACAGTGTAAATGATATAACTGTGTAAGTCGCACTGTTACTGTATAATAGAACTGTTTTGCATTAAAACAAAACAGATATTATGTGAATGAAAAACACACAGCGTTGGTTGAAGAAGCTGTCCTTAGATTTCGCCTTTTTTCATTAAATAAATGAAATAACTTACCAAGCCTTCAGTGTATATAGGTACCTTTCATTTGGCAGTAGCTCGCATCTGTGGTTCTGGCGAGCTGTCATCTGTCACTCATAGAAGTCTTCAAAACTCACCAGCAAGTCCCTTGCTCCAACGCTGTGTGTTTTTCATTCACATAATATCTGTTTTGTTTTAATGCAAAACAGTTCTATTATGTGTCCTTCAAAACACACAGCGTTGGTTGAAGACCTGTTTGATATCTGCTGGTGAAAGAATACCTGAAGGATTTAGACGCTATGTGATCTAATTAATTATAACCATATACTTTCAGATGATATTTTCTATTTATAATGTCACTTATCAATTTAAAGAATTATTGGTTATTTTTCACATGAAGTTCACTATCATTGTTATCATTCCTGATGATCTTGCAATTGTATTATAGTAAGAATGGGTACTAAAGATTTTGTTTTTTTTTTTTTTTTTTTTTGTTTTTTTTTTTTTTTTTTTTTTATATCTTTGTGGATTGAGTTCCTTTTCCTTTCAATCCTTTGGAATCCACTGTAGCACTGACACTCCAGAGCTGCTACTCAGTTTATATAGCTTTGAATACTTAATGTAGGTTTAACTTCAATAATGTTGCTGTTATAGAAAAGCTGCTTTTTATAGATTAAAAATCCAGGATTAGTCACATCACTGTTTAAGCTTTAATCAGTTGTTTGATATTATGTCTATATAATATAGGGGCATAAAATGAATGTTTTAATGTTTTTCAATGGAGATGAAATTAATGTCTTTCGATGGACACAAAATTAATGTTTTGATGTCCTTTGAGAGTTAATATTTAAGTTTTTTGAAATAAACTTAGGTCTTAACTTGTTATTATTTATTTTTACAGTTACCTATTTTAAAATATTCAATCACGGAAGGTCACACATTCTTCAACTTGATGCCTAAAGTATTATTATTAAGTACCTATATCAATCATCTTGAGATATTAATTAAAATAAAAGGGAATTTGTGCATGTTAAAATAATAATACATTTACATAACAATTTTGTTTCCCCCTTAGTGGAAGTAATATAATAAATGAGGCTTGTTTTATAACAATGGTTTGCATAAGAAATTTTCATTGATTTATAATATATGTTTGATGCAGAAACACAAAGATATTATGAATTTGTGTTACATTGTATTATGAACAAACTTTTCTTTAAAATTAATTTTGGCAGAAACTTAGCTATGTCTCTGGTATCTGGGATTTTGTGGTGTATGTTACCAGTAACATATCTTCCCATGCAAAACCGATGTTGCAAAATGCAGTCCAAAATTCCAAATGTAAGTATTGATTGTTGTCCTCTACTACTGCTCAATATGTTTAAACAACGTCTCTATTATAATTTTTATAATTGATCTGACTACCCCGGCCAATTTTCCAAATTTAGAGGGTCATTTCTATGAATTGGTCAATAAGGGTCTTCCGCAGATCCCTTAACAATATCGGATTTATTCAGCTTTTGATTGGAGGTTGGTTAGCTAGAAACACTGATCCTGAATGTGGTATTAGAATGTATGTTTACATGACACTGTCGAAATATATCAGCACCTTAAGAATTAAGTGGGGTGCAGGAATCACCTATTTTCACTGAATGATCCAGTTTAAACTGACGACAATAATTGCATTACCAAATTTAGAATCTGCACATTTGTGTGTATATAGGTATGTAATTGTCTTGAATTCCAAGTTACTCAAGAGGGACTCCAGCCGTTTCTTTTAGAGTTGAGTACGATCATGTATAAATCATCAATATTCAGTGATGTACAGTACAACATTCAGCTGATTCAGACATTGGTTTAGATCTGTTGGAGCACTGCCTCGGTATAGGCAGAGGTCGCGGGCTCGAATCTCGCCCGCGTCAGCTACTTTTGGGAATATATTTAATAACATTAAATAATCACAACATGGCTGTAACATGCTTAAAATTCGCAAAAATATACATTTACAATATACCTATACAAAATAGGTGTGGCGCAGAAATTATCACTCCGGTACAGGACTATCACTTGAGGCGGTCCAGTGTGGGGCTTACAATATAGTTATGTATTATCTACAGAGTATCGTTTCATCTACAGAGTTCAGACAGAGCACTCATAGATTTAAAAACATGCCAGTTATAATGGCCACTTTCGACTGATGTGAAATGAATGTGACTGAAGCTTGCCAAGCCATCGTTTGAGTCCCAATTGATGCATAGTCGCATATTGCCAACTAGGATCAAGGTCCACGTCTGTGGGACACCCCATATTGCACGGCCTCCGAGGCCTGGGGTGATAAGCGCCGTTCCGGCACAAGCATGTTCTTTGATAGGCGTAAGGCTAAGCTGGTGTATCTTTCCGAAAGGCACACGCTACAGATAAAATAATGTTCAGTTCCAGTCTGACAGCTCTAACAGTCTGTTAGTTTAAATTTAGGAGCATCACTTTCGACTGAATGTGGCGCAAAAGCTTACCAAACCATCGTCTGAGTCCCAAGTGACGTATAGCCGCATAACTGCCGACTAGGACCAAGGTCCACGTCTGTGGGACACCCCAAGGCCTCCGAGGCCTGGGGTAATAAGCGCCATTCCGGCACAGGATATTATGCGATAGGTATAAGGCTAAGCTGTTTGACAACTCTAACAGTCCATTTGTTTAAATTTAGGAGCATCAGCGAGGAGCAGGAGCGTGAACTGCTCCCGTTTCTTAAATAAGGTACTAGGCAATGTTGTGCTGTCAGTCTGAAATTGTATATGTGCACACATAACGCTTATTTATGCACACATCTCTGCTTACCCCTTACCCCTCTCCCCGACTGTGGGAAGGAAGTGAAATGATTGCTTTCCATGAAGATAAATTTTTGTTCTTAGCAAAGTAGAGGGGGCAGAGGTGACCAAATGTAGGTACTATGATTTTTATGAGTTGTTTCTTATAGATTTTTACAATCCAATTGGTCATTGTTGCGAATGTACAAGGTGCTGCCCAGAACAAAGCAAAGGCAGGGCTGTTAGTTGTAATATTTGTTTTCCCTATTTTATTTGCAGGTAATGACTGTCAGGTCTCCTTTATGCTCCATGTGCTTATAGTGACCGTTGACCCTGGATTTAGTGAGGTCAGCTATATCTAACACAAACTAAAAGAGAGTTGGAAGAGATAGAATCTATTTTTATCAGTACTTATATTGCAAGAAGTGATTTACATTATTACACCACCAAGAGATCAGTTGGTAATGTTTTGTTGACTTATTTCAGTCTTTTAACTCGAAACTGAGGCTGAGACTGTGTACCATCTCAGTTGTCACATTTACAATTTATTCTAATAAAAGTTTTATAAATATATCAATAATTAGTCCTATCATAAAGTAGGTATTATTAAATGTTTAATTGTAAGAGAGGTTTTGTTTTCAAAGATAATTACAAAATGCATACTTTAGGCAAAAACCGAAAGGGGTGTCCCCTTGAACGCCTTATTGTAACTCAATATCAGTTATTATTGCATGTGGTGTCTGAACACCGGAGTATGTAAAGCATTGTATTCATTTATTTGTAGTAAAAATTATTTAATATTTTCTTATTTTTTGGAGGATTTTCTTGGTTAGATGAATAAACAATAATTATTACACTATTTTGATTAATAGAATCACAGGAATATTATTCATTTCCATAACAGTATAGTCACCTCTATTACAATACATTGTTTATCTCTCACATACTATCTGTATGCAGTTAATGTATTTTTGTATGACATAAAATACAGGTACCTAGCTTGTAACACTTCATTACAAGCAAGAGTATTTAGATTTGAATTCAGATTTATTAGGGGTCTAATATTAATTTTATTCTTATATTAAACCTTTCAAAGGTTGAAAGCTATTTAAAATGGTATTGCATTTGATAAACCTGATGGTAATGTGCAGAAGCAGCAAAATAATCAGTACATTTTTTAGAGTGACATAACTCCTAATTATACACATACTATTTTATGATTTGTACCTACATAATACTTAGGTACTTTCCTTTTACATAGGTAGGTAACTTGAATTGTTAGTTTATTTTTCCACCAACTTTATGTTAGTAGTAGGTATAATGTATTTTTGTATGACATAAAATACAGGTGCAGTGAGTACTTAGCAATTTCAAGTTTATATTCGTTACGGCATTTACCAATATGTGGTGTTTATGCCATCCAATCAGAAACAACTAAGTTGATTGCTTATAACACCAAACAGGGCTAAATAATCTTATGACTCCTTACCGTTCCATGTTGAAGTATCAAACTTCTGAAGTCGAGGAATAATCTGAGGTAATTGGGTTAAGTAGCCCAAAGCCCATTATAAAGCTTACTTGGTTTGTTAGACTTTCGATGCGTGGATCCGCAAAGAATTGTGTCTTGTACCGCCTTGACCGCATTTTCGGCGGTGGAGAGGTGTCCTCATCCTCCGAGGATGAAGAGCTTTCCTTCTCGCTTTGATAAGTGCAGGGCCTAGCGGCCTCAATATTTCCCGCTGACCGGTCATCCGAAGCACCGGCAGGGGTAGCGGTATTGAGACGAGAGCTTTCGCCCTCGATTTCACTATTTTGCTTACTTATTGTCATAAAACACTTTCACACGAGTAATAATATTACGGTTCATGTACATTTAACCGAGACAAGAGCAAATTTTCGCAATTTTTACACGTGAGAAAAACTTTTTCCATCTAATGGCGGCAAAATCTTTAGACGCTATGAGTGACAGATGACAGCTCGCCAGAACCACAGATGCGAGCTACTGCCAAATGAAAGGTACCTATATACACTGAAGGCTTGGTAAGTTATTTCATTTATTTAATGAAAAAAGGCGAAATCTAAGGACAGCTTCTTCAACCAACGCTGTGTGTTTTGAAGGACACATAATATTTGACACGCGTACGTACCTAAGTACCGAACAAAACGACAGATTGTTTTCAAATTACTCGCGTACCGGATAGCTGCCGCAACGGCGCACCACTGAGGAAGTGGGTTAACGAACCAATTGGTAATTTTGCAACATGCACCGGCTCTGGCGACCACGTCGGTCGACTGTGACCGACCGCTGAGCGAAAGGCAACTCGAAAACCGAGAGTGCGTTGGCACGTTTCTTCCGCGAATGACAGGATGGTGCGGTCATGCCGACCGCGAGATAGCAAGATCGACGGCAGTCACTGATAACGCGAGCGATAACCGTGAGCAATTTATTATTTACTAATAGGTAGGTCCCTACCTAATAAACTAAACGTGATACAGACTATGCAAATAAAACTTATCGATTGCCTATTTAATGCAGGTAACATAAAAACACACTAGGTACCTATATACTTAATTAAATAATTACCTTTAATAATAAATAACGTATATTTATAAGTTTCCTTTACATATATTTGGTTTCTTTGGTACGATTCAAATGATATTGCTTGTTACAATAAAAGCATAAATAAAGGCCAGCGAATGTTACATGCAAAAATATAACAAAACAACGATCTCGTTTGTAATAGTCAAGTCAAGGTTGATCATCATTAGTGCGCAAGTCGCGGTCGCCTAATCTAAGTGTTAACCATGAACGGTTAACCCCACATAGGTTTATGAATTTTTATTAGGTACCTAGGTATATCACTTTAGGGCGCAGCTTTTACACTTTCTTCGCGTTATCTATGTCAGAGCATAGAATCACTTGGTATTAAATCTTATACCTACATTATAATAATTGTATAGGTAGGTAGTTTAGGTCTGTACTAACTTTAACTGGCCGCAAGATTAATTGATATTTTTTATTGTTAACGCGCGATTATGTACATGGGGATAATATATGTATTATCAATTTATCACTATCAGTGCTCAAATCTTAATCTTTTACTTTTATCAAATTATGGGCTCTCTTTGAGACAATATGCAAACAAGTGCCGTCCTCTGTCTTTACAGCTAGGAAAGTTTTTGACAGCAATCCAAAGGAAACAAAAAAAAAACTTGAGAGGTGTCAAGGGACACCCGGATGGAACAAAGTTCCTTTCGATTAATTAGTGAATAATTATTTATTATGTACAAAAAAAAATATGTACACAAACACACACACACACGCACACGCACGCCGCACGTATTGCCGCGCCGTGCGCCGCACGGCTTACAATAGCTTACTATAGCAAAGTGTCGAAAGTGTCGGTACAACGTGGTACAACTTTTCGTCTTAAGGCGCTATAGGTCCAGCGAAATATTTTACGTGCGGGGGTGAAGAACACGATGCGGCGCGCGCGCCCGCGGGCTACGGGGTGGCGCGTTGACGAGATCTCTTGCGGCGGGCTGAGCGCGACGCTATTACTTTTAGTGGAAATTGGCGCGCACATAGTGTAATTAAAGTACCTAGTTGTCAAACTTTATTAGGTACCTACTTTTGGTACAAGTTAGTTTAGCGAATTAAGTCAATTTATTTTTTGTGGTGGTTATTTGGAAAAACTAGGTAGGTAATACCTACCTAGTTTTTCCAAATAACCAGAAATCGGAATCTTTTTAGAAATCGGAATAGGTAGCGTTATAAAATAAATAATTAAAAAAAATTCTAGAACAAAAACTGTCTAAATTTCTAACTTAGCAAAGTTACAATATCCAATTGCCTATGACATAGCCTATTTCTTATCGGATCTGCAATATTCTTGTTAGATACATGTTTCTAGACTACCACACGTCTAGTAAGACACAATTTATCATCCTAACTTACACACAGAAATATCGCATTTTCAAACACATATCGATCTATATTATAGGCACAATATCCATGAAATTCAGAGTCTTTACACAACATTATGTCCTAGCCTTCCTACCGAACCTAAATACATGACTAGATTCTATATAACCCATTACAACAATCCTACAAATGCAATTTTATGTACATAACACTTATTCTCAAATTATAGCTTTCCTATCGTCGAGAGGTATAACTGCTTATGTACATCTTATGTAAACAACATTCCTACACTATAAAACCACGATGTACACAAAACCTCGATTATGGTTACAAAGGTATTCACGACTTTACATAAAAAACATGAAATCTTATTCCTACACAATAGGCTATTTGACTCATTTTGGGAAATGGTTTATATTAAATCTTCATTATATTATAAGCACACTACATTGATATTTCAAGGAGATCTACTGTATTTATCAATAAAAATCAGTGATTAAGTATAAATTTCCAAAACCGCTCCAAAAACGCTGTTTCTGACAGAAGTGACGTAACACGCTAGTAAACGAGCTTTGTCAAAAGACAGATGGTGCAGCTGAAATTAATTTCATCAATAATTCATTTTTATCGGCTATAGTGGCGTATAAATGGTGTGTAGTTCCACAATGTACAAATACGTCTTTAAGCAGTCCATCATGATTCATGACACAAAAGAATTTATAGGTAATGTTTCTGAGTTTTTATCAACATAACCTAAAATGAGATTTCACAAAACTTCTGAATGATTATATAAAAGATTTGTAAATAAATATGTGGTAGGTAGGTACTTACACAGCTGTTTTTACATTTTTAAGTTCCGCAGCATAATAATCAGCGTTATTCTTAAAGAAAAGTGCAATGCGTCTATCTTAGGTAGGTTGTTGTTATCAGCTTGCACAAAATTTGACTCCATTTTGTGATTCGATATAAATATTTATGCCACTAGATGACTATATAGAAGATTTCTATGAAAACAGCTTCAGAAATAGCTCAAAGATCGATTAAAGCACCCAAAAACATAAAACGCAAACTACATCTGTCAAAGCCGTGCAACTTATGCTCAAAGACTACATATATACATACATATATACTTATGCTTACATTGCTTACTCCAGTGTTGCCAAGCTAGATTTTCATTTTACCCCAATGCCTGATTAATTTTACTCTAAAATCATAACTATTTATACAAAAATACCTGGGACCTGGCTAAAGTTTTGGTTTTAGATATACAATAAAACAAGTTCTTTCTTAATCAATGGTCATGTTTCACAATAAAAATATGCTGAATTTGTTTGTTTAACTCAAATTCAATTCAAATACTTAGGTACCTACATGTATTGCTTACCAAAAAGCCCATAAACTTTAGTAATCATAACAACAATACGAAATCTAACCTTAAAATTTTGGAAGTGACTCCGCGACCGCCGCCGTGACCTGAATTTGCAGCCGCCACCGGTTGCTAAATTGGCAGCCGGCGCTGACTTTGGAAAAAAGCGGGAAAGGGGGATGGCAATTTGGCATAATTAAAAAAAACATTTCATGTTTCATTTGAGTAACATACCTAATTAGGGTCCAAGAGCGAGCAAAGCGAGGGAACTTGGACACCCCGACACGGACAGGTTAGGTTCGAAGGGGTTGACGGGGGCTTCAGTGAGCGAGCAAACCGAGCGAACGAAGCCCCGTCAACCCCTTCGTGTTAGGTTACTCTTAACCTTGCAGATAGAAATAGGAGCTCCGCGTACCGGGGCTCCATCAACCACCTCCATCCCCCTTGTAAGTCCAAAAAAGTTGTATTTTGTTTTACATTGACACTGTAATTTAAAAGTCAGTCTAAGGTATTTAATTCAACCTAAAACACGGCAACATTAATCTGCTGCTACGGTAGTTTGCAATTATTTTCGTCTGGTATCACTGCTACTCCAAGGCTACTCCGGTTCCTAACGGCATTATTTTTGGGAGCCTAGTCGGCGCCGGCTGCGGAGACGCTCCCTAAAATTTTACCCTCAAAGGGCACTGGCAGACGCCCATAGAACGCTGGGCCTCAGATTGTGTAAGTCGGTACAGATATGAAATTAGTTTGGTGTGATCAAGTATTTCAAGAGTATTTAAATTCATTTTTTATTTGTTTTTGTACGTAATTGGGTTAAAGAGAAATATTCTTATTTCTGACAGTGAGGTTAAGTATGGTGTGAATGATCCAGTGAAGTACAGCCCGACTAATGAGTTCTCAATTCAAAGGTTTTAGTTGCTGTCACTATGATATTCTGTGGAAGCACGCGCCAGCCAGCATGCACCCGTTTTTGTTTTAGTGGTTTTTTCAAAATGTCAATGGCATAATCATTTTATTTCTTATTTATTTCGATTTTTGATTCCAATTCTTAATTTCTAAGATAAATTAGGCAAAGAACAATTAAAATATATTTTTATTTTTGGTTAAGCTTTTATTACTGTACCATATCAAGCCTAAAACTGCCGACGTCCTTTACTCTAAAGAATTCTTTACCCTAAAAATAAGTTGGCAACACTGGCTTACTAGCGTGTGACGTCACCAGAGTGCAACTGGCCGTTCTTGTCACAGATAAAATAACAAAAAATATTGCATTTTATTTTCGTGTAATTTGCAAATATATACATATTTTAGTTGAAAATCAAGTGAAATAAGTTTATTTACGCTATGAACTGATAGGATGACCACAATCTATAGCATATTTTCAATGTTGTCAAGAAGCCTATTCTAATAAGAAAATAATACAAATCCAATAGGAAACAAATTGTAAACATTAATCAATACTAAAATTAAGGAAATAATAACTCAAAATAACATAAAACACGATATTAAAACCGACAAGTACAATGACCCCTTTTGATCGGCGCCGGCTCTTGGACCCTAATTAGGTATGTTACTCAAATGAAACATGAAATGTTTTTTTAATTATGCCAAATTGCCAACCCCTTTTCCCGCTTTTTTCCAAAGTCAGCGCCGGCTGCCAATTTAGCAACCAGTGCCGGCTGCAAATTCAGGTCACGGCGGCGGTCGCGGAGTCACTTCCAAAATTTTAAGGTTAGATTTCGTATTGTTGTTATGATTACTAAAATTTATGGGCTTTTTGGTAAGCAATACATGTAGGTACCTAAGTATTTGAATTGAATTTGAGTTAAACAAACAAATTCAGCATATTTTTATTGTGAAACATGACCATTGATTAAGAAAGAACTTGTTTTATTGTATATCTAAAACCAAAACTTTATCCAGGTCCCAGGTATTTTTGTATAAATAGTTATGATTTTAGAGTAAAATTAATCAGGCATTGGGGTAAAATGAAAATCTAGCTTGGCAACACTGGAGTAAGCAATGTAAGCATAAGTATATATGTATGTATATATGTAGTCTTTGAGCATAAGCACGGCTTTGACAGATGTAGTTTGCGTTTTATATTTTTGGGTGCTTTAATCGATCTTTGAGCTATTTCTGAAGCTGTTTTCATAGAAATCTTCTATATACCTAGTCATCTAGTGGCATAAATATTTATATCGAATCACAAAATGGAGTAAAATTTTGTGCAAGCTGATAACAGCAACCTACCTAAGATAGACGCATTTATGGTTCTACTTTTCTTTAAGAATAACGCTGATTATTATGCTGCGGAACTTAAAAATGTAAAAACAGCTGTGTAAGTACCTACCTACCACATATTTATTTACAAATCTTTTATATAATCATTCAGAAGTTTTGTGAAATCTCATTTTAGGTTATGTTGATAAAAACTCAGAAACATTACCTATAAATTCTTTTGTGTCATGAATCATGATGGACTGCTTAAAGACGTATTTGTACATTGTGGAACTACACACCATTTATACGCCACTATAGCCGATAAAAATGAATTATTTATGAAATTAATTTCAGCTGCATCATCTGTCTTTTGACAAAGCTCGTTTACTAGCGTGTTACGTCACTTCTGTTAGAAACAGCGTTTTTGGAGCGGTTTTGGAAATTTATACTTAATCACTGATTTTTATTGATAAATACAGTAGATCTCCTTGAAATATCAATGTAGTGTGCTTATAATATAATGAACATTTAATATAAACCATTTCCCAAAATGAGTCAAATAGCCTATTGTGTAGGAATAAGATTTCATGTTTTTTATGTAAAATCGTGAATACCTTTGTAACCATAATCGAGGTTTTGTGTACATCGTGGTTTTATAGTGTAGGAATGTTGTTTACATAAGATGTACATAAGCAGTTATACCTCTCGACGATAGGAAAGCTATAATTTGAGAATAAGTGTTATGTACATAAAATTGCATTTGTAGGATTGTTGTAATGTGTTATATAGAATCTAGTCATGTATTTAGGTTCGGTAGGAAGGCTAGGACATAATGTTGTGTAAAGACTCTGAATTTCATGGATATTGTGCCTATAATATAGATCGATATGTGTTTGAAAATGCGATATTTCTGTGTGTAAGTTAGGATGATAAATTGTGTCTTACTAGACGTGTGGTAGTCTAGAAACATGTATCTAACAAGAATATTGCAGATCCGATAAGAAATAGGCTATGTTATAGGCAATTGGATATTGTAACTTTGCTAAGTTAGAAATTTAGACAGTTTTTGTTCTAGAAACTTTTTTATGTGACTAGGTAGGTCCATGGGAGTTGTACCATTGGATAGGTAGGATTTTCCGCAAATTATGATGTGTAATTTATGGTTGGATATTTAAATAAAGTAGATTAGAAGGGCTCACACGTAGTGAAAACGAAAGTGAATTAGGATTCAAAAACACGGCTCTATGTGAGGTAAAGTAATTAGGTTATATAAGAAACGCGTGCTCTCCGAGGCACGGAGGGGTCTCGATGTGTAAACAACGGTCACCCATCCAAGGACTGACCGCGGCAAGCGCAGCTTAACCTCGCAGATCGATCGATTAGCGCGGCCGTCATTTAGCCACGAGCTTTTTTTTAATAAATTACGATTATAATAATAAAATGCGAAATCCTAATCAAAGAAGAAAATTATATGAATTATTAATTTTAATATTTTATTAATATTAATATAATTTTCTTCATATTGGTGGCATTCAAACGTCTATGCTTCGGGACTTCCCGGATAACGTCTGATTTAAACATTTATCTACGAATTATTTATTTATAATACAAGAGTGTAAGCAAGCATATTCTTTATTATTTGAGACGTATAAGTTTGAATAGGATTTCGAATTTTATTATTATAATCATAATTTATTTATCTATATTATTTATTTATTATCTAAAATCTATTGTATCTTTTGTTTGACGGATTTTACTGACGGAAAAATATTTAATCATGACGAATTTTTGACGGAAAATACCAACCTGCTTAGCGGAATTTTGAAATTGTAATTGGCAACACTGTTAGGATGTGAGCGTACCTACGTTTATCAGTCAATAGGTGGTCAATAGCGCTATTTGCCCAAATATGTGCTAAAACCTAACCTTAATTGTATAAAAAATATTATATTAATGATATTATTACGTTTGTTAGTCATTTTCACAAAGAATTATTGAAAATAATCATTTCGTGAGCGGCGAAAAATTTGGCACACGTCCTACTCCGGTGAGGTCTGAGACCGGACTGAAGCAGTCGTGCGCACGTTCTTAGGAACGTTTTTTGGGTATAAAAAATTATCTAAAATTGCCGTTTTAATTTTTATACAATTTTATTAATGAATTCACTAACTCAATTATTAAATAATATGTTAAAAAATTTTCAAAAATTAAAACGTAAGAAATAAGTCTAAAAAATGAAATATTCGTAATGAAAAAGTATCTTCGAGAGGTATCTTTGGAATTTTTTTCTATCGAGTGAAGTTATTCATATCGTGTATTGAATTAATGATTTCACTAGCTAATATGCTTAAGTATACCATATATTTTTTTCTGGGTGGAAACTGTAAGAAATCTTATAAAAAAATGAAAAATTCTAGAGCTCATTCTAGCGTTTTGTGAACCCATAGCGCCTTAATTTTTTCCGTCTAGCCCCCTTTCGTAACGCGCGATAAGGAACTTCGTTCCAAAATACTTATATACGGGTAAAATTATAACCAGTGCGGATATTTTAGGTGAAAGTACTCATGAATTCATAAGTACTTTCACCTAAAATATCCGCACAACTTTTATTATGGGACCTACACCGGAATATGAAAAAAAAAAAAATTGCTGTTCCATTCATTTTGATCGTGTTGTAGTGCATTTTTGTAGGGATCAGCAGATTTTTTTTTTCATATTTCAGTGTCGGTCCCATAATAAAAGTTGATCATATTCATGAGTACTTTCACCTCCTAAAATATCCGCACTGGTTTTAATTTTACCCTATAATCCACGCCAATAAGGAAACGAATTGAAAATGGCGGTTCGTACTTGTTGTAATGACAGGTTTGACCGTCAGCACAACAGGGTTGCCAGATAGGTGATATTTTTTTAATACCTAAGAGATTTGTTGTTTGAAAATAAATTGTAAGCAAGATTATTTAAAAAGCCGACCAAGTTCTAATCGGACTGGCGAACCGCGGGTTCCGTACTTTCATAGAACGTATAAAACAATACCTAATTCTGAGTAGGTACATAAGTAATAATTGAAATAGAATATTATATACCTATTGAATAGTGGTTGAAATCCTTTGCGTGAGTCCGACTGACACTTGGTCGGTTTTTAGAAGGTATATTATTGTAATATTATCATCACTCCACTGTATTTCCTTTTTGTTGCACGGGACTACAGAGTACCGAACCTTTCGACGGCGTAGGTGAGACCGAAGCTAACACGAAGAGGGACTTTGAGACAACTTTAATAAAATGTACCTATGCACTGTAGAAATGCATCCAAAGACAAACCCCAGCTTGCGCAGGACTATTGCATTTGCAATACATGTGGAGAAAATTACTACTTGGGCTATTGTAATGGAATGGTAATGGACTAGATTCAAGGGCAGATCCAAGATGGTCATGGTGGTCATGAATATATCATATCATCATAATATGTCCACCAGCGTTGCCAGATTTTTTTTCGCGCAACGCGGGATTTTGAAACCTTTTGAGTAATTAAAAATTAAAAAAACCCGACTGCCAAAAAACAACTAAAAAGTTCAAAACAAGAGCACTTTTCAAGCAGTCTGATGCAGTTGGTGGCAATTATTTGTGTTAAATCTTAGATTTTATGCCACCAACTGCATCAGACTGCTTGAAAAGTGCTCTTGTTTTGAACTTTTTAGTTGTTTTTTGGCAGTCGGGTTTTTTTAATTTTTAATTTACTATTTTTATTTTTCACTTTTTAGTTTTTAATGTATGTTTTCGTAATCTTCTTTTCGAGCCCTTCATTTTGATACCCCACATGATAGCTTTTGAGGATAAGTAAGAATTAGCGAGAATGATTGCTTTGTTGAACAACTTTAAATCGTTATATATCCTAAACTATTATTTAAAATGAAAAATGATAAAAGGAACCTAAAGATGATTTTAAAATACCTATTCAACGACACCCCACTTGACATAGTTCATCAACATTTTTTTTTTTCATTTTGATAATATGGCGTCTGGTTGTCGCTGTGGTGAATTTTGATTACTGTTATGTCTTTAGTGACACTCGCAAGGTTAAGACGAATCGATTGACGTAAGAATTATCAAAATCGGCCTACGCATTTGGTCTCTAGAACGCCACATAGAAACAAACATACATACATACATACATAGACTGATAAACACATTACCCTCCTTTGCGTCTCGCAGTCGGGTAAAAAAAGCGGGATTCTTTCGTCGAAAGCGAGATATAAAAAAAAACAAAACCAGCCAAGTGCGAGTCGTACTCCCGCACCGAGGGTTCCGTATCATATTTGGACGTATAAAGTGAAAAAAACCGGACCGCATAACTAAGTTTGTTTGTGAAGGAATTTTGATGATTTTGAAAAAGCTGTACTAGTTAGGAACATGTTTTATTTTTGGTGCAATATTTGGGTCAATTCCTATCAACCCTAACTATTTCAGATTTTTCGCCCCGCAAACTTCGGAGATAAGGGGGGGGAATGGTATTTTTTTGGACATTTTTCATCATATGTCGAAAACTGTGAGACATAAAATAAAATGAAAATATATTTTGAAATGTGCAGATCAAGCCCTTTCCTATGATATGTCACTTGACCTAGTAACCCCACTTTAAAATTTTGGACCCCCACTCCGGCCCCTTTTGCAATGAAAATAAAAATATTTTTGGACTTTTTTCATTTGCAATAAAGTTGAACAAGCATTATTTATCACTATTCTAAATTTCAAGTCGATACCATAAGTAGTTGCTGAAATAAGCAGGTGTGACAGACAGACAGACAGACGAAGTCGCACCATAAGCGTTCCTTTTTTACCATTTTGGTACGGAACCCTAAAAACGTAAATAATCAGATGTTAGTTGAACTCTGCACAGGATAGCCCCAGATTGATTAATTCTACTTTAATTTTTAGGGAGCATTTGTTTCTGGCATCCGGCTATTTAAAATTTCATTTGGGAAAAAACGCGTTCGGGAAAGCAATTTGAAGTTGCGGCCCGCACCGTCAAGTAATCCTCGAAAAGCGGGACAGAGCCTGTCCCGCGCGGGACATTCAATTTTTGGCAACAAAATTTACGTCCCGCCAAGATCGGGACGTCTGGCAACGCTGATGCCCACGTAAAAACACATACTGGGCAGTGGGCTCCCAAAAAATAGTTATTATAGGTAAAAACTATAATTTTTTGCGTGCTGTATCGATGTGTGTGACTAAAGACAGGAATAACGTGCGAGTGGGAGGGAATGATTAGTGCCGCCATTTATGATTCGTTTCTTTACTGGTGCGGGTTATATCACTAATATTTTTGATAGATTACTCAAGTTAGTCCGTGAAAACTCATATTTTTAATTCATAAAAATGCATATTATGCTTAAAGTTAAAATGCACTATAAAACAATTAACAACAATTAATACATGCTGGATTATGGCCTATCCCCTCTCATTTTGAGAGGAGGCCCGTGCCCAGCAGTGGGACAATTTATAAACAGGGCTGATATTATTATTAAAACATGCTGTAACAACATCTACCATACATACATATATGCAAAATTGTGGTGAGGAGCCTGGGCCCAGTCAAGATAAATTGTACTATTGTAATAAATGACGGTCGAATTTCGACCACTGGGCGACCACTAGTTAGTATGATAAATTATTATTTCTTCTCTGTTCCATTATTTAAAATTGTTGATATCCAACTTCTATCGAAAGTTTACTATCTACTAGATACTTAAACAAGTTACACTTATTATAAACCAAAATTTTCACCTATCTCCATACCAAATATTATCAAAATCTCTTTAGCTGTTTAACCCAGGGACCGAAAACCGTTATGAATTACGGTACTTACCGGTATCGAGTAATTTAGGTTACCTTTATGATAAAGGTTACCGCTATCTGGGTAACCGTTTTGATAAAGGTTACCGCTATCTGGGTAACCGTTTTAATACAGGTAACCTAAAAATGACCTTGATTACAAGAATGAAACAAAATAAGTACCTATTGCATTAGAAAAATAATAATTTCACAATTACCAGACAAATATCAGACTTGTCGATGTCGTGAGTTGACGTCGTGTTGTTTATTACGTTTATTCGGTTCGCTTTTTGTGGAATATTAGTGTTAAAAGTAGAGGAAATGAGCAAAGATCCCTATCTATACATTGCTACCATAGAATTATAATAATCAACTGAAAACAATTGCAATGCCATTTTGTATGTACAGGCCTACTGCTACTGAGGCAGCTGCAAGATGCTGCACAGTGTATTAAGAACCCGATTTTTGTGTCATCATGTTTTTATTCAAGTAATCGATAGTTTTTATCATTTCTAGTACTACTAGAGTTCAACTCCCGCTTCGCTACGACTTGTAGATTATTAAAAAAAAAAATGACAAAGTTTCGTAATATCCGCGTCATAAAAAATGAAAAAAAAAAATCGTATTTAAAAAACGGAACTACGTATATACGTATAGACAAAACCTGTTTCTATCGTGGTCATGCTAGGCCGGCAGGAGTCACTCTTGTGACCACTAGACCAACAAAATAGTCAAATATTTGAAAAGATTAATAATATTATTAAGTTTTAATTTAGTTATTAACAAGAACAGATAATAATATGTTAACTGTTTTGTTAGTGTATGGATTGTAATACACTAATTATACATAATTATGTATTTTATGGATTTTAATTTATTGTGCAGACAGCAATATAAATATTTAACTGCCATTATGAAGTCTGATAGTTTTAATATGTACGATGCTGACTGTACATGCATAAAATATGCTGTTGGTGCTGTTGTGACAACAGGGCACACAGTTTCAAATGATCCATAATATTATGAACCATTGATAACAACAAGGAAACTATGATAGCATGAAAGAGTACAAAGAGGGTAAGTATGTTGCATCACTAAGAAACAAATATTTGTGTCCCACATTTCTACAGGCATACATGCACATTTAAAGCTGCTTAAAAAATGTATAGGTATATCATAAAATTATGATTAAATAATATTTTTATGTATCAAGTACTGATTCATTCCTTATTAAAATTCCTTACATAGTTTACCCTCTCAACTAATCCAATACTTTCATTGTACAAAGTTTACTCATAATTTATAATAGGTATAATAGGAAATTAGAGCATAGCAATGTTTTATGTATAAAATGTATCACATAAAACACCCACGACACGAGGACACCCATTAAAACTATGGAGAACATCATCTAAAGGAAATCCCTTGAAACACTTTCTACCAAACCGTGTAGTAACAGAGTGGAACAAACTCCCTGAAAGTGTTATAATGGCACCTACATTGAACTGTTTCAAAAACAGACTGGATAAAATCTCCAGATCTTAAAACACACACACATCAGCTTATTAAGCTGCTAGTGTGCATAAGTATAATAATAATAAGAAGTCCCTTTGACGCTATGTTGGATCCCCTGTCTGTCACACCTGTTCAGGTCTTAACATTTACTGTTTTTTTGTAGATTTATGTGTTAAGGTGGATCCATCAAGGTTGCCCACGAAATTCAAAATATCTTGAGATTTTTGCAAATTCGGTATGTAAAGTATTTTTCAGGTATTTTTTTTATATTTTTATTTCGTAAAACATTTAATTTTAAGCAACTAATTTTAAGCTTTTTTTTTTCCAAGTAACAGTTTTTTTTTAATTAATTTTTAAAGTATTATTCGTAATGACGTCATTTTATAGCCTGAATAGCTTTAAGTCTTTGCCACGTTTTCAGTACATACAAAAAGCAATAATAGATAACTTCAAACTTGACATTGACACTTAACAGACACGATTGACACGACTTGACGACTATTATTTTGTTGTGAAATGTGAATGCTGTGAACTTTTTGTTTTATAATTTAATTTCTATCCATTATCCGTGCTGCGTATCCGTGCAATGAATCTGTCATCGACAACTGGTGCTAAATGCTTCGTACCGTCATGCAGAAACACTACAACAAATAGCCGACACAAATAGTTTGTAAATGTACAAATTGATCCATATTTATCTAATCCAAACAATAGGCAGGCAGTTCCGTAAAGCGTGCAATGGTCGATTAATGTTGCAGTAAGTATCAAAGTCCAACGGGAAAGCAAGGTCTGTCGTGTACAAAGAATTAGCTTAGAGAACTGAGAAAGAGAAATTATGGCAGCGCGCGATCTATCCATAATAACTAGCTTTGACACTGACGGTTTGACAACAAACTGAACAACAGTTTTTTTTTTAAATTTATCTTGAAAAGCACGAAGGAAGTAGTCTGTTCAGGCTACGTTATGACGTCATTTAGAGGTCAAATGAAAGTCAAATGGTTACAAGTATTATTGTGAAAATAAACACAATCTTGTGATTTAAAGAGCTAAAAATAGAAAAATAAGGCATAAGACCCTAAAATCTCCAAATGGTTTTGGAATCAGCGTAGGTTAATTTTTACTTTACATATCGAATTGCAGCGCTGTTTTACCTACGTTGTATGTTGATTCAAATTCGATTCGCGACAATAACGATAATACAGTTACTAAATAATAATAATAAAAATGATCAATACAGCCCTTGAAATTATATTTGAGGAAAATACGATTATTTCGTGAGATTATTACGATTTTCCTCAAATATAATTTCGAGGGCTATATTGATGATTTTGATGATTATAATTTAGTAACTATATCATCATTAATGTCGCGAATCGAATTTGGATCAACATACGACGTAAAACAGAGCTGCAATTTACAAAAACCCAAGATATTTTGAATTTTCGCGCAACCTTGACGGATCCACCTTAAAGTAACGCCTAGGACACTAAAAAGTGGTGAACGAGGATTGGTACTGAAAGAAAACTTCCAATAGCGTTAAAAACGTTGTGATATAATGACATTCAGGGCAGCCAACATAGCATCGAAGGGACATCTTAATGTGAAACAGTCTCTAGGAACTTTTTTTAAATCGTTTGTTAAATCTACAATGTCAATGAAATTTTTTTGTATAGTAGGTACCTATGTTAAACGGGTTGGTATCTACATACCAACCCTGGTTTTGGTTTAACATAGGTACCTACTATACAAAAAAATGGAACTTAAATAGGCACCTAAGGCTACCCTTAGGTTCAAATTTTATTTGACAGGCAAGTTACCTGATCCAATATGAAGCAAAATAATTAAGATATCTTGCCCTAATATCTCTATCACCAATACAATGACAGATACAATGTTCTAAAAGAACAATAAGCAAATGAATTGAATCTGTAGTAAATTGATTATGATCTGCATAGTAATAAGACAGTAAGGACTAAGGAACTGATGTGGAACAACAGCATGATAGATGAGCATTCAGTCATGACAGCAATCAGACATCAATGATACTAAGGTCTTAACCTTAGACAGTAGTAGAGGAACAATAATTACACTCAAAATTCTATCAAGTAATTAATGGCTATTGGTTTTAGACAAAAAACCTTAAATTTATTACGTCATGATAGATAGCAAGAAGTAACCTCAAAGACTCATTAGTAATTTCTATAAAACATGAATTCCCGTAAACTAGGCGAAATATATGAAATGGATTTAAGATGATTGAAAACAAAAATTCAGAACTAACAATTTCACGGAATATTCAAGAGATAATCTAGAATACGACGCATTTCTCCTCCGATAGATATTTTGACACGATTTAACTGTCACACGCCAGGCTTATGTGGCAGAGCCTAGGCACCGCCTGTGGCCATTTTTGAAATACTGCGGACATAAAATGCTGTCGATATTGATTACTTCACAAAAAATTGGTAAATTACGTGCCTCGAAGTTGAGTTTGTGGCAGTTTGCAGCCATTTTTAAAATTGTCAGTATCGAAATACGTCACAGGCGTAAGAAATCACGATGGCCGACAAAAGAATGGTTAGGTGGTAGGTACTTACTACTGATTTTTACGCCTCCAAGAGGTGGTTTCGGTGGCTGGTTATCGAAAGTCTTTCGAACGGATTTGCTGCCCTCGGCGAATGACGTGGTCCTAGGGCGTCCGCTCATTATTAAAGGTATAAAATAAACGGCCTTAGAATCCTGAACTTCATAGATGCTTCACATTTCTCGTTACCACCCTTGCACTCTCACTGAACTCACTTTGCCGATGAAATACAAGTTATGGATGGTATAGTCAAAACAATATCACTAAGATACAATTGAAATCAAAATAAGACTGTCCTATTACGGTTTTACAATATCATTTTATTAATTTTTCAAAATTTACATCAGTGTACGACAGATTTTAGTTTCTTCAGACTTGTACTCGCTCGTTCGGCTAGGTTCGGCATTCACTCGGACCTTCGATTCGATCACTGAACGTACGAAGATGACGTCACGTAAACGCTTTAAAGCGCCATCTACTGGTACTAGTAAAATTAAATATGAGCTCATTCAGTAAAACAGTTTCTTCACAGATTATTTTTCATGATGTTTTATGTTAAATATTGATATTCTCGAGAGTGTCACTAAAGTATTTATCATCAATAGCAAGCAATGTAGTTTTGTAAGTTCATTTTAATATCATGTGTGCAGCATTTACAATCCTGCTTGCTGTTTCTGACCGAGTAAGCAATATTGCTTCCATCCAGAAGTTCCGTGACTGTACTATCTTATCGTGTGAATTCGGTGTGAATGATTATGATGATACCCAATGTGCCCCAAAGATGTGCCCAAAGTACAATACCTACCTATAGGTGCTTATGCCTAGAGGTAAAGTCCATTTCAGGAAAGAAGTCCCGCGGACAATTGTGGAACTACATTATACTACATTATGTCGCGCGAATACAGCGCTGCGTCTGCGGGACTTCTTTCGTGAAATGGACTCTAATAAGTTATACAGCTCCAGCCCTCTAGGCATATGTTAGATGTACCGTATAACTCATGTCTCTTAAGCCGTGTCTCCTGCGCCCTGTTCTCGTGTTCGACGAACATCGAACAGTGAACAGTGAACGATAAAGGGGCGTGGTCTAGGTGTTTTGACGAATAAAAACACTCAAAACACGTAGACCACGCCCCTTTATCGTTCACTGTTCACTGTTCGATGTTCGTCGAACACGAAAACAGGTCGCAGGAGACACGCCTTTAGAACCTCAAACAAATCACTCCTCTTGTCATGAACGAAGCAGTAAAACCTAAAGCCTTGTTGACACTATTGCACTTTATCCGCAGCGTTAAATTACCTATGTGCTTCACTACTATGTTCCAAAAGGTTCCAGAAAGTATCAATTTTAGTTTTACAGTCTCAAATCTGAAAAATGTAAACAGAAGTTGCAGTACCTAAGTAGGTATGTAAATGACTTATTTTTAAAGTACCTATATCGAGGCGAGGGAAGCACCATAATTTCTTGTTAACCACACTTCGACATGACTGTACTGTAGGTACCTACATCCCATATAACCATTTTTGCGAACATAACGTAACCGTTTCGCCACTTAGCGTCGACACTCATTCAATCTCGAAACATTATCTCGTCGACGTTCCGTGTTTATCAGTCGCTGCAACTAAAAATGGGGAAGAGTCGACACAGTAACATTTGGTTTCTAATTTACGTCGCCGTGTCATAACATTGTTACCAGATTTCGCACAAATCATTCATTCATTCGTTCATTTTCGTTGGCTCGTGCATGAGTAACATCGTTAAAATAATAAAAATAGAAAAACCCCATCTTAACTCTCAAGGTAAGTAAACAAAGAATTAGTTTTCATTAATTACTATGGTTTAATATGCTCAAATCTTAATGAGAAAAGAAATATACTGTGTAATTTCGTTGAGTTTGTTGATATATACCAACGCGCCACCACAATATAATAATTTAATAATTCTGGCGAGAGGTAAACAATGTTTTTATAAAGAAAAAAATATAAAAAAATTCACATCGAGTGCTCAAAAGCTTCTATTTAAATACAATATCAAATTTTAAAACTAATAACAAATTATTTTAGTAAGAATTAACCATGAAATTGATAAATAAAATGAAAAAATATATTTTTGGTAAGAAAATATGCTCGTCACAACTAGTCACAAAGTTACGATAACGTGTCGACACGTGTCGACATATTACGCTAAGTTGTTACAAAATTACTGGATTTATAAGATGGTTTCTCATATATTTTTGGTTACAGTGTTTCCCAAAGTTAAAAGTACAAGATGCCTTTTTGCATTGTTTTAACAAAAGAAGGCTCATCTCAATTAATATCGCTAGTACCAAGTACTTGGGTTGAAGACAACGTCCTGTTTTGGCCGAGATCAAAGAAAAATAGCGATTTGGAGCTCTTAAGACGAGATGCAAACAGTATGCCAGCCGAAAATTGGAAAAAAATTAAATGTTTAATGGTTTTTGGTTGTTTACTCATTTTGATTTTAATTAAATGGTAGATAACGGCAGCAAAAATAAGGCAGTTTGAGAATGATTGGCTCTGGTGATGTTTTTTGTTGTGTAAGTTAGTGTTAAAGTGTTCCGGAACATCGACTACACATGTTACTACCTAATTACAACACATTGTGTCAACATTGCACACTAGTTACACACCAAACGCAAAGTGTGTAAAATGTGTGGATAAAAATTAAGCTGTAAAATATCGAAACAGCGACTACAAAAAGTTACTGAATCTAGTTTCCGTCACATTTTTACTGAACTGTTACAACACATAAAAGCTAATCCCTACACAGCCACATTGTGTCGTACCAGTTACGAAACTGTTGCAACTTGTTACATCTTTAATACATCTGCGATCAAAAATGGCTATATGGGATGACTATACTTGCACCCTTTCTTCCAACTACCTAATAGCAATCACTAGACTTTGGGGTCAGGGTCCTTCAATAAAACTATTGCGTTACATTATGTGACATAATAAGGCACCAATATATTCGAAACACTGGGTCTGTTCATAATACGATTCATAATAATAAAGATTTATACATTGCGCGGCTGGGCGCTATAATTGACCCTGTTTGAGAAATTGTAATTCTGATGGACCCGCAATGTATATACGGCATGGAAATGTATCGCTTGCGCAAATGGGAAATTTTATTCAGTGGAATTACAGTACGCAGACAGACGCTATCGCTCTCAAGACTCGAGAGTAGTTGCGCGTGCGCCGCGAAGGAAGCGAGCGGTCCGCTAGCGGCTGGCATACCATCGATACGATGTGATTTTAATCGACATTAAATGATACCAAGACCGTTGTATCGCCACGCAGTTAGAAAAAATGGAATGTTACACATCGGATAGCTGTGACAGTGACACCAGGGAGCAGAAAACCCTCGATTTGTCGAGTCAGTTGTTGGAGACGCTCAGCCTATCATCTGAACTAAAAGGCATTGTAGATGAGAAGGATTGCGCAGAAAATTACGAGATAATTCTCCTCTACAACAACAGGATAAAGGCACTGCCTGAGACGATAAACAGGTTTAGCAACTTGAAGATATTGGATGTGAGCAACAACAGGCTAACGATACTCCCTGATATCTTCAAACATTGTCAACTAACATCGCTGATAGCAAAACACAATCAACTCACCAATGAATCGCTTCCCAAATCGTTTTTTAGTAATAAGTGTTCGCTAAGAGAGCTTAATTTCAGCGGAAATCAGCTCACTTTCTTCCCAGAGCAAGTTTTAGATATAATATCTCTTAGGTATCTTTACTTAGGTGGTAACAACATAGTCAACATACCAAAGGACATATGGAAACTTAACAGGTGAATATTACATTTGATAAAAAAAAACTGTTCTACATAATATTATTAATAAACATTAAATGAAGGTAGCTAAGTATGTAGGTACCTACCTATATTTTTAGCGAAACTAGGTAAGTAGGTACCGGTTTCTCGTTGCAACTTGCACCTGATTTTCAATTGTGTGCCTAGGTTATACTTGTTATACGCTTCACACTATCTTCTCATAATAACAATCGTGAATTTATGCCTAATTAATTATCAAACATTAAAGCTCTTTTGTATAATCAAATCACCTACTTACCTATCTACACAGGTCACGGGTGCCGATTCTGTTGTTTGCGAATTAAACTAATTAGTCATAATATTGGTGCCGATTCTCTTGTTTACGAACTAAACTAATTTAGTCGTAATAAGTCTCTTTCTAATGAAAAACATGAGAGAGGGATGGCAGATTAATCCTGTCAAATTAGTCCACTTGAATAGTTTTAATGTCAATTTAGTCGTAATCGCAAATGGTCACGACGACTATTTTCCCGTAAATTACAAGAGCGTAGACTAATTTGACAGTTCTAAATATTGTCTGTCTTTTTTCAATGGTAATTGTAAGAAAGAGATATGGTGTGATTGAAATTAGTTTAGTGCGATGTTCAACAGAATCAGCACCATTATGTCTCTTTCTATTTAAAAAACATGAGAAAGAGATAGAAGATATTTAATCCTGTCAAATTAATCCACTTGAATAGTTTTAATGTTAATTTAGTCGTAATCGCAAAAGGTCACGAGTTCACGACTATTTTCCCGTAAATGACAAGAATGTAGACTAATTTGACAGTTCTAAATATTTTCTGTTTTCAATGTTATTAAAGTCCATTTCAGGAAAGAAGTCCCGCGGAGAATTGTGGAACTACACTAAACTACATTATGTCGCGCGAATACAGCGCTGCGTCTGCGGGACTTCTTTCGTGAAATGGACTCTAGTAACACAGAGATATAAGTACCTACTTAGGGCGGGTTGCTTCAAACCATCTGTATTCGTAAGTCAGTACGTAATCGTTAATGAAATATGAATTGTAAGTTGAAACAACATGGCCTTAGTGTGATTAAAATTAGTTTAGTGCGATGTTCAACAGAATCAGCACCACTGTCGAGATACATGATTTAAGTAGGTAAGTACCTGCAGTAGGTAGGTACTACTCCTGCAAACAGCCTGCTCTAATTAAACAAAATACTGTTTATATCTTATAGGTATATACTTTACTTAATTATAATTAGGTACCTACCTATTTAAAATAACGCCTCATCTTTCCAAAAAAGAATGCTAGAATCGCCAAAATTGTATATGCACGTAGGTTTAAAAATAATACCTACCTATCTTTATTATCTGGTCTGCGTCGTTTACAGCAATTTCGCATTATCATGTTTAAACTGATAAAATTTTTGCTATCGGTCGGTTCAAACAAACAAATGCTATAGTTTCTCTGGATATTAAAATGCTGTATCATGGCATTATGTTTGAAATGATAACGCCTGTGGATAGCGCTACATCTCTGCCGACTGACGACATACATAAAAGTAGATAAAATATAAATATAAGTAGGTACTAGGTTTGTTATCGTTTATTCAGTGGCTAGACGGCGAAAAATGGTTGAAAGATAAGTACCTATGTACCAGTGGTGAAGCGTGAGGGGAAGCCGTTACAATAAAATAGTAACAAAATTATGAATAACTCCGTTTTACTATGTCATAGGTACCTATTGTTTATTAACTGTATTTACATATCTATACTTATAATAAGAATGTAAATTCCACGTGTCTGTACCTACATTGCATATATTTGCATAAAAATAATATGGGGGACTAAAAATAAGTAATAAAGTAAATTCCTATCATTTTTAGATTAATGTCTGTCTGTCTGTCTGTTTGTCTGTGTGTTCACGCATCAAATCAATACTACTGAATTGATTATGAGGAAGTAGAAAGAAATGTATAGTCAGTATCTTGAGGAAACATTTAGTCTTTATTTCATTACAATCGGTCCATTCTATCAAAAGTTATTACAAAAAATCGATCAGTCAGGAGTAACTTTGCTAACATGTATTATGCCGGGTCCACATAATGTATTTGTTCAATCCAATCACCGTATCTGTATCGCCGACGTGTATCATGCGAGTGGTGATACGTAATCATGACACGCGGCGATCTTGATACACTGTTCGATACCATACGCGATACGGTCCGTTCCATCTCGAGTCGGTTTTTGTCCGATCGGGAAAAATAATGCATATTATTATGTGGACTCGGCATTATTTGGTCAGTGGCACTAAAGAGTATTGTGTCGTTGTTTGTCAGCAGAGACCTGTCATTAATCTAATAAATGCAATCAATCAAACTTCATATTTATGTCAATGTAATCTATACTTATAATAAGAATGTAAATTCCGCGTGTCTGTACATTGCATATATTTGCAAAAAAATAATAGGGGGGACTAAGAATGAGTAATGAAGTAAATTTCTATCATTTTTAGAATTAATGTCTGTCTGTTTGTCTGTCGGTTTGTCTGTCTGTTTGTCTGTCGGTTTGTCTGTCTGTTTGTCTGTGTGTTTGAACACGCATCAAATCAATACTACTGAATTGATTTTGAGGAATTAGAAAGAAATGTATAGGCAGTACCTTGAGGTAACATTTAGTCTTTGTTTCATTGAAATCGGTCCACTATATCAAAAGTTATCACAAAAAGTCTACCATCAGAACTAACTTTGCTAACATTGTGTATTAAGCCGGGTCCACACATGTATTTGTTCAATCCAATCACCGTACATCCGTATCGCCGACGCGTATTATATGTTAGGTAATTATTATTACTTTTGAATCATAAAACCACTGAATTCTATCATTATAATATGATCATAAAACACAATCATTTTGCAAATGACGTAAGATTGTCTAAATTGTTGTTGTCATTGTTGCAGCAGAGACCTTTTTTTTTTTTTCGTTCTTTTCGTCCCGCTTTGGGACAGGCAAAGGGAGCTGAGCCCATACAGCCAAGTCTGCAGCAGAGACCGATCATTAATCTATGCATTGTTGTAAACAAGAAGTTTATAATAAAATATATCAGTATTTGGTGTAAATTAATGTAACCTCCTTGATTCCAAATTAAGAAAATAGTAACATCTCAGAGCATATAGCCCTGGAAACGGTACATATAGCGATAAATCACCGGATAACATTTTCTATCACTTTTTGCAGGGGGCGAGTTGAACACGTATAGCACACTACGAAAATTTGACAATTACGCACGGATACAGGCTTACAGATTGTACTTAAATAAAACCATGTTGGTGCATAATATATACTTACACTAGCTGTTCCTCGCGGTTTCAACCCTGTTGCTTGGCTCCTGAGGGTTGTAGCGTGATATGGAATAGCCTATTCTTCATAAATCTGACTATCATTATATCATCATCCGCCTAGCCTTTTCCCAAACATTTGGGAAAAGGAAAAGGCAAGATTGGGGTCGGCTTCCAGTCTAACTGGACCGCACGGTTGCCGCAGTGGCTGAGAGATTGGCTGCTGCGCGACGTGTCGCGGGTTCGATTCCCGCATTGCACAAGGTCTGGCTGTTTGTGTATGTGAAATTTGTGTTTGTAAACGCACCCACGACACAGGAGAAATCCTAGTGTGGGGCAACGTTTTTAAAAAAAAAAAAAAAAACTGGTTGCGGCTGAATATCAATATTTTACATGGAGCGACTGCCATCTGACCTCCACAACCCAATTATTGGGGAATACCGGTATTCGAATATTAGACCAGTACCTCTACCATGAGTTTACACCGCCAAAACTCGCTAGCGTCTCCGTAAATTATTTGTATGAAATATTGTACAGCGCCCCTAGCGGTCACAGAAAGAATTAAAATTCGTACCATGAGCACTATAGATTACGATAGGTTAAAAACCTAACGTAATCTATTCGATAGTCACTAACGTTTTTCAGCTGTCACCATACAAAACGGTACCATGAGTCACTAATTTCACTGACGCTATCGAATAATACGCTTACGATAGTGGTTAAGTAGCTCACTAGCATTTTGACGTGTGAAACATATGTTTACATTAAAATTATATACGTTTTTGAGTCTAAAACAAGTAATACCAGTCAAAATAATGTCTGCAAGAACTTATTTAGCTTGGAATATGTTAGTGGCCGCTGAATTTGAAGACCATCGACGTTAATTTAATAAGTTAATTTTTATAGTATTTATCAATCCATACAATAAATTGAATAGAAAGTTGAAACATATATTTCCATGAACTCCACCAACAATTGAAACTGTGAGACACTGGTCCTCATTGTATTAAATAATCTGTTTAACTTTTAAACCACACCGCGCAGCTCTGTGACACAACGTCAACAAACGTTTGGTTTATTTGTGACATTGACTGTCTTCACATTTTTAGCATAGCGATAACAGACATTTTGAGCTTTTAAGAGCCGTTCTCTCTTCTTATTAGTGGGAAAGAAAGAAACAAAACATAAGTAGTGAAGCATAGACGAAAGTATTCTAAAGAGTAGAGTGAAGTTAGCTAGACGACACCATCTATCGAGCTTACCTTAGCGCCTGCGTAAGACTCCGTAAATCTCATGGTGCAAGCATTATCGAAATCTATTTGATCCACGTTAGCACGCTAGCGACGTCAACGCTAGCGAGTAATTTTTCGATGACAACTCATGGTAGAGGTACAGTTGTCAGGCTTTTGGGCTCCTGAATACCCGTAACGACTGTCAAAGATATTGCTATGACAACGGGGACCGACTGTTTAACGTGCTCTCCGAGGCACGGAGGGGTCTCGAAGTAGGTAGTTCCAGAGACTAGCGTGTTCAAACAAACAAATTCTTCAGGTTTATACTAGATAGATGTGATAGAAAATTCCATGGTTTCGCAGATTTGAAGCAGCAGGCCGCCTTTTATAAGATGAAACCTACACAATTAACCATTTTCAAAATGACAATACAAAATACAGCTGTCACGCATGACTTAGTTTTCACATGGCCAAATCGGTTAGATGGCCAGTGTTTTATGGTAGAGTGGTTCGCCCGGTTTTAATGGCAACTTTAATGGCAACCATATAAAAATATATGCTCTAAGAGTAACATGTATTATGGCTTGGCTGCAACACCACGGCGCGGTGCCGGTACCGTGAACATTTTTGGTGCCCTACCGCACCGTTTTACGGCGCTGTGTCGTACCAAATTTCGGTGCGATGGCCTATGAAATAGCAGTTTATTTCTATGGCCTGGACCATGGCCTGGTGGACTATGGCCTTCTAGGGTGTAGGCCGTAGTCCTCACAGATGATAGATAGATAGATAGATGGTGTGTCATGACGATGGGTGCAACATTAGGGGTAAGATTGGTACTGTATGGTGGTTTGCGTAATATTTTTATTATTTATCGAATGAAATAACGACCTAATTTTATTTTCCGACTCCCACGCGGACGGAGTCGCGGGCACAGCTAGTTACAATAATAATATTATCAGGGCTTTATTAAAAAAAATTCAAAGTATCAGCGCTGTTTAAAAACTGTTCCACTGCTGGGCACTGGGCACGGGCCTCCTCTCAGAATGAGGGGAAAGACCATAGTCCAACACGCTGGCCAAATGCGGGTTGGCAAACTTCACACACCTTCACGAACTTTATGCAGAACTTTCAGGCATGCACTGTCCCACTGCTGGGCACTGGGCACGGGCCTCCTCTCAGAATGAGAGGGGATAGACCATAGTCCACCACGCCGGCCAAGTGTGGGTTGATTATTCCCGATGTCCACCACTTGTCTGGCCACCACTGGGGGACAGCGAGACAACTTTAAAACATTATTCTCGTTGTCCACCACTGGGGGACAGCGTCACAACTTTGTAAATTAGGGTCCAAGAGCGAGCGAAGCGAGCTCGGGAACTTGGACACCCCGACACGGACAATTTAGGTTCGAAGGGGTTGACGGGGGCTTCAGTGAGCGAGCAAAGCGAGCGAACGAAGCCCCCGTCAACCGCTTCGTGTTAGGTTACTTTTAACCTTGCAGACAGAAATAGGAGCCCCGCTCGGGGCTCCGTCGACCACCTCCCTCCCCCTTGTAAGTCCAAAAAAGTAGTATTTTGTTTTACATTGACACTGTTATTTAAAAGTCTAAGGTAAATAATTCAACTTAAAACACGGCAACATTAATCTAAGGCTACGCCGGTTCCCAACGGCGTTATTTTTGGGAGCCGCCGCCGGCTGCGGAGGCAAAAGTTTTGACGCTGTCCCCCAGTGGTGGACAACGAGAATAATGTTTTAAAGTTGTCTCGCTGTCCCCCAGTGGTGGCCAGACAAGTGGTGGACATCGGGAATAATCGAGTGCGGGTTGGCAGACTTCACACACCTTCAAGAACTTTATGCAGAACTTTCAGGCATGCAGGCTTCCTCACGATGTTTTCTAAAGCAAGTGATAGTTAATTCTAATACGCACATGACTTCGAAACGTCAGCGGTGCGTGCCCCGGGATCGAACTCGCATCTTCGCCGTGGGAGGCGCATGGTTATACCACAAGGATATCACTGCATTTTTCATTAAAATCTCTCTTATCCTTATGAGTGATGGTTTATACACAAGTGATTGATTTCAAATCAAGAAATAGTAACATGTATTAGGGCTTCGTCACATCACCACGTTGCGTCGCCGGCACCGTGATTTTCAGTGCGCCACCGCACCGTTTTATGGCGTTATTTTCCGACTTCCACGCGGACGGAGTCGCGGGCACAGCTAGTTTTGAATAAAGAAATAGGTATGACCCAAATAAAACGGAGTTATTCATAATTTTGTTACTATTTTACTGTACCGGCTTCCCCTCACGCTTCGCCACTGGTACCTATACAGTTTATACAGGTCTATGTTTTTAGGCACAGAAATCTAAATAATAAGACAATAGAAATGTGTGAACCGGCGACACGCGTCTGGTAGGAAAATGTAATAGGTAGATACCTACCTAGTTAACTATTTTTTACTACCAGACGCGTGCTAAATCTCCACACAGCATTTGGACGGATCACGCTCATCTTGCCGCGTGCGATCGCGGAGCGTGGTGGATCGTCCGGTGTGGACCCGTCATTTGCGTGCGCGTCTCTTCATTTTGTTTTAGGTTTAGTTAGGTGGTAAGGACAAGACTTATTATTTCAGGCGAATAATTATGTAGGTATAATTGCCTTTTTTTGACTCGATGTCTCAAAGTAGTTAGTAGGTAGGTACCTATACCTATCCGATTCATGCATGCGACCCGACGACCCCAATAAAAAGATGATTGGATCTCTAATTTCTGTGCCTTCTTCAACAGTTTACAGATTCTATCATTAGGAGGTAATCAAATAATCGAAGTTCCGGAGTCTGTTGGACATCTGACCGGGCTCCAAGCTTTAGTTTTGAGTGACAATCTAATAGAACAACTACCGGCGAGTATAGCTAGATTGAACCAATTACGGTCATTGTTGATTCACAAGAACAGAATAAAGACTTTGCCCACGCAAATAATCAAACTAAAATGTTTGACAGAGGTAAGTACAAAGCTACACACTTTAGTAATATTGAAATGTGCCATAGATCTTAATTTGCAGATGCACGGACTTGAATTGTGTCTTATTACCCGACTGCGAGACGCAAAGGAGGGTAATGTGTTTATCAGTCTATGTATGTATGTTTGTTTCTATGTGGCGTTCTAGAGACCAAATGCGTAGGCCGATTTTGATAATTCTTACGTCAATCGATTCGTCTTAACCTTGCGAGTGTCACTAAAGACATAACAGTAATCAAAATTCACCACAGCGACAACCAGACGCCATATTGTCAAAATGAAAAAAAAAAAGTTGATGAACTATGTCAAGTGGGGTGTCGTTGAATAGGTATTGTAAAATCATCTTTAGGTTTCTTTTATCATTTTTCATTTTAAATAATAGTTTAGGATATATAACGATTTAAAGTTGTTTAACAAAGCAATCATTCTCGCTAATTCTTACTTATTGATTTAAGTTTTTATTTCAAGTATTAACGATATACCTATAAAACAAAAAAACTGAAAAATGGCCGATTTTTGGCGTCTTCAAAAAGTTTGTTTTCCTCAAAACCTATCATGTGTGGTATCAAAATGAAGGGCTCGAAAAGAAGATTACGAAACGCTATAACGTACATTAAAAACTAAAAAGGGAAAAATAAAAATAGTAAATTAAAAATTAAAAAGACCCGACTGCCAAAAAACAACTAAAAAGTTCAAAACAAGAGCTCTTTTCAAGCAGTCTGATGCAGTTGGTGGCATAAAATCTAAGATTTAACACAAATAATTGCCACCAACTGCATCAGACTGCT
Source organism: Thalpophila matura (assembly GCA_948465475.1). Taxonomy (NCBI): domain Eukaryota; kingdom Metazoa; phylum Arthropoda; class Insecta; order Lepidoptera; family Noctuidae; genus Thalpophila; species Thalpophila matura. The sequence continues at coordinate 8,051,544 of OX419190.1, read as the reverse complement.
TGAAAAGTGCTCTTGTTTTGAACTTTTTAGTTGTTTTTTGGCAGTCGGGTTTTTTTAATTTTTAATTTACTATTTTTTTACTGCAGTGACTAGTCTAGTCGCATCTAAAAGAAATAAACTATTATTAGATCTCCCTGGAGTTCTGTAATCCCTGCTATTGTTAGTTAGGTACCCACCTGCACACCTGTCACCTATTGTTAGGGTTCCGTACCAAAATGGTAAAAAAGGAACCCTTATGGTGCGACTTCATCTGTCTGTCTGTCTGTCACACCTGCTTATTTCAGCAACTACTAATGCTATCGACTTGAAATTTGGAACAGTTATAAAGAACGCTCGTCCAACTTTATTGCAAATGAAAAAAGTCCAAAAATATTTTTATTTTCATTGCAAAAGGGGCCGGAGTGGGGGTCCGAAATTTTAAAGTGGGGTTACTAGGTCAAGTGACATATCATATGAAAGGGCTTGATCTGCACATTTCAAAATATATTTTTATTTTATTTTGTCTCACAATTTTCGACATATATGATGAAAAATGTCCAAAAAAACCATTCCAACCAACTGAAATGATACCTAAAGGTAAAACTATAATTGTCGGGCGAGGGCAGAATTTTTCAGTTTTTTCCCCACCTCGAAATAATTCAAGATCCGGGGCTGCCTACCCACTTACTTAAACACAACAGATGAAGGTGCCATTATGTACAAATAGGTACCTAGGTACTAAGTATAGGTATTAGTGGTTTTCTAGGTATCTATTTCTAGGTAAAATTAACAAGATTATAATTATTTCACAGTTGAGTCTTCGCGACAACCCTCTCGTAGTGAGGTTCGTCAGAGACATGACTTTGCAACCGCCATCTCTATTGGAACTAGCTGGTCGTACTATCAAGCTTCACGAGATCCCAGTACTGCCTGGCGAAGTACCTTACACCTTGATGAGATATCTCGGAGCCGCTCAATGTTGTGTTAATCCCAAATGCAAAGGTAACTACATACCATGTATATTTAAAATAAGTACCTAGGTACACAATCATATTCAGGAAATAGTTGACCCTAAATTTTATTAATCATCTACATAATTATAATGTGAATCAGCAAAATATATACTTACCTAGAATCAATAGTTTCAAAATCAGAGAAAATTGCCTATGCGAAGTTGCGAACTTGCGAACCACTCTCTATAGGTAGGTACATATTTTGATACGGAATACTAAAAATAGACAAACCCCTTGGGGTTGCCCAAGGGCTGCTGTACTCGATAGAGCGATTCGAACCCTTCTATGACCATGGGCATTAGGTGACAAACGCATGTCGCCACTAAATCTTTAAAAAATATACTTAGGAAGTTCCGGCGTAAGTCTTGATCACAAACGTTATCTGCGCACTAGGTAGCTAATTTTTGGTCTCTTTGGCGGAATGAAGAAGACGGGGGGTGCCGAGGCTGCAGGCGATTGGTTCATCAGTCGATGCTCGTTGTCTAATTGGACCATTCTCTATTAAGTATTGTCAACTGTCTATTGTCTATTGGACGGAAAATGTACATGCGCGATCTGTGATCATCTTTAATGCCGGTACCTATACCTACCTAAGTAGGTACCTAAGTATAACAGCACAGAAGATTACATGGACAATTATCTCTTTCATTCCCATAAAATGATTATAATATAGGGTCCTACCCTTCATACTCCAAATATTTTAAGAGGTACATCTGTAGGTGGTAAAGATGCCATACAAACGGAAAAAAAAAACCGGCCAAGTGCGAGTCGTACTCGCGCACCTAGGGTTCCGTATAATTTTTGGACGTATAAAGTGAAAAAAACCGAACCGCATAACTAAGTTTCTGGGGGCTCCTATTTCTGTCGGCAAGGTTACAAGTAACCTAACACGAAGGGGTTAACGGGGGCTTCGTTCGCTCGCTCACTGAAGCCCCCGTCAACCCCTTCGAACCTAACCTGTCCGTGTCGGGGTGTCCAAGTTCCCGAGCTCGCTTCGCTCGCTCTTGGACCCTAGTTAGGTATGTTACTCAAATGAAACATGAAATGTTTTTTTAATTATGCCAAATTGCCAACCCCATTTCCCGCTTTTTTTCAAAAGCAACCGCCGCCGGCTGCAAATTCAGGCAAATTCAGGTCACGGCGGCGGTCGCGGAGTCACTTCCATATTTTAATTGTTCTTTGCCTAATTTATCTTAGAGATTAAGAATTGGAGTCAAAAATCGAAATAAACTGATTATGCCGTTGACATTTTGAAAAAACCAATAAAACAAAAACGAACAACATTGGCGCCTAAACCCAGCAGCGGAAGTCGCATGCTGGGTGGCGCGTGCGTGCCTCCACAGAATATGTCGACAGCAACTAAAACCTTTAAATTAAGAACTCATTAGTCGGGCTGTAGATACTTCATTGGATCATTCACACCATACTTAACCTCACTGTCACAAATACGAAGATTTCTCTCAAAATAAAAAAACCGGGCAAGAGCGTGTCGAACCACGCACAGTCTAGGGTTCCGTAGGAAGAAGTATTTCAGTCTTCCAACTGCAAACATAAGTTTAAGTTTTTAAGTGTTTATTTCCTAATATTATAATGAAATACAAAATTATTTTTGCCGTCAAAACTGAAAATATTTCAAAAAGTTATTAACGTATCTTGTTCAAACCAATTTTAATGGAGAGTTTTTATTAGATTCCATAAGCTTGAATTTTTTCAGATTTTTAGGGTTCCGTACCAAAATGGTAAAAAAGGAACCCTTATGGTGAGACTTCGTCTGTCTGTCTGTCACACCTGCTTATTTCAGCAACTACTTAAGCTATCGACTTGAAATTTGGAACAGTTATAAAGAATGCTTGTTCAACTTTATTGCAAATGAAAAAAGTCCAAAAATATTTTTATTTTCATTGCAAAAGGGGCCGGAGTGGGGGTCCGAAATTTCAAAGTGGGGTTACTAGGTCAAGTGACATAAATATCATATGAAAGGGCTTGATCTGCACATTTCAATATATATTTTTATTTTATTTTATGTCTCACAGTTTTCGACATATGATGAAAAATATCCAAAAAATACCATTCCCCCCCCCCCCCCCCCCCTTATCTCCGAAGTTTGCGGGGCGAAAAATCTGAAATAATTAGAGTTGATAGGAATTGACCCAAATATGGCACCAAAAATAAAACGATGTTCCTAACTAGTACAGTTTTTTCAAAATCATCAAAATTCCTTGACAAACAAACTTAGTTATGCGGTCCGGATTTTTTTTCACTTTATACGTCCAGAAATGATACGGAACCCTCGGTGCGCGAGTACGACTCGCACTTGGCCGGTTTTTTTTGATAACGCGGTTGGAAAATTACAGGAGGGGGGGGACAAATTGTTAACGACTTTCGAAGCTTCTAGTTCACTAAATATGCACTTAAATAAAGAAGTAATTTAGAAACCTTGATCTTATTTTCAAAGACCAATCCAACGATATAAATATATTTTTTCATTCTTCAGTTTCATGTAGGTATGCCCCCTAATTATTTTATTTTTTATAATTTCGCTACAGGTTTTTATAGCGGCTTACAGAAGACATCTACCTGTGAAGTTTCATACATATTGGTTATGAACTGTAGATTTTACGAGGGTGTGCCAGACGGACAGACAGACAGACGGACATGACGAAACTATAAGGGTTCCTAGTTTTACTACGGAACCCTAAAAAAATGAATATAATCAATAAATACTCAATCACACCAAACTTAATTTCATATCTGTACCGACTTGAAGCCCAGCGTTCTATGGGCGTATGCCAGTGTCCTTTGAAGTGGGATTACTTACTACTTACTAGGTCAAATGGCATATCATATAAAAGGGCTTGATTTGATCTGCACATTTCAAAATATATTTTCATTTCTTTTTATGCCTTATAGTTTTCGACATAATAATAGGTATGATGAAAAATGTCTGATAAAATACCATTTGTTTCTCCTCCCCCTTATCTCCGAAGTTTGCAGAGCGAAAAATCTGAAATAATTCGAGTTCATAGATTGCATTGGATTAAAATAAAACGATATTTCTAACTACATATAAAGCTTTTTCAAAAAAATTATCCAAATTCCTTCACAAACTTAGTTATGCGGTCGTTTTTTTTAACTTTCATACGTCCAAGGAGGCGAGTAACTACGACCTACCTACCTACGAATCGCAATTGGCCGGTTTTTTTAATTATATCGGGACTTTTCTCCCGATATAATTAATTTCGCGAAATCGCAGAATCTGATGAAAACGCGCTTTAATCTAAGTTAAAGGATTTGGAAGTGTTGCAAAATATAAAATAAATTAAAATTACAGGTGTCTTCTTCGACAACCGCGTGGAGCATATAAAGTTCGTGGACTTCTGTGGAAAATACCGCATTCCTCTTCTACAGTTCCTGTGTAGCTCTAAATGCATAACTGGAAGCTGGGAGAGTCGTGAGGTGGACAGCAATCCTCATCCTCACATGATGAGGAAAGTTCTTTTGGGTTGACTATGAACAGGCTTTGGTCTATCTCTATACTCTATCTATACCTACTCTATATTATCTCTGGCTCTGGCCTAATCTTTTTTCATAGCAACCCTAAGTTCAAAACGAACTAAAATGAACAAAATTAGACTTAATTATTATCAAATTAAAGCATGCTTGAAATATTTTTTTGTTATTTTTGTATCATTCAAAACTTTAATTTTGTTAATGATCCCTAATTAAATGTCTTATTTAAAATGTCTTGTATCAGCTGCAGATAAGTAGTAAAAACTCAACTTTGCTTTTAAGATTATAAAAGTAATCATGGTTTATAATGATACCTAAGAAACTATGTTTTGTTATTTGATTGTTAGGGCTGTACCACAAAAAAGACGCGAATGCTACCAAAAATAATACGCATTTGTTAAAACAAGTGCGTATTATTTTTGGTAGCATTCGCGTTTAACGCGTGTCTATCTTTTTTGTGGTAAGGGTGTTAATGTTTAAGTATTCTACTATTGATGACTTTTAATGTTGTTTAAATTTCCAAAATCCAAATGCCTAAGTTAAAAAAAAAAAATTAACTAATAATTTTATTAATGTTAACTTCTTTTTAACAACAATGGCATTCACTTTGTTTTAGAAATGTTTTGTTGAATAAAATATTGGGACTTGGGACCACAAATAACATAGTAGGTATATCATTATTTTATGCCTAGGTGCTTGTATGTGCCAGTATGTGATACATATATTAGTGATCAGTTATGTTAAAATATTATATTTTAAATAACTATATTTAATTACCACTTTCACCTAATAAAAAAATATTTTAGTTGTTCTCTTGTAAAAATTTCATTCTTTCTTCTTTGCCTCTAATTATGGCAGCTTTAAATAATTTGCAGTACAGTTCTATGGCAGCTGGAGTATCATCATTACCTGGCACCGGATAGGTGATCAGGTTGGGATTACAGTTTGTGTCGACAACACCAACAGTAGGTATCAACATTTTAGCACTATCTCTAACTGCCGTGTGCTGGTTCAGAATATTATTTTGTGTATTCATAAATATACATAAATCAGGTAACCTTGTGACAGCGCCAAACTGGTGGTTTGCATTTGTAAAAATACCTCCTCTCCAGAATCTTGTGTGTGCATATTCTCCACATTCTTGTGCAGTCTTTTCAACCAAGTGGGCATTCAGGGCATTTCTGTTGAAGAAACAAATTATCCCTCCTCTGTATGCAATATGTGCTGTAAAGTTGAGTGCTTTCCGTAAATGTTCTGCAGTAATGTCTAAATCAAATATTAAATGGCCTAGTCTGGATCCATAAATGTAAGGCCTCATGTAATCATTTAGTGAACCCTCCTTATGTCCATAATGTACTCTTGCATCAAATAAATCTTTGACTGTAAATAAATTATGAACACTAAAATAATCTGGATGATCCAAAATCTGTTTCTTGGTTGCTTCGTCTGAAAAAAGAAAGTGTTTGAGAGCATGAGTACTAAAACAAATACTCTTAACTTTAACCCGGCGTTATGGGGGTGAAAAAGTGTAACACGGACGTCAGGGGTGGGTCATACAGACCCGCTTATTAAATATGAATTATTCTAGTATTCTTAAATAAAAAAGATCAAAATTCATTCGGGTTTATTTTTTTAGGTATTGATGTAAATAAATAACACAAAAATAGCATTATATATTATGTTTTAATCATGTTTATCAGTCTTTCAAAAAAACAAAAAAAAAATGTAGGGTCACATGGTTAACGGTGGATCAGTAGGGTACACTGGATCACCCACACATTGGCGAAACTAGTATAGGTAGCGATAAGATTTTAGCGGTTACAGACGCCCCCCCGCACGTAATCCATGCTCCCTTAGTTCGCAAGCGGCTGTGTTCAAGTAACAACGTGTGACAGTGAATTTTTATTTCAACTTGGCTCAAAATACCGAAAAAGTGAGTTGATATTCTGTTTATATTTGCAAAACTACTATAAATTTCGATGATATTATATTGCTACTATTTGACGTTATCAATAAGCTGTAATTTATCATTATAATAACTAACAAGCTCTTTGTTTTTAACGTGTCAATTCCTGCTTCTATGTGAAACGCCACTAAGGTGAACGGTGGATCTGATTCCCTGTGTACACGGTGGATCTGATCCACTGAGTACACCGTGGATCGCGATTCACTGTGTACTTGGTGATAAGTAATTTAAGGCCATGATGTTTAAAATTACTTTTATTCTTAAAGCTAAATAATGTTTTTTAATAAATTGAAATATTGAAATAAACTAAATTTACAGAATGGGAAGAAAGAAAACGGACGGAAAAATAGGCAATCATACGGAGAACCAAATGAAAAATGCGTTAGATGCGATAAAGTCTGGGAAAAGTATAAGACAAGCGGCCCAAGAATTCAACATCGCCTTCACTACTTTACAAAGGTACAAGAAAAGGGGGGATGCTCATCGCCTGACACCAAACTATAAAGTCCGAAAAGTATTCACAACAAGTATTCACTTGCCTTAAGTAAAAATGTCAAAGTGTTATCGAGCTGGTTGTTGAGTCATTAATAGTTTATATAAAGGACATTTATGAGATTTTATAGAGTTGATATAATGAGGTAGTCATACCCTTAACAAAAAAAAATACCTACTAAATAAAAAATAGGATCTTTTTATTTTTTCTTAAAAGTTTTGATTTGTTTTTGCTTCCTTTGTTCTTAACCTAGATGCAAATGTTGCTTCTATTGCTTCTGCCTTGTTAGCACAAAAATACTTTGATTAAAATAATAATTATGTTTTTAAAAACAACAGAATGTTGATTTTGTTTTTATTTTTAACCGACTTCCAAAAAGGAGGAGGTTCTATGTTAATATAGTAAGTTGATTCGCAACGAAATGTCTTTTATTACGCCTCATAAACCCCTTGATCCATTGTTCACCATGGGGCGATCCATTGTTTACCATCCATAGTACACAGTGGATCAAATCCCATTTTTAAAAAAACTTTCGATTACTTGTTTAAATAAACACCTGAAGATATAAAAGGTAAAATTTATTGATATACGATAAATATCCAAGCCTCACGTCTATTTTTCATACAAAACCGACGATCGGTTTATCATCTAGAGAAGTCTGAAAAAAAGTGATCCACTGTCAACCATGTGACCCTAGATATTTTTTTTAAATTAATTAAATCTTTCTCTTCTAGATAAATGAACTCTATTGTTAATAAACAATCAGTCTTAATGTTTTAATGGCATATTTTTGTAGGAAACTATATATCTTTAGAAAACAAAATAATATTAATCACTCCGCATCAAATCATTGGTACAGTTAGCACAGAAAGTTTGCAGCACTTTGCAACTTTTGCAAGTGTACCTTGTTTTACGATGTTTCTTGGCTAGACACACCTGACAATATACGCTGACAATATATTACAATCATTATTATATATTATTATAGTATTAACATTATATGCTGTTGTTCCGCCTCTTCTCAATCAATTTTTTACTACCTACCTCCAAAAAACACAAATAAAATACATTAAACTACATATTGTCAACTAAAATCATAAACAACAACAAAAAAACTATGTATAAAAACTTAAATACATTGTAAATAATTAAAATCATGTGTTCACAAAATGGCGCAAAAGTGTTACACTAAGCGCGGGGATGGGTCTCACATACTTTTTTCAACTTTGCACACGTGTAACTCTAAGTATGGATGCCGCACAACAAATGTGTTGCCTGCGACACTTAGAACAACTCAATACCTTCAGCTACTGAGAAGAATGGCAAAGTCGGAAAGGTAGTAACCAAACTACAAGAAAAATAAAATGTGCCGGGTCTTACAGACCCAACCCCCATGACGCCAGGTTAAAAATGCTTGTTACTTCAATAACTGATACTTTATTATAAAGCTAAGAACGGATAAATCAGTAAAAATACTACACTTAGGCTGGTCTATCTATAGCTTACTGAGTATTTAATTGAATGAAAATAAATATAGGTAGGTAATCAAAGATTTACCTCAAAGACTACAATAGTGGCTAATATTTACCTTCAGATGTAGGCGATGCAACAGGTTCTGTGGCAGCAGAATTATATCGAACCAAGGGTACGGTACGCATAAGCGCACGATGTTCTGAAAATTACCAATATCAGTATTACTAGAGAAAAGTACATAATATTATTGGCAAAGGTCTACACACTTTTGTGCAAAAGTAAATTTTAATATATTTATTAGTTAGACATTGATAGCATAAATTGAACGAATACTTACTAAAACAACTCAAAAACATATTAATCGTTCTCGTTTAGGTACTTAAGTAAATATTTTCCTAAATAAAAATGGTTTGAATTTATTATCAAAATAACCATTGACAGCTGAAATAGTAGTCTTTGTGCAGCAGAATGCACTGTAAAAGAGGTTATAAAACAGATTATGTAAGAATTCTTTGAAATCATAAAATATTTTAGATATCTGTGGAGGCAATTATTTAATCGACTAAACATCAGCTTTTTTTGTTACCAAATCCATACAAAACTAGCGACTTTTTGATGGCAGTCTAGAGACATGCGCAAAGATGTGGCAATACTTACTTAGCTAAAATTGACATTTGAGTCAAATGTCAAATAGGTACGTCAATTTTAGTTTAGCTTGGTTTAGCTAAAAGTAGGGATGCAAGAAGTGCCAAAAAGTATCGATATATTTCGTATCGATATTTTAAAAAAATATTAATATCGGTTTCGATATATCGAAAAAAAAAAATCGATATATCGGTGAAATTTTCAAAAATATTATTACTTTACGAATTTCTATTGTGTTTGTTTTCACAAGTTTATTTAAATAAATCTGTCAGTAGGTATTTAACTATTTTGGGGAATGGAGGAACCAGGTGAAATGTCCCATTGAAAAGGGAGGATCCTTCTACTAGACCGGGTGATATTGTCTGGCGGGCCACTGCCCCAACAGTTTATGTCGGGTTCCTGTATATATGCTAATTGCTGTGAAAACTCTGCTTGCGCGATGTAGGCATTAGCCGTCATGTAGTGACATTCGCAATGTTGTCACTGTTAGCCTCGCTAGAGTATTATTGTTCTGTGCTGTTAGCTGACTAGCTATGTAGGTAGTCTTCGCTGTTGTCGGCAGATGTCGCTACATATTCATAAAAGTAGTGTGCGTTTCACTAAGAATTCCTTTCGGCGCTGAATTTCATTATGTTGCAACGTTTTTAACCTTAGATCATAGAAACAACATAGAAACAAGGGAGATGTGCCAAGGCGCTATTGAGTTTGTTACTTACTTTAGTTTGGTCATTTTGAGCGTAGTACAAAAGTACACGCTGGCGACGAACCGAACACGATCGATGATATAAATACAGTGTTTTAATGCTAGTGTTGAGTGACGATTAACAGTGTTAGATTGAGGGTGTGCGGAATTTTTAATGTGTGGGAGATTTTTTTATTAACAAGAAGCGCTTGTAATCGTGTCGAAAAATGTACTAAAAGTGGGAACAGTTGTTCCCGTATTAATTTGCTATGATGGCATACTCCTTGTTTCTATGATCTGAGTTTTTAACGATGTTAGAAGTGTTCTTTCAGCACCTATTCTCGTTCAAAACTTTTAGTGTCCCTGACATTACTTTCGCTGAGTTGCAGAAAAGGTCATTAAGTTTTATAGAAGAATTTAACGTTAGAAATTGTATGGTTAATGCCTCCTTTAAAATTTAATTATCTTTCTGCAACCGACCGTATATGAGTTAAATCTAAAAACTGTGACATTTTAATCAATGACGACTATGGTCTTGCTACTGAAAATATAATAGTTTTTGATACGTTTTCGATACTTGATATTTTATATCAATATATCGATGTATCGAAATAATAAATATCGCCAAAAAATATCGATATATCGAACAAAAAATATCGATATATCGATATTTTTTCTGCAAGCCTAGCTAAAAGTCACGCTGATAATGTGGATTATGAAGTGAATTTAAATTAAATTCTTCTCAAAAGAAAAGCGCATACTGTTGTACATCTACATAGTAAATAGAATTAATGAAACTTTAAACAACATGGCACCCAAAAATATTGAAGATGTTGACTTATACGCTGTACTAGACATTCCTTTATCAGCTACAGAATCCGAGGTATCCGTATATAAGTAGTAATTAAGTGAAATAAAACTACTTTTTCCTCATTTTCGTTATTTATCGACATAAACACTGCTTATTGTACCTACCTAGGTATTATATTTTAGTATGGAAACTAGTAAGAAAATCTTTACAAGTACCTATACGAATTATTTATTTAAGCTTTTACTACATTTTAATTTTCACAACAATCTTCAGTTTTTTAACCATCAAGTTTCATTTTCATGATGACATCTGTTCAAAATGTCAATCATAGAGACAGGGTCCGTGTAGGTCGCTACAATATTTCATTATTTTCAGATTAAAAAAGCTTATCGAAAAAAAGCATTAAAATGCCATCCAGATAAAAATCCTGATGACCCTAAAGCTGCTGAGACTTTTCATGCATTATCACAAGCATTAGAAATATTGACAGACATATCTGCTAGGGCCGCATATGATAAAGTACTGAAAGCCAAGGCGGCAGCAAAACTAAGGCATCAAGAGTTAGATAGTAAAAGGCAAAAACTAAAAGAGGATTTGGAAAGGAGGGAAAGAGAAGCAGGGACAGGCACATCTAACCTCACAGATGAACAGAAACTAGCAGCAGAAATAGAGAGACTACAGAGAGAAGGTAGCAGATTGTTAATAGAAGAACAGCAAAGAATGAAAGAGGAAATACAAAAAATGAGAGGCAACTTGACTCAACCTGTGTGGGATTCAAGTCTTAATAGAATTAAGATAAAATGGAAAGCTGCAAAAACTGACTCTAACAATGGTGGTTATGATGAAGCTACACTTAGGAGATTCTTGAAGAAATATGGTGATATTGTAGCATTAATTGTATCTCCAAATAGAAAAGGGAGTGCATTGGTAGAATTTGCAAATAAAGAAGCTTCAGAATTGGCTCTGGAACTTGAAAAAGGTAAATTGTTTACACTTGTTGCATGTATGACTGAAAAATTATAGTGCTAAAACATTACACATTTTTTGAAGAAAAAAAAACATTTCTTATTCACATATTTCTGCAGCCACAGCTTATAGACTGATAATGTTGCACAATATAAAAAAATAAAATCATTTAAGTTAGTACCTACATAACCAGTAATAATTGTGATTTAATTTTTTAGGTTTACCAGATAACCCATTGGAGTTAAAATGGGTAAATGAAAGACCAGTATTAACAACTAAGAAGAATGTCACTGGTCCATCAGTAATTTCTGATAGAGATTATGAATCCCTAGTTCTAACAAAAATGAGGCAAGCAGCAGAAAGACAAAAATTAATAGAAGAAATGTTGAAAGAAGAGGAGAATAAATCATAATAAATAGAAACTATGAAAATCTAAAGTTTGTTTTATTACAATATTTATCTGTATTGACTTGAAAAATTAAAGGCATACATCAGACTAGACGTACCTAAACAGAACCTCAGTCACATAGTGAGCATAATCACAGGCCACTGCCCACTTAACAGACACCTATTCAACATCGGCATCACTGACAGCCCCTTATGCAGAGGATGCATGGAGGCCGAAGAAACACCGGCTCACGTAATTTTACACTGTAAGAGCGTGGCCGATCAAAGAGGGAAACTACTGGACACCCCTGACACCATACGAGACGCGCTCGTAAACCTACGGGACCTCCTGGACTTCTGGCAGGAGCTGAGCTGGTACGCGTGACCACGATCTCGTTCCTGCGGTCACACACGCACAATGGCCCAATCAAGAGGCTAAGGGCGGATTGCTTCAAACCATCTGTATTCGTAAGTCAGTACGTAATCGTTGTCAGTATGAAATTGTCGTACAAGCCGCCATATTTGACGGTTACAGATACGTAAGAGAGTATTATATTCCTTGGATACGTAACTAAGTTGAAACAACATGGCCTAAGTGCGGAAAACAGAACAGTAAAAACTTTATTCCGTGGGTATAACTAACAGACTAGACGTAAGCGAAATCAAAGAAATATTGTTAAAGCCTGTCAGCCTGGCCACGACTTTTGGCATAGCGGCAAGCGGCGCGGTTTTAGTAGCAATAGTACCGATACCGCGCCGCTGCGAGCGATTTTTTCGTGGCATGGTTCATACATTTTCATATATAAAGGCGCGTCTCCTGCGACCTGTTTTCGTGTTCGACGAACATCGAACAGTGAACAGTGAACGATAAAGGGGCGTGGTCTACGTGTTTTGAGTGTTTTTATTCGTCAAAACACGTAGACCACGCCCCTTTCTCGTTCACTGTTCGATGTTCGTCGAACACGAAAACACGTCGCAGGAGCAAGGGTCGGAAACGTTATTTAAAATAACGTTTTTTAAACGTTTCTAACAGTTCTTCTTATTGTGTTCGTTGCATTGCGTTCGGAACGAAAACGAAATGGGAACATTTTCAAAAACCGGTTTAATCCGCAAGACGGTGCAGCGAGGGTCGTGCGACGACAATTATGGACTTGTTTGCAAGTTTTGCAACACAAAAATTCAATAAAAACGGTTAAAAACGTTTTATTAAACGAAATCGGTATATTTTTTTTGTTCTTCTAAAACGTTATTTATAACGTTCCGTCCGAACATAAACGAAACAAATTGTTCTTTAGGTATTTAAGACGAAAACGTTTCGAAAAATATACCGGTATCCGACCCTTGCGCAGGAGACACGGCTGAACAGTGAACGATAAAGTGAACGATAGAGTGAACGATAAACGATTTTGACGAACAAAAACACACAAACGTGTTTGCTGAGCCTAGCGGAAAACATCCCCGCGTTCGCCTGCGGGGGAATGAATGAATGACCTCACATTCTTCGAAACTCATTTTGAAATGGCATACCTAGGGTTGCAAACTTTTTTTGAGAAAAATAACTTATTTGGAAGAAAAAAAAGGATTTCTCGTATTTAAGTATGTTTTTATTCACATAAAAAAAAAAAAAATGTGTTGGTACTTTTAGCACACATAATATTTTTTATGTTGTCTTTGAAAGTATCAAGGCTAGTTTGACAACCGAAATTTATATTTAAATAAATAATTAATAACTCGTTTTTTATTTTTATGGACCATTTGTTTCTCTCTTCTCGCCATGTCAGATTCGATACCGAAAAAACTCTTTTAGTGAAAGCTGAAGTGGCGGGAACAGAGAGTAAATCAGAAATACATTTTTTTTTTAATTTGGTAAGCTCTCAGATGCATTTGCACATGTATAGTAAAATTGAAAATAAAGTATTTTCGCATACTTTATTTTTATGCAAAATTATAAATATCCCACTCCCACTAATATTATAAAGGCGAAAGTTTGTGTGTGTGTGTGTATGTTTGTTACTTCTTCACGCTGAAACGGCTGGACGGATTTGGATGAAATTTGGCAAGGAGGTAGCCTGGGACCTCGAATAATACATAGGCTACTTTTTACTCCCGGAAAACGCGGGCAAAGCCGCGGGCGGAAGCTAGTAGAAAATAAAGTAGGATACGTTATTATAAAGTACTAGCTTCCGCCCGCGGCTTCGCCCGCGTTTTTAGGGATAAAAAGTAGCCTATTCTGATTCTATTATGATGTATAAGCTATATTACTGTAAAGTTTCATCAAAATTCGTTCAGTAGTTTTTGCGTGAAAGAGTAACAAACATCCATCCATACATCCTCACAAACTTTCACATTTATTATATATATTTAGTAGGAAGTAGGATAGGATAGTTGGCAACCCTAGGCATACCTGTCATACATTGTTCGATGTTCTTGTTTAGCAAAACAAAAACGTCGAACATAGCAGGAACATAGCGGGTGAATGAATAAATTAAGGTCATGAACATGTTCGTAAAACAATGTTTTGTTCAAAATTTGGAGCAGGAGACAAAACAAACATCCGGAATGCTCCTCCGGTGAATGAGGTATTTAAGTTAAATTGAACGATTGCAGCTGGAATCGTTTAATTTATAAACGATATCATTCAATTTGACGTAAAATCACTCATTCGTTCTCTTAATTCCTGAGGGCCTTTCCGGGCTGTCTGTTTTGACCCTAAACCGGTCTACAAAGAGAACTTAACATAAAAAATATTTTCAACAAATAACATTACATACATATAAGTGATTTAAAAAAAGCTTACTTAAATGTGCAGTGCTTGGCCACTATAGGTCCCTGTTGTCAATCATTTGAGATAAATAGTTGATTAGGTACAAGCAACACAGCATTAATTTATATTTACTTGACCAGTAGTGGTACTGTGACCATCACCACCTTTGAATTTTTACACATTATTTATTTTCACCATCTTTGGAAAAATAAAAATATATACATGTATGTACTTCTAAATTATTTATTTATTTCAAAGTGATTTCAATAGAAAAATACTTATTCCTTATTTTTCATGGGGTCAAATGGTCTCCATTCATTTAAAAACTCCACTACTTTCTTTCTCTGCAAATCTCCATACTGTTTGCGTGGGTTCTTCCATAAGCTGTGGTCTAAGTCCAAGATCCCAGCAATAACTTCCTGAAAAATAGAATTAATCTTTTTAGAATTTATAATACCTACCTATATTTTTTTAATGAAAATTAAATATAAGTTTTCTATAAAAATTCTCTTCAATTAAGTACATAGTTACCTCAGCAAAAGTCTTTGGAAATAGTTGTTGATCTTCAATAACATGAGCAAAGCCAGGATCCATGCCAAAATCTATCCAGAAGTATGGTAATCCTTTAGGTATTCCTTTCCTAATATTTTTTCCTTTCAAATCTACAACCTTTTTATTCATAGACCATTCTGCTTCACACTCCAAAAGAGCTTTTTTGAAGTAGATTGCAGCCATGTCACCAACATCTCTTGGTAGAGGCACACAGTTTATTACCATGTGGGGGTGTCTATGTAATTTAGTTGCTGTTTCGAAAAACACAACATCTTTACCTTGCGAATTATAGAACTGTGTGAGAGCTTTTCTATAATTCTGCAAAAAATAAAAAAGAATAGTTTGTCTCATGAAACAAAGTTGACCCTACAGTCCTTACTGAAACACTTACCAATATTTCTTCCCAAACATCTTCATCTATGGATGTAACACAAGTAGCATGTTGAATAGTAGTTATCAAACACTGATCTTTAACAAGAGACTTCCTTGAAGGCAGTGCCAAATATACTTTGTTTCCACAACTAACCATGAGATGTTTCAACATGTTCTTAGAATCTATGCAATGTTCACATCCTTCTAAAGTCCTTTCCATTTTAACATGCTGGCTGATTGCCCTGCTTTTCTCATTTTCGCTATCCTTTGCAGTATTTCTGTTCTTTGATATGTTATCCATGAAAATATCCTCTATATCATCATTAGGATTTTTATGTTTAGCAGCAAGTTTGGCCAGCTCAGCCTCATCATTATAATTGCTTCCATATTTTTCTTCTTGAAACTGAAATAATATTTAATTAAGTATCGACAATAATAATACTACAACTTACAAAAGCATCACACTTTAGTATTTTATCTTTCAGGGTCATATTACAGAACCTAACTCAAGACAAGCATTATTTGAGACTAGTTTCAACCAATCAATTGGCTTAAAAGTAGTCTCAAGTTCTGCTTGAGTCTTGAGTTAGGTTTTGTAATACAACCATAAGTGAGTCAGTGTTATACCTATAAGATTCTTGGTCAGTGCTAAAATAAATATCAGGGTTCAGAATTATCAACATAATTATTTTCTTTCTTATACAGTAAGGCCTCGTTAATCCGGAGAGGCAAAAACAAGACCCTTTGTGGATTATGGAGGCGTCCAGATTATAGTATAGTTAATTTTTCTCGAAAAAATCTGTAATAGTCTCCTGTTTATAATTTTCGCACTTCATTTCAAAAGTCCGGTCTCTAAGTCGACGGAGAAACATAACTTCCCATTGGCCGGCCGGCCGGCCGGATTACAGCGATCACCGAACAAGCGGGGGTCCGGATTAATGAGGCCCTACTGTAGTTATATATCTTATAGTTTATAAAATATAATCATTCAAATCATCAATTTAGCTCCTGAAATTATGTTTGAGGAAAATACGATTATTTCGTGAAAAAATTAAAATTTTCCTCAAATATAATTTCCAGGGCTATAAGTATTGATAATTTTGATGATTATAATTTTTTAACTTTATTATCATTATTGTCGCGAATCGAATTTGGATCAACATACAACGTAAAATAGCGCTACAATTTGCAAAAACCCAAGATTTTTTGAATTGCATGTGCAACCTTGACGGATCCACCTTAATCAATAAATTAGTGTAATAATATTACCTGTAAAAGATTAATATGTATACCTAAATAATGCATACTTATTAGATTATTTACATCTAGAGATGGGAAATCATGTTCAAATACACAGTGCAACATTGCTTGTGCAAACATTTTGTTTTTGCAATTATATAATTATATTCAAACTTTGATGAAAATACACTTACCATTTGAGCCAAATTGTACTTGTCATCATCACCAAAGTACTTTGTCCTTTCACCAGAAACATATGTTTCTGCTTTTCTTTTACCACTTTTACTTCTTGGATCTCCTTTTTCATGACTTGTAAGTGGCCTGCTGTTGCCAGATGTGCTTGTTGATATCAACATAACTCTGTCATCCTCATCTTCTTCACAAGCATTTGGATTCTGCTTTCTGTACTCTCTTGCAGCTTCTAGCTTCGATTTGAGTTCTGCAACAAGTTTATCATCACCCAGTATTTCAGCCTTTACAATTTTAGCACCCAATTTGTTCATTTTCTCATCACTTAGATATTTGCTATCTTTCGTTTTTTCTTGGGGCACAGGCAATTTTTCAGTGTGTATCTGTTTTGTTTCAGGTACAGGAGGTTCTTCTCTTGCTTCTTTAGTATCATTGCTTCGTTCACTATTTTCACATTGTTTTCTCCAGTTACTTGACTTCCTGTACAAATCTCTGTCAGAGTCTCTTCTATCCTTATAATGTTCTCTATGTTTTTCATATGAACTTCTGCTTGAATATGCGTCAGAGGTGCTTGACCTAGAACTTTTAGACTTTGAATAATAGTCATCGTCATCATTAGAAGGTTTAACAAATGGTCTTGATTTCCGGAAGTTTTCAGGTGTTTGTGGTACACCTGTTCCACCATCTTTCCAGTATGGATTAAGTTCTCTGCTGCTGGTTCCTGGATTGTATGAATCAATATTCTTTTTATCTGTTTCTTGTCTTTTTGGCCTAATGTCTTCTTTTGTGTATGTTTTAAGCATACCAGTCATTGACATCCAGTCCTCCCTCTGTGCCTCATTGCGCTGTCTTGTTTCTTGTTCTACCCATTCGTCAGATTCTGAACCACTTGAGCTTGATGGCTGTAAAATAAAGAAAATTGGTAAGGAACGTGTAAATATCAAATCTTCATGAAATAGTCCCATAACACTATAATAAAGTCATAGATCAATGAATGGTCTCCGCTGCCTAGAAATAAAACTGAATGTTTCGTAAATATTGCTTTGTTTGTAATGATATTAAATTGAACATACACTAATCGATCTTCGTTTGCTCGTTCTTTCATGATCTTTAGATTTATGTGATTTATTATGTTTGCTTTTCTTTCGTTTTTCTTTCATGATTTTAAAACAATTCAGAAGAAAGAACAACAAACATTTCAGCAGACAAAGTTCTAATGTCTGTCCTGTCTGTCAGACAAAATGTCATAATGCTTACTATAATGGTATTGGTCCGAGGTATAATGCTCCATCTATGGATCATAGTCCTTTTTGGTTTCACATTCTTAATTACCTATTATTTTTTCACCATTTTCTTTCATGTTTGTCTTGTTATTCTGTGGCAGTCTGTGGCTGTTTCACTCGTTGGCTACTAGCTACTTATTAGTAATCTGTGTCGTTGTCGTTGTTGGTTGTTGCGTTGTTGGTTGCTGTCGCTTTTTATACAATTTTTTGAATTTCTTGTTCTTACCGTACATTGTTACATTTATCCTGTATAATATAGTAATTCTTCATTAAGGTACGGCCTTATAATCTTTGCCAAGAAAGTGAGGTGTTTAATAACGTTACCTACGTTTTAATTTAATTTGTTGTGATAAGTACCTACCTCTGTAGAGCATGGATGCCTGCTGAGGAATGTCGGAACTCGGAATACGCTTTTGATTTAGTATTCTGTGTGTGTTCATAACTCCTTTATGCTCGGAGTACACACCTCAAAAGTAACTGTGAGTTGTTTTTGTTTTAGAACATAAAAGCTTAGCAAAGTAGCCGTATCGAATTGACTGTCGATTGTGATAGGTAACTTATAAGAAAGTATCAGTAATCGGTAAGCTTTCTTTTTCATTAGTATCGTTACATTAAATTACGAAGTAACGTTAATTTTAGCTATTAGAATAGCAGGTAAACATTGAAGTGCCTTAGAAATGCATGTTTTGTTTGCAGTGTACATCACACTATGTTTTCTAAGAAAAAGAAAAAGCCTCTGATTTCGCCGCCAAGTAATTTTGAACACAGAGTACATACGGGCTTCGATAAACGAGAGGGAAAGTTTGTTGGACTTCCTTTGCAATGGGCCTCACTTGTAGGTAATAACCAGGTATGTACTTGTGATTTCCTCTACTAATGAATGTGAACTAGTTACTGTGCACACTGTAATATCTTTTTAATATCTATCAAATGGAGTTAAACATTAGTTTTTGCTTGTTGTTTTCCTTTTTCTTTTTATTTATTTTAATTGTGTCTAGTAACTTTAGCTGAGTTATAAATAGTACTAAAATTATTCTGTATTAACTTTAAGCTTACAACTTATTTTTTTGTCTATTGCAGATATTAAAATCAACAAATAGACCACTACCTCTGGTAGACCCATCAGAAATCACACCCACCGAAATTCTAGACCTAAAAACTATTGTAAGAGGTGACCATAGAACTACCTCAGTGTCATCAATAGCACAGCCATTACCTGCAAACCTACCCCCACAGCCTGTTCAAAATGGTGTTGTACTGCCAAAGACATCAAATGTTGCCAGGTCAAACTCTTTAAGGAGTACCAGCCCACCGAGAATCAGGAGAGACTTAAGGAGTCAACCTAATGTTCCACCTTCAGTGCCTGAAGAGTCACCACCCGTACCTCCGGCCCCACAGCAATACCTGAGCTTGAGACGAGAACACAGCAATTATACATTGAACAAACCCATAGCTGAGTCCCCTGTAGAATGGAGCCAGCATGCACATGAGGCTACTATCAGACAAGTATCAGAAATTAATGACAATCATCATGCTCCCATGACATATCAGAACATACAGAATGCTAATGTGCCTTATCAACATAATCATCCACCCCAACCAATGACTCATGGACCTCACGGACTTAATGGAAACAATATTAATATGGGTATGACTATTAATTCATTTCAACAAGCTGAAATATTGCAGTTGTCGGAATAGGTGCTAGGAAAACATTTTGATTACAAAGATCTGATAGTATAATAATAGTTGTGAATATTATCTGTACTAATATTATAAAGTTGAATGAGTTTGTTTGTTTGAATGCACTAATCTCTGGAACTACCAGGTGAATTCGACAAATTATATTTGTATATGTATGATAGACAGATTCATTAGAAATATTATCGGCTATTTATGATCATGCTAAGACCCTTAAGAGCTGAGCAACTGCGCTTGAAACTGCAGGGCACAGCTAGTATAATAATAATAGTTGCTCAAAGTTTCTACAAACATCATTATTATTTACTCTTCAGGGAATTTTGAAATAAATACACAATATCAGAAATAATCATGATTTTGTATGCACTACATAAAAAAAAATAATTTATTCAAATTACAATTTCTTTGAATGAAATCATAATTAAATGATTGTGTTAAAAAGATAACAATGGTCATCAAAATATTTTCACGCTTTATAGGTATTTTCTAATCACTATTCATTATTACCTGCAATAATAAACTTAATCTAGACACAATTGATGCTGTTATGACCAATAATGTGTACAACAACAAACAAAACTGCCTTGGTACACAATTAGTCATATACTTGTAAATACCTTTGCAATGATAAACCATCACCTCAGATTTCTTACTATACAAATTGACTTCACTTCATACATTCGTCGCTCAATGCACGCAAACAAACGCAGTTTTCGTGTACATAAAATTTTAGGTAGATGTAGCCAGTGAGTCACCTTACCCTTTAAAATTCCGCGTGAACGCATATTGCGTATGTGTGCGTGCGGTGGGCGGCTAATACACAAAGTTTCACGAAGATCTGTGTTTTTGTGTGTTTGTATATTTTGTAAAAATACATGTCCATGTCATATTGCAAAATGACCTGTAAATTAGATAGCCTAATTTGTTTCAAATTATTATTTTTTTATTTTTTTTTTACAAAAAACTTTGCCCCACACAAGGATTTCTCCTGTATCGCGTTTACAAACACAAATTTCACATACACAAACAGCCAGACCTATGTGCAATGCGGGAATCGAACCCGCGACACGTTGCGCAGCAGCTAATCTTTCAGCCACTGCGACAACCGTGCAGCCAAAATCAATCTTTATTGTGGATCGTAGGTAGGTAGGTACATGGTCTTAAATAGTTGTGTTCAGCTACGTCCCGCCCTTAGGGCATACCTACAATAGTACTTAGTTTATAAATTGGATTTACATGCATTATTGTTACAAATGATTAGGATTACACATAAAATATAATTTAAAAAATAAAAATAGAACGAATTAAGGTAAGCTTAGTGTTAAGCTGTTTATACACTGTCTACACTGACAATAGAACAGGGAACAATACATTTACTACTACTACTGTCTGCTTTGGGCATTCAATGTCTTAACATTTTGGCATATTTCTGTTTCCATAGATAAGATAATTGCATAATGTTGTATCCATGTCCAGGTGATGCCTACGGAGTGTCGCGTGCGCAAGGTGCTCCGGGCGCGGCGCCCCACCTGCCACTCGCTGCCTCTAAACACGAACTGCGATTGACACATGAACAGGTATGCAACGCGTTCAATTACATAATACGACCATACATGGCTACATAATTGTAATAGTCTTAAGACTGGCTGTAAAACACATCGGGATTGTAATAAGAAGTAAATGTTGTCTCATTATCAATGTATGCTTTAACTTTACACAACAAAAGTATAAGAAAAAGTATTATCTGTTTTCGTAAATATAAAACCACAATAAAAAATGTTTATCCATTATTTTGTGGCCTCTTTCGTAGTTATTAAAAAGGTCAAAAGATAAACTACTGGCTAGAGTTCGCGCAGTATCGCGTGTGATATCCGACACCGATCTATTTAGCTCACATTCATTGACGGCTAAATACAGGTTTCATGACGCCACCCTCTTTGTTCCCGAGCTAGTTTTAACTACAGTTGTTACATACCTATATACATAATATACATCTTGCATTGTCCTGTCCTGAATAATGGTGCTATACAAATAATTTGAGTACCAGAAATAATATTGGGTGTAAAGATTATTCCTCAGAAAGAACGAAATATAAATCGGCTTGCTTATTTCTCTTGATTTTTAGGGTTCCGTACCAAAATGGTAAAAAAGGAACCCTTATGGTGCGACTTCGTCTGTCTGTCTGTCTGTCTGTCTGTCTGTCTGTCTGTCTGTCTGTTTGTCTGTCACACCTGCTTATTTCAGTAACTACTAACTGCTATAGACTTGAAATTTGGAACAGTTATAAAGAATGCTTGTTCAACTTTATTGCAAATGAAAAAAGTCCAAAAATATTTTTATTTTTATTGCAAAAGGGGCCGGAGTGGGGGTCCGAAATTTTAAAGTGGGGTTACTAGGTCAAGTGACCTATCATATGAAAGGGCTTGATCTGCACATTTCAAAATATATTTTTATTTTATTTTATGTCTCACAGTTTTCGACATATGATGAAAAATGCCCAAAAAAATACCATTCCCCCCCCTTATCTCCGAAGTTTGCGGGGCGAAAAATCTGAAATAATTAGTTGATAGGAATTGACCCAAATATGGCACCAAAAATAAAACGATGTTCCTAACTGGTACAGTTTTTTCAAAATCATAAAAATTCCTTCACAAACAAACTTAGTTATGTGGTCCGGATTTTTTCACTTTATACGTCCAAAAATGATACGGAACCCTCGGTGCGCGAGTACGACTCGCACTTGGCCGGTTTTTAATATTTGCTTTGCTCATTGAAGCAGTCAGCGGTAAATTGATTGTTATCTACCGTACAAAATATAAGTATTTGCTATGTAGGACAGACCAGGGACCGAAAACCGCTATAAATTACGGTACAGGTATGGAACAATTTCGGTTACCTTTAAGATTAAGGTTGCCGCTACATGGGTAACCAAAATAAATAAACATGTTATGTTACCTCTGTTTAGGTTACCAGTTTAATACCGGTTTTACACACAAGCGCTACCCGTCCTTTGACTTATGCCGACGGCATGTGTAATATAAAGGCAATTTTTATTTCGGTAACCGGTATTTTACTGTTAGTAGGTATTCAATTTAAAAATAAAGGTTACCTTTAAAAATACCAGTAAAAATAATAAAGGTTGTAACCGAAATAATACAGGTATTGGTCATACCGGTTTCGGTCCCTGCCGGCTTAGCATGACAATTCTGTCTCTATTCTACAAAAGAATAGACAAAGTTCTTTCTATCCAAATCGTTATCTCTTCTGCCCGAGCACGAGGCGACCCGTGCTTGGCTTATCGGAATTTTGTCTACTGAAGAAAAGAACCATTTCTTCTCTTCATTGTATGCATAAAACGGTAGAAATCTTTCTACAATCTGTCACTTAGTCTATTCTTCTGTAGACGAAACCGTTTCTATCGTGGTCATGCTAGGCCGGCTGATATTAAGTATGGTATTGCCACTTGTCAGTTCCGCGCGGCGCTCCGGCTGGTGGTGAGCGAGGGCGACCCGCGCGCGTCGCTGTCCGGGTTCAGCAAGATCGGCGAGGGCAGCACGGGCGTGGTGTGCGCCGCCACCGACACGCGCACGCGCCGCCGCGTCGCCGTCAAGATGATGAACCTGAGGAAGCAGCAGAGGCGGGAGCTGCTCTTTAATGAAGTTGTAAGTGAGCATACATTTAGGGGCAGCGCAGACGACAGACTTTTTGTGCAATCGAGTCTGCAGCGCTCGAAAAATCTGTGCACTAAGGCTGCGGGCACGAAACTTGCGATGGCCGAACGATGGCGGCAGCAGGGTGACGGCGATGTATACAAAAGCATTGCACAGTACAGCGACGGGCACGAAACGGGCGACGGCGGAGCGGGGCGATCGAGCGATGCACGGGCGGCGGTGGAACGACGCCGTCGCTCCTCCGAACCTCAGATCATAGAAACAAGGAGATATGCCATCATAGCAAATTAGTACCGGAACAACTGATGCCACTTTTAGTACATTTTTCGACACAATTACGCGCATAATTAAGCGCTCCTTGTGAATAAAAAGACTTCCCACGCATTAAACATTCCGCACACCCTCAATCTAACTCTGTTAATCGTCACTCAACACTAGCACTAAACTAAAAAACTGTATTTATACCATCGATCGTGTTCGGTTCGTCGCCAGCGCGTATGTTTTTAGTATGAGCAATTTGCTCAAAATCAGACATCAAGCTCGATAGCGCCTTGGCACATCTCCCTTGTTTCTATGATCTGAGGACGAGAACAAACCATTTTGGTTTCGTCGCTTGCGCGGGCTCACAACACTGCTCGAGCGCGACTGCCCGCCAGCTTGTTTCGTGCCCGCGCTAGATATCGCTGCCTGATCGCCCGCGTCGCGTCGCCCCGCTGCCGCCATCGCTCGGCCCGAGCAAGTCTCGTGCCCGCAGCCTTTTCTTCTTTCTTTCAGATTGTTCGAGAGCTGCAAAACGCTGCAGACTCGATCGCACCAAAAGTCTGTCTTCTGCGTAACTGCGTTGCCCCATAATAATTTAATGCTAATATTCTTTACTATTTTCGTCCATCTATACTAATATAATAAAGCTGAAGAGTTTGTTTGAACGCGCTAATCTCTGGAACTACCAGTCCAATTCGAAATAATCTTTTTGTATATGATAGCCAGATTCGTTAGAAATAGTATAGGCTATTTAACATCACGCTACGACCTTTAGGAGCCAAACAACGGGGATGAAGCCGCGGGACATAGCTAGTTATTAAAATAATTCTAAACAACGAGCTGTAAAAATATACCGTAAATAAATTATTTTATAACGACATGCAATGCATTAACATCGTAAATCCTACTAATATTATACAATGAACAACTTTTACTATGGGACCAACACTGAAATCGCGAAAAAAAAATCAGCTGTTCCATACATTTATGTTCACATAAATCAACAAAATGTATCGAACAGCTGATTTTTTTTTCGTCATTTCAGTGTTGGTCCCATAGTAAAAGTTGTTCATAATGATGAGTACAATGACCCCTTAAAATATTTCCACTGTCTAACCTGCCACGATCGATGTAAATGTGAAAGTTTGTGTGGATGGATGTATGGATGGATGTTTGTTATTCTTTCACGCAAAAACTACTGAACGGATTTTGATGAAACTTTACAGTAATATAGCTTACACATCAGAATAACACATAGGTTACTTTTTATCCCAAAAACGCGGGCGAAGCTGCGGGCAGAAGCTAGTTCTTATTAAATCAAATTTGCTCACCCAGGTCATAATGCGCGACTACCCTCACCCCAACATCGTGGAGATGCACGCTTCGTACTTAGTCGGCGACGAGCTGTGGGTAGTGATGGAGTATATGGCGGGAGGCGCGCTTACCGACATTGTGACGAGGGCACGGATGGACCCTGAACAAATAGCTACCGTCTGCAAACAGTGCTTGAAGGTAGGAAACTGTATTTTTAGTATAATCCGACTAAGGCTAACCCAAAAAGACGGTAATATACGTTACCTAGAAAAATGTTTACGAAATCATTCAAATCATTCATGAGGTCATGAAAAACCTGATTTCGTAATTTGGTATTAGGAGGTCCTAATACCAGTTGGTTCACCTGAACTGCTTTGCTTTGTTTTTACCACTAAGTAGGTACTTACAATGGTTTTTAAAGACAGCATAGGCGCGTACAAATTCGGGATAACAGTGTTATCAACTGAAGTTTATGTCAAACGAAGTGTTATCAACTATCATTGGTTTAATTCTTTAGTAGTTCTATAATTCGTTATAGAACTACTTATGAGTTAAACCAATGACTATTAGTATTTTAGCCTTAAACTAATTATTTTTATTATTTTTTCAGGCTTTAGCATTCCTGCACAGCCAAGGAGTTATTCATCGAGATATAAAGTCAGACTCCATTCTGATGACTGCAGACGGCCGCGTGAAATTGTCTGACTTCGGATTTTGTGCTCAAGTCTCTGAGGTAAATCACACATTTATTATTTTTAGTACCTATTACAATTCAACCTTAAACTCCTCCAAGTTTCACCTTAAAAACGTTGAAGTATTATTTACAAGAAATGATTCGTTTCAGGAACTACCTAAAAGGAAATCGTTAGTGGGGACGCCATATTGGATGTCGCCTGAAGTGATATCGAGATTACCTTACGGACCAGAAGTGGATGTCTGGTCGCTCGGCATCATGCTCGTGGAAATGGTCGACGGGGAACCGCCCTTTTTCAATGAACCTCCTTTACAGGTAATAATAATATAGTAACGAATATACGTGAAAGACGTTATGAATTAAATCTCTACAGTGCTAGGAGAATTATCAATTGTAATTTGGATTTAGTGATTGCTCAATTGATCGACATGGCCAAATGAATTGAAGAAAGTCAAGATAAAATATAATTTTATCTCTAAAACTTAGATTACACCTGCACAATATTTTAATATCTAATACAAAGCATGCAAGTAACTTATACTTATACAGGGTGGCAGGTTAGACAGTGGAAATATTTTAAGGGGTCATTGTACTCATAATTATGAACAACTTTTATTATGGGACCAACCCTGAAATCGCGTAAAAAAAATCAGCTGTTCCATACATTTATGTCCACATAACTCAACAAAATGAATGGAACAGCAGGTTTTTTTTTCGCGATTTCATGGTTGGTCCCGTAGTAAAAGTTGTTTATAATGATGAGTACAATGACCCCTTCAAATATTTCCACTGTCTAACCTGCCACCCTGTATATATTTTCGAAATTGTGATTTTGATCCAAAATACGAAGTCTTTCTGTATGTATGCCTTGTATGCATTCAGCATTCACCAGCAGCTTTTTGTAATTAGAATGATGTACTATACGTGCGTAATAACTCGAGACCCGCGTGGAATGCGACTTCA
Source organism: Thalpophila matura (assembly GCA_948465475.1). NCBI lineage: Eukaryota > Metazoa > Arthropoda > Insecta > Lepidoptera > Noctuidae > Thalpophila > Thalpophila matura. Next base: position 8,024,616 of record OX419190.1, on the reverse strand, counting down.
TGGGAAATATCGTCTTTTTCTAAATTCAAATAGAGTTATAAATCAACTTTATGTCTCACCGCTAGCAGGTGTCACGGGGTCTCATCAGGAACAAAGTAACATTTGTTGAAATAACTCATAATAAATGGCGTTATATGTATCGATGTGTTATTGAAGTTTGTGTAAAATTGAGAACATGAAAAAATACATCATGAAAAATATTTGTTCAAATTTTGAAAAATACTTTAACACATATAATGCCTCGTCAGCCACATATGGCTGACACTTTCCAAACCAATTAAGCTGTGTCAGCCATATGTGGCTGACGGAATATGCATGTTTTGAAAGTGCGATTATTCGTCGTCAGCCACGTTTTTCACGTTAAACTGTATGTAGTATGGTTGACAAGGCCTGGTAAATTATAACTATAGTGATGGCATCGATACTTTTACTTACATTTTGAGAAATATTAAGTTTGTAAGTAGAAGTTTCGAAAACAAATGAGTGATAAGAAAAATAGTTAGTTTTTTGCAAATGAAACGTATGGGTAAATGTTTTAATTTGTTGCGAGCGACGCGCTCGTTTCGCGCGCTTTTGAAATCAAATGGCTGACAAAATGGTTGACGCGGCCCCATTGAGAATTTTATTACAGTGGCGCCGCGTCAGCCATATATGGCAGCCACAATTATTTATTTATTTATTTTACTATTATAATAATGTAAAATGTGACGAATATAGTGAAATAAGACATTTCTCACATTCCACGAACGTATTTTACAAAAAAAAAAAAAGGTTAGTTCATTTGTTAGTACGGCATTATATGTGTTAAGCACGGAAAAATGTATAGCCCGAAGATAGCCCGCGCTAAATCGGTCACATTTCTTTGTATGAGATGAGGCATCTGTACGTATAGTATTATATTATATTATCTGTGCAGGTGTCAAGTTATCGCGCACGTGTAAAAAGCCGAAGAGCGTTTCACATAAGAATACCCTTCGACGCTATGTTAGCTGCCCTGAATGTCAATAATTATGTTACAACGTTTTTAACGGTGTTGGAAGTACTTTCACCACTTTTTAACGTCCTAGGCATTACTTTAGCACATATATTTACAAAAAACATCAAGGGCCGTACCACAAAAAGATAGGCACGCGTTAAACGCGAATGCTACCAAAAATAATACGTACTTGTTTTAGCACTAACTTGTCTAAAACAAGTGTGTATTATTTTTGGTAACATTCGCGTTTAACGCGTGTCTATCTTTGTTGTGGTAAGGGTGAAAAAGTTAAGACCTAAATTAGAGTGACAGACAGGGGAGCCAACACAGCGTCGCGCGTTGAAGGGAATAACGCTTTATGCGCCTCACATTGGTTATATTGGCTCCAAGTTATAGTCTTGGTTCCAATACACCAATGTGTAGATCAGTCTTGGACTCTACAGTAAGAGTCCAAGACCGATCTACACATTGGTGTATTGGAACCAAGACTATAACTTGGAGCCAATATAACCAATGTGAGGCGCCGGCATTATAGTCAGTGGCGGAATAACCACTTAGCAAGAGTAGCAATTGCTATACCCGGACCCGCGAAAATAAGGGGGCCCCGCGTATTCAAACCCTCCGCCTGAGCGTAGCTTTTTTTTGTAATTTTTAAAAGTTCAATATCTTAAATTCCTAATGGATAATTCATTAGAATCATGTTTCCCCAATTTAGAAATTGCTTTGCGCATTTATTTGTCTCGCTTGATCGCTAACTGCAATGACGAGCGTTCATTTTCGATATTTCCATGCATAGACAAAGCGTATAAAAAATGAATTAAGGGCCCCCCTAGCAGATGAAGGGCCCCTCGATAGAATTAGCTACGGGCCCCGCGCTTGTTTAATCCGGCACTGTGTATAGTTTCGGTGTTGTGACGCCCCCCCCCTCCCCCCGCAGGCGATGCGTCGCATCCGCGACATGCCGCCGCCGCGGCCGCGCGGCGCCGCGCGCTGCCCCGCCGACCTGCTGGGCTTCGTGGAGCTGGCGCTGGTGCGCGACCCGGCGCAGCGCCAGCCGGCCGCGCGCCTGCTGCAGCACCCCTTCCTGCGGCGCGCCGGCCCGCCCGCGCTGCTCGTGCCGCTCATGCCGCCCGCCCGGACGCAACACCCCCACAGTTAGTATCAAGCGGTCACTTTCGCACACTCAGTTTAGCAGACTGATTAAACTGTCGTCGCTGCGCCTGCCAAAGTCGCAAAATTGTTTTTGATGCAATTTCAGTATATGTATATTAAGGATTAAAACTAAACCGAAAACCAACAGTCGAAGAAAAACACATTAGCGACTTTGGCAGGCGCAGCGACGACAGTTTAGCTATCGGTGTTTTTTTAAAATCCGGCGAAAAATCGCCAAAATGGCCTCACGTAATTGATGGACGCTCCCTTAATGATACTAAATCTCATGTCATGCAATGACTGCTGTTTTTATATAATATGCCTACATAAGACAACATGACAAGAAAGTACACATTACATACATCCTAATCTAAACTAAAATGTTCATTTCAGATCAAGCGATGTCGCCTGGTCCGCCTCGATCGGATCGATAAAACACTGGTCAAATGTTGAACATAAACGGCAGCTATTTATACAGATGTATTTCTAAGTTATGATTAGATAAACGATAGATATCGAACATGACATACCAAAGTTGTTGTAATGCAACTGGTTTAAGTTTATTTTGTGTGCAGCACTAAAGTAAGACATACTTAGCCACTGCAGCCCCAGTGAAATCATTCCATTATTTATGTATTTGTATTTCCTTGAAACAATATGGTATTTATCACATTCCTTTGTTTTTTATTCTTTTTTATTTACAAATAGTTTATTAGGTATACTGTTGCTGTTAAAAGGGCCTTTTCAGTATCGTGAAACTCTTTTTCATGATACATAAGTGTTAAGATATTTAAAATTTCTGCCCCGTCCAATTTAGTGTATTGTTGAATACCTTATATCGTAGTATATTAATATGAAAAAAAAAAATAGCGAGTTGTGAAAAATACATATTTCCTTCTACTCTCTATGTATTTCTAAATGGTTAGTGTTCGTTTATAAAATCAAATGTTTTGTAAAAAGTAATTTCTATAACTGTAATTAAAATTAGAACCATGAAGTGCCAGAAAATTATGAAAATCGATTATAAATCAGTATTATGGATTGCCTTGTACTTATTATTAAAAACTTATACACTTTTCTTTAGGTTAAGGTTTAGCGAATCAGTAATTTATTACTTTCTGTACTAGCTAACATTCCGAAATAAAATATCGAATGTGTTGTTATACTTTCAAGATGATGGTCAGTCACAAACATTTCCGGAGTCTTTTATATACATTATTATGTTAATAATTATTATACGAGATTTAATGTTACTTATTTTTCTAAATTAGTTGTAATATTATGGTCTGTAGTGTACTGTGACTTCAAGCGCCTATAATAGAGCCTGTCTTGTCGTGCGTTACTTTAACATTTCTTTTGACGTTGTACTCATTATTACAGAAATGTACCTAATATATTAAAATATATCAAATTAGTGTTTATTACTGTATACAATTAAAGCAGTTAGATAAGAAAAAAAATCATTAGTTTTTTAGATATTGACGACGCCTTACTAGGATTTGTAGTGCCTTAATAAAGCCTTTATTGTTTATAGTAAACCAGTTATTGCACTTGATATTATTTGTTACAATATCTAAGATGAGAATTACATTGTTAATATTATATAATATTAAGCACATCACAATGATCATCATAAGTCTCAGTCGATGAAGTGAAATCTATTCTAATTTATTGTTTTACATTCACATCATTTTTTATAAGGTATTATGCCAAATATATTGTATTATTTCATATTTGTAAAATCACATTGTTAAGAACTGTTACAGAATATAGACTTTGAAACTATTTGTGTTATTATTATTGTTTTAGTCATGGTGGATGATAAGCAATGTGCGGCATTTTGATTGTGCTTTCACTTTGTTTCATTAGGACACTAGACTTCGAATTATTTTCTCGAACTTAAAATATAAATTACGGGGCTCCATCTAAAAAATAGTTAGCAATACAGAAAGAGCATTTAATTCTCCTCCAAATACACTAGGTTTGGTCGTGACAAAACAACAAGTATGACGTCATAACGCTAGAATTTGCGCCGCTAAAATCGGCGTTGACGCCACCGCCAGTTTTAGCGGCGCGGCGCCGCAACGCGGTTATGAGTTTCGGCTCTAATACGGGAAAGGCTCTAAAACGGGTCGAGATTTTGTTAAGTGCGCGTGTTACTTCCTGCCTACTTCCCCTATTTATACTATGTCATGGCGATCCACGGAATAAAAAGTGTAACTAACAATAGAACAACGGTCGGGAGCGAGAGGTCACCAACTGCCGGGCGAGGTTATAGGGGAGTGCAATTCAAATCTCCGACCCCGACACGCTTTATTTTAACCCGTCTTGACTTGAAATCGTCATATTATGGATTATATGACTGCCTGACATCACAAAAATCCCCCTGGCAACCCCTTTATCCATGCTCATATTTTTAGTCACTTTCCTACTCTTTTTGGAAGGTACCTAAGCCCTGGATGAAACTGACAATGGGTAAATAAAATAAATTTACACTAGTACATAATGTATTTAAGTTTAATAATTATTACAATTCAAACATTAGAAATATTATCGATGACAAAACTTATTTGTAGAATTCATATTCACACTCATCCTTCTTGATGTTGTTCTTATATCCCTTCTCAAAGTCTTTGGGCAGAACAATATACCTGAAAACAATGGTATTTATTTAAGTGGGTTGATCTGTCTAGTATTACAAAGATAATAACTTGATCAGCAAAAATCATGTCCTCCTGAACATAATTTTTGCCTACAGTTCGGGGTAACCATTATAAATGAATTAGTTACCAATATTTTGCTAATATTGGGTATATCGATTAATCAACGTAGGTCTCACCTATTCTCACGGACGGCGTGCATGCCAGCCTCCTGGCAGATGGCGTTGATGTCCGCACCAGAGACGCGATCCGGTCGCGCCACAAACTCTTCCAAATCAACTTCTTCCGACAGGTTCATCTTAGCTGTAATCGTCGTGAAGATTAGTCGCTTTTGTCGCCTGTGGACGTACAACAAAAAGTTAAAATAATTTAAAAGATACACATTAAGATCAAACTATAGTCCATGTCAGACAATCTTGATTGAACCAGTATGGTTCATAAAAGCATCTGTGTTGAATTCCTACTGAAAGGAAGCACATCTTTTATTTCTTTACATTTCTTTGTTAAAATCAGTCTTATTTGTCTTACATTACATGAACACATATAGTCACATCTGTGATATGATAAGATTCATAAACCTAAAGTGCCTGTAAATCGCCTAACAGTACTTGCCTGTCAGGTAGAGGGAACTCGATCTTCCTGTCAAGACGACCAGGTCTAAGAAGGGCAGGGTCCAGAGTATCAGCACGATTTGTGGCCATAATTACCTAAAAAGGATACAATATATCACATTAGAGACCAAAATCATGGCTTAGAAAATAATAACCCTCCATCTGTCGCATTTGAAAAATCAGCGTCATTCAGGTCGAAATCAATTGTGTCCATGGGCGTAGCCAGCCATGGGCTTCAGGGTGGGGCAGTAGTCTAAAATAATAATTATGTAACTAGCAAACTGTACCCGCCGTCGAGTGTGAACTTTCTTACGGATATTAAGCATTGTAGTTAGTACCTAGATAATATTTTTTTTAGGTTTGGTTTGGTACCTTACAGAGCCAGGGTGGGGCAAGCGCCCCACCGTGGCTACGCCCATGTGTGTCTGTCAAGTGCGACAGACGAACGAATATTATCTATGTATGAGTTGGCTAATTTTTACCTTGACATTGGTGGTTTGATCAAAACCATCCATCTGGTTTAGAAGCTCAAGCAAGATTCTCTGTACCTCTCTGTCAGCACCAGTCTGTGCATCAAATCTGAAATTAAAACAAATAAATAATATCAGACCCAGATTAAAAAACTACGCAAGAGCGTGTCGGATCACGCAAAGAGTAGGATTCCATAGCAAGAAGTATTGTAGTTTTCTGACTGCTATACTGATACGTTTACGTTTACTATACTGATACGTTTGCATTTTTATAGGCACTCAAGTTGCAAACCGTCGTCGCGTTAAATCGAGTAAACATCTTGCGAAGTGATTGGAACAACCAGTGGTGGATTTCCCTTAAGGCCCAGTAGGCCCGGGCCTAGGGCGGTTAGATAATAGGGGCGGCCAATCGTGGCAAAAAAAAAACAGTCGAGCTTGATCTAGCTTTACTCAACATACTTATGTAGAAGCGGATTATTTAAGAAAATTGAATTGCGAAGATTTAATTAATGACTTTGCTGCGCTTATGTATAGACGTGTTTTGTTATTTGTTATTTTAAACCTATAAATTCTATTAGCTAAATGATGAGAGGTAAAAAAGGGGCGGCTGGTACTACAAGGCCTAGGGCGGCCAAGACTGGGAATCCGCCACTGGTAACAACCAATCACGTGCGTTAACGTCTTCACTTTCGAGCGCGAGTCAATGTACGATTGGTTAGGTAGGTGCTTCGAGCGTCATAGTCAACCTACCATGGTAGGTTGACCATGACGCTCGAATATATTAGAAAAGCTCCCACTGGGTACTCCAAACTGCTATTCGTGCCGCGCGAGTGCCAAGCGTCTTGAGTTTGATTTCCGGATAGCACAGAGTTATTCTTGTATTCTTTATTGTACACATATAATATTCATACATAGTTTTAAATTGACATGGTATGTACAAAGGCGGAAAGGAAGGTGTGGTAGAGAATTCAATAAATGTGTTACTGGATTTTTCTACCAGGAAATTCTCAGTAATAGCCTTGAGTCTGAATTTGTGCTTAGTTAGTTGCTCTCTGGCGAAATTAGGGTGTACATACAATACAACACAGAATTCAGATGCAGATGCAGATGCTATGGTATGTTACATGAGTCTGTTGGACAAAGAAAGAGCCTACTTTAGAATAAAACATACCTTTTAGTGGCGATAGCATCAATCTCGTCAATGAAGATGATGGCAGGGCTGTTCTCTTTAGCTAGACGGAACACATCCCGCACCATACGGGGTCCTTCGCCAAGGTACTTCTGTACGAATTCGGAGCCCACCACGCGAATAAATGCCGCTGAAAGTAGGAGCATGGGTGGTTAATATTATTGATGTATTAATGTAAATATAAAAATATATTTGAGATAAATGTAGGATTTATCAATTACACCTATCCTCTTCCTTTTATGATCACATTGATCAACCACTTATTTATTGGCAACTTTTACTATTATTATATTGTCTATGAAATAATGTATTGAGATGTTATGCTTACTTACATGCTTAATAAAAATGAAATGAGTTATATGAGAATTGTTAGCTATGGGAATATCTAACAATTAACAATATCTAACAACATCTTGCAAGCATTATAGGAATGGCTAGAGACATGAGGAACAAACACTGGAGAATATTTGATAAATTATTTGCATTTGAAACAATAAATGAAAGTTACCTGTGGTATGATGAGCTACAGCCTTAGCTAACATAGTTTTTCCACACCCAGGAGGCCCATACATGAGCACACCGCGTGGGGGCTCGATACCAATCTGTCTATACAGCTCCACGTGAGTCAGTGGCAATTCCACAGCCTCCCTGATCTCCTGCTTCTGTGTGTCCATGCCACCAATGTCAGCATACTGTACGTCAGGCTTTTCATCTGTTGAATATTATGTTATTTAAGAAATTCTTTGTATTAGTTTTGTAATACCAATTCAAATAAAGCTTCCTTCAGGATTTTATTAGAAAAGTAAATATTGTAAATAATAATGTTAAAGAAGTATGACAATAAGAAATATACAAACCAGCTTGTAACATAGAAATAGAGCTGTCGGCTTCTGGTGGCAACACATCCACTAGTGCGTTTGAGTGTTTGTGAAGAGCCACCGATGCAGACGGCTTCAGCAGCTCCCGGTCAATTGTTGACAAGATGCGGACATAGTAGTTGGAGCCTGTAGTACTGCCAACTGTGACAAAAAGGATGATGACTATACAATATTTTGAGAATAATAATACAAAGTGTTCATTATTTAAATTATAATTGAACTGATTGATAGTAATCAAAGGGTCCTCCTTTATCATGGAAATACTACACACAAAAGTTTAATATATTTTTCATATTAAAAAAAAATTAATCATTTTATTTTAAGTATTGATGAACTCTAGTTTCTCTTTGCAACTGAATAATTTATTGAAGGCTGATATTATTGTTATTACAGTTTTGCAACGCAAGTCAAAATATTTTCTTCCTACTATAGACTTCTTTAATAATTCAGCTAGCAATATTAATTATAATCAAGAAAGGCAAGACAAACCTATGCCAGTATTTTGGTCCACAGCTTCAAGAAACTGGCCAATCACAAGAGGTACAGATTGTATGCGCTTCACTTCCTCCTGAGCATGAAGGTATTCTTTCTTCAGGTTCCTTTGTTCATCTTTTATGTACTCCTCTTGAACTTCCAAGAATTCTAGCATGCGTTGGAGTTTCTGCAAAAAGATTTTAAGATGTTAGTTTATGTAAATTTAGGACTGGTTTCTTGCTTTTCTGGGTAAATAAATAGTTGATGAGGCTCTTCAAAATCACAGAAATATGAGAAATTTGTTGAAAAATAAATGCTGCATTCCTATCAATTTTAATTCACTATCTGGTCTGTCATAGGAAGACAAATCTGGATAGTTTGAATAGAATGAAGACTGGTTAGGTTACCTTGTATTTGGTATAAAGATCCTCAGATTCCAATTCATCAAAAGATTGAGGTCCCGCGAATGGTAATCCTTTGGCATCGGTGATTTGATCATCCTGAAAAACAACGGTGTGTTAGTAAAAAATACTTAGAAAACATTATTTTAACAACAATTGAAGAACTTACTTTTTCTGGCAATATAATACCAATTTCTTCCATTTTGATAGAGGTTCTGTATTTTACAGGAGTTGAAAATAATGTAAAGAATGCTCACTGTACAAGATTGCCACTTTCACGAACAGGCAACATGACAGTACACTAAATTTAGACTGAGAAAAGGCATATTGAAATATGTGAAAGAGTAAAAGAGACAATCACAATAAAATGTACAAAATAAAGACGATTTCATTAGAAATGGAACGTCATTATCGTCAAAGAATGAAGTTGTCAAACATTCGAAACGCATCGTCACTTACGTTTCTATTTACGTTAGGCAAAGATAACACAAGTTTGAAGAGAACACTTAATATTAAAAAATAATACGTTATGAATAATATTGCGTTTATACCTAAATGATTACAATTGATTGAATGATTTTATTTGTACATTGAACTTAAAATAATTGATAATGAAATAATTCAATTAATTGGTAACATAGAACTCCAATTTTGTTGATTCTAAAACAATTTGTCATCTCACAACACTTCTGTCTCAAAATTAACCTCAAATTTGAATTGGAAATAATTGGAATAACCATTGCCTATTTTCATTTGTTAATGTTTATAATCAATATCTTCGTGTATTACACTGATAAATTATTGCTATTGAGCTTATTTGTTTCATCAAATTGTAGAAATGGCGTCTACACCTGAAATGACCGAGGCTGACCAAATCAAAACAGTAAGTCGATTTTATCGAATAAAATTACTTTTTCAATACCCACTAGATAGACTCTGAGTCGGGCAGACGACCTGTATAAGTGTATAACGCTAAGAAAAGTATAGTTTGTGTATGTTATAGTAAGTGCCAAGTACCTAATATTGAAAGTTGAATGAGTATCTGTTTTTGTTCCAGTTCAAAGACTTCCTGGTCCAGTATAATAAGCTATCTGAGTTATGCTTCAATGACTGCGTACACGACTTCACCTCCAGAACGCTCAAACCTTCAGAGGTATGTTTGACTCATGCATTCTATGGAACTTTCAACTATTTTCATCATCCACAGTAAAATCAAAATCTTAAAGTTTTCAACAGTTATAATTCTTGTTCTGGTTAGGTATGATATTCTTTAAATAAACCTTATAATTGTGTGTATCTTCTGTATAACTTTGATCCAATTCCAAAGGTCTCTAACAACACACTAATTAAGTCATTACCATTCCATGTGTTAGGGGTCATTCAGACCAATCTAGAGCCATAGTGTTTAGTGCAAAAATATCTAAATTCTGGTATATAACATGTTTAATCTCTCTACATTACTAGCACTTCGTCCGCATGCCCCACAGGAACTGTGCATTTTTTCGGGATAAAAAGTAGCCTATGTTACTCAGTGATAATGTAGCGTTCTATTAGTGAAAGAATTTTTAAAATCGGTCCAGTAGTTTCGGAGCCTATTCGGTACAAACAAACAAAAAAATCTTTCCTCTTTATAATATTAGTATAGATAATAATTTTCTTTTTTCAGGATAAATGCACATTAAATTGCATGGAAAAATATCTGAGAACAAATCAGCGGGTATCACAAAGATTCCATGAGTTCCAAATGCTTGCTAATGAGAATATGCTGGCTTTAGCACAGAAGTCAGGTCAAAGTTAGGTTTAGTAATTAATAATAATACATGATGATTGTATTTATTTTATTTTGTTATAGACTTTTTGTCCTGAGTGTTAGAAAAATAAAGTGTTGTTAAACAGACCCTATGAATTTAATTTCAACCTGTTCATAAAGTTGGCTTAGCTTACTGCTCAGTAGCATTCGTTTATCCAGCTATCTCAAGATACCTGGACTACATACTTTGGTATCTAATACTATAAATACAAAGTAATTAGGACCGTAGTGTGTAGCAGCCCACACCAGGGGGTCTACTCTCTAAGCACGAAATCCGTAGTTTCGACCTTAGGTACAGGCGTTTCTTACCTCGTATCACCTACGGACTTAAGATTAGTTCAGGGCCCGAACTAAGAATGAATGATAGCACGATTTGGCAGTTGTCCCTACTCCCGATGTGTTTTTATCCGTCCGAAAAATTGAATTTGACACTTGTTTTGACGGAATCTTATGTCTATTGTACTTTCGGACGGGCCCGTATCTTCGTTGACGGACTTACAGAGTAGACCCTCAGAGTCGAGGTGGCGTCGCGTCGAGGCGCGGGCGCTTTTAAATCGCGCCTGGGGGTCTACTCTGTAAGTCCGTCAACGAAGACAACGAACAACGAAGTCTCGACGCGCCTTCGACTTTTGAGCGTGTGGGCGACGCGCCTTACTATCCATGTCACAGGTAAAAAAATACATTCAGTATGGTTGACGATCGTCGAAGGAATGGTAACCCGAACCGTGGAAGGGAGAACCCTTGTCGCACAAAATCGCATTGCAAAACAAATTAATATTCTTTAAACTTGTCGGTGGCCGCACTGCAGAAACGATAAGCGACATTTATTTGTTCACGAAATCGCCCTCGCATCTCTGTCGCCATGCCAGTGCGGCCGCGGCCTTACACACACGGCGCGACGCAACTTTCTACACCTCCCGACCAATACAAATTATTTTTTTACGACGTAAATAATCTAAGTTACCATTATGTCAATGTACATAGTACAGTCCAACAGAATTTGGAGTTGCTGTAGAAGTGTAGAGCATTCAATTTGATTGTAATATCTTGTGCCTACCTACTTTCACCTGAAAATTGAATTTTAATTACTATTTTATTTTGGGGCGCGTAGGTAATACTATGCGGTCCCAAAATAAAATGATAGGTAATTAAAATTAATTTTCAGGTGAGACTTCCGTAATGTGTCAACTCACGACATGAGAGACTGTATATAGGTAGGTACAGTACCCGGCAATAAATATTGCACATCGAGTTTGAGAAAGAGATAATCGGCTAGCTTCGGCTTTGTAGAGCGTCGTATCCGTCACTCATACCTATGTGACGTTTTGTCGCCGACTTGTTTATTAGATACCAGACTGTTAGTGCTTCGTGCGACAGAGATGACGCTCTATAAAGTCGAAATCTTTCTGAAGCTCGATGTGTATTATTTACTGCCACGTACTGTACCTACTTATTTGGCACTGCCACACAAAAGCTGAGTTGTCCAATGAGATATTTATCTGCAGGTGCTTCCAACATCTAAGTACAATTTTATTATTATTGTCTTTGGTTTCAGTATCATAAATGACTGCTTTGAGTATATTTATAAGATTGTGGTTTTAGTTACTCTTCGAAACGTAGAAAAAATAAAAGACTGAAATTGCAATGGCAGTTATTTTAATTTATATAAAGCTGTAAAAGTAGGATTTGATTTTCAGTCAGATTGTATAATAGTGTGTAAGACAATTTGCTTCATCCGATATTTTATATACTTCCGCCAAACAAGAAAATATAAGGCATCCATAACTAAGATGTCAATGTTATAATGATTTTATATTCTTGAAAATGTAAAATTTTAATTGTATGACAAATACCTACATGGAACCTGTATTTATGTAGCAGGTCCTCTTATATTCTCTGTCTTGCACAGCATGCACATTATGCTTCTCTTCGGACATGGTTTGTAACACCTTTGTTCAGGCGGCGAGAAATCGAGCACAAAAGATGATTGAGAACTAGTGTAGTCAAATTGATAGTCATTAAATTTTGCTTCTACACTGTATTTAGGGGCTGGAGTAGGTGTCTCTCCAGGAATGGCCTCTTCATCATCAACGTTTAGAACATATTTGAGTGGGTAGGGCCCTGAAGGTGCATTGCTAATGTTAGAAGGTTTGGTGCAGATACTGTAATTTCCGCCGTGCCTGATGATCCTTATGAGAGCTTGCCCGGACGGGGGTTGTTTGCAGCACGATGGGGATGATGGGCAAACGGTGACGCATTTGGGAGGTACGTAACATGGTTTGGAGCATGGCGGGCGGGAACATATCGAGGAGCAAGGGGTGCACTCGCCGGTTTTCCCGCAGTTGTGGGCCTCGATCTTTCTGAGAACCGGACAGAAGATGTGACCTGGGCGCCAACCACACCTCAACTGAAAACAATTTTTAGGTACCTACTTTAAATCTAGTTGACGAGTGCCAAATTACATAATATTGAGTAGGTTTGTAAAAGTTAAATGCGGTGTCGTAATATTTTATGTACAATCGTGACGGTAATATTTGGAAAATAAAAAGCCAAATTCGAAATGGCAGAAAATATCTAGTAGGTACCATTCTACAAGGGGTCCTAACATAGCATTTTATTTCCCTACCTTTGTTTTCGTAATATTCTTATTTTTTGTAACAAAGGCACAAATCACAATAAGTCTATTATCTCTGTTTAAACCAATTTTGTTCATGATTATAATATAATATTGAATCTAAAATAGCCTACGTGAGGCGTCTACGCAGGGTCTACACGACACCTACGCGGCACCTACACGGGGTCTACGCCGTCTACGCGGCGCGGCGGCGTCTACGCAGGGTCTACGTGGCGCCTACGCAGAGTCTACGTGTCAGTCTACGGCCAAGTGCGAAAACACTATAGGTAATACAAAGTGAGTGAGCTACATCTCAACAATACACGGCATGAAACCTTTTAATTATCACATGATTTATTTCGTAACGTAGGTACTCACTTGATGTTCAGGTGAGTCTCTTGCGGTGTACAGCCATCCCATATGCTTGGGCACCGGCCCCGGCTTTATTTCCTCTTTGTCTAAGCATCTGTGTTTAGGTAGATCGCAGCGGCCCAAGCAACTCGCTGAAGATTTATTAGCTGAAGTAAAATAATACTTGTATGAGGCAGTAGTTATTTAACAGAAGACCTTTATTTATCTGACTTTTCTGGTTTTAAAGTACGGTATTAAACAGGTGTCCTGTGCTTAACAACTTCTTATATAGGACTGGGATGGCTTAGACTACTTTTTTTTTTTTTTTTTTTTTGAGTATGCGGAATCATCAAATGACCCCTACCGCTCTGGGCGAAGCGGAAGGGAGTGTCAGACTCTTACTGACTAAAACCCACCCACGCTGACATCTCTTTGAGGCGCGCGTGGAACACGTACGCGCCGTTCGGCACGGGCCTGGTCCTGAACGGACGGTGAGCGGTACCCATTACTCACCGCCCGCAAGCCCGCGCCTACGGTGGCCGGGAGACGTCACGCGGCTCCCGACGCCCGGAGCGTCTACCGCGGCGGCTTGGACGGGAGAATCTCTCCCTCTCCCGTCCCGCTGGCTTAGACTACTTAGTTTAGGTATGAAGTCAGGTGACAAGATGTATAAAAAGGTCATAGTTTCAAAACTAGGACTTCTGTTCCTAATTAGTGTGCGAGATTATACTTACATTTACCAGCTGTTTTACAACAACAAGCCATGTTATGTGTTTATTACTGAGGACCTGTAAGATAGATAAGACGTGGTCACAAAAGTGAAAAAAAAATGTAGACACTAAATCAACTTCACTACGTTCAAAACGTTGTTTTGTAAGGAACACATGAAATTAATACGGTTACTACTTACCTAATGAAAAACTGGGTCTACTGGCCTACGTTATTTCTTAGAAGAGTAGAGTACCTAGTGGTGATATAAACTGGCTGTTAGACTTACTAAGTACTATGGAGACGTTACGGAAAGCAGGTCATTTTTTCGTCTTGTGTTATCCATCAGATAGGTAGGTAAGTGGTTAACTCAGACTACTGTTTAAATTCCATGAGGTATAATAAACATTATTTATTGATATTTCGAGTTACATGACTGCTTTGCAGTCTGACTGCAGGTGACAGAATGCAATGTCGAAGATTTTCGTTCTTCGAATGTCTTGTTTTTTTATAAATCTCCACTAAGAAGGAACTTATTGTATCTAAACTTTTTACTGTGGTAGAAAGAAAGAAGTATTGTAAAATTAATTACTGTGCTATGCACCATGTCGTATCGTATCCATTGTCGACGATCGTCCTAGTCGATAGATGCATATCAACAAGAACTTTAGTCGCAATAAAATGCGTTAGATGGATCACATTCCAGCTAGTGTTATTATAACATCTTAGCGGGCTAGCCGTGTTGTAGCTCAATCACGTGCGCGTACGTTAACACTTTTGTTATAAGTTTTTAAATACCTACCTACATATTATCTAAATAGACAGTGAAATTGATGTTATAAAATGAATATATTAACAATATTGATTTTGTACTTCATTGTTAAATGTGATAGTTATAAAATACTCGCTGTTTTCCCTTATAGTGGACGAAGTCACCACATATATTTCACAGCATTAGTCGAAGAATTAGCTATAAGGCAACATAACGTGACAGTTATTAACTACCACCCTGTGCCGGCCCTACCTACCCTTCGTCACATTTCTCTACAGGGTAAAGAAAATACTAGTGATCATGTCAATATTGAAGAACATCTGAAAGTCCTCTCTATTTCAGACTTTTCAGCAGCATATGATGGAGCTCAGGCATTTAAACATTTAGCAAACACAAATTGTAAGAAACTGATGAATAATTCAGAAGTGCAAGAGCTAATAAAGTCAGCGGCGCATTTCGATTTGGTAATAGTTGAGCAATTTGTGACGGACTGCGGCTTGGCTGTTGCTTACAAGTTGAATGCCCCCACAATAGGAGTGACCGCCCATATTTTGATGCCATGGACCTACTCAAGGTTAGGCGCACCTAACAATCCAGCTTATGTACCGAATCACTTTTTTGCTTCCGGAACAAAGCCAAACTTATGGAATAAAATAAAGAGTGCAGTAATAAACCTTGGAATGAACATGTACTATACACGTGTGATACAGAAGAGTGATCAGGAAATTATAAATGAAGTGTATCCCGATACGCCACTATTAGAAGACCTTGGGAAAAATATGTCTTTAATAATGTTAAATCAGTATTTTCCTTTGACTGGTCCACGTTTATATAGCGCTAATGTTGTAGAAATTGGTGGCATGCATATAAAAGAAAATGTTCAAATACAAGATAAGGTTTGTGTTCTCAGTTAATAACATCTTATTGTTAATTATATACTTAATTAGATGATGCAATACTATACATACATATATGTGAATGATCAAAGGTTTCATTGAAATATTTACAAATTAATTTCAATACTTACCTTAAAATATTTAATACATAGGTACTATTTCGCATAAAAATCTCACCAAAGAAAGGTAAAACGAGACACAATTAAAATTCTATTGTTTACCGATTACAGGAGGTCCCTGAACATATCTCTCGACCGTTAGGTACCCACCTGTTTTAGTGCTCTACGAGTAAAAAGTATACGTCTTAACCTCAGATCATAGAAACAAGGGAGATGTGCCAAGGCGCTATCGAGCTTGATGCCTGAACTTGAGCAAATTGCTCATGTTAAAAACGTACGCGCTGGCGACGAACCGAACACGATCGATGGTATAAATACAGTGTTTTAGTTTAGTGTTAGAGTTGAGTGACGATTAACAGTGTTAGATTGAGGGTGTGAAGAAAGTTTAATGCGTGGGAGATCTTTTTATTCACAAGGAGCGCTTAATTATGCGCGTAATTGTGTCGAAAAATGTACTAAAAGTGGCATCAGTTGTTCCCGTACTAATTTGCTAGGATGGCATATCTCCTTGTTTCTATGATCTGAGGTCTTAACCCTTTGCATTCTATACATTATAATTTTACAGGGTTTACTCAACTTTTTGGATAATGCAAACAACGGGGTGATTTATATTAGCTTTGGAAGTGTAGCATCGAATTTCTCTCGCAATATAACAAGTGAAATCAAGAAAGTTGTTGAAAACAACAAAAATTTGCGATTTATTTGGAAAATGGATATCACAGACTGGGTACCACCTAGCAACGTGTTCATTGGGAAATGGATGCCACAAACTGCTATCTTATGTGAGTCTAGTAGATTTGCGATTTGAGATTGCTTTAAAAGTATCTCGATGTCTCAATACATCGATGCAAACAAAGAAAAAATTGTAGACCTTCATACATAATTAAACTTGTAAACTTGTAAACCTAAGTAGGTAATGGTATTAACACAAAGAGTGACCACATATCTTTATGCAATGTAACCAATACCAGTAGTTAAATCAAATTACCTTTTCAAGTCTTATCAAACTTTGGTAATTCCTCAAATAGCCGAAGTAGCATACTTAAATATATATACCTAAGTACTAGCCTCCGCTCGCGGCTTTGCCCGCGTTTTTGGGATAAAAAGTAGCCTCCCAAGCAGCACGACAGGCTGTATAGAAGCTGTATTTTAGTTTTATTGTATTCCACAGGCTATATAGTGAGGCTGTACAAGGGCTGTATAAGCGCTTATACAACCTCTATAAGTAAAAATTGGGCCCCTTGTTATACAGCCTTATGCATTATTATAGCTGTATAGTTGCTGTATAGCTAAAAAATAGGCTGTACTAATAGCTGTATAAGAGCTGTAGTATGGTGTTGAAGAAAACCATAGGCATATAGTTATTCTCTTATAAGTTTCTTAAAAAGATAATAGTTCTTCATTGGTTTTTTATGAGAATTACAATGTGAAATTTATGAAAACAAACCGCTTATTCTTTTTAGTTATGATATGGTGGGCCGCCAATTTACTGTGAAGTTATAAGTCAAGATAAATGTTGGACTTTAGGTAGTGATAATTGTAGATTCAACGTGCCGATTTATTTTTACTGTGAAATAGTGCATAGTTTTGTGGAAAAATATTCACGCGCCCGCGAAATACTGAAGAATTCACGAGGAATATTACCAAAACAAGTAAGTAAGTTTATGGTTTTGAGGTTAGAATCATAAGATTGTTAAATAATACTGTACAACAGGTATCACTTATGATTTATTTATCTGAAAATCATAACTATAACTTCAGCAATACTCAAAATAATGTAAGAAGTCATATTTTCTTTTGTTATTTGTTCGAAAATGGCGACAGATTTTATACAGCGTATAAGATATCTGGAGAGTATTATAGATTCCGTGGTTTTACTACGCACTTTCTGGATTCCATTACACAGCTTTTACCCTTTAATAGCCGTTATAATATAATATTTTTATTATATAGGCTGTACATCAGTTTTCAGCAAATAAATTATACAGCCTTTTAGGGTTATGTGTTAAAAATGAAAAACCCTTTAGCATATTTCATATCAATAAGATACCAATAACAAATGGATCTATGTCAGGTCTTTCATATATATTGCATAATATTGGCCAAAATTCTTTATTGGAGCTTTTAAATATTGGGAGACCGTCAAAATTAAAATTTAATTTCACTTTGTTAGGAACATCAACCCAGTTTTCCAATGTTTTACGTAGACATTTAGTTAGACCATTATGCCAATATTCTCCATTTTCTATAGTCTTTATATGTATTTGTTTGACAGTACCTAAAATTGTTCTGGCGTCCTTTGGTAAAATTCCCGGAAATCTGCAATTTAAAATTGTAGCTAAGTCGCTAAGAGCTATTTGAGATATATTTCTTTCAATAGCCCATTCCTTAATTTGACGACGGAATGTTAAATTTTTTGAAAAATCATCATCATTATTTGAACTTGCACTGCTGCATGAATCTAAATCACTATCAAGTTCCGGAGGCTTTTCTAAATCCTCACTTTTATTATCGTATGCCGTTTTTGCTACGGAACCTTCATTAGACGTTGACTGAACTTGCGCTTGACTATCGATTGTTCGATCAATGAATTTGTTCTTTTCAATGTCTTCACATGACGGCTCAGTATCACTGGTTTTGTTTGGTTGATAATTAGTAATATTTTGATATTCTCTTTTAATTTTCCTTTTTACTCCACCACATGTTTTTCTTTTTTTCCACATATTTCTATTCACCACACAAAGTTTTTACAAATCAAGGACAACTGTCAGTAATACAGATTAAAGCTGTATTACAGAATTCATTTATTATTATAGTTCTATAAAATCATATTTGACAGAAGTTCTGAAACTATTACACTGACAAGAGTGTACAGTTACGCATTAATAATAAGCTTTAGAAAGTAGTTTTAATATACCATTATACAGAAACAAGTATAAAGTGATACCATTTTATAACTTATAGCTGTAGTAAGTAAGTGATCACATGCAAAATACAGCCTCTATGCAGCTTGAAGGATAACATTAGATTGAAGTGTAAAAAAATGCTTAGGGTTTTAAAGTGGAGTTCAAATAATCTGTTTTAAAGCCTTAAGTTTACACGGAGTATTATATAAAAACTTAGTACAGCTTTAGCTGTATAATAACGGTTTAATCACTTTTATAAGTAAATAATCTTTTCTTGACACCTTTATGGGTCACCAGTAGAACTCTAAGTTCTAATAGTGCTGTATATTTGATGTCGGCAACGCTTGCGTGCTGCTTGGCTATGTGTTATTCTGATGTATAAGCTAAATATTGTAAAGTTTCATGAAAATCCGTTCAGTAGTTTTTGCGTGAAAGAGTAACAAACATACAACACACATACATCCATCCTCACAAACTTTCAAGTTTATAATATTATCCTACTAATATTATAAATAGGATTAGTAAGAAATAACGGGTTTTTCTATTATGTTTAATTATGTTTTTTTGCAGGTCACCCAAAAGTGGTTGCATTTATAACTCATTCAGGAATGCTGAGTACCTCGGAGGCTTTGCATTGTGGGGTGCCCATTATAGGCGTCCCACTATTTGGCGACCAGTTCGCAAACGCACAGTCGGCTGTTGAAAATGGTTTAGGAGTTAAAGTTAACATACTAACTCTTACTGAACGCGGGCTAGAAGAAGCTTTATACACTATTCTTCAAGAGAAGTAAGTTAGCTCATAAAAGTCGAATTGAAACGGGATTTAAAATTTCAACTGATGGCGGGTGTGACAACAGCTACTGAGCTGTTGTCACACCCGCCATCTAACCACTGGGTTAGAGCAGTGCCACGGTACGGCAGAGGTTACGGGTTTAAGTTCCGCTCGTGTCAGTTGTTTTTAATAAAATAAAATTATTTATAAAAGTAAAAAATTCAATATAACTTAAGGATAAAAAATTATGTCATAGTCTTAGCAGCTTAGTAAATTAAAAACAATGGTATTTGCATACAAATTCATTGATAGATCACAAAGTACGGTTAAAGATGTACTGTATACAAAATAATAGCACCAAAGAAATTCCATTGTACCTTCATGGAAAACTAATCAAACTAAGTACCTACTTGTTACAACGCGACGTGATCTACTAAGATTATCGCTGCTACAATGTGTTTCACATATGAGTTGTCATCGACTTTGAATTTTCATTTGTTTTTCTTTACAGATACCAAAACAGAGCGAAGCATTTGTCTCGGCTCTGGAAGGACAGGCCGCTATCCTCGATGGAAACGGCGATATTCTGGATTGAATATGTGGCCAGAAATCAAGGAGCAGTCAACTTGAAGCCACCGACTCTTGACATGCCGCTTTATCAATACTTGATGATCGATGTTATTTTTGTTTTAGGATCAGTTTTCGTATTAATATTATTTATTGGAGTTAAAACAGTATCGTTGGTTGTAAAAAAATCAACAACACGCAAAAGAGTTCAGAAAGATAAGAAAAAGAAGAATAATTAGAAAACAATATTATACCTACCTAGGTATACTTAAACTTTCTGGAAGAGATCGTCTTGTGCGATAAGACAGCCCATTGTACATTACGTCTTATTCTGCAAATGTTACCTATGGTGTACCTACAATAAAGAGTATTTGAATAAGTACCTAAATAAAAATATAAAAAAATGAGACTGTAAAAATAGAATTGCCTATGCATCTTGCAAACAAAGGTGGCTGATGAAGAACAAAATAATCATAGTTCTATGTTATTAATACATTCCTATGGTTTTGATTCGCTAATATCATTCAAATTAAAGAAAATATCACCCGTAAACGTACTTATTTTTTTAATTTTTCTCTTCTTTAACTTAAGATAAAAAACAACATATATAAGATAGGTAACAAACATTCATGAAGCTCTAACCCCAAGAATTTCATTGTGGTATCACACTCTGTGTACGTAAGCTCTAACTAAACTAAAGCCTCCTGCAGTTCTGTCTTTACCATAAGAGCACGTGGGCCACGAGCCCAGGGCCTGATGGGGCCCCGAAATGCCGAAACCCAGTAGCTGTTGGACACATCCGTGTGCCCGCGGCTATCGCGCGGTCCGTGTGTTATTAAAATCAAAACATTTATTTGATTTATTTTAATTAGACCATTACATGCACTTTTGAATCTTCCCCCATAGATCTTACTCTATTATCTATTAGCTTGTTGTGTTTTTTGAGCCTCGATATACCTACGTACCAATCTACCATAGAGATAGGTACACTCGACGCCATTTACGGTCGACCACTTTTCGCCCCTATTACTAAGAACATAAGGGTGAAAAGTGGTCGACCGTAAATGGCGTCGAGTGTACCTACTGGGATATTTTCAAGGACCATAACTTTGCTGAAGAAGATGGATTGCATCATCTACAGTTACGAATTTACGATCACAAAAAAAACGTTGTAAAAAGCCAGTCAAGCGTGATTTTTGGCAGTGTTGTCTTACAACTTTTATACTGGCGCTGACAAAAATATATTCGCGTTAAATAACGCGATTAGCCAAATGGATAATCTAATACTTAAATAATAAAGCTGAAAAATTTATTTGTTTATTGAACGCGCTAATCTCAGGAACTACCAGTCGGATCCGAAAAAATCTTTTTATATAATCTATCATAGCCAGATGATGATGATGAGATAAGGAATAGTAAAGCTATTGAACATAACGCTATGACACTTAGGAGCCGTTCAAAAAGAAAATAAGTCGGAAAGAACGCTAAGCGAAAACGAAGTAGCGTAGGCGGGTAAATAATTAGATTTCTTTTAAAATAAATGACGGGTGAAACTGCGGGGCACAACTAGTACAAAATATCCTATTGCAATTGGAATAAAGTTTATTTTGTAATAGCGAAATAACGCGAATAGGTATTTGGTCAAATACGTCGAGTGACCTGTACCCCGATCATGAGATTTTTTTGCGTGTAGTATCGTTAACGTAAGCATATTTTGAATTGAAAATACACGTTAGTTACACAATATTTATATAAATTAAATACTTAATTAATTTCTCTGTATTTTTTAAAATGTGCAAATTAAATAAAATTTTATCAAAATGTTCCAGGACTGCTGTTTTTTAAACGAAACTATTCCCCTAAGGCCGAAGGGGTTGGCAGAGGTGAGGTTGTACACCCACATTTCGTTAGTTAGTCTCATGTAATAGGGGCGAGCCTACTGCCATTAACTAGGCACAAAGTTAGACTCCAGCCTCTACATAAAATTTTTAATGGAAAATTCCAATGTTGTCCGCCCGGTGTTCGAACCCAGAATCCCCACGCTCAGCATTCGCGCTTGCGACGACTAGACCAGCGAAGCAGTCAATTCATACTAATAGTATTATACCCACATGATACTTCCTCGCGTGGTTCGGCGTTGACCGAATTGTTTTGGGGTCAAATGAAGCCCCTAATCATTATTTGATCATGTGGCGAGATCGTGAGTCTATATCGTTTTCTAGGCTACGTAACTATTAGATAATGTGTCTTAAGATAAGGCCGTTCATTAATCATATCTGTCTAGGTATAGTATAAGGTAAATAAATGTAAAACTATTTTACACGTTATACATTTTTTGGACTCTGTAAACAATAATTTAAGTGATTAAGGCTGTGTCCACAGGCCATAGGCAAACTGTGAGCGGCCGACTGAGTTTGCGGCGTATCGAATCGGTTTAGTACGCCCTTCCATATAAGTATTTTAAATGGAGTGTCCACAGTTTGCTAATTTGCGCTAACAGTTTGCTACTTCAATTGTTTAGCGAAAACTCAGTCGGCCGCTCACAGTTTGCCTATTGTGGACACAGCCTTATATTAATCTTGGAAGCGTGGTGTAAAACTTTCCTCGCAAAATAATAAATAACAAAATCGGTCGAGATGAGCAACGTGCGATTTATATTTTATTTGGAAAACGAATATTTTCAGACGGACTTTCACCTAGTTACGAGTGTTTAGGGAAATATTAGGTCTTTACCTATGAAATTGCCGTTCTGCAGTACTGGCCATTTCAAATCAAAATAATTTTTGTTTGGCTAAGAATTCTAATTTCAAATTAATTTTATTTTAAAAACATGGTTTTTTTTTCCATAAGTAGTCATTTGTTTATTGATTAGTGTTACATTTTCATCGCATTTCAATCTTTTTCGTCATCATGGATACGTTAAAAATTCGAGTAATTATGGAATACGAGTACCGTCATGGCAGCAACGCGGCACAAGCGGCACGCAACATCAACGACGTTTACGGAGCTACCACTACAAACCAACGCACCACCTGTTATTGGTTTGCTCGCTTCCGTTCTGGAAATTTCGACCTGAAAAATGAACCTCGCGGTCGTCCGAAGACTTTGGTCGACAATGACGAATTAAAGGTGATTGTGGAAGCTGATGATACACAATCTATGGCTGAATTAGCAGCAGCTTTCGACGTTAGCGTCAAAACAATATTGGTCCATTTGCGTCAAATTGGCAAGGTAAAAAAGCTTGACAAATGGGTGCCCCACGAACTCAATGATCGCCAGCGCGAAGTACGCGTCGAGACGTGCCTTGCACTGCTCAACAGACACACAAATGAAGGAATTTTGAACCGCATTGTTACCTGCGATGAAAAATGGATTCTGTTTGATAACCGCAAGCGCTCAGCAAGTTGGTTGGATCCTGGTTCAGCACCTAAACAATGCCCTAAACGAAAACTTACCCCTAGAAAAGTGATGGTCAATGTTTGGTGGTCTAGCGCCGGTGTGATTCATCACAGCTTCTTACCAAACGGGGTGAGCATTACTGCAGATGTGTACTGTGAAGAACTGAACACAATGATGAAGAAGCTGGCACATCTCCAACCAGCATTGGTCAATCGCTCGTCTCCACTGCTCCTGCACAACAACGCGCGACCTGATACTGCACAGCAGACGGTCTCCAAGTTGCAAGAACTGGGGTTGGAAGCTCTCCGTCAACCGTCCTACTCACCAGACCTTGCGCCTACAGACTACTACTTTTTCCAGAATTTGGATAACTTCTTGGCGGGAAAAAAATTCAATACCCGAAAGGCAGTACAAAATGCCTTTGAAGAATTTGTTGCCTCCCGTCCAGCTGATTTCTTTAAGAAGGGCATTAATAAACTGCCACTGCATTGGCAAAGATGCATTGATTGCATGGGTGATTACTTCGATTAATACAAATAAAAAATACATGAAAAAAATTCGTTTAAATTGTTTCATACAAAACGGCAATTTCATAGGTAAAGACCTATTATATGCCACAGTCAGGGTCTTTTATAAGTATTTTAGGTGTAATGTTTTGGTTCAGTAATGGATTATTTTTTCTACTGTGCTAGTACAGTAGAAAAAAAATATTAATTTGCACAAATTCAATTCTTCAGCGTACAAAATATTTAGAAATTCAAATTTAAGCAATCAAATTATTTACTAGCTCGTCTCCGCGGTTTCACCCCCGTTGCTCAGCTCCCAAGGGTCATAGTGTGATGTAAGCCTATACAATTCCTCGTGAAACTGGCTATCATATACAACAATAATTTTTCGAATCTGATTGGTAGTTCCAGATATTAACGCGTTCAAACAAACAAACAAACTCTTCAGCTTTATAATATTAGTAAGTAGGTATAGATTTATTTCGGACAGCAAAAAAAAATATCGGTTGTAATGAGTAATGACTTAAATATATTCCGAGCCCTGAATGTTATTAGTTTTAAATCATTTAAATCGCATTCTGGACTGTCTAGTTCTTCGAACGCTAGTGTGGGGTGCCTACTGTTAAAGTAAGCACTGTTTGCAAATGGCCAGTCAGCTGCAATTGGTTTGGGAATTTTATTTTTAAGGGTAGGTACCTACCTATGCTTAATAAAATAGGTAAAAAAGATAGGTAGTTTATAAATAAAATAAGTTAGTACATAAGTAGAATTTTTAATTATAAAAAAACCGGGCCAGAGCGTGTCGGACCACGCACAGTGTAGGGTTCCGTAGCAAGAAGCATTTTAGTCTACCGACCGCAAATATAAGTTTGTATTTCATAGATAATATTGTTATGAAATACAAAGTTATATTTGCGGTTGTCGAACTCAAAACTGAAAAAAGTGAATATTTCAAAAAGTTATTGACGTATCTTGTTCAAACCAATTTTAATCGAGAGTATTTATTAGATGCCATTAGCTTGATTTTTTCTATATTTTTCGGTAGCGCGGTTGGAAAATTACAGGGGGGGGGGGGACATTGTTAACGACTTTCGGAGCTCCTAGTTCACTCAATATGCACCTAAATAAAAAAGTTATTTAGAAACCTCTATGTTATTTTCAAAGACCTATCCAATGATATCCCATATGACGGGGTGCAGGAAAATATTTTTTTTTCATCCTTTAGTTTCATGTATGGGAGCCCCCCTAATTATTTTATTTTTTTTAATTTATTACAGGCCTTTATGGCGACTTATAAAAGACACCTACCTACGAAGTTTCATACAAATTGGTTATGAATTGTAGATTTGACGAGGGTGTGACAGACGGATAGACGGACAGACAGACGGACATGACGAAACTATAAGGGTTCCTAGTTTTACTACGGAACCCTAAAAATACATTTTTTTTAACTACGGTAACCAAATTGTGAACTATGAGTAGGGGAGAGGGGGGCACTTTAGGCCAGGGGCAGATTAGGACAAAGGTGATATTCTCGATTGGTTTCGTACAATATATACAAAACATGCATTTTTCGGACGGTAACACTACCAGAGACAGCTGTCATATGTCACCCATGGCACAGAATACTGCCAAACTGATTTTTGGCATGTGCGTGATTTTAGTTAGCTGTCGTAAATATTTCGAAGAATCAAAGTATTTTTTCATTTTATCTAGTGTTCACATGATTGTTTGGTGTATTTTTTATTCAGATTAGATATGAGGTGATATAATGATAATAATTAAACCGTAAAAAAATAAAAAATGTTTGATCATATCACAGTTTATATTCTATGATTTGGGGTGGGGGCAGTTTAGTACAACTTTGTAGGGGCACTTTAGGACGCGTCCTGAATTGCCCCAATAAAACTTTCCACGTATGTTTCAATGTTTCATACTTTTTATTTTCGATAATAAATGGTGCGTAACTGTAAAAGGAAACAGGATGGGGCTGTAAACGAAGAAAATGTGAAGAAAGCAATTGAAAATATTATTAATAAAACAATTAAACTTCGGAAAGCTGCAGCGGTATATGGCATGGTAGCGGTCTAAGATTTATTGAGACTGATTGTTATATTTTGAGTCTAGTTGATTTATTTTTGTTTTAAGTAAATATTCTATAAAAAAAACTAAGTAATAAAAGCTTTGATATTAGGTATTGATTGTTAAGAATTTCTATAATTATATAATTCTAGCTTCCGCCTGCGGCTTTGCCCGCGTTTTTTGGGATAAAATGTAGCCTTTGTATTATTCTGATGTATAAGCTATATTACTAATAATATAAAATCGGTTCAAAAGTTTTTGCGTGAAAGAGCAAAAAACATCCGTACATGCATCCATCCTCACAAATTTTGGCATTTATAATATTACTACTAAGATTCATAAGAAAAAGGTTTAATGGCAATTCGTTATTTACTTTTGACAAAATTACTTATTTAAATAAATATAGTGTTATTATCTTTGTTTTTCTTATGTCTTTCCTGATCTTTCCCAGGCAGTCCAAAACTGCCCCAATAGTGTCTTAAAGTACCCCCCTTGGGGGGGTCGTTTTGGACAAGTGAGGGCTCTTTTGAAAATTAGTTGTTTTTTTTGTTGTATATATATATATACAGCTTTTCATAATTTTTCATAAAAGTTAAAAGCCATAACTAGCATAAATCATTAAAAAAAATTAAAAACCTTCAGTTTTAAAAACTATGGAAAAAGATTTTTTTTATAAAAACTATCCTACAGTGCCCCCCTCTACCGTATTAAAAAAAAAAAAATACAAACGAAATCACGAACAATAAAGCTATATTTATACAAATAAATGAAATTATAGCTCTTTCACATAGGTCCTTCGACCTATGTGAAAGAGCTTGTTCGCAGAAGTAGGTACCTACTACTACCGTACCTACCTACATAATATGTAGGTAGGTACGGTAGTACACTTTGGCACCCATACCCTTCAGACCGGATCACAGCAATACTGCTTACTGCAAATACATAATATGTATTTGCAGTAAAATGCCAGGCACGTCAGATATTTCAAATGTCAATGTGAAAAATGCACCTACGATGCGATGCTTGCAATATTGCAGATGTCTATAGGCGGCGATAACTATAGTATACCATCAGATTGGCTGGATGTTTGTTTGATACCAAATAATATAACAACAAGATAAACATTTATTTTAGAAAAAACAAACAAACCCGACTCGTCAAAATATTATACAGGACCTACGTCACTCCCACAATGGAGACAAAATATAAAGACACCTCATTATGTTGAAATCCATCTAACTGTTTAGGCTACAGAGCGTGCCAACGAAATAGACATACATACATACTTTTGAAAAACATTACACTCCTTCTAGAGCAGTCGGGTACATACTCATACAGATAATTTTACATTGTGAGTCTCGTTATCACTATAATACATTAATATTTCGTACGTAACTAAAGTGGTGTCTGTTCTAACTGAAGTGGTGCCTGGTCGATATAATACAGGGTGGCAGGTTAGACAGTGGAAATATTTTAAGGGGTCATTGTACTTATCAATATTAACAACTTTTACTATGAGACCAACCCTGAAATCGTGAAAAAAAAATCTGCTGTTCCATACATTTTGTTGAGTTATCTTCTATACTTATAATAAATCTGTAGAGAGGTCAATTCTGTACATGAAATATATTTTCAAAATAACTATCAGGGGGTGATTAGTGATCGATACTGATGCCAAAAATGCAATCAGAGTCGCGGGCACAGCTATTAATAATAATGTTCTGCGGTTCCTTATTGCGATATTTTGTAACAATATTGTGGATTGACATAATTATATTTCCCTACTAAAATACGAAAGTTAATCTGTTACATCAAAACCATTGAACCGTGAGGAAGGACATACGCTACTTTTTTACGAAAAACGACGGAAACGCGGACGAATTCGCGGGCAAAAGCTAGTGTGAATATAAATGTATAGAAAAGCTGATTTTTTTTTCGCGATTTCAGGCTTGGTCCCATAGTAAAATTTGTTCATAATGATGAGTACAATGACCCCTTAAAATATTTCCACTGTCTAACCTGCCACCCTGTATATTCATTAACTATTGTTCGTTATCTACAGACTATAATATACATATTTGTATTGTCTCTTTCGATCCCATTAAAATATTATGCACGCTTCGCCTTTTTCTTTTCAGTCTTTGAAATTTTCTTCGATTTGCAGCAAGTATTTAGTGCTGCTCTAAATACAGCTAATATTAAACTAATTATTACGATTAAAACAGCCGCCACATCTAGGTTAATATACTGGTAAAATGGTACATCAGCTGCGGCCGTTCTGAAGGTAAAATTAGCGTGCTTAGCAGCAAATTCAGTCCAATACACAGCGGTGTCGATTGGGGACAGTGGACGGTCGTGCCACGCTTTTGATACTTCCTTCACTCTTTGCCGAAACCTGAAAGACGATGAAATATCTTTAATGTTATATGTTTTCTAAATAATTACGATATCGCACAATACCGACCAAAATTATCTTAAACGTTATTGACCTTATTGATATAAAAGTATTACTTTTATCAGGATTTATTAGAATATCACTATAAATCATGCAATTCATCCTCTAGATTAAATCAAGGTATCTTCTTGAATTCTTGAATTGTTACAAGTGCTTTTTACTGAAACGTTAGCATGACAATTTTTGGTCGTAACTTAGAAGTTACTAGGTATGTACCTACTCAGTTTAGTATCAACCAAACGTCTTTAAAATAGCATTGTTTATAATTATTGTCACGTATAAAGTGATCTACCTCTAATTAACTTTACGAGTAACTGTAAGTAGAGACCGTTTCAGAATTCCTCTAGACGCTATGTTGGCTCCACTGCTTGTCATTCCTATTTAGGTCATATCGTTTTGTGTTTTTTGTAGATTTATGTTTTATAATATTATTTAGGAGGACGTTAAAAAGTGATGAAAGTGAATATTGGTGCTGAAAGAAAACTTCGAACACCGTTAAAAACGTTGTAATAAATTGAGATTCAGGGCGGCCAACATAGCGTCGAAGGAAATTCTTATGTGGAATGGTCTGTAGTAGATAGGTATCATTGTATGAAAATTAATATTAGTGACGCCACAGATTCTAGTCTAGTTCTAGTTCTAAACAAAACAAAAAAAAATCTATGGGTTAGTTCCTTTTTGGAACTGTATAGTTTATAGTTTTACAACTATACCTAAAGGGGCATGTAAACGGGCTACAAAAATTGCATCTTGTTGGCAATTTTCTCGACTAATATAGCTCAGTATATTTGCAATACCCTTGCTGCAATTTCATTGTGCAATACATTGCCGAGTGTAGTACAGCAAGATTTTGCAAATTGTTTGCTGAGAAAGAGCAAAGACGATAATACGGCGATGTTGCAGTAAAGTCAAAGCGGGATAAATCAGTTGCAATCTAGTTGGCTAGACATTGAATACTTGCGACTACTATGAAATGTCTTTGCAATATCGCCGGGCTACACAAGATAGCAGGAATTTATTGTAGCCCTGTGTTGCATTGGCAACAATCACCATTATGGAGACATGTCGTTCGGGATTACCGTAATGTTGTATTTGGTTTTAGATATTGACGGCTACTGCAACAGTTTTCATTGTCCCTTAATAAAAACTATAATCTTAAATAGGTATACTCGTAGTAATAAATACTAACTTTGGATCCAATACTTTTTTGAAAGCATTTAGTAGATTTTCCGAAGTTAAGTGTCTAACTTGTAACTGTACTCCAAGACCGCTTTCTTCGATAGCTGCAGCGTTGGCAGGCTGGTCCCCTCCCACCGGCATAGCCACCATTGGCACTCCATAGTGTATGGCTTCTATCGTACCACCGTTGCCAGCATGAGATAAAAATGCTAAGGTTTTTGGATGGCCTGAAATTGCACAAGGTTTCTAAATTACCTACTCAAGTCTTCTGTCGGTTACCTACTTGATATCTTAATTGTTATTTTAGATAAGTAGGGGAGCGGGGGGCTTGTTGTAACAGTTTTTTGGAAAAAACAATGTGGAAAGCAAACTACAAAGTATTTCTTGATTATAAAATCATATTTTGCAAGATTAACTACCTATCTATCTGTTTTTAAATTAATATTTAGAAAATCGTTACTAGCATTTAATCAGGGGGCAATTTACTAAAACATGTCGCGTGTTAAAACTTACCCCGTATTCGGGGCTAGTTGTAACAGCCTTGGGGCATGTAGTAACTATACAAACAATAATGTATTTGCTCTACATTTTGAGGTTTACAGCCATCTCAAAAATAGTTAGACTGCTAAGAATCAACTCATGTCTCTTAATTTACTGCTTTTTCATTTCTTATGTTAGTTCTTCTTAGCCCACTCGTAAACTTCATTGCTTTGAGAGTTGCCCGGTCAGACTTTCTTATGTAATCTCTTATTTTGGAATAGAAACAATAAAAGTTGGTAGAAACATCAATTTATACATAGACTCACCATAATATCATATAATATGTAATAACATGTTACAACTTGCCCCACGGTATGATTTTATGCTGAGTCTATGTATAAACTGATGTTACAACTTGCCTCAGTATTTTGTTACAACTTGCCCCACAGTATGATTTTATGCTTGAATTTAGATATACCTATGTATAAAAACAAAATAATCTGAATAAAAATCACATCTACCGATACAAAATTACTAAAATTGTCTAGAATTTTGAGCAAAAATAATAATACAAAGCTACTCAAACAGAGCAGAGCCGAAAAACAAATATTTACGAATACGATTTTTTCCAATACCAGGTAAAAATGAAGCGCGTGCACACGACCACTTGATGCCCATTATAGAGCACGTTTTATAGGATACAATAAGTCGAAAATACTATATATATAAACGTTGGTTTAGTAGTTCTTGCCCCTGCTACAACTAGCCCCCCGCTCCCCTACCTATTAGCATTTTTCTCATCCTTGGAAAGATCGTGCAAAAAAGACACGATTAAAAATTTTGTTTTCTGTTTTGCAACGGTGTCATTTTTTTGTTGTTATTTATGATCATCATGTTCTGATTTCATTTAAAACTTACCTAAGATATCCACTTGAGGTAGCCAATTGCTTGTGTAAAGTTTATTTTTATCTACCATTAAAGTTTTATCTTCCCACTTCCAAATAAATCTTTGTGGTAGCTGTTTCATGACATTTAAAACTTCCTGTACTTTGTCAGTCGGCATTGTGGAAGCCTTCACGACTGAGCCGAAACTGATATATATTACACCGTGTTCCGCCTCATCGAAGAACTTTTTAAGATCCTGAAAAAAATAACAAGGGAATCATTTCAGCGCAAAGTTACATACGCGCAATTTAAGTTGGCCGGACTTAAAACATTTAAATACGGTTTAAAATACACAGGAACACATACTGCAACGCCATTCGCTCGAACTTCATTCAGTTTGGCCAACTAAGATTGCGCGTATTGTAATTGCTGTACATGCCAAACAACAATGAGCAATCTTAGCAAAGTTATTGGTGTACCAATGTTTTTATTTGCGCAGGTGAGGATGCTATTAAATGCTCCTAGATGTGGTGCTCAAGAGATAGCAGTTGTCTTGTCACAATACAATTATAATAGCATGGTGATAGTGATAATACTTACGCCAGTTAATGTTTTCGATTGGACCACATGATAACCTCCAACTTCGATTACATTAGAGGGAAACAGTCTCGATCCAGTTAGTATAAAGTTATGATACAGGAGAAGAAATTTTATTTCTCGGGCTAAATCTTCTAAAGGCGGGATATCGTCGAAATACTGTGCAAGAGTCTTTTGGTTATTTCTTTGAGTGTAATAGGTGTTAAGAGATCTAAAATAAAAGTCAAATATCGTCCTTTCTACCCTATGATATAATGTTGGTTTGGTTCCCCCCTCTAAGAAATGGAAAGGAACGTAAGCGGGATTGTAAGGGACGCCAAATCTTTGATAATGATAGGGCATCAGAATGTGAGACATAATGCCGACAACCGGCGCTTGGAGCTTGTGGGCAATACCGAGAGCACAATCACTGTTGAACTGCTCCACTACAATTACATCGAACTTCGGTTTTTCTTTAATTAAACTTTGCACTCGGTCACTTGCTAACATTATCTTGCAATTTTCTATTCCACTATTAGCAAGGAAGAGACTGACAAAAAACAGCGTCACATACGAACTCTCAAAAGGTGCCTCGCCTTCTATGGCTTTCACGCTTCCAGCCAAGCTTAGGTCATGGTAATTCGCTGGAGGATCTTGTTCAGGGAAATGAGAAATAACGGTCACATTGTGGCCTCTTCTGGCGAGTTCACGTAAATAAACACGGAAAACTATAAAATGACTTTTGCCTTGGTACGGAAATATTCCAAGGATATTAAGACTGCAAGCATAGTCCGTTAACACTAGTAATGATAATGTAATAATGGGCACACTCAGCTTCATCGTTGAGAATTTGAAGGCCGTCGGCGGCGCGAGTATCTGTCTGGTCGATGGCGATGTTTACGCGGTGGCCTTCGGCAACGGACTGACGCGCGAATGGCAAAGTAGGTATCAAACCGATCGGTTGATATCTAACTATACACTCGTCTGGACAAGTTACGATGACAAGACAGAATTCAAAAGAAGCTGTTAGCATAATAATAATATTATGGGAAGTACCTACCTGTCTTTATTAATGGGTTGAACTTGCCTATATAATAATAATGGTCCAAGGTTAACCGATTGATAATGCATATATGTATGTATAGCATTAAGTTGCCGACGTACTTATAGTACCTACCTATTAATATTTTTTTAAATCATTCATAATATGTATAAAGTGATTCGCAGAAAACATAATATACTTGCCTATCTACCTGCGAAGTTCCATAAAAAATGGATAACAACTTATCCGAATGTTACACTGTGTGACAGATGGATATGACGAAAAGGGTTCCTAGTTTTACTTCGGAACCCTAAAAACGATTAGATCACACTAGTTTGACGTTTTGGTACATTCACTTGGTCAATATTGCAGTTAATACTTACAATATTATTCTGATACCCAGGTATCAACTCTGTACATCGAGTTATTTCTTCTATTCGATAGAAATCTTATTTTTTTTTCAAAAAACATCTGTTTCATGTATAGTACTTTAAAAAAGACTGGCAAAAAAAAACTGTATAAACGGCAATATAACTCGCCATGTTTAGCATTCGCTTTTACTTACATTCGTAGCCCCCATGCAAAGGACTTAGTTCTTGGCAAACACAACAGGTGGCACTTTTACCATTTTAGTTTTTCAGTTATTAAAAATTTATAATTACCACTCAAATTGAAACAAGCTATAGCGGAAATCGTTTAGAAATGTTTTGTACTTAGTTTTTCAAGTTATATTAGCTGTAGGTACCTACTAGCTGTGCCGTGTGTGTATAAAAACTAGTTTTCATATTGTTTTCGTTTCGGTTCATATGACTAAATGAGTAAATTGACTAAGATAAGCTTCATCTAGTTGTATCTAGATAAAAACATCTCATCCTTATCAAATATCCATATTATTCTTCATCTTAGAGTAACAGTAACAGTGTCATTCAATATGACATATCGATAAGCAGGAATAACATTACAAAACTAGTGTCGTGAAACTATAGCTCGACAATTATAGTCCTACTGACCCTTATATGATCGTAATTGGGGTTAAATGGCCAATCTACAAATTGAACAAATTATTATGTACACAGCTACTCATTTCTTCTATTAGTTTTAGGTCTTCACTAAATTCATTATCACGGGTGGACAATGTTTCAAGCTGTTATTAGGCTATAGTTTTACAACACTATTTTCGTAATGTACCTAACTACTTTTCTGATTGAAAGACTAAATATTAAATATAATGGTCCTTAATCGGCAACTCGCACTAAGCTAGCATAGTGATTAATTTGCTTGTTTATTGTCTGTGAGAAAGGGCTTAGGTTTAGCCTTGTAGTGAGTATATAATGTCTATTTACTTATATTAAAACTCTCAAGTGTAACACATATCATTTTAATTTTATTCTTAGGTTAGGTTCGCACAGATTCATGAATTGGGTACCCCCCGCATACAAAAATCTTAGCAAAAGTGGCATAATAGCAGCCGTCTATGAAATGTTCCTGCTTTTGCTCACAAATGTTTATTAGACACATTTTAACTTTATTTGACAAAATTATGTTTGAAAGATATCAATTAATACCTACTAACATACTTTTAACTTTCGAGATCACCAAATACAGATCTACATTATTAGGTAAAATGTGTGAATTTGTAATCAAACTCGACGAACACTGAATATTACCTACAAAGCAACGTTAATAACAATTAAGGTTAATTAAAAAATAAAAACACATCAGAACTTATTTAGTTTTAATTTTGTTTTTGATTGGCTGTGTTTTGCTCTTCGTTAGCGAACAGATAACCACTTTTAAAGAGAACAGGGTCGCAAACGTGATGGCACCTAGAACTGCTATAATATCCCATGATCTGTATTGGTACAAGGGCACCGAGCTCGCCGGGGTTCGGAAGCTGTAGTTGCCAGTGCGGGCTGCGTACTCCGTCCAGTAAATGGCACTATCCATGGGTGATTGTGGACGGTCATGCCATACTCTTGAAAGATCTTTTGCCTTCTTCCTGAACCTGAAATGAAATGTAAAATAATAATAATAATATTGTTTATTAACTGTCCCACTGCTGGGCACGGGCCTCCTCCCAGAATGAGAAGGGATAGGCCATAGTCCACAACACTGGCCAAATCCGGGTTGGCAGACTGCCTTTCAGATGTTTTTCTTCACCGTTAAAGCAAGTCATAATTAATTTCTAAAACGCCGATGACTTCGAAAAGTCAGCGGTGTGCGCCTCGCGATCGAACTCGAACCATTCGCCGTGGGAGGCATATGGTTAAATCTTGCCCGTGGCTTCGCCCGGTTGGAGATCAGAAATAATCCCACGGGATCTTTCTATCCCAGTAGTACGTGCTACTGGGATAAAAAGTGTAGCTTATGTCACCCTCCAGCCAATAAACGATCTTTATGCAAAAAAAATGGTGAACAACTACTATTACAATTACAACGTAACATGTCCAAAAATGTTTGTATTTACAAGAATATTACATAAAAACTTCATTTATATACATAGAGAAACACAATGCTAAGTACTTGTATTATGTTTCTGAATTGGCAAGTATAAGTGAAATTATATATCCAATGTGCTATTTTGCCACAAGTATCTATTAACATTATACCTAATTATATAGTTGTACATATTATAGCTTACTCAGGGTTCAGGACAATTCTGAATTTCTCCAATAATTTTTCTTTGGTTAAATCTTTGATTTGGATCTGAACGCCTAGGCCGCTCTCTTCAACAGCTGCAGCATTTCCTGGCTGGTCTCCGAAGACTGGCATGCCTATCATGGGCACACCGTGATGAATCGCCTCCGTGGTGCCCAACATGCCACAGTGTGAATAGAACGCCAAAACTTTTGGATGCCCTGAAATAAAAAGACAAGGAATTTTTGAAATATTATTTTGTGATGCAATGTAAAACAGCCATATTTGATTAGATGTTCTTCATGTTTTAGGGGGCTTCCCAAGACTTATACTATTTTTAGAGCCATTTCTGGATTTGTCGTTCAATGGTTAATATATCTTCATCGTTAGATGGTTGATATACGAAAAACCCGAACCAAGCGCTTTGATTCTATATTCATTGTAAAAACCGCCAAACAGTGGAACGCTGCCGGAGTGGGTGTTCCCCGATAGTTACAAGGTGTCTTCAAGTCGCAAGTGTAGCGTAATAACAAATAAAAAAAAAAGAAAATGGATTCTCACATTGGATTGAAAGGTAATGAGATAGTCGATCGTTATACGAATGAACTTTATACTTATTCACCTTGGCATAGTGAACTTTTACCCATAGTCAGAGACAGATATTTTCAAACTTGGTCGGAATATTTCGACTAAAGGTCTTTTACGAAGGGCACATTATTTATGTTCACGTAACTCAACAAAATGTATGGAACAGCTGATTTTTTTTCGTGATTTCAGGGTTGGTCCCATAGTAAAAGATATTAATAATGATGAGTACAATGACCCCTTTAAATATTTCCACTGTCTAACCTGCCACCTTGTATAAGTAGTATGTAGGTAAGTAGGTATGCAGGAAGATTCGAGCCTATATTTTTGCTTCATACTTACGATAATGTTTTGGTGAAAGGGTTTTCCCGCCGTCGGCGCCGGGTAACGAGATATCTTATTACAACCTATCCTGAGGGGAAATCGCATTGGAATAGCGATATAAGAAAATAGTGAATTAGCAGACCCCAATATATCTGAGAAAAGGCTAGATTGGTGTATTGATCAAAGTTTCCGTAGTGATGGTCATGACGCCCCATGTAGAAATATGTATAGGTATGGCAAAGACTGATTTTGCCATATACCTACGTTAAGTTTTCACGTCAGATTCCCAGATGTGGTTATCGAATCAGAACCCGAAGGCATCAATTCCAGACTACAGAACAACGCATCACACACGCAAGATACTACCGGACTTGTAACGAGTGCACGCTCGTTAATAGAGACCAAGGGCACCTATATAATAGGCATACGAGTACGATGCACATAATCGTGGAAATAATTTAGTTCGGAACTTCTATTAAAATCCAAACATATATTACATGCATTTATCTACATATGTACTATATGTATACATTGTATACATCAAACAAACAGTGTATGTCGTCTATTGTTCAAGCACGCATACTCACTTTCTCTGGCCCATCACAATAACGACTATCGAGCGTCGGTAGTACAGGGAAAAGTTTAGGCCTCAGAGCACGCAACGGATCGCCAATGAAACGGACAGATCAGATCAAAGCTGCAATTAACTATCCCATGCACGAATACACTAGGAATAGAGAGAAGAATGACTCCGCATAAGCAGGTGGGCCAGCTACAGTAGGTCCATTGCCATTTACCGGGGACATTTACAAACTTTAGGTAGCTACAGGAAAACAAATAACATTTAGCCTGACCTGGAAATTGAACCCGGGGCCTCACAGGCAAAGCAGCCCAATTTGGGGCTGGATTGGATGAATTTACCACTGGACCAACTACAGCCCCGGATCTTGAATTATTTCGAGACGGGGCAAAAACTGAAAAATGCCGCCCCCACCCGACATTTTTTTTTTACCATTATTATCATTTCAGCCATAACACGCCCATTGATGCTGATGGACATAGGCCTCCTACAAAGAATGTCACAAGAACCGGTCTAGCGCTGCTCTTTGCGATTACTACGCCTTGGTAGACGAATACACTACTTAGTGTATTCGTACAAAGCTTGAATTTGCCGCCCTCTGAATTTGCCGCCCGGGGCATGGGCTGCTACTTCTTGCGTGAATTCTGGGGCCACCGATGCCGTGCCGTTGCCATCTAAAGGAAAAACGTCCAATGTAGGTACGATATTATGATTACTATACCTAATAAATCGTTTTGTGGCAGCCAGTTCGATATGTATATGTTTTTCGGGTTCCCTGGCAAATTCTTTTCCTCCCACTTCCAAACGACTCTCTGCGGTAACTCTGATACTGCTGCGATGATGGCCTCCAATTTATTTACGGGCGTAGAAGTGGCTCGTAACATCGATCCAAAACTTATATAAATTACGCCGTGTTCTGATTCTTCAACGAATTTTTTTAAATCCTGGAAAAAAAATGTTTAGGTAATCGTTCACTTATCGTATGACGAATGTTTATCGTGCTTATAAATTATTTATAGACAGTGACAAATTATACGGAATAGAAGGACAATAGTTTTAAAGATATGTAAATTGAAATTTAATTCTATAGAATATGATATAATATTATGTATTGTATATTAATGTCGATGGTCTCACATTGCATACAATACATAATATTTTGTGTTGGCAATGTATACAGGGTGATTAGTTAAACAAGATGCTTGTTGAAGGATATCCATTGTTAGTATTTACTACGGGACCAAATATGAAGCAAAAAAATTACAAATGTTCCATATTAATGATTATTATCTGTAACTAGCTGTTCCCCGCAGTTTCATCCCCGTTGCTTGGCTCCTAAGGGTCGTAGCGTGATTTTAAATAGCTCATAATATTTCTCATGAATTTGGCTATCATATACTTACCTACAAAAATATTTTATAGAATCCGACTGGTAGTTCCTTGATTAGCGCGTTCAAACAAACAAACTCTTCAGTCTTATAATATTAATCAATCAACTTTTATTTGTGAACATAGGCTAGGCATACATGATGGTCTTGAAGATATAATAATGTAATGTGATCTCTATGTTCTACCGGTTCTACCAATATAATTGGTATACAAATACTTAATCGTTAATTTTAAAATAAAAATATATTAATTTGGAAATTCATTCACGCATTCAAAATTAAATTAAATTCGTAGAACTTAAATGATCACAAAAGTTCAAAATAGGTATAAAAACAAAGCCATGATTATTAAAATGTTAGTAAATAAGCAATTAGGAATGTCAAATGTTAAGTGGTCACTAATGGTACCTAATTATCCAAAGATCCAAAATATAAAATAAGCCATGAACAATAAAATGTCAGTAAATAAGCAATTAGAAATGTCAAATGTTAAGTGGTCACTAAATGTCCAATGATCCAAAATATGACAATATACAAAGCAATGAATAATAAAATGTCAATAAATAAACAATTAAGGATGTCAATTATAATAAAAAGAATAATGTTTGTGTATTTTTATTATAAGGTCATTCTATGTGTCTTTCATTTAGTAAATCTTCTATGTTATAGTATGTCTTCTCTAGTAGAAATAAGAAAAGTTTTTTTTAAATTGACCAACATTTTCCACATTTCTTATATATTTTGGTAATTTGTTATATGCCTATAGATAATGTATGGAACAGCGATATTTTTTATTGCGATTTCAGGACCAACCTGTAGTAAAACCAACGAGTTTCGAATACTGAATATACTCCTTCATTGTATCTTCATGTTATTCGTTTAAAAAGTCATCTGCAGAATTTCTGTACCAACAATGACGAGCATAAAACTTATTTACGAGTACAGATTGTTAAATTTTCTTCGGACACTTACTTACGTAATGATGATAAAAATAATTACGTAAGCATGTGATCGAAGAAAATTACGTACCTATTACATACATATATGATCATCATTTGCTGGGTTAGTATGATAATATAATGTGTTGCATTGTGCACTGCTCGTTATGACATGCCTGGTAATTTGATTAATTATATGATGTTTGCGAAATGCTTGCAGGTAAATGACTTTGTTACACAAGTTTGACTGATGTGGTCGAAAATTTAAATATGAACTAGAATTATGTCATTCATATGACATTGAATTTTTGCCCACAATTAATTGGACTTGAATAATTAACCAGATTTTGTGTTAATTGCATTGCAATAGTAATCAAAGAAATAAAGTATCAAACCACTTAGTTATGTACTTACCTTAGGCAACTCTTTCGTTTTAGCAACGTGGTATCCACCCACTTCTTGAACATTTGGTGGATAGAGACCGGGGCCAGAAAGCACGAAATTTGTGTACAGCAACATCATTTTAACTTTGCTAGCCAATTCGCCCAACGGTGGTACATTGTCAAAATATTGTGCTAAAGTGATTTGATTGTTCCTTCGACATGTCAGTTTATACAAATAGATGAAGTAATTATGGAAAATGCTTCTTTCAATTCGTTGAAATAAAGTGGGTTTTGTACCACCTTCCAAGAACAGGAGCGGCACGTATGACGGGTTGTACTGGACACCGTAGTCTTCGTAGTGCCAGGGCATCAGCACGTGCGATGTTATCCCGACTGCTGGCGCTCCTAGTTGGTGAGCAAGCCCCAACGCACAATCACTGTTAAACTGTTCCACAAGCACTAAATCGAATTTGGTTTTAGATTTCCACAAATTTTGTACATTCTTATCTTCTAGCAAAGTTATACAGTTGTCTCTTCCTGTCCCGACCAAGAATAAACTTATTTGTATTATGCTCCAGTATGATCTGTATATAGGAAATACATCTTCTAATATTTTGGTTTTTCCAGCCAAACTTATATCACGGTAGTTTTCTATTGGTTTTTCTTGTGGAAAGTACGATATCACTGTCAAATTGTGACCTCTTTTCGCCAGCTCTTGAAGATATGGTGAGTACACGAAAAAATGGCTCTTGCCGTGATATGGAAACACTCCTAAAATGTTAAGCGTTAGCACTTGGTTGATGAAAACACTGGTGAACAAGAATAATATAATATTTAACTTCATTTTATTATTGTCTGTCTACACACCAATTAACCATGAAGTCTCTACTGCGGCAGTGTGTTCACTGATGCTCGTACGTTCGGCTTACTGAAGTGTATATAAACCGCACAGTTTTTAAATACAGATAAGACTGTCGCTCTATTTGCATTGGGCGGTATTGATAGTAAATAAATAGACGGATATTAAATACTGATTGACATTCCACTTTAAGGTAGGTGTACCTACGCAACGTGTCAATCAAATACTGACTAGTAATGATTTGTTACATCAGTGTTTTTGTTACAAAGGTACCGGTACAAGTGCAGCCCAGAGTCAACTACAGATACTATTTTTAAAAGAGAAAAAAATACCACGATGTCATAAACTATTTAAGTACCGTATTTAATCTACGTTATATTATTATATTCAAGGTTACACAAAAACGGTGGTGACAGATAAAACATTATCGTTTATTAAAAGCCTATTATAAATAAGCAGTATCTCTGTCGTTTACGTGCCAATTCTATCTCTGTATCTTAAATATCTATAAATTTTTAGATAAAGCAAATAATTTTCTATTTTATTATTCTCAATAAATAAAACAATCTGAAAAATACTTTTGTTTTATTTTAATAAAAAAATAATAAATAACGAACTAATAATCCTATATTATCCCAGTCAAGCGATAGAAACACTGTACTGCTGCAATTACACCACGATTTTTTTAACATTTTTTTCACAAATAAAACTTATTATGTAAAACCCTCTCATTCAAACTTCACTCTTTTCGATGACCTTTCTTCTGAAAACTCTGATTGTGTTTCCGTTTGACAGCAGCAGCAGCAGAGCACTGATAAAATCTTGTACACCACGTAGCTCAGGATGTACAGGACCAATCCAACAAATGCTAGGACGTCGAGCTGAAGCTGTTGGTAGAGGAGTACTTTGGGAGCCGCTGGTTGAAGATTCGGTGCACCCTGGTACCTGGCTACGTATTCAGTCCAGTAGATGGCAGCTTCTGAAGGTGACATTGGTCGGTCATGCCATAATCTTGATACGAGTTTAGCACGTTGTTGCCATCTGCAATTATGATAAGATAAAAGTAAATGTAGGTCATAATATTCGTAATACTGCAATTTGTTAGCTTGCAGTCTTCAGTGGGTCATATTACTTTGCACAGGAACACTATTTGCTATATCCAGAACAACTCGATTTTTCGACCAATCATTAATCGTTTGATTTTAGTATAACCTAGTGGTCTCCCAAAAATACTGTGAAGGTAAACATGTAATATAAGTATAATGCTATGCTATTGATGGGTTATCATATGCAAAGAAGTAAAAACTACACTTTGATATTGGCGAAGCTACAAGAGGTAGTTTAAACTTGTAATGGAAGCGACGAAGAATATAGAAATCGAGTACAACTGGCTTAATCAGAGCGTGTCGACTATGACCAATAAAGAAAATTTGCCCTATATTTTTTTGTAGCAAACCTTCGTCAAGTAGCCTGTAAACTACAATGATGTCGTTTAGTTTGATTCCCAGGTCAGTGCAAAACTATATTTATTTTTTCCTGAAATAATAATTCTTCATTATAGCACAGAATTTGGAACTATGCCCGATCAACGACGAAACGGTACCAATCGTGGGAGACAGATAAATTTTGTGCAGAATTAATCTACCAAATAGAAAATAATTTTGTGACTGGTCTTTTATAGGGAAGTTTGAACCCAATGCTTCTATCTTTTATCTTCTTCATTTTCCGCATAAAATCAACTCCAGCCTTGCCCATGCTGGCCTTGGTTGAAGTCCTATAACGCACGTTCCCACCTTTGTCTTGAGTTCGTGACGATAAATTGTTGTCCCGTCAAAGTTACTGGAGCTGGTCACATATAGCACGACACGATTATTATTGTAATACACGACTTTTTATTGTGTGACGACAGACTAACATAATAAATGACGATGATGGGAACGCAGTTAGAGACGACAGTTGTCCAACGATGAAAAAACGTCACGACACAGATGACGATGCCCTTAGGCCTTTTGCACATTATCCCTCCGTCTGTCGCATTTTAAAAATCCGCCTCATTCAGGTCGAAATCAATTGTGTCTGTCAAGTGCGACAGATGAACGATTATAAGAATTTTTTTTGTCTAACATGCAGTCGACAAAATGACTAGTATGCGCGTAGGTATCTGATTTGACATAAGAAAAATATCTTGTAATATTATAGTGTCATAGTCTCCACCATTCTCAACCATTGATTCGACTGAATTTCTTAAGTACCTGTAAGAAAATTCTCATAAGACACAATACATTTTCTTATAATGTGCTAAAGACATAGCATGGCTTGACTCAGCCCAGCTCGGGCATGGATGGAACAGCAGGAACAGTAATCTTTTTTTTATCATTACTCAAACTAATTCATTTTAACTTCACACAAATGAAGTGTAACATAATATACTGTTATTACGTAACTATTATTTAGTAGTGTCTTTGCATGTGATATATGCAGTGCGTTTCGAACATGACCCAGTTGTGATCTACTTTCAATTATGTATGTAATGTTATCAAAATAATGCGTATAGGAGTATTTGGTTTCCGATTTCTCCTTGAATTTAGAATAAAATGAATGTTTTGACTGTAAACTATTCAATAGTTCTTTTAAGTAATAGTGTGTGGGCTAGTTTGACTAAGTTAACACTACAGACTTTTACAACTCATAACTGACGTGTATACCTACATACGTACTACCTAGTAACAAAGCCTGTTTTGCTGATTTCATATTAGACATTTTAGCAGGGTCCTATTGGTTTGCCAGGTGATCTCTTCTCATAATGTGAATGTATTTCATTATCAAAACGGTACTGTTCATCAAGGGGGCTGGCGGCCCTCCTGATGGTAAGTGGTCACCATCGCTCTGCAATACCAGAGCCCAGAGGCATCGCGGGTGCGTTACGCAAACGTAACGCAAAGAGGGCTCTCTTCAACATTTGAGATGTTTTAATATTTTCCTGACTAATGAAACTAAATACACAGACCCGCGGTAATCCGGCCCCTGTCTAATCCGCCCCCCCATGTAATCTGACAATCTGACATGCCTATAACATGCAGGGCCCCAAGTCTGCTA
The DNA here is from genome assembly GCA_948465475.1 of Thalpophila matura. NCBI lineage: Eukaryota > Metazoa > Arthropoda > Insecta > Lepidoptera > Noctuidae > Thalpophila > Thalpophila matura. The sequence continues at coordinate 7,980,896 of OX419190.1, read as the reverse complement.
TTGTAATTGTGTAAGAATGGTGTCATAATGACATCATAACGGTCAAAACCTAAGTCCAAATCTTCATTCATTGGCTTAGACTCTTAGAGTAAGACTATTTCTTTGGTCATTGGCCAAAACGATGTCATTGTGAGACCATTCTGATACGATTATAACAATTGCAATAGCAGACTTGGAGCCCAGGTACAGTAGAGTCGCGTTATGAATCCGCCACGGGGGAGGTATCCTTCGCGAATGCGTGACCAAACAGGTTGTAGGTAACTAGTTCACGCCACCATGAATTTTGCTGTCTCAGTATAGAATCTTACTACTTTAAAATGTAATTTTTCGGATTACAAGGTACTCCTTTCAAAAAGTTTCAGACTACAAGGGTCTGTGGGTAGTACTCTATAGTCCGACAAAGATAATCCGACATCGCCTTGCAAAACGTTTGTCGGATTACTGCGGGTCCACTGTACTATGTATGTTCGTTGCATGTGGTGGGATTTTTTTATCATCAGGATTACGTTACTATTGTAGATATACTACATTCACTTACACAGGATCTAAGACATCATTGATGGCGTCTAACAGGTAGTCCTTTTTCATATCTTGGTAGTGGACGATGGTGGCCATGCCTGCGTCTTGCAGGGCTGCTGCGTTGCCGTACTGGTCTCCAAACAGTGGGATGGCCACGACTGGTACGCCAGCGTCCACCGCTTCTATGGTGCTGAGTATACCCGCGTGGGACACAAACACTTTCACGTTGTCATGTTCTGAAACGTAGAGAAAAGATATCTTTTTAGGTGCCGTCATATTTCGGGTAGTCGGTTCGAAAAATTCACAAAATATAGTAAGTATACCTACCTAAACGATTTATGTATCAGGTACTCCTTCAAATGTGTATAGGAGACCACAACATGCATAATTAGAATATCAATTTTGGTAACCATATTAAATTAATGATATTATATTTTTAAATTAGTGTTAATTTTGGAAAAATATAACACGCAAAAGGTTAGACAACCAATTCGTATGTTTGTTACTCCTTCACGCCCAAACGGCTGGATTGATTTGGATGAAATTCGACAAAGGGGTAGCCTGGGAACTAAAAAAACACATAGGATACTTTTCATCAATTTTCACGCAGATAAAATTGCGGGAAACAATATAATATTATGTACCGAAGTCAATTCCCTTTTTCGTAGGTTTTGTGATGACTACAGGAGCTAAACGCAAGTTTTAGGTATAATGCCTTAAAGTATGTGACCCACTGCAGTAAACAATATTATAATACTTAGGTGGTGTGTGGAAAATATAATACAATGATACCTACGATAGAAAAAAATCACGAAGATACCTCTAAAAATTTTTTTACGATTAAATACTAACATACATGGAATCATTCTGATTTCTTGTCAAATTATTCTACAAGCAACATTAATGTAACAGTATTTTAGATTTCTCATAAAGTTTATATTTTCGCCGCAATTACATAATCGATTTTACCCTGCTTTTGAACAAGTTTTGAAACTTTTCCGTTTACTCTATTGTGACGTGTACGTGCACGGCAGCTTTTACGGGCGAGAATGCGTGAATCGGTAAAATTGCGTGAATCGGTAAAATTGGGTTTTGTAAGCCCCTTACAGATCTGATTTGAATATGTTAAATAATTTTATTATTTAAAATAATCATTAAAATCTACTGATCTGATTAGAGATATGTTATAGCCGAAGTATTATATTACCTATAATTAGTTCCATAAAATCGTTGGTTAATTATACAAGGTATACTTTGTATAATTATTTCCTGTGGCTATAGCCACAGTCACGAGCACAAATATATTACCATGGACAGTTCGGCAATAACACCTTATTTCATTACTCATTTACAGCATCCACCTTTAATAGTTCAAGTGTACCTACAGTAAATGTAGTTATTTGCATATACCTACTTACATACTATTTAAAAAAAAAACTTATCGAACCAGCGCAGCTATGTTAAAAGCCACAACATTAATTAATATTATCAAACATATGGACGTCTACTTACTCAAAATATCGTATTGTGGGAACCATCTCATAGTCATAACGTTTCTCGGCAGTTGCAGATTGCCTCCGTCCCATTTCCAGAGGACCCTCAGAGGCAATTTACCGAACGTTGATAACAGTTCGTTTAATTTATCACCGGGAAGCGTGGAGTCCTTTACCGTAGAACCGAGGTTCACGTATATTACACCGTGCTCGGCCTCGTTTATAAATCTCTCTATTTCCTGCAAAGTGATAACATTGAAAGATGAGTCGATTGTGTAATCGTATATCTTTATCTTATTAATTTAAGTGAGCAATTCTTATACCTATTTATTTATATAGAGTTTTACTTCCCAAGTTTATCTAGATAGATATCATCCCTGAGAACATCCCGACTTCGCTCGGGATTTTCTTTCCTAGGTACTTTTATTTGTGTAATATGTACTAGCTAACTCCTCGGCACCACCAAATTGTTAAGATTTACAGTTATCGGTTTGATATTTACTTTCCCCTTTCCCTATTTACTTTTTCCTTTCTCCAGGTAAATACAAATCTCTGGCTAATTTGATCAAAATCGGTTGTTGAGCTATGCAAAAGTCAAAACTAGCACAGCTTTCTCCCGTTGTTAGTGCCCTTATAGGTATAGGTATTTAAATTAAATCTATTTTAATGTGCACAAGCTTGCACATAATTATGCTGCTGATTCATTCGTGGTCCGCGTTGGAGTTGACCAACGAGCCAATCAAAAGCTGTCTGTGGTTACTAAAGAAAAAAAACAGTTACGTCAGCAGCTAGATAATTCCTTGTTGTTATGCTGCCTAATTCATAGTAGGTAGGTACCTACATTCGAATGACTCATATTATCTATGCCACACGTGCTTTCAAGTAGAGCAGGGCATTCATTAATGATTATTGATTAATGTTTTTAACTGCATACGCAATCACTGCATATTGTTCACAATAAAAACGTGATACTCATCATATACATATTTAGAATACAAAACAAACATAAACATTGCTAGCATCTATTTACATAGAGATTGACAGAATTACTCACCGTCGGAATAATTTTCGGCGGTCTCACATGAATACCACCAATATCAATTACATTATCAGGTCTGGCAACACCGCCGTATACTGACTGGTGCGTGTTTACAAACACTAGGCTAGCGTTCGACGCAATATTTTCTAGAGATGGCAGTGCGTCGCCCAGGTACTTGTACAGGTACACATGGTCCGTCACTTGCGAACCCACGTAATATACCCAGTTCGTAAGGTGATACAGCACGTAACTCTTTAGCCGCTCAAAATACCAAGGTTCCTTTCCGTAGGGTAGGCCAGATTGACTAACATATGCAGCATTGTAATTAATACCCAATCTGTTATACTGCCACGCTTGTAGAGGCTGCGGGTTGAAGGCGATGTAAGGAGCACTCAGGTTTGCGGCCAGTGCCAGGCCGCAGTCGCTGTTGTACGACTCTACTAGTATGACGTCGTAGCGAGGCCGCGTACTTATCATATGCAGCACTTGGTGGTTGTTCATTAGAGTCTTGCAGTCGTCGTTGCCGGCTTTAGTCGCCACTAATGTCTCGAACGGCACTCGCGACACTTCGTTCACTATCACAGATTCAAACGATAAACCTTTATACACTTGGTGTAAACCGTCACTCAATAATATATCTTTGTACGAAGCCGGTGCATCCGGCATTTGGAAATGGCTGATCAGAGTCACCTCATGGTTACGATTTGCTAATTCCCGAAATAGTCCACGGTAAGTGAGGTAGTTGTTGCGATCCAGCGACGGGAAGATGCCCAGTATTTTGTAACTGTCCGTAGCGAATATGGTCGCGATAAAGTAGAAAACGAAAATTGTGTGTTTTGTCATTTTTGATGCGGACGCGTTCGTGTTGCCGTACAGTTTGTTGGTTACTAGGGCGTAAATGGAAGCCGGCTTACGTAGCTATCTAATAATAGGTAGATGTTATGAGGTAACCATACCACTGACGCCACGATAGTTTCGTAAGAAACAAAAATATTCAGTGACTACACACAAGTCATTGATCATGACCTCGATTTACGTATTTTTGTGCGAGCGTGTGCCCGCAGCGGTGTCGTGTTATGTACTGCTGTATGAATAATAAATTAAATGCATTCTTGCTACAGAACAATGTTTACACATTTAATAATATAATATTAACAGATAAATTACCAGTATCGTTGCGGACTATCAGTAATACCGTATTGATTGAGTTGTTATATAAACAAGTTGAATGACATAATGTTGAGCAGCACTATTGAACTTTCTTCGCTTAACTGAATCTTTGTTTGTATTGTAACCATCAAATAATTTGTTTATTACATTAATGTGTGTGTTCCTAATCGTGCTAATTTATATGTTTGGGGGTCAGTAGACTGGAAACTATTGTGGGGCGGCCAAGCGCGAACTTACGACGTTGCATCACAAACAACGCCATTGTTACCAGCTGCTTAATAAACAGACACACATTAGTACGCGCCGACGTATGTTGTTCTCCCACACTAACACTGGATGAAATTATGCCTATTTGATTGGTTGATGCTATTAGGATAGGTAAATGGTCGGATTAATTGCCAAAGATGCTATACATATATAATTATGTATAAAGTTAAGCATGTACAAATACAAAAGCTTGTACGCGCTCTGTTGAATACGAATAATCATGAACGCGAAACATGGTTTACGAATTGATGATAGTTGACGTTAGTTCGATGTGCGAGCGGACATGCAGCATCACCTCACGACGTTTGAAAGTATGTATACGGCTTTAGAGAAAGTTGACAATAACAGTACTGCGCGGTCACCGACCCGGCCTGCTGACCAATGTGGAGGCTACTGGCATTGTATCCCTATTTTATTTTAAAGAGGATGTTCTAGTAAAATAAAAGGATAACATTATTAAAATTATGATCTATGTTATTGCATGATTTCAAAACTCGATACATATTTCTTCACTAGTCTCAGTATCTAGTCATAAATAAGTCACAGATTAGTACGAAATGTACTGATTTTGTGCTAATCTGTGACTTTATTATTCTTATTATTTATTCTTTACTATAATACTTGTACTACTCTACATTTATACATTGTAATTTTTTTAAAGAGTTAACATCACTCCTGTGTACTCCGAAAGGGTAGGTATACAGAATTACAGATACACCTCTACTTAAAGTACTGGGTATACTTAGCTACATTTCAACAGTTATAACTTATAACATAGCTGGCGAAATGGAAATACGAAATAGGCTGCATGGTCCTCTGACGGACGGGAAGGATGGTTGTCGCAGTGGCTGTGCAATTGGCTGCTGTGCAACGTAATGCAGGTTCGATAGCCGAACGGAAAAAAAAATGTGTAGAGTCTGGCTGTTTGTATATGTGAAAGGACGTCGTCAGTTTTGGGCTTGATATGGTACAGAAATAAAAGATTAACCAAAAATAAAAAAATATTTTAATCGTTCTTTGCCTAATTTATCTTAGAGATTAAGACTTGGAATCAAAAATCGAAATAAATAAGAAATAAAATGATTGTGCCGTTGACATTTTGAAAGAACCCATAAAACACGGTGAAAGCTGGCTGGCGCGTGCCTCCACAGAATATCATGTCGACAGCAACTAAAACCTTTGAATTGAGAACTCATTAGTCGGACTGACTTCATTGGATCTCCACAGAGTATCATGTCGACAGCAACTAAAACTTTTGAATTTGAACTCATTATAAGTCGGGCTGTACTTCATTGGATCATTCACACCATACTTAACCTCACTGTCATAAATACGAAGATTTCTCTTTAACCCAATTACGTACAAAAACATATAAAAAATGAATTTAAATACTCTTGAAATACTCGATCACACCAAACTAATTTTATATCTGTACCGACATACACAATCTGAAGCCCAGCGTTCTATGGGCGTCTGCCAGTGTCCTTTGTGTTTGTAAACAGGAGAAACGTATAGGATACAAGAGAAATTCCTAGTGTGGGGAAACGTCTTTTTTTAAAAAAAAAACAGCTTTTCTTCGCCACTGCGTCGGAGTATCCTGTGGGAATTTCAAAAAATCCCTCCTTATTTCTCGTCTAGATAGATTATACCTAAAGGGAACCTCTGTGCAAATTTTCAGCTTACTAGGTCCAAGGGTTTGGGCTGGGCGATGATGAGTCGATCAGTGAGTGAGTCACGAGTTTTATTTTCATAAGTTTAGTATCATTAACAGTACCTATAGTTGTTTTTTCATCATTAATTGATGATGAAAAACCTATACTCACTTCAATAGACATAGCTACCGTCCTACTCTTTATAAGTTTCAACTATACTGGTATCCATAATAATGTTTGTGTAATGTGTAAATCTACAAAGTGCCTATAAATAATATCCGTGAGAAGTATTTGACACCATTTAGTAAACAATAGGTAATTTATTGTCTGCTGTAAGTATTTGCATTGCATACATTCCCAAAGCAACTTACTGTTCCAATATTTAAATTCAGTATAGGTATGTATTGTGTTTGTGATAAATACAATTTTGTGTACAATAGCCATAAGTAAAAATGTTTTTTGTTTTTTTACTTTTCCCCGGCGCATAGCTGTGTCCCGAAGTGACTCTCTTTCTATCCTCAGCTAGCTCTAAGGCAACCTTCAGGAACAATTTGATAGTAAAAAACTCGAGGAGTGGAATTAGTAACCTTGATTCACACTGTTACACGGTTGAAGCAAGGGTACCTTTCCACCAGAGATGTGCTATGCAGCTATGATGCGAGAATGAAAAAGTGAAGCTGCGAAGCTATGTGGCCGTTTTCACTGATGCTAAGCTATGTAGCTGTGCGAGTAAGATGCGCAGCTCGAGCTATGCGAGGTATAGGACAATGAGAAAGGCACGGGGAGCGGTGGCGCGGTGAGGTGCACATAGCTACACCACTCGCGACCATCCATAGCACGCATCCATAGCTCGCATGCATAGCACACATCCACAGCACGCATACATCCATATAAAAAACGTAGCTTAGTTGAATCAGTTTTCACCAGTGCTATGCTAAAGAATATGATTGGTGGATATCAAACTCATCCATAGCAACGTTGCATAGAACATCTCTGGTGGAAAAGCAACCTTAAACTGTTGTAAAATGTAAAATAAGTTACAAGTTAGGCCATGATTTTTGATTACCTATTGTAGTAGATATTTAACACTTGATTAATATAATGATTGTAATGAGGAAACAGCGGTACCACGACTTGTGTACGCTATGTATGATCCAATGAAAACACATGAACAAAACTGATGAATCTGTGCGACGTTCTAATAAAAAATTGGAAGCATGAAGTGGCTAGTGATGAAGAATTGCCAGCACTAAGTCATGAAATCACTTCATCACAGATTTTATTATTTAGCCAATAGAGTCCCATTGCAACGCAAAAGCCTCCCTATTCCCTCTTTCCACGTGTCTCTGTCTAATGCCGTCAGGGGTCAGTCTTTTCAATAGGAGTCCAGTAGATTCCGCCATCTTCTTCTGGACCTACCAAGAAGTTGTTAGTTGCTGTCTGGCACATAGATATAAATGTATCATACAAGGAAGTATAGATACAAGTTCTAAATGGGTCCTTTTAGAAATGTCGCATAAAGACACCATTCGTTTATAACTCAATCAGTTTGATTCAATCAAATCATAATGAGGAATACATAATAAATGTTGATTGAATTCCCAAGCCACCGCACATAATAATATTAAGCGATTAAATTGAATTGTAGTAATGAAATTGGAATAAAAATAAATGCATGTCAGTCGGGTTGCGTGTGCGAAACATTGCTATGTCGCCACTGGCTAGACACTGTCGTACGGTTTCTTTTAGGGTTACCGCAGGCTATAATCTCGCTTATTTTGGAAATGGGAAGTATGGATGTCTCTTTATTAGTAATCACGCTAATCAGCTAAAATTCGTATAAAATGTTCTGGGAAAAGTCCCAGAACATTTTGAACATCTTATACAAAAGCTTTGGTCACAGGTTGCATAATAAAAAATAAATATTTTTAAGGTGATTTTACTGTAAAAGAAAATGCATGAATTTATTTTTAATTATGTACATAAAATTTATTTTAATAACTATAGGTATATTTTGATTTATGGAACACTTTCGTGAGATACACTTATTATTATTAGATAGTTATACAGTTTTAATCGTGTGAGTATTTATTTCGCGATTGTCCGACTAGTTTTGAACTCGACTGATATTAGTTAATCATGACAGTTAATTAATTCCAAAATAAATACGTATCTACGTGAATAAAAACCGTATAACACTAATATCAATACAATCAAATCAAATCATAATTTATTTGCTTAGAAAGTACATATAATGGAGGTGTTTACAATTGTTTTGATCTTTGTACAATCTACCAATTAGGCATCCAATGATTATTATTATTAGCATATGATTTGTTGTACCTACACATTTTATTATAGCATTTAATATGTAGATATTTTATGAAATTATCATTTTGACAATCCTTCATCTTCTTCTTCAGGTCCTGGAGGGCTTTGGAGCATAGGGCTGAGACTACCTTTTCTTACTCACTTTTATTTTGCTTGCCAACCCTATAAATTGTTAGAAAAAACTCCAGACTGTAGGATTAAGAGGAATTATGGTCTATTACTTAGGCAGTGTTTACTTGTAACCTGCTTACCCTAGCTTTAGTAGGATTAAACGTCATGTTTTTACTTAGTTTAGCGTGTAACTTAGTGTATCCGTGTAATAAGTTAAAAAAAGATAGTTTGTTCCTTTATTTGTGTGTGAAGCCGAACGGAATGCGAAGTAACACGAAAACTACGTTTAGTATTAGCGCCTGCTGGAAGCCATAAGCAATAATTCGTCAAAAGCCGACATACATTTTACCGATATAAGTACCGATTGCCGTCATTTTCCACGTTATCCATTTCATTTAGCAAAACACTTCTTACAAAATAATTTGGTATCCTGTAATCCAATGTTCCTCTCAATAACGTACACAGCGAAAGGGCGCGAGCCCAAAAAGAGATCTCAGCGCGTCGAAGCCGCAGCAACTCTATTATATTCGCATTTGTATGAAGCATTAGCACGAAGCGCGGGTCTTCGACAACATAAAAATGTAATTACAAGTGGGAAGTTCGCGGCCCACTTAAATATAGATTTACCCTTTGAAGAGCGATTTGATGGGCCCATGAGGTGTTAGATCAATCATATCTCGATTGTGCCCACTCTCAATTATTCCCTCCTCAGGATTGATAACTTCATTCATTTTTCAAACGGCTCGCTCGCCTGTTTTGGGATATTGATGTATTTGTTGCGAGGGAGAAGTGATTTGCTAAACGACATCCTATCGTGTTAAGGTTTTGTTGTTTATTACGGTTTTTATTTCGATGTTTTATTTTATTAAATTATTTTTGAATGTACTTTTTATTTTTTGTCTGATTTAGGGTTATCTATGTAAGTTTGCATTTTAATATATATTGCACCATAGTTAAAACTATAATAGTTACATATATCTTATAATTAACCTTATTATAATATTATTAAAAAACTAGTTATAATGACATTTGTGAATGTAGAGTTGATACAGTAAAACTCATATTTGCTCCAGATATCGGTTTCATTATATGGAATGAATCCAAGAAACAAAGGAAGTGACTCTTGAAAAGCCTGAGGGCAGTCCAGCTTCGCATCCAGCACTTGCTACGAAGGAGCTTACACCAATCTGTAAAGAAAACAACGGTTATAATACCAAATACTATTACAAGAATGTTTACTTATTTGGAGGAGCCAACAGAATGTGTACAGTATACACTGGCAATCATTATTCCGGATTTTTTCCCCTAAAACCTTTTTAATCTATTCACTGCTAAAACATGTCGTAGTTTATAGCAATTTCGGCAACATTCGGCAGTCACGACCCACACTGGACCACTGAGCCTATTAATATTTGTGATACATACCAGGATCCTTCTATTATTGACAGTGGAGACCAGGGGTCCACCGGTGTCTCCGCCGCAGACGCCAACCCTTCCCCCGCCGTTGGTGCAGAGGTGGTGGTCTTGGATAATATTGCCGAAGGTACTCGCGCACGCTTGGTTGCTGATCACTTGCAAGTTCACTGAACTTATCGTTTGGAACAGGCTGATGCTGTCACCTGAAATTGGTCCATATAAAAAATGACATGGTAGATACCCCAGTTTATAGTATGGTAGTATATTAATTAGAAAATTAGTATAAACAATTAAATTATCGTTGGGCTGACGCGACGTGATGGATTACGGCCTAAATCTTTCAGAGAAAAGGCCTAAGTCCCAACAGTGGGAACACTGACTGATTATAAGTAGATTATTGCTATTGATGATTAGTTACCTAAAAATAGGCGTAGATGCCCATAACCATAACATCCGACAACAGTTTATTCAGAAAACGAATTCAACTACCTAACCAAGTGAGATGCATATCTTCGTGTGAACTATCCAATGTAATTGTTTTATGTTTTATTCGAAAATGTATTCTTTAGCTTTGATATACCTACATACTGAATTTTATACCTTCCAAAATACCTAAATTCAAAACAGTAAACACCATTATCAGTTAAGCTCATTACCTCATTTAAAAACATTGCTAAACATTCCTACAACGAACCTAACTACCTAATACAAACGATATTTGTTAATGGCACTGAACGTGCATGCTTATTTTGATTTACTAATGTAAATTGAGGAGGTAGTAATACGATTGATAAGACACAAACCATCTTTAGTTATTCCATAGCCGGAGGCGAGAGCGGTGCTTCCGACGTAATTGGAGTTGAGTTCGCTACCCGATGGCAAGTTAATTGGTTGGATTGACACTGGAAAATAAATACAAATAACATTTATTTATCGGAATGGGCTATTGATACTCTTTTGACGAATCAAACAGAATAACAATCCAGGTAGTCAAAAATAAGTGCTGTATTGTTTTAACTTTATATAAAAAAACAAAATTCGTTCCGAAGTACGGGCAGAGCGGAGCGAACCAAACAAAAAGACACGCACTATGCACTTTCAACTAAGTACTTACCCGAAAAGTTGACCCTCGAAATACGAATGATAGCGATATCATTAGCAGCGATCCAGGGGTTGTAGCCTGGGTACAACACAATGTCGGTGGAGTCTATTCTGGTGCCTCCAGAAAACAGCAAGTTGGATCCTAGAATTACTTGTATAGAACGCACAATTGTGTTGCCATCGTTGTAGCAGTGACCTGCTGTCAGTACTCTGGTGTCAGAGATTAAGGTACCGCCGCACACTGAATTGAGTAAACCAATTCTTAAAATCAGACCTGCCTGTAATAAAATAAGAATGGTTTGTGAAATACTAGTATTTGTAAGGGATGGGGAACACTGAAAGGCTCTGTTGTATTAATAAGAACAATTCCTGAAGGGAGTATGCGTTTATGTTTAGCTTGATACAGCCAAAAAATTACTGGTAGGTTAGTTTTTTAACCGAGTTCAAAAAATTAGGTTCTGTGGGTATTAGGTATTCGATGCGTTTTTCATGGCCTATGTGGAAATATGACCTTTTAGATCTCGATGATTGTTAACAAATTAGTTTGGTTTAGTACTAGCTTTTGGGAAAACAAAACAAACTCTACCTATTAAACGTGTCTAAAATTTATATTTACCTGGTACGGCACCGAGAAAATAGTCGTAGTGGATCCACCAATAATTCTGTCCTGGCCTTCAGAAAATTCACTTTCTAGTTTTCTAATCTTAAATGCTTTAGGTATTCCAATTCTACGATGGTAGTCATATACACCATTATTGATTGCTTTTGCCTCCTCCGCAGCTTTAGTAACAGCTACACAAAATAATACAAGCCCAAACGCAATCTTCATATTGTTATGGATTAATTGTTTTTCCTAAAATGGATTCACCACTGTCACACCTGTGTTTGGGGACGCAATAATTTTATCCTCGAAAATGTGATAAATAGTAATTAAGTACTTACCTTACACTTATCAAATTAATTCGCTTGTACTAAAGCGGATTATCGATGTTATCAATCTATCACATACGTATTTAACGTGACATACTTACCGCGTTGTTATTAGGAACTATTGATAAAACTTCATTATTATGTTTGAGAGTCATCATATAAACAACGTGTATCAGAAATGCGTGGATGACCACGCAAAGTACACAAAGTAGTCTAAAGAGTCCAAACAACCCCCTTGAATATGAATTCAAGGGGGTTGTTTGGACTCTTTAGACTACTTTAGAGTAATATTTGATAGGTCAAATAAAAAAAATCGGCCAAAAAATGTTCGACCGTCGTCAGCCGATGGCATTTGTATTAATGGAGAGTCGAAAAAATGTCCGAGTTTTATTGTTTTATTGTTTTTTTTTTTTTTTTTTTTTTATTTGTAAATAGGCTTGCGTTTGACTGCCATGTCACCTGATGTTTAGCGATGATGCGGTCTACGATGGAGCACGTTTGCCTAGAAGAAACCGATTCTGAATAAGAGTCCAAACAACCCCTTAAATATAACCACGTATTTCTGATTAGCACTTTGCCTGCGAATTTGTCCGCGTAGCCCACAGGAAGTCATGTGCATTTTTCGGGATAAAAAGTAGCCTATGTTACTCAGTGATAATTATAAATAAATAATTTTTAAAATCGGTCCAGTAGTTTTTGAGTCTATTCATTACAAACAAACATACAAACACGTTGTACTCTTTCACGCAAAAACTACTGAACGGATTTTGATGAAACTTTACAGCAATATAGCTTGAACATCAGAATAACACATAGGCTAGTTTTTATCCCAAAAACGCGGGCGAAACCGCAGGCGGAAGCTAAGTATATTATGAAAGTAGGAAATCATGATTAAATTGTTTTCTAATTACAAAAAACACCAGTTTCAAATGTGGTTGAATATTCGACGAGCAACGGGCACTCGAATTTCCAATGATACCATGACTGATTTTCAGGTACCACATCTAGTAGCCAGCAGTATATGTATAGAATCTAAAAGCTAAGTTAAAGTAACAAGTCCCATTAGATCTTGAAGATTAAAGGGATGTGGGTGACCGCCGTATTATTCCTAATGCTTCATAGAAACTATTAGAGGAATATTGGCTAATTGGGGCACGTACGGTAGTACCTCGTTTCACTAAGTGCAGGCGCTGTGGCGACCGCTTTTAGAGCCATTTATAATGTACGCCAACAGACTTGGGGTTGCTCTCAGTAGCACGTGTAAATACAAACGGTAACACTGTTATGTGTAAGTGTATGCTTCATTAGTATTTTACGTTTGTAGGTTAATGGGCTTGTACTTGTAAGTTAAATCCCTTATGATCGCCTAAACCCAAGTAGTTTATGTTGATCCAAGCTATTATAATTACCCTAATTCTACAGTCATCTAGAATTCTAGATGTAGGTCAATGATAATAGTATTCTAATGTATGCAAGAAGCTGTACTTATTGATATTAAAATTTTACTTATAAGATTTTAGAGCCGATGGTCAAAAAAGCTTAAAGCTTTAGACATTAATCCTTTTTTCTTGTCTGATTAGCTATGTGGTCGACTTTGATGGGACACTTTGAGTGGCATTCTTTCGGTGTTTACTCTGTATAGTCGCTATTTTAGGTTCTGGCATACAAGAGCTGTGATAGTTGATAATAAGATGACGTCAAATCGATTAACCAACTCAGCCTAGACTTATTTCAAGTTGCACAACAACTGGTTTTCAGTACGCATCCAGTCTATCTCGGCTGCCTTTTTGAGGTTTTCGTTTTTACGTGACGTGTTTGTCGCAAAATAAAAGATCAGATGCAAAAGTTCAACAAATCAGATAAAAAAAAATTGTGGGCCTGTAAAGCAACACACAAAGAAACTTAAATATATCATTATGATGTGGTAATAAATACAGGAGTGATTCAATAACCAACATAAGTTGCTAACTAGGTACTGGTATTAATATTATAGGTGAGATTGGATCCAGTTGACGTAGGAGGTAACTCTGACGAAGGCGGACGGGAAGTTGGACCCGCAACCGGCGCTTGAGCCGAATGACACCAAACCAATCTGTCAACAAAAAATCTGGTTATGTTAAAACATAAAACGACATTTGAAACATTGAAAGGCTGTTATTTTGTACTAAGCGATTTTTTTAAAGTTACAGAAAAGAGATTTAAATATTCGTTTTTCGAAATGGGGATGGCTAAATTCTAAGCCCCTTCGTAGGTTATCCAAAATTGTAATCTTACCAAGAAACGTCTGTTTTGATGGTTGACGACCAGGGGTCCGCCGGAGTCACCGCCACAGGTTCCCTTTCCACCAACACCGCTGGTACAGAGGTTAGTGGTGCGCACAAAACTTCCAAACACTTCCTGACACTCCAGGTTCGAAATTACCGACAAGGTCACTGAACTGATTGGCTGGTTGTCGGCGATGGTGCCACCTGCAAGTATATACCTAGTTATATAATTATTTAATAATCAATTAAAAAGGTGTTATGCCTTCTTCTCGTGTCGATGGCACAGATCATATTATTTGGGTAGGGTAAGTGGCCACATTAATCGCAGCATCAGTGGCATCCTTGTCATTTAAGATGCAGGTATATGGGCACTTAGGAACTCCAGCAAAAAAGCCATGGTCTGGTCTGAAACACACTCTGGGTGTGGGATGCGTATATGATGCCTCATTTTTCCAAATTATGTTTGCAGCGGTCTATTTGGGTACGTGGGCGATTTAATTCAATGTGTGCATCTTTCTATAGCTGATAAATGTTGATACATGATTTTTTTGTTGGATTTTGTTAGAAGATTTAATTCGGTTTCATTGTTAGAAGAACAGAACTAGTCCTGTATTTGATAAATAAAAGAAGATAGATAGGGAAAAGTTGAGAATTCACATAACATTATACATACCAGCAGAAGTAATGCCGTATCCAGAAGCAACAGCTGTCCAGCCAACGAAGTCGTTTGAGATCTCGCTGACACTGGGGAGGCTGATGGGCTGGATAGAATCTGGAAAATATTTACTATTGATTAGTTATCAAAATTAGTGAAAACCTAGATTTTTTTTTAAAGATAACAAATGTTATCTGATTACAGTGGCAATACTAAACATAAAACTATTTAGTTTTAAATAAGTAACTATTTGGGAATGTGAGACAAAATATTTTTTGATAAAATTATTTAAATTTCGAGGAACTTACCATTGAAAATTACGGTGCTAACACGTATGACAGCAATATCATTAGAAATGGTACTTGCATCATAGCCGGGATGAATTACAACATCACTTGTTACAATACGGAGACCACCGCTGAATAAAGTGTTTGAGCCCAGGACGACGGTGAAGAATTGTGCGTTGAAGACGCCGTCAAACTGGCAGTGAGCGGCAGTCAGTAGACGAGTAGATGAAATGAGAGTAGCTCCGCAAACTGATGTGAAGAATGATACGATTTGGATAATGACTCCAGCCTGAAAAATATTATGGATGTAGAAGTAGTGATTTAACAGCAATTCTTTCTGTAGAATTTCTTTTAGTAGACCTTGGAACGTTCAGGAGTAATTAGGCTAATACGAGAAAAGAGGATTTTTTGTATTGTTTATTTTATGGCACTAACCGAAATATATCTCAGTAAAACTAGAAGATTTTATTTCAAGTTCTAGAAGTTTTTATTTTGAGTAAAACTCAATACAATTATTTACACATATAAACGGAATAAATAAATAATACGTTCAAAGGTATATATATCATACATACCTGGTAGGGAGTTTCGGAGACGTCATTAATAAAACCGCCAACGATTTTATATCTTTCTAAATTTCGTATCCTTGTTGCTGCAGGGATACCAAATCGTCTGTGATAGTCAAAGGCAGTATTGTCTTCAAAAGAAGCGATCTCCACTGCAGAGACAGTCAAGGCCAAGCATACAGCTCCAACAATCAGATTCATTATGACAGCAAAACTTGATTTCATCGTAAAATGTTTCAACTTATATATTGTTTTAAATCTTATCATGGAGTGAGTTTACAATCTAAATCTGACTGATAACTAAAGGTCCATCATTAAAAAATATACAGGTAACCTGTACAGCCTGCTGTATTAACTACTATAAACTAACGATAAAGGTAAAAGTTACGAATGAATTTACCAATTTATTGGTCAAGGTTTTTTTCCTATTTTTTTTATTTTTCTAAGGTTTAAACATATATTATGTCTCCTTTGAATCGATGAAGTTGAACAAGTTTATTTAACAAACGTATTCAGTTATGTTGCGCCTGTTATTCTTTTCATGACATGGCGTCAGAACCCCGAAAGTCTGACAATCCATCGAGCATATGAGCTTCGACACTCTGAGGTACAATCTAAAATTAGCCTACGTTTTTCCAGGTTTACAAATAATCCGGTTGACAGTCGTTCTGCGTAATAAGTACCTATCTTAAATATTTTTATCGCTTAATTAATTCTCTTGATTAATTACTATCGTTTTTAACCGACTTCAAAAAAGGAGGTTCTGTATTCGACCCATATGTATGTATGTGCGCAATTTTCTCAAAAACTACTGATTTGATTTGGATGGATTTTCACTAACGTAATGGACATACTTACTTTCAGGAAGGTTTTAGTATAAGTAGTAGTGTAGTAGGTGACTTTTTCAACTCGGCGCGGATGGCTAAATCCAAAACTGTAAGAAATAGCGAAAAATACTCAAAGGAGTCTCGTATAATTTTTCTATTTTCCATCAATTCATATTATATGTATATATAATTCATAGTATATGAGGAATAGAAGTTGAAAGTTGACGTGTACAATATCAATCCGGCGCCAGATCTGCATCGCTTCGCCGCACGTTTAGCATGACCGATTCTCTCTCTATTCTACCAAAGAATAGACAAAGTTTTTTTTATCCCACTCGTTATCTCTTTGCCCGAGCACGCGGCGATCCGTGCTTGGCTTATCAGAATTTTGTCTACTGAAGAATATATACATAGAAACATTTCAAACGGTTAACGGTTACAAAACGGTTGAAATCTTTTTACAATCTGGCACTTTGTCTATTCTTGTGTAGACAAAACCTGTTTCTATCGTGGTCATGCTAGGCCGGCTGAGTGGTCCAGCATCTCCGGCGCGGCTACGGCTGGGGAACCGCACGGCGACGGCTGGCTGATTGCTCATTGACGGTTGCTGTCACCTAGTCTACGAGTTACAACTTGACGTCAATGAGCATAGTAACATACGTTTAATTTTAGATAGTTGAATGTTGAAGCGAAATACACGTAGTACCTACCTATGTCTCAGTTAACATTGTGTAAGATGGCTATCATTGCCATCGCGGTAGGGAGAGGCAAGCGGGCCGCCCCACGAGATGCAAGTGCGAAGACCTCCGAAAATTTCTTGATACTCAATACTCAATTCTTTATTGCATTTTTTGGCGACAGCGAGACAAGCGAGGCATGGCGAGACGTAAGCGTGACGTCAGCGAGTTTACCACTCACTGCTCTCACCACTCATCGCACTCAGGATATAGCCGGCCAGCTTATTAGTCAGTACTACGATGGCATGCGACCTACTCTATCCTGAACAGTAAATCACTGATTTATTATGTTTTTTACAACAATGAATTCCTTGAGTCTAGAGAAGAATTTCAGGCCATCAAGTTAGTTAGGAATATTTTCTTGTTTCATACTTTACAATTGGATTTTTGTCGTAGTCGGGTTTTAGTTTTTAACTACATATTATCTTTTTTCCACCATGTTTTTATTGTAGTTTAGAAAAGATCTTTATTTAAGTTTCTGGGTCTCTTATTATGAATCCATTGGGTTTTAGACTAGAAAATAAAATTAATACATGTTAAGACAAATAATTTAATATTGAACATTTTTCGCTTAAGAAGTTAGGAGATTATTGAGACTGGAGCCAAGGGACGTAAGAGGTGACCCTAGCGAAGGCAGCGGGCAGACCAATGGCACAGCCGTCTCTGGCACCGAACGAAGTTACACCGATCTGTAAGCAAAGTACGGAAGTGTTACCCAACAAACAACAAAACATATAATTAATCAAATTAAAACCTATACTTATTTGTAACGCTTTCAGGGTTCTTATTAAGCATAGGCAGTTTTTTTATCAATATTTTGTTACCTCATCAAAACAATAAATATTATTATGTTACTACTGGCTAGGCATCATGTTAGTGTCAACTAAAATATAGACCTACACCTTTTATTTTTTTACACAGTACTGTCATTTTTGAGTTTTTAGAGAGGGAGGGATAAAGTTCGGTGATTAAAGAGTCAATGTCATGTCTTCTGATGGTATGTTATAGTTAGTTAATCTTACCAAGATTCTCCTGTTGTTGCTGGTGACGACAAGGGGGCCACCGGAGTCGCCGTTGCAGGTGCCTCTACCGCCGGCGCCGCTGGTGCAGATGTTACTACTGTGCACAAACGTGGAGCCATACACTGCAGCGCAGTCGGCGTTCGTGATGACGGGTATGGTCACGGAGCTCAGACGTTGGTTGGTACCAATGCTGCCGCCTGAAAAATGAAGGAATGTCGAATTGTTAATGCTTGATTCTGTTGCACAGACTGATATTGATGAACGTAACACAGTATTTTCGTCAATATCTAAACGTAATTTTCAAGTCAGTATTGTATGCATCTTAAATTAATATTTTCAATGATTAATGCTTCACAATTTCAAAAGACCTTATTGTGCATCGTGTGAGAAAGAAATAATTTGAAATTTGATAACCATTTTTAGTCCGTGACCGTAAATAAATAGGTATGTAAAATTACAACTTGGATGAAACAACTTCCACTTACCGTCAGAAGTGAGGCCATATCCGGAAGCAACAGCATTCCAGCCGACGAAGATATTGCTGAGCTCGTTGCCGCTGGGAAGGACAATGGGCTGGATCACGTCTAGAAACATTGTAAGATTAAAATGACTTCACAGAGATACACTTAGTTTATACTTTAAAAATCCAATTAAAATAAAATAATCTAATTTGGTCAATGTAGATAAAGAAATGACCCAGTTATGATAGGAATTTCATAGAATCCATTATAATTTTTACTCTATAAATATGAAAATATTTTTTTATTAAATTGTTAATTTTTTTACCCTGTGTAGTGCTGGAGGCGAATCTAAACTTTGATTGTAACACCAGTGAGACTAGGGACCCCACGATACAGGCATGCCTAGTGTGGGGACCACAGTGAATTCGCGTAGGTTTTAAGTTCCTATTGATCTCTAAGAATGTGTGATGTTTATGTTAATTGTTTATATTGAAATAAAACTTCTTTCATTTTTCATTTTCATTTTCAAATATACTTACTGGTGAACGAAACAGAGTTGATGCGAAGTACAGCGATGTCATTAGCAACGGTGGCAGGATTCCAGTTGGGGTGATTGACTACGTCTCTGGTGGTGATACGGATACCACCTTGGAACAGGAAGTTTGAGCCGAGGACAACGGTGAAGGAGTTAGCAGTTATAGAACCGTCGAAATTACAGTGAGCAGCGGTCACTAGGCGGTTGTGAGAGATGAGAGAGGCGCCGCACGCCGATTGAAAGATGACCAAAATTTGGATCACGAGGCCAGCCTGGAGAAAATAGATGAAACATTATGTAAAATATATTATGTAAATAAATTATTTAAAATAGCAGCTGTGAGTGCAACAGCGATTAGTAGTAAAAGATCATTCTATGTAACATGTAACACCCGTTACACACATTTAGGCGTATTTTAACTTCATTTTATCAAAAATCTTAAAAGAAAACATGGTTATTTGAATGATCAAAACACACACCTGCTATGACCATTCAAAAAATATATTTTCTTCTAAGATCATTGATAAAATAAGCCATAATAATGTGTGTAACGGGTTTTACATGTTACATGGAAGGACCCAAAACAAGTTAATTTGCAATAGGTAATGCAAAAGTTTTATTGCTAAGTCTATTGTGATTCAAGTTTGACGTGGGAGTGCGCATACAATACAATGTGCTCGATCCAGTTCTTCTATAAAAGCAAATCATCCGCGCTTTGGAACTAAATAGTAGTACATGTAGGTGTTGAATTATTTCGTATTAGGGTACTAAACCCACAGGAGTAAAAACACCTGTATTCTCCGAAGGTTTATGCAAAGGTGTATAGTATACGGCCACATTTTGGCAGTTATGTTATAAGTGCCATGTAATAGGAGCGAGCCTACTGCCATTTAAGGGGCACAAATCCAGACGAAAGGCTGCTATTGGAAATTTCCTAATTAAAACCCAAATAACGATTTGCTTGATCAGAGGTCCGAACCCAAGACCACGGTTAGCAGTCAAGTTTGCGACCACTAGACCAACGAGAGAGTCTACAAGAATGGGAATAAAAAATAAATTTATAATATTACCTGGTATGGAGTG
This sequence comes from Thalpophila matura, assembly GCA_948465475.1. Taxonomy (NCBI): domain Eukaryota; kingdom Metazoa; phylum Arthropoda; class Insecta; order Lepidoptera; family Noctuidae; genus Thalpophila; species Thalpophila matura. The sequence continues at coordinate 7,960,430 of OX419190.1, read as the reverse complement.
GCAGAGATGTCAGTTATGGATCCTCCAACGATTCTCTGACCGTTGAAAGCTGCATCTTCTTCCCACTTCTTGATCCTTGCAGCCTCGGCAATACCAAACCGCGCGTGGTAACCAAAGACAGGGCTATCGGGGGCAGGCGTACCGATCTCCACTGCAGATACAGCTACGGCGAAAGCCAAGCACACCACTCCGAGAAATAGTTTCATTGTTGATATTAGACTAGACTAGCAAGTGACTTTTTTATGTCACGCAGCATTATTTATAGCATAGTTAACACCTTATCAACTACCTACATAGTTCATTTTGTACAATCTAAATCTGTAATGATTATGACAGATTAATAAATCAGTATGAATCTTTGTTATTGAATCATTTAGTACAATTTATTATAACCAAAACAGTAGAGTTATGATATTAATATATTTTATTCTTATATTAAACTAGCACTTTGCCCGCGACTTCATCCGCGTGTCCCACAGGAACTGTGCATTTTTTCGGGATAAAAAGTACCTATGTTACTCAGTGATAATGTGACTTTCTATTAGTGAAAGAATTTTTAAAATCGGTCCAGTAGTTTCTGAGCCTATTCGGTACAAACAAACAAACAAAAATATTTCCTCTTTATAATATAGTATAGAAGTATAGATATAGATTGTTGGTACTATGAGTAACAAAAATCAGCTAACATTGTTAACGTTATCATCAGTTAGATGAGAAAAAAATAAAATATATATTATTGTGTACAGCAGTGAGCTACAGTTGTTCGGTATAGATTTCAAATTTGACAAATTATGTTTGCAGTGGCCTACTTGGGTACATAAGCGATTTAATGTTTTCTATATGGCGAGTGCAGTTCATATCCCGGCAGCAGATGTTACAGAGTGGATGTTTTTGATTTTTAGAACTAGAAGGTGATGATGTTGAACTAAAAGGATAGTGTAATGTATTCATTGGGTTGCAGTGCAGGCTACACAATAAAATTAATACATTCAAGAAAAATAATTTAATTTTGAAAATTTTCCGCTTAAGAGGTTAGGAGATTATTGGGAGTGGAGCCAGGGGACGTAAGAAGTGACCCTAGCGAAGGCAGCGGGCAGACCAATGGCACAGCCGTCTCTGGCACCGAACGAAGTCACACCGATCTGTAAGCAAAGCACGGAAGTGTTACCCGACAAACAAAAAAAACATATAATTTATCAAATTAAAACCTATACTTATTTGTAACGCTTTCAGGGTTCTTATTAAGCATAGGCAGTTTTTTTATCAACATTTTGTTACTTCATCAAAGCAATAAATATTTGTGTTTGAGTTAATCCAATAATTGCAGTGAGTTATACTGGCTAGGCGTCACGTTAGTATCAACTAAAATATAGACCTACACCTTTTATTTTTTTACACAGTACTGTCATTTTTTAGTTTTTAGAAAGGGAGGCATTAAAGAGTCAATGTCATGTCTTCTGACGTGTATGTTATATACTTATAGTTAGTTAATCTTACCAAGATTCTCCTGTTGTTGTTGGTGACGACAAGAGGTCCACCGGAGTCGCCGTTGCAGGTGCCTCTACCGCCGGCGCCGCTGGTGCAGATGTTAGTGCCGTGCACAAACGTTGAGCCATACACTGCAGCGCAGTCGGCATTCGTGATGACGGGTATGGTCACGGAGCTCAGTCGTTGGTTGACGCCAATGCTGCCGCCTGAGAAATGAAGGTAAGTATATCGAATCGTATAGCTTAATGCTTGATTCTAGGTAGGTAGGTATGTTCATCAATATCAAAACGTAATTTTCAAGTTACTATTGTATGCATCCTAAAATAATAAAGTAATGATTAATGCTTCACAATAAAAAAAATAAAAAGTATGTATGTTAATATAACATCTTAGACCTTATTGCACACCGTGTGAGAATAAATGGTACCTGATTTGAAATTTGATCACCATATTCAATCCGCGACCGTACGTAGGTATGTGAATTTACAACTTGGATGAAACGACTTCCACTTACCGTCAGAAGTGAGGCCATATCCGGAAGCAACAGCATTCCAGCCGACGAAGATATTGCTAAGTTCGTTGCCACTGGGAAGTACAATGGGTTGGATCACGTCTAAAAAAAATGAAAAAAACCACACGGAGATACACTATACTTTAAAAATCCAATTAAAATACATACTTCAATGTAATTTGGTCACTGGAGTAAAAGAAATGACCCAAATATGATGGGTTACCACTGTAACCCATCATATATACCTAAGCCTTTATAATTTTCAGTCTATAAATATGCAAATAAATATAATATGTATATAACCACTTACTGGTGAACGGAACGGAGTTGATACGAATTACAGCGATGTCATTAAAAGCGGTGGCAGGTTTCCAGTTGGGGTGCATAACTACGTCTCTGGTGGTGATACGGATACCACCTTGGAACAGGAAGTTGGAGCCGAGGACAACGGTGAAGGAGTTAGCAGTTATAGAACCGTCGAAATTACAGTGAGCAGCGGTCACTAGGCGGGTGTGAGAGATGAGAGAGGCGCCGCACGCCGATTGAAAGATGACCAAAACTTGGATCACGAGACCAGCCTGGAGAAAATAGATGAAACATTATGTAAAATATATTATGTAAGTATGTAAATAAATTACGGCTGCTGTGAGTTTGTGACTGCTATGACATGTTTTACTAGTGATCGGTCACTAGTAAAACATGATAATTTGTAATAGGTAGATAGGTAATGCAAAAGTTTGTGATAAAAGTATGACATGGGAGTGTCAAAAGTGATTATTATGTGCTCAATCTAATTCCTCTATAAAAGTAAAATCATCCGCACTTTGGAATTAAATAGCACTACATGTAGGTGTTGTAGGTATTGAATTATTTCATGCTGGGAATGTCTCCACAGGAGTTAATACACCTGTGTTCCCCTAAGGGATAGGCAGAGGTGTATATATATATAGTACAAAGGGCGAACCTACTGCCATCTAAGGGGCACAAATCAAGACTTCAGGCTCCTATTAGAAATTTCTTAATTAAAACTCAATGACGCTTTGCCTGATCAAGGGACTAAACTCAGGACGACGGTTAGCAGTCAAGTTTGCGACGAATAGATCAAAGAGATGACAATAAAAAATAAAAACAGAATATTACCTGGTATGGAGTGGCAGAGATGTCAGTTATGGATCCTCCAACGATTCTTTGACTGTTGAAAGCTGCATCTTCTTCCCATTTCTTTATCCTTGCAGCCTCGGCAATACCAAACCGCGCGTGGTAACCAAAGACAGGGCTATCGGAGGCAGGAGTACCGATCTCCACTGCAGGTACAGCTACGGCGAAAGCCAAGCACACCACTCCGAGAAATAGTTCCATTTTTGGTATTAACAGACTAGCAAGTGACTTTTTTATGTTACAAAGCATCATATATATAGCGTAATTAACACCTTATCATCTGGTTTATTTTGTGCAATCTAAATCTGTAATGATTATGACAGATTAATATTCAGTATTAATATTGCATTTGGTGCAATCCTCAGATCATAGAAACAAGGAGATATGCCATCATAGCAAATTAGTACGGGAACAACTGTCGCCACTTTTAGTACATTTTTCAACACAATTACAAGCGCCCCTCGTGAATATAAAGATCTCCCACGCATTAAACATTGCACACACCCTCAATCTAACACTGTTAATCGTCACTCAACACTAGCACTAAACTAAAACACTGTATTTATATCATCGATCGTGTTCGGTTCGTTGCCAGCGTGTACATTTTATATACAGTCAATGTGACCGTATCAAAGCGTCAATTTTAGTAGCGCCTTGGCACATCTCCCTTGTTTCTATGATCTGAGGTGCAATCTTAGCAAAACCTGGTACTACAAGCAGTATAGTTCTCTAAGCCCTTGTATTAGAGATTAAGGTAGATTTGTAAGACCGTGTCGCCCGCAACCACGGCTGCGGGAGTGCTAAATCGACGTTTGTGTTTTCGCAACTCCAGTTTCAGTTATCTCTGAAGCGGTTATATTATTGGTACTGTCAACTAAATCAACTAATATTTTTAATTTATTTTACGTACCATCTTATATGTTGCTTATATGGCACAAATTACTTCGACACATTACCTTTCAGCATTTTATGTGATAGTCAAGAGTTTGCGTTATTGAAATGATACACCTGGTCGGATTATATTAATTAATATCTAATGATTTAATAATATTATTTGAAACCTACAGTTGTTCTAAATAGATTTAAATAAAATATGGGTGTAGGTTTATTTGGCTAAAGTAAAACCAAATCTACCCTCATATATATTTTCATATTTGTGACGGCCGAGAGAGGCAGTATATACCACCGCAGTTAGTACCTACGTCGAAGCTACGGTCGTGTAAGGTCGATCGCGTTAGCTCTCGTGATGTTGAAACCTTTCTTCTTACGGATATAATTTTTGGATACTACGCTCGCGCCAAGTCTTGTACTGTCACAAAGTTTACGATTGCGCAGCACCTGCGCTGTTAGTGGAAGTAATATTCCTGAGATATTTGCTGAACTAAGACTAGCGTAGTGTAGAGTGTAGTAGTGTAGCACGCGGTTAAAAAAACTGGAGGTGGTTGTTACGTGGCCGGCGTGATTCTGGGTTCACTGTTGGACAGACTAGCTAGATTTAATCATATGTTTGAGTGGACTGCAATACCAGAGGCATCGCAGATGCGTTGTCTACTTTAGAGACAAAGTTGAAATGTCTTATGTGCTTGTAATTAATACATACCCTTCAAGCTAGAACAAAGCAATGCTGCTTAGTGGCAGAAATAGATATGGTGGTAAGTAGTACTTTACTAGACGAGCTATTTTACAACTTTTGTAAGTTATACTGCAACTAGCATAAGCAAGATTGGCCTATTGTTCCCACTGCTGGGACACAGGCCTCCTCTCTGTGAGAGGGAGTGGGCCGTAGTCCACCACGCGGGCCCAGTGCGGGTTGGTGGACGTCACATGTCTTCGAATTTTTGGTTCTACGACATGCCGGTTTCCTCACGATGTTTTCCTTCACCGTTAAAGCAAGTGATAATTAATTTCTAATACGCACATGACTTCGAAAAGTCGGCGGTGCGTGCCTCGGGATCGAACTTGAACCATTCGCCGTGGGAGGCACATGGTTAAACCACTAGGCTATCACTGCACTACAACTAAAATCAATCTATCTAGATTCTAGACAGACATACTTGTGTTTCTATAAAATAATACCATGTGTGACATTACCATCACAACTACCTACTTAGTCGTTGGTGCACCATTATTTATGTACCTACATAGTCTTTTGTTTTATCAAATCGTTTATCTATATACCTATAACTCGTGATGGACAACATTAATCCTTTGCCGATTAGATTTAGATAAATACAAATAATAAGTATAATATGGGAAATATGTCACTTAAGAGATACCTACTGTTATAACAATATTATCAATAAATTGGAAATAAATTAGAGGGTTGATAATTTCATTTAGTGGAAATCAAGAACTAGTTCAATCTAAGCCTGGCTCGCGGACTGTGCATGTGCTCACAAAGAGATTGAAATCAAAGAGAGTTCATTAGAGTGTTGCGGTGTAGTCGGAGTTCGCAGGCTGTGAATACAGATAGGATTAAAGTTTTAACTCGGAGGGCGGAGGCGGCCTCTGCTGCAGCTGATTATCTTCCATAATTGTATTAGTGTAATAATGGCGCGGCTTTGAGTCAGGGTAAATCATAGTTTGTGAGCTCAGAATGCATTCATTTTAGAACTGAAAAAAGTGTTTAAGATTTTATTCACTATTTAATATTTCGAATAGCCAAAATGATTTAAAAAGGACGTTACTTTGCGCTTTAAATATTTAGCTTCATAATTATCTAAAATGATAACAAAATTGGAGTAAAGATAGTAAAAGAACATCTCAAAGCTAAGCGGACGAAATGTGTCACAACCCAATTTCCCGCTACCAATGTTTTTCTAAAAGCTGCAGTTTTTCGCGCGAATAATCATGTGAATAGAAATGTGAATAGTAAGTGTGAACTTGGAAGTGGGTCACGAAGGCATCTAAGGCACCCGTGAAGGGTGGGGGTGCGAATGACTTGCGAGGCGGGAAGTCCTCTCAGTGGCTGATGCTAACTGCAACACCTATACTGAACTTGTAACTGAGTTTTTACTTTACATTCCTTTAAAAGTGAATAGGTGAAAACTTCCGTTTCTATTTGGAACTTTGTGTTCGCTGAAGTGCGCCTTGGAACGTGTGATTTATAGATTCCTGTAATAAGCTTGCTAAAGTTGCGTTGTTGTTGAGTGGTTTTGAAACGCTAGGTTGCATTATTCATTGGTAGCCTAGAGTTTATTTATTGCTTGGACACTTAAAATACAATAATTATGTAGTATAATGTCACCTTACAACACTCCTTATTGACTTTAGGATAGATATAGGGTCAACTACATCAATACAAGTTTTTTATTAAATGAGAATCGGGGAGTAATAATATTCTATGCTGTTTGACGTAAACTGGAAAATCCCTAGAGACGGAGGGTAGTAAGTAAGTATTTTTTAGTCTATTCGACATTTTTAAATTAACATTTTCTCTAGCTCATCAGGTGGTTAATTTAAAATCAATTACAAAATTTGTATCGAACAGGCAAACAAACAAACAGATAAGAAAGCGCGTTAGTAAAAATGTGGTGAAATACCTACAATATAATATGCGTGCCTCTCGAGATCTATTGTGTACAAATTCAAGTTTTCTGAGACAAACCGAAAAAAATACTCTAGATATATTCTCATAATACGTTAAATAAGACCAGAGAATTGAAACCATGGTTGTTAAAGTAGTCGAGTGAAACAGAAACTATCAAGTAGTGTACACGCTAAGCTTCAACGATTAATTAAAGCAATCTTGAAAGTTAGGGCAATACTTAGCCATTTTTATTCCCTAGCTAATGTTATCGTGGAAAATTAACGGATGCAGAGAAGTGCAGGAATTTTAAAAAGGCATAGTTATGCTGGTTGTTTTTACAAAGGAATAATCTTGTAGGAGATAATACAAAGCGGCGCGGGCGGGCGCGGGTGCGGCGGGCGGGCGGCGTGTAATCCGCCCTAGCGGAGGACGTAGCACCCTACACTTCCTCTCGAATCCTATGGAGAATTCCTTATTACAATATTTTTTGTATTGATGAGTTTGTATGACTTTCTCTCCTCGGCTGAGGTTTTTGAACCATGGATATTTTCTTTTTTACATACAATATCTGGTTTGAGTTTAAGTTACATCCTACCATCCTATCCTACTTCTTCACGCTGAAACGACTAGATGGATATGGATGAAAGGACGTCGGCAGTTTTGGGCTTGATATGGTACAGTAATAAAAGCTTAACCAAAAATAAAAATATATTTTAATTGTTCTTTGCCTAATGTATCTTAGAGATTAAGAATTGGAATCAAAAATCGAAATAAATAAGAAATAAAATGATTATGCCGTTGGCATTTTGAAAAAATCAATAAAACAAACGGGTGCATGCTGGCTGGCGCGTGCCTCCACAGAATATAATGTCGACAGCAACTAAAACCTTTGAATTGAGAACTCATTAGTCGGACTGTACTTCATTGGACCTCCACAGAATATCATGGTGACAGCAACTAAAACCTTTGAATTGAGAACTCATTAGTCGGGCTGTACTTCACTGGATCATTCACACCATACTTAACCTCACTGTCACAAATACGAAGATTTCTCTTTAACCCAATTACGTACAAAAACAAATCAAAAATGAATTTAAATACTCTTGAAATACTCGACCACACCAAACTAATTTCATATCTGTACCGACTTACACAATCTGAAGCCCAGCGTTCTATGGGCGTCTGCCAGTGCCCTTTGGCAAAGGCCTGAGACCTGGTAAAACACATAGGCTACTTTTCATACATTTTCACGCAGATGAAGATACGGTACGGTACGGTAAGATACGATTTATTAAATAAAATTTTATAACCAGATTAGATAGATTAGAACTTCAAATGTACAAGCATTTTTTTGTTATTATTATGCGCTATCAATATACTTGACGATATCAGTGAAGAGGGATAGCCGGTCTTAAATATTATAAATATAATTTGTATAGTAAATAATTTGTCCCAAATATTTAATTTGTCGTTGAATTTTAATTAAACTCAAAAATCATAATGCAAATGTATAATTGTTTAAACAGTAACGTAAGAGAAAGAATAAAATATATTCTCTATAACTCCTAGCTACTCCACAGACGTCACAGTTCTCGGTAACAGGTCAAGTTTAAAAGAGGTTGCACTAAATTTTCGAGTCCAACGACAAATCCACGGCGAAATACTGGACCACTATTGTTGGTATTGTTATAAAAGTGGGACTTTTTACTAGGCCAGGGAGGATCGGAACAAAAGAAGGATTCTTTTTACCCATGTTGTAATGGAAGATTTACAATGTGTATGGTGCTTTTGAAGGTATTTAAAATGATAACAATATCAAAGTTTAGATGCTTCGACTTTTTATTCTTTTTCTCTTCTATAGTGTTGTCATAATAATAGTTTATGCCGTGGTAAAATGATTAGCTAGTCAATAGGTTGGTAGTGGTGCTATAAACTGTCCAGGGAGCGTCAGACGATCATTTATAAATAGTCAGTCGTGGAGCTCCTTTTTACGTTTATCAAAAATAATATATTGGTAGAGTTAAAAAAAATATATTTTAATTAAATCAAAACTAAACATGCCTAATCATACATGTACAATACAGGTTGTCCCACGGCTAAGGCACATGGAGGGAAAGTACTTTAAATATTTGTGATAAGAAGCTTTGCTTTATGGAGACATCACTTTATTTTTAAAATTAAGTAAGTAATACTGCATTCACAGATTTTTTTAAAGTTGTTTGCTTCGCCTGGGAATCGAACCGACCAAATATGAAATAATGAACATCCTGTATGACGCTGATTGAAAGAGTTATAATCATAAGCATTAAGTCCAGGACACGTGATAGGAATTCAATTAAAATGATGTTCAGTGCCATACCAAATACTCATGCTTTAGTGTAGTACCTATTAAATAAACTCATTTTAGGTGAAAACGAAACTATTTGTTTCACAGACTTCCAAAGCTTCAGAATATAAAGGCCAGCAAGTCGTTGGCCTGGTGACACTCATTTTCTAGTCGACCGACATCAAGTCTTTCTCCGATTCCATTGCACTTCACAAGGAAATGTGTCTATAAAATCGAAAGAATACTACATCCACAGCAGCTTGTGTAGCTGTGTTTATATATATTTTAGTTCGACATGTTCACGCTCGCTGCATTTTCATGGAGTGCAGGGTAGTTTACACCCCTCGTCGGTAAATTCGTCCACTGGGATGTGTTCCACTCGGTGTCTTTGGCTCGCGAGTGTTTTATAGCCGTTGACTAAATTTACTGCTCAGTATAATATATATATTTTGTTACAGTTGGGACTGTGGGCAGCAGCCATTGTGTATGAGCGGTGATTAAGTGGCGATCGGAAATGAAAAGTTTATTGTTAGTTGTTTTGTATGGTTTACACATGTCGTTTTTTGTCAGAGGAGAATTGCGGCTAGTCATTTTTAAAATCTGAACATCGAACACGTCGCAGGAGACCCGACTTAACACATGCAATGCAATATGGAACGTGTTTTCTCAAGATGCGCATCGTTTTCGGACATCGTCACTGGCACGAAAATTTTAATTGCATTTCTTAGAATTTGTCCAGAAATCTTAAATTTCATATCTTAGACTTTATTTAAAAATCTATTAAACCAACGATTGAAGCTCGTTACGAAAATATAATATTGGGTATTTCCATTTAGGGGACTCTTGGAGCTGTTCGGAGACTGGATTTTTGCCCGGTTGTGCACCTCTGCTTACCTCTCAGGCAGTACAAGTCATACTTGTTTCGTCAATTTCTCCTGATAAGATAAATTATATTGTTAGGCCTCTCCTTGTATCGAAAAGGCAAGAACATTGTTATAACCACTCTTGCTCATCGCGTGTTGCCGATTTCCGACTTATATTTTATGTAAATCCCCACAACCTTTTCCTTCAACAAATGACAGTGGTGTCCAACTATACTTAGAAAACACAAAAAAACGGTAATATGGAATACGTCGCATGTTTCGAATTCGCAACCTCGTGCTTGGTTTATTTGCTCTCTTCTGAGCTGCGGATACTTATAATGATAAAATATCAAAATCAATTTACACGAAAGTCCGTCTCGCTGCTTGCCCACGACTTACTGGTTTCAATAATTACTGAAAGTCTATCAATTTCCCTTTGAGTGAGGTCATGTGCTTAATCGTAGTGGATTAAACGGGCGCCCGTGTCATCGTGTGTCCTGTCCCACGGATCTTAAGCCTTAATCCTGTTCGTAATCAAAATGAATCTCGGCCAAACCCTCGGCCCTTATTTCTATACCGTAAACGCTTACAGAAGTGGATTTAATCCTTAATATGAGACAAAATTTCAACTAATTCCAGAACAAAAGTTTGATAATACGGGTTATCGAAATACTTGTATTTATGTAAATTGTAATTAAAACGTTTGTATTCGGTTGCCATAGATAAAGTTTACGTAAAAAAATGGAACTCTTTTTAAAGTAAATATTTTAATGTGTAGGTACTGTGTTCTTCACATATCCTTTGAATACAGACATGCTTTTTGTGGTTTCAGTGAACTAGTGTGTAAAAATAATGACGTTTAAAACCGTATAGTACATAGACATACTCCCGTAATTATCTTGCTCTGAGAAAATGGAGGACAAAATGTTGTAAAGATACTGGCATTAACATACTCCTAGAAGCTGCAGCAAAAACTAGCATACGTGAATATCCCAGGTAGGACGTAGGTACGATATCTATTCAATGTTAACTTGAATTATAGCTAAGTATTTGTTTAGAGCGGCCACCATTTTTGTTCGCTTGTTTTAGCCAGGAAGCTAAATGATTGCCTAATAAATTCCCTGCACTAATCTTCCTCGCTTTATTTACTTGTACAACTTCAATGGACACTGTGGAACGAGATATGTCTTCACTAGCTTTTACTCTCGGCTCTGCCTCTGTGGAGCAAGTTTTATGTACCATAGGAAAATAAATGATCTCACAGAATCGTTTTTAGGGGCTGTCTTTTGTATGACTTTCGAAAAACACTAATTTAAATCCATTAAGAATAAATGAGTCTTTGAGTTTGAGTTTGGTCTACTGCACAATAAAATTATTAAGCTAAAATTTACATTTCGTGCCATTCGAATTCAGTAAAAGAACTGGCCCGTAAAAGTTATAAAACAGGTGCATTTTTTCGCGTTTTGTTTATTTTGGATCTTCGTAATGTTTTCCGCCTAATTAATTCACGTATTATTTGATAACATGGATTAGATAATTATATTGATAATTATGTTAAGAATGTTTAGAAGTAGTATAAGTCTAGCTAATCTAACCGTGCTTCCCCTTATAGATGTGCTTGACGTCAAACTAATTGATGACACAAGTTTGTTGGTGATGTTTTTGACAATTTGCATGTATATGGTTCATATGACATTGACAATTTGCATGTATATATTGAAGTCAACTTTTGACTCAGTTATAACAACACTGAACTGAGGACGATTGCCATCTGATTCATTTGTAGGAGGACACTCAATTGAATAAATATTTTACTGTTTGTTAGATTTGGGGTTTTCTTTGCTGATAAAGACTATCGTTGTATACTAATGATGACTAGGTTATTGTCAGTGTTATATGGATTTATCAATCAGTTGAAATTAAATTAGTTCGATTATTCCTTATCGTTATGTTATCATAATTCAGTGGTGGTTTTCCCTATTATATAATTTCTGAAAAATATTTAACTAGGTACTTCTAAAAATAATACGGCTTGTTATTTATACATATAATTTACAGAAACAGGCGTTAATTATCTACTACCTATAATTATTATTTAACCTTCATTTGTTAAATTATGCTCGAGTTCAGGTGTAAAGGTGTACGCACGCACGCACTTCTTAATATGTAGTAGGTATTAACTGTAGCTTAATACATCACAGCATAAAAACATTAAATGAATATTAAAAAAAATATTTCTTTACGTATTATGTATGTTCATTCCGCGCTTTGTTTTTAAATGAATACTTTTTCCTGCCACACCGTTTACAGACGCATTAAGCTCAATGCAGAGCAAGAGAGGCACACCTGCTGGTAACTACTTTAATTACGTTAGCCATTAATCCTAGTCAGAGAGCAGGGGTTGTGGACACAGACGGATTGGGCCCAGTCCTTCAATATTTTAGCTATGCGTAGAGCGAACGTGTCGGGGAATAATTGGACATGCCAGTAATACCGTTGTTTTGCATTGTGACGATTAGTTTCGAAACTAGTTGACCTATGTGTGAAAGTATTCGCGGGTGAATATATGTTTAGATTACTATGAAATATGTCACGTCACGTGGGACGTGAACAATTTGATACTGTTTTTAGGGATCTATAAATTTTACGATAGGTGTCGGATTGCTGCCGTGCGGGTGTCACACTGCGCACCGCTTATTGTTTTTTCCATCCATTTGACACGTCGAGAGAGCCGTCCGACTGTCTATTGAAAGCTCGTGTAGATTTGTGTGGTTGGTACACTTTTGGAATTCAGTTGGGGCATGAGCAGGCATCGGAGAGAATAATTTGCAATAATAGTTCAGACACTGGACGGCACATTGAATTTTGATTTTATCTGATCAAACGGCTAAGTCAATGATAAGTGCTGCTGTGTCAGTTTGGCAGCAGTGTTTCTACAGGAACTATAAATGTTGCGTTCTCTACTAAGACACACGTGATACATTATTAGCTTATGGCTACGTATGGCTACGTTCATTTTTATACTGTGTGCGGCAGCTGTGCGGGCGTTGCACAACAACCGGACCGCTTAAATGTATGAAAAAAAAAAAAACAATTGACGGTGCGCAATGCGCCCGTACGGCAGCAGTCCGACACCAATCATCTAAATTGAAAGAGCCCTTAGGATTGATTCTTGCGTTATTTTTGAATTGAACGATTAGATAATCTCGTGAAAAAATAGTAATAAGGAGAACACGCTAGAGTTATAAATGGATCTATTTTAATTATCAATGAAATAATATTAAGACACACGATAATATTGTGACGCGACTGGTACTGGTACTATCTAAAATAATAAAGCTAAATTCAACTGCATATGATGAAGCTAAAATAGGTGCAAGATCTCATCTACTGACGAAACATTTTGTAATTAAACGTAGGTACTATCTAAGGAAATTAACTATCTCAAGAAGCGCGGCGCGACGCAACCCTGGGCCCGAGTGGCTCTCACACCCCTAAAGGTACTAAACACGTGCCTACGTTTGATACGTACATTTTGAGGTTGTTTTTGCACGTGTGCTGTGAACTCAACAGCCGTGTAATGACCCTTCCATGTATTATAAAGTCTTTTTAACCCCTTTTACAGCAGAAATTATGTTCTTTTACATTCACGTCAAGCAGAAAAGTGCCTTTGAGTTTATAAGCATTTTATTTTTTAATTATCCAAAATAACATTTTGTACGTAATAACATTTCCTCGTAAAAATTATAAAACATAATGTCAATTTATATTTTAGAAAAGAAACTTACACGTGGATGGGATAAGTCGACCGACCGTTTAAATGTTGATGTCGTCTGGGCCGAAAGTCTGAAGAGCAAGGGGTCGTTAAATACATCATTAAATGTCTTCAAAAAGCCGGCTTATTCAGTATTCAGGGAAAGAATATACAAGACATCGTAAATAACACAAGAAGTTGCTTAATTTTTCAAGTAGGACTGTAATGTAGGCACAAGTTGAGGAATATAAAAACAGTGAAGGATAAAAGTTTTCGTTTGAGGCAGGAGCGCGTAATCCGACAGTTTCCCGATGTAGGTGCGCCCCTCTATGCCGAATAGTGCGCACCGGAATGTATGGAGTCGCTCATTTGCATTTTGATCATTATTAATTCGCTATTAATAAACATGTAGGTAAGTAATTGTACATAGATATGTATTCGATCAGGAAGTGTTATGTAAATGATTGAGATAGGTATCTCCAATGATTACCATTATACCTATGTATTGGAGTATTACTTAAACTTTATGATGGCAGATATTCTACAACATAATAATAAACTGTCTCTTACAGTGTCATTTAAGATCGCTTGCGGTTACGTGCTTGCTCTATTTTGAACGTAAATAAATGTAGATAAGGCGACTCCGTGCTTCTATGTTTCCAAAAGGCAAGTCTTAAGGCGGTTGAACACTGAATTTTCTACTCTTGTAACAAATCCACGTCAGGCTACTGGCGATAATCCAAGAGTTTGTGTCCTATCAGGAATGTTCTTTGAATACCTGTATCCGCAAATTGCATCCCAACTTATTGAGTGACTCTGTGCTTATAACTTAATTTTAACTTAACTTTGCAAAATATAATATAATTCTAATAATTTCTTAAAAATATTTATATTTTTTTAACTTTTATATGTTCAAGCATTATATCAGGTGATTCGCTCACCGCACCGCATCACGCAGCGTAGCGCGGGAGTGCGTGATCTTATGTTGTTTGCAAGTACCTTTATTTGTATAGAAATCACGCGTAGTGCAACACACTGAAAACGCATTCACGCGCGGGGCTTTTATTCCGTCGCCACGCATCCCGAAGCGTAGCGCGGGGCGGTGTGTGATTCGCCTAAGGCTTTAGGCATAAAATATGTAAAAACTAAAAAAAAAATAAGTATAAAAAATCTTGTGAAATGTCGGCGCTATCACATGTCCCGCCGTGCGACAGACTTTTATTTCGTCTATAATACCAGTGAAATCACAACGCTGTGGGCCTAACCGAAGCAACAAAAGGATAACACGAAATGTGATTACTCAGCTACGAGTAGTACTGGGGTTTGCATGTCATGACGGCAGTGAATTACTGGCTGCGGACGCTGGACGCTTTTTTTGTGTATTTCAGGTGTGCCCAACAAAAGTGAACAAAAAGTTATGTTGTCACACGTTCTACGGGCAAGCGACGCCGTTAAATGTTCGCACTCGGACGTTGTAAACATACCGCGCCATGTTTGGAATAGAACAAGCTCCAGGAATCCGCGCACGCGTTTTTTTATCAAAAACGTTTGAAGCTTTGAAGTCAGGTGATTTTTTTGAGAATAACGATCCCAAACACGTTTATTTTATTTGACTCAACACATCCTTTGCAGAAAAAAATAGTAGGCTAGTCTTCAAAAGTATAAAACTGGGTAGGTACCAACCAAAAGTATAAGAATACTTTTAGTAGTTTTGTACTTTTGAAGACTACTATCCTCGTGGCATGATTTCAACTTTATCTATACTTCTATACTTATACTATTATACTATATTATAATTATAATAATATTATAAAGAGGAAAGATTTTTTTGTTTGTTTGTACGTACCGAATAGGCTCCGAAACTACTGGACCAATTTTAAAAATTCTTTCACTAATAGAAAGCTACATTGTCACTGAGTAACATAGGCTACTTTTTATCCCGAAAAAATGCACAATTCCTGTGGGACACGCGGACGAAGTCGCGGGCGAAGTGCTATAAAATATGAATTTATAAAGTTTATACCATGACATAAGCTTTATATAAAATTAATAATGTAACCAATTACGCTCAATAACGACAGAAAAAATGAATGGCAATTAATAACAATTTTATTACCGGCTAAAATTCACAATTCCCGGCTAAAATATGTAATTAATGCTATCGTTATCAACTGTCAAAACAGTAAATTTCCATAAAATAAAAATAGCTCGAATACAAAATATATTGAAATTCCACCTTTCAATTACATCCAGGATTAGGAATAGTAACTTCTTCGAATAAATCCAGTGTTTTGGCGTGGGTTGCGGAGTCGTTGCGGGGTTGCGTCCGACAGGGGTGAGCACTAAATTCTTTACTCAGCCAACAAATCCGCGGCGACGTCGTCGGAGATAGTGCGCTGTTTTATTTGGGTCAGGTTCGGCAAGTGTGGCTCATCAGACAAGAGAGGCTTCTAGGTGTTTCGTTGTATATATTCAGGGCGGCATGAGTACCTACCCTAAAGTTACATCAATAGTGGCTTTCAAACTGTCTGCAATAACTATAAGTTATAGACTATTCGAATATCGACCGGGTGACGCCATGGACGAACGGGTTCGAGACATCGATCATCTTGATGTTTTACACACAAAGTCATTATAAACTAATGATATCACACTACTAATTTTATTCTAGTCTATTAATTTTATTTAAATATCCAATTTGAGATCTTTGTAATAGTATAGCCGGTTCCCGCGACTTTGTCCACGTAAAAATGGATAAACGTACCTATGTGCTTTTTCAGGTTCCAAGCTACTTCTTTGCCAAATTTCATTCAAATCTGTCCTTCCGTTTTAGCGCGAAGGAGTAACAAACACACACACTCTTTCGCATTTATAATATGTGATGGTAACAAAACAAAATAACGACACAACAACTCCATTAAAAACAAATATAAAAGCTTGTTGGTACAGAAAATAGGACACGATATAAGCTACTTCAATTACCCCATAATCTAAATCTGGGGCCGCGGAAGATATCGCGAAGTTTATCTTAAAGTTAAAGCTTTAAATTGGACTGCGGCGTACTCGTCCTCAGAGGGATAAAACTTATTTTAAGGGGTTATAAATTAAAGTAATACGTAGCTACTCAATTATCTCGGATTTCGGATATATTTATGAGTGAAATGTTTACTTCGGTATTAGGGAGTTTGTTTTATAAATGCTTCTGTTCAAAGAAATGTAATTTATTAACAAAACATTGGAGTGAGTCTGAATATATTTTATTGCCGTCTCAGGTGTGACGCCTACGTATTTATAAATAATTTAAACACCTAGAGATCTCTCTTCACAAGAGCGTCGTAAAAGTAGGAATAACTGACGCGGAAATGAATTGAACATGTTACACACATCATATGCCGCCTATTCTAGCGAGTAGCAGGTAGTTATGGCAGCATACAGTTACTGATTTTGACCAGTATTTACGTTTTATTAGGTAGGTACATTAACGAAGCCACCATAACAATATGTACTTTTGAAGCACCCTGGCAGTTAGACCGTAATCTAACCAATACTACTCTTACTGACTGGCCAATATTTTCAGCATGACGCGCGACGTGAGAAACAGTCTCTGAGCGACTGGCCAATATTTTCAGCACGACGCGCGACGTGAGAAACAGTCTCAGAGCTTATCTATGAACTGGGTGTTGTTTAGGATAAAAATAAAAGAAAAATAAAAAAAGTAAGGCTTTATTAGCATTCTTTCAGGTTCATCAACACTGAACAACATTGCAGAGTATTGTCCAAATTCCAAATATTGTAAGGTTCACTCACATAACGCAATCACATTTTTGCGGGACAAAATCAAAAATATTTAAAATTCATAGTGTAATCCAGTACATTATTTAGCAGTAAAAGGTCGATTACAATAAATAAAATAAATAAAGAAAAGCGCTTTCATCACTTTCACTTTTTCCCAAAGCAAATTGTGACTTTTTTAACAAAATATATCGAACGTGTCCTCATTACTAAAGCTTTGGCGTAAAGCAACACTTGAGCTGGAAATCCCAAAATAAACGTTTGCGATGTCCCTTTGGTTGGTAAGCAAATCCGGATTAAATGGTTCCGGGAGCTAATTGAACCTTCATGCGGAGTGTCCGTATGAAAAACACGATCATTGATGTTGGATACATGAAATACAATTTACGAGATGTACAGTAGGTGTATCGATTTCCATGAGAGCAATAACTATCCATTTCGGGTGTGGGTAGTATCACTATCTCAATTTTTAGTAAGGAATTCCACTTTTGCGCACAAACCTTACCCAGCCCACAAGCATGTGGAAAAAAGAAAGAAAGAAAATCTATTTATTTTGCTCTCGCTTACTAATAGGTATAAATAGGTAAAAAAAAATCCAGACATATAAGAAAAAGAAATAAAAACAAACACAAATGTACATACAAAAAAAAATTAACATAAAAATTAGCACAAAAAGACGAGAGGCAAAAATGGTCATAACTTCAAAACTGTGGCAGGCAACAGCATCAAAACTGTGATAAAGGAACGGCAATTGGAACCTTTTAAACTAGCGTGGTGACTGCGGAAGTTATCTTTGAAGCATAACTGAAAAAAAATCAAATGTGTATTTTTTTTTGCATAGTTTGAATTGAAACATTTGTAACGACGCATTTTTCAGTGATAATTAGGTACCTTTGCGCCGTTGCGTTAGGGCAACTGAATAAAAACAGTTAGAGGCAAACAGTCATTACAAATGTTTGAACAGTTCCAGGAAGTTATTGGTCAATAATAACAACGTATTGTAACAGTAATTTCAACATTATTGTCAATACCCAATTGATTTACTTTCTGTAATTTTTAGGTATAACATGTTTGATGCGTTGGTTCCATTTTAACATTGCAAAACGGTAACTTTTAAAGAAAGGATAATTTTACTGTTACTTTTCCACTGATATGACTTTCAATATGTCAAAGTCAAAATTGAAAGGTTGTTTTTAAGGAAATACATAAATACAGGATTTTAAGATTTCATCAAATTATTAAATTTTTGATTAATTTGTAAATAATTTAAGATTTCATGGTTTTCCTATCATTTAATTTGTCAAGTTTGTCAGAGAGATTTCATCCTTATAATTTATTGATCCTAACGATCAATGAATTAAAAGTGCAGGGTGTAATTTTTACAGATTTTAGTTGGTTCGATTTCCGGGTGTGACAAGCGAATTTTCGAAAATCTTTGAATGCAGTTTTCTTTTTATTCAAAAATAAAGGAATGTTTTCTTTGAGTAAAATTTTCTATCTACAGTATTAAGAGGCATTACAAAATTCCACCTTGTATGTTTTTTTTTTATTTAAGGGCTTTGTCGCTTAGCGACCATACCGCCCGGTACAGAAAAGAAAACAGAAATTATAACAAAAATTTTACCTTACCCTAAAACTTACTCGTACAACTGCAACTCGTATACCTTGTATACTTAAATTCGGTTTTATAAATGCTTGTATAAAGTTGGAACCATAAAAACAAGCAGAAGTTAAACCCGAGTTAGCACCTAAGCAAGTCATAAAAACTAAAACTGACAAGGACGATACTAAAACATTTACTGTCTCGGCGAAGATTTTAATAAAATAAGCAAATAATAAAATGCAGTGTTGACCTAGAAAATTGTCGGCTCATCCTTAGGGAGCGGTCTTGTCGCTTTGTTACCCGATTCTGTTCTGTTCTGTAATTTAATATGAAATGTGATGTAATTTTAACAACGCTTTTACGTAATCCTCACAAGGGCTTTATATTTGAAAAATTGTGCTGTATTGTTTAACGTTTGACGCCATTATGTTTGGGAAGGACGTTGCGATTTTTTACGGTGATTCGTAACTTCTCGTTACAATGATCGTCCCTTTCGTAGAAGCAAGCATGAATCTGATACTATGTTAACACTACGGCTACTCTTATTTGGTTTAAAATAGAATTATTTGTGTCACTCCAATAAATCATACTTTTATTAAAACTCGCAATTCGAATTTCAAATCACATACTATGACACTTAGATCGTGTGGGACCCGGCTGGACCCGGCCAAGAGAAAACATGTAAAGGCGGATACAAACATTAGACAACAAAAATAGAGGTGTATTATGGAGGGATTTTTTGAAATTCCAATCCTAAAGGAATGAAAAGAGGTGGTAATATAAGTAATGAAGAAAATAACGAAATTGTGCTGTTTTCCGATTTCTATAAGGACGGAGTCGCGGGCACAGCTAGTGTGAAATCTATACTAATATTATAAAGCTAAGAGTTTGTTTGTTTTGCGCAATCTCTGGAACTACCAGTCGGATTCCAAAAAATCTTTTTGTGTATGATAGCCAGACTCATGAGGAATATAGGCATCATGTCATGATCATTCGGAGTCGCGGAACGGTGTGAAACCGCGGGGCATAGCTAGTAATAGTATTATTGATATAAAGCGTTAGTAAGACTGGTTCGCTTCCAGAATCTCAGCCCTTCCTATGACGCTACAATAATAATTTACGTACCTAACGTTTTTCGTATTTGCTACATCACTGAATCGTTTATACCGTACCTACATAATGTTTATTTCGGCCTGGATCACGCTCGTAAAAACAACATTTTTTTACAAATATTCCTTTTCCTATTTTTTGCTTGGTAATGAAATATGCGATAAATTGGGACATGAACTGGGAAATTTAGCGCTTTTTTGTCACGGCCAAAATTAGGGGATCTACACAGATTCAACCTTTATATCGGACCGTTGGTTTTTTTAAGCTTTCTTTCTTAAATATAGTTTTGTTGGGAAAATCGGATAACAAAGGTTTATAACAAGGTTAGCGTTATCTTGCTTGTTATGTATGGATATTGTATGCATATTTATTGCTTATTTTCATCACTATCCTTGGGTTTATATTGCTCTCAGACCGTTTTCACAATTTTGCTCCTCGTTTTATTTCTTCATTTACTTTCAGCACATAATACGGCTGTAAAACTTAACTACGGTTGATTATTATTAAAAAAATACAATATCACGTTTTAGCCTATAGACATCTTACTGCCGAAGATAATTAAGCGTTCTTATAAAACACTACAAGAATCATGATAATACAATTTGTTTATTGAAAATGATAATTTGTTGGTGGTCGCAGACTGACACCTCTCTCTATAAAAGTATACATACACACTACAAGAAGATACGTACGTCAGTCGCAGTACATACAATGAAAGTATGGAAGCAGAGATTGTAGTTCACAGGGCAGTGGCCGCAAGAGACTTGCCGTGAAGGTAGACGATAACAAATTGCTAATGAAACGCCATCGTACGTACGAATAAATGGCTTCCATGCTCCCATTGAACATTTCGCCGACGCATCGTCTATGGCGTTGTTCATTTGTTTTGTACGCCATTGTTTGCAAAAATTCAAAACCGAATCACTGATAGCTACGGTAGACAATACAAAATCGAGCTCTGTTTTTGTTTCGCGACGATTCGCACCTGCCGCGTGGTTTAATTTTTCATTGTGTATTTTGAATTTACGCGTCTATTGTTGTAAATATTTTTTTGAATAGTTTTTGGGTGTCAAACACTTAGGGCCGTAAGATCAATCGTAGCTTAACCGCGGAAGAGAGTTTAATCTCCCGTCTTCGATTGTTTTCTAATACAAAAGCCCAAAGAAATAATCGAAGACGGGAGAATAAGGAAAAAAATAATAATCGGCCCTTATGGTTACGTAGAATATATGTCTAAAAAAGTAAGTACGACAGTGGTTTTACCTTACTGGGAATTCCGTGTTAGATGCATAATATAAATTATTTTCCGCACAGACAGACAAACTACAGGCGATTCGCAGTTAAATAATGGCTAACTAAGTACTCATAAAATGTAAAGGCAGAGGTCGAGATTGCCCCAGTTTGAGCCGGGCGCGGGCGGCGCAAGCGGGCGGCACTAGCACCCATCTTGCAATCGCTGTTGCATTTTATTACTTTTCCATTTCCACTGGGGTTTCAATTTCCTTTCTCATAATTAATAGCCTTTCTGCGAGTTGCCTGACGTTTTCTATTGCCGCACCGCAGAAACTTTAACGTTCAATTTGCGTGCCATCTAGGACCTTATTACGTCATCGTTGCCACAACTTTTGCTTTACAAGTTCTTGTAATGTAATTTTGCGATTTTGCAGCAGGTGCTCCTTTGTCATATGCTGATTGAACTATGTAAATTGGGTCGCGGTATATCTCTAAATTATATTCGGCAGTCTCAAAAAAGAGACTAATAAAACAATAATATTTTACGGTTTATTAGAAAATTTATGGGCCGTAAACACATTGTCGTTATTTCATGAGATATGACGCGGAATGTGAAAAAGTTTATACATATTTCTACGTATTATGTACGCGTTTTCATCCCGAATATGTGGTATGGTTTACTTAACTAAGGTTAATAGCGCATAAAATATAATGTTTTTCCTTTAATAAGATATTTTTAGGTGCCGTGTATTGTAAACTTATATACTTACATAAATAATTTAAAAGTTGTCATAGAGTATATAGTATATTTTAATACCAGACATATATAATTATTTACATGTATATTTCAACGGCCCGAAGGGATAACATTTGTATGTGATTGTGCACGAATGAATAGTAGATACCTTATTATCAAAATATTATCAATTACGTGTAATTCGAGTTGCGCTTCGATAAAGCTTAATGGATTGATAAATTGCTACCGGAGGATATATTTCACGGGAAATCACAAATTATTTGCACGGTTCGTAGTCTCGTTTGATACTGTAATTTACGTTACCTACGTTGTTAAACAAAAGTTATAATAATTGAAGAAATATTTATGGTAGATTTTAATTAAGTTTGTTAACAAACGACTTGTTCAGAAGATACATAACAACATACTCACTGAAGATATATCTACATAGGTTTTTGTTTTTTATTTGAAAGCGTAATTTTCATTTTATACTGAAGCAAATAACGTATTGTATGCAAAGTGATTAAGAAATCCCGGCCATGTTACAGCCGTTTAATCTAGTCTTAGCCATGGAAACAAATTAGAAAACATACTACCAACGTAACACAAGCTTAAAGGTATTGTAAGTAAGTTTAAAAGCATTATACTTACTAATTTTAAAAGGCTTCTAAGCAGCAGAACATATAGTTATCTGGTCCCATTAGCTGTCTTCCATTGGCCGTGAATCAGTCGAGATGGGGGGCTATTCCACTAGCTTTTATAGAGTTCTCAGGCGAAGATCGCACGCCTTAATGGAATTTGATCGCGTTGATATTGACACGAGGTGCCGCGGGATATTTTCACACGTTATTGCCCCTTTTACACGAGTGTGGGGTAGTGGAGATAGAACTGTAATCTGAGGTGATACACCAGATGAGATGGTTTGATCTTTTATGTTGTTTTTTGTGTATTTTTTTATAAAGACATATATTTAAAAGCTATGCCTATCACCTATGTGGTAGTTTGAACTCGAATTAATAATTCGTTATAAATTGTAGCGTGTGACGTATCGCGTCATCTTCTCACGTAATATAAATAAGGTTAGCAAAAAAGTTGAGTTATATATAACTCTATAGGATATACAGACCTACCTAGTAACATCTTTTGTTGTGACACTAAGATGGTGCATATTATTATTGTAAATATAATCGATTTGGACAAAGTAGGTTAGTGCAAAAAGTTTAACTAGGGAAAAGGCCGAAAAAGCTAAAGGACAAGAAAATTATACCTAAGTCCTAAAATACACACAATCGACATTCATAATATAATATATTATTTATATTTTATTTGCTGACCGATAAGACTTCGTGAAATGTAAGATAGCTGTCTATGTTTAGTCAAGATAATACGATTTCATAAAGACCATTTTCATAGAGCACGCAAGAGCATCAACTCCGTCAAAGAGATCTAAATCCGTTTTTATTTTAGATGTTGATATGGCTCCATTACACTCTATTATTAGATACACGACAAAAAAGAGGAAATCCTCCAATATATATGAATATTATTATCTTATAATGGGAAGTGGAACTGTGTAATTTTTAACGAACATAACGCTACATATCGTTATCAATAATGGCAACAACTTTGCTTAAAATTGAACAGCAACTTCTTAATGAGGCCAAGAAAATTCGTGCGCGCCGAGTGGTAGAACTTAAGGAGCGTGTAAACTTTCATTCGTCGTCATTAAAAGTTTCGAGTTTGAAGATTTGTGCCAACACTAATTAGCTAGACACTTATGAAAAATTCCTACGTCTCGAGTATTAAATGCTGGCCAAATAAACGAGACCGATGACGGGATGTCCCCTCCCTAGTTCAATTTAAGTTTCTCCAATAAAAACCGCTCTCTTTTCCTAGATTTGTTCGCTTTTTGTTCGACAGTCCTTATACGTTCGTGAAATAAAGCGCTTTTTATTATATTTGACATCTTCCTCCTTCCTTCCTATTATTTACTCATCCGAATTTATAACATTTTATTGCTTCCTCGAGTCTTTCCTTGTTCAAGTGTAATAATTAGTCAAAAGTTATGACGAATGATATTTTGAAAATGAATTTTGGAGATTTCATTTCGATTGGATTTGTTGGAATGGAATATTGTTACAATAATTATATACGCTACAGTATGATCTAAGTGGCTCTTACACAGAAAGGCGAAATGTAGCATTTAAGAAAAGAAAAACGTGTTTAAGTAGAAGAGAATAAAATAATGTAAGTAATCAAAGTTTTTAGGCTGTGAAACGAATAAGGCGGGTAATGCGATGCGACGGCATGAATCGGAAATCTACTGAGTGGGCGTCAGTTTCAATAGGAAGAGATTATTATTATAGATTATTATAGATAGACACTATTATTGGTTTGTTCATTTGCAGATAGCCAGTAATAGCGCAACATATCGAGTGAGTTTCAGGAAGTAGACAGCAAAGAGCGTGTTTCGCGACGGTGCGGTGTACTGTGCAGTGATGGCACAGTGCGGTTCGGAGTCACGACCGCCTCATAACTCCAGGACGTGCCACGGATGCACTTCCCCGTGGAGCGCAAAAACTTTAATTGCACCACGTGGTGGCGCTACGATAATATTTCTATGAATTTCGTAATCGTTCTATTTATTCTCGAGTTTGAGTTCTAGTTGTCTGTCTTTTGGTTTGTGTTTTATATTCGAACAGATAAGCTTCAAGTCTACTAGAAAACTGTTTGACGACCATCTTGCATGATGTTGAGCGATGATGTGGTCTACGATGGAGCATTTTTATCTACTAAGAAGAAACCGATTTTCTTGAAGACACTCAGATTGGAACACTCACTCAGGCGGCGCATTCCACTGTTTGGCAGTTCTCACAATGAAGCATATATATGTAGTTAATAGTTGGTATAACTACTTAGTTGTCATAAATCAGCAGTACTTGGACTGGTAAAGGTGAAATTAATGTTGTTTTTATCGAAGTAGGGGGATTCATGCTCATCCACCAAAATATAGGCCTTGTCCTATGATATTAAAAAAACCTTAGTAATCACTGGCTCTTATACTTCTGGGAGTTATACAAATACCTACAGTCCTCCCGTACATAGTTATTGAAAGAAAGCAAAAAATCATAATTTATAAGTACCTACTGAACCACCATTTCCACGTTAAAAATCTCGTTAGTAACATAGTCGCAGCATTTCAGGCGTTCCAATAGTCGTTAGCGCAAATGGTGCAATACCGAAATGCCGCAAGAAAACAATTTAGCGATACGAGGGGCAGGGCAGGCCAGGGGTAGCGCAGGGGCAAGCAGGGGTATGTCCGAAGGTGCAAAAACACTGTGAATGCGACAGCTGACCCCGTCAACAGGGACGGACTTAGGTAAATACTGTTTAGTGTGCAGAGTAAACTTTGAACTTGACCATGTCATACTTTAGTGTAACCATGCTAAAATAATACCTTCTTATGTCAAAATCATTTTCGAAAATCGTAATAACTGTAGAGTAAAGAGTCTTATCTGGTCGGGATATGATAGGAAAGAGGAAACGGAAAATTACATAAAAGGGAGACAATAATGATCTACGATGTAGCAGTATAAAAAAAATATTTTACCTTTCTCTTTTATTTAACGTTGTCATTTATTATTTGCAGTAATAACATGTAACATTTAAGAAGTGCAATTATTGAAGTAGAGTATAATGTTATAATAGGTTGTTAGGTCGTCGCTTCGTCGTCTAGTGGCAGTTATCTGCAATCCTTTCCGCTCTGACGAGTTCTATGATAACTAGTTGTTGCACTTTATATTGTACTTAATCTAACTCCAAATCTAGGTCAGTTTGATTCTGTGTGTATTCTATTCTGGATGCGATATTGAAATTGTTTATATTATAAGTGACTTATCCAGAAGGTTTAATAAAAATGAAACAGATCTGTAATCCGTCTTCCATTTTTATATTTGCTTTAAAATTTTAAAGTTAAAGTTAATTAACTTTATTTTATACCAAACGTGTAATGACTTGTTAGCTTAAGCCAACACAGTAAGTTTCCCATTTAAAATTACGAAAATGCCTTACATACTCGCTTAACGAAGCGCTTATGACCGGGCCAATGATTTATTGTCGTTATATTTTCCATGTTATCGCGTATTACCCACATTCCGTGCCTGATCGTGGTCCAAACGACGGGGATTAATGGCTAAAGCAATTAAAGTAGTAAACAGAAGGTGCAGTGAGACGTCGGTGCAAACAAAATAGTGTGGGAATCCGACTGCCCGCGCTGGTCCAACTAAATGATATAACATATGGCACCACCGTTGTGCCAGCCATGCTCCGATGTTCTTACGGTGGCTGGCTTACTGCCAGTCGTACGTCGACCGTTCCTTAGCGATATCTATTTCTAAGATACTTATTGGTGTTCGTAGGTAAATGGATTATGGAGAGCTTTGATAGAATTGAGCTCGGAAAAGGGCAGTTTTAAAAGATTAAGGCTGTCTTACTATTGAATGAATTTATGGAAATGCTGTTATAGTTACATTTTTGATCAGATTGCTTGAATTTATGTTGTGAACGTCTTCACTTCTTCAGTTCTCAATCCTGGATGATTGAGTTTTGACTTAATATTCTTTTTCCTCCGAATCAATTGCAGTTTCCTTAGTTGGCGATCCACTCGGACAATGCGTCACGTAAGAAAGTAAAATGAGAGCGGAACAAGTAGGTAATTCCACTGGGGTTCAAACTACTTGTGTCGTGGTAAGACGATAGTGTGCACAAGGAAATAATCTCCCCGAGTAAACAAACGGTGCACTTTATTTGAACCGACGTGTACGTGCACTGACTTGTACTGCTGCGTAATGTTAAAATATTAGGTCTTTACCTATGAAATTGCCGTTCTGCAGTACTGGCCATTTCAAATCAAAATAATTTTTGTTTGGCTAAGAATTCTAATTTCAAATTAATTTTATTTTAAAAACATGGTTTTTTTTTTCCAAAAGTAGTCATTTGTTTATTGATTAGTGTTACATTTTCATCGCATTTCAATCTTTTTCGTCATCATGGATACGTTAAAAATTCGAGTAATTATGGAATACGAGTACCGTCGTAGCAGCAACGCGCACAAGCGGCACGCAACATCAACGACGTTTACGGAGCTAACACTACAAACCAACGCACCACCTGTTATTGGTTTGCTCGCTTCCGTTCTGGAAATTTCGACCTGAAAAATGAACCTCGCGGTCGTCCGAAGACTTTGGTTGACAATGACGAATTAAAGGTGATTGTGGAAGCTGATGATACACAATCTACGGCTGAATTAGCAGCAGCTTTCGACGTTAGCGTCAAAACAATATTGGTCCATTTGCGTCAAATTGGCAAGGTAAAAAAGCTTGACAAATGGGTGCCCCACGAACTCAATGATCGCCAGCGCGAAGTACGCGTCGAGACGTGCCTTGCACTGCTCAACAGACACACAAATGAAGGAATTTTGAACCACATTGTTACCTGCGAAGAGAAATGGATTCTGTTTGATAACCGCAAGCGCTCAGCAAGTTGGTTGGATCCTGCTTCAGCACCTAAACAATGCCCTAAACGAAAACTTACCCCTAGAAAAGTGATGGTCACTGTTTGGTGGTCTAGCGCCGGTGTGATTCATCACAGCTTCTTACCAAACGGGGTGAGCATTACTGCAGATGTGTACTGTGAAGAACTGAACACAATGATGAAGAAGCTGGCACATCTCCAACCAGCATTGGTCAATCGCTCGTCTCCACTGCTCCTGCATGACAACGCGCGACCTGATACTGCACAGCAGACGGTCTCCAAGTTGCAAGAACTGGGGTTGGAAGCTCTCCGTCATCCGCCCTACTCACCGGACCTTGCGCCTACAGACTACTACTTTTTCCAGAATTTGGATAACTTCTTGGCGGGAAAAAAATTCAATACCCGAGAGGCAGTACAAAATGCCTTTGAAGCTTTTGTTGCCTCCCGTCCAGCTGATTTCCTTAAGAAGGGCATCAATAAACTGCCACTGCATTGGCAAAGATGCATTGATTGCATGGGTGATTACTTCGATTAATACAAATAAAAAATACATGAAAAAAATTAGTTTAAATTTTCTCATACAAAATGGCAATTTCATAGGTAAAGACCTATTATAAAGTGAAGTTAGTTATGTAGTAAGTACACACTTATGGCTTGTGCTAAGGGAATGCCGTTTAGTGGAAATAAATTACTATGGTATTTACTTATTGCGGGTTTGCTACTGGGTTTGGTACAGATTTGGGTTTGGATAGCAAAATTCATCGTAGGTATTCTTTTTATGTTATTATTAGATAGGTATTGGGTAATCAAGTAGTTTCTTATTACCTAGCTTTGGCCAGTAACTAGTAAAATCAAAAGGATATAAGGCATATAATAAAACTTTAATGTACAAAACTAAACGACATACATTGTACGAATTATTTATTTACAATGACAGAATTTTGAGTGACAACGTGTTCGAAACATTTAAATGCTATGAGTAAAAAAGTATGTATATATCAGGGCTCCGCCCTTAATCACACAGTTGCGGCCCTTCCAACCGACGTGCCAAGTATCTGGTCGACGTGCCTCTTCCAGATCAAACCAGAATCCGTTAAGATCTCGTAGTGTAGACGACCAAAACGTTATGACTGTGCCGAATTCCCATTTTTTGTTAGAACTGTAATCTCGCGTCTGGATCCTCTGCCCCAATTTAAATGTTCTTACATTAGCCGTATGGTCTGCAGGCGAGCTGGACGATACATATCTTTTCTTTAGCATGGCGTGAAGCAGTGTCCTCACTGGTCGGCCGCCGAAGACCTGTTCGTAAGGACTTTTTCCAGTGGCCGTGTTGGGAGTTCGTCTTAGTTGGGACTTAATTTTTAAAATTTTATCATGTATAGATCCAGCCTCACTCTCCATACTATGTAAAGCCTTCTTTATGGTTTGGACAAATCGCTCAGCTTGACCATTCGTCGCTGGATGATATGGAGCTGACGTTTTATGTATAACACCAAGTTCTTGTAAAAATGACGAAAATTCTCTTGACACAAACTGTCTGCCATTGTCGGAAACTAAAATGTATGGTATACCAAAATCCACGAATACGTTTTTTAGTTTTGATATACACCAAGTACTTGTAGTTGTTTTTGTCGGAAGTATCTCCACCCATTTTGACATAGCGTCTACTATTATAAAAAGGTAGTAACCATGTAATGGTCCGGCGAAGTCGATGTGTATGCGTTGCCATGGTTCTGTCGGTACTTCCCAGTGATGTAACTGAACCTTACTTGGTTCATTCTGTTTGAGACGGCATTCACGGCAATTGTTCACTAGTTGCTCGATATCTTTATCGATATTTCTCCAGTAGACGTAACTGCGTGCCAATAATTTCATTTTCAATATGCCTAGGTGACCTAAATGTAACTCTTCCAATATTTTGCTTCGTAAATTCTGCGGAATCATGACTCTAGTTCCTTTAATAAGGCAATTATCTTCCAGTGTCAGTTCGTTGTCATTATAGCCAAGTGTTCTTAAGGTTTGACCCTTACTCAAAGCTTGAACTAATCGGTTGTATTCAGGGTCGTTCATGGTCTCTTCTGCTATTATATTGCGATTGATAGTAAGTGTGTTTATTTGATTTTGTTGGAAAATGCTGTGTTGATCCATCTTATGTTCAGGGGTCTGCTCTACTGGAAACCTTGAAAGGTAATCTGCGTTGCTATTTGTAACTGAATTTCTGTACTCAATGTTGTAATCGAATCCTGAAAGAAAATGTGCGTAGTGGAACAATCTCATCGTACTCATCGCTGGCAACATTTTGTTCGGGTGAAATATAGTTGTGAGTGGTTTATGATCTGTGATGAGTGTAAACTTCCTTCCATAACAATAGTGAAAAAATTTCTTAACTCCCCAATATATGGCTGTAGCCTCTTTATCTATTTGGCTATACTTCCTCTCACTCGACGTCAGTGAACGCGATGCAAAAGCAATGGGTCTGTCGCTGCCATCAGGCATCCGATGTGAGAGTACTGCACCCAGGCCGGTTGGTGATGCGTCTGTTGCGAGAACCAAAGGTTTATCTTGGTTGAAATGAAGTAGAATGTTGTCACTTACAATTTCTTCCTTTATTCTGTTGAAACTTCGTTCGCATGCATCGGACCAAATAAATTTCGTATTTTTCTGTAGTAATTTGTTAAGGGGGTGAGTAATGGATGCTAGATTGGGAATAAATTTGTTGTAGTAATTGCTCATACCTAAGAATGTTCTCAATTCGTTAATATTCTTAGGTCTTTCTGCTTCTACTATTGCTCGAATTTTTTCTTTATTCTTGTGTAATCCTTGTTTATCAATAGTGTGTCCTAAATAGTTTATGCTTCTTTTGAAGAAATTGCATTTGTCCTTATTTAATTTGAGGTTATTTTCCAGCAGTCTTTGAAGAACCTTTTCTAGTCTCTCCTGTAATTCTTCTTCTGTAGATCCTTGAATAATTATATCGTCAAAGAAACATTTTACTCCATGTATGTCTTGTAGAATTTTGTCCATGAATTTTTGCCACAAACTTGGAGCTACTTTTACTCCGAACATTAAGCGGTTTACTTTGAATGTGCCTTTGTGCGTGCTGAGTGTTTGTAGGATGGCGCTATCTTCATCCATTTGCATATTAAGGTAAGCTCGGCAAATGTCTAATGTGCAGTAAAATTCTCCGCCATTCATCTCTGCGAATATATCTTCTATAATAGGTATTGGGTACTGTTCATCTCTAATTACTTTGTTAAGTGTTACTTTGTAATCAGCGCATAAGCGAATGCTGCCATCAGGTTTCACGATTGGTACTACTGGTGTTCCCCATTCTGAGTATTTAATTTTAGTAATAACTCCTTCTTGACATAGGCGTTCAATTTCTTTATCCACCTTCTCCTTTAATGCGTATGGAATACGTCTAGGTTTGATAAAGATAGGCTTTGTATCTTCCTGTAACGATAAATGTCCTTTATAGTTTGGAATACATCCGAGTTTTCCATCGAATACTGGTGCGAATTTTGTGAGAATTTTATCTAATTTTGGATGCGAACTGTCAATTGTCACTTTCTTCATGTCTAATATGTTAAGTTTAATTTCTCGTATCCAAGATCTGCCGAATATAGCATCCACATCTTGTCTGATGACAAAAAGTTTCCCATAGAATTGTTGATCTCTGTAGTTGCATTTAACATAGACGACTCCAATAGGTGTAATAAGTTCGCCTGTATATGTTCTCATGCGTACTCCTGTCTTGAATATTTTGTTTCCTAATTTCAATTTTTGGAAGTCTCTTAAGGACATAGATGATAGTGCAGCTCCTGTATCAAGTTCCATCTGAACTTTTTTGTCCTCAATAATGACATCAATCATAAATTTATCAGAAGAGTTATACCTGATAGTGTTGATATCGCACATACTTTCAGTCTCAATTGAATTACGTTCATCCACTTGGTTGTTCCTATTTTGTCTTATGGCTTGTAAACACACGCGGCCTAGGTGACCTGTCTTCCTGCATTTTGTACATGTGGTATTTGCATGTCTGCATTTGTTTGCTCTGTGGTCGGAATCTCCGCAGCGAAAACACTTCCCTTGCAAATCTCTTATTGAGGTGATTTGAGAGCGTTGTGTCTGTTGTGTACTAGTACTATTTTTGTTCTGGACCGAATGTAATGATGCTTCAAAATTTGATTGCTCTTTGCTTATCATGAACTCATTGTCAGTTCTAGCAATTTCGTTCGTCGTTGCCAACTGTACTAATTCTTTGAATGTCTTACTTTGGTTGTCTTGTAATATTTTCGTTCGAATTTCACCGTCCCGAACTCCTCTGATGAATTGTAGTGATAAAAAGTTATCCGTTATGGGTTTTTGACAACTGGCGCAGTTGAATTCGCAATCATGTGCTAATCGTTTGAG
Source organism: Thalpophila matura (assembly GCA_948465475.1). NCBI lineage: Eukaryota > Metazoa > Arthropoda > Insecta > Lepidoptera > Noctuidae > Thalpophila > Thalpophila matura. Next base: position 7,928,379 of record OX419190.1, on the reverse strand, counting down.
TTCTGTACTGAAGTTTGGTATGGATTCGTTATCACCTTGAGTACGTGTTATGAATTTATGCCGGCGTGCCCAAACAGTGGGTTTCGGATCAATGTATTGTCCCAACAGATCTACCAAGGTCTGGAAGTCCACTTGGGTCGGTTCATCTGGTGCGCATAGATCACAAGCTCTTTCATGTAGTTCTGGACTTATGGAACTAAGCAATATGTAGCTTTTCATTTTTGAATCTTGACAGTTCGTCATGTGTAAGTACGTTTCCAGTCGCTTAACAAAATTATTGAAACTTTCTTTGTGTTGAAATGGTTGAAAGTTAATTTTGGGACTTCTATTCTGTACGTTTTCGAAAGGATTTGCCGGTGTGCAAAACTGAGATGTAGTCGGTGTATACTGTATAGTTGAAACTGCTTGTAAACGACGGTTAAATAGTAACAATTTCAACTGTGTAATTTCCTCCTTCATTTCGAAATGTAAATCAGTTTCTTCTTCCGTGTTGCTACATAATTTTTCAATTTTATCTTGAATTGTATCAAATCTCTGTTCATATTTTTCAATTGACGTAAGTCTCGTAGTGTATTCAATATCAGGTATGTTACTCACGGTTTGTAAATAATTGTAAGTTTTTGTTATTTGCCCTTTTATGGTGCTTCTCGCACGTTTAAGCGCAAGTAATTCTTCCTCCATCGTCGCCAATTTAATGTACAAAACTAAACGACATACATTGTACGAATTATTTATTTACAATGACAGAATTTTGAGTGACAACGTGTTCGAAACATTTAAATGCTATGAGTAAAAAAGTATGTATATATCAAAAACCAACTAAAAGATTGATGAAATAAACAGAAAAACATATTTTTATTTTAATATTTATTATAATGTTTCTAATCAAAATAAATACTACCTAGCTCAAATATAAATACTACCTAGCTCAAATTCTTAGCAGACAAATTCGCTGAGTAAATGCGAATGTTACTCAAATGATAATTTCAAGGATTGGCGCGAACTTGACTTTACATAACATGTAGTAAAATTAATACTTAATAAATAATGTGATATTCTAGACCAGTTCGTTGCTAACCAGCTGGATTGAAACTAGTAATTATTGACGCATTGCGGTAGATATTTATATCTCCGTAAGGTAAATGCTACGTCTTAAGGCTTTATGAAATCTTCTGGCATTTCACCCTTTGTTGATTTACAACACGTTCCAATCTTAGGGTACTGATACACCTGCCGAAATTTCGTCACCGAAATAACATCACCGAAATTCGGTGGCTAAATTCACAAATTCAGCGTATCTAGTTGTTATGACACTGCGCCGAAACGCGATGTAATTTCCGCCTGATGTGTCATAGGTAACTTGTGGGCACTTAGCGTAAAGGACACTGGCAGACGCCCATAGAACGCTCGGCTTCAGATTGTGTATGTCGGTACAGATATGAAATTAGTTTGGTGTGATCGAGTATTTCAAGAGTATTTAAATTACTTTTTTATTTGTTTTTGTACGTAATTGGATTAAAGAGAAATCTTCGTATTTGTGACAGTGAGGTTAACTATGGTGTGAATGATCAAATGAAGTACAGCCCGACTAATGAGTTCTCAATTCAAAGGTTTTAGTTGCTGTCGACATGATATTCTATGGAGGCACGCGCCAGCCAGCATGCACCCGTTTTTGTTTTATTGGTTTTTTCAAAATGTCAACGGCATAATCATTTTATTTCTTATTCATTTCGATTTTTGATTCCAATTCTTAATCTCTAAGATAAATTAGGCAAAGAACAATTAAAATATATTTTTATTTTTGGTTAAGCTTTTATTACTGTACCATATCAAGCCCAAAACTGCCGACGTCCTTTAGGTAACTTGATATGTGGACATAGCACTTACTCCAGATTAAGATTTATGACATAAAACTCATTAAAGTGTAGTAGCGTTATCAACGTGTGTGTTGATTACAGGACACTAACATCTATATCTATTTCGTCTATCAATAGTAACAATGAAAATACGATCATGATAATCTTTATAGATTATCTTAATAGTATTTTTCATTGTGTCATTCATAGTAAGACCTATTTATTGATAAGGCAAAAAAATACCGAAATACAGTAAATAACAAAAACATCACGCCTGTATTCCGCGAAGGGTTAGGCACAGGTATTATATTCAAGTCCTATGTAATAAGAAAAGAGCTAGTCGTCATTAACCGAGCACAAATCCAGACTCCGGGTGGCTACTGAGAATTTCCTATTGAAATACCCCAATAACACCTTGCCCGACCCGGGGATTGAACCCACGACCTCACACTCAGCAGACGCGCTTAGGACCACTAAGTAGGTATAAGTAAATAAGGTTTACTTTAGTTTAATTTTATAACCCAATGGACCATCTCAAAGATAGGTATCTATGGCCTTATCCCAAACTGTTAAACTGTAGACAAAATAACGTAACACAAAAATTACAAGTATATCTGAATTACAAGTTACTCTTGCAAGATTTACCTACATACTTGTAACTTATCCCTTGTAAATTGTAAACTTTTGTGAGCGAAGGTATCAAAATGTAACAACTGAAACACTTGATTACATTTTAAGTCGCTCACAGCCCACAAAACAAACCGCTGAACGACACGTTAACGTAACCATTAACATTCTCACTTCTGAAAAGGAAACATAACAAAAATCTGATCCGGTTCAAGAGTCGTCAGTATGTCCGGACGGCGCGCTAATTTCCCTGTTACCCGGTTGGTGCCGGCGCCGGATATGTTAGGGATCGCGGCTGAATCCCCGTTTACCTGCCGGCTACGAACCGTTGTACACTCGACGCCATTGACGGTCGACCACTTTTCACCCTTATTACTAAGAACATAAGGATGAAAAGTGGTCGACCGTCAATGGCGTCGAGTGTACAATGAGTACTATGTTATAAGCTGTTCTTACATCATATTGCCACGCTTTGTGGTGTTTCGTTTGTTTTTTGATAAGATAGTATGGTTTGTATATGTATAAATTCAAACTTATGCATTTGGATGAGGCATTGCATCATTTTCATTCTATTACTCTTAACATAAAAATGTTATTAAATTATTTCAACACAAATGTAGAAACTTTACCAGTTATCGTATCGTCACATCTCTATTAAAACCTGTAATAACACCTCTGTTCTGAAGAATTTGGTTAATTGACCATTCTTAAAATAGCTATGATACCTTGCAAACAACATTGTCAATTGAAAAGGTCCAGGAAATAAATTCCTTTGTGTCGATAATGTTATTGTTTCAATGCTAAAACTTTGGCAGAGATGAATTCAAATAATTTGAAGACAGATATGAGTTAATTAAAATTCCTAAGCTGACAAAAATCACAATAAGTAAAGACAAGTGAACAATATTGAGAAAAATTCCATGACTAAGATTTAACAACAAGAAAACTTACTGTATGGTACCTTAATAATATTTATGGTACTAGTCAGTACCTATCTAGTCACTCTTTACTTAACTCTAATTATTTTGTGATACTGTAATGTGTAACCGTTTATTTTTCCAAATAAATAAAATAAAATGAAGCTACTCGTACCGAGCTGTGGACTACAGTTTTTATACATTTTATATGAACTCGCACACGGTTGTGGTGGCGATTGTGGTGGCAATTGTGGCAGTCGCGAGTGGCTCGTGTGTGGCGAGGGTTTGTAAGTTCAAAACGTAAATGAAATTGTCAATGCCATGTCCTATAATTTTCTCAGTTAATACTACTAACTTTTGGGCTGAAATCACATTCAATGACTAAGCCCTAAGTTCACCAACAAGATAACAGTCCGATAAATTATAAACGGCCGTTTAACATGACGTTTTGTATGGAAAAAGATTTAATAAACAGTCGTTTTCAATTTAACGGACTGTTATCTTATCGGTGAACTAGGCCCTAAGCGTAGTGACTCGTTTCTTCTTTGTATGCGAAGACGGGTTCACCTTGCATTGCGCGGAAGGCATTTTATTATAATAATAATATAATATTTATGTAAGTAAGCATCCATAGACTAATGAAGCAGACAAAGCATGCGAGGGCATAGGATACGGAGCGGCGGCGCTCGCCATTCTTCCCAACTAATTAAAGATGACGTAAGTCATACTGCGGAATACCGGAGATGCCACGACTTGCGGCTTTTTTATCCTACTCCCTAATTAATTATTAATTAACAAACATCCAAATTCACAAACGCCCAAACACTCACATTATTTTATAAAATTAAAAAATAGTATATAGGAGAGTAGTATAAAAAAGCCGCAAGTCGTGGCATCTCCGGTATTTACGCCTTAAAGACTGGATGGATTTAAATGAAATTTGGCACATAGGTCCATGGGACCATAACCTGGATATTTTGGCCTTTTTATTTTGACATAGGATTTTTTATTAAGGTAGTACGTTCCCGTGGGATAATTTCCGACCTCTACGAGGGCAAAGCCGTGAGCAAAAGCTAGTAAAAATATATTTACATGGAAATTACGAAGGCTGAATATTAATTTTATAGAGATCATAAGGATCACTAGCAAGAGAGGGGCTCGTGGCTAAATGATAGCTTCACTGATCGATCGATCTGCGTGGTTAAGCTGCGCTTGCTGCGGTCAGTCCTTTGATTGGTAACCGTTCCTTACACGAGACTCCTCCGTGCCTCGGAGAGCACGTTAAACAGTCGGTCCCGGTTGTCATAGGAATATCTTTGACAGTCGCTCGTTACGGTTAGTCTGGAGCCTACTGCCAACTTGTCTAACATTCGAATACCGGTATTACCCAATAATTGGGTGTTGTGGAGGTCAGATGGCAGTCGCTCCATGTAAAATATTGGTATTTCGCCGCAACTGGTTACACTGGAAGCCGACCCCAATTTAGTTTGGGAAAAAAGCTATGCAGATAATGATGAAGGATCTTTGGCAAGCATAAAAAAATATTAGTAACGCCAAAAAATAACAATATAATTATGTACGCTATGTACTATTGAAAAAGTCAAGGTTCAGCCAAATATCGGATTATTAAGCTTTTAGTGGTGAGTAGGTCAAATGTTGCACAATATATGAATTTTGTTTGTAGTTTGAGGAAGAAAAGGGAAGGTGGATTAAATCTAAGTGATCTCCGGGGAACTATTTCGTAATGTAACAAGTATGGTTTTAATGCCTCATAGTAAGGCCCTAGTTCAATTGTTTAAAGATATAGCTCAGCTTTGGTTAGAAATGAAGATCGCTAGGTGTTCTATTGGTTGAATACACTCTTCCTTTTTAGGGTTCCGTACCAAAATGGTAAAAAAGGAACCCTTATGGTGCGACTTTGTCTGTCTGTCTGTCTGTCTGTCTGTCTGTCTGTCTGTCTGTCTGTCTGTCACACCTGCTTATTTCAGCAACTACTTATGCTATCGACTTGAAATTTGGAACAGTTATAAAGAATGCTTGTTCAGTTAAATTGCAAACGAAAAAAATCCAATAATATTTTTATTCACAATTGCAAAAGGGGCCGGAGTGGGGGTCCGAAATTTTAAAGTAGGGTTACTAGGTCAAGTGATATATCATATGAAAGGGCTTGATCTGCACATTTCAAAATATATTTTTATTTTATTTTATGTCTCACAGTTTTCGACATATGATGAAAAATGTCCAAAAAAATACCATTTCCCCCCCTTATCTCCGAAGTTTGCGGAGCGAAAAATCTGAAATAATTAGAGTTGATAGGAATTGACCCAAATATGGCACCAAAAATAAAACGATGTTCCTAACTAGTACAGTTTTTTCAAAATCATCAAAATTCCTTCACAAACAAACTTAGTTATGCGGTCCGGATTTTTTCACTTTATACGTCCAAAAATGATACGGAACCCTCGGTGCGTGAGTACGACTCGCACTTGGCCGGTTTTTTTTAAACATAATAGGTATCATAGTATAGTCATTCATCGTTTACGAAAAAAATCGTATCCAAATTAAATACATCAGTGTTATAGAATATTTCACGATAGGTAGCTACTTCTAATTGGTTCTCGGAAATGTGTAGAAAACCATGACTGGAAGCGAGGTTAGTATGCAAGGATTCCGATTGTTAGCATTTGCCTAACTGAATGTTTGTATGAACAAACATTCTCTCACGGTCTGAGCTCAGCAAACAGAACTGAAATTGCCTCTAGGCACACCTTAGACCGTGAGAATAACGTAGGTATCTATAGGTATGACTCCTGCTTATTCGAAACAGTGTTGATTCCAAAATAGTCTAATGTTTTCTAGGGTTACGTACCTCAAAATGTAAAAAACGGAACCTAATACCTAGTATTAAAAAAAATGTTTGTCATAGTGGCTGAGCGATTGGCTGCTGCGCGACGTGCCGCGGGTTCGATTCCCGCACGAAGCAAATATTTGTTACGGGTCTGGAGTGTACAAATTTTACATGCTTATGCATGTGAAATTTGTGTTTGTGTTCCCCACATTTAGGGAAAAAATCTGAAAATCTCGTCGTTAATTTGTAGTTATATCTCGCATAAAAGATTTTTTTTTACATTACATTACTAAGTTTGTACGGATCCCTCAGAGCGCGAGTCCTACTCGCACTTGTCCGGTTTTTTCTAGTGTTTATAGATTACTTTATTAATCACATACTTTCGCACCTTCTAGCAATCAGTTCAGTCCACCGTACAAACATTAACAACTGAGCTGTTCATAGAAAAAATCTGTACTATCAGCTCACACACACTACTGAACACAAACTTTCTATTAAAATGGCCGCTCTATAGGACGGCTGTAAGAGAATAATAGTCATAAAAACTGCATAAAAAAATGGAGGAGTTATGAACTCTATCGAAGTTAGTCGGAATACTAGAAGTGTTCGCACGTTCAAAGAGGAATGAACACTAAACTGCATTATTGGCCCGCCATAAAAACGTGACATTGCTTGGAGTTAATTTTTCGTGTGGTGAGGCACGTCCCGTTCGGATTTATATCCGGGCCGTGAGTCGCACACAAACGCCCCCAATAAAAAAGTCCCACTGACCGCTTGTAATAGCCGAGTTTGCTTAGCGATGCCTATCTGCGTGATGTAGATGCCAGGTGTACGCTGCCTATCGGTAATTATGGGGCATTGTATAATTCCTTTATAGATTTTTGTTATATTATACTTTCAAGAAATTCAGTAAACTTACCTAATTTCCACTGAAAATCATGATGGCTATGGTTTTCCTATAGTAACCTTTTTACGACGTTTGTTTGAAAAATCAGTACTATATTATTTTCATTATATATTTTTTTATAACTCGTTAAAAAAGGTACCTATTCAATAAGTTTTTTGAAACAAAAATATAAAACCCTTTAAAAATAACTGTCTTAAAAACGACAGTCGGAGCTGGCTGGTTCAATTTTCTTTAAAATTTATTCGGGTCATGAATTATACAACATAAGCTTTAGATGTTTTCAAAACAATTTGAAAGAGCGTAAACGTCTTCCCCTTGGAGTAGTGCGTCAGTAATGAAGTTAGACAGTTATGTTCTGACGGGTTCCCTTTTACAGCCCAAGCGTTTACGGCCACTAAACCTGACTTCCACTTAACGACTGCTAAACGATTCCCAACTGTGCTCGCTCCAATAATGTGCACCCAACAGTATTTTACTGTGTTCGATTGTAGAATAAAAATATGTTGAGGTTTCTTCCAGTTCCAGTTTATATAATTCTTGAAGCGATCTCAACTTTGTGTGTGTTTGTGTGAGCAATTGGACGAGTGCTGTTTCTTGGTATTTGATTTGTATTCAAGCCCATTTTATTAAGCAAATAAAGAAAACGTATTTCTTTGATTTGTATCGTGTTTCTCTGTAAATAGCGAAATGTTTAGTTTTCTTTGTGGCTGTTTTTACTTAAAATGTTTTAATAAAAATGTAATTTTGTAATACTTCAGAGCGGTTTATCAAAATAGTTTTCATAAATTGCAGTCTCGAAGACGAAGCGTTGGATCGAGCGAAGTGGAAGGAGCAAATAAGGAAAGCAGACCCCACCATGGGAATAATAACTCTCAGGGGACGGAAAAGGGAAGACAGAGAGATTACGTATGGTTTAACTTACGTTATAATTTACTCAATAAAATAATACTCCGGGCCAGATAATATCTAATATCGTAAATTTGTTCTATCTGAGAACAGTTTTCGATTGGACAAATCCCGTTGTTTCTAGCAAGATTACTCTACCCTAAGTTCAGATGTAGGTACCGTTGATTCGTAGTTCGAGATTGTCGTTCTAAAGTTCTAGGTACTAGCGATAACGTACTAACTGCAAAATTATGGCGGATCGGTAGTTAACGCGATAGTGATCTATCATTTCGGTTGAATGACGGCAGTGTAATGAGTAGGCTTCGGGAACTCGTTCAGCTACTGAAGTGGGGGCTGCATGAATGAATGACATGTACTCGATATGATAGTCATGCTCATTTACGTTTTGTAAGTGCAGATGCTTGCATTAATTGACTTCTCCTTTTTATGTATCGGAGGTAACGAATAAATACAGGCATCGGTATACAATGTATTTTTCAGCTGCTTGAAGATACTGGCAGAATATTTTTTCAGGTTAAGGTTGTTGACCTATTTTTATATGAGGCCTCATTAAATGATAATAATTGATCATCTGTCCCTTTATTCGCTTGTTATGAAGAGTTAAACAATCTCTGTTTTACATTTGGAAAGATCCTTGAAGGCAGTTCGAAACTTAAGTTCGAAGCTTAGATACATATCATAACAATATTTCTATAGATTTGAATTATACCTAGAGCTTCGCTTAATCCGTCGTGCATCCAACAAAATAGTTACAACGTTACATAAAAGGAATAACATTTTATCGATCTTGTCTACCAGAAGCTTCTGCATTATTATTCCCGTGGAAAACCGCTCCTTACCCGGGGCAGGCTCCCAGGGGACGCGGTGTCCGGCTCAGGGTACTTGCATGGACCTGGATACACGATACCGACGTCTTATTACCACTGCATAAGGAGATACAGAAGGATTTCTTCTTATAAAACGGAACAGAATTTTTACTTATCTCTTATCATCACGGTATAGGTTTTTGAACTATAGTTGCTGTTCTAGACTGCATAATTTGTCGATTGTGTTTTGTTTCTTTCGGTATCTTTGCGTATGTATAAAGTAGGTTTTCTGTAATTTTTTGTTCTGCGGTATTACGTTTTACGATAGTAGCTATCTTTATTGCAATGTAGCTAGCTATAATTTGATTTTTGCGATATTGCCCTAAGAGGTATCGTGACTGTACTTGGGGAGTGGGCAATGAAATGTCAGTAAGCGGGGCGAATTCTTACTAGGACGTAGGTATTTCTTGGTCTCAGAATGTGTCATGTTCAAGTTTCCTATTTTCTTTCAGAAGTGTCACGATCCACCTGATAAGCTTTTATCGCAACGGCTGTATGTGTTGTACCTACCTTATGCTTTGGTGCCAAATATACTAACAAATAAACGCTTCAATTTATTATTTCTTTTTTAGACTTAATTATTTACTAAAACTAACATAACATTTCTTACATAAGTTCTTGGCAAATATTGGTATATATATTATATATTAATCACGAGCACGGGTTACTGCAGCTCAATAAGAAATTTAGTTTAAAAGAATTAAATTTTATACAAATTAAAAAGAAATAGGTACGTAGGCGTAGCAAAAGTCAAAAAAGAAATGCTCACGAATTCTTTATAAATCCAATAAGAACTGAAGACGACGAGTCCTTAACAGTTCAATACCCCGTAGAAATGAGCAAACTGAAGTACTCCTAATTTTTTTTTCTCAATTTCGTTCCTAAATTCAATGCGAACGGGGTAAAACAAAATCACGAGGCGAGAGTTGCCAATTGGGGAGTGTTTGTCGTATTGGTGCGGAGTGTGTGCACCGGGCCGTCGTGATCTGCACTCGAATGCATCGAAAGGGATGCACAATGCATACAAAGTGAACTGCGGATTCAGTCAGTCGTGATTTTTCCTTCCTCCGGTATATCCTGCCTCAGATTGTTACGGAGGAAGTGACAAAGACTGATTCATTCGAAGATTTGTATAGACGTGAATGTGTTTCGGTATGTTAGCAGTCCACTCTGGATTAATGATGTTCGACAAATGGACACTATGCTAAACTGGACTACGTTTCGCAAGTGGTTGTTTTAAGGGTGTGTCTGTTCAGATGCTTTTTTGATAATTATATGTTTGTATTTGTTCATGTTAGTTAATGTACCGTCACTTGTAAATATACGAGTATCAAATAAAATGCTATAAAAGTTCTAGAAAATGTTATTTAGTAAAGTGTTGTGAAACTTGACCGGCGCTCTACTATTCATAGATTAAACTTTTCTTCGACAGCTCACTTAGCACGGTGAAACTGGTTTCAGTTAAAATGTTATCGCTAAGTTTTAACTTATATAAAGCAAAAAAACGCATACCTAGTTCATTTTAGTTTCATATAAAACTTGTTCTGTTTAACATGCTCCCTGCAAATATTAGGTACGATAATGTTAATCTTTTTTAATGTAAAAAGTGAAAATATTTCCGCTTTAGGTACCTAATTAGTCATTCATGTCTCCAAGCGCGCTTCATTTTATTTGCGATTGCACTGAGTTAAAAAGCGACTGCATTTGATGTCCCGTTTATGCCACTTTCCGTTGAAATAAATGGGTTTATAGATGTCCCACTTTCCGCTTTTTACGGCGACTCTAGATTGACTTTTGCATTTTATTTCTTACCAGGTGCATTTAGATTTCCATTTCCAATCGTAATTAAATTGTACAAGTTTGCTGTTAGCTAAGAGTTCTTCGTTATCTTGTAGTTCCTTCGCAATATTTTTCTTAGTCTGCAGAAATTAAGTCAAGGTTTAAATGAATGGATGGAGATGTTCTTAGTTTTAAACTGAGTAAAGTTTGTAAATATTATGTTATTGTGATCTTAATTGTTGGATTGCTCTTATGAACTTAATAATTTATCTCTAAAAAGTTATTATATTGACAACTTTACACTATTTTAAGATTAAACGACATCCATAATATTTTAATAATAAATCTACTTTTTACCCCGCAAAGAGACAAGTAAAAGCTGATGACAATCCTACTAATATATATTACAATACACCTTTGCCTAACCCTTCGGGGAATATGGCCCCCTTCAGGGGTCGTGACGTCATGTTATTGTTTAATAAATCGGGATGTTAATCTCTAAAACAGGTACATGACATACAAAATATACGGTTAAAAAGCTGGTACATTCTGTGCAAATATAATGTAAGTCATTTTTGTTTTACAGAAAAAAAATAGAGAGAGATATGTAGTTCCATTGTCCCTTTGTCATAACACAGTAAATATAATAACCACATTCGTATAATAATTACCTATTAAATATTGTTGCTTCATTTGAACATATGACTTTTTACTTCACGCTAGCTAACTTAATTCGTAATTGTGAATTGTTCGCACATAATAAATAGAGTTGAGTGGTTGCATACTCTCGTTTTGAAATTATTTATCTTTTAAAATAATAGCATTGCTGTTAATATAATTTGATTGACCTTACCTTTTATTAGTTACTTAAGATTTTGCTTTACTTTGCACATTCTTAATTGGATTAAATTCTTTTCAACATCGGATAGAAGGAGCCATTTTAAGATTCATTAAAAAAATTACAAACTAAATGATAGATCATTTTATGTTTGAACTGTTTGGTTTATTTTTTATTTTTTTATGAATATTAAGATTTTAGATCAAAAGACGATTTGCAACAGCTCTAGATTTTACTTAAAGTAGTTTACCTATTTATAGTAATTACAGTGATTTAGTATTTCGCAAATACATCAAAGTTAATACATCAAAGTTAATAAATCAAGTCAACAAAGACATTATTTATATTTAAGCAACAGCGAATTCAATGATAAATGTTGTTTTAACAATCTCGTGATTTAAGACAATGTGGCCGCCGCGGTCAATTTTACAAATTGATCGTCAATTGTGTTTTCGACAACGAAATGGCGTCGAAATTGTTTTCGAATAACATGCGATTGCATCATTGTTCTATTGTGGTCGGATCGGATATAAAACAATGCAATTATTTCAGCAGTATTACACCAATACAAATTGTCGGGTTAGTGTAGATTCAATAATTGATATCTATGTAATTACAGTTTCGGAATTTCGCCTTTAATTCATAAGAATTAACATTGCTATTGTGCAGATTTCAGAGAAATATGCCGAAGTGGCCTTTGTATCTTTAAACGTTTATTAGTCCGTCAAGAATATAAAAGTATCAATTTTCATTTCAAAGCGCATTCATACAATAAGTTTTTCGTAAATAAATAAATTTTTCGGTTTCGCATTGAGCTTTTACTGTCGATTTTGTTTCGGCTTTATAGTAAAATGTTGTGTTTACAAGTAGTTATAGGCATTTGTGTATTGTATTTATTGAACTGTCGGTATTAGAGCTAATAATGAAGTCGGTAAATGGAAAGGAAGGCGTGGCCGGGCCAGACCGGTTTGGTAGCGAAATATCCTTGTGTTAGCGGTAAGGTGATCTAGTTGGTCGAGGCTTGAGGTAGTTTGTGCAAGTACCGTAGAATGCGGACGCTGCCCACACCCTGCCTGTATGCCTGGCGTACTAGGAAGTCGCTGGGGTTCTTGTTTTTTTTATTTTGTTTAGATTCATTTTTTTATTGCAACAAGTGAGATTTAAACGATAAAGTAAAGATATTAACATAACGCATAGTGATATAATGGATGTTATAACGGCAAGGGATTCGGGATGCTTTAATAAATAAGAAACTACATAAATATTATGTAATTAGGATACAAAATATTAGTGAACATATTTTGCTAAATAAAATCAGTTTTTTTTTGTGTAAGTCTAAGTTTATTTACAAAGTTCAGTTTTCGTCTACAGACGCACTTTCGGCCTTCAAACCTTCCTTAACAACAAAAACGAACAACACGTGTGTATACCTGTCCATTAACTCACAATATCACAGCAAACAACAATTAACAAATGCTTTTGAGCGGAGTACGCACACAGCCGCCCCTCGATGACTCGGCGAGTTGCTAATTGATGCGTGCTTTTTACGTGTTGCGGCCTTTACAAATCGCCGGAGCCCTCTTTATAATTTAGATTTATACTTTGTGGAAGGAATAGGTGTAGCCGTCGGGTGCTCTGTTCAAACTGAATTTGCCGGGAGGAAAGAAGCGGCTCGGCTGCGGCGTGGTGGGCTCGTAGTACTGCTGTTGAGCGGGCTGCGCATGCTGGTACTGGGCGGGCTGCGAGTACTGAGCGGGCTGCGAATACTGGGACGACGGCAGGCCGCTGTACTGCGCCTGCTGCGTGCCCGGGTAGATGTTGTTGGACTGGTACTGTGGCTCGGCCTGGTACTGTGGCTGCGCCTGATACTGGGGCTGAGGCTGCGGCTGGTACTGCGCCTGCGTCTGGTACTGCTGTTGAGGTTGGTGCTGCTGCTGGGGCGCCTGGTAGTTCTGCTCGTACAACTCCGGGTGGTACTGACCGTCATCCTCATTGGGTTTTCCGCCGTAGTTGCGCGCTGGTTCGGGCGCCACGTACTGTTGAGGAGCACTGTATTGTTGTGATTTGTAATCCGGTGAGTTGTAGCGGGGGTCCGGGGTGTACCCGGGGGTGGGCGCAACAGCTTGAGGCGCAGTCGGGATGTGGTCACCGCTGGCCTGGAATCCATTCTTTCCCGCGACGTAGTTCACTGTTTTCCTCTGACCGCTGGGGTCGATGTAGGAGTAGCTGCCTCTCCTGTTGCCGTCGGCGTCGGTTTCCTCTTTGAAGTTAATTCCATCCTCCTGTTGGTAAGCGGCACCGAAAGCTCCATTTCCGCTGAGGTATCGCGCTTCCTGCACGATGGCCGCTGTCTTCGGGTCCCCCGCGTATTTGGGGACGCGTCTGCCTCCTTCTTGCTGTTGGCAAGTCGCGGCTGCGATCACAAAGGCAGATATAATGAGCCTGTACATTTTGACCGTTCAAAATGTGCACTGCTCGCGTGAAAGTAACAAAGTGTGTCGTTGCGGGCGGGTGAACTTATTATATACGGCGAGTAGAGGCCTTGACGTGTATTGGAAGGGCTCGTGGGTCCGACCGCGAAAATCTTATTCATATAAGTTCCAGCCAGGCTCGGATGTGTGGTACGCATCAGGGAAGTAACATTAAGGTGAAGAGAGCAGGTGGCGTGCATCGGAATGGGATCGGCTCTGTGTAAATGTCAGCGAGTAGGCCGTTGATTTTCAACCGAGCTTTTTGAATATTTGAATACATCGCTGCATATTTTAGTATTTAGGAAATAACTTTTGGCCTGCATCGTCAAAATGAATATAACATTGCAGAGAGTACAGTTTTGAAACGTCGAAATATGTATATTTGGAATTTCAAGTTGCAGATGAAATTGTCGATGCGTGACAATTAGCGTATCCAGTGGTCGTATAGCTGTCGTGTAATACACACCTGTGGTCGACCCAATTAATACCTTAAATGTAATTAAGTAATGTATAATGATTAAAATGAAATGCATTTGTTTTGAAAATATAATGTATGCGTATAAACTTTTAATTTTTGTGAAGTAATGAGTGACGACTGAGCAAAGGGATTATTCTAAACAACCAGTAGGTATCTAAAATTATATTGCTAGCTTATAAAACCTGATTTAAATTTAATAAGGTGGATTGAAAGTAAAAAAAAAACAGACAAGTGCGAGTAGGACTCGCGCCCTGAGGGTTCCGTACAGAAAGTAAGTATGTAATTGCAAAAAATACTTTTTAAATAATACAACTACCTACATTTTTTTCTTTTCTTATGTTGTCAAACTTGCTTCTTGCCAAACATGATTATAAATAAGTCAACGGAAAGTACTATATGATTCTGATTTATTTGCGAGTGTCAAAGTATGCAGCTAAATGGCCCGTTCCTGAGAAAAAGGGTCTTAATAGACAGACAGACGGACAACAAAGTGATCCTACAAGGGTTCATTTTTTCTTTTGAGGTACGGAAACCTATAATAGCGTTAGAATGTTAAATGCATCTTCATTGGATTGGCACATGTTTGAAAATGCAACCTCTGCAGTCATGTCAGATTCACACCGGGCGATACAAGACAACGATAGCTTAACACATGTATCTAAGTGGAACATTACTTTCGCAATTTCCCCAAGCCTTCTTATGATAACTCCGTAGTTAATTCTTTTGTTCTGCTTAGCATTAGTCCACGCTAAATCTATTACAGTTCTCACAGCTAGTTTACGTAAGTCTGTCATGTTGGTTAATATGAATATTTTTTTATTGAGCTTTGTTATTATTTCTTTATTCGCTAGTTAGTGCATTAGGCACATAATTTGAATGAAATTTTAACGCTTGTTACATTTAACCTGAATTACTGAGATTTACGTAAAGTGACCTGTCAAGGACGTTTAGTTTTTTAGATCGTGAATTGGTTGCGCTTGTTTTAAATTCGCTGAGTCAGATATTAGAGCTTGTATAAAAAACTTACGGTATTAGCGGCCTATTTAGGTATATCTAAGTATAGATTTTTTCCGTGGCTTCACTTAGTGTTTATCAACAGTGTTAGTATTTTTTATGTATCTCTTTTTTTACATCATAAGTTACAAGTAAATTTAAAAAGTACCTAACATAAAACTGGGTAGATCACGTTTTGTGAGCACCGAAAACCGAAAACCATACGGAGAAGTAGTAATCTAACTCTCTATTTCTTAAACTTATGATTTTTATCCGATAAGAAAATGTCAACCCCGTCATATCTTATTACAAAGTAAATTGACAATAAAACAAACAAAACATCTTAATTAAAGTTAATAAAATAAGACGAGTCATTGCTGAACGACTGTTACCAAATCACATAATTTTTTTGCCGACTCCGATTTCGGCCTTGATAAAATGCCTGGAATAAGAGCAACATTCAGCCTATTTAATTTCAATTCGTTCAGTAGCGAGTCGCGTCCATCTTTCTTCCGGACATCAGAATCTAATTCTCTTCATAAAAGCGAATTACTATTCAGCCGTAAAGTTCCCGTGATTTATAGTTAGTTAGTTTATAGTTAGTTAGTGATTAGTCCGTGTGTCACGACACACGGACTAATCACGAAATCTCATGAACTATACGGTTTACAAACTTGGCAAGTAGGTTTTTTATGAGGTGTAAGCATCCATTAAGAAACGATTTTACGAAAATCCAGTCCCAAGAGAGTGCAATGGAGGTTGGAAGGTTGTATGAAAATTCTAGGTTTTAAAAGTTAGAGACATTAAAATTGACATTCAGGGTAATAGTCTTAAATAATAAAATACCCGTGCAAAGCTGTGGTACCTAGGTCAACTAGTCTATAATAAAATTGATTGCGTTCTGCTCACACCATTGATGAAAGCGACCGTGAAGCTATAAATATAAAAGGCCCAATTGAACTCTTTAAGTTATATAACACGTTATGGAATGTGAAGTAGGTAAGCTATTCATAACTCGTAATGATTGATTGAAGATAAAACAATGCAATTCTACTGTCGCAATAACAATAATACAATTATTGATCTGATAGATTAGTATTGTGTCTTTAATAGAATCACCATCGATTTATTTATAAAAGTCGCCCAAGCGCGCTAAAGGCTCCGTTTCGGTTGTATGGCGACCCCTTTTGAGTTTTAACCTTTTATTGTTATTATTATTTGCCATGATAGCGGCCATACTTACACGTATCTTGTGAAAATTTCAATTGGTAAGCTATGACACTGAGTTAGAGCACCGCGGCGTAAGCTTTAGTAGGTAATAGGGTCCCGCTGAGACCCTTCGGGTACGGAATCCTAAAATCAGCAAATTGCAGGACGGCACAGCAACTAGCTAACATTCGTATTCACAAACATTACTATGATCACATTGATCATACGAATATAAACGTTTTAGGGCCAAGTTCACCGACAAGTTAACAGTCCGATAAAATAAAAACGGCCGTATAACATGACTTTGGCCTTTAGAAAAGTCTTCATAAACGGCCGTTTTCAATTTAAAGGAGTGTAATCTTGTCGCTGAATTCGGCCCTTAGTGTAAAAAAAATAGGTTCATATTCACATAAGCGAATATAAACATGCGCTTCATATCAATATGAACGTTAAGTTAATACAAATAATGTTCATATTCATAATATGACTTTTCTGTACCTAGTACCTACACTGTGCGTTTGAGACCTCATAGTAACGTTTGTGAATAGTAGGTAACTGCGTAACTATTTTCGTGTCACTGTAATTATTATGAACCTCGTTAGGAATTCGTGATTTCAATTAAAACTAAATAACATTGTTGTGTTCTCAAATATAACCTTTTTATTTCACATATTCTATTTCCGGCGATCATCCAACGATATAAAGAAGTCTGTAGGGATATACTGGATGCGGTATCCTTAAAACTGACTATTATTACGCAACTAGTTTGTGCTACAATTAATGGTTATTAGGTTATTAGGGATTTACAAAAATTTACAAAAAAGGCATTTACCAAAATTAAGACCCAGACCTAAAATAACTATCTGTACGTAACACAAATATTTGTTCCGTACGGAAACCAAATCCGCGACACGTAGCGCAGCAGCAATTACAGTCACTGCGCCAAAATGCAATGGGAATATTGTTTCCTTTTTGTGTTACTTTATTGCTTTAAATCTGCGTTACTTTTCTTTTAACTCACCTCTAAGTAAAATGCAAGTTACATTTCCTGTATGAACACGTGAATAGCGACCTCGTCTGCGTGCCTTAAGTTATGACTTGTTGCTTATGTAACTGGAGCAACGTGAGGCAGTGTTTATGTATTCCAGTCTGCTGCTCGATATGACGGCACCGATTTAATCATAAAACTGCGTAATTTGCACTGGCCGGTGACTCTGCTTTAAAGACCTTCTTACTAAACCATAGTCCTTGTACCCAAAACAAACAATTTACTTACCAATGGTAGTTTATTAAGGCAATGGCTCTCTATAACTCCATTCCTACTTGCTTCCTATTGAAAAATGGCACAGTCAGTAGTGTTTACTATTGCTAAATAATATAGTAAATAATAGTAGTAGAAAATATAAATTTAATGAAATGGTTTATACTACAAGTTTTGAAAGCCAAAGTCAAAGTAAGCATTTTTTTCTCAGCTTACCTGTTACAAAAATTTACCTTTCGCCACTGATCAAGTCTATGCCACTGAAAATCCCAAATTATTCCTAAATATATACGTGGGTGACATTTTAATTTTAAATGCTTATTTGCACTCACCATAAAGTTGAATTTATATTTAGTTATGCATTTGAAGACTTGTTCGATAAATTCTGAAGTAAGTATTTACCAAGCAAGTATTAATCCTAGCGGATTATGATTCAATCTGCTGTGATATAACTTGCGCTGAGAACTTAACTAGTTTGCCTTCAGATGACGTATGTGTTAGATGCAATGTTGATGATTTATTTTCTACATCTTTTATATCTATAAGACAGTACCGAGTTTGACTTATTGACTAACACACAACGCACTGCCTAACCTATAAGATTTGAAATTTGGAGGAAATATTTCTTATGTACCTTAGAGGTGCCAAAAAGGATTTTTTGGAATTCCATCCCTAAGGGCCGATTTCACAATCTTCAGATAAGTTATTCAAGGATTAATTAAATTTTTTTAAGGGATGAATGATATCTGACTATGGTGAAATCGGCCCATAAGGGGTGAAAAGGGGTGGCAAAGTTTGTATTACTTTGTGTTGTTTTCCGATTTTTACGCGGATTGAGTCACGGGCACAGCTAGTATACCTACTTATCTATACCTATAGTCTTCTTTACTTAAGGTTCACTTTTTTTGGAAGAACTGTGAACTCTTCATTACTTATAAGTTCACGTCATGATGAAGTCTTTACTTCAAAATCTATACTAATATTATAAAGCTTAAGAGTTTATTTGTTTGTTTGAACGCGCTAATTCATGAAGAATAGTATAGGCTATTTACAACCCTTAGGAGTACGGGGGTGAAACCACCGGGCACCGCTAGTCATAGCATAAAATGACTGCTTTTGTTGTTGAACTCCCTGTTTGGTTTTTTCCCCTCATTGTCCTCATATTTGAAAAAAAGAACGTCCATCATTAATTATCCTATCCTAATAATATTATAAACGTGAAAGTTTGTGAGGATGTAAAGATGTATGGATGGATGTATGTATGTTTGTTACTCTTTCACGCAAAAACTACTAAACAGATTTTGATGAAACTTTACAGTAATATAGCTTAGACATCAGAATAACACATAAGCTACTTTTTATCCCAAAGACGCGGGCGAAGCCGCGGGCGGAAGCTAGTTATATATAAGAATTGACGTAGTGGTTCCTAGAAGCCTTTAAATCACTCCAAACTATGACTAAGTCTTTCATCAGCGCTTAAAAGTGTAACTTTTAAACGCATATTCACGTAATTTTCCAAAACCATCTTATCTAAAGTAACACCAAACGTCGCGGTCGGCCATGGCGAGGTATAATCACTGCCACATTCAATCTCAATAAGTAATTCAATGGCTCTGCATACACTTGCTCTAATTAAAATAAATCTATGACAAATAATCACACGTTCCAGTCGAGTGTTCACCAAAAGGTCAGTGGTTGCCCGCGATCAAGGTCTGGTTGAACCGAGAAGGCATGCGGCTCAGAATTCCGCTTATTTAACTGTGACGAGTTTATTTATTTCGGAATTTAGACTATACGACTATACGTGTATGTATCTGATACTATTATGTACAAAAGGTATTCAGAATTACAGACTACTTTAATTACCCGACTGCCCCAAAAGGAGGGTAATGTTTTTCAAGCGTATGTAGGTCTATTTCTTTCGCATGATCTGTAGCCGCTTGATAGATTTCAACATAACTGAGGTGTCGTTAGATTCGGCTTCATTGTGAGAGTGTGATAGGATATATTTAAAAGTTACGCAGTCGGGATTTTTAGATTTTTAATAATCTGAAAATTTGAAACAATGAATGACTTTAGACAATGACTGTACGGTGACAGACAATTCAGTAATAATCATGACTACATGGAAAGTTGTTTAATACATGTAGGTATGTGCATAAAAAACTAGGTACATATTACGGACATGAATACGTCACCTTTTTACAGGTATTATTACATAGTTACTCGCACATAATAAATATAAGTATCTATGTATGTATTTAGGTAATATGCATAGTAACAACTTTACAAATATTAAAAGTAGATAGCGTATTATGTACAATGTGGCCTAGTTCGGTAATAGTTTTAAGGCTTGATTTCCGGTCATTTGATAATTTCACATTTTAATTAGTGTACACCACGACTTTGCTATGTTTTTATGTTATAAACATTACATAACAATTGTCGTAAACTGACTAACAATTGTTACAGAATGACGGGTATATCTAGTGTCTAGGGTACATGCTTTGTTAAAAAATTGCTGCAATTTTTATTACAATAACACATGGCATTAAGCAGGCGTGTAATTCACGGTATAGCACATCAGCATTAATCGGTATGACCCCCCCCCAAAGGCTTCGGCGCCTGGCAGTAGGTACTAGTGTACTACGTTCTAACTGCGACCACGTAGTTCGGACATAATATATTAAAATGTGTAAGAAAAATGCTCTATATGAAGTAAGATAGAGCATTTTCTTTGCTTAACTTTCTACAGTTCTCTAACTGAGAGCTGTAGAAAGCCCAACAGTGGAATCGTCGTACCTATGCTCTCACAGGTACGACGATTCCACTGTTGGGTTAAGAGTGCCTATTCTACTAGAGATTAATTTCACGTACAATGGCGGCTAGAGCTCTATAATCGTATGAAGAAGCGACATCACTCTAGCGAAGGCATCACTTGATTCTATTTAGATTTATATCGGGAGGCAGATGAGCTGAATCGTGGAAATAGTGGTTTAGGCTTCTCATGTTTCCTTCCAAGTATTTCTATGTGGCATTTAATAATATAATAAAATATAGTCCGCATGGACTTTAGTACCTACTTAATCAGTGGGAATTTAGAAAAAAATCATATCGTCAGAACCCTGCAAGGTATCGAAGTAAAAACAGTAATTATGATTAGGCATCATATAAATAACAGTTTTCACTTCAATTTTGGCATTTATTTTACAAACCTCAGGTCTGATAAGAAGTTAGTCAAAGTCCAAAGGTCTGACTGGTCAAGACCCGATTTCATCAAATTGAGCTTCAGCGTTTGACTGTCCAAGCTGGTCTCTCCTAGGATTAGATATATTCGTTAATCAAAGGTCGAAACACGCTATTTGTTTGGACTTTGAGTAAGCCGTCTTGTCAGACATGAGGTTTGACTAGCCAAACCCAGAAGCGCCGGAGGTTCGATGTTTGACTATAACATATAGATTTCTATATTTAACAAAAAACTAAGTTAAAACCCATTCTACGTTTTATATTGGCCAATAGTAGACTGTCAGCTATCATAAATACTTAGTAAGTCAGTGCGCGGCCGAGTATTTGTTATGTAGTTGTTTCACAACGCTAGAACTGTCGAGGCCTGGCGCACAAAAACAGTTTAAGTATAGGATGTAAATACGCCTTTCGAAAGGCACTTGGTAGATATGAGGTTTCCGCTTGTAATGAGACAAACGAAGGCAAACTTTATGAAGTGTATCCCTAGTAAATACATATTAATTAGTACTATCCCGCTATTCTCCCCCCTATTTCGCAATTGAATAATGATGACTAACATTTAATTACCTACCCCAGGATTACTGCCAGTTGCCCGTTATTAACACCATTTTTTTGTAAGCACTAAGATCTATTGGGTCGTTTTCACCGACATTTACCTTATTCTTAAGTACTTACCGAGCGTTAATGGATAAAACTAACACTATCTTCACCGAAATTATAGCGTTATCTCTTTTAGAAGCGTTTACAAGTAGAATATTCAAAAATCTGTAGATAGGTACTAGTTTCCGATAGATGTCACCAACGCTCATAAGAGTACGCTTCCGTACTCTTATGAGGGCGAAACGCGGCAGCTCAGGTGGCAGAGCAATGCCACGGATCGGCAGAGGTCACGGGTTAAGGTCCCACTCGCGTCAGTTAATTTTTGAAATCTTTTATGTACCTATATTAAATAGATAACATGAGAAAAGCTTAACATTGCTTTGACATTTTAAATTTTGACAGTTTCAAATTCACAAAATTATACACTCGACAATTTTCACACGAGAATTTCAAATACGATTGGTATAATTATTAGTATGTAACCGGTTATCGGTGGCAATTCACTGCGGTTTTGATAATTCCTAATTCCTCAATGATTGTTTTAATTCCTAATAGGTATTTATAAAGGGCGAGCCTATCATCAGGCTCCCTGTTATCGCGTTCAATTCAAATTAGCTAAGTCTGAAGGTGAGAAAAATGTTATTTTTTTAAATCAGACCCAAGATATTGTAGACGATCCAATCAGTGCTTTTAATGAGGTGGCCAAAATCAAATTAGCGCAAATTGTAAAAACGTTGGAAATTGAAGTATAAGCTAATCAGACTTGTGACAAAAAACGAAAAAACTAACAAATATCAACACTAAAATTAAATTGCCACTATGCTACTCGGAATTATGAAAAGAGCTTTAGTTCCAAAGAAATTATTCTCCGCAATTCTGCAGCAGGTAGTTTCAAAGAGACGCCCATCCTTCTTTGTAAAAATAAAAACTCGGGTGTTTTCCTTCGTCCAAAAACGAGCTTTGTAATATAACCGAGTGTTAGTTTTAGTTCCCTCCCGAAATAAGTTTTTGCGTGTCCGTGAGTAGTTTTGTTTGCAGTACATTTTCTTTGATTAATTACTTCCGCACAGTCTGGTGTCCAATTTACGTGACGTTCTTCCTTATATTTTATGATATAATATACAGGGTGATTTTTTGAAGTATTCCTTCCATGGTGCCATAGTGACCGATTCGCAACCCAGTTCCGAGGTTACCCGAAAATTTAATTAAAAAAATACATTATTATTCTATTATTCAATATTATTTTCTCTAAAATAACATACTGAATAGCTTTCATTACTATTTTAATTTGTAGTTGACACTTTTGCAAAGATTTCTTGGTATCCAAATGTTTGAAAATACCAACACTTGAAGAAGCGATTAAAAGTTAATTACTTACCAAAATTAAAACATCATCCAAGTACATCTCAAAGAAGGTGAATCTCAAAATGTTACTGAAACATTAATAAAACAATTTTTATTACAAAATTTACACATTTTATAGGCCATCCAACAACTTATGAATTTAATAAAATTTTGTTTTTAGTTAGTGCGCATTAGCTCTAAACTTGGGTCAGAAACTGAAATAAAAGGGAAAAAAAAAACTTGAAGTACCTACACCCATACATGTGTATTGTAAGTGTAACTAATCCCAAGTAGAAGAAAGGTTAAGTACTTCCCAGTTATTCCATTTTGTTTTGTGAGGGAATAAACTCCTTAATGTGGATAGATGAGGGTTTGTACTTAGGAAAGTACAGAGCCTTTTTCATGCATGCGTAACGTGTATGAAACTTTCATATTAGACTACTTTTTATGGTGAAAAATTGTGTACAAACATTATTTTACTATTGTATGTTTTACATAAGAATTCCTTTCGCCGCTGTTTGCTGGGACTGAATGTGAATATGTTACGTTTTTATTTATTTATTTAACACTTTATGCACATAATAAAAAAAAATGTAAGAGGCGGACTTAATGCCATAGGCATTTTCTACCAGTCAACCTTTGGGTGGTGCAGAGACAAACAATGGTAGGTACAATTTTGAAAATTGTGTAATAAACAAATTATACAAGGTTATATATATTATACATACATATAAAACTATATACATATATTATTTATATATCATACATATATGATAATATACTAAATACACAAATTTATACATACGGGTAGAATAAGTAATGGGAAAATATTAATGCTGTGATGATTCTGCCAGATTCTTCCGAATATGCTCGCGAACTTTAAATTTGAATGATAAGCGGTTATTTGCCATCCTGATTTTCAAAGGGAGCGCATTCCATAGCAGAATTGACTGAACGAAGAAAGAACAGTGATAGAAGTCAGTGCGGTGAGTGGGACATTGAAGAAGGCGGTTATGAGATGAGCGAAGATTTTTATTATGGTTAGCGCAAATGTATTGAAAGTGGGGGGCTAGATAACTAGGAGAAGTGGCGGAATCAAGAAGTGAGAACAAGGTGGTCAGCGCCCTTTGATCTCTACGCTGGCGTATGGGCAACCACTTTAGAAGTGACCGATGCGCAGAAACATGATCATATTTACGCAAATTGAAGACGAATCGAATGCAGTTATTAAGAAGACGGTCAAGTTTGTTGAGAAGATTTTTAATGGTATTGAAAGTTTTCTTTCGGCGCCAATTCTCGTTCACCACTTTTTAGTGTCCTAGGCATGAAAGTGGAGCAGGAGCATAACGCTTCATAGTACACAACAGATAATTTCGTGGTACTTTAACAAAGAATAGGCTTGAGAATCCAGCCCCCAAGACGCCTGTTAGAAAGGGGGCTTTCCTCACTAACAGGCGTCTCAAGAGCCAACGTGCAGATAGTAAACAAATAGGTAGGTATAGCAAACAGAATATCTGATATTTATTAAAAAAAACGTTTTGTTGGTATATAAGTTGGCAAATATGACATCAAGATATAAATGACTAATGCAGCAATAGTTGTAACTAAGTTATGCAGAAAAGTTGTAGCACGTTTCTTTATACAAGTTGTTCGACCGTTTTTACCTCGATAATAACTGCAATCAAGTAAAGAAATATTAATACAATAAGTTGACCATAAAATGCCATTATTATCTTTTGTATAGTTCCTCCACATTGTGTTCACGCACGCACGGAGCGCGAAGTGCGGCCACTAGCTGCAAAGTTAGTGCCCCGTCCATTGTTTTGTTTGTTGCCTTTCTTAGAGGAAAACTGCGAATGGAGATTAATTTATTACGTCGCTGAGAAAACATGGAAAGCGGTGGAAAGCTCTCTATTAAGACGAGCGGGCGGGGAATAGAACGATTAATTATGATTTCTTTTAACGCCGTCGGACGTGGCTGGTCGTCTCGCATCCTTATTACGTGTTCCGATGGGAATTTTAATGTATATTCAGTGCAGCGCTGCAGGCTTTGCACTCATTAATTTCTGCAGTAACGGGTTTTGTAAAAGAACTGAAGTTTGCTTAGTAAAGTGTCGTGTGAAAGTGATGTAGGTAAAGACTAATAATTTAAATAGAAACCGTTTACTGCGTTTATATTGTTATGCCGATGTACTGTCATGATAGTAATATTCCAACTTTGGATGTCTTTTGTGTTTATTTGATAAAAAGCCCGTTAAGGAAATAAAACATTTTGCTTCTAATTAACGATGCGAAGTTTTAAGATAGATACGGTAGAGTGACTTTGACCTTTATATCAAAGCTCATTTAGATTTGCTGTGATAACATTCATTACAAAATCCTCGAGATTACACAAAGATTACTATAAAAGTGCAAGAAACTACAAAAGTGTTGATATTTGGTACTGACAGTTGGTTGACTAGTGACTACACAATAGCGAATTTAATTATTTAATTAAACCAAAATAGTTAATAACTCTACAGTTATTAACTATTTTGGTAATATACTACTATATTGCTAGATATTAGACTCAGAAAGTTGCAATAGACTTACTCATAATAAAAAAATATGGTTTTCTCGTAGTTTTTCATACCCCAAGGGTGATGTAGCAGCAAAATGACTAAAACAAAAATACGCGACAGATTCCCATCAGAACACCGAATTCGAACCTGTATTTCTAGAGTTGTCCGCAAGACGTCATCGTCATTTCTTATAATTACTTTTTCCCTGCCGTGAATAGGCTCAAGATTAATACCACCTAATTGCCGATCTATTCAGTGTGCTCGTTGCTTTAAGAGCTCAATTAATATCTATTAGGATTTTTTGTGACACCTCACCCATATTTAAATTCATTATCTTTCAGTCGAGTGCCCTGATTAGATGAGATTCGTTTTAATTTTTCAAGACGTTTCTGTTCTTTTACGAGTGTGCTTTCGACAAGGGAATTTCAATAAAATTGTAAAAATATCCTTTCCCAAATTAACTACGTTGTGTTTGACGAGTCAGTGAATAGCGCAGGCGCCTTATTCATCAAAGTACGTTTCTTAGACCTATATCGATCTTATCACTCATTGGGTACGGAATCTTATTGGGTACGGATCTGCGGCTCTACCCCGTAATGACATCTAACAAATAACATACAGATTGGCTCATATTTAAATATGTATTTGGTTTAGTATATTTTTATTAATTATTGCTACCATGAAGTAATTTGAGGCAAACGCTTAATAAGAATAATTAATAAGGGCGCGTGCAGACGACATCACTGCGGGATAACAACTGCCGCACCGAGCGAAGTTGGCAGTTGCTATGCGTAATTTGTGCGTAAAAACCGGCCAAGTGCAAGTCGTACTCGCACCGAGGGTTCCGTTATTCCGTATCATTTTTAGACGTATAAAGTGAAAAAAACCGGACCGCATAACTAAGTTTGTTTGTGAAGGAATTTTGATGATTTTGAAAAAACTGTACTAGTTAAATTAAATTAAATAGATTTATTCGTTTCTAGATAACGGAGTTAGGAACATCGTCTTATTTTTGGTGCAATATTTGCATCAATTCCTATCAGCTCTAATTATTTCAGATTTTTCGCTCCGCAAACTTCGGAGATAAGGAGGGGGGAATGGTATTTTTTCAGACATTTTTCATCATATGTCGAAAACTGTGAGACATAAAATAAAATGAAAATATATTTTGAAATGTGCAGATCAAGCCCTTTCATATGATATGCCACTAGACCTCGTAGCCCCACTTTAAAATTTCGGACCCCCACTCCGGCCCCTTTTGTAATGAAAATAAAAATATTTTTTGACTTTTGTCATTTGCAATAAAATTGAACAAGCAATATTTATAACTGTTCCAAATTTCAAGTCGATAGCATTAGTAGTTGCTGAAATAATCAGGTGTGACAGACAGACAGACAGACAGACGAAGTCGCACCATAAGGGTTCCTTTTTTACCATTTTGGTACGGAACCCTAAAAACCGCAGCCGCAACCGCAAAATACACTTTACCGAACACCTAGAACGTTTGATTTAGTCATATGGAATAGGTATTAAAACGTCCTTATAATACCCATTCTATATCACTTGATTATCAAATGAATACTTTTGTATCTCAGTACAGGTACTGTACAATATCCAGAGTAACTATCTACCAGTTAAAAGTTTTAACTAAAAATATTTTTTTCTATATATTTTTAGGCTTTTATTCCATTCGTTGTTAGTATTTTCCGTTGTTTCAATTTGTCGTTCCATTCGCTCTACTATATCTAAATTATTTTCTATTTGTTCGTTGGCTGTCATGTACACGCGACATGCAACGGCATGATTGCGGTGTGGATGCAGTGTGGTTGCGGCACGGTCTCAACGTTTGTCTGTACTAACCCTTTTTAGTTTTATGTTCTTAGCAAGTTATAGTCTAATACGAGATACGTTTAGGTTCAGGACACAACATCCAGTTGATCTGATGCTGGAAATTACGATTTACAACTTGTATACATTACTGCAGTAAAGCAGCATTGATGTGTTACGAGTTTAAAGGTTTTTAAGATGTATAGGCAATGCATGGCCACAACCCTTTAGAGAGTTGCAGGTATCCACTTTCTCTCAAGTGGGTCTTTGGCTCAAATTCATATCTTCCCGCTAGCCAATGAGACATACTCAAACGTTCTAGTATTAAATATACAAATGTATATTAATTGTATTCAATAAACAAGGAAAACATTACGAACCTACCGTATTTTCTTATCATTCGTCTCACATTTATTCATCTCCGTTTTGGTTCGGCCCTGAATTGACATTTCCGGAGTTCCGATTTCATAAAAGGACTTCCTAAACGAATATCTAACCGTATAGTTCGTTTTTCTTTGTCATTGTCTTTTGCGATGTTTTGCAATCTTAAATCGAGATATACGTAGACGTGTCTTATATCGAGACTAGCTAGGTAGGTACTGCAATATATAACTTTTGGAATATTTTTTTTACTTTATATTCTCGTAGGCTCCGATATCCATTCAAATTGGACCGAAATAGTGTTTGATCAAACTTCCCCGGCTATTACATACAATTTGAATGTATGTAATAAGAATATCTCCAGCCTTCGTCTTTAATGGTTGTAGGTATCCCAAAAATCTTAGAAATCGTAGGAATCTTCTAGTCCGCGAGATAATGGTCTACTGTGTGCTAGCTACTACTAGCTAGTGAGCTAGTGCGAATGGATGAAAATAGCCTATGTGATTTTCCAGGTCTCACGCTACTTCTTTATCAAATTCCATCCGATTCCGTCCAGCCGTTTCAGCGTGAAGGAGTGACAAACTCACACACACCCACATTAACTTTCGCATTTAAGTTATAAGTATGATAGTGTGATGTATGTACCTATGTAGATGATGGTCTGGTTGTTTTCTTTCTTTTGGCCAAAGCAAATATTATGACTCGTAGCAACACTGAGCGTACAACGTATAAACACAATCAAAAGAACATATTTCAAAACTTTTATACAACCCGAAAAGTTTGCACTTTTCCGGCTTTCTCGGCAGAAAAAGAGCTTTATTTGTCCAAATATTTTCCTTGAAGCTTTATCAAATTTTTATCAATACCACAGTGTAATCGTAGTGGATAATCTGGGAAAATAATGACTCATTCTATCGTGTTTTATTGCGAAGCCATTTTTCTCTGGTAAATGGGCGCCCGTTGGGAGTTCCCTCAATTTATAGAGAAACGTAGATAGTGGAGTTATTAACGAGGCTCGTATTTTATATCATTTAATTATTGTAATTACACGGGCGCGGGTTATATTAAATATTGTTCTGTTCGTTAATTTTATGCATAATATTTTTAATGAAGTAATAACGCTTCATGCAATTTTATGTTTTTCTGCATTATTATTGTCTTATTAAATTAAAATTATTGCTGTATATAGTGGCTACCTCATACTGGCCTAGGTAGTAAAAATCCGTAGTCAAAATATTTAAGTATGTAGGTATATTGAATTTCTGTGACTTATTCGTCTAAAATCTTAGGTAGGTACATAAAGTATTATCTAAATGAGTATACGGACATTATTAAACAAAGTCTCATCAGGGACAGGGTCCGGTTTAAGTTATACATGTTATTTTATGTATTTTAAATATTAAATCAAAAATATTTACTACCACTTAATACTCTAATAAATTAATTAATTACGTAAATTAGAATGATCAATATCCGTTAAACATTGGTATGCAGCATTGGTGATTTCCTGTCAAAGAATAACAAATTTTGCAATGTTTGTTCCACTGCGTTATAAGACCAAGATTATGTACGAAATAAAAGTAACTATATTTTTATTTATCTACTGAATTTCTAAGTCCTCCAAGAGATGAGCAGAATAATAATTAGTTTCCCGTTATTCAATTACTTTATAAGGATTTGTTTTTATATGCCACTTCCAACCAATCATCTACTGAGAACAAGAAATTCAAATCATACATGAGCCCCACACAACTCTAAGAAGCTTTAGATATTATATGTATACAACAGTTCTTAGTAATCAGCTTTTAGAATTAGGTGACAAACATGCTAACGTATACTGTCAATTCGCCGACATTCACCTATTGTTAAGTAAATGCCTTTTCAACCTTACACCTGAAGCATGTGTACCACCCTTATTTACCACCGCCTTTCTTCAGAACAAATAAATACAAAGGTAGTGTAAAAACTCAATAAAACCCCGAAGTTCCACAACAATACGGCCTTATGTAGGGCGCACGAGAGAATGATGAGGGGTATCGTCTCAGGCCATTTATTTAATTAACTATCTCCCTCAAGAATGTCGCCGGAAAGGTCGCCAGCGACTTCTTTTATCTTGCAGCGGAGTGTCGCAGTAAAGAACCTCATTGAATATTAAATTATGGAAGAATTACATGTTTTAGGTGGAATGAAAGTCCGATCTTGGACTTCGTAATCTTATAAACGCAATATATTGAAGGTGTATTATTATCATATTATTATAGTTATACAGGGTGGCAGTTTTTTTTTTTTTCTTTATTTATTTAGGGACTTTTGTCCAAATTAGGATATGTCAGTCCCATCATGCCTTAGGGTGGCAGGTTAGACAGTGGAAATATTTGAAGGGGTCATTGTAGTCATAATTATGAACAACTTTTACTATGGGACCAAACCTGAAATCGCGAAAAAAAAATCAGCTGTTCCATACATTAATGTTCACATGACTCAACGAAATGTATGGAATAGCTGTTTTTTTTTTCGCAATTTTAGGGTTGGTCCCATAGTAAAAGTTGTTCATAATGATAAGTACAATGACCCGTTACAACATTTTCACTATCTAACCTGCCACCCTGTAAATGTACATTTTTTGCGAATTTTAAACATTTTAAAGCCATTTTGTGCTTATCTTAATGTTATTAAATATATAAGACATTTCAAAAACAACTGACACAGGCGGGGTTTGAGTCCGCGACCTCTGCCGTAACGTGGCAAGGTAGGTACGGTACGGTACGGGAACGAGAACAATCATTGATAATTTCTTCGGCCTGGCATTACACAAATCTTGATAGAAACGTCCCCTTTTGTTGTGAAACTTGATACGGCTATTAGTGAACAGGGAAGGTATACTCCACCTCTTCAGGATTACAGGGTGTAACTAAACCGTTACTGAAACCACAAGGAGCGCCTGATCATATCAAATAATGAATACTTTTGAAGCTGCATTTGGCTATAATATCTAGGAAAACTTTAATAAAAAAGATCTCGTTGATTATATTAACTATCTGCAAAATATTTTACAAAAGTCTGAGAAAAAATACAGTTTTCTCCTGGCATATCATCTAAAGCTGCATAATTTTTTTAATGAAATGTGATTTTCTTTTTGTTTACACACTACAAGTAGGTATATACATACACTTTGACTATTTCGAAATATTGTATGGGCTCTTGGCTAAATTCCACAATGTTTTCTAAAATCATCCGCAAAAACTACGGTCTTGTAAAAGTTTGTAAATTAAGGAAAGTAGAGACAAAATATTTCTTTTTCTGCTTCAGTACACAACAGTTTGTTTTGTCATTACGTAACACCTCAACAGAAAAAGGTTTAGGCCTTGTGAAGCGTACCTATCCTTCGTGAGCTTCTGGGTTTTATTCCTAGACTAGCTATTCCCCGCGGTTTCACCCCCAATGCTTGGCTCCTAAGCTAACGGTTTAGGCTGTACGTTGTCTGTTAGTCAGTCAGTACAGATTATCAAACGCACGCAGCCCATTATAACATGAAAGTAAACTTTGTCAACGAAATTAAGAACGGCATATTTTTGCTTATTCGTTAGGGGAATACATGCGTGCTGGATTTCAACATTTATGAGGCCAACACGCTTTTGTTCAAACTACACATATTTTATTAAGTCAAACACACAAACTCATGTATTTTGATATAAAAATTAAAACAGCATACATATTTTGATAAGGTTACGTTTAAATCGAGGATAGCACGCAATCCTACATTTTCATACAATATGTTATTTCACTTGAATGCTGTATAATAAATAAACGTTAAGTTATGTATGCTGACATGCTTAAAACTCAGTTCTACACCCTTCATAACTTTATTATTATGTGTCTAGTTATACTTTATTCGTTGGAGTAATTTTACTAATTCCATGCGTGTGAAGAAACGGTAGTAAAATGTCGGATATTTTGTGTTTTGTTTGTTAATTAAAACAGTTGCTTTTTGTGCCGTTGGGCCCCAGACATTGTTTCAGTAACTAAAAGGTTCTGTCTGTAGTAGTTGCACGATTAACTGTGTAAAACAGGTGTAATGTTAGGCGCGCGTTGGCATAGGTAAATTATAAAAGTAAATAATTAAGGTAAATAACATTATTATTATTATACACTTTGCCCGCGACTTTGTCTGCGTAACATACACGTAGCACCATCTAGCGTTCTGACCGTCGAAAGTTCTTTCCTCGGAAACAGTATTTTTTTCTCGATGAAAGGTACCCTATGTCCTTTTCTGTACCTCTGACAACGTAAGGTATACCTATGCAAAATTTCATAATTATAGGTTCAGTGGTTTAGGCGTGAAAAGGTAACAAACAAACTTTTGATGTTAGGTTAAACATAACATAATAACACACCCGCGATTACATCCCTATTCCCCGCTTTGCTTGACCCAGGGATCGAACCCAAGACCTCATACTTAATAGTCCAACGAGGCATTCTAATTTATAAGAAAATACGTCATCATATTTAATAAAAACTATCTCTCGCTTATACATAATAATATTTTGTTACTCACAAGCTAAACTCGAATATTGATTAATTTGAATAATTATGACATTGGAACATAGACAAGACATAGTTAATTATAGCATTAAGATTATCCGAAACTTCGAGACATTAAATACGAGCTGAATACTCGAAATTTAGATCCATCACAGGTGGTAAAATCAAACATATTAGCCGATTAACAGTAACTTGAGGAAGCAAATAAATCGTCGCACAATTTATCTAATTACTGGGGCGTAACATTCCAATTATCCGAGGCGCTATCTGTTGGGGTGCTTAAGACGTGGCTCAGACGAACGCGACTGCCACCAAATATTGATTTACACTCCTCGATACAGAAATGGAATAAATTGGAATATTAATTTCGCATAACAATGGCACAAAACAAATTAAAGTGTGCCAGATGTCTTGCACAGATTCACCCTTGTTCCCATTTATAATAGTTGATTTGTTTTTAATTGTTGTCGTTTTGTATGTTTTGGTGAGGTTTTCAGGATACTGTAAGTAACATGTGAAAATCATGGCGTGATTGGTGTTATTCATATGTTAATCTTTGTTATAAAAGCTACTGTAGTAATATTATGTATGCAATGAGCGTCATTCATGAAACAACGAAGCGCGTAATGGATGGCATCACCGTGGGATAAGTTGGATAGATGTTATAATTTTATTATAGACCCAGTATCATTACGCCACCAAACCTCTGAAAATCATGGGTAGAGGCCTCTCCCATGTTACAAGGGAACCATAGTAACAGTAATGGCGTTTGTTCAAATCGTGTATTCAGTACCGATCTGGATTAACTGAATAGATACAACATTAATGGGTGAAGGTTACAGAATAAATCTACATTAAAATATATTTAGAGTATTCCACAATAAAAGGCAATTTACCACCAATATACATCAACATCGAATTGCGGTATCAAATTGTATGTTAAACATGGCTGTAATCTAAATCTGTTTGACCAAATTAATTCCGCGTCAAAACGCGTGGAACGAAATTTCCGCGATAAGCTTTGGTAAACTGAACCGCGAATGTTAATTAGTACGGTAAAAATGCGGGGTAATCGGCGAGTGGGGGCAGACATGAGAAATAATTACATTATCTCACAGTGGACGTGTTATAAGTCGGAATGTGTTTGCACATGCGAGATGGCGAGGCTGCGAGGCTCGCGTGCCAAGCGCCCGCCAGCGCCGCCCGCGCCGAACGCCCGCACTATTGTTTTGAATATCTTGCCTTCACACCACCAAAGTGTTGGTTCACCCATTTACATTTATATGGTGGCTATTGAAAAATGTTCTCGTTTAATAACATTGCGCGTGTAGCTTCATAATGTTCTTTTAAGGAGCTAGGAATACCACCTTACTTGGTATCTACGTAATTTGTTTGTAATTTGAGATGTCTTTAATATTACAAATGCTTTTGTTTTCTTGCTAGGCGTAACCTTTTATTCATCACGTGTATTATTGACAGCTTTTTTATTAACACATAATTAAGTCAGATTATAGACATTATAGGTAACACAGTAAGTAAATGTTTTGATAACATACTGAAAACTTCCTTTCAAAGGCGGCGACTAGGCAACAGAAAACTCCGTTAGCAGCTTTTCAGGACAAAATATAGCTAGCGAGAATAACGAATAGCTAAAAGTCTAAACATTAGTCGAACAAAAAAGTTTCAGTACAGCCTGTAACTTAGGGTATAAATCTCGGCGGTAGCAAATCCAACATACTAATGGATTGTTCGCCAGCTAAGTGTGGTGTGTGCCAGTTGGACTGGTGCCTATACACACTCGTGCACGCGGCCAGCCTCCAGCCAAGATAATCTACTAAACTGAACACCACCCATTCTTAGAGCGCATCGTAACTAACGTCGCTCACATTGAATTATCTATGCTGTACACCCGCCAACACAGTTTGTTATACAATTTGCCGAAATTGGAAATTCTCTACTCGAATCAATTCACATTTATGACCAAATGATTTAGCTACATTTTCTTGGTACAGCAAAAAAATATTGTCTAAATAATAAAACAATCATTATAAATAAAATATAAAATTGGTTTTTCGAAAGCACCTCTAACGATTTGGATGAAATTTTGTATTTAGTTAATATTTTTCTTTCCAAGTTTATCTAGATAGGTGTAATTCCTGAATAAATCCAGAGTGAGGCTCGGCCACGCAGGTACTCACAATAATTTTCCCAATAGTTTTTCGTCACAATAGGTGTAACTTAAAAGCGAAGTTGTGCAATATTCATGTATGAAATTCCATGAAAATAATAAAAAAAATGATGTTCGACGCCGCTGCCGCCCGTGCATCCGACATTCGCATTTTACTTGCAAATTGCTTATATCCATCGATATCGGGATGCCAACGGTCCACCTCACAGCTACAACATAAAATATAACCTCATACAGATATTTAGTCTCCATGTTACTAGCTATAGAGCGCGTAACTCGCTGTCAAATTCAGTTTGGGCAGATTGTGTTTTTAGCGTCTAGGCGTGTGATTTTAGGGATAAATCAACAAGTACATTTTCACATAAATCTTCACGTTAAATCTGTTATCGCGGGAAAGTGTTCGGAATTTTATTTATTCTATTAGAGGCGGTTTAAGTTTGAATTTTCTCGCTGTCAAGCAGGGGCGGAGCCCGCGCCGCGTCGTGCGTACAATCGACAATTTCTTATTCAGTTATTTCTTGAGAAGTGTTTGGGATTTCCTTTTGGGAGGAAGTTTTAAGCCGGCAGTAAATTATTCCATCGACAGGTGAGGCCGTAAAGGTAAGATTTACGCCTACGGGTACAACGGGCGAGCCTCCCCTTTGATCAGATGTATATTACCTAGCGAATAACGTTTCCAGTAAGTATCCATCGGGGATTGACCTACCATTGCAAAGTTGAGATCAGCGATAAATTGGGAAACTTCATACTTTGCCTATCAGACGTGGGTACTCTTGACGGTTACTCGTAGAACATTACAAAGTTCGAACCATTCTGTTGTTTTCGAAGCTAATGGATTACTTTCGGACACTCGGTAGCCGTCATAAATTTTTGCACGAACATTCCCCAACAGAGAAGTGTTTCAGAAATAATAAAAAAATACGCGCGGCATTATCGAGTGTCGTGACGTCAGAAATATAGCATACCCACTCGCTCAGACTTCCGTATGCTTTTATTTCGTGCAATGAAATTCGTTTAAAACTTGGAGAGAGTTCAAACTGTTCAGCGGAGGAGGTGCTGCCAGCGCAGTCTTAATCATTGTTAGCATTATTGCAGGCTCAAGAATTGTTTTATTTTAATACACATCCCTCTGAATTTCTGCCTTAACTTCTTCATTTCATTTTGTATTAACATTTTCTTATTTCACTAACGTAAGCTTGGCTCTCGACTGAACGTTTAAAGCCAAAAATATTTAGGACCAAAAACTAAAGAAAAGCGTTGGCTCTATATTAACGAGATCAAGTGATCCGATAACTACGTCGGTGCAGCTTTGAGGTGCAGGCAATTTTCCTGGAGGTGGAAAATTGGGACGCAGTGTGTACTAAGGTTGCTTTGAAAGGCAAAACTGAAGTTCGTTAAAACTAAGGAACCGTCGAATTTTGTGAAAGGTCGCATCGTTAATGTGGTAAAGTAAACTGGGGCGTGTCGGGCACGGGTCAGCTTCGGAATCAAAGCTTCGCAACTTGCCCACTCGATTACCATAAACAAACGAGAAAGACGCTCCTATGTTTTAATGACACCGTTTTAAAGCTTACGGCTTGGCTTCGTTGTCGAAAGCGACGCAGTAAATTAGCGGAGCCGGAAATTACTAACAAGCGAACGTTTTGTGAATTGTTACGGCCCTCATGTTTCGTGCTGTTCTGATATTAAAATTTGTTTGACGGTCCAGCTGACGTAGATAATGAACTCTGTTTTTGGGTGTATTTATGGCGGTACTGTTGTATGTATGTTTACTGATAACTTAGTTCCTAATTGGGTACGCTGTATTGTTACTGCGATAATTAGGTCGGCAGAGAGTCCTCTTTGAAGTAACTTTATTTATGAACAAAATATAAAGAGTATAATTATCCGATATTTCTGACAGAACATTGAAAGAGAGATTTAATTAGCGTGTGAAAAGCTAAAGGCTTATATTATTATCTCAATAATATAGAACACACATTATAATAATATCTTTAGCTATATTTTGTATACGTACCTATCTCCACGTACGAACAACAATAATGTTTTTTTTGTTCGATGGCATTGATCAAATAGACACCCATAAAATAAATACTAGCCGATGACATTATATGAATTGCATACGTCACTTTGTTTCAACATTATATTTTTTACAGCCGTTGCGTGCGGCCTATTACAAGTTGCGGATGTAACATATCATACTGTACGGTGATACGAGTTGATATACAGCTCACTCGTACCTACGTGCGTACAATCGTTTACACGCGTACATGCTAATACGTGTCCCCAAAACTTGCAAACACTGGCGCTAATACAGTTTATCGATAAATTTATCGATAAGCTCGTATATAAGTAGTATCAAAAAAGGGACATTGTGCCCCTTTTTTGTTGAAATATAAGTAGGTCTGTACTTGTTTGCTGAACTGAGGGAAAGTTATAAGCTGGCAGAAAGTCCATATATTCCAAGCCTAATTATTTTAAATCAAACAGACATCGATAAACATCCAGTAACATTTCAGCATCTGGGAGAGTCAGCTATAGCCAAGCGATCCGGCCACAGCCCTGATTTACATAAGCAGATAAGGGAGTTGGCGCTAATCCACTATTGTTTCAATTGCAAGACCATTCATTAGGAGCGGGCCGGGACCGCCTCGTTATGCTAATGTCCTGCCAATTGTACTCGTGACGCCATCGCGCCATCCCGCCACCTCCGCGTCAACGCTTCATATCGCACACGAGTACGCTTCAACTCTCTCATCTTAAATTCTATATGAGAAAGGAACGCTAGGCAATTTCAGAACCTCACTCAAACGTCAGTTTGACTAAAACGTCTAAAAGAGAAGGAGGTAAGATAGGTATTAACATGGAACGGTGAAGACCTACATTAGAAGCAAACATAAAACGATTTCGAAACTTCTCTCAGGGACCAACTATCCTGTTTGACATTTAAAACAATATAGCACGGCCTCAACAAAATTCTACACATTTAATTTATTTAGTAGGTGACATGGAAAGACAATAGATTTACTCCATTCATCCACTCAACGGGTTAAAATTTATAGGTACAAATTGTCAAGTTGGTCGGTTGAAACGTGCATTTGTTTCAATTGTATCAGCTTTGCCAACAAAAGCGTCGTCTTTATGTAAACGGTATGAGTCCGTATGATAGGTGGGTCGTCTGATAAATGGGTGAAATGCTTGGGTTTAAAAAAAGTTGGGTCGGTATGTACGATGCGCGTTCAAGGCTTGTGGGTTTTTTATGATGTTGCGTGAGGAAATGTTGAAAATTTAATCGTGTAGGAAGGCGGCACGACCGCATTATTGCTGCCGTCATATTGAGCTGACGCGGACCGATTGGGTCAGCCTTCCGCTCGCTCGCACACCGAAAGGACCGCACTATTACATACTATTGTTTACGTTTTCTATTACACAATGCGTATAAGCGAAACTCGTCTGTATTCCAATGTTTTCTGGCAGGCTCAGCAAAAACAGTGCCAGGTAAAGCTGTTAACATTTCTTATTTGGGAGATAAGGATCTTGTCCTAGTGTTTTATTAAATCTCTTTGTATTATTATACTTTAATTTAAATTATAAAAATCTGAAATAAAATTGAAGTTACCTTGCTTGTATTTATTACACGGCTTCAGCCTAGACAAACATACCTACATATTAATCAAATGAATAAATCAAATGATGGATGAAGATTTCATAAAAATCAAACTACGACCCTGCACAAAACTTATCCTATGAAGAATTGTAGGTGAACTACAGTGACACAGTCACCCCTTTCTATTATTGCCCTAACCCAATAAAGACAATCCCACTGTCCGATGAGGTCCACAGTTAAAAATCCAATTGTATGCGGGAGGAGGACGCCAGCTGTGACCACATTATATCGCGCCGCGGCGCGGCTTCGGTCGGGCGAACGGGGTCAACTGGACTGTTTGATGAAATGCCCAGCTTCGTACACCTCATTTTCAATACCGACAGATGTACTGAAATTACTTTAGATGGAATTTATTATATTGGGTTCGGTGTTGGCGTGTTTGTAAGTAGACCGTATCAGAAAGATATTAAGGTTGGGGATGTTATGTAGTGAAGTGAGGTAAATATAATTGGTGGTTATTTTTCACTTATGATTTTAACAATATACATATAATGTCTGCAACGGAATTATTTATGTGAGGATCATTAGGATAAACAATATTTACAGATACATAATAAGTATTAAGCTATACCTACATAATAATTATTGTCGAGAAGAGCTGACGTAAGCTGTTATTGGACTGAAAGCTTTTGATAAAAAAAAAACTAACTCGTGATATTAAATTTGATAATTTTTTTACTTTTTTTGTACCTTACACTTTCAAAAATGTAGTTGTAATTATTTCTTCTATTTGACGGCAACGGCTCGGCGATCACTTGGCGACCGGGGGAAGCAAAAATGCCTACCCATCAAAATATATGGCGCGTCTTATATTTCGATACATTTTTGCTTCCCCCAGCTGCCGGGCGTCAATGTCATCTAAATCGTTATAGCTTAAAATAATAAGATTAGATAATGGCAGCTCTATAGTTGGAACAGTTTTCAGATTTTTTAAGGTTTTAAATAATACTGCTTCATTGCTCTAACGGTCGCAGGCGCAAGTGCTGAGCATGAGGTCTGGGGTTCGATCCCCGGGTCGGTGTTACTTTCTATTGGGAAGTTCTCAGCAGCGGACCGGAGTTTGAATTTGCATGTGGCCGGTTAATAGCAATAAGCTCCCATGCTGTTGAAATGAATCATACACCTCTGCTTACCCCTTTTGGAAATACAGAAGTGTGTATTTATGAACTGTCCCACTGCTGAATGAGAGGGGATATTATAGGCCACAGTCCACCACGCTTTGCTTCCCCCAGCTGCCGGGCGGTCGCCGAGCCATCGTAGTGCAGTTGCCATGCCGTAGCCGTCTAATCGAAAATCGCCCAATTCCACTTCTGCGATTTTTAAACGTAGCTTCCATAAGCTCGTAGCAATCGTAGCTACTACGATTAGTTCGTAGCCTACGGTTCGCTACGGTTCCCTACGGTTACATAACTTTTGGACTACTATTTTGGTCACTAGACAACCACAAGGTTAACGCGACTGCTAAGTATTGAGGTCTTGAGTTCGATCCCCGGGTAGGGCAATAATAATTGGGTTTTTATATTAAGGAATTTTTTTATGCCCGATTAATGACAATATGCTCGTCCCCTATTACATATGAAAATTAAACATAACTGGTGAAATGTGGGTGTACTATAACCTCTGCCTCCCTTCGGGAATGCAAATGTGATAGGTATTAAGTTATGTATAATTGCCGGCATGAGTCTTGAGCACAAACTTCACGTGCGCATTAGTTGATTTTTCGGTCTCTTTGGCGGAATGAAAATGGCGGAGGACGCGATTGGCTTGTCAGTTGATGCTCGTCGTCTATTGGATTATTACCTGTTGTGTATTGTTAACTGTCTTTTGTATATTGGGCCGAAAATGTAATGAGCGATCTGTGCTCACGACTCAGCCGGTTCCTATACATAATTTACTCGAAAACGGCGACCACTTCACGCGCTCTTGCAACTTCTATTGCTGATTATTTCGATTTCTGCGGTCACGGTACTGTTTGGAGGTACAAAAAATAGTCGTTATAAGTAATCAGAAGCCTGAAATCTAATCTTAGTTCAGTCGACTGTTAAATGATAAATTTGTAGCGACATCTGCCGACAACAGCGAAGACTACCAACACAGCTAGACAGCTAACAGTGAATGTCACTACATGTTGACTATTGGCTGAATCCTACATCGCGCTAGCAGAGTTTTCACAGCGATTTGCATATATATACAGAAACCCGACATCAACTGTTGGGGGCAGTAGCCCGCCAGACCAATATCACCCGGTCTGGTAGGAGGATCCTCCCTTTTCAATGGAGGGACATTCCACCTCGTTCCTCCATCCCCCAAAAATTAATTACAAGAATTGAAGAAAATCAAGAATCGTTCCTCTTGGTGAAAAGCGTAGTCTAATAGAGCGAAAGTTTCTTGGGTCGATTAGGTGTAACAATTATGCTATTCTAAAACTTAGTTTTTCTTTTAGATGTAAATGCAGATTAAAAATACTTTTGTATTCACAAGTAGTACTTTTGAGTATGGAAGTTTTGATTGCATTGTTTTGATTGTCAGAGTCAATAAATCCGAAAACTAGGTACCTAATATTTATTTTGTAGAAAACATTATCTGGTTGTACAATGCGGGTAAAATTGAGACAGCAAATTGCAACTTCTTGCTATGTTATTCTTACTTGAATTAGTTCCTTATTAATATGTACAGGTACATACGTAGGCAATGCTCATCTCGACAAACGTAGGTAATGAAAATAATTATTCATTATTCATCATATTATCAATTGTTGTTGTCAAATTACTTAATTGACCTAGTACTATAGTCATTTAGTAGTTTTATCGTAAAATGTGCCAAAAAGGAAATATTGTTGTTTCCCTAAATGTTGTGCACCATCTCCTGAATAACATTAATCATTTGTTCTTTGTTTTACAAATGAACTGATTTGATTTGAATTCCGAAAAAGTTATTCATTTAAATGGCGATGATGACCAGAGAAGTGTAGGACATTCTGGTTATCAGAAGAGGGCCCCTTCTGTTATTGAGAATGTCCTAGACACTTCTTTAACTTTTACTTGTGTTCAATGACAAGTTGAAAAAGTAGGACCTTTAGTAAAATACCTAAGTTTAAGGCCTGAATATTTCACACTGTGATTGCTCGATACATAATTGTTACCTATTTCAATGAAATCCCTTAATTATGCGACACAAAGCTTTAAAATCACACATTTTTCCTCTTCCATTGCAATAAAGTATTAAAGGAACAATTACGCCATTTAGATAAAAAAGAGACATCGGAATAACGCCGCGAGCGTCGTGTTGGTATTGTCTTATTTGCTTCGATTGATCCCCGTGAAATTTGAGTAACAACTCTTTGTATGCCTTTAATTTAAAATACTGTGTTATTTTACAGTCATCTTTGTCATTGTGCTTTTTACACTGTGTTGCGATTATTTCCAGGTTATTCAGATATGGAATATTGTTTTATAAAAGGTACCTTGGCGATAGAGCTTCGTTCGGTGTTTTAAGTTGGCGTAGTAAGTTTTTTTTTATGAAAACCAATTTTCTCAGGGACGATACCTATCTAGATAAACTTGGAAACTAAAGCATTATCTAAATCTAACATTGTCTAAAATGTCATCTAAATCGTTATAGCCGTTTCCGAGAAACCAATTGCTCGTTTAAAGTAATAAGATTAGATAATGGCAGCTCTATAGTTGGAACAGTTTTCAGTTTAAGGTTTTAAATAATACTGTTTCATTGCTCTAACGGTCACAGGCGCAAGTGCTGAGCATGGGGTCCGGGCTTCGATTCCCGGGTCAGTGTTACTTTCTATTAGGAAGTTCTCAGTAGCGGACCGGAATTTGGATTTGTGGCTGGTTAATAGCAATAAGCTCCCCTCTATTACATGCTGGTTAAATATAGTTGAATTCATACACCTCTGCTTACCCCTTTTGGAAATACAGAAGTGATATCTCAATAATAATATAATATCAGTCCTGTTTATAAACTGTACCAGTACTGAGCACGGGCGGAGGCCTGTGCCCAGTACTCTCAGAGAGGAGTCTCAGAATGAGAGGGGATATTATAGGCCACAGTCCACCACGCTGGCCAAGTGCGAGTTGGCAGACTTCATACACCATCAAAAACTTTATGAAGAACTCTCACTATGCAGGTTTCCTCACGTTGTTTTCCTTCACCGTTAAAACAAGTCAGCGGTGCATGCCTCGGGGTCGAGCTCGAATCATTCACCATGGGAGGCACATGTGAAAACGGTACGAAAAGGGAGCGTGCGGCGAACGCGGGCGCAAAATTAAGACTGTTTCCGGGAATTCACGGTAGCGCCACCGACAGCGGCGCCCCGCTACCCCTTCCTATGGTAGCGTCGCC
This sequence comes from Thalpophila matura, assembly GCA_948465475.1. NCBI lineage: Eukaryota > Metazoa > Arthropoda > Insecta > Lepidoptera > Noctuidae > Thalpophila > Thalpophila matura. Next base: position 7,885,711 of record OX419190.1, on the reverse strand, counting down.
GCGCGCTCCCTGTACATACGTTAGTGTGCGTAACCTATAATATAATTTTATAAACTAGGTAGGTACAAATCAAAATCTGTATTGCGTCCGTCGCTCACATTCCCCACCCTGTGTTGCATCAGCAGCACTCATTATCAACTGGAATTCGAGCGACGCGCGTAGCTGATCTAGTTAGGACTCCAGATCTAGTTTTAACTTTAACCACCCTGACTCGACCATCTTTGCTGGGAATAACTTCCTGTATTAAGCCTCTTTGCCATAGATTGCGTGGACCATCTGGATCTACCACAAATACAAGATCGCCTACTTGTAAGCGTCTCTGTTCACCCTGCCATTTCTTGCGGGGTAACATGTCTGGCAGTATTTCTTTGACCCATCTGCGCCAGTACATGTCCGCTAATCTCTGCGATATCCGCCATTGTTTCCGTAAATAAAGATCGGAGTCATTAAATTTTCCCAGCTGTGGTGAGTTAAAGGATGTTCCAATCAAGAAATGGTTGGGTGTGAGTGTTTCGGTGCTTCCCGGTTCAACCGAAACGTGAGTCAAGGGCCTGCTGTTCACAATGTTTTCAACCTCGGCGAGCAGTGTGTTAAAGGCTTCTTCTTTGGGAGCTCTACTTTTAAGCACAACGTGCAGTGATGTCTTGACACTACGGATGAGCCGTTCCCAGGCCCCACCCCAGTGAGGGCTCGCTGGCGGTATAAACGTCCATTTGACGCCATGATTCTCGGCTTGGTTCTTCAATTCCTCCTCGTCTAACTCCTTAATAGACTTCTTCAGCTCGGCGTGTGCTCCTCTAAGGTTGGTCCCGTTATCGGAGTACATATGACTGGGCCAACCTCGTCGTGCAGCCATGCGTCGAAGGGCCATGATGAAAGAGTCAGTCGTCAGTGAGGCAACAGTTTCTATGTGAATGGCCCTCACTGTAAGGCAAGTGAACAGGACACCATATCTGCGTTCGTGACGTCTTCCAATAGTGACTTCCATCGGGCCAAACAAGTCAACACCGCAGTAGGTGAAGGGACGTTGATGGTGAGCCATTCTAGATTCGGGTAAGTCTCCAATCCTTGGTATTTCTGGTTTACATTTTCTTAGTCTACATAGCATGCATTTTGTTACAACATTTTTGACCGTTGGCCTTAATCTAATAACCCAATATTTTTGCTTTACTTCATTGACAACGGTCTCTTGATTTCCGTGGGCGGCGTTGACGTGATAGTGTCTTATAATCAATCGAGTGATATTATTTCGTCCATCTAATATTGCAGGTCTTTTCATTTCAGGTAGCACGTCAGTAGCGGCATCGATTCGGCCACCAGCCCGCAGTACTCCATGTTGGTCAAGATACGGCGTCAAGGTAAGTAGTTTACTAGTGGTAGGTATTGGTTTCGATTTTCTTAGCAGGTTAATTTCTTCACTGAATGACTGGGCTTGCGAGTATCTGAGCAGCAGGCGCTCAGCTCTGTCCATGACGTCATCATCCGGGTCACAGGTAAGTTTTTTATTTATTACTTTTAATCCGATATCAATAAAGGTGAGTACTTTTGATGTAGATCTTAGTAAGCGTAGCCATGACGAAAACCGGGTAGGATCAGGTACCGGTAAGTTTACATCTTCCATATTATGTATGACAGTTAAACATTCTAAGTTCGATTCTTTATTTTCAGGTTGAATTACATCTAGCGGCCAATCTTCACAGTTACTGTATAAGAAGGTAGGTCCATGCAACCATTCATTTTGTAAAACAGAGCAGTCATAGTTTTCTCGTGTAGCGATGTCGGCGACATTAAATTGAGTAGGTACGTAACGCCATTCATTTATCTGTGTGAGGTCGTCAATTTCACCTAAACGATTAGCCACATATATCTTGTAATTGCGCGCATCGTTACGAATCCAATGAAGTACTGTTGTCGAATCGCTCCAGAATATTCGCCGCTCAGCCTTCATGTTATGTTCTTTACAGATTGAGTCTGCCAGTCTAGCCCCTAAGAGCGCGGCTTGCAGTTCCAGACGCGGAACAGTTATCGGTTTGTTCCCCGCGACTCGGCATTTGCTTGCAATAAATGCTACGCGCACGTTATAATCAGCGTCAATCCATCTCCAGTACGCGACAGCGCAGTATGCTTTAGTTGAGGCATCGCAAAATACATGCATCTGTAGGTGCCTATAACAAGTTGTAATATTTTGTTGACAGTCACTGCTGCTGTTACTAGGCGCTTGCGGCGTAGCACACGTAGCGCTCGCATGCTCCGCTACGGTCGTAGGCGTCGTAGCACTGCGGCCAGCTGTCTCGAGGTGCGACGACCGTTGCGTAGGCGATGGGAGGTTACTTACATTTTCTGTCTCGCTTACTCTTGTAGTAGCTTCGGGATAGTACCTCGGCAACTTTACTTCGCGCAATGATTTTAGTAAACAAATCCATTTTTGCCATTTTGTGTATATTTCATCGCTAACGTAATCATCCCAGCTGATATTTAAGCGCCATGTTTCTTGTAAGATGATTTTTCCAATAATAGTAAACGGTGATAGGAAGCCGTAAACGTCGAATATCGACATGATCAATCTCAACATCTCCCGTTTCGTGGGCCTCTTTTGTCCAGTGGTAATAGCGGTTGGGATACGCTTGAACGATACGTCGAAACATAATGTGTCTTCAGTTGGATGCCAGATTAAGCCTAGTGTACGTTCGCCGTCGTATTGATGTTGTCCGACTTTGAACGTTTTGTCTTCCGAACGTCGACTTTCCTGTGGCAAGGTATTTAATACAGTTTGACTGTTGCTCGTCCAATTTCTCATGTCAAAGCCACCTTCTTTGTGTATAAACATTATTTCGTTTATTAGTTTAATCGCTGCGTGTTCGTCCGGTAGGCTGTCGATATAGTCGTCCATATAATGTTGTGAACGTATAGCAGCGGTTGCTGTAAGCATAGTTGACTCGAAGCGTTGAGCGTTTTTGTTTTTTACGAATTGAGCAATAAATGGTGAGCAGTTTGCGCCGAATATTAATGACGTCATCACATAGGTTTTAGGTGATTCCTGTAGCATTTCAGGGTTGAAATTTTCATGAGGGTTGCCCTTAAAAATGAACCGTAGGGCATCTCTATCTTCTGGTCGGATTTTCACTCTTAAAAACATATCTTTTATGTCTCCAGTCACGGCTATTCTATTCTCACGGAACCGTAACATAATACCAAACAGTGACATAAGTAGATCAGGTCCTTTTAGTAGATAGTCATTTAGTGATAAGCCAGACGTTTTTGCAGCGGCGTCAAACACGAGACGCAGTTTCCCTTTGTTGGGGTTATCCACGCCGAAATGGGGTAAGTACCACGTTTTTTGTGTATTTTTATTATTTGCTAATTCTTCTGCGTAATCGTTTTGAAATAAATGTTGTAAACGCTCGTGGTATCTTTGTGCATAATGTGTATTCTTTTTCATCTTTTGTTCTACACCTCTTAGCCGGACCATAGCTGTAGGTAGTGAGTTGGGCATTACGCAGTTATTGTCCTTCCAGGGTAAGCCCACGTGCCACCTACCATTAACGAGTGTAGAGGTTTGTTCCAGGTGGTTCCAAGCACATTGATCTTGTGAGTTCTGCCGTGGTTTTGAAGCAGAAACCCCCATAGATTCAATGGCGAAGTACCGTCGTACGTCTTCATGAAGATCGTCAAGATCACTGTCTGTGTTATTAAGATTTCCTACCTTATCTTCCTCGGTGATGAAGAGTGTAGAATGGCGCTCACGCAATACTGAGGATTTGCGTGGCACCCTGCCGTGGAGGCACCAACCCATTGGTGTACGAGTAGCACAAGGATCGTTGGGCCTACCTACTACGGTTTCCAAAGGTAAGATTAAGTGATAGTTATCTTGTCCTATTAGCACTTCTGGTTTAAGCGGGCCTGTACACAGATCGTCTTTTAGTTTACGTAAGTAGCTATAGTTGTCACATTTCACTAAAGTTAAGTCTTGTTTAGGTAAGTTGAGTTCATTGACACTGCGTACACTGAGTTTATATTTTTCACCGAGTTTATTAGATATAGTTAAGTCCAATAGTTCCGTGTCACACAATAGTTCGGTATTGTCCCACGCACCACGTACTCGCATTGAGTGTTTGTGACCGGTCAAACCGACGCGCGAAGCGAGTGACGCGCTCATCATAGATACTGTCGAGCCGTCATCGATCAACGCGCTCGTGCTGAATACGCCGTTTGGTCCATGAATGTTCACAGGCACTACTTTGAGTAACACTGACCAATTGTTCGCACTAATATTATTCACTATTTCACTTTGAGCACTGGTTTTAGTTTCAGTCGTTTCGCTGCGCTGCGCTTCGACTGCGACGTTGTTATTTTGGTGGGAAGTAGGTATATAATGCAGAAGGCGGTGGTGAGGCTCTCCGCACCCGTCGACGTCACACGCGGCGGCGGGGCACGTTTGTCTGTCGTGTTGTGATAACAGGCACTTGTAGCAAAGTCCGGAGCGTTTTACATACGACCACCGATCCTTTCGTAAGGATTTTTTAAACTTTTTACAGTCAATTAAATCATGTTTGTAGGTACGACAGTAGCGGCATTTATCACTGGCACTTTGATCGCGTTTTTCGGTTTGCAATAAAACTGTTTGCTTCTGATTATTGTTATTGTTTACATTGTTATCACTGTGTTTGCGTTTATTGTCCCATCGAAAGCTTATCAAGCCGGCACTGCACGTAGATACTTTAACGGCTTCTTCGCTTAGAAAGTCGCACAATATATCTAGCCTAGGCTTTTGACGTTCTTTTATAATTGGATAGCTGTAGTCTGCCCACTTTGATAACAGCACGGTAGGTAACTTGGACAGCACTATATTGACAACGCTAACACCTTGTAGGTACTCTTCTCGTTTGAGTTCTCGCACAGAAACAACATAGTTTTTAATTTTCACTGAGAACGGTATAATATCCTTGTGATATTCTTGTGGTAACGGGTTTAACTTTTTCACGTCATGTAGAATTCGTGATATAATAATATCTGGATTACCGAATTGCAGTTCTAATGTGGACATGACTGTATCAGGCGATGTCGAACTGACTAGCAGGGCCGATACTGCTTCTTTAGCGGGACCGCGGAGACATTTTCTTAAACGCCATAAGTTCTCCTTCTCGCTAAATTTGCACACATTAGTAGACTCCTGATATGCACTCTTGAACGACAGCCATTCCATAGGGTCACCAAAGAACAGGGGAAGTTCTCGTGGTGTGCTGAGGCGACTGAGTAAATTAGTGTTGTGGCTAGTGGGCACGGAAGCAGTGACTAAGTCCCTTAGTGCGCTGGCCAGCTGCTGAACTGAATCGTTGGTGCTGCCACGCTCCGGCGGCTGCGGGAACAGTGGGCCAGGGGTTGTTCCATGGATGTTGACCCTCTGTTCATCCAGTTCATGTTGACTGCGCTCGAGCCACTCCTCTATATCCCTGCCATCATGATTGTACTCCGATGCTGGTGGACTGTATTTCTGGTCTAGGGCTGCTAAATCAGCAGCTAGCTGTTTGTCTATAAGTTCCATTCGTATTTGAGCCTTCGCCTGTGCCGCGTCCATTTCTAGCTTTTTCCTTTGTGCCACTACCGAAGCCGATGACGTGTTTGTACGTGATTTCGATTTGCGAGACACGTGGTCGCATTTTGCTTCCACTTGTGGCTGAACATCGGTCACTTTCGACTTTCCATCATCGTCATCAGTCGGCGGCTGCTCTTCTCCCTTCGGTTGACTAACTTGTTCCCGCGTGGTGCTCCGCGTGACCACCATTTTACTTCGCGGCGGCGTGTGGTACATCAAGATCGGGCTCGAAGACCAATGAAAACGGTACGAAAAGGGAGCGTGCGGCGAACGCGGGCGCAAAATTAAGACTGTTTCCGGGAATTCACGGTAGCGCCACCGACAGCGGCGCCCCGCTACCCCTTCCTATGGTAGCGTCGCCGCGCGCTCCCTGTACATACGTTAGTGTGCGTAACCTATAATATAATTTTATAAACTAGGTAGGTACAAATCAAAATCTGTATTGCGTCCGTCGCTCACAACATGGTTAAACCACTAAGCTATCACTGCTTTTTCTATGCTTCTGCTTCTGTTATGTTATAGGTCTTCTAAATATCCCACTGTTGGACAAAGGCTTCTTCTCGACAAAAAAGGGATGAACATTAATAGAAAGCCACCAAAACTTGGTCACAGTGGCTTACACATCGATCTATGTTGTAACCAAAAAGCCGCAAGCCTTTCAAAGCCATTAACAGTAACAATACATAGGCAAAGTCAAACATGCACCAGTGGCGTGCCTAATTTAAATAGCTTTTACGTCAACAAAACTCGGACATGTAGCAGGCATGTCATTATCCTATCTTTTACAAAGCAGAACGAGCTCGTGCTTCAAAACTACGGTGAACAAAGTTAGAGACAAAATAACGGTCGTCCGTCGGTGGGCTCGCTACACGGCGACACGGCGACACGGCGACACGGCTACCGGCTCCACTCAGCTCGCAGGGACGAATCCTTTTCGGTGTGTTTGCACTACACTGTCCGCCTTCAAAACTTCCCCGTGTATGTTAGGCTTTTGTCACAATATTTGTCTTCTCTGAACTCAGTGCTCGGAACTCCGTCGGCACACAACAGTTCAACCGCCCTTACCTACCCTATAATCCTCTTTTCAGCTTAGAAATGTTTAAATTTCAAATATTTTCGAAGCTTAGATTTTATATTATGTAGGTATTGGTGCTGTTGTTACAGTTGATATTTACATAAATATTTCACCAATGTACAATTATATATAAATATAAGTAAACATATTTGCTTTTCCGTAACGACTTGAAAGGGAAATATCTGCGAGTACTTACAAAGAAGCTTTACATTCAGCGTTACCTGATAACGTACTTACGAGACGAAAACCTTTTCAACGATAATGGAATCTTATTTAGACGTGTAATTGAGGTATTTCGATTGAACTGAAAGTTGGTTACCAACTTTTTCATATTCAAAAACACATCGAAACTTGTTAACCGGAAGCTAACTTCGCGAGTTGTTTTAACGACTCTATTAAAGTAACGAACATTGATGTGAAAACGTGGTGTTGATTAGCGAACCCTTTATCGCTAACAAGATCCGTCTAACTTTGCCAATTCGGGGGTCGACAAATCGAAATCGCTTTTAGGAAAACAAGTATTAATTTTGTATCGGCGTCTCGGACTGGGCGGGCGGCGCGCAGTCTGATCGCGTGCTCCCCCGCCCCGGCTCGCAGTCAGTCGCACCCGCGCCGCCACCGCCGCGCCACGTCGCCCGCGACTACCCTCACACATCATCACACCTTCCCTCATTACACCGCGACACAATACGAACATCTCAACAACACTGTCCAGTGGCACACGCGTGACGCCGCGCGCCGAGTACGCCGCACACGCGACTACGAGTGACCCCCCAATATTTACGTCAAGAACGTAAATACGTTCAAGAAATACCGTAAACATACCGTGAGATTTTTGATGTAGTATGTGAAATGTCTTAGTGTAGTTAAAGTATTTGATTGCTGTGTATTCTTGTATTGTGGATACTACTGACAGCCCTCGAGACGATGTACGAGTTTATTTATAAGGGTAAGTGTGTATTGATATTTTAAATATTTTTATTAACATTTCTGTTATGACATTTTTATGTTGTAAGTACCTACTATCTTTTGTATTCTAGGTATCGCCAAGAAAACTTGGCAATATTAGATTCCTTCTTCACAAAACATCTGTAGTTCTATTTATGCCCTAGAGTCAAGCGTTTTGGAGGACTCAATCCTCCAAAACGCTTGCCTCTAGACTCTTGGGCATAAATAGAACTAAGATTTTGTTTACTTGTATGTCAATAATACTATAAGCTATGTTGGCCACAAGAAATGGGGTGGTCTTTGATACAAGAGAAGGAACGAGTCTGGTCACAGACCCTGTGAAGATGAAGCATCGTGGGATGCTGTATATTAGTGGCCATACTGGCCATATATTATATAACTATCTATAGGTACCTACCTACCTTATTATGCGTACATAGAACTGCCAAAGAATACATCAGCAAAATAAAAGCCAAAGAAGATTATACAGATACACCAATGAAAAGAAAAAATGACATCGTTTCGTAAGAAAAAAATAAAATTGTATCATTATATAAACGTTTTACTCATTCACGTGAAAACAGTAGGTACCCACCGTCGCTCCAAATACCCAATACGCAAATGTAATCATGATATAAGATTTTTATTCAAGATACTGTCAGAAGGCGCTCCAAAGATTTACAACGAAGCCTACAATATAGGAATACGTTTTTTAGGCTCACACTGAAAGTACCTAACATCAAACATACGAAATCGTATCGAAAATGTTAATCGGAAAATTCTACGAAAACTATGAACTACGATCGTCGGATTTTATTTTTAACCGACTTCAAAAAAGGAGGAGGTTCTCAATTCGATTGTATTTTTTTTTTAAATAAATATTTCAAAAGTTTGAAGTCAATACTTTTGGGGCAATAGCAGCAATATCTTGCCTTATCAAAACAATACACTGCAATCACCGTTTTGTTTACCAAGCGTGGTAACTATGGTGATTTTCTGTCAAGACCAAGAAGGCTTGTATTATTATAAAAGCGAGAGCTACAGCTGCACTTGGGTCTTGTATACTTCGTCAGGGAAGCCTAAATATCAGCAGTTATACAGGATGGCAGGTTAAACAGTGGAAATATTTTAAGGGGTCATTGTACTCATAATTATGAACAACTTTTACTATGGGACTAACCCAGAAATCGCGAAAAAAAAATCAGCTGTTCCATACATTTTGTTGAGTTATGTGAACATAAATGTATGGAACAGCTGATTTTTTTTTCGCGATTTCAGGTTTGGTCCCATAGTAAAAGTTGTTCATAATGATGAGACAATGACCCCTTAAAATATTTCCACTGTTTAACCTGCCACCTTGTATACAGACTTGTATGAGAACATTGTTAAACTTCGGGTCAAACTATGAAAGTTAAAAAGCCATCGTAGATAAGTATTGCACAAAATCTAAACCTATAAAACAGTATCTTGACTGACTGATTGACTGACTGACAATGCTCAGCCTAAATCGGTGGACCTAGGAAATTCGGAGGAAATTTCCTTGAGTTAGAGGTGCATTAAGGAGGGATTTTTTGGAATTCCAGCCCTAAAGGGGTAAAAAGGAGTGGAACAGTGTGAAAAAAATACATTGTGTAGTTTTCCAATTTCCACACGGGTGGAGTCACGCGCACAGCTAGTGTGGTATAAAAATATTATAATATCGTCACTGGTAAGGCAAAAGTGCAAAACCGCCAAAATGGTACTTTTGGAAAATGGGTTTTAACATTTTCTCTTTAAGAAAAAAAACCGTATCCCTTTTTTTGGCGCTTAAGCTCTTTAGCCTTTCCACTGACGATATAATACTTTTTAAGAGCTAGGACACATTCCTCCGCACTATGTTGCGATGATGATACTCGCTTTGTACATATATCTCCATCTCTTTCTCACACTGGAATAATGATGGTAATAAGACGTCATGGTATGGTCACTGTAGTTATTAAAATTTTGTGAATTTTAAACAATACATGTCAAAGCCATGTTCTGCTTATTTTATTTTTATTTACAAATATACATACATAACGTATAAGAGATTTAAAAACAGTCAATTAAAAAAAAAAATCCCGACCGTGGTTTGTCCTGCGTCTTAACTGGTGTTATAATAAAACCACTAAAAAGAAAAAAAAACAAGACATTGCAGTGGGGGCCTATATAGATACGACTATTACCCGGAAATAGTTGGTCCCGACTGCATTGTTTTGTTTTTCTTTTTACATACATACTAACATACCTACAGGTCGAAAACATTACCCTCCCTTTGGTCTTCGCCGCAGTCGGGTAAAAACAATGGATGTCATCAAACGTTCACAAGAGGCGTTTTATAGATTTAAAATTTCAAATGATGAATGTAACGCTGTAGCTCAGTAGTTAGAGCGATGCCACGTTACGGCTACGGTCGTGGGTTCAAGTCCCGTTCGTGTCACTTGATTTTAAATCTTTTTTATAACAATTAGTTTGAAAGATCATTAATGTTCTCAGCACTACGATTACGTTATTTTGTAAATTACTGTAAGTAATTTATTTATTTACTCCATCTCAGGAAAGTGGGCTAGGTCTATTCTCTAGCTTATACTAATAATATATATTTCAGTTATGTATAAATGGAGGAGCGAATGTTAGGGAAGTTATACGAAGAAAACTCTATAGGTATAGATCTATTTAGGAGAAGAGAAAAAAACCAGCTAAATGCGAGTCGGACTTGCGTATGAGCTTTTAGGTTTTGACTTTTTAATATTATTATTATTTGCCATGACAGCGATTGTATTCTGTAACATTCTGTATTTTTTGCAAGGTGAAGGAACTCTACCTGGTAACTATTTAGTGATATCTGGATCTACGTTTGGAATTTCCCAAAACTATACCTACTACTTAAGCCATATTATAATTTATTCTGTAATTCAATTATAATAAGGAGAGCGATTTGAAGTACCTAGTTATTATACATTTCCTCCTTCGTATTTTAGTTTCCTTAACTTTGATATTAAATGATCAGAAAGAGGTTATCGGCTGCGTATATTGAAGCTAATCTACTCAAATTATGTTATACTTTTTACAAATTAATATTAATATAATTTCTTAAATTGAATGTTGGTAATAAGCAACGATTCATATTATGATTCTAATATTATATTTTACCACATTGAGAAGTGTTATTCAAAGATATTTATATGCCACAACACACCGTCTTATCCCTATATTTCCTTTTTGTGCTCACATCTATACGTCTTCGCTTTCATATCAGCACGCCCACCTGCGTTGCAATGCACGAAGCCCTTTAGATATGCGCAGCATGTTGCGAGAATACAATAAATATCGCTCATAGACGATGTGCCGCACATCCAAGTAACGCTAAGCGGTTTTGCCTGCGAAAATCTTTTTAAATCACAAAAGCCAGTCGTCAAGATCGCATGTCGGAGGAGGAAAAGAAAATATCCTGTAGGAATAGCGCAGCTGCTCGGATTTGGCGCCAACTTGGAGTAAATCCGAAATGAAAACACGCCCCAACGCAGGATGTAGGCCATCGAGTTTCGCCGCAAGATAAATTCAAAAAGGATTCTCTGCACACATATTACCAACTCAATAAGGCTTAAAACTTCATTCGCAGGCGAAGGCTTTAAAACTTTCCCGTAAACGAGGTTTATCCCTTTTAATTATAATTATGATATTTACATAACAAGGCTACTGCTGTCACTTTCATACTTAGCCTTTGAAAAAGAGACGGCGCACATACTTACGACGCATAAGTATTTGAAAGACCACTTTTTGTGTGTAAGCCTTATAAATATTTCCATGTAAACCTCATCCGGGTCGACCCACTTACAGCATTTAGGTGTAGGGTAACTTAGTGACCGGGGCGGATTAAATTTTACTTAAAAATTCACTTTAAACCCTCGTCGTATAAATTACGAGTATATGCATATTCTCTACATTTTTAACAGGACGTTTATATTTCAAACAAATGACATTGTTGATAATAAATAGTTCAAACGAAACATTCTACAATATTATATACACTGTCAAAATTATCACTAATCCAAAATGTGGTCGTTTAATCTTCGTATCAATCTAAGCCCGATCACCACTTTCGGTTTTAGAATGCTGTCATAATTTTTGTACAAACCCTTTATTAAATAACTAGCTTTTGCCCGCGACTTCGTCCGCGTTTCCGTCGTTTTTCGTAAAAAAGTAGCGTATGTCCTTCCTCACGGTTCAATGGTTTTGATGTAACAGACAGATTAACTTTCGTATTTTAGTAGGGAAATATAATATGTCAATCCACAATAATGTTGAAAAATATCGCAATAAGGAACCGCAGAATATTATTATTAATAGCTGTGCCCGCGACTCCATCAGCGTGTAACTCCTTGTGTGTAATACAATCAGAAAGCTGCTAAGCTATCGGGAGTTACACGTGTTATTGTGAGTCAACCATAAAAGATAGACATATACTGTTGTGGTATATTTTTTAGATAATTTTATGTAAAACATTTCCGTCATACATGATTTCTATGTACCTTTAACCATTAAGGTTGCACACGCGACGGAAGCTTAAAAAATGGAGTAACTTCTCCCGTTTTCGCAATCTTTCCCTTCACTGCTCTGCTCCTATTGATTGTAGCGTGATGAAAAGTATACTATAACCTGCCCAGGAGTATGAAGAATAATTGTACTAAGTTTCGTTAAAATCCGTCGAGTGGTATTTGTTTCTATAAGGAACATACAGACAGACAGACAGACAGACAGACACAGACAGACAAAAATGTTACTGATTGCATTTTTGGCATCAGTATCGATCACTAATCACCCCCTGACAGTTATTTTGAAAATATATTTCATGTACAGAATTGACCTCTCTACAGATTTATTATAAGTATAGATAGAACGGTTAATTAAATAATTGAGTCAGGCTGGCTGCAAATGTACGAGTATTAATAGAAAAGTGCCGATCAAGGGCCGATACATTTTAAATGGCTGGGCGTTACTGGCCGCTGCCCGACAATTAGTCGCACGCTACAAAACGCACTGACAATCATGTTACAAAGGATATTGTTAATTATTTTATAAACACGCGTTATGTACGTAAAACGTTAGCCTGTTTGTGTTTTATTGTTTGGTTTTGTTAGTTTTGAGCAAAAGTAACAATTTGTCGGCTGTCTAAAATGTTATTAACCTAAACAAAGCGATCCTGCAAAACAGATCAGAAAGCTCTCCTACATCGTTTCATTAGCTCAGTAGCAGCATTTCTTAGAAGTATAACTTACTAAGGAGGAAAATTGGTGACTTATTTATTGGTCTGATATTCTGATATTTTTTTGTAAGTCAAAGACTGTATTAAGATTAGAAATGTACTCGAATAAGGATGTCAAGCCTTCAACCCAGGTATTGCCCATAATGCCCATGTAGGTACATATTTATATGTATACGTATACGCAATGTAAGCAATGTCCGATACACAATGGTTAATAGTGAGTTTGTAATGGTACCTACATGTGAGTGATCTTAAGTTATTAAATATTTAAGAGATTCTCAAAAATCGAATGTCGCGTGCAGGATTTGAACCTGCGATCTCTGACGAACCGTGCCAACGCTTTTTCCAACAAACGCTGAGTTGCAGAAAAGGTCATTAAGTTTTAAAGGAGACTTTAACCATAGAAATTGTATGGGTAATGCCTCCATTAAAATTTAATTATCTTTCTGCAACCGACCGTAGGTAAGCTAACTAACTTTACTAACTAACTTGGCACGGTTCGCCAGATCGCAGGTTCAAATCCTGCTCGCGACATTCGATTTTTGAGATTCTCTTAAATATTTAATAACTTAAGAGAAGCATAACATGGCTTTGACATGTTTCAAATTCACAAAAAATATACATTTATTATTGTGATATTTTTAAAGGCAGTTATAATTTTTTTTGAAAAGTTTTTTTTTATAACAATTCACGAAAGAATCAATTTCAGTCTTAAAATTGTATCAAAAATATGCGTTACAAAATTGACCGATCAACGTCATTGCGGTGTTAAAACTTAATTGAAAAAAAAACGACAATGCATAAATATTGCGGGTCGTCGATTAAAAGTATCACTCTGTTATTCGAAACTAGAAAAAATGTAGGCCAGCAATACAATCGGAGAGATCTTCAAACAAAATGCAGAGCTATAAAATTGAAGAGCTTGTGAGTCCGGCCGGTGGTGGCGGCTGTTACGTTTCAATTTGTACCGGACCCCTTCGCGATCGCTCCACTGTCCCGTTAATGTAATTGGTCAAACGTTAAACATCACGGCTGAAATAATATATCGATGCTTCCTAAAATTGCTGGATGACGTAAATATTGTACCAGTGTTACGGCCATCTTTCTTTTTTGGGAGACTTATTTGTTTGTTGTGAAAGCAGGTCGTGAGTTCGAACCCGGCAGGCGAACACTGCTCTAAACCGGTGAAGGAAAACATCTCGAGGAAACAGGGATGTCCTAGAACAAAAAATTCAAAGACATATTATGTGTTGTCCACCAATCCGCACTGGGCCAGCGTGGTGTACTACAGCCCACTTCCTCTCACAGAGAGCAGGTCTGTGTCCCAGCAGTGGGAATATTATAGGCTGCAGCCTAATTGCGAAACTCAATTTCTATCACCATGGTTTTCATTTTGACATTTCAATAACATCCTTTGCGGCGTTGAGCTAGATATCGGGAGTACGGATCGAAAACATACGGAGTAATGGATGTCAAAATCAATGCCATGATGATAGCAACTGAGTTACGCATTTAGATTTTAGGGTACTGATTATGTTATGATTATTTGTTTTCTGGAAGTCTAATTAAGGGCTAAGTTCACCGAAAAGACAACAGTCCGATAAATTGAAAACAACCGTTTAACCTGTCCTTTTGTATAGAAAAAGATATGTTAAACGGTCGTTTTCAATTTAACGGACTGTTATCTTGTCGGTGAACTTGGCTCTGAGTGTCTCAACTAATCAGCTGTCTCTCTCTAATCTCATGCTAGCTGTAATTGGTTGACCAAAATATTTAATTGAACAAACTTCCGAATCCCGAGGTGAGCATTTCTTTAGATATGCCTGATGTTAAAACGTTATTTTCATTTACGTTATTTGTTATTTTTCTCTTCTCATAATTCTGTTTTCAATATCTCGGTAAACAGGTAAAAATTATGTATTTATGTTAGGTATATTAGGTATCAGGTACTCTGAAAATCTTTGAAGGAAGTTTGATGAGTAAAATTACGAACTAATTTGAACTTTTATTCCCTTTGATGTCACATAAATAAATTATTTTGATTTGTATTATTTTGGCCATAATTTGCTTTTTAAGATCTTACGGGAAAATGTCAAGCGCAATATTTATGCTAATATTGAGAATTAAATTTAGAGAATTTATTTATTTATTTATTGCATAATGTACACACAGTTTATAGACAAAAGTATGACTACTTATTCTAATATGAGTACATGACCCTGCTAGGGTGTTGAAACAGAAAAGGTGATCCGAAGGCCTTATAGTTTTACATTACAATTGTATTATGTTCTATTCTGTATATTTTATGTTTAGGTATACATTATAATCTTATCTATTGTGGGAGATCTTTTTATTCACAAGGAGCGCTTAATTATGCGCGTAATTGTGTCGAAAAATGTACTAAAAGTGGCATCAGTTTTTCCCGTACTAATTTGCTATGATGGCATATCTCCTTGTTTCTATGATCTGAGGTTGTGATGCTATGCTATCTATCTATACTAATTTATCGAACGTTAGGTTGATTTTCAGTAAGCTCGAAGGATTGAGTAGGTAAGTAGGTAGTAAGGAGAAGGCGTGTATTTAATAATAATTATTTTCTTGAGCCAATGGGTAATTAAGTGAATAAAGTTATTTAATACCTTACATTTTTATCTCATTAAGGTACGTAATAGGTATAAATAATGTAATTTATGTTTTCAAATATCTCGTAATTTAAAATTGATGAAACTTTTGCACACAAAGGTAAAAAAATAAAATGATTTAACAAAAAAAAATATAGAGTTTCTTGAACCTCCCATGCCCTTAATTAAAGGGCTTTCAATTTAAAAAGTAACTGGCAGTTTCAATTTTTCAAAAAAAAACGGTCTTGAAAATGATGGCATTCACGAGTAGCACTTGAAACAAACGGCGTTATCAAATCAGTGCACCCGAGTTAAAGTGCCGGTGAAATAGAAGGGGGCACTTATTGCCTCGCGGAACCACCGCACACCCCCGCGCCCCCCGCCCTTCACACCCGGGGAGCCAATGTTCTTTAAATGGGTGCCCAAAACTCGCGAGAATGACAAACTTAGGAAATTAGAAGAAACAATTTTAATGAAAACTGTTTGGTTTGTGCGATTTTGTTGTTTATAAATTTTGAAAGGGTTGCGGAGTAGTTATTTCTCTGTCAAGTGCTTCTGCTAACAATCTCTAGTTGTTGAGTGTTGTGTTAATGAAAATTTTAAGTTGCAAACTTCGCAAGCCATCAACTTTAGTTCTAGAAGTAATGTAATAAAACATGATGTAACAACGTTATTAAAACTTTGATGTATTCAAGTTGTAGGTCCTATTGTTTGCTCTCGTTTATTACCATATTTTACTAAAAGTAGGTTTCATTAGTAGTCTCATATTTTCAGAAACAGTTGAGAAACTTCTTTGCATAGATAATGAACGTCTCTAATAAATAAATTCTTACATATATAAACTCGCGCCTTTTTCGTATGGGGTAGGCAGAAGCTACAGAATGCCACGTGCTACGATTCTTACATACTCCTTTGGCTTCGTTCACGGTCATACATCTGCACCCCAATTGCGTAACAAATTTTTAATCACCATGGTATTAATTTTGATATCTAGCATAACGACGCAATGGATGTTGTTGAACTGTCAAAATGAAAGCCATAGTGATAGAAATTGAGTTCCGCAAGTAGGGTGCGAGTAATACACACACGCCGATTGCAAATACAATGCACCTGACCGTTTAGTTTAGAAGAACATCACCAATAACATCAGTTTATGTTCTTCTAGGGCTTCTCCTCCCAGCGTTTCCTCTAACATTCCATCTTATAAATTCCTTTTGTTACATAGCCTTTCATTCATCCTCTCAACATGACCGAACCATTTAAGCATTATTATTTTCAATTTTTGTCACTACGTCCTCTTTTAAACCGCAATGTTGCCGCAATTGACTAATTTAATAAGACTTTACTTTAATAAGACTGTACAGTTTTGAAGAATATGACAATGTTTTAAGACTCAATGTTTGCAAGCTAAAATGACTGAAAACTAAAACTAAAAAAAATCGTTGGAGGCGCGGGCGGCAAAAAGTAATTTGACTTGTTTTATGTGAACGATCAGATCAACACTTGTAAGGCTGTACTAAGGCTGATTCATTCCCTACCAGGCGCGGTCCCAGGGGGGGGGGAGGTCATGGGGGATATGACCCCCCCCCAAAATCGTACAAAAATGCGCCAAACACGGTAATTCACGGTATAGCACGTCGGCACGATCGGTACGACCCCCCCTAAAGCCTTCAGCTGCAATATGACCCCCCCAAAATCGTCAGCTGCGACGGCGCCTGTTCCCTACTGAACGAAACATTTGCCTTCCGTCTAGTCAATAGTTTGATTTATTATTACACACACAGTCTGTTAAATCGTTTGTTTTGTTAGCGAGATAAAAATAAAACAATCTATTTTTCGAAGCCCTTTATTTAGATTAATAGTTTTGTGATTTTGTTTGCAGAGTATTTTTTTTTTCAATCAAATGTTGTTGGATTACCGATCACTGAATGGTATTTGCAGATTTTATTGACTTTTTGTTAGTATAAAACAATAAATACTATAGCAAACACTGTGCGTTGCATTGCTCATGATAGTGATGTCACAGTGTATAGACTAAGGCTCGTATTACAGAACGATACTCGAGCACAGATCTCTGCTTGAGCATAGATGTCAACCAATCAAATGGCTTTAAATGTATGCTCAAGCAGTGATCTGTGCTCGAGCATCATTCTGTAATACGGGCCTTATAGACCTTACAGAGGTTCATCGTCTGTACATTTGACAGGATTTAAGAAATGTCAAAATTTACATGTCTTGTGAACGTTTCCGAATTGTATTGACTGCATATATGGCGGTTGGGGACCCCCTTTCCCCCACAACCCTCCGCACGACTGAGCTGCGAAAACCCTCACGTGCAATGGTTGCAAGGAGTAGCAACACTTCATGTCTGTAATTACATTAATTAGTAATTCCAATAAAGGAATAATTTAATCCTTCATTAGTCAGAGTATGTTTAATACTCTATCCATTTGTAATATTTCTACCAAAGGAGTCATGTTTTTCCTCTTCTATTTCTGGAAAATGTGTACAGCACTGATTTTATGGAATTGTTTTTACAAACATTAATTTACGTTACGTTGATTTTTGCACTTGAAAATAAATATATTAAATTAACTTTAAATATGTAATGTGTGCCTAAACTACAAAGCCGCTTAAAAATTGTGTCTACTTGTAGGTACTGAACTTTATTCAGATTTAATATTTTTTATGGTGATACTGGTCATTTTATTTTTCATAACATACTTAACCGATTAGTTTCGGACAATAAATTTATCTCTTATTTATGAGCAAATCACGCGACGAAGTCGTGAGTCTTACCTGTCTTACTCTCATAGTTAGATTCTGTTTTTAGACAACAAACTAATACCAAGGCGTGATAACTTCACACTATATTTACGCATATCTGCAGCATGTTGTTTAACATTCCCTATACATTTAAATTGACGAAACTCACGAACGATGCAAAGGGTGCGCTAGTCCACAATATATTTAAGAAATCTCTTGGAGCGCCGCTTGTGTTAACGCTTGAATCTTCGCACGGCATTGTTATTGAAATTGATTTTATTTATTTGAAGGGCCTCTCGCAGTTGGCTTCTAACAGCCGTCACTGCTTAACCGGACATCTGGTGAGGACTTACAAATGCCTCCAGCCAGGCTTAAAACTAAAATAAAAAACTACAAACTAAGCGACCACACGCTAAGGGCACCCCCTACTGGGGTACGGACCTCGGCTTAGGGCGTCGCTGGGGGGAGGACAACTAGAGGGAGGGGCTACTAGCTGGATCGGATTAATATGATTTAGGGACATATTTAAATCTACAGGCTCAGCGCGGGCTGGCTCGAGCAAGGGTCGGTTAGGGGACTGAGTCATACGCGGCGGCGGACTCGGGTCGTGATGGGGACGTCGCGACGGGCCTCGTCGGCGAGGTCGGAATGGCGCCGGTCTGTATTTGTACCTACGCAGAGTGCTGGTCTCCCTGCTGCTCTCTTGCAGTAAGGTGATAGCATCATCGGGAGTATTTAAAGCATGCCTCGGGCGGCGAATTTTGCTAATCTGAGAGGGGGTGTATCGGGCGGCCGATACCACCAGAGGATTCGGGTGGTTCGGGGCAGAGTCAAAGAAGCGCTTGGAGGCGCGTTTCAAGCACTGCTGGATGGTGGGCAGTTTTAAGTCTAAGTGCAGGCGATCATTACGAACGTACCAGGGAGCTCCCGTGGCCTTTCGCATGAACCTGTTTTGGATGATTTGCATCCTATGGATTCGAGATGCCTTGACGTGTGCGAACACAGCGCCAGCATAGGTCATGATAGGGCGTATGCAAGTCACGTAAATGCGCACTTTGTACTTAAGTGCCAACTTGCTACGTGCATTAAGGATGGAGTGGAGGCGACCGAGAGCGAAGGCGGCGCGAGAGCGGACCGTCCTTATGTGCTCGATAAAGTTCAATCTCCTATCGAGGATGATGCCCAGGTATTTGGCTTGCCTATCCCAAGGGATCGGCTTGCCGAACATGGTGATCGGGGAGGGGTTATCAGGAGGAGTGCGCGGTTTGGAAAACAAAACCGCCTGGCTCTTATCGGGGTTTACTTCGATTCTCCATTTCCGAAACCAATCGCCTAGGGCGTTGACCGCGGTCTGTAGATTTCGAGCTATGCTATTGGGGCTGATGCCTGAGTAATAGATGGCCGTGTCGTCAGCAAATAAAGCCAACTGGGCCTTTCCCTTTTTGGGAATGTCGCTTGTGTACAGCGTGAACAGGAGGGGGGACAGCACGGAGCCTTGAGGGACTCCGGCTTTTATGGGATGAGGGGAGGAGAGAGCGCCTCCCTCGATGCGATAGCGGAAGGTGCGATTCGACAAAAAGTCTCGGATGATGTGCACGAGACGATCTGGCACTCCGAGTTCGTACAGCTTGTACAATAAGCCGTTGTGCCAGACTTTGTCGAAGGCTTTTGCCACATCGAAAAATACTATGCCCGTCATCGTTCCATATGTGAAGCCGTGGCTTACATGTTCAACAATACGGTGGACTTGATGAATACAAGAGTGTCTGGGTCGAAACCCAAACTGCTCGTCAGGAAGGAGAATCTTGGATTCTACGTAATCCTTGAGTCTTTTGTAAATTAGCCTCTCGTAGATCTTCCCGAAAACCTTGAGGAGGCTAATGGGGCGATAACTGGAGGGTTCGGATTTGGGCTTACCGGGTTTATGGATGCCTATAACTATGGCGTCTTTCCACGCTTGTGGAAATATATTATTACTTAATGCACCATTGAAGATGGCGGTCATTAGCAGTATGAGGTGGGCGGGGAATAATTTAATCACTTTGTTGGTGATGCCGTCGGAGCCAGGGGCTTTTTTGGGGTTAAGCCCCTTAATGAGATCTTGCACTTCATCAGGGGTGATGGGGGGCAAGGGATTATCGGGGTCGTCTACGGGAGGGAGCGTAGCTCTACGTTCGACTTCAGCGTCTACCCGGGAAAGGTGGGCTTGGTCTACTGGTAGCGTACTAGGCGTGCATTGGGCTTCAAGACTGTCGGCTAGGCATTCAGCTTTGTCTTCGTCGTCGAAGGCGATCGACTTGTCGGGACGTACTAGGGGGGGCATGGAGGTCACCTGTTCGGATTTTAATTTCCTCTGCAAGTGCCAAAAAGCCTGATGGGTCGGTTCGAGTTCGCTCAACATCTTGTCCCAGCGGGCTCCCCGCACTTCTGATATGCGTTTCTTTACAGATCTCTGTAAATAGCGCATATGAGCACGGTTCGCTTCACAGGGAAAAGCGTCATACGCACGGATGGCCGCGTTCTTCTCGGTCAGCAGAGCACGCACATCATCGGGCAGTCTCCAGCGATGGTCGTCCATCGCTGGAACCTGCCTCGAAGAGTCGTCCAAGATGGACTGTACGTGACTGCCGATCGAGAAGGCCGCCGCCTGCGTTTCGTCGACTGTGTTAATAGCGTCGGGGATAGAGTCCAAGTGTACGGACCGGGTGGATTTTAAGCCTTCGCTCAAATTCCCCCAGTCCGTAACGGTCTTGGTAAGATCGGGATCTCTAGGACCCGTGAGAGGGCCTAGTACCATGACAACTGGTCTATGGTCCGAATCGAGCTCTTGTAGCGTCTCAATAGAGCGCAAACCGAGGTTCACGTTCTTAAGAAGCGCTATGTCGAGGACGTCAGGACGGTGGTCTGGGTTGGGAGGGAAATGAGTGGGATTCATCGGAGCGATGATGTCGAAGTGGAGTTGGCCACACATAAGGTGTAAGAGCTTGCCTCTCGTGTTATTCGAGTGGCTATTCCAGGCGATATGTTTGGCGTTAAAGTCGCCCGCTATGATAACGGAGCTACTCAAGCCAAGAAGTGTTTCAAGATCTTTTTTAAGATCGTTGTTATCGGAGGAAGAGGGAGGGAGGTAAGCCGATACTAAAGTGATCGGTTGATGTCCTGTCATGCCTAGTCGACAGATTGAGACCTCTAACTGCAAAAGAGGTGGGGGATCCATAGGTATGCAGTACAGTGACCTTTTGTGGTAGATGAGGGTTCCGCCCTTGTGGCAGCGAATCCTGTCATTGCGTACAACTTGGTAGTTGGCAATTGACGGGTTACGCGTGCTGGGCTTTAGGAAGGTCTCCTGTACGAGGAATATATCAATTTGATGGTCGCGGAGGAAGGTGGCGATCTCATCGCGTTGATTTCTAATACCGTTGGCATTAAAGAAGCCTAAATTAAGGGATCGGGGTTTGACTCTGCACCTTTCTTTTGTACTATCCATACTAAGGGTTGAATCTGAGGTTTTGCAGGGCGACTATGACGTCCTGGTAGCTTTCCCATATTTGCGAAAGTGCAAAAGGGTTGCCTTCGTTGGCGCGTATGGCTTGCGACATTTCACATGCCCTGGGGCTCATGTACACCGACGTCAGCTTAATTATGGGACTAGCCACCGACATGACGTCTGAGACGTTGCAAGCGGGGCGGGTAATGGGGGCGGGGTACGCGGCGGCGACTGGCACGGTTGCGGGGGCAAGCGCGGGCTTGGGAGCGGACGCGGATTTGGGAGCGGACGCGGGTTTAGGAGCGGACGCGGGTTTGGGAGCGGGCGCAGTTTTGGGAGCGGACGCGGGTTTGGGGGCGGACGCGGGTTCGGTGGTGACGGGCGCTACTTGAGCGGTCGCAGGGGGTGACGCGGCGATGGGGGGGACTATCGGCGCGGGGATAGGGGTTGGAGTTGAGGGAGCCACCTGCAAAGCCGGGAAGGCTTGCTGGTGGTTGAGCTGGTTCCACGGAGAGGGTCTCTGTGGACTGAGCCTATTGGGTAACTGTGCCGAGGGAATCGGGACAGTGGGGCTCTCCCTCTTTCGGCGGGCGTTATTGCGCTTGGCCGATTTGCGGGAGGATTTGGGGGCTTTGGGGCAACCACGGTAATTAGCCGGGTGCCCGGATTCGCCGCAGAGCACGCAGCTGGGTGGGCCAAGAGGGCCGCAAAGGGTGCGGTCTTTGGGGCGTTCGCACTGAGAAGTGCCGTGGTCACCCAGGCACTTGACGCACCTGGGCTTCGCAAAGCAGTTCCTCTGCGAGTGACCGTAAAATTGGCAGTTGTGACACTGCGTGACTACACCGTTTTTATATGGTTTTTCAATCGATATGCCTGATAGGTGGCATACGGATTTAACATTGAAGATGGGGTGGTGGCCTTCAACGGGGTCGCACACCACAAGTACCATGTCGAAGGCCTGACGTTCAGGCCCTCCACGGTGCATGCGGTGTACTTCCGCAACGGGAATACCTTGCGACTGAAGGTCGCTAAGTATTGATTCGGAGTCAAACTCCTTGGGGATGCGCTTAATAACCACGCGAACTTGTTTTTCCTCCGGAAGGGAGTAAGTATGAAAGGATATTTGAACTCCTTTCAAGAGTTTTACCAATGATCGGTAATCATCGGACGTGGGGACTTGGACCTTAATACCCAGCTGGGTAGCTACGGCCTTTGTGTAGCCAATTGAGCGGCTACTACACATTTTGGACACATCGGTCCATTTTCCCTTATCATGAATATATAAGGGTGGGGGAGGGCGCTCCTTTTTGGAGGACGCTGCAGGAGCGGCGTTAGCCTTAGGGCTGGAAGGGCGGCTGGCCTGGGAAGCGGCCGACGGGAGCGGGGTGGGAGCGCGGGGAGCGTCTGTTTTCTTGGCTTTAGAAGCCTTAGAGGAGGGAGGGGTAGCCCTCTTTCTCTTCCCGTGGGTTACCACTTGGAATCCCTCTTCCTCGGAAGAGGAGGGGTTCGAGTCACTCAGAGAGGGCTCGCTATCAGAATCGGACACAGGGGAGGTGTCCATGGCTTCGGCGGTCTGCACAAAGGATTGCGCAGGTGTGCCGGTTTCAGCGGAATTTGCTTCAACAATGGGATTGTTGGAGACAAAGGGAGCGATTTCCGGAATCGCAGGTACGGGGCGCGGTTGCGTTTCGTTAGAAACGACCATTGTTGTCGCTTCTATTGTCTTTTCGGACAATAGAGGCGTCAACAATCCTACTTCGAAGGAAAGTGCCTCGGTGGAGGCTACCTCTCCTTCGTTGCTAGGGAGGACTGGGCTCGCGGGCCCGGAACTAAAAGCGGGGCTAAATGGAGGATCGGGGGATTCCGGGGCATCCAGTGTTACTGGACCGATGGAGCGGGCTAGCATGGGCCCATACTTCGCTCTAACTGCCGGGAATTCGGCTATGATCTCTCTTAAAATGGAGAGCGCTAGATCGGCGCTCTCCATCTTAGAAAAATTGCTAAAACTACTGAGGGGAACCTAACATTACTCCCGTAGGAGTCCTAAGAACCCTAAATACCTAACTCCCCGGGTGGATGGGCCCGGGGATGTGTAACCCTCCCTGTCGGGTGTAGACAGGGAGGTGAGTACCTATGGTGAGCCCTAAGCTTGTAACCCGTCGCCAGTCTTATTGTGCGAACGGGGCCCTGACCAGTCTAGCGCTAAGGGTGTTAGACAACACCCTAACGACACTAGGTGTGTAGCTGTGAACGAAACCAGAGACTAGGACCGACTAGGAGACCCCCCAAGGCCGGTGGTCTAGCTCCCGACTCCAATTGACTGCCTCACCCTGAAGGGGCTCGGCGGGTGTGATTGGGGCAACACCCCACTCGGTTTCGTTGGCACCGTAAGGTTTCCACCGAGGACCACGAAACTGTGGTTTTTGCCCTGAGGGGGCCTAGGTGAAGCTACACAACGCGGGTAAAGAAACAGTAATCAGCCACCGCCTTGAAAAAGGCAGCTTTTGATTAAATGGTTGTAGTCGGGTGACTACGATGACGTCACGAGCAAGCGTGACGAGAAGGGCGGCTTGACAGCGTCGTAAACAGCGAGCGCGGAGCGACACGTCCGTTCACGGCGAGCGTCAGGCGGCGAGTATTGTTATTGAAATTGAAAATTAGAATTCAATTTATTCGCTGTACGGAACGCGAGTGATCGACTCAACAACCCCAACCTGCTATTAGTAAGGCACCCTGCTGGAATTATTACTGAATCTCTTTTACATTTTAATTTTATGAACTACGTAGGCGGCTTCGGTGTGTTGGTATATCACACATATTTTATGAACGTGAAAGTTTGGATACTTGGATGCTTGTCGACTCAAACACTCATAAGCGATGATAAATAAAGTATTTTAGTGCTGTCTGGCACTCTTACACTGCAGTGTTACACTGAATGACTTAGTATACTATATTGTCTATTTTAATACGAACATCATCAGATACTAACATTTAACCACCCAGTTCACAAACTCGCACGAGTGGTCCTACAGATAAATTGGCTGATCGTGTTTGAGTATTTCAGTTAGTTCGACGTTCATGCAGTTCGGCCGGAGTCTTTTTCAGTAAGTAGGTACTGAAAACTCCAAGTATTAATATAGGATAAATTTTAAAGACGATTTCATGTTAGTCTGGTTAGAAACTTGCATGAGATAGTTTCCTGGCCCCGGGCTATGTTTAACTTTATTTGCTGAATGAAGAACTTTTGTGGATATTGTATTTTTGACTATCGACTGTTTTTCTTTGAGAAGCCTA
Organism: Thalpophila matura; assembly: GCA_948465475.1. Lineage (NCBI taxonomy): Eukaryota > Metazoa > Arthropoda > Insecta > Lepidoptera > Noctuidae > Thalpophila > Thalpophila matura. Next base: position 7,860,643 of record OX419190.1, on the reverse strand, counting down.
CATGCTATTAGTAGAGATAGCATTATTTATTTATTCAAATTCAAAATTATATTTATTCAGACAACTAAGATCCATATTGTTAGTAAAATACCTTATATCTAGTGTTAGTAATAAATAACACAGTACTGAGAATTTTGAGCATTCTGCACAGAAGATGAACAAGTAGGCAAGGTTCAAGTTTCCTACTCGGTCATCCTCTCCACAAAATGCCTCAAAATGGGAGAATAGACATTGTCTGTCACTGTTTTCAGAATGCTATTGCTACTGGCCCGTGTTCTAGTCACTAATGATGCGATTTTTTTTTTTGGAAAATATTTATGCATTGAGTAAATGCGACATTATTTGCATTAATGCTTATATTTGCTGGTAATAAAAAATAACACATTAAATAATAATAGAAAAAATATTTTCCAACTGTGTGCATTCTTTGCAAAGTAGGAATTGACACAGTTGTAAACAACGTATTTTGTAGTGAGAAGTAATTATTTTACGCCGTGAATAAAAACAGTTAGAGGCAAACAGTCATTACAAACTGTTTGAACAGCTTCAGGAAGTTTTTAGTGAATAATAACAACGCAACGCAACTTTTAATGAAAATCGGTCTACTTTTTCTGTTTTTTTTTTAGTAGATAAGTATTGGTTTCTAAAATTACCCATCAGTTGATCGAGTACCTACACAAAAATACATTACACGATACGACTAGGTACTATTAACTTTGTCTAGCGAAAGTATTGTAGTGTATTTTTTTTTTCATTTCCGACAGTTCTTTATCTACCTTACCATGAGTACCTACCTACTGTGACGTCAAAATCAAATACATAGTTTTATTGTGAGCACAGGTACAACAGAGGTATTGTGAAAACCAAACCCTACCTCCAGTTACACTACGCAGTTTTTTAATTAAGCCATATTGAGAATCAAAACTGTACTTAAATTAAAAAAAAGAACAACGAACTCACATATCCAAATAATTCCCTTTCATAATAATTCCCATTCAGATGTGTGACAACAGAAACGTATTGGTTTTAAAATGATATTTTTTTTAAAGATACGAAGTGACGTTAAAATTGGAAATGCTGAACGTAATAGTTAATTAACTTTCAGTGAGTTCAGTGGGGCGATCATCGAATAACTGAGAATTAACGCGCCTCGAGGACCGGCATCGAACTGCAGGCAAATAGGGCTGCGCCGAAGCCCTACTGCGGTTTCAGTCATCATTACCTACGGTACGCTTTTTAATATTAGTTACGAAATACGTTATATCATTTGGAGCATTTTCGAGTATGCCTGTGTGATAATTGATTCTCTGTATATTCTGTGACACAATATTTTTTAACTGTAAGTAATGTTAATTTAATTTAGTTTTATTGGAAGCCAAATTCATTGAGAAAAGGCTTATCTGGTAAACTACTACCACTACCTATAGTTAAGTACTTATTCCCAGTGCCTGCAGTATTGCTGTGCTGCAGTTAGAAAGCTTAGATGCTGATGAAATAACAGGCACATGAGGCATTTCAACTTTGTCCCTAGGGTTTAGGGCAAACCCATTGGAGATGCGATGTATATGTCACAGTCAAAAGTTTTTTCTTTTTGTACATAAAACTGTATATAAAACTGTATATAATATGTAAATAACGAATAAAATCTATAGTCAATAAACGTAGGTGGTATATACTGTTGAACATAATATGCCTCTCAATGGTAGCTTTGTAATGGATTCTCAAGGACGTTACAAAAACAAATGTCGGTATCAAAGTAAAACACAAAACCAAATTGTAATAACATATTATAACTAGGATTATCTGTAATTTATACAGCAAGGTATTCGTACGAACCATAGTTTCCTTAAGGCTTAAAACATAAATTTGCATTAAGCCACCATAGTTACAGGTTTTATTCCATCCCTACGGAACACGGTGAGGCAAAATTTCCCATTGTTCTTCACACCCTGCCGTATGGAATGAGGCGTTTTGAATATTTCATACCCGATAATTTATTGCATGATTTACTGCGCAAGGGCTCACTATATGATTGCTCTCCGGATCTGGCTATCGCTCCGCTTCCAACTCCCAAGTTTTTACGTTCGTCGGATCCCTTTTTATAGAATTTACATATATAAAAATAGTGTACTTTACTTTGATATAGTGCGTGCTCAATTCTGTGTCACTTCGTCGGTTCACTTGTTCTGTATACGGGATCGGGATTTACGTAATTTAGTGCCGCTCCCTGACTATCGGCGAACGTTGGCGGAGGATAATAGCACGCATTTTAAAGGTTCGAACACTATTGAACTGGGCCGTGACGTTTCGTGCCCAACGTAGTTCCATACATTATGATAAGTGTGAAGACGTCATATGAAACGGAGAGTGGAATATAAATGCTAAAGAAGTTGCTAGGGAAGTATGTACCGAAGTTATTTTCAAAATCAAAGTCGAATTTGGTTTTATCATCGAAATTATAAGCGCCTTTGTTGACTTATTAACTTCATAACAATTAAACCACGTTCGCGCTCCAAAAGTTTACCGTTTTAAGGAAACCGCAAAGTTTAATGTTTTCTATTCTCGGTTTACAACTAATTAAAACGTTAACTGGTAGTTAATAATTTAAAGGGCGTAGGTACTGATGATAGGACCTTAGATGTTTAGAACGTAGATTTTCTTTTCTTGCCTTCCTACATGTCGATTTGACGAACAAAAATGTTCTTACCACCTCGTTACCAGTAGCCCATATAAAATTCTTAATTGCAGTATTTTTATGACATAATAGCGGGATTAATTTGGTTTCAGTACCTAGGGTGGCGTGCGATAAGTGGACGGACCTATTTCCGCGTCTTATCTCCCCCCTCCCTCTCTGATAACACAATTTTGTGTAGAATACCTCTTTAATGGCAGCTCTTACTGGAATGGGCTAACGAATAAAGTCAATCTCTTCGACGTAAATCCTCCGAGCAGTCATAACTCAAGTTTATAGAGATTCGGGACTTTTTCGTCGATAGAATTTTAGGGAGTGTTAAAATTTATGTATTTTGTTGACGGTCGGAATGGAATAAGAATTTCTTTAACGATCTTTGATGTTTGGTTTTCCATTGCAGTCGAGTTCAACAGATAAGCTATAAAAACATGGAATAGAGACTTATCTGCCGTTACCAAACGTACCTCTAGAAAATGTGTAGGTAGTTTTTATTTAACTTTTTAACAAAAATTGGTGACATTTTAAATAATTATGACCTATTGTTCGATATTTTACTGCGTTATATTTACCTAAACAGTGTCAATGCCCTTTACGAAGGTTTAGAAAATGGCACGGTTACGTGGGTACGTGATATAATAACGATGAAGTAGGTGACTATAATAATATTAATAATAAAACGAAAAACGAGTGATTTAGATTAAGTAGGTACGATTTAAACAGACTGCAAAGGATGATGTTATCTATTCGGTGCGTTTATTCGTGTATTAAAAGTGTGGTTCGTTGTGTATACCTACCTACCCAATTGTTACTAAACCAAAAAAGGGAAAGAAAACGAACGTCTTACTTATCATACCTACCGTTCGTTTAGTTTTAGTTTTTTTTCGCAAAATGTTGCAAGAAATGACGTTCAGCCAAGAAACTAGTTGGTACATGACTAAATGAATGGTGGGCAATTACCTTACTTTATTGTCGCCATTTTAGATCGCGGGTAACGTATCTATGGTTTACATATCATTGATTGTGTATCGTGATTTAGACAGGTACGTTTTATAAAACCAAACGCGGGTAGTTCGAGATAGCGCTTGCCGTGCACGACGATGATACCCACATATTTCAGTCTTCTCCTGACCATGTTCAATGCAACTTGATCGAAAATTTGGTAATTAAAAATCATGAGATACATTCATTGTGATCGTGACATTGAAACTGCCTTATATGTTTTTGTGGGAATTGTGAATCAGTTTGGTCAAGACTTGTGTGTGTCGACTACATTTAGCTGTTTTTCAAGTTGAAGGTAAGTACCTACAGACTATTTGTTGTTATTATGTATTATGATTTATGAAAAAGTAATTAAAACCGAACCAAAAAAAAACAGTAACAAGAATATTATAATAAATAAACTTAATATTATAGTAAATATTTTAAATGTACGCAAAGCTAAGCGTTATCGTTCATATTTATGCAAGTCGGCGTTTCGCAATACTGCATTAAAAATTACAGGAAAGCAGGTAGGTACACAATGTACCTACTTATTTATTTCACTAGTAATATAACGATGTTTACTATTTTTCCTTCCTATAATTAAATGTAAAGTTTATACTACTAACACATTGTATACGACATCAATCTTCTAGTACAAAACGTAGTGATTACGGGCGTTTATTATCGAAAGCGAATTGGGTCATGATGTCAAGTAAGCCTAAATATACTTTCTTCCATTAGCGGTGACATGTCAAATATAAGCTACCTATATACTTATTACGTGGACGTAGGTACTGAACAAAGGTTTGTAAACTTTGTCAACGAAACCGCTAGATCCATTGTGATGGCGCTTGTGCTTCGTTTGTATTGGGCGAGTTACTGGAATGTGTTTTTGTTGTTTATTAAATAGGTATTAGAATCGAATCATGAGCTGACAAGAAAGTTATTGTTTTAAATTATGTCTATCATATTTTTTTTATTACGATGCATAGTTTTTTATGGCTAGTCGTCTGTCTCGGATCAGGTGTAATATTATTACATGCCGGTCATCGCCATTTTTTCCAAATAAACCCAAAATTTTGGTAGGTAGGTATGTAGGTACTATAAACTTTTTTATGCTATTTGCATAAAAAAGATTTATTCATTTTGTCATACTATTTTGCTTAATTTATATTCAATAAAATACTAGGTTGAACTTGTATAAAATAACTTCCATATTTAAATATTTATCTATGCATTGGCTGCCGCCATTTTATACCAGCACTTCAGTGACTTTCCACTGGAGTGTGCTCGCCCATCCATTGGAAGGCCTGAATGATAAAATTAAATATAAAATAAAACGGCTTACTAAAACGTGGCACTAATACAATATTCAAGTTAAACGCGGCTTTACGTAGGGATTGCCATCGCTCATTTCCTACCAAGTGCGGGATCGCCATTAGCAATACAAACATAACACGAACTCCGGTGACACCTGTGCCGTAACATATTGCGTGAGCTTTTAATATTTAATGCTCTATCTTATTACAATAATAAAGTATTTTATTTATACAACGTTACGGGTCTACCTTCTAGGTAGTATTTGGGTAGATGAATAGACTTATTATTGTTATTCTTTTTTATACTACGATGGTGGAAAACGATACGGCCCGCATGATGGTAAGCGGTTACCGTAGCCTATGAAATGCTTGCAACATTGAGTATAACATACGCGTTGCCGACCCTTTAAAATGAGAATTCGCTGTGCGACGCTTAGGCTCGTATTACAGAACGATACTTGAGCACAGATATCTGCTTGAGCATAGATGTCAACCAATCAAATGGCTTTAAATGTATGCTCAAGCAGAGATCTGTGCTCGAGCGTCGTTCTGTAATACGGGCCTTAGAGTACAAGGAGGTCACCCACTGTCAACACATAGCGCATCCTCAGGAGTTCTGGGACCTTACTCAACACAGGAACACAATATTACCGAAGAAAAGCGTCACATGATTGTGGTATTCTGTAAGGTGAAGGTTCTTCCCCAGTCGAACTGCTCTAGATGTGAGCGAGATATCTCGCTGTGCCTTTGCTCCCTTATTATGCAATTTACATTACAATAAAATGTTAACAAAAAACTAAGATTCAGTCATGTTGGTTTTTTGATCTGAATAATATACTCGTAATAGACTTCTGCTAATTTTGGATTCTGAGGTTTGATTGCTATATTACAAGGAGTGGCATTTATTAGACGTTTTATGCTTTCGCTGCCTATTTCATCGCGAGATGTTTTCGTTTCGCAATGTTATGCCATATATGAGCGCTAGTATGAAAGTCAAATAATGCGTTGAATTAGAAATGAGTATATTCGCAGGCTGCCAGGACTAAACATGTTTGGGAACATCCTAAACATTTATATGGAAAAATCTGATTTTAACAGCAAAATCTGACATCATTTTCTTAACTAGGTCAGACAAGCCACGATTATTCTACCCTAAACTATATATTCATAATATTGTAGGCTTAAAGACTGCAACGATGCATAGTGACGGCTCGTCAGGTCATCGTCCACGAACACTGCAGTAATACATTTTCTTCCACTGCCTCTGGCAACTTGCACGCGAAGATAGGCAGCTGATTCGCTGTACTTTTTTCCTTTTTGTGTCTAGATTACTTAACATGGCAGGAAAAACTGTTTTAGAACTGCTAACCTACTTTGTTACAACTAGAATCTTGATTGCTTTTGTATGCTTTAAATGATGTAATATTAAAAAAGCAAATGTTTTTTTGTATTATGTATATTATTATTTTCTTATTGGACACAGTATACAGTGTGAGTTTGAAATGAGAATGAAGAGAGAAATCTGATACTAAATAAAAAACTTTTTAACAAAAAAAAACCGACTTCAAAAATCCACTACAAAGAAAATAATAATTTTGGTTTCGGAAGTCGGTGGCTTTGGTTTTTGTTTGCTTTTTTTTGCCACCGACTTCCGAAACCAAAATTATTATTTTCTTTGTAGTGGATTTTTGAAGTCGGTTATTTTTTGTTAAAAAAGTTTTTTATTTTTCCCTTTTTAGTTCTTTATCCCGTGTTAGATTACTTTCATGAATTCGTTCAACAGTAAATCTTCTACGGAGTGTGTACATTTATGCCTATAACTTTGTACATAGGAATGATTACATAATGTATTATATACTAAAACCTTCCTGAAAGTATGTAGATTACGTTAGTGAAAATCTCATCCAAATCGAATCAGTAGTTTTTGAGAAAATCGCGCACATACAAACATACATACATACATACATACTTACATACATACATACATACATACATACATACATACATACATACATACATACATACATACGGGACGAATACAGAACCTTCTTTTTTGAAGTCGGTTAAAGAAATAAAAAAAAGCTGGTCAAAGTAGTCGTGTGCTATTTTTCGGAAAATAATAAGTTATACTTAGTTTCCTCCATATTGTAAAATAATATTCTCTAAAGAAATACTTTAGAAGAAAATTGACGTGTCGTGTTGCCGTTTAGTGGTAAAAAAACTTTGGTGATATCTGTATTTGTCAAAGTATTTATTTTGCACTCTACAAGGTGTAATATTAGAAAAACATCAAGATTGTCTGACTGTCTGACTTATGCAGGTTGCTTGGAGGATCCGAATCCGAACCCCAGTTGCTCCCTCCTCTCTCTTTCACGTAGGCAAGCAATTTGCCCATTGTTATTCAAATCGTAAATTAATTATTCATTCACGTCATTTTCAGACCTGAATTTATTTCCTGCTTATGATGCTAAGAAATCCAGGAAATAAGACATGATGCCTCTATTGTCAATTTAAATTGAATATTGGTTTAAAATGTGAATATTACCTATAGAAAACGATTGATTAATAAAGATTGTTACTTATTATTACACTTAATTACACATGCATGCAACAGAATATAGGTAAATCGTATTAACAAAAATAAGTGTGTTTCATAAAGTCGCTTTTCGATTTTTCTTCTTTTGATTTTAACATCACTATGACAATTTATTTTTTCGACGACACGCTCCTGGGAATTATATATAGGAGATGACATTTCTAGTGACTTATTATTTCGATTTCAGTATCTCTTGTAGTTATTGGTGACGCGGAAAGGTCGTGAACTGACATCAATCAGGCAACAATGTACCTGTACTAATGCACTAATGCCCAATTCAAGTTCATTCCCACACAAAAATTTGTGCTTACATCATTGTAAGATAGCTTAATGAATTAACCTGAGATTAATGAAGTCTACACAGCGATCTAACATATTCACATCTAAATGCATTAAGTACAAACAGACGGTGCGAGTTACGCCTGGAGCTGCGAGTATAATTCAGGTTCATTATAGCATTTCCCAACATAATAAATAGACTTTGCCTAAGCTTTGTGTACAAAACAGGATTACAGATAATCCAGTGTGACGTGGTATTTGACACATACATACAAACGTTCCGTAGTTAATGTTATTGTACTTTTGTTTATCAAAAACGATTTTATTACGATTTTATTATACTTAGATATACCTATTACGAAACTAACCTAAGTACACATATTATTATCAAGTTATATTAACATATCTTTAGACATAGCATCTTTACCGTGTGCCTTACCTTACCATGTATAATATATGTATTATAGCGCAACATATTAACGAATATCTACGTGTGTCGCCTTAAGCATAAGATTCATATATTCCAGGGTTGATAGTTAAGTATTGTGGATGTTGATCTTTGGCACTTTTCGCGTCACTTAAGTCGATCGGAGAGGGTCAAAACGCAATCAAGCGAGGCTATCGCTGAAGCACTCCGGCGTGCGGTTCTAAGTAGGTTTATGCCCCAGTGACCTGACTTAATGTTTCAGCATTTTATTCAGTGACACGTACGCTGTGCCGGCCCTAGCCGCCATCAGAATTTCCTTACCGAATTTCCTCAGAGACTGAAACCGAGACGTTGTTTTTGAACCCACTTCCTGTTTTATTGCAACTTGAGAATTTGAAAATGGATGGGGCGATATCTATGTCAACTCAGATTGGGAAGTTCCATTTGGTAACGTTGGAAATGGGACTCGATGGGCCCGTAATGTTTTTTGTTCTCGTTTTCGTAATATTCATTGAAGTGACTGGAAATTGAGTAGTTTCGAAATCATTAATAAATGAGTGTAGAATTGAGCGCGCAAATTTCGGGATATATCGGAAAATGTAACTTTTCTTATTTTTTATACGATGTAATAATTATGCGAAAAACTTTATTTTATCACAAAAAGTCATAAAAAATATGATTTTCAATCAGGAATTACTTATAATAAGCAGTTTTACTGTCTAATTTTGTTAAACACACTACACTGCTATGTGTATTTTATATTATGATTAATTTAACTTTAGATTCGTTTTACCCTGAACCGAAAACTTTATGTATATTGTACTACAAATCATCATCCTCCTACCCTTACCAATATACGAGTATTTTGCAAAACACAAATACCTCAGATCATAGAAACAAGGGAGATGTGCCAAGGAGCTTGATGCCTGATTTTGAACAAATTGCTAATATTAAAAACGTACGCGCTGGCGACGAACCGAACACGATCGATGGTATAAATACAGTGTTTTAGTTTAGTGCTGGTGTTGAGTGACGATTAACAGTGTTAGATTGAGGGTGTGCGGAATGTTCAATGCGTGGGAGATCTTTTTATTCACAAGGCGCGCTTAATTATGCGCGTAGTTGTGTCGAAAAATGTACTAAAACTGGCATCAGTTGTTCCGGTACTAATTTGCTATGATGGCATATCTCCCTCCTTGTTTCTATGATCTGAGACAAATACTCATAAAAACATTCTTTGTCAAAACGACGAATGAGGTCAACACAAAATGGTAGGTATTCAATTAAGGCGACACACATCCGTATGTAAACGAAGCACATCTTACATCTGTGCATAACAAGATAAAACATTGTTTCGGGGTCCACTAGAAAAACGGTCAGTTGTTGTGAAATATTAGCGTGGGCCGAAACATTTTTCATCCGTTTTCCTCTCGGTACACCTTCAGTTGGAACTTCATGAATATTTCAAGCGGGATCAATTATTAAAATGATTTACTACTGCCCGCCTTTCGTATAAACGTGGGTCTCTATGTGTGCCTACATTTTTCCAGAATAAGGGAGTGGTGATTTTTTCTCAGTCTTCTAGGTGTCTTTTAGGTGTGTGGGTGTAGATCTGTGTCTTCTAGGTGATAGTGTAGTTATGTTTTGTTATCGATTAAAATTCCAGTCATGTTTATTAAAAGAAGGGGTTTTTATTACTTTAAATAAGAAGCAATAGTAGATTGTTATACAAGGGTGGAAAGAAATCAATTCCCATACGAGGTATTTAGACGCACGAGCGAAGCGAGGGCGGCTATAGTCCGAGTGGGAATTGATGACTTTCACCCGTGTTAAACACTCTACTTTTCATTTCAAATATAAGGAAAGTAAAAAAAGATTTTCAATAACTGTATTGGCCTCGTCTTTAACGGAATTGGGGGTCGACATTTCAGAATCGCTTGAACTCATTTTTAATCAAATAATTTCGGTACAGAGTTAGTATCCCGCCAAATTATACATAAATAGTCTTTTTTAATTTAAATTTCAAATATGGAACACACCGCCCGCGTCACCGCCGCGGGCCATCCCACTTTAATAGGTATTTTTTTTAATTCACATTGGCCGTATACACTCACAAGACCGCAGCATTTTTTTTTTAATCGATATTTTTCTTAATTATGTAAAGAAAATTATAGCCGACTAAATAACCAATTTTAGTTCTATTTTTAAAATTCATTCCCGCCCTAGGGAGGGAAGCAATTACTATGAGTCTTTCCCGCCCAAGGGAGGGAAGCATCGTTTTCGAACCGCTGCTCTGATCAAACAAACACTACTTTCCGAGTATGAGAAATGAAATAGTAGATTGTTATACAAGGGTGGAAAGAAATCAATTCCCATACGAGGTATTTAGACGCACGAGCGAAGCGAGGGCGGCTATAGTCCGAGTGGGAATTGATGACTTTCACCCGTGTTAAACACTCTACTTTTCATTTCAAATATAAGGAAAGTAAAATAGTAGATTGTTATACAAGGGTGGAAAGAAATCAATTCCCATACGAGGTATTTAGACGCACGAGCGAAGCGAGGGCGGCTATAGTCCGAGTGGGAATTGATGACTTTCACCCGTGTTAAACACTCTACTTTTCATTTCAAATATAAGGAAAGTAAAAAATAGTAGTTTTCTTTAACGGAATTGGGGGTCGACATTTCAGCATCGCTTGAACTCATTTTTAATCAAATAATTTCGGTACAGAGTTAGTATCCCGCCAAATTATACATAAATAGTCTTTTTTAATTTAAATTTCAAATATGGAACACACCGCCCGCGTCACCGCCGCGGGCCATCCCACTTTAATAGGTATTTTTTTTAATTCACATTGGCCGTATACACTCACAAGACCGCAGCATTTTTTTTTAAATGATATTTTTCTTAATTATGTAAAAAAAATTATAGCCGACTAAATAACCAATTTTAGTTCTATTTTAAAAATTCATTCCCGCCCTAGGGAGGGAAGCAATTACTATGAGTCTTTCCCGCCCAAGGGAGGGAAGCATCGTTTTCGACCCGCTGCTCTGATCAAACAAACACTACTTTCCGAGTATGAGAAATGAAAAAAGATTTTCAATAACTGTATTGGCCTCGTCTTTAACGGAATTGGGGGTCGACATTTCAGAATCGCTTGAACTCATTTTTAATCAAATAATTTCGGTACAGAGTTAGTATCCCGCCAAATTATACATAAATAGTCTTTTTTAATTTAAATTTCAAATATGGAACACACCGCCCGCGTCACCGCCGCGGGCCATCCCACTTTAATAGGTATTTTTTTTAATTCACATTGGCCGTATACACTCACAAGACCGCAGCATTTTTTTTTTAATCGATATTTTTCTTAATTATGTAAAGAAAATTATAGCCGACTAAATAACCAATTTTAGTTCTATTTTTAAAATTCATTCCCGCCCTAGGGAGGGAAGCAATTACTATGAGTCTTTCCCGCCCAAGGGAGGGAAGCATCGTTTTCGACCCGCTGCTCTGATCAAACAAACACTACTTTCCGAGTATGAGAAATGAAAAATATATTTTAGCCGGCCTTTGCTTTTCACAGTTAGGTCGTATATAAAGTACTATTTAAATAACATAAAAGGTTTATTTTTCCTATAAATCGTATTCAAAATTTACCTGACTTGAACGTAACTCGGTGAGCAGAATATTAAATAACACTACCACTCGACTTTAACACCACTAATATTCGAAAGCCAACACCAACATACTAAAGAGTAGATAAGATAAAACTCTATAGAGCGCGCTCCTCCGCATTTCGCTTGCAAATTGTTCGTCGCAGGTAGAACGAATATCATGTTACGTCATGCCGCAACGGAGGCATTAGCATATCGATGCGGGGACCAACCCACCTGCTAAAAATGTACTCAAGAGCTGTTAGCCGCCGTTGGTCACTTACCTATTACGTATGAATTTTTATTCGGAATTTTTATCTCAAAGATTTCAGATGTGGCGCGATCGAGTTTTGTAGGGTTAAAATTTAAAATGATTGCATTATCGATATTCAATTATTTTGTACGTAAAAAGCACTTCACGTTTTTAACGTCACTTTTTTCTCGGATAGACTAAAAAGGGTAGGGTTACTTAATGGGGAACAATTTAAATGAACATTTTCGTAGCGGGAAACCCGAATTACACTGCTCGACCAAGAAGTTTAGTGACTACTACTACACTTTAGCATTGTTGTTTTAATTATTTGCACATTTCTACTATGTTGGAGCTTTGTGGCCTACCTATTGGTAGGAGTAAGGGGAAAGGTTGGGTATCTTGAGATTCGAATGACGATGACATGACAGCCCTTAAAATATTGCGATACATAAATAAAGAAATCTTATCTTGAAATCTTATTGCGTTGTAAGCTCAAGTACCAATATGATTGATATAGGATATTTTTCATTCAACTAACTTTATCATAAAGAACAATATGGTGCTCTGAAAATATACTGTTTTTACTTACATATTGTATATTGCGAGCATCAGGCTCCCACGGCCCACGTTATATTAGCTCGTTTATGTACTTGGCCCTTTATCTTTAACGATAATATTTGCTCTAAGAGAATTCTGAATGGGTTAAATTAAATTTTAGGTGCTATTTAGGCTCTCATAACGGAACATAAGCCTATGTAGGCGAGGCCAGATAGATAGTTGTTAAGATAAAGAATTTAGCTCAGGAGCAGGCGCGTATTTACAAAAGCTCTACATTTACCTGGCGAGGTATTCAGGCCCCGCCGATTGTGCTCGCTCCCTCAGCCGTGCTATACGATAAACGATGAAAAGACCTACCGCCGGACACTCCATTCATGTATATCATTGAGTGCCGCACACGGGAGGTAACTATGTAGAAAACCGAGGAAACGTCGCTCTCCTGTTATAAAAGTACGTTTATGTAACGTTTACGTTTATGATACCTACCTACGCGAATTAAGTTATAACCAAAATGTTCTTTGTAAATGTTTCCGGACGGAATTTTCCTGTTTCCTTTGAAGTCGTGACATGTGTCGCGAACTCGTGAAGACAAAGGTTTCATTAAAGGTTTTTGTTTCTCGCATTGAAGTTTTAATGTCTGTTTTTGTCATGTTGATGAAGGTACCTACTCGGTACTCGGTATCACGATTCTTGAAAATTATATTAATTATATATAATTTATAGAACATCATCATGTGAGCACGTAAATAGGTTTCGTTATAACAAAACGTATAATAAGAAAATAGGTGGTATTATAAATAAGTCTTCGATCAAGAATAACTTATTATAATGTTGTTTTGAACGAAAATTGCGAGATTCTGTAAAATCTCATGAAACTTTAATATGGTTTAAATCTATTTCAAAAACAGTTTTATTATCTGCGACAGCAAAACGCACTCATACTACATCACATTTGTAATACTTTTTTAGGGAAACAAAATATATTTCTCGGGTATCTTATCAACTGCATCACCCTCGGCACCCTTCTAAACACTTTTATTTGTATATGTACAAGAGTTACTCAATTGTCCGCGCTTTCTCGCGCGTGGAGTGCGATAAACGCTGAAAAGATGAAATATAGTCGTCGGGACAGTCCAGTGGTCAATTTTGTAGATGACGTAGGGTAAGAGCTGTGGATGTATTGGTACTGTTCATATTTATTTTACAGAAGTCGGTTCAAAGGGACGTTTTTTAGATGATATTCATCATTTAGATAGGCAACATGATCTGGGTAAAAATAAGTACCTACTACCTATTACATTAGACTGGTAATACTAAAATTTATTTATATCGAAACATATGTTTGAAAAAGTCTCAGATAGAAAAAAAAAAATGAAATCAGATTTTTGATTCGTTAGTAAAGAAATAAAAATATGATACGAAAATTTTCAAAGAAAATTTAAATTACACAAATTGATTACCGGTACGTACGAGTACTTTTAATTATGTGGTTAGTGGTTATACATAACAAGGTATTTTTCAAAGCTTATTTGCAACAAATTCAGACCCATAACTTTTTATCATAGATACCTACTGGGTTGTTTCTTGTTTTGGAGTTTTAATAGCACTTTTTCTTTTAAAAAACAATACGAAAGGAATATTTTTTTAGCGGTTGCAGTTGAGCTACCCTAAGCTTAGTACTCGCGTGTAAAACTGTATTTTTTTAATAATTGCTAATTGGTTGATCTGTGAGGTTAAGTTATGCTTGCCGTCATACTTTAATGAAATTAAGACCTCTTTGTGCGTTGAGAACAAGTTAAACTGTGGATCCTGTAATAATGTCTTGGGTTTTCGCGATCACTATACATTATAATAAAACAAATATAAACGTTTAAACATCGCACACAACATTTTTCCTCACTTTTGATCACTGCGGCATTCATGGTCGCAGGATGACTAAGCTGGTAGGCGCTGTTAGGCGTCATGACAGATATTAAAAAAAAAAAAAACTGTCTACCGCACAAGATTTTTAATTATATTCAGTGGATCCTGGTTGTCGTACGACAACTATCTATGACAGTCGTTACGGCTAATCAAAAGCCCAGTGTAACAATTGGCCTAACCTTGAAATACTGGTAGTAGGTACTCGAGTTGCAGGTCAGACTGCGGTTGCTTCCTGTACAATATTGATATTCAGCTTTGGAAGACGACCCCAACCTAGGCGGTTGTTGATGACATAGAGCAAATTTATAACATGCTGCAATTTAGTTTGTATTTATTGGACCAACACCGCTGTTTGCAGTATAAATTAATACATTATCCACACATATTTATTATGTACTCATGTTTAGTCTAAAAGCATGTATCAATTTGAATAATTAATGAGTAAATATCGACTAAAATATGTACCTACATAGTAAATTACATGGGCACTTATTAATTCTATACAATATCTAGAGTTTTGCACGATGACGTAATGGGTAATAAATAACCTAATTATATTGCGAGTAAATGATTTGATTGGATTTAGAGTGCCTGGTTTTTGGGCACCAATGCGCTAAACATCCAAGATATTTTCGAATAAAAATATCTTTGGTGCTCAATGTTTGGGTGCCCAAAATCCAGGTGCTCAAAGAGAAATACTTCGAATATCATTATAAAATCCGTGTTTTAACTAACAGTTTCGCATAACAGTTCATCTGCCATTGGTAAATTAAACGATTCGATTTCATACACGGGAACGGCGTAATTATAGATATTTCTGAGGCAAGGCTATAATTTTCAAAAGCTATTTTCGTTTAAAACCATCAAAACTGATACCTAGTGCAGTTCGATCCGCAAAGAAACAGTTTACCGAGAGATATATTTCAAATCGGCCCGTAAACGTCCACCGCTGAACATTGGCTCTACGTGTACTTATATAACGAACCGCAAGTGTATATTTCCATAATTATCGCTTTGCACCTGGGGCCGTACCACGACGTGTTATTGCCATCATTATTCCGCTGTGAGAGAGGGATGGCACTATACAGCACGAATAGCGCTATCCCTTGTTTACAGTGGAACAATGATGGTTTTAACACGTCATGGTCCGGCCCCTGGATTGGAAAACGCAGCATATTATTATTGTTTTTGTTATTTTTAATTTATTTATGGCACTTGGGGAAAGCAGTCTTAGCGTAACGTAAGCAGCAGTGGCGAAGGGTCAGTTTTTATAAGAGGTAAGCCGGAGCTACAAATGCTTACCTGGCCACGAAAAGCTAATTAATAGAAGTAGGCAATACTGCCTGTGCTATTTTTCAAAGGAAAGCCGCTAGGAATCGTATTGTAGGGACCCTTCACCACTGGTAAGCAGTCGTAAGCAGCGTAACAGTTTTAAAAAGGCGTAAAATAATATTAATTCTCACTGAAATATTTTTTCACAACTGTGTCAATTCTAACTGTGCAAAAAATATACACAGTTGGATTTTTTTTTTCAGTGTATCGTATTCGTAATAATACAGTCATGTAAAAAAATCACGTAAACATTTCAAAAAAGGTGCTTTCACTTGTTTATGTAAGCTATATCAACTACAATACATTTTCTGGCACTAAACTTGTCAATCGCAGAAATAAAAAGTATTACATACACAATTCAATTAGAATAAACGTCCTATATCCCTAAACGATGGTAAAGGTAATTACAGCATTTATTGACGCAAGGGGAGGTCCAGTAATGAAAATATTTGTCCATTGATCGTCATTCCGCGCGTGACATTGCCGACCTATTGCCCTAATGACGTTTGATTGTCCCACTCACATTTCAGCGCGTCACGTCCGATCACAATATGATCTACACCGTTTTAGCTTGTATAGCTTTAATGAGATTTTTGTGAATGTGTGAGTGTTAATTATGAGGATAAATTGTTGGGGATCCGATCTTATTGGCTGATAATTGGAGCAGCACTATGATAATGTGGAGTAAGTTCGATAATTCTACTCAGTCAAAAAATCAAGACCAATATTATGATGTGTATTGCCAAATTTTTGTGAATTTATTCGGTCTCATGGCCAACAGTTTTCTTCACAATTAGCATACCGATATTATATGTTATCTTCCTTTTGGCAAAACCTGTTATTTTTACGAACCCCATGATGGAGAAAGTTTTATCGTTTTTGCTGGGTCATATAAGTTCAAATAAGGTCCTAATTGGGACTCGATGATCCTAATCAAATGTTTGCATGTGTAGGTATGCTGTATGTGTATATAATGTTATTTCTATTAATTACTGTGACATCTGATGTGGAATCAAGCAAAC
This sequence comes from Thalpophila matura, assembly GCA_948465475.1. Lineage (NCBI taxonomy): Eukaryota > Metazoa > Arthropoda > Insecta > Lepidoptera > Noctuidae > Thalpophila > Thalpophila matura. The sequence continues at coordinate 7,843,604 of OX419190.1, read as the reverse complement.
ATTGGCTTAGTAATTTCAGTAGGCAATAATCAGGTGCAAATCCCCATGCGATTTAATCAGACTAGAATGTGAACATTACATGATATCTATCCGTATTATTATGACATTTCTCGTTTTAAATGTCCCTATTAAAACATATGATCCAAACTGGAATAAACTAACGAATTCCCAACTTTTCACCATTATTATTGTCATAATTCATCAACGAGTACAATATAAGAAGAACAAAAGGGACCAAAGTAATCTCAAGTACTAAGTACTTTTGTTTCGAGGACGATAGATAAAACTGCCTAACTAATACTTGGTAAAATTGAATACGCGTGAGGGGAATTTTTACCAAGTTACGTCCCAACTTATGAAAAATATGGATAGGACCCAGTTCGGCCCATTGTGAAACGTCGTATCCACAACTTTGGGAATAAAAAAGTTTTTCTTGTAATTAAAGTTTTATATAGGTACCTATGTAATGTAATGGTAGAATAAAGCTTTAATTTACGTGTATAAGATAACGAAGATATGATTGATATGTCGGAAAATCCATTAACTTAAGCTTTTCTATTATTTAATAGCAAAAAACAGATTAATAATAATTATTATCATTATGTCATTTTGCTAACAAATAAAAAGTTGAGCCATTGACACAAAAAAACTGTTCAGTCGATCTGAGTCTGGGGCATAAAGCGTTGATTTCACCGCATGAAAATAATTGTCTCATAAAACAAAACGTAGATGCTTCGTTACGCGCCATCATAATATAGGTCATATGATGGCCCATAAATACGATTATTACGTTTCCCTCGAACAAAGCTTTATCTGCGTCTCTTAAAGCTGTGGTGACGTAATATTGATGTCAGCAGATGTAAGGGAATCTCCGTAAGTTCTAACGTCATTACCTACCGTTTGTTTGATTGCTTACAGATAGCGGGATGGGAATGAGCCCGCGGCGCTTTGGACTCGTATTACTCAAGGGAACTTACATAAATGTTAACGGGTCCGTTGTCGCTCATACCGTAGATATCTGGTTTTATACAGATGTGATATTTCTTCATAAAATAATAAAGGATATCAAAATTGAAGTCATGTATGTAATTCTATAGAATTTATGTCCGTGCCACTAAAATTGAGCAAAGTAATAATGTGCTGGGGTAAAAATTGTTATAGCTCTTATACAGTGTTAAGTCGGTTTTTATTACGTATCAACCCTAACGTGGTCCATTTCGATAACATGATTTTTACCACTCAAGGGTAAGGTTGAGCCATCAATATAATTCAAAGCATCATTAAATGGAAATATATCTTGCTATAGCGAACTAGAGGGGGCTTCGCGACTACATAATTTATACCCTGACTCTTGGTAAAACTTAGAGGAAAATGTACAAAGACGGTAAATTATGTGGTAATACATTCTGGCGTACATTATTCAAATGCAGTCTCAGTGCAGTTGCCATCATAGATCGAAGTGCTCAATGGATTAACCTGGCCGTTGTTAATTTATTGCCGATCCAGCAGAGGGCGCTAAATAACAGCTTCCTGTACAAAGCTGTATCTACGGAATTTACATGTGACTTATTACTTTTGTGCTCGAGCGTACCTACTCCTTAATTCTTGGACGTTAGATGTAGTAGTTACTTATGTGTAGTTTGTTATTTGTGTAAGTTAAAAGTCCTTAAAAAATGAATAGCAACTTTTTTATTGCGAGTCATTATCATTATTCATTATCCTGCCTTTATCCTAATTTATTTGAAGTTGGCGCTATTTTTTTTCCTCACATATCTACCAGCCGTCCGTCATATCACTTTTGTGTGTGACGTGACGTTTGATATAATCACGAGTAGATAAATAAATAATGAGAGAAACGTACGTATTTTTAACCGACTTCAAAAAAGGAGGTTCTGTATTCGTCCCGTATGTATGTATGTAAGTAAGTATGTATGTATGTATGTATGTATGTATGTATGTATGTATGTATGTATATATGTATGTATGTATGTATGTATGTATGTATGTTTGTATATGCGCGATTTTCTCAAAAACTACTGATTCGATTTGGATGGGGTTTTAGTATATAACTTCACTAACATAATCTACATACTTTCAGGAAGGTTTTAGTATATAATACATTATGTAATCATTCCTATGTACGAAGTTATATGCATAAATGTACACACTCCGTAGAATATTTACTGTTGAACGAATTCGTGAAAGTAATCTAACACGGGATAAAGAACTAAAAAGGGAAAAATTAAAAACTTTTTTAACAAAAAATAACCGACTTCAAAAATCCACTACAAAGAAAATAATAATTTTGGTTTCGGAAGTCGGTGGCTTTGGTTGTTGTTTGCTTTTTTTGCCACCGACTTCCGAAACCAAAATTATTATTTTCTTTGTAGTGGATTTTTGAAGTCGGTTATTTTTTGTTAAAAAAGTTTTTATCTAAAGCCTTGTTACCGACTCAACCTATGTTATGCGTTAGGTACTCGTTTAAAATTATGCTAAATTACAAAATCCAATCCAGAAAATGACACCCAACAGACATATTTTACAAGAACTTGTGTAAGGTCCATAAACGTCGTAATCCAACACATAAACAGTGTCCTAAATAATCCCAACCGTCCATTACGAGGATATTTTACGGTCATTTAGCTCATAAAACCTAGACCTATTTCCGAGGCGGCTGGGGCTCTCACGGCCTGTCACAATCGGCGCCTTCCCCAATTCCTAAGACCGCGCTTTCTTCTAATGCGCTCGCAATGTTCGCGTGCCCGGACCAATTTGTGTTGGCGCCTTATCGCAGAGGCTAATGTTCAGTGTAATGCCACTTCCGACATGAAAACTGTTCTGAACTCATTGTTCTCCCCATCGGCTTGCCTCTTTAAAATACTGTGTACGGATAAACACGGCCGATAGGAAGCGACTCGTTTCCGTAAATTCGGATTAAGACTTGCTAGTATTGTTGAGATTTGGATTGTTTCCTTTGTGTATAGAGCTGCCAGAAACGACAATATTTTCCAAAGTTTTATACAATGGTGTCGCACGAAAGGTAAGTATTAAAGTGACGTGTCTTATTTCCACATTCCCATATTTACTGCTTTCATATTCGCGTCAAAAAGGTGACATTTTTATTAAACAGTACAAGGATAAGTCCGCGATATATATTTATCGTGAATACACAATATTTCGCGTGTCAGCGCAAGCAGGTGCTCGCTCGGAGTTTGTCCCGTCAGCAAACATAACAGCGGCCATTATTACAGTTGCGTAGTTTCCCTCACCTCCGCAGCTCCGGTCGGCGCATCAAGATATATCGGCGATGTGAGCCACGGTAGAAAACACTTTTTCATTGATTCAGTGCCACATCTGGCGACAAAACGCCTTCGGCTTTCCATTCTGATGACCTGACTTGACATTTTTATTGCTCTCCATATTTTTGTGCGCCTCCAAGGCATTCGTCGTTTATGGAACCGGGTAAAATATTGTGAAACTTGAAGCAGGACAGGACAGATATTATGATATTACTGACACGATATATTGAAGAACTTTTGACGGCAATGGGATGCTCGTAGCACTGGCCTTTCGCCTTTTTTATCGCACTTCTTTTATCTTTTATCGCAACAGTTTGTTCGGGTGAAGTTATGCGTCAAAATTATACCGTTCCATATTGTGCCTAAATGTCCGAAAATGAAATAGGGAGAATGTTTTTTCAGTAACTTTATAATTGGAAAAGGAAATGTAATTTTATTAATGGTAATTTATTTCCGTATAAATGTAAATTTTAAACGTAAATTTTACGATGGTTAACATACTAAGTAGAAGAGGTTAATGTTGTTTCACTCGGTATAAAGCATCGGCTATTCTAGTACAGCTAGGAGCCGATATGATAGAAAAAGACTGATATCGCATCAAACCCCAGCTAATGAGCCACAATCAATAAACAATGATTCCTGACTCACTGGTAGGTCGGCGGGACTTGACAGGGTAGTTGAAGAGTTTCTCAATACTTTGCTGGATCAATATATGAACCGTGCGGAAGAGGTCTTAAATTATGCTTACGACTCATACCAGCAACACCTCTAATCTCTCTTGTAAAACAATTGAATTTCCCTAATTTAAATTGACGCCGGAGTTTTGACCTACACACACCAGTACATACCTATAAGCATTGATTTTTTTACCAACTTTGATTGATTTAACATCAAGAACTAATTCGTACTTACTCGTTCGTTTTCACGAAAGAAAACTTTTAGCCGAGAACTGTCAAACTTCGTCACGGGCTGCTCTTATAACAAAATACAATTTGTCATGATTGATCAAAGAAGTTGGCCAAAACAAAGACAGATTCCGTAACAAAGCCGTCTTTTGTTGAACAATTTTTTGGCTAGCGTATTGAAGGCTTTTAAGAAGTCAGACTCCTGAAGGCGTTGTCCAAAAGCTATGCAAAACTTTTATAGCAGTCATTATTTTACGTATTTTTATATTCTCCACATGTACTTTATATTATGAATCGAGGCAGTATTTAGTTGTTATTATATTAGGACGCTTGGTTGTCAGACCGGCAAATTATTTCTAGGAAAAACTTGACAGCTTTATTAGATTTCTCCGAATTTGTGCCTCTATTATATTCAACAGCCAGATATGTCAAATTCATTTTTATCCAATAATTCTTCAGTTTTAGGCCCGTATTACAGAACGATGCTCGAGCACAGATCTCTGCTTGAGCATAAATTTAAAGCCATTTGATTGGTTGAAATCTATGCTCAAGCAGAGATCGGTGCTCGAGTATCGTTCTGGAATACGGGCCTTAGAGTTCCGTACCTCAAAAGAAATAAGGAAACCTTACAAGACCACTTCGTTGTACGTTTGTCTGTCAAAACCCTTTTTCTCAGGAATGTGTGGAGGTATCAAATTGAAATTAATATCAAATACTTAAGTCTACAGTTTCTTAGAGCTGCAAAATATTTAGCTTCTTATTCAACGCAATAAACAAATACGGCTAATCATGCCTTATATTTTGATACTCGCAAATAAATCAAAACCTTTCTGTTGATCTAAAATCATGAAATTTGGCAAGAAGTATGGTCTTATAGCACAAGCTACAATCCGAAAATTATTAATTTGTAATTATTCGACACATATTTTTTTGCAATTACAAAATTATTTACGGAACTCTTAAGGCGCGAGTCCTACTCGCAATTGTCCGGTTTTTTTTTCGATTAAAAGAGCGATATAGTAGTAGTATAGTTGTTCACGACGAAAATAAGTTATTCATGCGACAGATAATTAAGCTTAAATATTTTACATAGCGAGAGTTTACGACTACGTATCATAAATATTACAAATTAGACGGCCTTTGAATTGCCTTTGATCATTTGCCTAAAAAATCTTATAAACTACGTACACGCAATTTTACATCTTCAAAGCGTTTCTAAGTACAGGTTGAATTTCCAAGTGAATTGGCTGTAAACATAATGTTTTTTTTGCAAGCCACTTGGTTTGGGGAATATACAGGGTGATAAATATTCATGAGGAAAGTAAGCCTTCTTGTCATAGGCCTTGAGGCCTTGATGGATGGCGAGCGTGCTTTGCTGTTATTTATACGTACCTATGCTTATATCCTACTTATAGGTACATGCAAAATATTTATTTCAGCATTATTGAAATTAAACTGTGATGTGTGGTGAATATTTTCCGTCGGAAAATAGATCCTTTAATCGCCTATTACGACAGTAATAGGCGATTAAAGGATAATAATATGGAACACGGATGTGATTTTTAACCTCCTGTGACGTTTTGACGTAAGAACTTACTCCTGTGACGTAAAGAAATGCAGATCTTTTGATCTTCAAGAACAGCTGTTAAAATGTTAAAGACTGCTTTTGAGAGAAATCAGAAAATACACGTCGAATAAATAACCTCTTTATTTTTTTAAGTCAGTTCAAAATAAACTAAAAAGCTCCAAAAACATTGAAAACAAAAATTATGAATCTCTTTTTCGATTAAAAAAATAATCATTATTTAATTCCATTTTTAAATATAATTATAAAATCACATGCAATATTTATTAAATCGTGAACCCCATAAAAGCTTGATAAAAGCGCACTTTTTGCAATATTTGCTAACCCTACGTACACTGTGCCTGACCCATTTCGAGCTCTCGACGTTTTCGAGAACTCAGGCAATTCATCATCGTCTTGTCAAATTTTTATCAAGTGCGTGTTCAATAACGCGCACTACCTGTGTACGTGTATTGATAAAAATAAGTAAAAAGCGTAAGAATCCTCTAAAACACGACGAAATTTTCTAGAAAATATTCCAAATTTCACGTTTAAAGCGTTTGTAAAAATACAGCATCTGCCAGTGATGTGGTTGAGAATTTTATTCAAATAGTATTAGGAGTAATCGCTTTTTTAGGGTTCCGTAGTAAAACTAGGAACCTTTATAGTTTCGTCATGTCCGTCTGTCCATCTGTCTGTCTGTCTGTCTGTCTGTCTGTCTGTCTGTCTGTCTGTCTGTCTGTCTGTCTGTCTGTCTGTCTGTCTGTCCGTCTGTTACACCCTCGTAAAATCTACAGTTCATAACCAATATGTATGAAACTTCACACGTAGATGTCTTCTGTAAGCCGCTATAAAAACCTGTAGTGAAATTATAAAAAATAAAATAATTAGGGGGGGGGGGGGGCATACATGAAACTGAAGGATGAAAAAAAATTTTCGCGCACACCTTCATGTGGGGTATCGTTGGATAGATTACTTCTTTATTTAAGTGCATATTTAGTGAACTAGAAGCTTCGAAATTTGTTTACAATGTGTCCCCCGCCCCTGTAATTTTCCAATCGCGTTATTAAAAAATCTGAAAAAACCAAGCTGGAATCTAATAAACACTCTCGATTAATTTTGGTTTGACAAGATACGTTAATAACTTTTTGAAATATTCACTATTTTCAGTTTTGACCGCAAAAATAACTTTGTATTTTATTATAATATTAGGAAATACAAACTTATGTTTGCAGTTGGAAGACTGAAATAAATCTTCCTACGGAACCCTAAACTGTGCGTGGTTCGACACGCTCTTGCCCGGTATTTTATTTTCGATTTGGAATTTATGAATTACATTTTGTAAATGCATAATAACGTTTTATGTGAGCACATTTATTAAAAAAAACAATTTTATAACAAAAATCTGGACAAATATATTGCAAATCGAATTATTTCAATGAATAAATTATTTTGGCTATAAAAATACACTATGAAATTGGCATCTCAATAATGTCATTTTTCGTTGGTTCATTGAAAATATCTGTAGAAATATTAAACAGTCGTCGGTTGCAAATAAACATCACTGAAAAATCTCGTGGAATCGGTTCATAGCATTAATCCCGGGGAACGCGACGCAAGCTAAACCGTTGTATTGGAGTATTTTTGGCACATCGATCTTGTTGTTCCGTAGCCAAATAATGAGTTAAGCGCTTAACATCAACCGCATCCGCTTTGAGCCGTGGCCAATGGTTCGCTGATTGATTTCCTTGAACCGACCTATCTGCGATTTCCGCGTAAAAACGCTAAGTGATGCTTTGGCTTAGCGTTGCTTGTTTCAGGATCGCATTGGCTTTGGTCGGGTTATGAAAATGGTATTTACGAGTACTTATTCTATTTCACATGAACATGTTAGTATAAATGTTCTACGATATCGGCCATTGCGCCCATTGCCCAATTTATTCGTACCTTTAGTAGATTGCATGACAGAGAGAAATCGTAGGTTTATCGTGTATTTGCTTGTCAGTAATTCAAATAGTTTTTGTATAAATGAATACTAAACAGCTATAAAATGATGTTCTATTGTATTGTTTTTAGTTGTTTTAGTTTACGAAACTGTTGTCTAACTTTGATAACAAAGCCAACAATGGACTAACCCAGTTCCTTCATGTAGGTTATTTCTAGTACACGTTGAATACTATTATTTTTATTTTTATTTTATTTTATTTTATTTGGGAAAACAAACAATTGTACATTTTGTCTTACATCTAAGTATACAATAAAGTAGTTTAACGTACAATCAGCAACGTTTCCACATATTACTATAATTATTATTTACTTACATACAGTATGGATGAAAGGGCTAATTTTAATATTAATCTTAAGCTAATTTTAATAAAATGAATAGGTTTTAAGTGTATTAACTAATTCTTTTTTAAATACATAGTGAGATAACGCAAATTTATGTCTATTTTAACAAAATGTTGGTTGTATATTTTGACTAATCTGTGTAGAGGCGCCCGCTCACCCGCATTTATACGACTAGTGGTCGTAGCAAAGAGTGAGTAAGCGCGTGCTAGAGGCACGCGCTTACTCACTCTTTTATTACAGTTCTGGGCACGATATAAAATATATTGTTCACGAGTTCGGGGCAATCAAACTTGTTGTGTATCAGTCCACGGAGCATCATGGTTTGTAGTAACAGACGCTTTGAATGTAGTGTTAATAATTTAAACTTCTGCAACGACTCCTCATACGGCATGCGCTCTAAGTGACATTTAAACCGCACTGACTTTAAGAACTTGCGCTGTATTCTTACCAAAGCTTGGTCGTACTTAGCATAGTAAGGGTCCCATATCATACACGCGTACTCTACTTATGGTCGTATTAAAAATTTGAAAATATGTAGATATGTGACTGGGCATTTGAAATCGGATGACGATCTCTTAACGAGATTGTACATACATTTGGAAAGCTTTGGCTATTATCTTTTCAATGTGTAAATTAAGGTGAAGTTTACAATAAGGTGAAGTCTAAAAGTACACCCAGATCACAAATTTGAGTTTCTTTAAGAAGGAGTTCATCGCAAAGACAATAATTGTAGTTAATATTTTTTTTTTATTTTTGGTGAAGTTAATGCATTTACATTTGGGAATGCTTAATTTTAGTTTATTTTTGACACAGTAATTAGATAGTCTATTTAAATCGTCTTGAAGAAGGTAACAATCGTTAATCGATATAATTTTCCTGAAAATTTTAAGGTCATCGGCGTATAACAAAAATTTACTGTTTTGAAAGCAATTACTGATATCATTCATATAAATGATAAACAGCAAAGGGCTCAAAATTGATCCCTGCGGAACTCCAGATGTTGCCAGAAATGTGTTAGATTGGTACCCGTTACTTACTACAGTTTGATTGCGATTACTAATATAAGACTGGAACCAGCGCAATAGATTGCTCTTGATGCTATTAAATGAAATTTTATTTAATAGTATTTTGTGGTCAACTCTATCAAAGGCTTTTTTAAAGTCAGTGTAAATCGTGTCAGTTTGAGCTCTGATGTCCATATTATTAAACAAGTAGGTAGTGAAAATCATTAAGTTGGTAACAGTCGATTTTTGTCTCACAAAGCCATGGTGCTCCGGAATTATACAGTGTTGAATAAATGGGTATATCTCATGGTGAACAAGCTTTTCAAATAGTTTTGCCAGTGTACAAAGAACAGAAATAGGCCGATAATTCTCGATGTTTTGTCTGGGACCACCTTTATAGACAGGAACTATATTAGCCCTCTTCCAGACGGCAGGGAACGAACCATTGCTAACACATTGATTGAAAATCTTAAAGAATGGTTTGCGTAGTGTATTTGCTGACCATTTCAAAAAGCAAGGAGGTATGCCATCCGGTCCGGGCCCTTTATTTAAGTCTAGCATCTTTAATTGTTTGCAAATTAACGTTAGGCTAAAATGTAGGCTACAAAGTGATGTATTATATGAAACATTGATGATGTATTCTTAAATGAAACATGTTTTATAGTTTGACTAGCTTCCGCCCGCGGTTTCGCCCGCGTTTTTCGGGATAAAAGGTAGCCTATGTGTTATTCCAGACTATAATCTATCTGTGTGCCAAATTTCATCCAAATCCGTCCAGCCGTTTCAGCGTGAAGAAGTAACAAACATACACACACACACAAACTTTCGCATTTATAATACTAGCTGATCCGCCCGGGCTTCGCACAGGTAAAGTTTAGTACACCTACCCTACACCTACCTTACATCTACCCTACACCTACCCTACACCTACCCTACACCTACCCTACACCTACCCTACACCTCCCCTCACCTACCCTACACCTACCCTACACCTACTCTACACCTGCCCTAAACCCCAAACCTCAAAAATAAGTTTCAAGCTTCTAGCTTTAAAAATTACGTAATTTCCATACAAACTTTCATCCCTTATTTCAACCCTTTACAGCCCTTTTTTCGCATCAAAAAGTAACCTATGTCCTTTCTGAGGCTCTAGACTATCTCTGTACCAAATTTCATTTGAATCGGTTCAGTAGTTTAGGCGTAATTGAGTAACACACAGACAGACAGACACACAGAGTTACTTTCACATTTATAATATTAGTAAGGATTAGTAGAGAGCCTTCAACGAAATACGAGGTTCGAGTTTCATTTTACAGTCCATTGAATTCTGCTGTCAACTAAATGGCACCGAAGAAATATTGTAACGTAATGGAATGAGAACTCTAACTACCTGTCGTGGATTACTTGCAGATATATTTAGGTTGCATGACACGCGAATTTGAATATTGACAGCTTTAGTTATTGACGTTTAATTAATTCATAAATTCATCGGGTAGTTTGCTGGTGTGAAACTTTGGTTTCCTGTCGGTCGACCGTTTGATATTTCCCGTGAAATGACAATTTAATTTTCCTGCATGATTAGTTGTCGTGTGACAATATTCGTTGATGACATGCCAATTTTGTTCAAAATTGTATTATTATCTGTTGTGAATTAAAATTGACACACTTTAATCTTTATTTTCAAATAACTTCGTTACGAATGATTGGTTTCGTTGAATATGTTTTTATTGAATCACAGATCTAAGTAATTTATTTTTTCTCGATCGTTTGTTTAGCTTGATTGGATTTCATGATCGTTCTTCGTAAAAACTTTTTGCGTTTCATACAGTTGGATACAATGACGCACTACTCGAAGGGATCTTAATCGAATGTTTCAAAGGGTTGGATACGTAAGTCTCCAATAATAAAGTATCAACGATGAGGGGCGAGGTGGGGGTGGTCGGTGCGAGTGATCCATTGCAGGCCCACTAAGATTTATGATAAGAGCCCAACTTACGGATGTCGCCACCCACTGCATAACGTCTTGGCTCCCGGTGCCCGTGGAGTAAGGGGTACTTCGAGCGTCATTTCTCTATCTTGTCTAAGATTTACCTTGAAAATGTTGTCAGAAACATCAGCGTGAGTCGCAGAAATGATGTAAAAAATCAACAAATTATTAATTTACAATCAAACAATATTTAATGTTTATCTAAGTAAATATTAAACGCTCTCAATAATAAAAACAGGTATTGTATTTGCCGTGTGTTTAAAACAACATAAACTACTCTGAATACCTGAACACCTAACCAACCATTAAAAACCCACAAAACAACCGCTTAAACTACCCTCACCACAATCGCACAAAAGTTAATATTCAACCCATTATTCTCCCACATTTTTCCTTTGAGCAACACATTTGAGCGTAATTTTTGCCGACAAAGTTAACATTACTCGGCAATGTTAACATTCTGCGGCAGATTAACAAGTAATCAGTACAAATTAGTGAGGCAGCTGACCTCCTGTAATGCCGCATTACATTTTGCATTAATTACAGGTTAGAAACTCATTTGGCGATGCATGAAAACTTTATAAATCGTTATGAGGAGTGATTTTTCAAAAGGCCTTATTTCCATTTTTTACTTTGATGTAGATTTCGACGGAATCGTGAAGTCTAGTCAAAATCGCAACTGGAACTGGCATTTGCTTAGTTCAGAACGCCTTATTTCCTATAGTAAAAGGCGCATCAAAAGTAGAATGTCAAACAAACTGGCACATTTCCACCCGTAGGTAGACAGGCAGTGTGAAAATTAACAAAACGCCGTATTTCCTGCTTGTTTTTTAACCGTGTTAAGAAATTTCATACAAAACGGCATATTTCCTATTTAGCTAAAATTGGTCAAAGAAAACAACTTATTTTTTTGGTGAATTTGAAGCGTTCTGTTTGAAAATTTAATGCATGGTAATACTGAGGCTGCACGTCGATCATACACAGAAAAAAAAAGTTGTTTGACATTTAGCTGTCACTGTCATTGGCAATTATTTTCGCGCTACAAATGCCAATTTTAATGAACGTGTTTCGGGTTCGGGTTCTATTAAATTAATAAAAACGATATTGCGTGTATTGTCTGTACGTCGTGAAATGGATGAAAACATATTTCATAAACAAGGCATATTTCCTATTCACTTTATACAAAAGGCCTTATTTCCTGTTGTAGCAAACAAAAGGTCATATTTCCAAAATTTAATTTAAGATAAAAACAATACAAGTATATAAAACTATTTTTTTTAAATGCCATATGTTCAGAACAACTAATGCACACTTATTTTGACTACTTTCAAAAGTTATAGTACAACCTTTGCATATCTCACAGATATTTGGCTCTACTGAAAATTTGGCTCTGGTGGAAATAAGGCCTTTTGAAAAATCACTCCTCGTTTGTAAAATTGTGCAGATTTATTTTGTGTGGTAGTTTTGTGATGTTTGAAAAGTGAATTGATGTACAGATACCCTATATGTGTATACTAGAATTGGATTTGGTTTATTCATGCTGGAATCTTTGCGTTTGCATTTGGGCTATTACTTTAGTTCCACCAATGCTAGGTAGTTCAGCGAGTGTATTGGCTGCATCCAGATAGGCCCTGCAGGACCATCTAAAGATACTATTTAGATATCTTATTTGACTACAGTTGGTGATACGTTTGCGCTTTTTCCAGATATTTATATTTACCTCTCGCGTTGGTTTGATTTAGAAGGCTACAAAAAAGGCTTATCATAGGCATTACATAATATTTTCTGTGCACGTGCTTTTAAGGCCTAAGTTGGCTACATTGGTCATCTCAGGGCACACCAACGTCAAGTAAAAAGCAAGACGGAAGTCGTGTAGCCGAAGTTGGCTTGGAAAACATCACTCATAGGTTTATTATGTCAAATAGCCTTATTTTTGTACATTTAACAGCGTCTAAAGAAATTCTGAAAGATCGTTTTCATGCGTAACGCCTATATAGACCAGGGCCGAAGCCTTCAAAAATGGAAAAAATTAAAAAAAATTACAGTAGGATAAAACCCATTAGAAAAGGAGGGGAATATGATCAAAATGAAAGGAAAAATAAATTACGGTCGATCCGAGTTCGGGAAGTGGGAGGGGGTGAATTTTTAAGGGTAAAAAATGGTTTTCCTTGATTTCCGGCAAAACTACAAGTCCTATGGAAAAAAGTTAAATGGCAAAGTTGTAGGTAATAAAAAGATCTACAACTTTTGTATTTGCAATTTTTTCACATAACTTCAAAATTTTGGTGAAAAATTCAAAAAACCAAGTTTTTGGTTTTTTATTTATATCTTTTTCAAAAATTTTTGTTTTTCTACGAAATTTGGTGAAAACTTACCTTATTGTGTCCCAAATACACTGTAATTTATTTGATTTAAAATATTAATTTTTTCGCCTTATTTTAACTTAATATCAAAAAAGCACCCTAATTTTCAATCGAAAATTCTGACGTCAAAATATCAGCTTTTTTCAAAAAGTTTGGGGGCTTTTTGTTCGTTGAAATATTTACTTTCTGATGGTGTAAAAAAAATATACATTACCATAGGAAATGTTCTCAGAAAATGCAAAAAATTGAAAAAAACTCAAATTCGATTTTTTTTTTTTAATCATTATGTACAATTTTGAGGTATTTATTAAAATTTACACTTTAATTACTCAAAAAACGTAAGATTTCATGTTTTATTTATAAACGAAAAAATTGCAAATTGAAATATACTTCTATAATTAACAAACAAATAAGTTAATAAAGTTAATATTTAATAAGACATCTACAATATTTTGAAAGAGTTGTAGAATCTTCTTTAAATAATATTTTTAGATGCCTATTTATTGCTGTTTTAAGATAATTCAAATACCTGAGTGACCTTCGGTAAATTTTAGCTCATTGTAAGTTATTTCATAGAGAAGTGGGGACGGACCTAGGAGTGTCTGGGCCTTACTACATACCTGCTATTTCGTAGCAGCTGTAAAAACCGTTAGCCAGTATTCGAGATACAGAGCAGTGTACAACATCGTTTTTAAAAATACACGTGCAGACTGAGTTACTCTAAGTGAATTGTGAGAAATTTACTTTATTTTTTGAAAAAAAAAATATAATGAACTAGCTTTTGCCCGCGACTTCGACCGCGTTTCCGTCGTTTTTCGTAAAAAAGTAGCGTATAGCTTCCTCACGGTTCAATGGTTTAGATGTAACAGACAGATTAACTTTCGTATTTTAGTAGGGAAATATAATATGTCAATCCACAATACTGTTGAAAAATATCGCAATAAGGAACCGCAGAATATTATTATTGATAGCTGTGCCCGCGACTCCATCAGCGTGTTACTCCTTGTGTGTAAAACAATCAGAAAGCTCCGAACTGCTAAGCTATCGGGAGTTACACGTGTTATTGTGAGTCAACCATAAAAGATAGACATATGCTGTTGTGGGATATTTTTTTGATAATTTTATGTAGAACATTTCATGAACATGTCATACATGATTTCTATGTAGCTTTAACCATTAAGGCTGCACACGCGACGGAAGCTTAAAAAATGGAGTAACTTCTCCCGTTTTCCCAACATTTCCCTTCACTGCTCTGCTCCTATTGATTGTAGCGTGATGAAAAGTATACTATAACCTGCCCAGGAGTATGAAGAATAATTGTACCAAGTTTCGTTAAAATCCGTCGAGTAGTTTTTGTTTCTATAAGGAACATACAGACAGACAGACAGACAGACAGACAGACCAAAATTTTACTGATTGCATTTTTGGCATCAGTATCGATCACTAATCACCCACTGATAGTTATTTTGAAAATATATTTCATGTACAGAATTGACCTCTCTACAGATTTATTATAAGTATAGATAACGTAATCAGAATTATGTATCTAAATTCAATAGTACGATTTACATGTATAATTATATTGTATGAGATTTTCTATGACATGAATGTAATTCGAATTAAATAAATAAACTTTTTAACTAAAAAAAATTGCAGCAATCACATTTTTTTGATGAAATTGTACATAGTGATTAAAAAAAAATTGTCGAATTTGAGTTTTTTTCAATTTTTTGCATTTTCTGAGAACATTTCCTATAGTAATGTATATTTTTTTTTACACCATCAGAAAGTAGATATTTTAACGAACAAAAAGCCCCCAAACTTTTTGAAAAAAGCTGATATTTTGACGTCAGAATTTTCGATTGAAAATTAGGGTGCTTTTTTGATATTAAGTTAAAATAAGGCGAAAAAATTAATATTTTAAATCAAATAAATTACAGTGTATTTGGGACATAATAAGGTAAGTTTTCACCAAATTTCGAAGAAAAAAAAAATTTTTTGAAAAAGATATAAATAAAAAACCAAAAACTTGGTTTTTTGAATTTTTCACTTAAATTTTGAGGTTATGTGAAAAAATTTCAAATACAAAAGTTGTAGATCTTTTTATTACCTACAACTTTGCCATTTAACTTTTTTCCATAGGACTTGTAGTTTTGCCGGAAATCAAGGAAAACCATTTTTTACCCTTAAAAACTCACCCCCTCCCACTTCCCGAACTCGGATCGACCGTAATTTATTTTTCCTTTCATTTTGATCATATTCCCCTTCTTTTCTAATGGGTTTCATCCTACTGTAATTTTTTTTGGTTTCAAAAATTATCGACCCTGGTCTAATACGGTCAAACACGGATATGATGGAAAAATAAAATATAAACTTAAAAAAAGTTTTGGTTTCTATGTCATATAATAATCACACTACACTAAATGCGAAAGTTTGTGCGCGTGTGTGTGTGTGTATGTTTGTTACTTCTTCACGCTGAAGCGGCTAGACGGATTTGAATGTAATTTGGCACACAGATAGATTTATAGTGTGGAATAACACATAGGCTACATTTTATCCCGAAAAAAGCAGGCGAAGCCGCAGGCAGAAGCTAGTATCTACTGTTCTACTCTACAGTTAGACTGGAAGCCAACCCCAATCATGTTTGGGAAATGGCTAGGCGGATGAGGATAATAATAATATATCTACTATGTTTACTATAACTAAAAAGATTTATCCTGAAAAACATGTGACATTATCCTACGAGACCATATTATACTCCCATATATGAACGCAAAAATACAAATAATACACAAAATACACTAATACAAAAATATAAATAAAAATTCCGGGAAATTTCCACTCAAAAAATATAATATTTGAATTCGATTTATGTTTACCGTGTGTCTACCAACTGGGGAAGCGTCGTGTTAACATAGGCTAACGGGTCCGGACAATGCTTTCCACGCGGCTTGCACAGATAAACTTCGGAATGGTCTCAGAAATCTGTCATACAAAAACCTTCCCACATCCGCTAATACCAAGGGCCAAAATCGCAGGCGACCATGTCTCCGCCCGAATAATCATTCATGTAAATGGCATGCCTCGGAACCAACATTACGTAGTTTGCCCTCGATACGAGAGGCAAGTCAGGATGAATGGATTAACCGAATCCTGCGTTGTTTATGTCGTTTTAAAACCCATGTTTTAATGAGCATCCCCATAACACGGCAAGGCTATGCGATTAGTTAATGAGATAGATTTTTTTACTTCATAAAAAAACGTAAGGAAATTATGATACTAAATTTATATTAATGCGTAATATTTTACAAAAACATCCGAAACATGATATTAAAAAACGCGTCGCGAATAATTCTACTAACACATTTTCCCCGGAGTCCACCGACAATAATGAAATGACAGGCTAACGTACAGAAATATTCGCGGTACGCGTGACGGCTTGTGTAATGCACACGTCTCTCCTGTGACGGCCGCGGCCCGCTCTGTCATTGCTGAAATATTTCGTTAAAAAACATTCACTTTGTCCCCGGAATATGACGCGTCCATATAACTGCAAAATTTTATTACGTGCTGCTTACGGCCCGTAGTTCCATTCTCGCTTTGCCAAGCCAGGCGTACTACATGCTTAGCTTAACGTAATAACCACTGGCTAATGTACTGATTAAGAGTTATAGCAGGGTATTATGATTTTACAAGTACTCGGATATTTAACAGGATTAAAATAGGCAATTGGAAAGTAAGTAAGAGCAAAACGTTTATGTAAATAAAGTGTTAACATGTAGTAATGTAATAGCTTTCTAATGGATATACTTAACGTATTTAAATAACATAAGATACGTTGTACGTGTGTCTACGGAATGTCGAAGGTCATGTTATTTATCTAAGTTGCTGCATAAAACTGCCAGATAAAAATATAAACCCGTTAGTCGCAATCGCGGCGCAGGCGACGATGGACTTTGACAACAAAGTTATCGTGATCACCGGCGCGAGTTCCGGCATTGGTGCAGCTGCCGCCCTATTGTACGCCAAGCAGTCTGCCAAAGTTGTGTTAGTTGGAAGAAATGAAGAATCTTTGAACAAAGTTGCGAAACAATGTGAAGATATAAAAGGTATTAAACCTCTGGTTATCAAGGCAGAGTTATCGCTTGACGACGAAGTGAAAAATATTGTTGCAAATACAATAGACACGTTTGGTCGCATCGATGTTCTTGTAAACAACGCTGGAGTTGGAGTTCGAGGAAGCATTTTACAAGGTGTAGAGTTACTGGACCTTGCAATGGCTACTAATTTGCGTGCAGTGTACCATCTGACAAGCTTAGCGGCGCCACATCTCATCAAAACAAAGGGGAACATAGTGAACGTATCGAGCGTGGCGGCCTTACGACCGATCAAGGACGTGGATTACCTGCCGTACTGCGTATCGAAAGCGGCTCTGGACCAATTTACGAAGTGTGTCGCAGTGGAGCTGGGCCGTCATGGTGTCCGCGTCAATTCCGTCAACCCGGGCGGCACTAACACACCGTTCGCAGAAACAGCTGGTTTTACTAAAGAACAAGTTTCGGAGTTATACAAAAGCCGCAGCTCATTGTATCCGCTCGGTAAAATGGCGGAAAGCGAGGAGGTCGCCGACCTGATTCTTTATCTATCGAGCGATCGCGCGCGCAGTATCACGGGCAGTATTTACGTTATAGATAACGGCGAAATATTGGTGTGATGTTATTTTATAATGTAAAGTTTATTTAACATGAATGTTTGTTTAAAGCCTGCGTTGTTTGCTTTGATTATGTGATTGATTGAATATGATTATGATTATGATTGATGAAATATATTTCATAGAGGTAGATAATTATAATAATTTCATACTTTCTTATAGGTAAGTTTGCAAACTATTTAATATTGAATTGATTGCGTATTGAAAACTATTTAATAAAGTTAAAAGTATAGTAATAGATTTTTTTCATCGTCCCTTTTCCGGGTTTGCCTTATCTACTAGTACTTATTTTGGGTTTGGTATGGGACAACACATAAAGTAAATTAAAGGCTTCTAAAGGCTCATGCAACAAACTATTTCCTGATTTTCTTTAACTTCGAACTAAAATATATAAAGTAGCCTCTGTAAGCAAGTCATATACAACGTAGAACAAGAACGTAGTAGGTACGTGTAAGAAAGGATATAGAGGCTAACATAAACAGGTCAGTAAGTAAGTCTGTAAGCTCAGCTAATATAGTTCCTGTTTTCTTAGCCATTAGTTTTAATATCGCATGTAGTGAACTAGAATGTGTGCGAAGCAAAGCAAAACTTATGGTGGACGCAAATGAGGACTGCGGAATTGATACACAGAGGATGTGGGAACATTAAACTGATGTACGGCCTAAGTTAAAGGTAGTAGAAATGGTATTTTACCAACTGTGTACCATGATAAAATAAATCGTCGTAGGCGGTTAAATATAGGGGGTAATATTGTTTGGTTATCTGCGCCTAGTGTTGTTGCTGGTGTTCATACTGCTATTATTTTCAAGACATTGTGCGGAGCTGTTCATGAAAATATATTTTGGTAGCTACGTTGTTATTGTTTTAGTTCCAGAAAAAGGCACGTTGCCTAGGTATATGCAACACGTTTAATATTACTCATTAAATAGTTAGTGGGTGCTCTATTTTCTTAAAAACAAAACAAGAAAATACATAATACTCATACTCGTACTTACTACCTTACCTTTTACTTACCTACTTACTAAAAAGCTCAGTTATTATCACATTCTTTTTCAATCGTTTCTATGTGTCTATCAATCTTAATTCATAACCTACTAATCTATTGGGGTTTTTGTACGTATGTGTATATTAGGCTGTATATCGTCCGACAGTCACGGCATAACTTTATAATTTATGTGTAAACATACATACCTACTCGTACCTACTTTAAATTTAGGTAAAGCTGACTCATTCTCAACGCGGTAGTAAACAAAATTAAAAGTGATTTGTTATGCTATTAGGAAATTCTGAGGGTCGTTACTATGGTGACGTAAACAGTTTGAACTTTGACCTTTTGACAAGATTTCTTGTTGGATGCTCAGATAACGTAATATTCAGATGTTTGATGGCATTTCTTAAGACATAACAGGATAAATAAAATATGTTTTGATAAAAATTGTATGTTGTATAACTTTTCTGTTCCACACAGATTTTATAACGGTATTTGGCGTGAAATTGAAATATCGACAATTCAATTGAATTTTATTTAACAGGCTGTAACGATTTGAATGATTTAATTTCGCTGACAATTATTTCACAGTTGCTGAAATATTTTCACAGCTATAAAATTAGCTCATATTATTTCTACTTTATTACATTTTAGGTAGGATCAGCTACATTAGTTGCGATACTTCTACTTTTACATTGCATCTAAATTGACAAAAATCGATATTCCATACGCTGCTTTTCGGCATATTTAGTAATAGTCAAGATTTTGAATTACCTATTTAAAATTTATAACAGTTCCGATTTTTGTTAAATACCTATTACTTTTTGGCAGATACCTTCCTGGGCATGCACACAAAAACTGTACAATGGTTCAAGTCAATTGAATGAATGATGCGCCATTACATAGGAGACGAACAAACAAACATTTTTTTTATATACCTACTTAATAAGAATTTTGTTAAGTCACGTTTGCCGCATGTCGGACAAAACTCCACTGAGTGGAGCCCACATAACATTGAAGCCCAGGAGATGGCGGGATGAACAAGACGCTTACTGGAAAGATTGGCCACAGAAATCCTTGACCCGAGAGGAGTGGAAGGAGGGTAGAAACTAGTAGAAAGGCCTTTGACCTGCAGTGGGATGATCACGATTGAGAAAAAAAAGATTAGAAGAGTATTAACTGATTTTTGTCACTGACTATACCTCTTAACGCTAGATAATAATATGTCTGAAATTTACAGTATTACCCAACTTTTTAAATAAACATTGTTTACTCTGTTTAGGCTATAGCCTAAAATTATCAAAACTGAATACGAAAGAAAACAAGATCATATTAGTTTGTGGAATGGTTATAACCATTCCACAAACTAATATAATCTTGTTTTCTTTCGTATTTGTTTTGATAATTTTGCCACCAATTTTTCTCACGAAAGGAATAATAAATATTATACTTAATCCAACAGAGTCCTAAGTGCTCCGAATTCCCGAGCTCGCACTGTTCGCTCATAATCCTGATTGCCTTAGTATATTACATAACAAACAATTTAAACATCTGCAATGAATACATCGTACAAATTAGTTTCTATAGAAACTTGTTGTTTTTCTACTGAAAGGTTAACAAGATGAATAATCGAACAAACATTGCTTATTATAATTGAGTAGCAAGTTTAGCTCAAACCTTTTCATAATTAATTGGTTGGACAACAAAACAGAAATTAAAATGTATTTTTCCAGATGTGGAACAATATTCTAAGTTCGTCGAAATAATAGGATATCTCGTATTTAAAATTGTAATGGCACTGAAACCACAAGCTCATAATTGTATAAACTTCAAATTGTAGCGGGTTGAAGTTGAAACTAATAACACAGTATAAAATTTATAGACTGTGCTAATAATCTAATGTTCCCTTATACCTACATATAGGTGTGTGTAAGTGACGAATAAGCACATTACGTAATATCAATACAGAAACGTTGAATCCCTCACCATCACTTTTTTGCATCACAGTCGTAATTTTGGTACATTCAAAGCTCTAAATTTAAGTAAAAGTGTGCAAAACAACTGTAAGTACCTATATTATTTACATACGACCCAAATAATATGACATCATAGATTATTTACCACACAGTCGTAACCGTAACGCAGCGGAATATTTTCGAGAGTTTGTCGTTGAGCTTTAATAAATAAATAATTAAATAAATAATGCCGCAGTTCAAGCTCTTTATGGGAGGAGGGATCGTTGCGTGAGAACGTGAGAGTCGCGACCCTCCGGGGATTTGCGAGCGTGGATTTTTCAATTTTTATTTGCGCCTGTAAGTGCTAGCGGTGTATTGACTGAGAATAGTTGCATTCACGTTCACACTAGTTTTCGGTAAATATCAGCGCCCAAAGCCAATGTCAGCTGGCTGTTTGCACAGGCTGTTCTGTTTCACGGATTGCTTTTGAAAAATTCGGCCGCAACGCACGTTTGTTGTTGCGTGGCCGGCACGTCCTGCGGCCATTCGCTTTAACCAAACACAATCGCTTCGTATTCTAATATTACGTCTGGGTTTCTGTATATGTTGCAAAAACTGTTCTACTCTTTGCTTCACAACTGTACAGCGTTGTGTTGCAAACAAAATGCAATTTGAGGGTTCGTTTTCAGTCGTTAGTTTTTTTTTAATTTGGCGAGGAACTTTTGAATTCAGTTAGTTTTATGGGAGGCATACTATTAAGGTAACTAACCGGAAAATATTAGGTTTTAGTACTGCTTAATAGAGTTTCATGATTTTTATTTCATGTAGAATTAACCGATTGAACGATATTTCTTCATTGTGACGGTCGTACTGCATAAAATTCTGTTATGGCGGACTTTTTATTTCTTATACATCGGGCATACGCATGTGAACTTGGTCGTCATAATGAAAATTTATGATCGGGGACAAAATAAAGGAAACCATTATTATGTACGTGCGTATCGTCAGAGGCATACATAATTTTGTTTTTGCAACTTTCCGAAATAAAACGAAATATAATGTTTGCGGGTTAAAGGTTCCGCATTATTGGCAGAAGGACCACAAAGAAATCAAGAATTCTGAACTTGATGAACTTGGAATTAGGTGATTAAAAGTCTGCAATGAGGGAAATATTATAAATTAATAAGTATTTTGTCAGACCAAATGATAAAGATTTTACATTTCAATAATTACGGTTACACATTGAAGACGGCCAAATTGAGAAGCACGTGAACATAGAAAAAATATTGCAAACATGATTCAACGGTACCCTAAAAAACATCATTTAAAAGGAAGTAAAAGATCAATCGCGACACGAGAAAGGAATTTTATGCAACATTTTGTACAGTTGGCTGCTTTAACGGGCGTATGATGTAAATGTAATAAGGCAAATGGCCCTTCTTCCCTACTCGCGTGTGGATGCCACTCCATGAGTCGCTGTAAAATATTTTTATGCTTTATTAACTTAATGTTGCTATGTTACTTCCTGTACGAAAATAAATCTACCTGGATATTTTTCTTTTGCGGTGAAAAAGGCGTTCGTTTAGTCAAGCGACACGTGAAAATTACTATGTATTTATCTGATGTTGTCTTTGTAAAATATTGTGTCATTAGCGTTATGTAGAGTAGCTGTCATAGAAAACAAAATGAGCGAGTATTGTTATGTTGTGTTGTGTATTGTGTATGTAACATACATGCGCGTATTGTTTCATTATTAACACATGAAAACGGTCGTTTTGCTCATTTCCCGGTGCTGAGGGAAATCTTCTCGTCTGCCGTTACCATCTGCCTTCGAGTTGTCCGTCTTGGATGTAATGGATGGTTTCATTTCCCTCCCCTTTCTTTGGAGTGATCTGTACCCCGGCATTCATCTATTAAGAACCATCGCCGGTTGACGGATTGCTAGTGTTTACATTTTGGAGTTCACCCTCCAAAATTGCTTAATTATTCGTTTGAAGGAACATTTAATTTACGGTAAATCGGACGTCCAACATTAGTTGGATGGAAAAATGTTGAAATCCGCAAGTAAACTGTCTTGACACGATCGACAATAATTAGTTGAAGTGTTGAGTGCGGAAGAAGCTCAAGATTGATGGCACAGGCACAAAGGTCTGTCGGTGATAAATTGCCCAATATTAGGTCATGATTTGGGGTGGGTATTTGCCTATCGTCTTCACTATCGGCCTTGCATTTTTTGTAAGTAGGGTTGCCGTGGATGGAACGTGAATATGAAATGAGCTTAGTTAGTTTTTGACAAACGATGTGCTAAGTTGTGTTTGAAGGGCTTGTGCTCACGTGCGAACATAATCGAAGTGATTTCTGTTTCTTTTATTACTGGTTGCTTTAAGTCTCCCATCTTTTTCGTTACTTGTTGGGATCGTTGAGGTTCATGACCCGTATTATAGGCCTATATCCGGATTGTCCCCATATAAATCACTTTTTAAGTTATTATATACAACATTTAAAAAAATAAATAAAACATCAGGACAGTCGTATACTATTTTAGACACAAGGCATTTTTATTGCAATTCATCTTTTATTACCTCAACTTAAAATATTACCTATGTTTATAATATGCTGCTGCTCTGCCTAATGTTTATTTATATGAATTATATTACTATCATATTGGGCAGTGACATCACTAACCTAATCACTAATGCAGTCCTTTGCTTTAAACTTCATATTGCTTGTTTAATTATTCACCGAAACACTTTAAACGCAAATCAAAATCTATACTAATCCCAATATCGCAGTTCTAACGCAACTATAACCTATTAACATTCCCCTAATACGTTCAAATGTCTTTGAATCTGTGTGTGAGAATTGATCGGGCGTAGAGCAATTCGGTTCGCTCAGCTTATGTAAAACCGCCCTTATTATATCAAATTTATGGTTCGGATTCGACCTCAGTAAGATATGGTACACTTAGTTCGGTTATTATGCAAATCATGTGCCGCGGAAGTGCCCCACGTTACCTAGTTCCCTTACTAGAGAGGTGAATTATGATAAATGAAATTGCCGCACTATTCAGATGACGGGCTCTTCTCAAACACTTGATGGAATGTGTTGTGATTTGGTGTTTAAACTTACTTAGGAACTTGTTTATCAAAAGTTGTGAATAAATAGCATATTTTCAGTTTCATCAAAGATATATGTACTTGCTTAATATATATTTTAATGCAGGAGAAATAACTTAATTGTATTTGTTTAATTTCTACAAATTATTACAATAAAAACTACCTAAACTACTATACCCCTCTGACCTAGAAGGAGTAAGTATAAAATAATTAATTCTCACTGAAAAATATTATGTTGTTACAATTGTGTCAATTCTAAATGTACATAAAATGCCCACAGTTGGATTTTTTTGTGTTATATTTTTACGTCCATATTTATTCAGCGTGACACTTTTGGCGGCGGCATTGCCACAATACTGAAACGTATATTTAAAAAAAATGTTTCTAAAATTTCTAGAGTCGTAGATATAATTATTATATTAATTAGTAACATACATTATTTCATAAGCACAAAATAAAATAGTTTCTTAATATATCTTGGTTTAAATCAATTTTATCCTGCCAAATGTTTTAGGATACCTAAAGATTATTTAATAAAATTGCTTCTACTTCAACAGATGGGTCTCATACAGAATGGTCTTTCAATGTAACTATGTTTAGTATTAAACGTAAAATCTATTATTCGATACAGTAGTGGACCCATACAAAGGGGGTATTACGTATTAAGGCTTTCAACGTGGAATTGGTTATCTTTAATCTCCCTGAGGTAGGCGTACTATCGGGTAGATACAAACTCACTTAGACATGTTCAGAAACCCCATTACCCCGACACAAGGCAGTTCGTTTGCAACTACAAACACCATCCGAAATTTCGGCAGTACCTAGTGACACAGTTTGTGTTTCATCAACCGCTGAAAGGGCTCCACGGACCGGCCTATTCAAGAGAGAAGATGTGCAAACAACGCTCCAGATCACGTATGTTTACGATCCTCTAATTTCATCCAATCACTGTCAAGATACGGAACACTACATCGGGTAACGACCTTATTTACCTACGAACACCCGTAAACTGGATCGTCAACCACTCCATACAAAATGTGATCTTTTGTTCTCAAAACAATGCCTAACGTATTAAATTTTTAGCGATTACAATAATAAGCTCTACGTTTACGATTATGGGAACTTCCTTGTTGCTAAGTTTATAGCTTCAATTAATTTATAGCCTATGTTTTACGACGACGAAAATGTTGGTTATCGCCCTTTAGCGTAGAATAGTTGGCTAACTTGACTAAAGTTCATTTTGCCGGACCGTTCATTATCTTCGGCTGACAGATTTGCGAAGGCCGCTCCATCAATCCAATTAAGTGGAATCGAGAAAAATCACGAAAAATGCCGAAGACTCTTGGGACTGTGTGCTGAAAGATGATACATAATTTTGAAAATAAGCCATTGCTTAAATTATTTTTTATTAGAAAATAATATTTTTTATCAACAGGGGAATAACCTACTTATTTCAACAAGCTTACTCGACCGCTTCATAGGGTACGTTAGGTGAGGAAATACTTTCCTCATTCATTTCAATGAACTACTTCAATATATTATCGCAGCTGTAACATCAAAGCTTACCTTACGGCGAAAATGTGTGTGAAAGACATACTTAATTTACTTTGCGTCGGAAATAAGCTCGTTTCGCCATACCATCTGCATTTTTGCGTATACCATTTTACCGACCAACTTACATAATAAATGAGGGTTCAGCGCCAAAAACGGAACAAATGGTGTGTACTCAAACCGACATGAAAAAATACTCACGACCACCATTAATTTTCATTTGGTTCTATGACCAAGGATTGGTGTCTTAAGGGAACTAAGTACGAGATACGGGAGTGAAAGTCATTTCATCGGTGTGCGGTGTAGTTTTTCCTGGAATAAGATTTAGTGAAATCTGTACGCGACGTCTTACTTGATTAAATTGCTGCATTTCTTTATATTAGGGCGTTTGCTGAGATGGTTCAACCGAGATCCCTGGGATACCTGTAATTGTTTGTCCCATTGCTGGCCGAAATCTTTTTCTTGTACATAGAAGGTCCACGCTTGCTCACTACTATAATAGACTTTTCCATTTTATTGGGATCTAATGTATCAAAAATCTAACTTCAATTTCCAAAATGTCATACAAGTATGTTTTTAACTATCCAACTTTTCAGTGTAGTTTTTATTGTAATAATTTGTAGAAATTAAACAAATACAATTAAGTTATTTCTCCTGCATTAAAATATATAATAAGCAAGTACATAAGTCTTTGATGAAACTGAAATATGCTATTATAGAAATAGACAGGCATTATTATGATAATGATGACTCTTTAACCACGTAAATTACATAATTATAATTTAATTACAAACATACACAACAACCTTCCTGCAATTTACTATGGAACGAATAGGTATCCATTACCTGCACAATTGAATAATTACTTGGTGTTTAGAATGCAAACTCCGGATTGTATTTACACATCCCCGAAGCGGACTGCCCGCATATTATTATAGTATGTATGTTAAATTATGTAGGTACCTATGTTAAACCCTGACGACTTAATAATCGCTCGTAAACCGATGGAATAGGGTTAGATGTATATCAGTTTCTAAGTGATATCTATGACCTAAGTTAGACTAGTTAGGTTCATAAGTGGTGAATATTCGACGCTACGATACCTTTCGACTTACAAATTACATGCAATAGAGATTAACGCTTCGACAAAGGCCGTTTCCGTAATTGATTCTTTAATTATTCATCAGACGTTAAGGATTTATTTTCATGAATTTCAGTACCTACTTAAAAGTGTATTCTTTTAAAAGTAATATTATATTTATAGCAATAGGTTAATAAGTCCTATATTTTTCGTGTGCATTAGTATAGGTAGGTATACCTATGCTTTGCTACGTAACAAGCAAAGCGGGAGCGCGTCAACGACAATTATTTTTTAGACTCGTTTAAAATCGAGAATTAAATATTAAAATAGATTGATTAACTCATCCTTTCCTAGTAAATACACTGTTGGGCTTAGGCCTTTTCCAAGTTGCGCCACATCACCGGTTATCCGTCTTCCGCATGTAGTCTGTCCCGGCCGCCTTTGGATCCATAAAGCTGGAGGACGTATCAGGCTACATTCGGCGATTCGCGGTCTTGATTGAAGGATTCATCTGCTCCAATAGCCATCAGTTCTTTGACAAACATGGCGAGCCCACTTCCACTTCAGCTTGTTAAATCTGCAAGTTATGTCGGTTACTCGTTTATACGTAGGTACATACTGCTGTAATTATTATCTTACAAATTATAGTGCTTCTGACCAAAATAGCTTTCTGTGTGGCTGCTTCTATCTTATGCCAATAATTGCGGTGAGAATAGACCATAAAAGCAAATAGCCTCTGTTATAGCCTAACCCATAAAAACTTGCAACTTGCGAAATAAAATGGAACTATTAATTTGGTATTGACATCTTTCCTATATTTTCTACGGCTCATATAAATGCCCTGTTTATTGTAAAAATAATGAAATGTTTTCATTTTATTTGTTTTGGATGCTAGATTTGTTATGAAAATATTCGTAGCTACTGGAAAATAAATGTTATGTTTGATTGAGAAACTTTCTTACACGTTCTATTTCTATTTTACCTTGTTAACTTTTGACGACATGTTTTATTGCAGCTTATTATTCTGCGTGATCAGATTTCAATAATTTTATTTCGTCGCTAGAATACTTTATATTATACTAGGTGACCGGTTCAACTAAGGATTTTAATATAATATTAAAGAAAAGTACCTATGCAGTATTCGATACTAGTTCGATTAACTGCGGGACCAAACTTAAAATCACGAAAAAAAACACCTGTTCCATACACTTTGTCGAGTGATACCTATGTATATTTTTGTATAGAATAGTAGATTTATTTTTCGTGATTTCAAAGTTGGTCCCATGGTTAATTAAATTAGTATCGAGTGTTGAATACTCTCCTTCAATATGCCATTTGTTTAACCTGTCACTCAGTGTATGCTGGTATTCTGGTATACCTATTTGGTTTACAGATATTTGCTACAAGTAAATGAACTGAATATAAATGATTAAATTCATTAATTACTCTGACCAGTAGTCATTAGTGCCTCTTTGGTCTTGACTCTAGTTAGTGGTACTGGTATCGATCCCTGGGACGGACACCACTAAGAAATTCTCAGAGTCTGGAATTTTGCCCGGTGTACTTACGTCTCAGTCTCCCCTTCGGGAATATAAGCGTGATGTATTGTTATGTAGTCAAGAATGTTGGAACTATACAACACCCTATTAGGTTTATTTAAAAGCTGCTAAATAATATTAATGGACCTCTTCGGGGAAACCGAAGGTTTTGTATGTGCAATTATGGACGAGGTTATCATGACGAATAACTATCGGAAATATATTGTGAAGGACGGCACGGTTGACATCTGTCGGGCATGCCACCGTCCAGGGGAATCTATCCGTCACATTATTTCCGGTTGTTCTCGTCTCGCTAACGGCGAATACTTGCACAGACACAACCTGGTGGCCAAGATTATCCATCAGCAACTTGCTCTGAAGTACAATCTTGTGGAATTGGAAGTACCATACTACAGGTATGTGCCCGACCCAGTTCTCGAAAATGGTCATGTCACATTGTACTGGGATCGATCTATCATCACTGACAGGACTATCATGGCTAATAAGCCTGATATAGTGGTGATAGATCGATCAGAGCGCCGCGCATTGATTGTTGATATCACCGTCCCGCATGATGAGAATCTCGTGAAAGCTGAGAAAGATAAAGAACTTAAATATCTTGACTTAGCGCACGAGGTTGTCAGCATGTGGGATGTGGACTCGGCAATCATTGTGCCGATAGTCGTCACGGCCAATGGTTTAATAGCCAAGAGCCTCGACCTACACCTAAGGAGGCTCTCGTTAGGCAGCTGGGTCAAGGGCTTGATTCAGAAGGTTGTACTCCTGGACACGGCTCGCATTGTTAGGAGGTTTCTCTCTCTGGGGCCCTGACCGCCGGTGGCTTGGACCCTGTTCCCGACGCCGGTGGAGCACTATTTTTTATATTTTTAAATGTTTTGTTTTTATAATCTTTTTATGAAATATTTAAAAATGTAATAAATAAGTAACTTTAATGAATAAACGAATTAATGATAATTGTATTAAAAATAAATCCATCTTTACCTGTATTTCTTTATTATTACCTCCAACAAACAAAGAACAAAAAACACCGGCCGAATAGCGAAGGTATGTAATTTATCAGCCAGTGTCCTTCCAAGAAAGAAAATCCTGGCAATCACTCTTAGCAATTATCCTCGATTTTTTTGGAAGAGACTAATTAGTTGAATGGACTGAGCCGTTCAACGTAATTAACTTTAATGATAAATGATGGAGACGCGAGGACGTGGAATTAGTTGATTTAAGCCGAAAAGTAAGAGTTTAGACTTATATAAGGCCGCTATTAATAAACTTAGATATTTTATACTTACCTACATACTTTATTTGGTTAGAGTTTAAGTTGTCTTCTTCAACCAACTTTGACATTAAACATACATTTACCTTTATTTATTTTATGAACATATTTTACACATTTTTAAATAAGTCTTACTATACAAAAAATAAAACATTAAAAAACCGATTGTTAGTGTCTTTTTTCACGTGTATCCAAAGGTAGTCTGTCTCAAATCGTTAGAATCGTAGTTAAACTTTAAAATACTTCTGCTTATTAATCGTGTAAATTGGTTTACAGTAAAGATTAACATTATTTATCTATCCAAACCATTATTTATCTATTCAAACAAAGTTATCTGTTCGCCTATTAATATAAAGATAGATTTGAAATTATGAGGAAAGGAAAATATTTCATAGATACATATTTTTATTTAGGAGCGGCTGGAGCGGGACACGCCACATCGAACGCGGTGCGGCCACTCCACCTGCACCCGTTTACTGTGAGGTGGACGTTTAGGGTGCGTTTCCACTGACGCGGAGCTGGGCGGAGTAGAGAGGAGCGGACAGTGAATTAGCCAATCACAGTGCTCGAAATCTCTACTCCACATCAGTGGAAACAGTGGGATTGGTCATTTCACGGTTCGGTCCTCTACACTCCGTCCAGCTTCGCGTCAGTGGAATCGCACCCTTAGAGCGATTTCTTGATACAATTCTTGCTCTTGATACTCTTCTTCTTGACAACATTGAAAATATGCTACAGATTGTGGTCATCCTATCAGTTCATAGCGTAAATAAACTTATTTCACTTGATTTTTAACTAAAATATGTATATTTTTTGCAAATTACACGAAAATAAAATGCAATATTTTTTGTTATTGTAGCTGTCACAAGAACGGCCTGTCGCACTCTGTTGACGTCACACGCTAGTAAACCAGTGTTGCCAACTTATTTTTAGGGTAAAGAATTCTTTAGGGTAAATTTGAGGGTGAAATTTTAGGGAGCGCCTCCGCAGCCGGCGCCGACTAGGCTCCCAAAAATAATGCCGTTAGGAACCGGAGTAGCCTTGAAGTAGCAGTGATACCAGACGAAAATAATTGCAAACTACCGTAGCAGCAGATTAATGTTGCCGTGTTTTAAGTTGAATTAAATACCTTAGACTGACTTTTAAATAACAGTGTTAATGTAAAACAAAATACAACTTTTTTGGACTTACAAGGGGGATGGAGGTGGTCGACGGAGCCCGGTACGCGGAGCTCCTATTTCTATCTGCAAGGTTAAAAGTAACATAACACGAAGGGGTTGACGGGGGCTTCGTTCGCTCGCTCACTGAAGCCCCCGTCAACCCCTTCGAACCTAACCTGTCCGTGTCGGGGTGTCCAAGTTCCCGAGCTCGCTTCGCTCGCTCTTGGACCCTAATTAGGTATGTTACTCAAATGAAACATGAAATGTTTTTTTTAATTATGACAAATTGCCAACTCCCTTTCCCGCTTTTTTTTTTCAAAAGTCAGCGCCGGCTGCAAATTTAGCAACCAGTGCCGGCTGCAAATTCAGGTCACGGCGGTGGTCGCGGAGTCACTTCCAAAATTTTAAAGTTAGATTTCGTATTGTTGTTATGATTACTATAGTTTATGGGCTTTTTGGTAAGCAATACATGTAGGTACCTAAGTATTTGAATTGAATTTGAGTTAAACAAACAAATTCAGCATATTTTTATTGTGAAACATGACCATTGATTAAGAAAGAACTTGTTTTATTGTATATCTAAAACCAAAACTTTAGCCAGGTATTTTTGTATAAATAGTTATGATTTTAGAGTAAAATTAATCAGGCATTGGGGTAAAATGAAAATCTAGCTTGGCAACACTGGAGTAAGCACGGCTTTGATAGATTGTAGTTTGCGTTTTATGTTTTCTGGGTGCTATATTTGATCTTAGAGCTATTTCTGAAGCTGTTTTCATAGAAATCTTCTATCTAGTGGCATAAATATTCATATCGAATCTCAAAATGGAGTCAAATTTTGTGCAAGCTGATACAACCTACCTAATATAGACGCATTTATGGTTGCACTTTTCTTTAAGAATACCTAACGCTGATTATTATGCTGCGGAACTTAAAAATGTAAAAACAGCAGTGTAAGTACCTACCTGCCACATATTTATTTACAAATCTTTTGTATAATCATTCAGAAGTTTTGTGAAATCTCATTTTAGGTTATGTTGATAAAAACTTAGAAACATTACCTATAAATTCTTTTGTGTCATGAATCATGATGGACTGCTTAAAGACGTATTTGTACATTGTGGAACTACACACCATTTATATACGCCATTATAGCCAATAAAAATGATTTATTGATGAAATTAATTTCAGCTGCACCGTCTGTCTTGTTGACAAAGCTCGTTTACTAGCGTGTTACGTCACTTCCGCAGAAACAGCGTTTTTGGAGCGGTTTTGGAAATTTATACTTTATCACTGATTTTTATTGATAAATACAGTAGATCTCCCTGAAATATCAATGTAGTGTGCTTATAATATAATGAAGATTAATATAAACCATTTCCCAAAATCAGTCAAATACCTAATTTTGAATCGATGTTATTCGTGACTTATTCTTTTAACAACGTTGATGTTAAGGTTCGAGATTTTAGTGATTAAAGCATAAATATTACATACCAGGCATTATTACACATTGATGACGTTATGTTATGATTAATCAGAAACTGATGCTGACAGATCATTATATTCCAAGTCAATCTTATTAGAGTGGGTAATTAATTAGACGTAGATGATCACATTCAGTAATTAATGGATTGCTGTCTTACCACAATTGAGTACTTTTAACCAGTTAATAATTTTATTGTTTCCGAAGTCTCGAATTCAAAAACTTATTCAATTCAAAGAAACTTTAATACATTTTGCAAGTTTTGAACTTATTTTTTCTGAAAGATATGATATTAGAATAGACAAGCCTACTTTCTGAACTTCGGAGTTCAGAACAAGCTTGACTCCTTTAATAGAATATTCCTAGTTTAACTTTAACTTACTTAAGCCAAGAAAAGTCTTTCTGGTAAACGTGAACGTAATATTATGAAATTTTCTATTCAGAATTGAATTTAAGTGACTCTACTTAATTTAACATAAATTTTCATCAAATTAGAAAAGGTAAACCTAATAAACTTTTGGAAGGATAATTAAAGACTCTTTAAATATTCATAAAGTAAAAAATAAAAATGTTTATTTAGGGACATTTAAGGACCTAATTTGAAGAAGTTAACGACGAAATCATTTTTTGGTACTATTGTAGTTTATTGCGATTTTGTAATAATATTTCGCGCAATTATCCTCCGTCTGGCTTTTTTCCAACAAGGTTGATTGTCATACAATCAGTCAGTCAAAAAATATCAGCATTTTACATTGTGATCAACCTAAATGTTCTAAATCCAAAAATTCGAAGACATGGTAACATCCAGTAGTTGCGCGTGTAATGGAATACGGCCCATTTTCTCTTACAGAGAAGATACCTGAGTCTCATAAATGAGACAATTTTAGTCTCGTTATATAATGTATGTAACCTTCCAAGAAAGTGACAAAAACTTTGGCAGGAGACTCTAGATCAGAGGTTCCCAAACATATTTTTTCTCGTAGACCACTTCTAAAATTTTCCTGATTTTGGTGGACCACCTGCTACTACATTTCTCTACAATCAATATTATTTCGCGCTATCTGTAACGATTACATGAGATCAGTAAATCAAAAAGAGAAAAATCTGAAAATAAGAATTTTTAAGCTTCTTAATGTTTTTTTTAAAGTCTCAATACGACCATTTTTCATCGATATACAGCCGGTCAAAAATCGCCGAAAAATTTGGATTTTTTTTGCTCCCTTAGTTTTTTTGAGTAGTTTATTATCTGCCTACATTGGTAGATAAAGCCAAGCCAACATTTTTGTTCTTTACTATCGAAACCAGATAAATTTTTCGTGGACCCGGGGACATACAACTTGTGAACCTCATTTTTTTTCACACCAACGTAGACCCCCGTCGAGTCTCTCGTGGACCCCTGGGGGTCCACCTGAACTACTTTGAGAATCACTGCTCTAGATAATCTTAAGTCTTAACCTTTTACCTACGCGACCGACGTCAGCTTAGGAGGCCGGCCAAACTAAGCGCTATTGACTCCGATCACAATTCCGTTGATATTTGATATTACTCCCAGTTTCTAAAAGCGTATTCAATTTAGGTCATTCGTATCAAATCTCATCCCTATTCATTTTGACAGCAGATTTACTGATAACGTGTTGAGTAGAACCTTTCTAAAACCATATGTGATGATGACAGAACTTTTATACAATAAAACTATCCATTTACGTACATTAAAAAGGAAATAAATCCATTTCCATCTAAATTAAAAGGTAGATAGCACAAACATAGTACATTATTGGAGGTGTATGTCGGTTCATCAACGGTAATGACTACAGTCAAACCGCTCTCGTTAATTCGTTTTCTACTAAACAAAGCTTGGTTTCATTGATTTTGTAAAGGTTATTTGTTGTTACTCAAAAGTACAGGTATTTGTAAATATTCTCGTAATCTGATGAGGAAAATACTTTGCAACGACGAATATTGTCTTGTTTGAATTGAAGATCTATTTGTAGAATTCTTTTCAAAAAGTGGCTTTATTCATTTTGATCATAGATTGTAGATTTATTACGATTTATTTTTTAAAATTAGAATAGGTATATAAATGTACTAGCGTTTGCCCGTGGCTTCGCTCGCGCTGGATTTCACCCTCTTGGGAATGGAATTTTCAAAAATCCTTTCTTATCGGATGCCTACATCATATAGGGAATACGTACTCCAAATTTCACGTTTCTACGATCAGCGGTTTAGGCTGTGCGTTGATCCATCAGTCAGTCAGTCAGGACAAAGCATTTTATTAATATAGATAGGGATATTACTCGTGCATCATGACGTGTGCAGTATGATGAACTGGCATAATGTCCCTAAGCACTTATCACACGCCGGCCGGCGCCGCAACACACTTTCAAACACTTGACGCCACGCGCGCCAAATGACGAAACGTGGCTTCGTAAAATGAAATATGGCTAATGAGTACGCTACATTAATGTCATGTTATAAGTCTGCAGATTAAGGGCAGAGTTCACCGACAAGACAACTGTCCGATAAATTGAAAACGGCCGTTTAACATATCTTTTTTTAAAGGAAAAGTTATGTTAAACGGCCGTTTTCAATATAACGGACTGTCGGTGAACTTGGCCCTAAGTTCGTGCATTTAAAGGCGGGATCTATTAATAGCGCGGACTCAATCTGCAATTAGTGTTGGTAAACCGCACGATACTTTGTGGCAGATATGATTACGTTAATATGACAAGGCAATGTGATTACTTAACCAAAAATCAAGGTAGGCACTAAAGATAATATAAAGTTCCTAACGTGGTACCTACACTTTCCGGCAGGGAGCGGCCCTAATGTGTGTCGTGACGCATATCAGAGTGTTATCGATACAGCGATCTGGAATCACGTATCAGTTACGGGTTATCCAACCAAACTGCAAATACCAAAGTATACCTAGTAAAGACTATGTCAAGCATTTTTGATATAGAAAACATTGTATAAGCGTCAATCCTCTTTAATGGCGCGCCGGTCTCAATATGTACGTCGTGACGTGACGCATATCAGAGTGTCAGTAATACGGACGATCTTTTTGTGACACGCCGCGCGTAACTGATGCGGTTATCTGACTAAAATGCTAACTAAAGGATAATAAAGACAATGTCAAGCATTTTTGGTACATATAAAAAACAATATGATGCACTTTACAAGCGTCAAATCTCTGTAATGCCGCGGTCTCAATGTGCGTTGTGACGCATATCAGAGTGTCAGTAATACAGGCGATCTGTTTGTGACACGCCGCGCGTAACTGATGCGGTTATCTGACTAAAATGCTAACTAAAGAATGAAGACTATGTCAAGCATTTTTGGTTTATATAGAAAACAATATGATGCACTTTACAAGCGTCAAATTTCTATGATGGCGCGGTCTCAATGTGCGTTGTGACGCATTTCAGAGTGTGGGTAATACGGGCGATCTGTTTGTGACACGCCGCGTGGCACTAATGTGGTTCCACGTGGCACTGATCGTGATGCGAGTTGTTTACGTATGTGACCGTCCTGTGGTCTCGTCCGGTGCGAATGATTAACGCATCTGATATGTGTCGCGGAAAATATGGGAGGTGTGCAAGACCAGTATTCGATGTACCAGCTGTAATCTAATATAATCAATATCATTCGTGTAATCAAATTTTTATATCACTTGAAAATGATGTCGATTACTTCGTTTGATAAAACCTATAATCGTTGCCAAATAAAACTTTAAGATTCAGATTGGGCCATAGACTTATTAACGATGGGACGCAAAACACAGTCTTTCTCGCCTTTGCCCCTTTTGACAGGAACTCTCGTACTTCAAGTCAGTAGATCAAAATTTTTCGAACAAATCGCATCCAGTGATTTATATCTATGTATCGGGCGGGAAGAGGCATCCGGCAACCGAAGATCCATTTCGCTTAAATATCGGATCATTCAACAAAAAACTGATGCAAACTAGAAATGTAGGTAGACACTAATTAGATAATAAATACAACGCATCTAACAAGAAGGTGCATAACATAATATAAGGTATATAACATAATTCATGTATCAGTTCTAGCAAATACGATACCCACAGTATTTCCAATATCATACAGCAAAAACTATTCTCCATAACCCTAATTCATTTTTCCAATAAACAACTCATTTTCACGTCGAACACAGAGAATGAAAGCTTCGACAGTGAAAAAGACTGTCGATACATTAACTTGGTCATGTTATCATGTATACGCTTTATGCAGTTTCGCAGCAATAAATAATAATGAGGGTTAATAAAAACCTTGATTGGATAGGAGCGGTGCAGCCAGACAATCGGATTAAACACGTGAACAAAATGGATATACGCGGTACAATTTGTACTTATACCCTTATACCGCCGCGCCGCTGTTGTTCCGATGTTTAACTAACGAGTGGTTTATTTTATTATTGGTGTGCGTTTGTGTGATAGTTGTTTAGTATTAAAGTTATTAATTCATCTTTTAAATTAGGGAGCATTTTTTATTATCTTGCCTCTCATTAAAATCTTAAGATGGAATTTTATTTTGGAGAATGATATGTATCGGCAACTTATTATTTGTATTTGTGGTGTATTTACTTTATAATTATTTTTATGATTTAAGATACAATAGATAATAAATTAATGTAAATATTTCTTATCAAAATCCTTAAGTGATACGGATGATCACAGATCGCGCATATACATTTTCCGTCCAATAGACACTAGACGGTTGCCAATATAGGGAATGGTCCAATTAGACGACGAGCATCGACTGACGAACCAATCGCCTGCAGCCTCGGCGCCCCCCGTCTTCTTCATTCCGCCAAAGAGACCGAAAATCAGTTAGTGGGCAGGTGACGTTTGTGATCAAGATCTACGCCGATACTTATACCTACTGACTAGGTACTTCGAACAGAAAAATCTATATTCAATAAAAATATATCAATTCACGTTCTATTTCACGTTTAGAGTAAAGCAATAATAATGAACATTTCAAATAAAAATTGTAATGCACATAATTTCAAAATAATTTCCGATAACGAGAATCACATATTTTCATTAAGTTAAAACTTCCTCATCACAGTTAAAACATATTGAAACTGCACATTCACGTTGCAGAAAACATAACATTAATTAAAAACTGTATCACAATATATTGGTTTCGTTCCAACCATTCGAATTTTTCTTACAAAAGCGCTCACGTCGGGGTTGCACGAGAGGAAAAAAAGCTATTGCTATTAGAACCGCATTGCTCGTTCATCAGAGCAATTCCTGCGGTACAGTGGAGGAAGTATTGCTGATGTTCTTTTTATTTTAGCACTAAGAGCACAATACATTCGTTACAAGTGGTACGTATTCGCTCTTAACCACCCCAACGGTTCAATCCGCTTGATTGAGTGGCTCAGCGAATCGCCCGGACCAGATTGAGTTATTCGTTATTAGAAACGTTTTCAAATAGCCTCTTTGTATTTATTTATTTTCGAAGCGAATCGGCACGCTTTTAAAACTCGCCGGACAAATAAGGAGCAACTTGAAATGAATGTAAAGCTTGATAAACTTTCCACAACAACTGCTAATGGAATTGGTCGAGATTCGAACGAACTTTTTTCGAAACAAAGAAAAATTGTTGCTCATAACGAGCTCTCGGTTTCGTGTTGATATTTAACTGAAATGATTTTCAGCATAATCCGCGCAATCATACGCGACTGAAGTGTTTTTTAAAAGAAATCCAAATAGTTTTACACTAAAAAGCGATTAGAAAAAAATGAAACATTTCAATTGAATTCCAGCGGTGAAACTTTTGTAAAAGTGATTGAATCGTTTGAATTGCATCTTTTTATACGGCCACGAATCGAATTGCGAGGATTCGACATTACCCGAGCTGAAGGCGATACGTAAGCGCTTTCCACAAACGATAAAGGTTTAACAAAACTCGTTCGCGTTTCGTTTTTGAAATAGGAACCAAGCCGATACACTGTTGCAGAAGATTGATGGAGCTATCTGAAACGAGATCGGGGACTCCATGGTGCCGTCCGGCTATTTCGATGCAATGTTGTAGCAAACTCGGCACAGATGCTGTTTAAAATCAAATACGTGTTTGATACTGTTATCCGTGTTGCTGCCTATATTAAATGATGCATTTTTGACTTCCATTTTGACTCCATAGTGTCGCTTTTCCGTAACGTAACATCATTTAGGTAAATACTATAAATAAATAACCACAAAGAGCATGCTAACAGTTTATCACACTTCATTCCAAGCTCTGATGGTTAAAAATGATAAATGATATCATGCAGCGACTTTACTTGGGAACTTACCAGGCGTTCATAGCTGACAAGAGGAAATAAATGAAGTCGTTAGTGCTTGGCTTTCATCTAATGTATTGCAGCGTAGCTCACCCTACGTCCTAGGTAGGCCAAAAATGCTACGAAACTATATTTTATAGCAATGTCATTTGATGTCTTGTTAAAAATAAGCTTTAGGGTTAAGGTCGGCAACGCGCATGTTGATACTCTTGGTGTTGCGAGCGTTTCTTAAGCTATGGAAACCGCTGGCCATTACGTGGGCCATAAGCCTATTTGCAACCATCGTGGTATAAAAAAAAAGCTTTCTAATGGCCTTTTAAGCCGTTGGTGGACGGTAATGTAGGGATTTTGAATATCATAGTATTCAGACTGATTTTCACACAGCACATTATTGGTAATCCCATCCTTTGATCGATACCTATTATTTCTCCCACTATGAAAATAGCACTGATCTTTGTATTTGTTGAGTATCGACATGTAAATTAAAGAAAAGAAATGACATAAAACAAGAATAAGTTTTTGTTTCATACGTAGCAGCTTATCGCCTACGTTACAATTCACGAAGGGTATGTGCAACAATTTGATATCTTCGCATCCCACCGCGTTGCGTCGCATTTATACCTCGTGTAGGACAATAGGTGGGAACATCTTCAGCGACGAAGCAAGAATAACATCTTACTATACACTCAACAGGTTCATTGGCGTGTTCTCTAAGGCTTACCATAGAGGATTATTTATGGTTGTATCAATGCTTTAACGTGTCAGTGTGGTATATTACGATATTTGATAAACGTTATGGGACTATTGGTGTGGCGTTTTTATTTAGGAATTTTATCACTTATTCTTATTATAGATAGAGCAACATCGATGTTATTACGAGTACCTATAGGAGTTTTAAACAGTTCTAGTAAAAAGAAATAACTGCCTTATTTTTGTAAAAATATCCCTAATGCAAACAGTTGTTGTATTCGAAACCGAAAAAACTAATAAAACTGTAAACTAATACCTACTTGCTGATTCAAAATTGATTTATTTTGATTCAAATAACGATCGCCTAAGATCACCGAAAATTGAAATTCGTTTCGCTCGTATCGCTTTACCAATTGGGGCGTGCAGGAAAATTCCCAAATTACGTAAGTATATCAAGTACCATGTACATAAAACGTGTGTGCCCTTTAAAATTACAGTCTGTAATTGGATCGGCCAATCGAAGCATGACTGTTTTAAATGTCCCACCTGCTGTCGGGTATTTGTCTTACAACCTAATTAGGAACGGAAACCTTGAATTTTCACGCTTCGAGTAAAGTTACTGGGGTTCTTACCCTTTCATCTGTTATGGTACCGAATTGAGGTGACTAACTACTGACTAACCCGTGAGTTATTTGAGTAATTGTACTAGCGAACATTATGTACGTACTGAAGCTGTATTACTGTGCACTTACATGTTAAGGTACTTAATAGTATTACGAGTATTATGTCAGACTTGTTTAGTTTTGATTGTCATATACCTACTTGTGAATCCTAAATCCGTTAGAAGAGGAATTTAAAAATCTAGACTAAAACACGAGGCCTAGGTCACTCAAAAGGTGCTACCTTGATGCACGTGTAGTGTATTTCCTTCTACAAAATATTCACTCCTTACCGTCACAATGTACCAAACATGTAGAGACTCGCGGAGTGCATTCAGAGTAATGATAGTTAGTTATTTATTAGATCTGACATAAATATTATAAACTATAAAAAGTGAAGGGTTCTGGCAAAACCCTAGACCGATACTAGCTTAACGGTCGGTTTCATCAACTCCGAATAGGTTTGTTAACTGACCATTATTTAATTTAACTGGTAGCTAGTGCCAATCTGTCGACTATGAAGCTATCCCTATCTGTTTAGATACTAATCATAATTACATCTTTTGTGTTAAATCAGCACTTTATTGTGTTTCAATGAGTTAAACACGCATCTTATTAGCTTTTACTGTAGGGATATCTGTGTCAGTATCACCTGAATCTCATTAATTCAGGTTGACTGACGGCTTGTCCAATT
Organism: Thalpophila matura; assembly: GCA_948465475.1. Classification (NCBI taxonomy): domain Eukaryota; kingdom Metazoa; phylum Arthropoda; class Insecta; order Lepidoptera; family Noctuidae; genus Thalpophila; species Thalpophila matura. The sequence goes on along the minus strand of OX419190.1, from coordinate 7,802,910 downwards.
ATACCTCAATCGCATACAATCCTAAACCAATTAGAAATGATGACCGACATTTTAAAAAGGATCGTTTAAAATCAATTATTTATTTAAGCTCAGGGTATTTTATTTATATATACAGGGTACTTATATAAATGTTATCGTATGTATTCGTATTAAATATTATTTAATGTGCTTATTTAATAATGTTGTAAATATGAGTACCGTAGACTGGGGTGACTTTGATCAATTTTAAAAATAAAAAGCATTTTTCTCCTCAAATACGAGAAAAAAAAAAAAAAAAAACTAAAAGCTAATATCGGTTTTGTTCACTCTGTCTATTTCTTGAATAAAATGTATATTTTTCTTGTTATTTTTTGAGAAAAAAAATAAAATGTCAGTGATCAATCTTAAACTGTGATTGGGGTTACTTTGATACCTCCCTTTTTTTCTACGGAAATCGAAAGTAACCCAAACAAGAAATAAAATACAAAAAAATAATTGAAATTCGTCGGTAGGTTTAGGATTTACAATGTTTTTTTATGTTTTTGGGGTTACTTTGACCTTGGAAAAACAGTAATAATTAAGTTTTTCTATTTTTGGACATAATTTCGCAGTATTTAATAATAGGAATATTCGAAAAATATAATTTAAATATACTGTTCAGATGCTCCACGTAACGTCAATCGGTTTTCAACTACTTCTGTTAGCGCCTGCAGGCGCTAACCGATTCAGTATTTTTGGGAGCCTAAACGCTTTTTACATATTCTTGACATGATACTAAAACAAAAAAAAAACATGTTGGTTAATAAGAAGACTAAAAATTGATGATTGATCAATGATCAAAGTAACCCCACATGGGTGATCAATGACACCCCGTGCAGAATATGCCGCCAAAAAACCAATGGTCGTCAAAGTTATGATTAGCGATAAACATCGATGTTATAGGTCAATAAATTTCTGATCTGATGATTTACATACAATTTATGTCTTTGTGAAACTTAAAGTTGTAGTTTAGAAGTTACACAGGCTGTTAAAATTGCATAAAACTATTACTTACTTATTTTTCATAATTTTTCGTCAATCAGCACAGATCCACCCACTGGGACTAATCATATGTTGACAGTGACGTTCAAAGCCGCTAATCGTAAAAAAATAATCGAAGAATGCGATCAGATTTCGTACAATTTGAATTTTATTACGAAACGAAGTTTTTATCAAAGTTACCCCAGGAGTCAAAGTAACCCCATTCCACGGTAACAGTTTCTGTATTGTTTTATTTTAATTTTAAACATCGTGATTTAATACCGTCTAGAACTTTTTTGTGCCAATATTAATTTAGTAAGATAAAATTTATATTAGATATAAAAGTTCATGTGACGATGTAAAAGTGTACAATCTCATCAATTTAATCAGTGATTCTCAGCCTTTTTTGACCAGAGACCACTAAGAAATTTTTCCGGTGCAAGGACCCCAAAGTTCAAAAGAAAATAATCTGCGAGCAGCGCTGGCCGGGTCAAAAATTATTTCTGTTGGGTTATTTATTTTTCATCCGGTCTACAAGTTAAAGACCATACATCGTGCATTGCTCTTTGGCAAACCTTGGAAGTAGATCTCTGCTGATTTATCAAAGACCATGTTTGAGAACCATAATATTATGTGAAGATGGGAAGAATGCATACGTCCATGAGTCTCCTTTTAAAGAACAGAGGAAGACCGCCCTCCATGAATTCCTTCATGAGTTCCAGTTCCCAGGTAAAAACCCTAAAGCGTAAGAAAAATCTAACGAAACCAAAGAACTTTAAAATTAATTTACGATAATACGAGTTACGACTTTACGACCCATGTTTGTTTGTACTCAGGTGAGAGCACGCGGATAATAGTTAGATACACAGATGCTTAGTTTAGCTACTAACCAAGATAGTTTTCCTAGTATGTATTCCCAAGTGGTCGGTCGTGGTCACATTGCCTGCGGAACACTTAGATCGAGTTAGGAGGCCACCCGAAAATAATTAAATTCATCCCGGCCAGGAGTGAGGTCGTTGCGGTAATACCGACCGGAATCTGAGTATAAGGTGTGTTTAGAAACTAGTTTAAAATGTACATGTGTTTTAACTATTTTATTACAAAATTAGCGTTTGAAACTTTAGCGTCGTATTTGTTGTGGAAATTATAATCTACTCTAAATTTATCAGTACTTCAACGCTTGAAAAGTGCTCGCAATCTTAGTTGAGCGCATTTTTCTTCAAGTGTTTTGGATCTGACTAGAACCTTTTAAAAAAATAGTCTATTATAATCCGAATACATATAGACAAAACCATGATGTATAGGAAGACAGTCGTCTACTTATTGGTTTCTTTGTCTTGAATGCAATGAAAATGTCGATAAAACACCTACAAAGCCTTTTGTCAGCTCAAAAGCGGATATGAACTGGTTGATGGAGAAAGAAATTGTACTTCCTCCGCGTCTGAGATGTTGCGAAAGGATTTAGACTATTTGACATACGTGCGCTTTGGTTCATGGTACATACCTGAAGTATAATAATATAACGATCTTTGATACAGTGTTTTATAATGACTAATATTAATGTTTTTACATTTGGCTAATGTTTCTAATAGAGAAGGTACAATAATGTTTATAATAGTGAATATGTACAAAAAAATAAGCGAATTGCAAAGTGAGCGTAATATTATAAAAATTTGATTAGAATATAAGTTGTTATTTATTCCATTATGTGTTTTGAAATTTATTTGGTGTAATCCGAAAGCTTTACCTTTAAGAAGCCGTAGGTATTCTTATATAATTTGCAATATAGGTTGACAAAATGTCAGCACGGCTACCGGACGGCACTCAGTCCGACACCAATCGTCTAAAGCCTAAATTGAAAGAGGCCGAACTCTGTTCGAGTTTCGGAACTAGTCGGACTAATTCGAAATAAACACGTGCTTAAAAACCGTAACTTTTGTCAGACACATTCATAATTATGATTGTTTTTAACACTTATGTGTATACCGTATTGTTTACTTTTACACGTGTTTCACAAAAGTTATAATATAAATGGCTTAACTTACCTAATAAAAATAACATCACGAGTGTATTCCTCGAAGGGATGGGCAGAGGTGTATATAGTACACATTTCACCAATTATGCTAAAATATGATGTAATAGGGAGCGAGCCTATTGGCATCAACCGCTACGGAGAATTTCCTAATGGTAAAACCCAATAACAGTTTGCTCGAGCCAGGGATTAAACCCAGGACCCCACAGTCAGCAGTCGCAACTTAATATCAGCCCTGTTTATAAACTGTGCCACTGCTGGGCACGGGTCTCCTCTCAAAATGAGAGGGGATAGGCCATAGTCCACCACGCTGGCCAAGTGCGGGTTGGCACACTTCACACACCTTCTAAAACTTTATGGAGATATTCTTAGGCATGCAGGTTTCCTCACGATGTTTTCCTTCACCGTTAAAGCAAGTGATAATTAATTTCTAATACGCACATGACTTCGAAAAGTCAGCGGTGCGTGCCTCGGGATCGAACTCGAACCTTTCACCATGAGAGGTGCTTACCACTAAGTGTTTACGGTACCTAATATTAATTTATTTCTCTAAACTTAACAAACAGCAGCATAAAACAATGACGAAGCTGCTCCATTAAAATAGTTGTAACCTCTTAATAATGGGGGTTAAAACGACTAATGAAACAAGGTGGTCGGTTGTCACAACTGCCAGCAAGCCGTGATTAAATTTGTGTTCGCTCCAAACTCCTGCCATCTTGTAGCTAAGCTGAATTTCAATCTGCTGTGTGTTTTACTTAGAGTTTAGGTAAGTTATGAAGCGATAATGTTAGTGTATTGGTAATGACGATGTTTTAAAGGATTCAAGTTAGATTGGTTTTCTATACAGTTAATATTATAAAGAAAGAGTGCGATTTTTTTCGCACTTACAGGTTATAGTATTTTGTCAAGGCCCCTCTTCAAAATATGTCGAAAATGATACTAATAAGCGCGTGATTTTATTTTTTTAGTTAGTTAGTTATTTTTAGTTATTAGTTAGTTAGGGTAAGCAGAATAAAGCAGCAGGCCGCGGCAGCAGCATAAGGGCCAAGTTCACTGACAAAATAACAGTCCGATAAATTGATATAAAAAGTAATGTCAAATGACTGTTTTCAATTTATCGGACTATTATCTTATCGGTGAACTTTGTAGTTCTAGTAAGTACTGCAGCTGCAAGACTTTTTTATCCCCGTAATTAGTTTCAGGCAGATCCCCTGTTGACATTTTTCTTTTTCGTTCGTTTACGCTTTTAAAATTATTTATCGAAAGTAGCCAGACCTACTGATGTATATATTTGAAAAATAAAAAAATAACGAATTGATTATAAAAATTAAATGTTTTACCAACTACTTTGCTTGTTTCAGGTAATTCAATTCATCTTTAAAACTGCAACGCAGCGCACAGTGAGCTCAATAAAAATTATTTGAATTCCGCCACAAAAATAAACCATAAAACGATTCGCCATTTACAGAAAAAAACCCAGAAAAGAATGAAATCATACAATCCTACTCATACAACACTAGTGAGTTGTTTTCCTAATCAAATTAGACCTTGTCTATTCAAAAATAAGATTCATAATTGATTGTTCAGTCGGTAAGAGTGGTTATCAAAAGAGTATTCTAAGCATAGCGCTATGCAACGTCCGAGGCTCGTAATTAAAAGAGAATTCGCTCCCGTTGTTTTACAGCAACCCATCGTCTGGAGGCGTATAGTGGATGAACAATGAATATGTATATCCATAGACCTGAGAGGAAATGTGAAGGACAGTCTACCTGCCTTTTTTTAGTCGCACTTTTTACGCTGTTCGGTCCGTAGGTACAGCGCTGTAATGAAACGAGTCTACTCTCAAATGGTTATTTTGTTAATCACTTTAGAGCGACTAATAAAATGTTGAGATGGCGGAATTAATAAAATTTAGATTTGATGCTTTTTTGTTAGATTAAAGGAGCGAAAATGTTTACTATTAGTTGTTCAAGACTTTGAAGTAGCCTTTGTAATTAAGGAATCGTATAGCTGCCTTCTAGGTAAGGATAGATTAGCTTAGTAAGTAAATAATTTACTACTCAGAGTACTATTGATACTGTTGATACTATTGAAACTATTGATACTGGCGGACGTTTTATCAAATGTAACATTTTATTATTATGACTGATTTCAACTGCATTTAAACTTTTTGCGCATAGTCTAACAAAAATCGATGCCTGCCTTTACACTTGTAAAGGTATGAGGCATTTCTTATTTGACTCTGAGAAAAATGATTCATTCTTCTACTTTGCTTTACAATAAAATACCTGAATAGCTACGCTAAGAAGCCCTTTGCATTCACATACAGGCATTTATAATATAATAATGATTAATAATTTATAACAGAAGTCTATTTAACAAGTTGATGGTGATATGAAAGCTAATTGGTATACGCAGAGCGGTGATGAATAAAATCTGAGCTACCAACAAAGGCGGTATCAGTCGTGCCTATTTTCGAAAGCCTGCGATCTCAAAGTTTCCATTCACGAATACTCACTGTTACGTTGAAAGAGAAGCGGGTTATTCTGTAAAACTTGTCTTTGTATGAGGAGGCTTGTTAGTTGCGGTTTGGTGGGTGCGCCGGCGTCTTCGCGACGTCGCTTGAGCGTTTACGCAACACGGATTCTGCAAACCCCATGCCACTTGGCGCATGAATACGTCACGACCGACGTAAAAAGATGCAGAATACGTATCTATACGCAGGATGCTCTGTGAATATGTTTGAGACTTGAATCCCAAAAGGAATTTAAAGGCGCTGTGCAGTAGTTCCCGGTTCCTTAGAATCTTGGTGATTAATTTTTGCAGACATGTGAGTGAGAAAAACACGAGTGGTTAAGCCTTTCTCATTTTCACTAAGCAAGTGCTGGCTGCCTTGTTTTTGTTACCACACAAGTCAACATTATGAAACAAAGTTCTTTTATGCGGTTTATGGAATAATTCCGGATAGTAGGTACATTTGTGTACTACAGCGATTTTCATAAAGGTTTTCCTAAAGATGGAGGAACATTGGTCACGGATTAACATGCATCGCGCGCTATTTTGGCAAATGACTAACCCACGAAGTGCGAAAATATCTTAGCTTTGTGGGATCACCGGTGACTCCCAAAAACAGAATTCCATGTGAATAATTACACAAACAACTATATAGTAATCTAGATTCTTCTTGACACCCAAAATGCAAGACACATAAAAATAATATTTTGTAAAAAGCGCCGATAGTTTTTATTATTCACACTTTAACTTCTTCAACATTCCACTTAATTAAAAAATAGCACCTAAACATAATTATAACTGAACCACTCGCACAGCATAAAAACGTCTTGTATTCGTTTTCTTATTCCCTACTCCAATTAACCGTTCGTTTTATACATCCTACTAGTATTTAGTAACAACCTTATTACCGAGACGTCGCTTTTGATCGCATAAAATAGCTCTCATTTTCTCCCTGTATACCGTTAAAGGATCGTTTGCATGTTTTTAACGAACAAGTTAAAGTTTGAAAGGGCCTTAACATTCATCTGTGAATGGCAAAGGACCTTGTTAGGGTCGCTCCAAATGTCTTAAATACCCGGTTTTGAATACGGCTGCAGTGCTCTTTGATTTACGCAATCGCGTACTTAATTAATTTTACAGTTGACACAGTGACTTAGAATAAATTGGTTTGGTACGTGTGAGTAATTTGTACTTGTTTACGTGTCGTGAGAAACTGAAAAGTCTGAATTATAATCGTGTTCTATACCTACTACCTACCTACTCGGTTTTGTTGGGACGTTTTGTCATTATTTTATTCTGAGAAAATGTTGACTTTTTCTACAAATATTGAGTTCGTATTACAGTTATGCTCTCCCCAAGCATGGTCAAGGAAACAGTGGAAATCTGAACCGGCAACATGCAGTTTTTATATATTATTATGGATATACAAAACAGCACGTGAACTATGACTTGCTGTTGATGTGATGACTTAAAATGCATTTGACATATTGTAATTTTAATTTTAATAGACACATTATTAGTGAGTTAGTTCAATAGTTCCACCATAGAAATATAGGTATTATCATAGGAATGATGAAACCATTCCTGAAGTTACAGCTTCTAAAATTACGTTTTTAGGGTTCCGTAGTAAAACTAGGAACCCTTATAGTTTCATAACGTCCGTCTGTCCGCCTGTCTGTCCGTCTGTCCGTCTGTCCGTCTGTCACACCCTCGTCAAATCTACAGTTCATAACCAATCTGTATGAAACTTCGTAGTTAGATGTCTTCTGTAAGCCGCCATAAAGGCCTGTAGTGAAATTACAAAAAATAAAATGATTAGGGGTGGCCCCCATACATGAAACTGAGTGATAAAAAAAATATTTACGCGCACCCTTTTGTATGGGATATCGTTGGATAGGTCTTTAAAAATAACATAGAGGTTTCTAAATGATTTTTTTATTTAAGTGCATATTTAGTGAACTACGAGCTCCGAAAGTCGTTAACAGTGTGTCCCCCCCCTGTAGTTTGCCAACCCCTTTATCCAAAAATCTGAAAAAAATCAAGCATATAGCATTTAATAAATACTTTTGATTAAAATTGGTTTGAACACGATACGTCAATAACTTTTTGAAATATTCACTATTTTCAGTTTTGAGTTTGACAACCGCAAAAATAACTTATGTTGGTAGTCGGAAGACTGAAATACTTCTTGCTACGGAACCCTAGACTGAGCGTGGTCCAACACGCTCTTGCCTGGTTTTCTTCTTTACTATCCTAAAGCTACGTCTAAAAAAAATCCTTACTTCTAATAATCATAAACCATACAAAAACTGCCCTAATTTATACACCAAATACCGTCAACTGTTTTATAAAGCGCTAAAAATATCGTTCTGAGATCGCAAATGATAAAAACGTACCGTCGGACAGTGTATTCAGTCTGTCGGCCCTTGTCTCTGTAATGGTCAGTCGCTCTAAAAGGCCTTCCCTAGGCTGCCTCATTAAATTTGCATCAAAAAGGCGGGCCATTCATACGGTCCTTACCTAGGCAAACATTACAACTCTTTACTGGAAATATACGATACGAGTCGATTTGCTTGCGATTAAACGGCGTGTTTTATTCAAAAGGTCTTGTTAGAACAGTAGCCCCCGCTACTGTTTATAAGGATTACGCGGTTTGCTACCTGGATGATGTGACTGTCATTGAATATTTTGATTCTATTTGATCAGGGTGCTTTTAAATCAGTATGTATTTTAGGACGAATTTGGTTATCATTGTACAAAATCGACCATAGGTAACGGTTTTCCTTTGTCCGAAATAATATTCTGCGACCCTGTGCTAGCGCGGTATTGAATTAGAAATGTCAATGTTTATTTATTATTAGAGAGTTTATCCGTTAAACCAGCTATGATTTTAATTCAACATAACGACATAAAAGTAAGGTTTTGGAAAAGTTCTTGCATAAAAATACGAATTAATTCAGATACTAAATAATTATTATACCATCTGTGAGCATACATTTTTAACAAATGTTGTTTCTGCCATTGACCAATATCGGAGTCATGTGTGATTTATCACAAAAATGTAAAAGCAAGATGCGCTCGATCAAGCTAAATAAAATTCATTTCCTCCCGTTTGTACCTACCTCCCACATACTTTTGAATAGAACCGAAAATTCTTCAGTGGGAAAATATCGGCAATATTTTTCAGTTTCCAATCGAAGGATGCTTCAAAGTCAGGCGTGAGTGAAATAAGCTTTTCGTTTATTGGGAAACGTGCGAAACGCTCGGCTTGTTGTGTTGTGTAAAATAAATTAAAAATTCTTTATTGACAAGCGCTGAACACTAAATATTCGGTTTTGTAGTAACGCACTCGAACACGATTTTTTCGGTAATAAAATTCTGTAGTTTTATTTTTGTTAACTGTTTGTATCTTTCAGTGTTGGTTGGCTTTCGTTTGTTGAAAGGTTTTTGTTATTTTGACGTGATACAAAATGTAAGGAAGAACATATAATAAGTAATTATTTTTCCAACAGTAGTCAGAGCCTGCCAGGGATTGATCATAGTCAAAGAGAATCACGTTCAGCATAAAATAAAAACTGATTTATCGAAAGTAGAAACCTTCGGGCGGAGATACCGTCATATACCTAACATCCCTTTTTATCAATACAAGTAAAGTGACTTCATTTCCTAAAAAAATATCGGATCTTCTTATTTCCTTGGCTTCCTTATGATTCCTATTTTATTTTCTACACTTGCAAGTTGTGTTTCCTTTGGGAAAGTTTTCATTTCCTGCAATTACTGTTATTCCACAATTACGAGGAAAACTACCCGCTGGCACGCCAGACTGACGCAGACGCTATTCTTCCTCACGGTACCAGTGCAGGTAACAATGCCACAAATATTTACATTCCAAGGTAATGGTGCCGATTCTGTTGTTTACGAAATAAACTAAGTATTTTAGTCTTATTATGTCTCTTTCTAATTAAAAACATGAGAGAGGGATAGCAGATATTTAATCCTGTCAAATTAGTCAACTTGAATAGTTTTGTTGTCAATTTAGTCGTAATCGCAAAAGGTCATGACTATTTTCCCGTAAATGACATGGGCGTAGACTAATTTGACAGTTCTTAATATTTTCTGTCCTTCCAATTATTTTTGTAAGAAAGAGATATAGTGTGATTAAAATGAGTTTAGTGCGATGTACAACAGAATCAGCACCAATGATAGAATAATGACTTACCTATTTTATTAGTGTGGGTGTTGACGAGTTACAATTTAAATATCGTGCTATAATTTTTATCGTAATTATCCCCAGAGGATCTCGATAAGATCCTCTGGGGAATCCTAAACGCATGCAAGAAACACTGCGTGAAAATCATAGAAACAAGGAGATGTGCCAAGGCGCTCTCGAGCTTGATGCCTGATCTTGAGCAAATTGCTCATATTATAAACGTACGCGCTGGCGACGAACCGAACACGATCGATGGTATAAATACAGTGTTTTAGTTTAGTGCTAGTGTTGAGTGACGATTAACAGTGTTAGATTGAGGGTGTGCGGAATGTTCAATGCGTGGGAGATCTTTTTATTCTCAAGGAGCGCTTAATTATGCGCGTAATTGTGTCGAAAAATGTACTAAAAGTGGCATCAGTTGTTCCCGTACTAATTTGATATGATGGCATATCTCCTTTTTTCTATGATCTGAGGTGAAAATAGTAGGTATAGTACTCGTACAAGTACGTGGATGATTTACAACGCAGCTCTAATCTCTCTAAACAGTGTCAGAAAATACTATTTATTTATTTATTATATACTTTATTGTACACCAAAAATAATATAGGTACAGAACATTCATAACAAGAACATACAATGGGCGGCCTTATCGCTATCTGCGATTTCTTCCAGGCAACCATAGGATGGACACCAAGTGAGTACTACTACTACCTATTATAAATAATGCTTGTGAGATTCCAAAGTTATAATTTAGGTAAGTATCAATTACAAGTCAATTATATTATTTACTTACGAATATAAATTGTATCTACCTTTAAATGAGTCCGTTAGTTTGTCAATTTGAAGCTTGTTATCAGTTCCAAAGCGTAGCTTTTAGATTCATCATATCTACTACAATATTCATATAAAAATGAATGTTTGTTTGTTTGTGCGTCACCCGTACGTTTGCGTATCGTTCATCTGATTGACTTGAAACTTTGTATACCTACTGCAGCTTTTGTGCGTACACCCAGGATGGTTTTTAAAAAATAAAGAGGCATTGCAACGCAGGCACACCTAATAGGGAATAAAATAATTATAGTTATGGATGTTTTTATATTACAAGAAATGCTAGGCTCTTTAGTGTGCGGTTATAATAACCCAATGATTCAGGCGTGGACTGGCTTGTGAGAGCCAAGAGGACGTAAGTTCGATACTCATCAGTTCCATTATTAACATGAACTGGATCTTAACACAAGCATAATAAATAGCTTATTTGGAGGATAAATAATTAAATAGGAGTACTAGTAATCTAGAAAAACTTCGCTTAAACGTAAACAAACGAATCAACACGCTCTCCTAATAATTATTTTGCCGCTCAATAAACTTTCCTCTTACTTAGTAATAAAATTCAAACTATCCAATAGCCATTCTTACAAGGTACCTTTATTACCTCGAACCCCGAATCCAAGTGCCTTCAGGTTCTCTTACAAAGAAAATCGCCAATTAAATAAGCCATTTAAATTCCTTTGATTCGGCCTATTTGCCTTGATAAAATACGCGGGAAGTTCTTTCACTTGATGGTAGGAATCAAAAAGGCACACTCATCCGTTATGTCTGTTTGAACCAAGTAAACTTGACGAGGATTTGTTTATCATAATTAAGTAATGGATCGCTTTTTCGGTGAAGTTTTTTATTTATTTAAGGAGCCACGAAGAAACGCTGGTTCACGTTTTCCTTTGTTTTTTTTAGGTTTGCAATTTAATGATTTATTTGTATTCTTTCTTTTTTAGTTTGCTTTGATAATAATAATTACATATGATTGATTTTATTAAACATAGCGTCATCTATGATTTCTACTTTAACCACCTTAGGTATTGACACTTCTTAATTTTAAACACTAATTAAATATACAACTACCCTTGTCATAATTATGTAGGTATGACAATAAATAGAGATGACAATCGACTTAAGAGCTGTTTAATTTCATCACCGTCTCTTTAATATACTTTTCTGGAACTTTCGAGACTTTCACTCTGCTCCCCCGTACACCATTTTACAATTATGATAATATATCGTATGGGGAGGATCCCCACAATTCATCGATCGAGAGTAGGTGCTAGCATGATTGCGGAGTATGCGATTAATATAGCAAGAACAATCTTGCAATTAAATGTTGCACGATAGTTGCACTGATCAAAGGAAAGTATCATCGCATCAGTTGCGCATGGATAGGCTTTGCAACTAATTGCAGTTAGTTGCAAAGCGATCCTATCCATGCGCATTAACTATCGCTCAACGAATAATTGCAAGTATGTTCCTGCTCTTATGTATGATTGGATTTTCCTGTGAATAGTCCCAGGTGTTGTATTGAGCCCGAAAAATGACAAGAGACTTGCTTTCTCTATCTCACTCTCCTAGGATTTTGAAAAAGGTTACATCACTTGAACAGCAAATCTAACGTTTCTTATACCAAGTACATTACCGTAGACAAGCCTTGTTTCATATCGGTGCTCAAACACGAGTTCTCGCTTCAGTGAATTAGGTCCTATAGCACATGAACTAGACCTAATGGAAAGCTTTGATGACGTCAAACGTTAGCTATCGTATCAAAGGGAACATTAAACCGATAACTCTTAACTGTATATTCCAACTCTAAAGCTACGTTTAGTTAGCGAATTAATTGAGTCCTTAGTTTAGCTAATCGAAACACGCTGATATCTACTTAGTTATAAATCCTTGCGTGGTTGAATGATTTTCCTACTGTACTGTCAGCAACAAAAGTCTGTAAAACTTTAGTTTATTAAATTATAACTGAAAACAAATAATATTAGGTATATTCATAATTATATAAACACATATAGCATTAAAATAATACAACCCATGCAGATAAAGAATGGGATTTCTGTGTAACTTGTGTGTGTGTAACAAAAATAAATGATCACCTCTATTTAACTTTCGGTTGCACACTGGTACTGTCTATAATCACATTCGCCAGGGTGCGTACGAGAGGAGAAAAGAGGCGACGCCATTTTCAATCCACTTCATTATCCGAACAGATAGTACAATCTCTTAATTAAAAAACATGAAAATTCAATGCTGAAAAGCGGTCTACCAAATACCAAATTTTTTGATGCTATGTAAAAGCAGACGTGTTAAAAATCTTTATGCTATCGATCAACCAAACATTATAGCTGACATGAGGTTAACAACATATTAAAATTAAATATGGTTTCAGAAACCAGAGGAAGTAACAGTTTTTGTGTCTTAGGCGAATCACACACCGCCCCGCGCTACGCTGCGGGGTGCGTGACGAAGGAACAAAAATCCCGCGCGTGAATGTGTTTTCAGTGTGTTGCACCATGCGTGATTTCTATACAAATACAGGTACTTGCAAACAACGGAACATCACGCACCCCCGCGCTACGCTGCGTGATGCGAGGTAGTGTGCGAATCGCCTTCAAATGCATCTAAGATACACGATTTGAATGTCTTAGTATAAACGTGCCTTAACTCCAGTTAGATCTGTATAGCGGCACATAGGTTTCGCGGCACATGAAATAAGCACAAAGTAAAACTTTTGTAGTAAATCCAACGTTAGCGCTCGAGTTAGTCGGTCGGGTACGGAAACGTTCCTCTAGCGGTTTTCATTCTCTCAAGTTAAATTGTATTAGCTCTGTATGTGCGTGACTGTTGCTACTTATTGTACGTACAAATGTTCCACTATCTGAACTGGTGTTGGCTTAATTTATATTGTGTTGTGATTACGATTCTATTAGGCTTGTTTTGATTGGAGTGTTAGGTTTTGATTAGAATTGTAGTTACTCCGAGTTGCTTAGTACTCAGAGTTTTGCTTTTAGTTGAAATGTTTTACTACTTAGATAGATTTACTATTCGTATTTACTCACTGTTGTATTCAAATATCAAAATTGATTAATAATCCTACTAATATTATAAATGCGAAAGTTTGTGAGGATGGATGTATGTATGTATGGATGTTTGTTACTTTCACGCAAAACCTACTGAACGGATTTTGACCAAACTTTACAGTAATAGGTATAGCGTATACATCAGAGTAACACATAGGCTACTTTTTATCTCAAAAACGCGGGCGAAGCCGCGAGAGGCAGCTAGTTATAGTATAAAATCACGCCTGTATTCCCAGAAGGCTTAGGCAGAGGTGTGTAGATCACCCACATTTCGCCAGTTATGTTGTCCCACGTAATAGGGGGCGCGCCTATTGCCATCAACCGGGCACAAATCCAGATTCTGGGCTGCTACTGAAACATTTCCAATATAAAATCCAATAACATTTTGCCCGACTCAGAGATCGAACCTAAGACCTCACGCTTAGCATTCGCTCTTGCGACCACTAGACCAACGAGGTTTAAGGATGATTAACAATTATAAAAAACTATTGCAGTTCAAGCACAAAAGAGGAAGATTGCATTGTTTCTCTGAAATAATTGTTCCACTTCTAAAGTTTATTTGAAATTAAAACATTTTCCGTTTTTAGAACTTATAAAATGTTGCCCCACAGTTCACCCGTGTTTAACAAAGTATCTGTGTGGCGTATGTCATACGAAATCTTCTAATCTAACTTTAAAGCATAAAATTGAGGCAAGGTGAAGCAAGAAGGGAGTTTCACTAGCAAATTTGCAAATATATTATCTGGCAACTGTTATTACTCAACTCTCGTGCATGCGAACTTCGCCCAGGAGTCAGGACCATATTGCGAAAGTTTTCATTTTTCTCTAACCCAGTTATGATGTCAGGAGTTTGGAGCACGGCGGTGTCAACTTTCCAACGCTATGGAATTTTATTAGCACCTTTAAAAGTTTCCGAATTTAGATTTATAATAATAGAAAAAGTGCCCTCAAAATGAGATTTACCTTACCTTCAAATGATGCGTCAATTTTGTTATACTTCAGCACCTACCTACTTTGTGTCGTTTTATTTACACATATAATATAGGCGCCATAAAGTTTTTACTGTGTGCACTAATGCACCTCTCATTTTGCACGTCGTAAGTAACATCAGAGCAGTGCTGAAGTCGTAAAGCCGAGCTCATATCTGTTGCATACAAAATTATGGCATTTTTATGCGTCGGCGGCATCCTGTTGGATACGAGCGGCACCTCATAAACCGCCCTCACTGGCAAATTCAATTCAATATACTAGATACGGTTTATTACATCACTCTGCATAAATGGACCTTGTTACCGAGGTGTGCCTTAGTTATTTATAACGGTATCTGCAGATATCGGCTTCCACTACGCTTTCCTATTTTATTATATTATGAAGGCTCCGTTCCCTTTGACTCGTAAGAATGAGCTTTTATTTGGTGTAATGAAAAACACAATAAGTAGACCCTCGATAAACATGTGCTGTGTTATTGTTGTATTATTTATCGTTTTGTGATATTAGTTTTTTTTATAAACAAGTTTCTTGTTTCTTCTAAGTATAGTGAATTTCTCGCCATTTATCAGAACCATGAGCATAACATTCATGTTTTATTAACATTAGATTTGTTTATGGCATGCTAATAAATAATACCAACCAGGTTAATGGTGCATCCATTAGCAAATAGTTATAAAAAACTTTACATTACACTTAGTAACTAACACTAAAAATATGCGCTACTTTACATGAAGTATATAAGAAATGTTGAAACTTTCATTTTACGCGAGTAGATAATTACAAAGTTTCTGCCAAAGAATTTTATTTGAGTTGGACCAACTTAAAAAAATTACACTTACAGCTACTCACTTAACATTTTAATCGCTATAAAATAAAAAGGAATATCCGCAGCGTATATTTAGTTCAGAGGGTAAAGTTTTAGGTCTTTTTTCATGGAGACATTTTGCAATATGGCTCACGTTCGCAAACTTCAGGGGTGACCCGGTCAAAGGAGCTGAACCGAGAAGAATGTGGAAGTTTCTATTCAACCCTCATCGCTTTCATAATATGAATTACTGGTTATGAGGACAACCAGATTTATTGTTTTTTTTTTTGCATCAAAAAAGATAATTTAATTCTGGCGTTGGAAAGGTACCTACACATTTTTATTAAGGTTACGAGGTCGAGTGAAATCTATCGCGAATTTTTTAAATAAAAATATTTTCGCAAACATTTTAGTGTATTAAAATTTAATGAATGAATAAACGCGCAAAATTTTAAAAATACATGATAAACAAATAGTTCGGTACAATATTTTGAAGATACGTGAACGTACCACGAATATAATATTTAATTTCTGTAGGCCTACCTACCAATATTTTTTTGATGCTATAATTTTCATGGAGTATTCATGGAGTATTTAGTTTGCATGGATTTTCACTAAATTATTTCGTTTTTTTACGAAACTCTGAACGTTGATGTTCAAATTTGTATTGACACAAACTAGAACTTTTAAGTTTGACTTTTTACTTTTTACCCGACTGCGAGACGCAAAGGAGGGTAATGTGTTTATCAGTCTATGTATGTATGTATGTATGTATGTATGTATGTATGTATGTATGTATGTTTGTTTCTATGTGGCGTTCTAGAGACCAAATGCGTAGACCGATTTTGATAATTCTTACGTCAATCGATTCGTCTTAACCTTGCGAGTGTCACTAAAGACATAACAGTAATCAAAATTCACCACAGCGACAACCAGACGCCATATTGTCAAAAAAAAAAAAAAAAAGTTGATGAACTATGTCAAGTGGGGTGTCGTTGAATAGGTATTTTAAAATCATATTTAAGTTCCTTTTATCATTTTTCATTTTAAATAATAGTTTAGGATATATAACTATTTAAAGTTGTTTAACAAAGCAATCATTCTCGCTAATTCTTACTTAATGATTTAAGTTTTTATTTCAAGTATTAACGATATACAAACAAAAAAGAAGATTACGAAAACATACATTAGAAACTAAAAAGAGAAAAATAAAAATAGTAAATTAAAAATTAAAAAAACCCGACTGCAAAAAAACAACTAAAAAGTTCAAAACAAGAGCACTTTTCAAGCAGTCTGATGCAGTTGGTGGCATAAAATCCAAGATTTAACACAAATTGCCACCAACTGCATCAGACTGCTTGAAAAGTGCTCTTGTTTTGAACTTTTTAGTTGTTTTTTTGCAGTCGGGTTTTTTAAATTTTTAATTTACTATTTTTATTTTTTAACTAAATGCATAGAAGGAAAGATCATTGTTTATTAACATACTGTTTACAAGCTTTTATTTAACTTTTGCAATTGTTTCAAAAAAGTTTCGATAGGTACTCCGTAATTGTATGGATATACTTTAAAAAATAAAATTAATTAAATGCAAGATGAATAATTTGGCCATCATTGTTTCAGTGTATAGAGAGAAAGAGATGGAGGAAAAGACGAATATCACTATCCCTTTTTCGCAACGGAGCAAATGATAGATTTTTAATTCGTCCCCAGTTACGGTCTTAATTGCCAACTAAGATCTAGTCACTAGTGTTTCTACACCATATTTTTAACGCATCTAAACAATTATTATATGTAATTATTTCCTAATAATCTAGAGAAGAGTTTTGCCACAACTATCGCGTGGCATCCATAACGGTGTATTTTATGCAGTTTAGTGCCAATACATCATGTCCGAGCCAGGTGGCGCCGCCTGTCATTAGGACAGGGAACACAGCATGCATACATTCAGACATTTATTACTATGCTACTATACTATGCTTTGCTTTGAAGTAAGTTTTTCAATGCATAGTAGGTATGCATATTTTCTTGAGACAGTATTAAAAAACTGATTTCGTTTTTTTTTTAAAATAAATATGTATGTATAGACTGACTGAGAGAATGGACAAATCGGTCCAACTACCAATAGCAATGAGCAACAACTACATAACTTTTTTCACACAATAATTTGAGATTAGCTGCCATAGTAACAATCAATCTAGAAAAAAAAGAATAGTATAATAATAATATGTAGGTACCTACATAAAAAGAACTTTATAATGACATATAGGTAACTCGTCGTTGCTTGCTCCCCGATGGATATCCATTAGTGAGTATTATTTATACCAAGGTTTTGATGACCATTTAGTCCTTCACACAATAAAATTCATAAACGGCTTAAGTAGGTAGGTAAAACAGCTAATAATGTCGGCTAGTCCTTTAGGGCGGCATCACGTGGTAGTGTAACTAAGCATCCGTAACAGCATTAACCACAACATAACCAGTACTGATTTAATACCATCTGCTTCGATAACCTTCACGTTTCCTTTAATCCGATTAACATGGTGTTAGCATAGATTACCTACCATTAGTTATGGCTGTGATATGTGATACCTACATGCGGTTATAACTCAGAGATCAGTATAGTCGAGCTTGATGATAAATTCTTAAACGTATACCTAAGTATTAAGTTGTTTTGAAGAAAAGGTTTTGATGCTAATACACTTTTTTTTCTCATTTATTTAGTACCTATGCATTAAATAATTGTATTTTGAAATAGCTGCGCCCGCAATTTTGTTCGCGTGGGACTTGGACAAATAATACTTTTTTTAGATATATTATAGAAATAGAACATACACAAAAAGGGCATTGATCACTTTGTTTGGAGCTCAGGCTAAAACGTAAACAAGTTGTTCAGTTAAAAATGTTTTTACCAAAAAATATAATTAATTCTGAAAACAATATTTTTCCAACCCTCGTTGCAGGAAATTCTATGTAAAAATTATCTAAATAATAAGTATTTAAAGCGTTTACATCCCACAAAGCAGCGCCATTTTTGAGTTACAGACCGTGTTATTTATGATTCATAATCACTAATGAGGTTTTAGTCTATAGTAATTATAATGAAATAATCAATAAGTTAGTGTAGAAAAGTTTCTGTTGGTTTAAATCTAATAAAATAAATATATTGTTTTGTTTTTAAAAACGTAATTAATTGACCTATTATAAAGGTATAATAGGTCAATTAATTACGTTTTTAAAAACAAAACAATTTTATTAATTATTTTTATTATAAAAACTAAAACCTCATTGTTGATTAAATAATCTTTGGTCATATATGACACGAGTCTGTAACCAATGAATGGCGCGCTTTGTGGAATGTAAATGGTTTAAATACTTATTAATACGACTTTTTTACATAGAATTTCCTGCAACGAGGGTTACATAAATATTGTTTCAAGAATTAATTATATTTTTAGGTAAAAATACTTTTAACTAAACAGCTTGTCCACGTTTTAGCCGAGATTGATCAATTCCCTTTAAGTAAAAAATCCTGTTTTAATCCCTATGATTGTATATGATATAGAATTATAGATGTACAGACAGGTAAAAGCAAATGCCTATTACAACTTTCTGTACTTTTATAATTTTGGACAAAATCAATTCAATGTTTCAGAGCGGTGGCGGCTCAGTGGTCAGGGCCCCGACTTACAAATTGTAGATCCTGGGTTCGAACCCCGGCAGGCGCACACTTTGTGCAATTTGTTTAATCACCACTGCTCTAAAAACGATAAAGGAAATAATCGTGAGAAAACAGGCATAATATTATTGTAGACCGCACTGGGCCCGCATGGTGCACTATGCCCCACTCTCTTTCATAAAGAGGAGGTTTGCGTCCCAGAAGTGGGATTTTCCAATGATTTCAAATTTATTTTTTCCAAAATAGTTACAAAAACATAGATCACGTAAAATCTGATATCACGCCACCCACGAGGATCCCATATTTTTGGCAACACGGCGTAGGTGTACAGAATTTATTCCCCATTGGCTTCAAAATAACATTAGGCTTCAAAAATTCTATACGCTTCCACTACACTGCTATTTATATCATAACAGCCTATGTTAATGGAGGTGTAGTTGCAAAAGTAATTGTCCACGCACTGAAGTGGCAACTTTAAACACGGCGGATTTCCGCCCTGAGACAGCCGCGCTGCGCGCGCATCATCTGCTTTTCATTTTTGTCCGTTGTTGCACGAAACGACATTGTTCGCGATCTATGAATATTATTTTAATGTAAATTCTTTTAGATGGTTTTCTACGAATAAACCAGCATAAACAATACAGTCCATTTATTCCCGCAAGGATCCTAACAGTAATAGTTATGATTTCACCGCAGCGCAAAGTGAAACCCTATGGAAATTGGATTATCCACCTACATATAACATATGTATACACCGCAACCACGTGTAAGTCTGCATTTAATGCCAGCCCTTTTTCAATGAATTTGCATTTACACCCCGATTTGTTTGCGTGGAATTTTATATTAGCGTAAATAGTTGATGTTAGTGTGAAATAGAAATGACTAAACGGATAGTGAATTGAATTCGATGTCCATTATTCATGTTTGTAATGTGAATGCATTGAATGGCGTAAACTAAGTATTATTCGTTTAACGGGTTAAAAAAATTCCGCAATATAAAAAAACATGTCTTATATGTAATTGATTTTTTTTATGTCAGGTGGGCCAGAGTGGATGTTAAAACTGTAACAAAGAAAATATTATGTGACGAGGTTAGTACATATTTGTTATAATGATTAATTAAGTACCTACTTAGCTGCTAATCGTTTAACATCATAATATAATCATGTTCCACACTATGTATTACTAAGAATACCACAAAATGTCGTAGTAAATGGTAGCTTCCTTTAAGCCCGTTATGAAAGTTTGTAATAACACTGTATAAAACTTAAATAAACACGAACTTAATATTATCTTTGCTTATAATTCCTGCTTCGTGCCTTTAAAACTCTAATTACAATGCTTTCCGCGATAAGAATATCACGCAACGAACATCCGTCTAAAACTTTGTTCATTTGTACGTAAACTAACGTATGTGCAGTTAGCTTAATATGATCACGTAGATATAAGGCTAATTCGGAATATCTTCCAAGCTAGATAGTGGAGTGGCGGGCTAACTCGCCTGGCATTGTCTTAAGGATATTACTGAAAATTACTTGAAACACTGCATTGCACCATCTCTGAGCAGTGCTACTGTAATTAGCAAAACGTTTTAGTACTCTACATAGTATTACAATTTGTGAATGCGTTTAGTTGCAGTGCGTTTGTAATTTTATTTGGAGAGGAATCTATGGACCGTTTTGTCGGTTGGCTTTCGAAAGTAGGTTCGTAGGAGTAACAAACACACATGCACACCCACACAGCCACATACAAACTTTCGCATTTATAATATTAGTGTGATGAATTAATTAGGAAGTATTTTCGTACATGTTGAGTAAGTTATAGACTTTGACGGACTGATATAAAGTTGATGAAACTATAGTAAAGTAAGAGAAAGACTGGAAATAAGAAGACTTTGTTCAGGCATAACTGCAAAGAGAAAAGTCATGTTTGTTCGTCGCAGGGTAACCCTATAGCAGCTTATCCGATTGATGTGAAACCTTTACTGTCGGATAATCGGTAATACTGTTACTTGGGTTCAGATTAGGTCATCCAATGTTAATATCAAGGGTAGCTCATACGATATACGATTCCGAGAGCTACAAAAAAAATAGTTTAAAATAACTATATGAAGTTAGTCATGGGAATATCTACATCCAATTGTGATGTTCTACCATGCCGTGAATCTAACTGGAATTTGATATTTTTCAAGCTAAAATATACCGTGGATCTAAACAAAAGCAAGTTAATTTTCATGCTGTAAAAATAACAATTACTCGTAGAATAAAAAAATGACTTACAATAATTTATGACCGTTTAAAATGCTCTACTAGAATATCTAAAAGCTTTATCCATAATAAAAAGGGTCCATTCCACCTCACGAGACTCAATTAATTGTAATTCACTTCAATTCGCTTTGTATGTGAAAATAACAAATTACAAAGCGTCTGTAATTTGTTGTAATCAGCGTTCGAATCGGGAATTTAATCAAAGGGAATCAGTGATTGTACGGACCAATTGAGTATACCTACTATGTACAGTCCTATAACTACGTATGTGCTTGAATGCTTTGCCGAAAATCGCCCTATTGCCTATCGAAATTTTTGGGAACCCTTTCAAAGGAATTTCAGACATCTTGAGTTGTTGATTGGGGTTGAGAAAACGTTTGAAACAACATTTTTTGTGTGCCGAGAATTTTACCTTTTGCACCAAAATTCGGCAGTTAGGTACCTACCGTTTATATGATATAGTAGAAGAAGAATTTGTGACTTTTCAAATCTTTATTGTCTTGATGATATTGGAATGCAGCTGACAAGAACTACCCGTTTCAAGATAGCCATCGTGTCTATTACGTCATTTTGTAACGGTCAAAAAGTACCTACCGTTGAAAAAAAAAAAAAAAAAATAGTTTTTTACTGTAAACATATTTTAATTATATTTTTACGTAAGAAAGAATAGTAAGGATTAATTTCTTCTATCAATAATTATATTAAGCAGGTCCGAAGGCGCGGTGTGTGGAAGCGGGACGGGAAGTAACGGCCATCTCGAAGTGAACGCCTAGTACACAAAAGTTGATCTAGAAAGAGGATTATTATACGTAGTGGTGTGGTATCCCGCTCGCAAATAATATGTAATATCCGTAATAGAAAAGGACACTGCTACGTATTAGCGTTATTTTCTAGGATCATTTATTTTCGTATCAATTGTACATCTTTATTGGTAGGTAATGCAAAATTAACTTTACGCCTGAAAGATAAAGTCTTTTTAGGGTTCCGTACCAAAATGGTAAAAAAGGAACCCTTATGGTGCGACTTCGTCTGTCTGTCTGTCTGTCTGTCTGTCTGTCACACCTGCTTATTTCAGCAACTACTAATGCTATCGACTTGAAATTTGGAACAGTTATAAAAATTGCTTGTCCATTTTTATTGCAAATGAAAAAATTAAAAAAATATTTTTATTTTCATTGCAAAAGGGGCCGGAGTGGGGGTCCAAAATTTTAAAGTGGGGTTACTAGGTCTAGTGACATATCATATGAAAGGGCTTGATCTGCACATTTCAAAATATATTTTCATTTTATTTTGTCTCACAGTTTTCGACATATGATGAAAAATGTCCAAAAAATACCATTCCCCCCCTTATCTCCGAAGTTTGCAGGGCGAAACATCTGAAATAATTAGGGTTGATAGAAATTGACCCAAATATGGCACCAAAAATAAAACGATGTTCCTAACTAGTACAGTTTTTTAAAAATCATCAAAATTCCTTCACAAACAAACTTAGTTATGCGGTCCGTTTTTTTTCACTTTATACGTCCAAAACTGATACGGAACCCTCGGCGCGCGAGTACGACTCGCACTTGGCCGGGGTTTTTTTTTTTTACACAGTAGGCACTTCAGGTCCATGCTTGATGACTATGTCGTCTTTTATATTCAAATAATAACTTCATTTAATATGTAATTATAAAATCTTTGAAAACCCTCACGCAAACCCTCGCTCCTAGCTGTATGATAGTGTGAATTTGGTCACCGTTTGACATTTTCTAGTCAACAGCTGATATAATTTAGTACGAAGTATTAAAAATGCCCTTTGTATATTGTAACTCAGTTGTATTAAAATATCTTTATTAAATCACTAGTTTAATATGGAGTGTCACGTACTTTAATGTCACCAATTTAATTAAATCAACATTTCGGTGACATTCATAATTGCGTGCAAAAATTAAAACCACTGCCAATATGGATATTGTTTAATACTGATATTGATACTGAACGTGATAGTTGACAATTTAAAATTGCCTTGTTAAAAGGATTTTATTAAATTAACCAGTTGATGAGATGTCAATGTGTTATTTGCTTATTAATTTGTGTGTGTATTTATTTGCTTTATGCACAAAAAAATTTTTCCCCCAAGGTGAATTTAATGAGACGTAATGGACTTCGTGTTAGCACTATCTTTTTTCTGTAGTAGTCTGGTTCGTTTAGTAACAAGGATATATTGTAAGTTAAGGGTTTAAATAAACTGGTGACGACTAAGGGAAGTCTTCTTTTCTTTCTGTTCTTAAAAAAAAAACGTTGCCCCACACTAGGATTTCTCCTGTGTCGTGGATGCATTTACAAACACAAATTTTATATACATAAACAGCCAGAACCGGAACAAATATTTGCTCCGTGTGGGAATCGAACCCGCGACACGTCGATCAGCAACCAATTGCTCAGCCACTATACAGGGTGTATACCACACACGGCTATGCCACATGGAGGGAAAGTACTTTAAATATTTGAGATAGGAAGTTTTGCTTCATGGAAACTTCACTTTATTTTTAAAATTAAGTAATACTGCATTCAAAGATTTTTAAAAAGTAGCTTGCTTCATCTGGCAATCGAACCGACCAAATGTGAAAAATTGAACATCCTGTATCCTGTATTTTATGATGCCGATTGAAAGCGTTAATTGTAAGCGTTAATTTCTTCTGAGAAACATAGTATCCTAAATTAAAACAACATGGTTAAATTTTAAATTTAAGTTTAGGAAAATAATTAATTAGATTAACTTTTCGTATCGATTTTCATAGATACTTTTGATTATTTAGTAAACAGTACTTTTTTACACTATTTTCGTTATAAGTGTATGATAAATGCAATAAAATACTATTTAAATGCACCTTTGCTATGAGCTAGACAGTAGGCGACTTTGAAAAAAATTAAAATATTACGGTGTTCCTTTAATTTAGGATATCTTGTTACTTCGAAAAAAATTATGCTTACAATTAACCCTTTCAATCGCCATCACAAAAATACAGGTGTTCATTTTTTCACATTTGGTCGGTTCGATTCCCAGATGAAGCAAGCTACTTTTTAAAAATCTTTGAATGCAGTATTACTTAATTTTAAAAATAAAGTGAAGTCTCCATGAAGCAAAACTTCCTATCTCGAATATTTAAAGTACTTTCCCTCCATGTGGCGTAGCCGTGGGACAACCTGTATACGACAACCGTGCCGTCGTGTAATAGGATGGGCAGCATCTTCTGCCTGTGCGTAAAGTTTACTTCATTCAATCCAAGTTTAGAATATTTGGTTGTCATTCTAATCTAACTGTATAAAGTTGATTAATGGTTGGTTGTAAAAAAGCCATTAGCCATAAGCAAATGGGTATTACCCATAGCACGTGCATCATTTATTATTATGAATTTATTCAATTAAATGCGTACCGAAGCTTGATACTATACTTAATAATAAACTTAATAAGAATTCGAATCGTCTGACTTCCAAGAGTACGACTTTAATTGATTGTTAAATTATCACACTTAACTAGTCTCGATCTTGATCGCTTCTCTCTATTTCTTGATGTTGTTAGCGCTGCCGCACACTGAGCCACCGGTAGCGGCCACAGCAAAGCCTCTAGTGGCCGCCACAAGTTGTGGACGAAATGTTCATAGATTTTTTAGGGTATCGAAGCAAACTGAGCGTTTGAATGGCCGCTTCCGAGCCAGCTGCGGAAGTAGTTATACTTGTAACCGCGTTCAAAGACTACTATATAATATATAGCCGCGTTTAGTCGCCCGCTGCTTGCGTATTCGACCACAGTCGGCAGCTTGGCCTCGCCCGCGTCTTGCGTCCAATCTTGCTGCCAGTGTTGCCAATTTAGCTCATTGTGTGGAGTTTTAGCTCTTCTTTTTAAACATAAAAAAATGTTATTTCTGCGTGAAAAAAAAAACGTAAAGTAAATTAAACGCAACACTTCTTTCACTTTATTGTCTTTAAACGCAACCATTAGTCTGTATATTCTTTAACGTTTTAGGCTCTGAGCCCTCATTATTATACATACATAATAGGTATATTAAAATAATTGGTGTATCTAATGTGTTCAAACCAGAGTGGGTTTCGCGAGTACAGAGTCGGCAACATTACTTGCTGCAAGCAAATTGACGAAAATGTTTAACCACTGGTAGCTATGACTAGTGGCCGCGTCTGCCACCAGTGGCTGCGTTTAGTGGCTCGGCTTGGGCCACCGGTGACGTCCACTAGTGGCCGCCACACGGTGGCTAAATGTGCAGCAGCACTTATTGCAACTGCTGTATCTATTTCAGTTTTGCCTTTTGTGTCACAATGCAGTGAGGCCTCCCTGTCCTCTTTCCACTTATCTGTACCTGCTGCCGTCTGGGGCCAATATTACCCTAGATTTTTATAGGCGACCATTTGCGTGGAAAATAGTTCATTGAGTAACTTTATTAGTAGTCTGATTGAGGCTGCTTTCTATCTTTTAACTACGAATACCCTAATTCGCATTTTACGATACCCCAAGGAGTTACTGGTCGTATCTTAAAGTTGTCGGTGCGTATAGTCCAAGTCGGCCTAGAATCGTAATTTCAAAGCTGTAAAAGATTCTAATACAAAGTTAATTGCTCCATAGTTCTTAGGTAGGTATATTATAAAAAATATTGTAACTAACTTCAACAAAGGAGTTAATCAATATTATATACTGTTCTGTTAAATTAAAGCACAATTATTATACGAGTAATGTTACAGGAAAAGTCTGTATAAAAGTCTGTAGTCTGTATTCACACAAACAAAAAAAAAATTCGTTTAAAAGGATGAACTTTTTAATATTATTTGTAAAGTTTGTAACAACTGTAACCAATATCAGCAATTGGATATTGATTGTCACAGATATCGGAACATTTTAATTTGTTTTTAATGTTTGCTATAAAGCGTGTACGGCCACTAAATTGTCGGAAAGTAAGGCATTAATAGTGTTTTAATAGCCGCCATGGGGTAATGATAAATGTTGCCTGTGTGTCGAGCACAAAACGAGCTTTTATAGAAGGATTTTAATATTTTCTATAATTTTACGTAATAGTTTCTATGCTGGAAGCATGTATTTGAAAAATATTGAATTTCAAATACCTAAAATATTTTTGTAAAGGAGTAAACGCTTGCTTGTTACTTTGTTAGGTATAATGTGAATATAAAATAATAGTAATTTGGTTACTTGGGCATCTTTAACAGTAAGGCAAAATTACCTACTAGGTACCTACCTACAAGTTGTTCTTGATTTATAGGTGCTGCTTGCTTCTAGTCCCTAGGTATTATGGACGTAGGTAAATATACAGTTATAGAAGAACTTAAATTGTTTATAAATTAAAATAAAATGGATTGATTTTAAAACATTACTATAGAACTTACCTACCTACCTAAATTATAGGAAAACCACTTCAAAATATCGAAAACCAATAATTCTAGTAGCAGACCCCAATTTCTGTTCATGTATAATCCTCATGCGAGGTCCCTATGGGATTAAAATCCTACAGTAATAAGCTATAGTAGGATGTGCTCATATGTAATTTGTATGTGTATAGGTATACAAATATAAACGATATGTAAGTGTACCAAATGGTCCACAATAATTACGTATAAATGGTAGTAGAGCGATTTGGACAGAGATTGTCTATAGAACACGCTTAGGCTACTATTTATATTTTTTTGTCGCAAAACATGCATTCCCCGATAGTTATAATCTGGGTGTCTTCAAGTCGAGAGTGTATTGGTTTCTTCTAGGCAAGCGTGCTCCATCGTAGACCGCAACGTCGCATATCAGACGAAGTGGCGGTCAAACGCAAGCCTTAATAATAAATGAATAAAAAAAAACAGCGTTGCTGTATTCAGATTGAAGAGTTGCCAGTGAGATAGTGAGATAGACACATAACAGGTCGATATCTGAAATTAGTTTTTATTAAACGCTTTTTCCACTGGATTTTTTTGCAAAACCTTTGTTGCTTTGTCCTTCTTTCACGCAGCAACGGAGCAACAGATCGCCATGATTTTATGCATAGAGATAGTTTATGGGCTAAGTGACACAGGTTATATTTTGTTATCCCCGTAGTACGGTACGTTCCTTTCGGTAATTTCCGACCTACATGCGGGCGAAGCTACGGGAAAAAAGTACCTAGTAATTAAATATATGCAAGTAGGTACTCTTGTATTCCACGAGAACTCATTCGCGGCATCTCAACAACTACGTCGCTGAATTTTTATACCACTTGACCTGCCTGATTGCTATCTCCAGAAATGTTAAAATGTTTAAAAAATTCACCGGCGTCATTATTTTCTCGGTCGGGAAGCCTCACTGCGGGTATATTATTAATTATTAAAGTATCTTTCTCTCTCCCTCGAGCCCTGATTTTAAAAGAGACGTTAACGACTTAAAAACAAAAACCAGCCCTGTTTATTTTGAAAGCTACACAAAATAAAACAACAAGTTGTAAAGACGAGGCTTCTTTTGCAATTTTCAGGTGAAATTGCTTCTGTACAAAATGGGTTAAACAGGTTAGATTTACTTTGATGGATATACCTCTTGAGTCCTGAATAGGACCAATATACTTACTTTTCTGCGATTTATTTGTGTAAATAGTGACGAACGACAGTGATTCGCCCTTTTCTATCCCAAAGGAGCTAACTATTCGGTGTGGAAGTATACAAAAACTAATTTAAAACTGAAAGTTCCGGCTATAATTTAGAAAATAAATTGATATTTAACGTACTACTTGCCTACTCCTATTTATAGTATTTATAGGAATTTCATAAAACAAACAGACTTTCACCAAAATATTACGTCAAATGAACTCATTCACAAAATTAATTTAGTCTCCGCCGAGTAACTCAATTCCGGGAACACACATAGGTATGAAAATTACCACTAAATTTTGGGTGAAAATAAATAAACAGGCGTACACACCTTGCCAATTTGATTGTTGAATTATTCATGATGTCTCACACGGCCTGGGTGCCAAGGGCCGAGGGGAACGAGGAGCACTCTCTAAACAACTCGTATCGTTGCTCGGGGGGAACATAACGAAATGGGCAACCGAGACACCGCCTCATTTAAGGGCCCAAATAAAAAAAAATATCTGAACTTATTACGGTGGCTTGAAAGGCACCAAAAGTGTCATTATGATTAAGTGAGCACGGAAATAAGGGGGGAGCAGGTAGGAAGCTACCACTGAATAACTTAGGAGGTTCGTATTATTAAAATAATATAAGACTTGCTAATTTCGGTGTTCTATTATTTGTCAGTTGGTTGTGTTATTATCTAGTCGTTGTTTTGTACCATTTTCATACGGCGTCTTATCTTTTTATTCCTATTACTTACGCTTTTTGATAAAATTATTGAAATCTTAATGTTAGTTTACTTTAGATAAATAAAATCTTTGTGGATCTCTCCAAACTTACTGGCCATAAATAATAATACCACCATTAAAATTTTCCGAAGATACTTGACAGCTACGTTGACTCACGAAATGTTGAATTAAAAATTATATAATAAAATAATGGCCTCAGTGCACCGGTTATTACCAACCGCAAATGAGTTTTACGGGGAATTGCAAGAACGAACAGACATCGCAGAAAATCGTCGCCATGAGAGATTCGTGGCTGTCATGGTTATGATACGTATCTGTCGGGGATGGCTGATCCGAAAACATGTAGCGTGGTTATCAAAAAACGCGAGGATTATACAATGCGCGTTTAGGATTCATATGGCAAGGAAGGCTGTCCGAGCCGCGCTTAGAAGAGCTGTGCGTAATAAACATGCTAAACATTACGCAAGAGCTGCGAGGAGCATACAGGTATTTGTCATGTTTTGTTGTTTAGGATTGTAATTTTATTGTTACAAAATCAAAATAAAAACAAAATCCATAAATAAGAAATAAAATGTGGTTACTGCACTAAACATCCAGAAGATGTTCAGTCATTTGATTTTTGTATCTCTATTACTTTAATTGCAGGCACTCTGGCGTGGACACTACTCAAGGCGCACGAAGTTTTGCTATCGCACATATCGCCGTTGGTTGGCTACTGTGAAAGAACGCGGAGAGAGACGGGCGGCTGAAGCCACTGAATTCGGCATCAGAAGCCGAGCAGACGACCTCAGGATCTTAGAAGAGGAAGCCCGCCAATGGCTAGCATTCGTTGTCTTCAAATTACATCATTTGCTTAGAACCTTCGTCTGTGCCGGGGTATATTCGGAACCCGCTACAACAGAATTATCGGAATTCGAAAAACTCCTAAAATCTATCCATTACACCGAATACATGAAAAGATTGAAGCGGAAATATGATGAGTTTGTAAGAAAACACCGACCGGCTTTCTCGAATAAGAGGTTGTTTCCGATAATAGGGGACGGGGCCGACTATTGGTACTTATCGTTGGCCGAAATGTATGAACTGACTAACCCGGTGCCGAAAAGAGACGATAACAGGCATCGAGCGACACATCATGGGCGGATACATAAGGAGCCATTTTTGTGGAGAAAAGCAAGGCCTGCGGGGCCTAATGAAGGTCGGGGTCCGTTTATGCCTACAAGATCACCATCAGCGTCTCCTCCGCCGCCAGCGCCGACTCCTATCCGGGTAGGAGGTGATATGCAGAAGCGCTCTTCCCCAAAGGACCCTCGGTTCCATCTGTACGTCAAATACTACACGCCAAACCCTGCTTTATTTGACTACGTTAACTTCCACATAAACGTATTGCTAAGACGAAAGTGCTCCATCGAGAACATCGGTAATGAATAACAACGTGATCTTTTTACCAAATTGGATCAAGTTATCGTTCATTTTTAACATTAACAACACAAGAGTGGTTTGTTTGTAAACACTTGGGTTTTTACATGGTTGCGTATTATTTCTCCCTTTATTTTTTTTTTGCTCGGAAATCCGTAATCAGGCTGCTAAGTTTGGAAGGGTCGTCCGGATGTTGCGAGCCGCGAGCCTTTTGTTGTTACGCTTTTGTTGTTGTGAATTTTACACTTGTAATTTATTTCAGGAAACGCCTTGGTGAGAAAGAAATTACGTTAAACTCTCCAAGGAAAATGTGTTTTGTAAATTAACATTACGCTTGTATAGGTTTCGGTCGGATACTTTTTATTTGCTTTCCTAAATCATGTTTCAGTGTTTGTATTCAAACACGAACACGTAAATCAACGTTATTGGTCGACTTTAGACAACATTTACTGGAGGTTAGTGATTCACTGCTTCATTTAGGTGTTAACGAGTATCAAACAAACATTTACGGAATTATGTTATACTAAGTATCTATTGTATTCCAGACACAGTGTAGGTACTCTGCTCGTTACCTTTTATACGACGTTAACGAAGTTCTTTAACTTCTTGAAATCAATAGTTTTGCTTTTGCCCACAGCCTACCTATGTCCTTTTCCATACCCCTGACAATGTATGTATACTGTATACCTATGCAAAATTTGATAATTATCGGTTCAGTGATTTAGGCATGAAAAGGTAACAGACAAACAAACTTACTTTCGCATTATAATATTAGTTATGATTTGTTTGCATTCATATCGCTTTGAGTTTTGCTTACACAGTACAGGTTGAAAGGACATTCTCACATATTTTGCCGTAGAAAGCGTATTTTATTTTCGCATTCAAATGCTTCT
Organism: Thalpophila matura; assembly: GCA_948465475.1. NCBI lineage: Eukaryota > Metazoa > Arthropoda > Insecta > Lepidoptera > Noctuidae > Thalpophila > Thalpophila matura. The sequence continues at coordinate 7,771,851 of OX419190.1, read as the reverse complement.
ACGTGCTCATACTGAGAAAAGATAAAGGTAATAAAGTTGTGTTATATTCACGTTTGTTTGCGCACCAGTCTATTATGTCTGAAGTATCTTTACTGTACGTCTTCAAACTCATTTGTCTGACAATGCCAGTTTGACTTGGCAAATTTATTAGGGTCAGAATAATGCAGGTTGTGGGTTTCTGAACCGACTCCTTATTGCACAGCCCGACTTAAGGCGGGTACCCATTTGTTAGACGTATAATGGTTGACCCACTTTACTTATGTGCCACGAAGCTGCTAGAATAGGGTGTGATTTGTGCGCGGAGCCACAGACAATTATTCGTACCCTGTAATTTATTTAATAATAGACCCTATTGAGAGGAGCCTAAATTCAATATGCTGTAGCATTCACTCGCCAATTCAAGGTCAAATAAGGCAGAAGCGTGACACGGTATGGGTTTATTTTGCCTTCAGTTTTATGAACTTTGCGTCAACTGTAACTGTCAGAGTCGCTCGCTCTGAGGGTGTTTGGGATATGAATAATGTATGGGGTAAATTTGCAAGTGTTTCAATTTACACCCGCCGACACTCCACGCCGTTGATACGCGCCCGAGAAGTTGAAGAGCAAAAAAGAAAACAACGGGCCGCGGCACGCATGAGCAGGGGACTAGACGCCTGAGCCGAGCTCACGACGACTGAACTAGCTATTGTGTGGTACTTCCTGGCCACGCCACAGTCACAATTTGAATCGGAGTTAGTATCAAACAATTGTACGAGAAATGTACGATTTTGTACGCTAAATAAAAAAATATGTACTATAAAGATTCCCGAGAAATTTAACAAAATCGGTGGCGTGGCCAGAAAGTGTGCTTCCTAGCCACGCCACCGCGTACGCTGCAATTATTAATGTAATCAACTACAAACTCATTGGTAAATAATTGTACGTATATTGTTTGTTCTATTAATAATGGGAAATGCTGCAAAAAGCCATTACCTACATCAAAAATTTAATATCAAAACTAAAATACTACATCGTCATTCTAGCGGTAACATGACATCGTACGGACTTGAGTCTAATATCAAAAAATTGTACGAAAAATGATCGATTTTGTACGCTAAATAAAGAAATATGTACTATAAAGATTCCCGAGAAATTTAAAAAAAATCGGTCGCATGGCCAGATAGTAGGGGAGACCGGGGATAGTTGATTATCTCTTGTGTTTTAATGTATTTAGATAAAATTAGGAACACTATTAAGTTTGTTGCGGAGTGCTTCCCTCCCTCTATCCTCTCAGGCCTCGGCTAGCTATCGGAGGGAGTCTCCGGACACGATCTTGATATAAATAAAATAACAGCAGGATTGGCCAGTAATGGAAGATTGCCAGCACTAAATAATGAAAGAAGGATGACTTCGTCACAAGCTAAATAATAAATTTATATGTATTTGATTACTTAACGTTATATTAGTTACTAGCACTTTTCCCGCGACTTCGTCCGCGTGGCCCACAGGAACTACATTTTTTTGCAATAATAGGAATCATAGGCTCGAAATAATTTTAATCGGCATCATAAAAATACAGGATGATTATTTTTTCACATTTGGTCGGTTCGATTCCCAGATGAAGCAAGCAACTTTTCAATATTTTTTTTTTAAATTTCCTATCTCAAATATTTAAAGTACTTTCCCTCCATGTGGCATAGCCGTGGGACACCCTGTATAGTATATGATTATATGATGTAAAAATTATATGAAAAGAAATTATACCATATAACACAAGAGATATATACCATTAAGTAGAAACTTGGTCAATTATCCCCAGTCTCCTCAATGATATAAAAACTATAGATACGTTACCCGCGATCTAAAATGGCAACAAAAAAGTAAGATAATTCCCCACCAATTATTAAGTCATGCACCAACCAGTTTCTTGGCTGAACGTCATTTCTTGCAACATTTTGCAAAAAAAAAAAACCTACTAAACAAGAGGTAGGCATGCTGCTAAGTAAGGCATTCGTTTTCTTTCCCTTTTTTAGCACATATGCACTGATATGTAGCTATTTAGCTATTTAAAGTATTTGCGCCATTTTTTAGTACAGTGATGTTGGTGTATGACGTGTCTATATATAATACGTCATTGGGTCTCCCCTACTATCTGGTCACGCCACCGACTTTGTTAAATTTCTCGGGAATCTTTATAGTACATATTTCTTTATTTAGCGTACAAAATCGACCATTTTACGTACAATTTTTTGATATTAGACTCAAGTCCGTACGATGTCATGTTACCGCTAGAATGACGATGTAGTATTTTAGTTTTGATATTAAATTTTTGATGTAGGTAATGGCTTTTTGCAGCATTTCCCATTATTAATAGAACAAACAATATACGTACAATTATTTACCAATGAGTTTGTAGTTGATTACATTAATAATTGCAGCGTACGCGGTGGCGTGGCTAGGAAGCACACTTTCTGGCCACGCCACCGATTTTGTTAAATTTCTCGGGAATCTTTATAGTACATATTTTTTTATTTAGCGTACAAAATCGTACATTTCTCGTACAATTGTTTGATACTAACTCCGATTCAAATTGTGACTGTGGCGTGGCCAGGAAGTACCACACTAGCTATTTTCAAATATGAGTGAAGTGCGACACTGATTTACTGTTGTTTCACACCTTCGTTCTATGAATTTTCGTGCATAAAACATCTCTGTTTTTTTAGCCTCACTGTCAGGTTATTATTAAAAAGAGAAACAGATGGTGTTGTTTCACGATTGTTTGTGATCCGTAAGCTACCTCTTTTATTGTATTATAGATAAATTAATATGAGCTCCAATCACGGAGGAAATACACAGAGGAGATGCCCTTAGCTAACACGAACCATGATACTTTTGGAGTCGTGACGTCATCTTGCCACGCCCACTTTGGGCGTGGCCTCAATCAGTCGGTCGCCACTGTTAGTGCGAATAAAACGTTCGCGTTCCCATCGTTTATTATTATTTTCTTTAATATTTGATAGAAAAAGATGAATGTTGTATTTGATTTTGTATGTTATCCTGCAAAAGCTACTCGGATAAACGTTCTGATGCTATGAATGGCGTCACATTTCACTTGCAAATATTTTTAAACGTAATTTATTCTAAGAAGTTCTAGAAAATACTCGGAATGACATTCGACACTGTCCCCTAGAAATACTTTTACTGCTCGACAAAAGATGGCGTCACTTTTTATCACATGAATCGGTACAAACTACGTGATAATTACTATATCGTTATGATTAGTAGTGTAGTGAAATAAATTTTAGATTACTTACAGCCTTTTTTTGCAAAAATATCGTATTATTCGCAGTAGGTATTACCTACTGTATAGTAGATTATTATTTTGAGGCGCACGCACGCCGTACGGCGTGAAGTAGCCTAAACAATTAATCTTTCCATCTTACGTTTTGATTTCACCCTAAAAGTTTTGTCACTTTGACACTAAAATCTTTTTCGTTTTAATAAATTAATATAAAGTGTATTCGGATAGAACTTGCGAACAATGTAAACAAACACTTTAGTCAATATTTCTCTAATAACCATCACCATCAACGATCAAACACGGTTTAATTTACATTCTGTTCACTTTTTCTCTACCTTCAACTGTAAATAATAATGAAATAATAAATAAAAACTAGATTAATCCATAAAAATTTAAAATTCATTTTGCGGTTGAAGTTAGATGTCAAATTGACTTTCAAAGTTTTTTTCTTCGAAACTCTATTTGTTTTTGAAAATCAGTGAGGTTAGGTTTTATAGAGAAATAAACTTATTCAATTATTCTATAGTATTTTTTTTTTTTCAAATTCTTTTACTAATTATTATGTCTAAGTAATATTATTATGTCCTATACGTACACCTAGACTGCCCAATATCTTCTATCTTTCAGTCCATCCAAAGGTTGTCTGGAAGAGATCGCCTTGAGTGATAAGACCGCACATTTTAAATTAGTAGGGAAGTTTTTTCTGTATATGATATTATGGTGTACAATAAAGAGTAAATAAATAAATAAAGGGTTATGTCGACGGCTGAAAATTAAACCTTCTAAATGACCGAATTAAAGGTTTTGCTAGCCGGTTTGGCCCAAATCCGTGTAGCACATTGGAGATAATGTGTTGTCCATGTTTTAAAAGAGGAAAATATTAAAAATATACATACATACATACCATACCGCTACAATTATTTAATAACTAGCTTCCGCCCGCGTTTTGGGGGTAAAAAGTAGCCTATGTGTTATTCTGATGTATAAGCTATATTACTGTGAAGTTTCATCAAAATCTGTTTAGTAGTTATTGCATGAACGAGTAACAAACATCCATACATCCTCACAAACTTTCACATTTATAATATTAGTAGGATAGGATATAGTAGGATTTGCATTTATATAAGGTCCTACTCTTCATACTCGAAATATTTTAAGAGGCACATCTGTTGGTGGCCTAAAGATGCTATACCTACAAACGAAAAAAAAAGAGTATATATATTTTTTTAATAAATTAATTTAAAATTATTTGATTTACCTACATAAAAATACTCGCTCTTTATTATTTTCAACATCCACTACGCTAGTTTTTAAGTAACTTATTATTATTATTCGAAATTAGCGTAATAGATGTTGAAAATAGTATTTTTTTTAATCATCATCCGCCTAGCCTTTTCCCAAACATGATTGGGGTCGGCTTCCAGTCTAACTGGTTGCGGCTGAATATTGATATTTTACATGGAGCGACTGCCATCTGACCTCCACAACCCAATTATTGGGGAATACCGGTATTCGAATGTTAGACCAGTTGTCAGGCTTTTGGGCTCCTGACTACCCGTAACGACTGTCAAAGACATTCCTATGACAACCGGGACCGACTGCTTAACGTGCTCTCCGAGGCACGGAGGGGTCTCGATATGTTAAGAACGGTCACCCATCCAAGGACTGACCGCGGCAAGCGCAGCTTAACCTCGCAGATCGATCGATCAGCGCGGCTGTGATTTAGCCACGAGCCCCTCCGAGTATTTTTTTTAATAGTATTTATATTTAGTGTCAAAATAATTTTAAAATAATTCATTTAATAAAAATAAATACTCAAATATTTTTTTTTTCATTTGTATTGCATCTTTACCACCTATAGATGTGCCCCTTAAAATATTTCGAGTATGAAGGGTAGGACCCTATATACAACCACACCGCAATGTTTTGATACACTATGTGTATCACTGTCAACAATAAATGACCAACCTTCACACAGTATACGGACACAGATACACGACATCCAGCAATCCTTCCTCCATGAGCCTCTGTCAGGACTCACGGACAGACTTGACAGACTCTGTCAAGTGCGACAACTTCACACTTGCGTTTCGTTGTCAATTTTATTGTTGTTCTGAACTAATGAGCGGATGCGACATATAAATATATATATTTTTTAAATAGGCCGTAGGTATTACAATGTGTGAAAATTTTTAGGAAAGAATTAACGAAAATCAGATTTTTATTATATGTTCGTACCACAAACAAAATAGGGAACTATTTACACAAATCTCATTTTCCACTAAACCTTAAGGGCCGTACCACAAAAAAGATAAACACGTGTTCAACACGAATGCTTCCAAATATAATACGCACTTGTTTTAGCACTAACTTGAATAAAACAAGTGTGTATTATTATTTTTATTTTTTTATTTTAAAATAAGAGCCATCCTAAGCTACCCTTTAAATTGATCTTTTTTCCCTACAATAAGGCGAAATTCCAGAAAGTGGAAACACTAGTAGTAAAACAGTTTTGACTATTTGCCAAGGTAAAACTAGCGGAATATAGCTAAACTACGTCGTACCAATTTTTTGTCGTAGACTTGTAGGTAATGCTATTCACCACTAGATGGAGACACTTTGAGGTGGGTGGAGTCTCAGGTACCCTCCGGCCCCCGCGTCCCGCAAAATATCACGCATCGTAGTAAAGACAAATCCCTTTACAACACCTCTACTCTGTAATTCCTCTGTGGCTCCAATAATAGTCTTGAAAAACTTGAAATCTCCAAGCGTTAGGGGAACAGTTGCAAATAGAATTAACGTAGATATTGTGTAGACGGCGCAGGCCTTAGTATTTTATTTAAATTAAATTTTCAGTATTCTATTCTAAAATAAATTACGTATTACTGAACTTGTGTTATCCTAATTTTCTTTATAGATTTTGTTCCGACTACAAACGAGTATGTCGGCGTTTCAATTTTCTAAGCAACTTTTCAACAATGTTCAGCTTTGTAATCGGTAAATTGGTACATTTAAATAAATTGGCTTTTTGTATGAAAGGCCCCAAAGGAGTATTCAATTTATTTTTTATTAAGTTAACATGGAACTCGTAATTGATTGTAGGGAATTGGGAAATAATTAAATTTAGTCTAGATTGAATTATCTGTTTTATAAGTAGTAGGTATAAAATTATTAGGACAGCTGGAAACAAAATGTACAGTCACAAGCAAAAATATGTATATATTTAGTGAAATTCAACAACGATCTTCTTCTAAAGTATATTTGTTAAATTTGTTGAATTATGAGTGAGCTTATACAGGTTGTCTCACGGCTATGCTACATGGAGGGAAAGTACTTGAAATAGGAAGTATTGCTTGATGGAGACATCACTTTATTCTTCAAATTAAGAAATACTGCATTCAAAGATTTTTTTATAATTGCTTGCTTCATCTGGAAATTGAACCGACCAAACGTGCTTGCACTGTGGATTTTATGAGGGCGTGACAGACGGACCTGATAAAACTCATCTTCTAATTTTTTTACTGCAGAACCCTAAAAATTAACGTTTGTTGGTTTATTCGTCACCTATGTGTTCTTGAACTTGAAACTTCAGTTAATGTGTGCACGACACAACTAAACAATATTGCTTTGCTTATAAGCATAGTCGTTTCCTTTGAAAACTTTACTTTTATAAGGCTTTTAATTTCATCCCACTTTTACCTCAACTGCCAAGTGATTCTCGGATCTGAAATAAAACATTAATTAATTATTACAGGACCTCAACTTTGCTTTTTTATTATTTTCTTCTTGAGACTTAAAAGCTTCATAAATAGTTGGGAAGATGGCTTGCTAAGACTTTGGACAAGACTCTCTTTAAAAGGTCTCTATAATATTTTTTTCTCTGAATAAAATATCAAAATGTTTTTCATTGTCTTCCACTTACGAAAAACATTCATAATAGGATTGTTATTACCATTGTAGACCAATAAAACAATGTTTCTAAATACTGTGGTATTTATAAGGATAGGTCCACTTTGGTGACATAATAATTATTGACGAACTTGGCGACTCTTCTTCGCGACTGCAGCACACTTAGGTGGCGTTTGGAATGGTATATAAACGGGCTGGATTAGTGGTGACTACGCGGGAGACGTGGTTTTTTTATTTTATTTTTATTGGGCCTCTCGCAGTTGGCTTCTAACAGCAACTCAACACTGCGTAACTGGTCATCTGGTCAATCGGGCATATCTTTTATATACCTAAGCTCGCGCCATCGAGTCTAGATAGTCAGAGCGCCTTGTTACGTCCAATACAGGCAGTACAGTATCCGTACACACGTAAAACGTCTTATTGGACAGGCTTTCATCAGGCATCTCTTAGCCTAGTTTGTGCATCGTTTAAAATCTGTGTGAGCATGCTCTGCGCTGCGTTTCGCGTGGTGGCCGCTTTATCCGAGGCTACGTTCATAGTGGGTATTTCTGTAACCCCGATAGTTACAATTTCAGTGTCTTCAAGTCAATAATGAATCGGTTTCTTCTAGGCAAGCGTGCTCCATCGTAGACCGCATCATTGATTAACATCAGGCGAGATGGCGCCGGTGGTCAAATGCAAGCCTATTATTGAATAAAAAAAAACGCATCACCCTGCTTTTAATATATCGCAGACTACAAACTAAACTATCGATCGATTTAGCATTTATATTTCGTTCCATCCATGATCATAATCTATACTTATAATAAGAATGTAAATTCCACGTGTCTGTACATTGCATATATTTGCATAAAAATAATATGGGGGACTAAAAATAAGTAATAAAGTAAATTTCTATAATTTTTAGAATTAATGTCTGTCTGTTTGTCTGTCTGTTTGTCTGTCGGTTTGTCTGTCTGTTTGTCTGTGTGTTTGAACACGCATCAAATCAATACTACTGAATTGATTATGAGGAAGTAGAAAGAAATGTATAGGCAGTATCTTGAGGTAACATTTAGTCTTTATTTCATTAAAATCGGTCCATTCTATCAAAAGTTATTACAAAAAATCTATCAGTCAGGAGTAACTTTGCTAACATGTATTACCGTATCTGTATCGCCGACGCGTATCATGCGAGTGGTGATACGTAATCATGACACGCGGCGGTCTTGATACCCGGTTCGATACCATACTCGATACGGTCCGTTCCATCTCGAGTCGGTTTTTGTCCGATCGGGAAAAATAATGCATATTATTATGTGGACTCGGCATTACCTTGGTCAGTGGCACTAAAGAGTATTGTGTCGTTGTTTGTCAGCAGAGACCTGTCATTAATCTAATAAATGCAATCAATCAAACTTCATATTTATGTCAATGTAATTACAATAATAATATCAGGGCTTTATTTAAAAATTATCAAAGTATCAGCGTTGTTTAAAAACTGTCCCACTGCTGGGCACTGGGCACGGGCCTCCTCTCAGAATGAGAGGGGATAGACCATAGTCCAACACGCTGGCCAAGTGCGGGTTGGCAGACTTCACACACCTTCAAGAACTTTATGCAGAACATTCATGCATGCACTGTCCCACTGCTGGGCACTGGGCACGGGCCTCCTCTCAGAATGAGAGGGGATAGACCATAGTCCACCACGCCGGCCAAGTGCGGGTTGGCAGACTCACACACCTTCAAGAACTTTATGCAGAACTTTCAGGCATGCAGGCTTCCTCACGATGTTTTCTAAAGCAAGTGATAGTTAATTCTAATACGCACATGACTTCGAAACGTCAGCGGAGCGTGCCCCGGGATCGAACTCGCAACTTCGCCGTGGGAGGCGCATGGTTATACCACAAGGCTATCACTGCATTTTTCATTAAAATCTCTCTTATCCTTAGGAGTGATAGTTTATACACAAGTGATTGATTTCAAATCAAGAAATAGTAACATGTATTAGGGCTTCGTCACATCACCACGTTGCGGCGCCGGCACCGTGATTTTTAGTGCGCCACCGCACCGTTTTATGGCGTTATTTTCCGACTTCCACGCGGACGGAGTCGCGGGCACAGCTAGTTATTAAATAAATCTGCACGTCAACATTAAAATACCTTCAAGAATATATCTCCATGTTTAAATAAAAAGAAACCTCTGTCACGTTTGATGTATTTCAATGTTGTCTTTGATGCCATTCAGACCTATACCGTTTCAAGTCAAATACGTTTATATTTTATTAAACAAAAATACCGCCTAAATAAAGAAGACGTAATAAAAGAAAATATATTCGCATCACAACTGTTTAGTTAGGTATATAATTGCGAACCTTTTTCGTAGAGGACAAAGGGACATTCCCAGGACTGCATTCCGCCGATTCTTAGATGGAACCTCAAGCAATTCCCGGGTGAAGTTCCGAATCGATATCGGCGAGTTGAGTAGGTCCGTGATCTGTATGAAAAATGCGGAAGGAACCGTGGTACGCAGTAATTAGTGGCTCACCGTACGCCAGGGCGCGCGAGGGCGGCGCGGCGGTGTAGAGACACCACGTACTCCTTTATCTGGACGGAATGCGTAGATAATGGATTCAATTATTTGTAGATGCATACTTAATGAAGAATCCGAGCATCTGGACTTTAATTACTATCGACGGCGACGCCGATTTGGAGAAAAAAAAAAGATTTTATTTTTATAAATAATTATGTTTGAAATAAAGAATGATAGAAAATAACAAATTGGTTCCATATCCGAAAACGATTGTAGTAAAAAGGTAGTCCGGCCATCTAGTATACCGCCATATTAGATTATCATTTTATCAATACTAGCTTTTGCCTACATTTTTATTGGCATCCTAAATGAATAGAAAAAATCCTGAAATCCTCCTCGCGAAAGTCTATCTGTGTGCCAAACATCTAATGCGTGATTGAGTTACAATCATCCAAACATAGTATAATAATATTATTATCTATAGTTGGATTACAAGGATATACTCGTATCTATTTCTATTTAACTCGATAGCGATGTAACTCCATTAATGCTCTTTAAAGCTTGGATCTCCTTATTCATGTAACATGGTTACCCTACTAGTAGACGTGAGTCGTACACGCCTTTCATGTCCGTAGGTGTTGCAATAATGTTGAATGAAAGAAAATTGCTAACCTCGTTACGGTGCGCCGGGGCGTAGGGGCTTGTCAGACGTGCGATTACCGACAGACTGTTTTTTACCCACTATTTTGTGATACTGTTTTTATATTCTACTTGAGTGAGTGAGGCCGACCATACACGGACTGCACTCAAGCTGTGACTGCATAGCAAACTACAGTCTTCTACGTACACACGTACACGGAACCGTTCGAGCAGTCCGACTGCTTCGGGCGGTCGTGCGGTCAAGCAGGCGCCAGGCATACACTGACTGCTCGAGCTCTAGACTGCTACTTGTCGAGCACGTAGCAGCTGATACCGACTGCTGCAGCAGTTATCAATGACAGCTCCAAGCAGTTTTGACTGCTCGAGCAGTCCGTGTATGGTCGGCCTAAGGCTTAAAAAGTGGTGTTTGATATAATTATACATTTTAAGATCTCCAGAGCTCATGAGGATGCGCTGTGTTGACAGCGTGGGACCTGCTCGTCTCCTAAGCTGTCGGCATAGCGAATCCTCCTAATTTCAAAGGATCAGCAATGCGCATGATATACTCGGTGTTGCCAGTGTTTTATTGGCTACGATAACCGCTTACCATCAGACGAGCCTTGGCTCGTTGACCTAGAGTCATGAAATTTAATAAAATGCAAGGTCTCACATAAATAAAGGAAAAAATCCAAAACTGGTTAATTTGTAGTTATATCACTTTTTTTTGCGATTATAAAGTTACATTTCGTACGGAATCGTCGGGGCGCGAGTTCTACTCGAACTTGCATGGTTTATTTTATGTAACTTCATGAGTTTTTCAATTAACCAGTGCTCAGAATCAGGTACCTAGTTCGAAACTGTGTTCGGTTAATAACAAAAAAACCATCTAGTGCTCATTTTGTATGCTCCTAAAATAACTTTCGGCGAACTATGGATGCGTCTGCCGGTGACCTTTAGTTATTTCATAGGAAACGTTATGTATGACAATTTCTAATAAATTATTCTTATAATGTTGAATAGGAACAGTGGATAAAGAAAAAAGCTTTTTTTTTATATGAAATCAATTCAAAATGCCAAAGTTTACTCTATTATTCTTCTAACAACTATATTTAGATAGGTACCTATATGATGTTACTCAGACAAATCAAACAAGAACGATCGGACAACACCATTTCAGATAACCATCAACCTGTTAATTGAAAAATACCTGTAACAGAATACGAAATAACTATTTTGATGAATACTTCACACTAAAAGCTTGATGCTAAACGCAAGGGTTTTCAATTTAGCGTAATTTTAGTTCAGTGCCAGTGTTTTATCGAGTGCTTTGAGCGTGTACAAGTGGAGTGTAATTTCACTGGCTGCAGGCGTCCGCTCCGCGCGGAAAATCGCTTGCGCTTATGCGGCCCGCGCGTTCGCCCCGCCTAAAGTACCTACTATCGAATTTTCCGGTCACTTAGTTCAATATTCCCTGCTCTTACAATTATTTTGATGAAAAACATTGTATTGCTTTTTCGGCACTTTTCATGGCATGCTTTATTACGAAAACAAGTGTTAAGGCTTGAAAGCTTTTAATCCCATTTTCGTTAATCATGTTATTGAATATATTAAATTAAACGGAAATACGCAGCCGGCATTCGATAAAGGTGAATGTACTCTAAAAAATTAAGACAGGTTTTGTTTAAAAATTCAGAGAATTTACGCTCGTCTTTTTACCCGACTGCGAGACGCAAAGGAGGGTAATGTGTTTATCAGTCTATGTATGTATGTATGTATGTATGTATGTATGTATGTATGTTTGTTTCTATGTGGCGTTCTAGAGACCAAATGCGTAGGCCGATTTTGATAATTCTTACGTCAATCGATTTGTCTTAACCTTGCGAGTGTCACTAAAGACATAACAGTAATCAAAATTCACCACAGCGACAACCAGACGCCATATTGTCAAAATGAAAAAAAAAAAAAGTTGATGAACTATGTCAAGTGGGGTGTCGTTGAATAGGTATTTTAAAATCATCTTTAGGTTCCTTTTATCATTTTTCATTTTAAATAATAGTTTAGGATATATAACGATTTAAAGTTGTTTAACAAAGCAATCATTCTCGCTAATTCTTACTTATTGATTTAAGTTTTTATTTCAAGTATTAACGATATACAAACAAAAAAGAAGATTACGAAAACATACATTAAAAACTAAAAAGTGAAAAATAAAAATAGTAAATTAAAAATTTAAAAAACCCGACTGCCAAAGTTTGCAGTTTGATGCAGTTGGTGGCATAAAATCTAAGATTTAACACAAATAATTGCCACCAACTGCATCAGACTGCTTGAAAAGTGCTCTTGTTTTGAACTTTTTAGTTGTTTTTTGGCAGTCGGGTTTTTTAAATTTTTAATTTACTATTTTTATTTTTAATAATGTTACCTGTGCATAATTATGATATACATAGTTTAGGAGTAGATTACCTACGTGTAAATTCCGGTAAATATGCACCGCCAGAAGTGGCGGTACCAAGTTTTCTAAAAGGTTAGGTACTATGTAATCATAAACAGAAAATTAACAGTCGTCTTCTGCTAATAACAACCAACTACGATTACCCAGCATGGGAATTCCAGCAATAACCCTTTTGACCGTTCATTACAACGTTCTCTTTTAGGCCCATGTTTAGCTATGGACTTTTGCGGGCTGCTTATGGTAATTTATTTTTATTTACATTGTGTATGAACTTTCTCTATCAATTTTTTTTTTTTTTATAATATCATGCATTGTTGTTTCCTATCTAAGGGTAAATAGTTACAATAATCTAGATTACAATTACTTACATATTTTTTGTCACATTAGCTTGTAATATTGTTGTAAAGAATATGGGTAGTATTCTTATTGGATAGGCATATGATAAATAGATAGATCTAAAACCAAGAGCGTTGACCAACACCTGAGGAGGCTCTCGTTGGGCAGTTGGATTTAGGGCTTGATTCAGAAAGAGGTAGGGACTCCCGGACACATTGCGTATTGTTAGGAGGTTCCTCTATCTGGAGCCTTGACTACCGGTAGTTTGGACCATGTCAATGTCTCTCTCTCTTGTCAATGACTCCTCTCTGATCCTGGAAATGTCAAAATTTATGATAATTGTAGCGAAATGACAATGTGTCAAGATCTCGGACTGAATGTATGGCAGTTGGGGACCTAAGTCCGCACCCTTTCTGCACGTTTGACTTGCAAAAACCCTTGCATTGAATGACTGTAAGTAGTATACAATAGGTAGACTGTGGTACTGGTATTATTTACTACAATGTTAATAGATATGACATCAGACTGACGCTCCTTATAGACAATACAACTCCAGAGTAGAAGGAAAGTTGTTAATTGGGTGAGGTGAACATAATAGCAGGCGAGCTAGGTACTGAAACTTTGGGTTGCATAGTAAATTACAATTGAATAAACAGAACAGCATGAAATTTAGTGTTCATGTAAAACACGAGGCACTGTTGACTGAAATAGAATGAGCAAAGGTTTAAACAATTTTTTTTGAAGCACTTCTTGCATATGGCATATCCTATGCTTCACAAAGGAAATGTATAGATAAATATATGCTCACGCGTCATCGCGCTTTTTGCCTACAAATATCACTGGCATGTACGAATTTCAACCTAGAACACAGCAATATTGTTTAGCAGCACAAATATTAAGCATGGTGGCAGAACTGATCTAGACGGAACTTTTGATAAGGGGCAAAAAAAAATCACTGCTGGACATAGGATTCCCCCAAATATGGCCTCAATGACCTGGGACAAATTTATACTACTCAATTGGCCAATATCATATAACCCAAGTTGATAAATAATGGACACCGAGTTAATAAACATCGGGCTTAATGATATTTCTTTGAATCAATAAATGCTAACCCATTTACGGAAACAAGATTTCCAAGCAACAAACAATAAAACACATCGACTCAGTGATCTTGTTTGTTCACATCACTCAAAGCACCTATAGTGCATTCGCGTCAAACAGTCGAACGCAGTAAAAAGCGATCCTTTAGTACTTGAAAGCGCGAACAGTACTTGTCCCGACACGTCGCTACGTGTGAAACGTACAAACAAACATGTTACTAGTGCTACGTCGAGGTGCGAGTGGCTGGATCCCTTGAAAGGAGGTTTTGTAAAGGTGCGTTAGGACATCTCCACATTGGATCTGGTTATTCACGTTGTCTTCAGTTTTAAAGTTTTGGTCTTTCTTAGCACACTCTTAAGGACGGTCGCTATTATTTTGATATAAAATAACATAATCAATTGCTTCATAATGTTTGAAAAGTTTTATTAAGAACTAGATCAACGCAATGTCAGGCCTCCGTCACTCCATGTACTTGCGCGCTATGAGTGCCTACCGCCCAGCCGAGCGGTCTCGGTCCGCCGGCGGATCAAATTCAGTGCGGTTTTCGCAAGCGAAGCGCGCGCACGCCGTTCAATTTTAATAGTGCTGTTCGTTCGTACGCGTATTACGATGCCGTGTGGTGCCTTATGTGCTGTAGATGGGTGTAAATCAAGCAAAAGAAGGGATAAACACCTAACATTTTTCCTGATGATGAATAATGATGAATGATAACTGATGTCTATAATTATGTTTTATCTAGGTTTCTTCCACAGTCAGCACCAATATATAAAACAAAACAAACTTACAAATATAATAAAACAAACTTTAAAAAAGAGAACCGACTTCAAAACACTAAACCGTAAGAAATAATTTCTTCTTTGATGTCGGTGCTTTTTCGATTCGTAATTACCAGCTGTTAGCACTAACATAAAAAAGAAAACAAATTATTTCTTACGGCTTAGTGCTTTATTTGAAGTCGGTTCTCTTTTTTTAAGGCTTTTTTTTTCATTTCTAGTGAACATCTCCGAAGATCATCATCAAACTAAGAAGTATTATACTTATTTTAAAACGTTCTCCTAAATGTAACAAATCCTTTTCTAAAAACCGCATCGATATCGGTTTAGCCAAACGCGAGATTATCGCGCACAAACATACATACCTACAAACCATACAAGTCAAACTTCTCAGTTTGGCCTGTATGTCTGATCACCTCCTTTTTTTTAAGTTGGTTAAATATTTTATAAATGATACAATTTTTAACTGCCACATGAAAGTCAGAACAAATTATGTTCTGACTTTTATGTGGCAGTTAAAAATTTTATCATTAACATTTTTCTCATTTACATGATTCACAGTTCTCAATAACATAGATAAAAAGTTATGTTAATTTAATTTTATCGAAGAGGCAGCCCTGCGATTACTGTGGAATCGCGCGGTGCGAAGCAATCACTGCTGTACGCTTGAGCATTTAGGCGCATTTTAGCATACAGTGGTTGTTGACGCGAGGGAGTAGGCAATTATCGTAATAGGTATTGGAAATTTTCTACTGAGTGAAGTATCTGTTACGTAGTAACTATTCAGTAATCTGTGGCAATGTACTCGTATGTATAATAAATTTTTAACTTTTCGAGACGCGATTAACATGCTGTCGGAGCACTCTCTTTTGAATTCTAAAGTCATATGTTTAAAAAAATTAACCAAAATAAGGTTCAGACGTCAAAAGTAGGTGTATCTAATTTATTTTTTAGTAACTTTTAATAGCTCTAGCTACCGATTAAATGATCGAGTATTGTCTATTAGTAATATTAACACCATCCTATTCAGCTATTGATATCGGAACCAGTACTAGGTATAGGTACTTATGTATAATGTTTAATTAGCAATGATGGAGATTAAATTGGAGTAAAAGTATCTAATATCATGTTTTAAGTTTCAACCAAAAAGAGAGATTAAAAAGTTAGGCTAATTATACATAGCAGTGCCCGGTACGCGTTGCAATTCCCGTCTTTTTTTAGCAGAAACCTTTCTTGGCTCCCTCAAAACAACTGTACTAAGAAAATACTAATTTTCAAGTCAATCAGATAAATAATGGCACCTATACTCGTAGGAACGCATAAGAGGCAGATAAAAAAACAAAGGAACATTCATTTTATTCAAAGATAAATCGTTAGATAGAAGATAGGTAGATGATTGGTTTTTGTAAAATGCTTTTTGTATATGTGGCGGCTTGAATAAATACACACAAATCAAATGCACAAATATGCAAAATTGGAACGAACTGTAGACCATTCAAATATTTATCCTGACGTTAGAACGAAAATCAGGGCATAGGTTTTGGCATACTATTGTATTGCATCATTTATTTTACATCAATATTCAATTAAATATTCGAATTGAGTATGCAGTTTGCAAAGTAAACATAAATATAAACTAGTGTTTGCTCTTTCGAAATGTTATATAACTAGATGCAGTAGTATAACCCTTTTTCAGGTAGGTAAGTGCGGTTTATTCAGCGGTTATCTAGTCTGTTGCTAAGGTCGATCTAAATGCATACAATACAGTATTAATTTATTCGCTTAGTAGGTACCTACACTAGATACATACGAGAATATTTACTAGATATGCAAATGTATTGTAATATGTAGTATTTCGGTGAGCATCATACAGCCACCCATTAAATTTAAAATAGCTTATTCCATTTCAAGGTAAGTAAGAAGGGCTTATTTGAAGCATAGTTATGTATTTAAATTTTTATGATTAGTTGGTTAGATTTAAAGCGTTCTCCGAGACTAAAAGAATGGTTATTTAGCCAAGGATACAAATTTTCTCCTACACATAAACCAACTTATGTTTAGTCGTAAATCTAACAACTAACTTTCTTGAGCCAAGAAAATAGAATACAATTTCAAGATGGCAGATCTGACGTCACCTTTATACGCGCGAACATTATGACCGGGCGCGAAATAAATGCATTGCGATTATGAGCTCTCGTCAACTGGATGCTAGTTTTATAGATCACCGGTGCTCCAGTGAGATTATGTAATTTGTTAACTAACTATGTATGTATCCTTTTAAGTTGTGTGGGAAACCTTTTGTAAGTGATTTTTGGGATTTGGTGAGGTTCATGGGGGCCTACCTACATCGCTTCATGGTGGGTGTTGTAAAAGGTTACTTAGGGGTTATTTAATATTATACCGTATTTTTTTGTAATAATAACAATTGACAGCGATCACTGGTGTATATTTACAGTGATCAATATCAAACGTGATGACTAAGCCGATTTCCTCTTTTCAGTATTTGCAAAAATTTTGCTGATGCATACAAAAATGCAATAACTCTACTTAATTAATATTTATATGAAATAGATACTTCTTTTTTCGCTACTTCAAAGTTAGTTCTACTGTAAAAGTTGTTCATATATTTTATAAGTACTTTCACCACGGGAAGGATACCAATAATTTCAATATTATTCAGTTTAAAATCTTCATCGCAATAATGTATTCAGAAAAACCTACATCCATTATCCTACACTGATTTGCGATACAACACGTTAGCGATATCCCGTAGCTTCCATTGCTCAAGTTGTAGCGAAAACCACAATGCAATTATACGAAGGTGTACGCGTTTGTGCCTGACGTTGTCAGCTGGGCCTAGGACTGACCTCAATCCGGCGTAACCTATTCAACGTCCCATGTACCTCTAAATATCTATCCTCTCATGATCAAAATGTCCTACAACTTAAACGCTTTGTAATGTAAATCTACTACCCATGTGAAAAGTAACTTTTATACTTATTTCTGCGTACAAACTACATATTTAAACGGAATAAATACATCGAAACTAATTAAAAGAAATATCATTGTAGAATATTAAGGGTTACAAAAACGAGCAATTGTGATTCACACTCACTGATGCGATAATTAATCGTAATTATGCAATTGAAGCGATTTTTTACACGTAATCGCAACTAAATATTGATCAATCGCAATTGATCGTTTCGGGGACCTTTAATATTTATAATGTTCGTTCTTGAAGTTTCTCATATTATGTCAAGGCCTTAGATCGCGTCTATCAAGGTTGTATCTCATTAAATCGACTGCCACACCAAACTTCACAAAATTTTGTAACCGATATACTTTTACGTGCGATCGTGTATTCTTTGTTTGTATATTGAAGAGGCATATAATATATTTTTACACTGTTTACCTTGGAACGTAAATTCAGTCTGAGAAGATGGTTTATCTTGCGTACATACATTGGGAACATTGTTATTCTTTCTAAGCCTAAGTGAGAAATTTGAATTTGGATGGTAACCACAAAATACTGCTAGACGTGCATATATAATGTGCTAAATGTTTTATTGGTGTACAATGCTAGTAGAGAATTATTCGAGAAAAGGAAAACACGTAAGTTCTGCTTAAATAAATATAATACATTTTTGTGCTCCACGCTACGCTACGAAGCTTTTATCACGTAGCCGTACTACGCACGGTTACGGAGCCGCGTAGGCGCGTAGCATAAAAGTTTGTTTACGTCAAACGCAATATGTCTTCCTTTAATCTCGTACTTCTTGCGAAGGCTATATGAACATTTAAATAGATCAAGGTTTTTAGCTGCCTGGATTGTTTTAAGCTAAATGTTCTATTTACTTAACCAGGGTAATCAGGATCATTTCAATTTCCTCCCAGTCTCCTAATTTCGAACTGAATGAATTTTAAAGGCGTTTTTATTAACAGTGGGCTTATACCTGTACTAATTAGTTCGGAAATTTAACGCTCGAGTTAATTAGTTTAGGTACGGTCTGAGAATTAAAGCATAACTTGGGGTATATGGCGTATCTTAATCAACTTGGCTATTTTGCCAAAGATTAGAATTTAAATTGAGAATTAGAAGCCATAGACATTGAGAAAACGGAGTTCAAGTTTTATAAGGTTTTCACAATTAATGTTACCTGATATATTTTTATAAATATATGTTTGAAAAAAAATTACGGTTATTTGTTATTACCTGTTTCATAGCAATTACTTGTGAACTAAGCTTGCATGAGCTTATAGGCTGCATGTGTGTTTCTTTATGCGTACCATTATATAGAAAAAATAACTTATTTTCTCATAGGTACCTATAAAAAAAGTTTGCCATTAAATTCATAAATTATTTAACAGTTTTATAAATATCATATTATTAACTTAATAGATTTAAAGTTTAATGAAGAAATTAAAATATTAATAGGACACTGTATTTTCGTCTTATTTTTTTAAGTGGGAATCTAACTCATTATTAAAAATATGAGTTTGTTGAGTAAATTGCATCATGCAAAACATTTTTTTTAATATAAATTTTAAATTACAAAAAGCATTAAAAATCCTAATTAGCCCAGAAAAAAATATGATAAGGCTATCAGTATCCAACCTACATCTTAAAACAATGACACCCAATTTTTAACCCTACACATGCCGTAATTACAATCCTTAATTCATCGAGTTATGACATTAATGTCACGGCTGACGTCTTATTAATACCGGTTCTCATCCGTCGCCTGTTCGTTATTAATGATAGCCGTAATTATCCGACTAAGACGAGAGTTCTCATTACACAAGAGGAATACGATTCTGAATACGTGTTTAAACATGATTTATCATCATTAAAAGTTCGACGTGTTAATGTAAGTTGATGAGTCTCGAGCGACCATGCGTTCTGCCTTTGTCTGTGTGAACTGATTTAATAGATTTAATATAAATTGTTTCTCGCAAAATATATTTTGCGAGAAACAATCTCTAGGGTTTTTATTAATACTTGTCAATCAAAAACCCAGAGAAGCCTTAGTTTTTGCTCTCGTTTTCAGGGTTAACAATAACAAAAACTTTCAAAATGTCATCAGATTGTCAAAAATGATGTCGTGGTATTTTTTTAAGGTTTCGTAGCCAAAATTAACGGCAAAAACAAAATCTTTGTAATTTCGTCCTGGTCGTCTGTCCGTCCGTATGTCACAGCCATACTTGGAGACTACTCGCATGTTATAGATGAAACTTCGCAGATTTGTTTTGTGAGCAATGCAATAGTAACATTATGAAAAAGTTAAGGGGGCACTCAATACAGGATGAAAAAAATATTTTCGCGGACTCCTTTATGTCGGATAGGTATTTAAAAATAACATGAAGTTGAAGGTTTCTAAGTCAATTGTTTATTTAGGTGAATATTTGGTGTCATGCGCTTCTAAAGTCGTGCTAAGTACCTTTCACTTTTGAACTATGAGGTGACTATAGGGTGGAAAATTTTGAAATATTTTAAAGGGGTAGAATTAAAAAAGACTTCAAATGAAAATGTTTTATTTTTAAAAAATCGGTAAAATAAACATCCACACTTGAATTTCTTGACGTTCTTTTACATTGAAAGTTTGCACAAAGGATGTTTCTTTTAGGTACGGTACGTTGTTTTATTAGTTTTAAAGATTTTTTATGATACGTAATTATTTTAAAAATAAAATATTTTCATTTTGGGTGGAAAAGTGTTTTTATTATGTAAGCATGGAGGCTATAGTATTATCGATTAAAGGGAACGGCTTTCTATAGTTAACGTACCTACTGTATATACATAATTACATTATGCTAGGTCAGGTATTCACACCACGCTAACTAGAACACGTATGTATAATATATTATTATGTGTGTCGTATCTATTCATATCGGAAAGCACGTATCTATGCATGGCGGTGCTTTAGTCACTGTTTATTGTGTAAACGGATTTCCGATTGGAATCTGTTTGTTTGGGCTTTATTTGAGTATATACAAGGTGGTAATTTAAGATAGAACTGTAGAGCCTAGTGTCCATCGAGTCGTCGAACCAAATGCATCAATTTGTTTTCTATATATTTACTACTAGCACTTTTCCCGCGACTTTGCCCGCGTGACGTACACGTTGCGCCATCTAGCGGCTTAAAGCAATTGTGACCGTTGAAGGTTTTTGTTCTTTCCCTTGGGAACCTGGAACCTTTCATCCAGGAAAAAAGTATTCTTCTTTTGTCATTGTGTCCTTTTCTGTAGGTACCTTTGACAAAGTACCAGTGGCGAAGGGTCAGTTTTTGTAAGAGGTAAGCCGGAGCTACAATTGCTTACCTGGCCACGAAAAGCTAATTAATAAAAGTAGGCAATACTGCCTATGCTATTTTTCAAAGGGAAGCCGATAGGAATCGTATTGTAGGGACCCTTCGCCACTGCAAAGTACCTATACCTATGCAAAATTTCTTGATGATCGATCCAGTGGTCTAGGCGTGAAAAGGTAACACACAAAGAAACAAACAAACTTACTTTCGCATTTATAATACTAAAGTTAGGATTAAGATGAAACTGTGTCGCGGAGCTGAATTACTCGGGCGCATCGTTTCATAGTACCTAAATGTCTATTAATTACATTAAAATCTAGCTATTATATTCTTATTTCACAAGATTTAAATTATTGCTTGATATAATTTTGTTTTAATTACCAATATCGCAACAAGTAACGGGTTTTATTCCACGTGGGCTCATGAATTCAGAAAATGTGTATTTTCGAACAGGACCATGTCCTATCCACCCACAACCATAGCAACTTTATCTCGAATGTATACATATGTAGGTACAACCCACGAGCCATCCCGATTTGGTATGTCCGAATTTGATCACACGTCATATCGTGGGTGTAAAGTACTCATAACGTAACGGCACGGTCGCGCCTAAACCGACCCAAAAACTCTTATCACACACCAGCCGCCACTCAAACACATAAAATATTCCGCGTCCCGCATTCTTCTTGCTCATAAATTCATCTTCCATGATGTCACGAGTGAGACAAACACGCCATAACTCAAACATACGGGCCGGCTATAAACAAGCCAGGGAAGATACGGTGTGACGTCACGGACGCCTCTGAATGCAGCCAAGTGACGCAAAACACACGGCCCGTGACCGGCATGTGACGTCATTTGTCAATGTCACTCAGAAGTAACGGTTGTTGTAAATCAGACACGGCGTAACCAAAAACGGCGCGGTACACGAAGTTGCTATTTCAAAATAAAGTTCCAATTCCAACTACGTAGGTACCAACGTTCGCTGGCATAAAGGGTAGAGGTTACCCACGACAGTGACAAACAACTAGGTAGGAACTAAATTACGGGTTGATTATATCTAAAATAGTTCTGTTTACCTGGGAGAACTAACGGTTTAATTTAAATATTATTGTATCAAACAATGAGTTTGCTAATCTTGAAAGCTTTCGTCTTACATTTTTCTTTTCTTAGATTTGTTTCCCATCGATAGAGGAAAAGTGATCGTGGATTTAAGTTAAAGGCACTAAAAAATGGCTACCCGACGTCGACTACCAAGCAATGAAAAAACAATCAGACTTTTTAAACACTCCCATTCATTGTGTCTACAATATCCAAGCAGTTAATTTCAGTGCTAACCTGCTAAAACCATGATATATACCAGGTAGCTATTTAATAAAGTGGCTGGACACGGTTTATTAAAAGGCATATTTTCACCTAAATGGCGACCTTCGCACTTTCTTTGTTTCAGTGCTATGACAAAATTTTTCACAGAAATAATTTTCCACGGCGACTTCTCAGTTCATAAAGATAGGAAACGTTAATCACTGTCAAAATATACACCTAAAATATATCTTGAGTTCTGAAATTACATTGTTCATCAGCTCATGTCAGGTCTTACGTTCTTTATTACCTTTCAACTCTGAAGAGCTTGTTGTTCAATGTGAAACTTTTAATATAACTGAAGAGTTGGCATCTCTTTGAATTTCCTTGTTCGCATTATATTTTTTTGGCACATCAATCTTGGTAGCACGACTAGGCTTCAGTGGTAGCTCTTTATTAAATTTACCGAAGCGCAAGCCGTCATTGGGCTTGCCATCACGTCTCGAGATTAATTTTAAGTCATGTCAAATTTACGTTGACTTTAATATCGTGGGGATATGTCGCGATAATTACCCTCCGCGCCGCACGTCATGTGTACCCGTACGGTGACATGACGTAACATTGCTTAAAGCTTAGTCTTTATGACGCGGAGCTCCAAACCATTTTGCTGATATACCTAAGATTATGTTCGTTTTCGTAAGCGTAAATGGGAGCTTCGATTTTCTCTTGATTGGGTATTAAATATTCTTAATTTAGAAAATTAATGTAATACATAGTTTTTTAAAACTGCCATTCAATTTTAAAAAACTATGTTTTATTAGATTGTAATGGTAGTTTTATTAGATATGAATTTAGATCTTTGGTAATATTTTTAGTCAAAGGTAGCGTTTTTATCAATAAAATAAATGAGATAAAAATGATTGATTATGAAGTTACTGATATTTTAACAGTCTAGAAAGCCTATTCGTCTATAAAATAATGCTGAAATCGTAAAAAATAATCCTTTCAAATCACAAAAACGAAAGCTTGCGATTTTAGCTCGAGAAGCTTAGTCGGACGGTGTGGGCCCGTAAAAAATGTGTTTTTTTTATGTCCCCCTGACAATGTCATGGCATGCAGATTGCAAGTACGTGATCTGAAAGTCAATTCTCGACCTGCGGTTGACAAGCCGATTAGTGGCTTATAGTGACTGGAGGGCCTGTCACTTTGACGACTGCCACCGGCACACGACAGTCTTGATTTTTTAATATACTTTTTATTCAATGCAGGATTTGCTGGGTTATTTTTCTAGGAAGGGATAATCGTGAGGGACAAGAAGGTTTGGTACTGAGAAGGGATGTGACTGTTAGAGGCACTAGTTATGTTAGCGTTCTTTGAAAAATAATGTAAGCAAACACTTTATGGAGCATATACATAAAAATCTTGGTATTTTGTTATAGCAACATACCAGTTATGAAACCAGCACGTATTTTTTTATTTATGACTAGCTGTGCCCGCGACTCCGTCCGCGTGGAAGTCGGAAAATAACGCCATAAAACGGTGCGGTGGCGCACTAAAAATCACGGTGCCGGCGCCGCAACGTGGTGATGTGACGAAGCCCTAATACATGTTACTATTTCTTGATTTGAAATCAATCACTTGTGTATAAACTATCACTCCTAAGGATAAGAGAGATTTTAATGAAAAATGCAGTGATAGCCTTGTGGTATAACCATGCGCCTCCCACGGCGAAGTTGCGAGTTCGATCCCGGGGCACGCTCCGCTGACGTTTCGAAGTCATGTGCGTATTAGAATTAACTATCACTTGCTTTAGAAAACATCGTGAGGAAGCCTGCATGCCTGAAAGTTCTGCATAAAGTTCTTGAAGGTGTGTGAGTCTGCCAACCCGCACTTGGCCGGCGTGGTGGACTATGGTCTATCCCCTCTCATTCTGAGAGGAGGCCCGTGCCCAGTGCCCAGCAGTGGGACAGTGCATGCATGAATGTTCTGCATAAAGTTCTTGAAGGTGTGTGAAGTCTGCCAACCCGCACTTGGCCAGCGTGTTGGACTATGGTCTATCCCCTCTCATTCTGAGAGGAGGCCCGTGCCCAGTGCCCAGCAGTGGGACAGTTTTTAAACAGCGCTGATACTTTGATAATTTTTAAGTAAAGCCCTGATATTATTATTGTAATTACATTGACATAAATATGAAGTTTGATTGATTGCATTTATTAGATTAATGACAGGTCTCTGCTGACAAACAACGACACAATACTCTTTAGTGCCACTGACCAAGGTAATGCCGAGTCCACATAATAATATGCATTATTTTTCCCGATCGGACAAAAACCGACTCGAGATGGAACGGACCGTATCGAGTATGGTATCGAACCGGGTATCAAGACCGCCGCGTGTCATGATTACGTATCACCACTCGCATGATACGCGTCGGCGATACAGATACGGTAATACATGTTAGCAAAGTTACTCCTGACTGATAGATTTTTTGTAATAACTTTTGATAGAATGGACCGATTTTAATGAAATAAAGACTAAATGTTACCTCAAGATACTGCCTATACATTTCTTTCTACTTCCTCATAATCAATTCAGTAGTATTGATTTGATGCGTGTTCAAACACACAGACAAACAGACAGACAAACCGACAGACAAACAGACAGACAAACAGACAGACATTAATTCTAAAAATTATAGAAATTTACTTTATTACTTATTTTTAGTCCCCCATATTATTTTTATGCAAATATATGCAATGTACAGACACGTGGAATTTACATTCTTATTATAAGTATAGATAAATAGCGAATTCATTGTTTATGTGTTATTAATACAAGTGTAGCAGAGATTATTGGAATTTTATGGATTTTTGATTGGAACTCCTGAATGCATAAATAAATAGTGTAATTGATATTTGGTTACTAGTCTGTTTCAGGGAAGAACTGTATTTTTGTTCGTGGTCATTTATTTAATAATGTAAATAAATCATGTTAGTTTCACTTGTTAAACAATGCGTCGAATTAATCAGTCTTAATTAGGGTGTATCGCACACCAAACACAATTTTATTATTTACCAATAAATTCAATATGGTGTAAAAACAATTTGTCAATGTAACTTTGATTAATAATTAAATAGTCGTCAACCAAATTTGTTTGGTGACAAGAATTAATTGAAATGTATGACGTGGACGGCGCAGCGCCAGCTGTTCACAGCTTTAATTAAGGAGCTAATGTACTGCCACAGTGGATCCTGGCGACTGAAGGATGTGATTGATGACACGTGAACATACCTACACACAAACCTCGATATCACGTCGAATTCGACGACAAATTATTATTTCATTTTGTTTCTGTCAACTGTTTAATGGATTAAGCCTTTGGTGATGACATTTGATTGCGACTGGTATTTTGTAACTTATTATAATTAAGTCAAATGTAAACAAGAGTAGGTACATACTGTAGATTGTTAGATGAAAATGAACGATTTCGAATGACGACGGTCTATTGTTAAAGGTTTTTATAGATCGTTATTTATCGTTACCCGTCATGTCAAACGTGTAGGTACTCGACTACGTGAGCGTGTACCTTGTAAAATGTTATAACATGACGTAATATATAATATATCGGCTGTTGGAGCTCAAAGGATCAAACGAATAGTTATGAAAGAGTTATTATGTATAATATCTGCGAACAGTTGACGTAATATTAATATCTTCCATATTGTTAGCGATGGCATTTACTTATAAATAAAATAGGAGTTCTTAAAGTCCCGGAGGGAAAATACGAAATAGAATTCAAATAATCCATTCGTTCACTGATAGTGTCTGTGCTGATTATATGAATATTGTCTTCATTTGAGTAACCACTATGCGTAGTGAATTGCTAAATTGTAACATTTGGAAAAACCGTACCAAATAAGACATGAGTTCGCAGTTTTCGAAGTTCATAACTTTCTAACTGCATTTTTTAAAACAAAAACAATCTAGAATTTGTCAGTTAGCGCTGCGAACACTGAAATTCTGTGTTTGATTTGAGGCTAACAGGCTAAAAATTGGTTAAGAGTGTTAAACGTTATAGTTTCCATAACCGTTCTATGCGGGCAACAGTTATTTTTGGTACCATACGATCCTAAGTTAGTTACGACGTACGTTACGTCCTAGTACGTTTCACATGTTCACAAAACATCCCCTGAATGTCAATATGTTAGAACTATAACGGTACTGGAAGTTTTCTTTCAGCAGTAATTCTCGTTCACCACTTTTTAGTGTCCTATAAAGGCCTTATTTTAATGCTTAAATCTAAAAAAAAAACCGGACAAGTGCGAGTATGCCTCGCGCCCTAAGGGTTCCAAAATATGATCATAGATGGCGCTACTGCATACTTCCAATGCCGCCATCTAAGAGCAGATGGCTCCACTTATGGTCCGGTGACTGAGGGCGGACAACAAAGTGATCCTATAAGGGTTCCGTTTTTCCTTTTGAGGTACGGAACCCTAAAAACATAGAATGTTAAGACCTAGATAGAGTAACAGACAGGGGAGCCAACATAGCGCCAAAGGGAACTCATAGCTGAAACGCACAATACAATATCGTTGATGGATAAGTATTTAAAGATAGGTTTTCTTCATAAACCTGTTGATTTTTTTATTAACCTTTTGGCTTTGAGCTTTTGTATTATTGGCACAGCCCTTCCCATTGTTTTACTTCTGTCTGACGCTGTGCCATTTTCGAACCCAATATTGTTTGGTTCTATAAGTTTGGAATGGAAATTCCATATTTTTCAGAGCATTTATGAATGGTGGGCCAAATTGCAACGCTGAAAACGTCATAATTTGCAAGTAAAAATAGCAATAGGAATATAAAAAAGCTATAGCCTTAGCAAAGCACACGTTTGTTCAGTAGTTCACCTTTCATAGCAACCTCCCACTCAATATTCCTATGGATTTCTTTTTCATAACCACTCTTTATGCACGGGGTTCTATTCCGAAAAACTTTTCTTGTGAATTTGTTTCACATCTCCTTCGGGACCCACAAGAAGCATCTTTTTGTGAAAATTTTATGAAAATTGGTCGGAAATGGTGTGAAGTTGTAACAGGAATTTGTAGATTATGTAGTACGAAATCGATGGACAGGTGTATGGCTAAGAAGTGAAAGTTTCCAAAGTTTTAGAAAGCTTTTCTTTTGCATTTAATGGAGTGTTTATTTATAAAGTAATGCACACAGCTGTTATGCTATAATCTAGCAAACTAATAGGCTTGAAGTCGAACCAGATAAGCTAATACCAATATTTTATTATGATAAGATCGACTGCCAGCTGACTTTTGTGCTCTATCTTAGTACCTACACTACCTACCAGTGGCGAAGGGCCAGTTTTTGTAAGAGGTAAGCCGGAGCTACAAATGCTTACCTGGCCACGAAAAGCTAATGAATAAAAGTAGGCAGTACCTACTGCCTGTGCTATTTTTCAAAGGGAAGCCGGTAGGAATCGTATTGTAGGGACCCTTCGCCACTGGTACCTACCTATATCAATATCAAGGATGGATAGGTATTATATGTAGTTTTCTTAGTGTGACGACCATGCTATAGCAATCAGAACAAACGGCTTAATGCATAGAGGTGTGATAAAAAATCACCCATCTAAAACTTGTCCGCAGTTAGTGTGGCTTAACTGCGCAAACCGTTGAATCTTTATGCTTATTCAATCGCAAAGTTCAATAAAACATGTCTGAGCTAATAAAATCTAAAATACAATCATAATATATGATGATGTCATTGCACAATTATTTGCTTGAAACAGATAACTATAAGCTAATGTTTCATCAGCCTCTAATCCTGGTCTACTCACTGGCTCACCGGGACAGGTGAGCTTAATCTGTCTTCGTTACGACGCACGAAAATGTCCTCCACTCCATACGGATTACAAGATACATTGCGGTCGTGATAACTCCAACCTAGAACATGATTGCCTCTTTAGTACCGCTATTATGACGATGTCACTCTTTTCTATTATGATAGCTAGCGTTTGGTTTAGCCGACAAAATGAAAATATTATATGATATTTATAGTTTTATGTACTGTTGATTGCTTCAGTTATTAATTTCTCTTATTTGTTAATTTTACACCGAATTATTGTTATTAGAATAATGTTATATAAGCATAAGTAAAGGAATTGATTTTCGCAGAATTGTGTTAATGGTGTGAGATCATATTGACACTAATTTGAATCAAATTAATTAGATTCAGAACTCGAGAATGTCGGGAAATCTTGTAGTTTTGATTACTGTCGAGAAATAGACAGTATAGTTGAAGTAACTAAGTATTCTATTTAATGGTTAATCTCATACAAATTATTTCGAAATATACCTACCTACGGCCTCTAACTGAACAAAATGACAACTTCACAGATTTATTGGGCCATCGGAAACAAGGGCTCCCAATACCGATGCAATGACGTGTCGCAGGTCGCATCCTGCGCGGTCGGCTGCTGACGTCATAATTCACGGCGACGTCCACCCGCATAGCCGGGCGCATGAAATATGACCGATCCGTTCGATTTACAAACGGCCGCGCGGCCGTGCTGATTTTGAAATAAATGTCTGTGCGAAAAATGAGGCGTTCTCGGCGAGTTATTGTCATTGTTGCTAGGCTATCTACTAAGAGCGGATGAGTTTAAATATAATAATAATATAATAATATGATACTGTATTGACATTATCACAATTGACTATAATTTTATCACATAGACTTATAAACTAAATTCTAATTATTTTGGTGAACATTTTGCCATAACTCGATTAATATATAGGTATATTGGATAACTAAGAAAAATTATGTTAAAGTACTTCAACACTTCTTTGAACGAAACTTGTTTTTCCATAATAAATCGACTCTTAGAAAATATTATGTACATAACAGAGTCCTTACTGAATAGGTGAAATCGTCCTCAGAGATTTCTATTTAAACGAAACTAGGCCTTCGAGAAAAACTTACTAACAAAAAATATATAGACTAGAACGCTCTCTCAAATTTAGCATCTCATAACATGATCCTTATATCCCTGAGGGTGGAATATTCAGAATATGATTCTCGGCCTTGACCGATTTCTTATACATTCAACTATAAATATTTGATAAGTTTGCTGAACCGGGTCAGCTGGCTCTTTCGTTATAATACTCGTTTGTGGATACAGAAATGTGGATCTGTATTGACCTTTAACATTGCCGAATTAAATCAAATTGTGATATACAATATAAACGTACCTATTTATGATTTGCCTTATTTATTTAAACAAGTTCACGGTCCGTTAACTTTCATCATTATAGATCTATATATGTTTGTAAATGAAATCCAGTGGATTGGTGGACTTAACAACTTGTGTCACTAGCATAATTGGTTTTATTTTAGGTTCGCAGTCTATTTTGTGAAAGAGCCGAAAACAAAAGATAGTTATATCATTGGACTCATATCCTACAGCATGATTGTTTCGGAATTCGGAAGATTTAAGACCACTAGAGACATTATTTATTATGAATTACCTAGGTATCTATGTAGTATCATTTTTAGGGTTCCGTACCAAAATGGTAAAAAAGGAACCCTTATGGTGCGACTTCGTCTGTCTGTCTGTCTGTCTGTCTGTCTGTCACACCTGATTATTTCAGCAACTACTTATGCTATCGACTTGAAATTTGGAACAGTTATAAAAAATGCTTGTTCAACTTTATTGCAAATGAAAAAAGTCCAAAAATATTTTTATTTTCATTGCAAAGGGGGCCGGAGTGGGGGTCCAAAATTTTAAAGTGGGGTTACTAGGTCAAGTGAAATATCATATGAAAGGGCTTGATCTGCACATTTCAAAATATATTTTTATTTTATTTTATGTCTCACATTTTTCGACATATGATGAAAAATGTCCAAAAAAAATACCATTCCCTTATCTCCGAAGTTTGCGTGGCGAAAAATCTGAAATAATTAGAGTTGATAGGAATTGACCCAAATATGGCACCAAAAATAAAACAATGTTCCTAACTAGTACAGTTTTTACAAAATCATCAAAATTCCTTCACAAACAAACTTAGTTATGCGGTCCGGATTTTTTCACTTTATACGTCCAAAAATGATACGGAACCCTCGGTGCGCGAGTACGACTCGCACTTGGCCGGTTTTTTATGTCGAATTATTCGACTTTTCGCCATTTCTCCTATTAGACACACTTCGATACCTATTGCTCTGCTTGAATAGAGACAGTCTATCCAGGGCAATCAATGGATGTTAGACTGTGACGTGGTTGGAAATTGTGCAAAGCAGAACCCATGAAACTATTGCTCTAATAAATCATTGAAATGTAAGTGAATCGGTAGCTGTTTTTTTTAAAGCCACTTATATGTCTGGTAGTCCACTTTTAGACTAACCTTTCTTAAATTACGCTACAAAATCTGGTTCTCAAATAAATGAAGTCTTAGAAATAAAAAAAAATTGCTTGCGTTTGACCGCCATCTCGCCTGATGTTAAGTGATGATGCGGTCTACGATGGAGCACGCTTGCCTAGAAGAAACCGATTCACTCTCGACTTGAAGATCCCTATATTGTAACTGTCGGGGAACACCCACTCCGGCAGCGAATTCCATTGTTTTGCGGTTTTCACAATGAAAGTGGAATCAAAGCGCTGCGTTCGGGTTTTTGGTACATCAACCATGAACCGATGGCGCTTTTTCGTGCTTCTGGCCGTCCGATAGAAAAAAGGGCAGGAGGGAATTAGATCATGCAGATCTGAAGCACACTCTCCGAAATGTATCCGATAAAAAACCGATAGACTAGCAACTTTGCGCCGATGTTCAAGACTTTGGAGCTTAGTCTCTACAAGGGAGTCGTTGCTAATGAGCTTCTTGGCACGCTTTTTAATGGACTCCAATGCCTGAAGCTGGTACTTGGCTGAGCCATCCCAAAGGTGCGAGCAGTATTCTATGCACGAACGAACTTGTGCTTGGTACAGTAGAAGCAATTGTTCCGACGTGAAGTACCGCCGCACCTTCGAGAGTATACCCAGCTTTTTAGCTGCCAATTGAGCTTTGGACTCAATATAAGAACCAAAGTTGAGGGTAGACGTCAGAGTAACGCCCAAGAGCTCAAGATGGTCAGTTATCGGTATGGACACATTTCGAAAAGTAGGAGCCAGCTGGAATGGCCTCCTTTTGGCAGAGAACAGACACGCCTGGGTCTTAGCTGCATTGAACTTGACCAGGTTGGCATCGCCCCAATCGGAGACTGCTTTAAGGGCCAAATTCAAGCGCTCGACCATGGAGAGACTGGATTTGTGGTCCAGTGGTCCGTGCATTGGCTGTGTAGCTCTCTACAACAGTGCTGTCGTCCGCATACCCCAACGTTCCGGGTTTTAGCAGATCGTTGATATGCAGCAGAAAAAGTGCAAAGTATTTTGTTATTGCGACGTAGGTACACTCCATCCGTATATTATAGCAATCACAGATATAAATATTATGAATGCATATTTTTATTATCAGATACAAAGGTGATGATTATAAGCTTGCAGCACATAGGAAGACTGTTTTTGTGGCACTAAAGCAGACAACCTCCCTTATGCTGAAATAACATGAAGTTAGCAAAGCAGGGCCACGGCTATGCTGTACATTCATTATTCCCCATCAGGTATGATTATTTATTACGTCTTAATCCGGAAATATGAGACGATGATATTAGCGATACAGCATTATCGTAATTGACAACTTTTATCCGCTGACGGAGAGCTTCTTACTTTATGCCATCTTTCACTCGTCTTGTTACCTGATGAGTAGGTATTTACTTACCTTTTAAAAATAATGTTGTATTAGCTATTTTTATTGAACATAATTAAATAACTATTATAATCTCACAACACTAATAAATTTCACGCTTACCTAAGTTAAGGGGTTGCTAATAATTTGGTAATAATATTAAAAAACGAATGTCTTATTCCATTTAAAAGTTACGAGTATGTATGTTTTACATGTCGTAAAGCACAAAGTATTGGGACTATTAAATTTTATCTGTAACAAGTCCTCATCTGTAATGTAGGGTAGACTGGGTACAGTTGTGACAATTTTCATTTGATGGCCAATAATTTTGTTAGTGTAGCAGTTAGCTGTAAAAAAGAAGTTTTATGTTGTGAAGAGTACATTTGCCTACGCATGAAAACTAAAATAGTATTTCTATGTACTTTTTCTTTTTTTTTCTAACTTGCTCCTGTGAATTAACCATAGTTAATTCACAGGAGCACACAGGTCACAACCGACCACACCGCAAGGGCGGTTGTGAAAGTACTTGGGGTCGTTAGTGACAGGTTCAAAAATACACCAAAATGCCTATCAATCACTTTTATTGCATGAAATATCCATTCTACTCTAAAAAATTAACGTTTACGTAACACAAGAACATTTATGTTTATAAGGAATAAGGCACTGTAGCATCTGTAGCTATTTTAACAAATCTTCTTAAAGCAGTCTGATAGCTTATAACTAGTTCTTTTTACTATCAGTCCAAAAAAGCTAATTAAAGCATTCTAATTAAACAATACAAAGTTAAAATACAAACTAATCACTAAAAATGTAAATCACAATCAACTTCTTCGAAAAAATTGAACATTTGTGTAAGTAGGTATCAACATAGATACCTACAACATAAAAAAATAGAAGAAACGTTCATTTGAAATTTTAAATCTGAATAAAAAGACATTGAAGATCTAGTCAGAGTCCCCAAAATCACATCACACACATTTTAATTTTGTCACAACCGTACCCAATAAAAACGTCACAACCGTACCCAAAGCACTCCTTCGCAAAAAAAACAACCACTATGGCAATATAAAATAATGTAAGTACAAAGTAAGCACTGCTATTTAACCACTAATGTATAACTAATAACAAAAAAGAACACTCATTACCGTATATGTACGCATATAACAACAATCACTAAAAGAAATACTACTTTTGACTGTTAAAAAGTAATGAGGGCCTCTGCTAACGTCAAAGTCGTGCGTTGGTTGAAGCAATACTGTGAAACACGTTCAGACCCCCATGGCGTTTCCCTCTCCCTTTACACCCTCAACGGTATTCCTTATAGTTTCGCTAATATTGCGACTGTCACAACCGTAACATGGCACAACCGTACCCAGTCTACCCTAAGTATAATTAATATACCTACATTAAGCAAATTATTACTATACTGCTGCATAAATTAGCATGCGGTCATAAAGTGCTCACACCGTGAATTCGACACCCGCATCGCAAACATTATTTGTATTTATGTATGTATGTTTGACCCTTTGGCTGTTTTCTCCGAACAAATGCGAATTGAATGCCTATAGCATCCATGACGCGATTCCTAGGCATGACTAGTTTTACGATTTTTATTCCAAATATTCGTAGGTTTGCTGGGGTATTGCACTTTGTAGCAAATATAATATCTATCTATGTAGTAGTAGCCATTCGTAAACATTGTCCTCTCCCACAATGCTCTACCATTGGGGCCACAGCTACTTTATGTAAATTCCCTTTATAATGTAAATAACAACTATCTGCAACATATTCAGGGATTGAATAAAACAAAGTTGCGACATAGTTGCATGCTATCTGTATAGAAATCCACAGAGCGTAGTGTTGTAACTCGGAGGCGACAAAAAGTGCAAATGTTGTGTACGTCCGTTTTTCTTCACGAAACTGGGTCATCTTATTGTGCCTTTCCGCTTGTTGTTAAGTAATGGCATGTTTGCTTGAATTCTTGGTGACGGCATTGTCTTGTGTACATGTACAGGAGGATATATGAGCATCGTGAAACTTCGTCCTAGTTTAAACCAGGGGTTATCAGACTTTTTGTACGAGCGTTTTGTAATATTAGTCAAGTTAGCGTATTTATGTTAATTTGAGCAATTGTAACTGTCACCAGTAGGTACGAGGTGTTAGTTTTCGCAAAACGATATTGAAGTAGATCAAAAGATAATTATGTGAGTTGATATACCTAACGGTTTGTTTAGGACTTGTCAAAAAACGTTAAAATGTTAATAACCATTGTTAGTAACGGTGTTTTTTTGACTTGCCTATCTACTTAGATCAAATTATCCAATTTTATGTCGCATATAATTCTACGCTATAGGTACGACGGAAAAGAAAAGAAAATGATTGTGTAGCAGGTCAAAATAATGAATATTTTTTACACTTTTCTAAAGAGGCTTAATTGAGTTCAACAGCTGTTTGTATTTCCACGTAGGTTTAAATAAAAAGGGTCAATTATTTTTATTGCCGACTGTACCTATATATGCTAATGACTGTATGTATGCTAATCATTAAATACTAATGAGATACCGACACGGTTGGATATACCTACAATTAGGTAGGTATGTTGTTTTTAATTAGCCGGGTACGAGTAGGTATCTTAATTTATATAGTTCAGGTGTAATGGCTACTTGTTTGTAGTGTACAAGTACATGATAATCTTAATTTTTATTTAGGTAACTCTTTTGGTGACATGGTTTTAATATTTTCATAGAATATCAAATACATTTTTGTGTGCGTGGAAATCACTATTGGATTTTGTACCTATAAGGTTAATATTGTATTAACCTAAAAACAATAGTAGGTACCTATTTCAAAATATTTGCTGTTTCTTTCTATCTAATAATATAATATAGGTAGGTAGGTATCTACTTATAAAACAATGTATTTCGCTTACATTAATAGATTTTAGGTAGATACCTTTATCAGGAAATTATGAGCAAATAATATAAGTTACAACAAAGAAAATGTCCTTTTCTCCCATTTTACCGTCAGTTCCATTAGGAAATAAGCTTTTACTCTTATCATTTGTATTAAACTTGGAAACAAGCATCAAAGGGACAATCAATAACATCGTGAAAATGCTTTTTCACTTTCTTCAGACAGCGCCATCTATGTTTAGTAGCGTTGCAATGGTTGTAGAAGTTCACACTTTTCCCGCACTGTAGCGCTGCTGAGCAAAGCTTTATTGTTTTGAATTTCGTGGTGCAAACGTAGTAACAGTTCCCTCTCAGAGATGGCGTTAAACACTGAAATGCTCATTTGTAGCTTACGATAGAGAAAATTCAGACGTAATGTAACCCGCAAAGTTATTGTTACTGCTCGACGACTGTTATAATATTTATGAAAAATTACACACAATAGATAAGATACTTTAAAAAATAAATTAAATAAAAGCATGTTGCAATACCACATTATTTATTCCTTAGTAGACCGTATGTTTTCAAAGTTAAAATCAACGTTGTTCTAATGTAGGCAGGTATGTTGTTTTCACCTAACAATTTTTATGTAAATTAGGTTATTTTGTTATAATATTATTTTACAGTTAAACACTAGCCCTTCGCGGTATAAAAACCAAATGAACGTGCATGTATTTATCAAAAACCATACAATCGTTATTTTTAGGCCTGCATGGGTACCAAAACGACGTAATTGTGCAGTCAATAATTCACGAATTCCATAAAAATAACACTGACCTGACATATTAGAACCAGAAACATTTGAAAGACAATAGAACCAGAAACACACAAATAAAGCTATTTTCTGACGGAATAAAAAAATTAAGGACTCAAGGCAACCAAAAAAACAAAGACAATTTCTTTATTATCTGATTATTAATTTATTTTTTTGTGCTTTTTAATTTTCTATTAATACATGAGTATATTTTCCCCTTTCCCTGAATCAAAAATAATAATTATTATTGTTTATTTTGTATAAATAAACAATAATATTATTTTATTAAAGTTTGGACAGCCGAAATCTTCACTGTTTTTTCCCGTAAAATTGGAAAACGTAGATCGTAGGCGTAGCGTCTTAGACTCAACTAGGTAAAAGAATCACTGGCGTGTGAATCCAATGATGACTGTGCTTACCGGTCTACAGCATGTTACGTTAACATGTTAGATAGCTAACTTACCATGTTTTAGTCTAAGGTGTCCAGGCGTAATCGCATCCATAATTGTTGTTTAAGTGTCACAAATTACTCATTTTATTTAGGTAGGTACTTTGACTTACAGGTATCGCTAGACGTCATCGTCTCATTTCGTTTACAAATAATAGCTAACATAAAAAATTACGGTACCAACAAAGTGCAACTGTGTTATCAAAACTACATGATTATACACCCAATACGGTAATATAACCCAAGCCCACATTGTAGGTACAATGAGTTTTTCATAGAGCTTTCATCAGCTATATAGCCCCTAAAGCAATACTTGAATGCGTGATAATAATCAGAAAAATACCGCTGCGTTATTAGCTCCCCCTGGCGTAACAATTAGAAAATTAAATACGTAACAAAGTTGGCAGGTTTTTACAAAAATTGTAACAATGTGAATAAGGTTGGCTTTCAACAGACTTGTCGCCGCAGTTTTTCGTAGAAGTGGGTTCGCGTGCAATTTATAGTCTAGGAACAGGACAGGGATGTTTGAGGTAGTTGTAATAGAATTTAAAATATTTTAAATTTAAATTTAATGACAACGTACAAATGAAAATTGTGTGGATTTTTGCCATTTTATTTTGTTAATTTCATTGCAACATACATTTTACTGCGTTTTTGTGAGTTATTAAATTATAGGAATAATAATTATTAATTAGTGTATGCTTAATTACCTTATGAAGTTTTTGACCTTCGGAACTGGCTTTTCCGGTCGGTATAAATGAGTTATTCCTTTCTAACAGATTCATTTTAAAGTGAAAATTCCAAGCTGATGGTAACTTCTGGCGATTCAAAACTCTTAATTGAATAAAAATATTTTGAGTCTTAGTTTGAAAACTTGTAGGGATCGTGTTCGTCTGCAGCTGTTGCTATTTCATAATCTTTGAATAGAAGAAGTTAAATAGGTAGGTATCAGTTTTCTTTTAAAGTCTAACATAATAATATGTTACTAGCGTGGTAACTGGCGTGCTCACTTGCGACGTTGAAAGAAAAGTTTCATCATTTTAAGCATGAGTTAAAGAGGTGTTTGGACACTATCCGCCAGTTTCTGAAAGCCTGTTCAATTTAATCTGTTGTCAATCTCATATCAAATGACATGATTGGCAGATGTTATTTATGTCAACCAATTAAAACAGCTGACATGAGTGATTTACAGACCAGAGGCTTAATCAAGCTTTAAGAAGTGTCATTCAACATTAAACATTTTTGTCCTTACATACGCATTGCATTGGAATATATGAACCAGAGACAATTTTATTCGATCTACTAGCACTTCGCCCGCGACTTCGTCCGCGTGTCCCACAGGAACTGTGCATTTTTTCGGGATAAAAAGTAGTTTATGTTACTCAGTAATAATGTAGCTTTCTATTAGTGAAAGAATTTTTGAAATCGGTCCAGTAGTTTCGGAGCCTATTCGGTACAAATAAACAAAAAAATCTTTCCTCTTTATAATATTAGTATAGATATAGATAACTAAATATTATTAGTTTAAACCAGTTCGCTTATCTGTGGCTTATCAAGAAGTTTTAGAATTATATTCGGGTGTAAAATTAATATCGAGCCCGCTTATTGTTTTAGTTTAGAAATTCCTCGAACGAATTGAATTTCTTAATCACAAAGCAGCGGTTCTTAAAATTCTTGGGCACCAATTAAGATTTAGGTTTACTACACCAATTTGGTATCTGTAGCCTTGAAACGTTTAAATTGTTGGGAATATAAATTATTTTTATTAGAGAATTCAATTATTTTATGAACAATAGGAATTTTGAGCAGGAAACACGCATTTCAGGATTAAAGCCGACAATTATTATGATTGTGCTGTTTCTTACCTTATTATTGCTATGTATCTGATTAAGTATCTACTATATTATGAAGCAGTAACTATTATTTTAATGTACAAAATAAAATATACAATAATTAAAAACACAATAATACTGCATAATAACAAAACATACTTTTAATTTATCTACGTCAATGAAAGCAATAATTCCACACCTTCAACCCTATAATACAAAGCAATAATAATTGCTAGCCAACACTTAGTCTGGCTCCCGGCCTATAAATACTGTATAGGTTGTTGGTACCACAGAGGAACTTTATCGTAGCCGCACTGGAATTAAGCAATTACATGCAAGTTCTGAAACTTGGAAAATGGGTAAAACAGAAAACGCCAAACATCGTTTTATTTCCTCACATTTGCAATTCAATGGGTCTAGCTAGTTTAAATGACTTGACGGCTTTGTTTTCTGCGATATCATTACAGGGATTATCTTTATTGTTTTACGAGAATTCAGGTTTTATCGTTCTAGATAATATTGTTTATTTTATTACTTAGCGTGGTATTGTGATAACTATTATACGAGTACTAAGGCCCGTATTACAGAACGATGCTCGAGCACAGATATCTGCTTGAGCGGTGATTTAAAGCCATTTGATTGGTTGAAACAAGTTTTTATCTATGCTCAAGCAGAGATCTGTGCTCGAGTATCGTTCTGTAATACGGGCCTTAGACAGTTGAAATGTTTCAGTACATGGACGTAAAACAGTTTTTATATTGAAAATATTATTTCTTGAAGTTATAACTTAATATAATATAATATCACTCATCACAGGTAAGATAGATAAACGTAAAAAATCTAAATAGGTATTTTGTAGACGTTGTATAAAAGTTTTTTAGTTCCAGTAGATTTTTTCCTATCTGCCGCAATTTTTTACAGGTGGTTACACTTCGTAACCCAAAAAGTCTGCAATGGTTTATTACTCCCTATCGTCGCTACTTACATCAAAACACCTCAGAAACAAACCAAAAGCGACGATCAACAAAACCGTCCACCGTTTAGTACAAGCCCATCCTAATTTGCATTAAAAAATATTAAAAGCGGGACACTCGCTGTCGGTAAAATTTCATTATTTATATTTTGCGTCAGTCCGGCTAGCAGTTCTTTATGTAAATATGATTGTGCATGACGCAGGCACCAACTTTGCTGAAATGAGTTTGTAACGAGTGGTACCGCATACCGCATGCGGAGTACGTGGTCGTCGTCCACAATAGTTTCGGTCGCATGAAAATTTGTCGGTAGTGTAGTTATTTGTTGTCGTGTTCTGAACTGGTAATGTGAGTTTCTGGATTTTAATTGTTTGTTATTGGATTTAATGTCATTTTTGTTCTTGAGTGCTAAATTGGCTGTACTGTAACACCATATAGCCTATAATGTTCCCACTGCTAAGATACAGGATTTCTAGCATAAGGTCAAACACGCATAAAGTCAACTCCTGCGCGTTTCACTTATGAATGTTTGACTTTATGCAAGTTAACCTTGCATAAAGTCAAACACTCATAAGTCAAACTCGCAAAAAGTCAAACTCGTATAAGGTCAAATTCACATAAAGTCAAACTTGCATAACAGTCATAACTCCGATCCTATCACAAAGAGGGAGAAATTATGTATAATTTTTAACAAATAACGCGCCTATTGCAATCATAGGCCATAGTCCATTGTTAGAAATAAGACCTTTGTAGGTATGTCATCAAAAACAACGTACTGATTATACATGATAATTATTATTAAGTTTAAAATGAAATAGGTTCTAACTTCCCTAAAATAAGACTGTGCTGTATCCGCGTTGTCGTTGTTGAAACTAATTTTCAGTTGTTGAAGTCAAACAAAATTAGAGTAACGTTTCCATGAAGTATTTTATTCCATTGTTTTGTTTTTTTTTTTCACCATGTAACGCTTTTTACTAATTTTGGACACTAAATTAAGGTTGCCTAAGGAAATAAATAGTTCCCTTTTGTTATTCTCTCTATCCTCAAGCCTACTCAGTACTACAGTACTCCGCGTACGTCGGGTTTCTGCAGTGAAGTTATAGCAACTTTCCTGACTTCTCTGTTGTCATAATTTATTCACTTGAACTTCGCCAGACTGTCTGCGTATAAAGAAATAATTATAGATACCAGTTGGATTTGTCGCTTTATGAATGTTTTTAAACCGAAATAATATATTATACAAATTTTAATAATATGTTTAAGAATATAACAGATTTTATTTATTATGATTTTCATAAAAAAAATCCCACTTCCTTAAAACAATTAAATTCAGCGTAAAATATGACGCATTTAATATACAGTTATCGAACAATTATAAATGTAAAGTTCTGTTCAAATTCAAGTCACAATTAAATCGAGGCGTGAATGAGTAATTAAGTACGAAACTTTGCACGTCGTAACAATTAAATACCTTCAATTCAATAGATCAGCATTTCCCTAGAATCGAAAGTAGAGTTAATATCTCCCATTATTCCGCAGACGTAACCATAGCATGACCGAAGCCAAAGGGAATGCCGCAGCCTTCGAATTGAAACTGGAATTGCTAACAGAAAGTGCTTGGAGAAACAATGGGCACGATCTAATTGCGGGGTCCCGGGCGGGCGGGAACGTAAACGGAACTCAACGCACCGCAATCCACGTAGCTCTGACTACGGCGTAGCACCGTAGCGCCGTAGCACTAACAGATGCCAAAACGTAGAATGCGATTGCTACGCAGATCTGCTACACGTACTATGTAGGTGTATGGTATTGATTGATCTTTTATACATGATCGCTGGATTTGTGTAGATAGATAGTAGATACCATCTAGTTTTGATTTATGAAAACCTTTATTTTTGATTTAATACTCAGACCCATTTCATGAAAAATATAAGTTCAATTTGGAAAAATAGTACGGCTGCAATAGAAAAAGCACTTGGAGAGAGAAATTAAAAAATAAATTTACAGAAATCCATCGTAATATTGAATTTTGATTGGTATTTCTAGTAGCTATTAAGTTCTCCTATTAAAAGGGACTTGAATAACTCGACAGATTATTTTTTCAAATACAATTAAATTTATATTTTAACAAATAACTGCAAATGTTTGGTCTACATTCGAATTCCATGAACATTCACAGCCTGTCGCAGTTAGACAAACATAAAATACATATAAATAATTTTTTTTGAATTTGTCGTTATTTGCCAATCAAATAGAAAACATAACATTTTCACAGGTCGTTTGTAATTTGTTTTAAAAAAAACCGTGAGCATCCGTTCGTACTCCATATGCCCGAGTTTGCGTTTCACTCATTCAATTATGCAAAGCTACCATTTGTTAACAGATTTTAGGGTAATTCGGTGAATGTCGACTCGGGTATGCTAATCAGCTTAGTGTCCGTTATTTATGTGGTACATGCTTACAAACATTTTGCTGTATAATGTGCCCGTTCACCGATAACGTTATTTCACGCAATTAATTGCAGAAACACTCACTACCATATGATTTAAAGCCGTATTAATATTCGGCCGGATTGTTTTTGTTAAACGGTTATTTTGTGTTAATTCAATGCAAATGCCGATAACGGTTGAAACATTACCGGTGGCTGGCCATGCTTTTGACTTGATAAATTTCGTGGAAGCCATTCAATGATACTGAATTTGATCCCAAACTGGACTATTAATAAAACAATTATTATGTTTATTTAGTTAATGTTTTAGGTAGAGGAATTCGGTTTGCAATGTAAACGATCCGCCTAAATAATTATTTAAGCAAATATTTGTAGCATAATTAATTTCGCTTAAAATAATTATTCATAATATTCAAAATTTGCATACGTAATACACAAAATACACATAAATTACTTATCAGCAACTTCTTACACATCGTTACGTTTGTATGTCGTTTATTATCTTCGCTGACTGCAGATAAGAGGGAAAACGCTTAATTTATCATTTCGCAAATTCCGCCATTCCATTTCCAACAATGGGAAGCAAAATAAATTTTAATTGATATCACCGAAGAATCTCTCGTAAATACGTTGAGAATGTAAATTGTAACAAACTTATCGTGGAGTTGAATATCACTTCACAAATTGAATGTCAGGTATCGGATTACTAGCGTATTGATTGTGGTCGTAAGCTCTTATTGTGTGCACTGTGGTTTCATTAGAGTCACGACAGAGGGCGCTTCCGCGTCGCCTCGTCGCTACAAAAAGTGAGCAATTTTCTGATAGTCATCTGACACGAAATGGTTACGTTTGACATGCCATTTATATTACCATTTGTCAAACAACAGTACTATAGGGTGCGACGATTTATCGGACAGGTACGCACAAAGACAGTAGAACATTTATTATTCTATTAATTAATTAGTGTATGGCAATAAATAATGCTTTGGATTTTATGTGAGCTTTTGTGCTTTCTGTGATTAATTTTATGGCTTATTTTGATAAAATATGTCTGCTAACGTAATGTGTGGCGTATAAGAAAAAAGTTTGTTTAATATTAGACTTTATGAGATCTAAACCAATAACAATTTTCTTATTAAATACAAGTAATATTATTACATGTTTATTGTATTTGACTTGATATTAATATAAGATTGTATTTTATTTGTTTCTGTATTGTTGAAAGAAAACTTGATAGTACCTACTCGTACCTATCATATTTTCAGTAAAATCTTTTTACCTTATATTTTTTATACACAGAAAAGTGTCAACATTAAAAATCCTTTATAAAACAGGCCTTCGTTTATCCAGTAGGGTAGGTACCTATAATATGACTACGGTATTTTTGATTGAAAGGATTTAAAGGCATCGGTACCTACCATTCCAGTGGTCTAATAACAACATATCTACTGTGATACTTGCGTTTTGACTGTGGTATCTTATGCCTTTAAATCAATCGAATACTCAATCGTTTTCCTAAACGAAACCTAAGATCGATTATATTGTAGGGAACTTTTTGGGCCAAATCTTACATTTACGTGTCTGTAATCTAAAGAAATGGCGGTTCGAATGACAATCACGTATTGGCTCACATGCAGACGGACTGAAATACGAGTACTAACCCTTAGATAGCTCGTGTTTGGCAGAGGATATCATAATCTCTATATGAGTATGAATATATTTTTCCTTAAACATTTTTTTCCTCACATTAGGTATTCCTGTATCGTGGGTGCGTTTGCAAACACAAATCTCACATACACAAAAACCTAGTTCCAAATCAAATGTTTATCCCGTGCGCGAATCGAACCCACCACACATTGCGCAGCAGCCAATTGCTCGGCTATTGTGACAACTGTGCCGTCCAAAAGTTAGCAAAAATATATAATATTACTAGCGACCCACCCCGGCTTCGCACGGGTGCTATAAACCTTCCTCTTGAATCACTCTATCTATTAAAAAAAACCGGCCAAGTGCGAGTCGTATTCGCGCACCGAGGGTTCCGTATCATTTTTGGACGTATAAAGTGAAAAAATCCGGACCGCTAACTAAGTTTGTTTGTGAAGGAATTTTGATGATTTGGAAAAAACTGTACTAATTAGGATCATCGTTTTATTTTTGGTGCCATATTTGGGTTAATTTCTATCAACTCTAATTATTTCAGATTTTTCCCCCCGCAAACTTCGGAGATAAGGGGGGGAATTGTATTTTTTGGACATTTTTCATCATATGTCGAAAACTGTGAGACATAAAATAAAATAAAAATATATTTTGAAATGTGCAGATCAAGCCCTTTCATATGATATATCATTTGACCTAGTAACCCCACTTTAAAATTTCGGACCCCCACTCCGGCCCCTTTTGCAATGAAAATAAAAATATTTTTGTACTTTTTTCATTTGCAATAAAGTTGAACAAGTATTCTTTATAACTGTTCCAAATTTCAAGTCGATAGCATAAGTAGTTGCTGAAATAAGCAGGTGTGATCGACAGACAGACAGACAGACAGACGAAGTCGCACCATAAGGGTTCCTTTTTTACCATTTTGGTACGGAACCCTAAAAACCGCATCAAGATCCGTTGCGT
Organism: Thalpophila matura; assembly: GCA_948465475.1. Taxonomy (NCBI): domain Eukaryota; kingdom Metazoa; phylum Arthropoda; class Insecta; order Lepidoptera; family Noctuidae; genus Thalpophila; species Thalpophila matura. The sequence goes on along the minus strand of OX419190.1, from coordinate 7,727,431 downwards.
AGTTTTAAAGATCTAAGCATACATAGGGACAGACAGACAGCGGGAAGCGACTTTGTTTTATACTATGTAGTGTTTCCTCATTATCAAAGACGGTGAAGGAAAACATCGTGAGGAAACGTATGTCCTAGAACCAAAAACACTCTCAAACTTTCACGTTTATAATATTATTACAAGTAGTAGGATGAGGCCCTTATGCCTAGATGGGTAAAATAAAGCTATAAAAAGAAATCCTTCTCAAATGGCCACTTCAGTAAAATCTATTCGTTTCAGATGTCAAGTGAGCCAGTAATCGATACAGGTAATTAAAAATAATTACAGAACTGCTGTAAAGTGTAACAACTGTTTTCCAGATTGCGCCGGCGGCTATAATAATTAATGCAGTTCAAGTTATTAGCGTACACAGCTTTATGACTGCGGCGGACGCCTTAGTAATGTGAAATGTACTCGTACGTATTGGTCTAATAGCTCAGTACCCTACTGTGTGAACATGAATGTACTGCTGATTCTATGAGTGTAGAACGAACAGTCTTGGTATTTCTAAGATTGTTGTATTTTTCCTAGAAAAATATCCTGATATTGATAAGACATTAGTCGATCATAATAATATAATGGTCGGAGTTAACAGAAGTGAAGAAGTGTGTAAAATAATAAGATACACCATTACTCTAAAGGTGCATAGGGGTTTTTAGTAGGTGCCGTGTGTGCGGCAGATTTTAATAGGTGCATTATCAGAAAAAGAAAACGTGTAAAATAATCTAATAATAATATCATAAAATGTAAGCCCCATTTAAATCTTCGGGGTTATACAGATGATAGAATAATATTAGGACAGGCTCTAACTGTTATTAGGAAATAAATATATTATTATATGTCGGCCTGATTTATTGGATTATGACTTTTTGATCGAAATGAAACATAACAATCGAGTCCAAAATTAAATTAAAATTCCTTCTTTTATCTTTTTGTTTCCACCATAATTTATGGTACCCAAAACTTTTATTTCTAACAACTTGAACGGACACACTTCGCATTTTATTAAGCGTTTATAATTTTATAAGGGCGTAGATTAATTTCCTTATACGAGGGAAGTTGAAGAGGGTTTATCGTCCCACGCGTGAAACACTCGCTTGCAACAAAGGGTTAACAAAGGGTTAGTAACTATACAACTTTTGGGTGACAGTCATGGGACAACTTGCTTGATACTTGAAGTCGTCATAAACTTGATTATAATTTCTGTCTTTAAACTTGACAGTGATTTAGGCATCTTGATTGACGTGCGCGGTTTGCGGGATCGGTGTAAGTTTGATTTTATGGCAAAGTTTGACTGTTTGTCGATAAAACAGAGTGGAAACAATAGTTGGTCGTGTGCCTTGCTTAATAAAAAAAAACTGTTAAAATAACAATAAAAAAGGCAGAAGTAAAGTAATGATTGAAAAATATCGCGTCATAATCGTGCACGCAATGGCTCTATGTTATCTTGTATGCACACTAGGGATCTAGTAGCCAGCATGTTGGCTAGAACTGAGCTTTTTGTCAAAGCATGCGCGTCAAGATTGCAACACAAATGTCCAACTTCGAAATAGGGTATTACACCCTGTTTTGAAAAGTGTCGCAATTTGATCGTAAGGTGTTAAGAAACTACCAAAAAAATAAAAAAAAAATTATACAGTCATTATGTATCATTAAAACACATTAAAATTTTACATTTTAAATATCCGCGCGAAAACTGACGAAAATGTAGGACGCCATGTTGCTTACGTCAACAAAGAAGTAAACAACGAGTGACAACGAGTAACGACGCTAATTTGATATAAAGGAGAAAAACTTGGTTAAAACTCGCGAAAAGAGATCCAAAGCTGTCTGAAAAATCTTACCGTATCGTATTATTAACATATTGAAGTCGCATTATAGGTAGTTGTTTACATTATAGAGTGTCATTTGACGTATTGGCATCATTTAATGGCAGCTACCGTTTCGCGTATTGAAAGAACAGATAACAGAAATTAATTCTATAAAACGGTTTTAAAAAATCATTTCTTCATTTCATGAACTGAAACCAATATTTTCCGGTTGGTTATTGCTAATACTACATTAGTTAGACAGATACACCTTTACCACAAAAAATATAAACACGTGTTAAACGCGAATGCTACCAAAAATAATACACACTTGTTTTAAACAAGCTAGTGCTAAAACAAGTGCGGATTATTTGTGGTAGCATTTGTGTTGAACACGTGTTGATCTTTTTTGTGGTACGGCCCTAAAGTTTTTTTTCCACCTAGGGTAAAATACCCTATTTAAGTGTACGGTACTTAAGTAATAAGTCATTTTTAATCAGGGCCATATAAAGCGAAAAAACAGAGCTTAGAGGCTGTCTTATTTTCACCAAAGATGCAAATAACATAAAGTATAGTCATAAAAATCTGCCAAAAAAATTCAAGACAGCCTTCTCAAGGTACAATTTAGGAAGGATAGTGCTAAAAAAGAGTATGAGTTGACGAAAGTGTCTACCTCAAGAAGATCCGTAAATAGATAATTTTGGCCGCTTTACGATACACAGGAACCTCTTCACTCCGTTCCTCAAGGTGTTTTTCTCCACACAAGTGCGAATACACATTTTGCTATAACATTTATTTCTCGTAAAAAAGTTGTTTGCCTTTCTTAATAACAGTTATTCGGCTTATGCTGGTTTCTTTTTTACACGTTTGTGTTCACCGTAGAAAAGAAAATTCTCGCTTTATGCCTGTGTATTGTATTAACATACAAGATAATAAAGGAGAGAAAAACTTATCTCACGGAAATCTCTGTTGAATTTTTTGTATCAAAATCTGGCATTATGAATAATCTAATTGTGGTTCCGTATGTTTATATATATTGTTGCGACATATGGGCAAAGTACGAGTATAATCAATGGTAATAACGCAACCCGAATTTGTTAATTTATGCTTAAAATTGGCCTTATAGACTTATAAAATTTATAGATTACTAGCTGTGTGGTGCTATACGTTGCAATGCCCGTTTTATTTTTTATCAGAAACCTTCCTTGGCGTCCCTAAATCTGTACAAAGCTTCAAGTCAATCTGAACAATGTTTTACCCTTTTAAGGCAGAGTTTAAAAAAATCCCTCGTTATTATAGTGCTCCTCTAGGGTAACTACTCTAGGAATATTTCCTCCAAATTTCAGATGTCGAAGTCCACCGGTTTAGGTTTTGCCTTGTCAGCCAGTCAGTGACGGTAGGTACTCTTTTATAGTTATAGATTAGCTGATATTCAATTTGTCTGAGTATTATTACGTATTCAAGTTCGGTGATTATGTTGATTACTAAATTATTTTCGAACGTGTCGCTCTGATACTACGCCGAGGATTATTTAACGAGCAAAGAAAATATTTCCTTAAACTCAATGATTTGTGGTACAAATGTGAACATTTTGCTAGATAAATTAAACGTACCTATATATTAGAGGAACATTTTAGAAAGTCCTCGATACCTTTGTCATCGTGCAAGCATGCAAGTTGTGCAAGCCTGTCCATTAATTTTATAATCGATAAAGGTAAGACTTTTATTAAAGGCTTCTATGACATGTATTAACCTATAAAGCAATGTAGGATAGACACATTTTTTTTAATTCTCTTGTTTACGAACGCCGGACGTCCGGTTGTAGTCATTAAAATTAAGTTATACATTATATTAATTATTTGTTCACTTCAACTAAATAATATGTATAGGTAATCAAAATGCTTTCTGACCAGCTAAACTTTTTTCTGTTCCAGTAATTATTTAAATAATGCAGCAACTTTTTCCGCGTATCCACAGAAAAGTTACTCAGAATACGCTAGTGGAATACTGTAGTACAAATTATCGGCTCACAAACGTTCTAATTTTCATATACTAGTCGTCCTGTACTTATAAGCTGTGAAGAGTAGATATATTATTAGCAACTCTATCCCCTCTACTTAGTACTAACACTAATTACAATTAAAGTACAGCTCATACTAATTTTCTATCAATTCCTTTTAAGGGTTCCTTTGTGACTGTACCAGTTATTAAGACACAAAGCCAGTCGGCAGGGGTTCTTTGCGGATCGGTCTTGTACGTGCGAATAGATGGTGTGGAAAAGGCTTTATCGATTTTAAACTACCCTTATGTTGCAGTTTGTTAGACTCATATTGTTATTGGCTTTTTAAAGAACGCTCCGTTTCTCCGCTTTATGTTCGTGAAGTTTTATTTTATTTACTCTGTCAGTTTGGATCGGGAAATCTTTGATTTTTTTGGTTGTGTTTGAAACATTGTGTTATTTATTTATCAAATAAAAACATTATATTGATGTTATGAAGTAATTAGGTGCCGTTAGAAGCGACATTGTATTTAATGGTCATTAATTCGCCTGCCAAGCTTTGTGATTATGGCAATTGAGAAGGCAATATTCTCCTACGTTGCGATCGTTAGTTAAGTAGTTAGTGTGATAGGCCCATTTGCAGTAGTTTACGGATTGTTATTATAGTATTATCACAAAATAAAACTAAAAGAACGTTAAATAATCTTAATTTAACAGACAGTAAACAACTGAAGAGCTCAAACAGTCATCGACAAGCGTAAACAGTAAGTTATAAAGGCTATTGAACGAAAAAAAAAACTCTCGTGAAAGTCCATGGAAGTCGTTTAAGCAAGCTTCCCTTAGTCCGGAGAGTCAGTATTTTTTATTTTTAAATAATTTTCGTAGTTTTGAGCAAAGAGCTTCGAAGGCACGGTAAGAGGCATTGAGAGCTCTAGGTTTACTAAGAGCTCATAATTGCAAAGTAGCTTGTGAAAAATGCTGTTGGATAAACATCAATTCTTTTTTTTTAAGTAGGAACTTTCATTAAACTTTGATTTAAAAAGAGTGTCTTGATATTAACAAGTATTGAGTAGATTAATAAATATTTATAAGTAAAGCGATTTTGTTTTAGTTTCGATTTTTTTAAGGTGTTAATTTTTAATAATCGATGGATAGCAGCTGAACTATTTAAAAATATTTTTTTTCCCACTTTAGAAAAATAAAGAGAATAGGTATTAATTTAATCGAATATATCTCATACATTTTGTTATATTTGTTGGAACTCCTATAATAAAAAAAAACCTGTCACAAAAGGAAGCCTTAGCAGCTTCCATTATATAAATGCTAGTAGAAAAGAAACAGGCTGCACTGAACGATAACGCCAGTGAAGGCATAACGCAACTTTTCACTATTTATTAACTTCGCTTTGCTATGAGACGTTGAAATTAAACAAGTTTCGCACGCCCGCTATTTCCAGACAGCCAAACTGTGTCATATTTTTGATGTTATATGGGAGTACGGATTAAATTAAGGCTGTTCACTGCGAGCACGGGATAAGATTTGATATATCAGATCTACATCGTCACGTTATTATTGTATATTTTTTTCCACAGTTCACAAAATACAAAATATCTATTTGTTTTATCTGGTAGCACAACCAGCTTCATAGACTCGAAACTACTTTTCTCGGTTACTATACGTTATTTTTCCAAATACGAAAATGACGACTGTTTTTTTTGCAAGTTGTATGGGTAAAGCTGCACGACTTGCGATGGTTATTGTAAATACTTAAACAAATGACAGTTGGTGCCTAATCGCCATTCTCCTGATGATTTATTGTTGTACATAGTTCCAACGATAACTCACCGGCCGATTTATTCCTAAAAACACGTTGGTACCACGAACACCTATCTCACATCGAACGCAACAAATCGTTGGCAATCGCTACGTCAAAATCCACAATGACGCCGCGTAACTGCCATCGCAACGAGCTTCATATTTAATTACGACCCCATAACTGACGTGATTGCATTTCCTGCAAGTGACGTACCGGTTTATTATTTTGCCAATTTGAAACTATATTAAATTCTTGGAGGTGAAACTAGGGCGTGTCTCCAAAGTGGGACTAACTGTTTGTTTGTGTATTTGTAATTAAATTGTTTTTAGATAATGACTATCTGATTGTTGTTGTAGTTTTAATTAATTTTGTGTGTCACAAAAAGGGGTAGTTTTATGTGATACTTGTACAGTTTCAAGTAATTTATGTTACTGGTTTGAATTAAATTAGATAGTACCTACCTCGTTTGTAATAATACTAATATATAACGTAACACGCAAGATATCAGATTTAGAGACTAAATGATTCGATATTTTTCAGCTTTATGCTATTTTAGAATTGTTACTTATCATTAGCAGCAATTTTAAGATTTTATCCTGGATTTGTTCGAACTAAGAACAAAACCAAAACGCGTTGTAATAAGATATAGTATAAAAGATATCTTATATTAAATAATTATCACAATTGCCACCATTAGTCTGCTCTCATTTATTAAAATACATATTTCATACAACGCTTTATATTCTTCAGAAACATATCTAATGAAAATTCCACAAATGACCTACCGACGCGCTTTGCGATTGTCGTTCACTTATTAAACCCTTTAACCACGTACGAGTTTTATCTTTATTCGCTCGGTGGGTTCCATACTATATGTGTTAATAATAATGGCGCATGTGTCGGCTGAAACAGACGTCAAACTTTGTTTAACTCAACGCACAGGTCATTGCATAGAGTATGGATAGGTTATAGAGCGCGGTCTGTATGTATTAAGTGTATTCGTAGATGCAAGCAATTCATTTTCGTACTCTTTTTAGGGTTCCGTAGTAAAACTAGGAACCCTTATAGTTTCGTCATGTCCGTATGTCCGTCTGTCTGTCTGTCTGTCTGTCTGTCTGTCTGTCCGTCTGTCGCACACTCGTAAAATCTACAGTTCATAACCAATATGTATGAAACTTCACAGGTAGATGTCTTCTGTAAGCCGCTATAAAAACCTGTAGCGAAATTATAAAAAATAAATTAATTAGGGGGGGAGCCCATACATGAAGGGGTGCGCGAAAAATATTTGCGCGCACCCCTTCATGTGGGGTATCGTTGAATAGGTCTTTGAAAATAAAATTAAAGTTTCTAAATTACTTCTTTATTTAAGTGCATATTTAGTGAACTAGAAACTTCGAAAGTCGTTAACAATGTGTCCCCCCCCCGTAATTTTCCAACCGCGTCATCAAAAAATCTGAAAATATCAAGCTAATAACATCTAATAAATAATTACGATTAAAATTGGTTTGAACAAGAATATAATAATAAGGGGGAGGGGCCTCATACATGAAACTGAGGGATGAAGAAAAATATTTTCACGCACCCCTTCATGTGGGGTATCGTTGGATAGGTCTTTGAAAATAACATAAAGGTTTCCAAATGACTTTTTTATTTAAGTGTATACTTATTTTGCGAACTAGGAGCTCCGAAACTCGTTTACAATGTGTCCCCCCCCCTGTAATTTTCCAATCGCGTTATCAAAACATCTGAAAAAATTCCAGCTTATGGAATCTAATAAATACTCTCGATTAAAATTGGTTTAAACAAGATAAGTTAGTAACTTTTTGAAATATTCACTATTTTCAGTTTTGACCGCAAAAATAAGTTTGTATTTCATTATAATATTAGGAAATACAAACTCATGTTTGCAGTTGGAAGACTGAAATACTCCTTCCTATGGAACCCTAGACTGTGCGTGGTTCGACACGCTCTTGCCCGGTTTTTTTTAGTGGTAGAACTGAATCTACTCAAGATGGCTTGCAGCTCACTTCAAACTACTGGTTTCTAAGCATAAAAGCGTGTAAATGATAAATTATATGTATTTTTTTAAATAGGTTAGCTTTTACACTTAATCATTTTTTTAAGGTAGATGAAGTCGGTGTTACGTATTTGTAATAGGTAGGTACGTAGCCTTGCCAATAATTTAGAAAAATGCATTACTACTTACTACGTATAAAACAAAGGTATAACGACAGTATTTAATAGTAAACTCATAATTTTGTTTACGAAAATGTAGATTATAGGTACTGTTTAAACTAAAAATGCAGCGTGTAAACCTTATTTATCCATACTCTTCAAGTGCTATGAAATTATGACGAAATTCGTTGGAGAACTCTCGAGTTCTTCAGGTGCATCGATCGAGTGCTCAAGCTTCCCGTGGAACTTTCCCGATGACCGGATTCAAATATTTTCACTAAGAGTAAAATCCTCTTGAAACGTTCTTTGAAGCAAAGGCATCTTTGTGCACCGCGCTTTTGCAGATTTTTCGGTAAATAGTCGTATGATCCGATGCTAAGTCAAATTTCTCGTGGTTTTCTTTATTTGTAGATGCATTCGGGCAATTAATAAATGAGAAAAAAGATGCATGTAGGTTTATATTGAAAATATAGCGATTTTATTAAAAGAACCATTCAGGAAATCTATATAATTGCTAATTTGTTTCCGATAGCTGATAGGTAAGTAGGTAATGTAAGTAGGTATACACTGAACATGAATAAACTATCCCGATTACTAACGTTTATTTCCATGAATTGATATGAAGTTCATGTTACAGGGATTAAATTTTAACTTTAAATAATTTATAAACTGGAGTTTTTATTTATTCAAACAAACACCGAAAATACCTATATTTAGTTCAGTAAAAATACAAAAACAATCATAAACAGTTTTCTTGACGCGTGTAATTTTATTACTTCGTATTTCCCGTATCACAAACAAAATTCATATCATTTCAGGTAACGATTTATAAAAAAAAACCGGCCAAGTGCGAGTCGTACTCGCGCACCGAGGGTTCCGTATCAGTTTTGGACGTATAAAGTGAAAAAAATCCGGACCGCAAAACTAAGTTTGTTTGTGAAAGAATTTTGATGATTTTGAAAAAACTGTACTAGTTAGGAACATCGTTTTATTTTTGATGCAATATTTGGGTCAATGCCTATCAACTCTAATTATTTTAGATTTTTCACTTCGCAAACTTTGGAGATAAGGGGGGGGAATGGTATTTTTTCAGACATTTTTCACCATATGTCGAAAACTGTGAGACATAAAATTAAATGAGAATATATTTTGAAATGTGCAGACAAGCCCTTTCATATGATATGTCACTTGACCAAGTAACCCCACTTTGAAATTTTGGACCCCCACTCCGGCCCCTTTTGCAATGAAAATAAAAATATTTTTTCAATTTTTTAATTTGCAATAAAGTTGGACAAGCATTCTTTATAACTGTTCCAAATTTCAAGTCGATAGCATTAGTAGTTGCTGAAATAATCAGGTGTGTCAGACAGACAGACAGACAGACAGACGAAGTCGCGCCATAAGGGTTCCTTTTTTACCATTTTGGTACGGAACCCTAAAAACGGGACAAGTGCGAGTATACCTCGCGCCCTAAGGGTTCCGACATATGATCATAGATGGCGCTACTGCATACTTCCAATGGCGCCATCTATGAATCACTATGGCTCCACTTATGGTCCGGTGACTGACGGCGGCCAACAAAGTGATCCTATAAGGGTTCCGTTTTTCCTTTTAAGGTACGGAACCCTAAAAAATACATGTCACATTGTTTAGTCATCAAAAATACATGCATAAACACAAAAAATAACCGTGAAACAAACAAAAAACAAAGTATTCCAAGTTGTAATTTGGTGAAACTCGGCACTGAACACGCAATTAAGTGTTTCAAATAATTACGGGGAACAATTATCAAAGTGGCACCGTTTGTGACTACGTCAGCTGTTGCCTTTGCCAAGCGAGTGTCATTTCTTTTATTTAAACGCCATTTAAGATGGCACAGGCGGTTGTTGTCTCACTTCTATCTGCCAAGTTTCGACATTTCGACTTTTATGGACCATCTGTTGGGGCCATAACAGTATTCAATTCTCGCTGTACTGCCCCTTTGTCTGTATTTCTTATTGATGAACGTGACGCTTGCGAACTTTACATTGGCTGTCAACGTGTAGATTTATTCAGAATGAATTTTATCTTTATTCCAGATAAAGATAGTCCACTTATTTTATGCTAAGAATTTTCTTTCAGGCAAATCAAGCGTATACGAATAACTTTTGTTTGTCATTCCGAAAAATCTTTATTATCTATAATGTTATAAAGAGGAAAAGCTGTAAGGTAATATGGAGCTATTGATCCGATTCTGAAAATTATTGCACTAATAGGAAGCTGCATTATCATTGAGTGCTATAGGCTACTTTTTTTATCCCGAAAAAATGCACAATGGGTTAGGCGGACGAAGTCGCGGGCAAAATGCTAGTGATAAATAAAATCAGATAAAAAACACTCTACTTTTTTGATGTGTGACAAAATTAATGGGCCGCCTTTCTAATTACTTGGCACGGCATCGAAATAATACAAGTGCACACTTCAAACATTAACCTCAATGTTAACGGAATAGATACTCCACTAAGTTGAAATTTGACGAGACGCCCGTATTAATTAATACCGTCCATTAGCATCGCTTGCTCCGTCTCTCAGAGCTCTATCGCTCTAAATGCAATTAGTTTACACCGAGGCACCGACACCGCGCGACACCGCCCGCTCTCAACCTAAATATAATTCGCGCCCTAATAAGATTACATCGTAGAGTGTTCATAGGAAAATATTGTAGTTCCTAATAAAATACGCGATGAACTTTAGCTTTTCCTCAAAATCTGAGCTAACATTGTGGTAGCTTAGCCTTATATCTTATTCCGTCTACTGAGGATTTAAAGATGGAAATGTTAATGTAAATAAAGGGTTATATTTTTTATATTCTCCGCTTCATCGCTCGTAATTATACAAAGAAATTTAGGTGCGGTCGTAATTGAGATGATTATCAAAAAGGCTTGATTGTAAAATGTAAATGCGTTGTTTTGGAACGAGCCATCGTCCATGGCTCGGGTCTTGACAATTAGCTTTTTTATGTCATAATTTATTCATATTTCTAAAGCAGAAAAATTACTTTATCATAATCAAAATGGGAAGGTCGATACTCAGGCAAAAATTAGGCTACCCCGTATCTTCCCATGGGTCTCCTAAGAGGTGATTTAAGGATTAAATTAGGATGAGGTTGTCCACTAATAACATACCACTTCCTGAACATGATTTCCCTCAGGATTGTAAAGATCAGATGGCAGTCACCACTGAAATGAAATAAATGCTCATAATAAGTATCTATATTATCAGTGATGAGGAATCCATCATTACGCTAAGAAAATAGCAAAGAAAAGGAACAATATATCGGATTATTATTTATTGATTTTCTATAAATAATATTTATCAATTAATATTAAATTTATCAATTGAATCACTCAATATTAATGTTATATTATTATTGGACCCTTTTCATTATAAAACTTGATGTCTTATTTAATCTTATGTATGCAGAAACTGCAGATATTCTTCTTCTACATTCCTGTAAGTTTTTGTGACATTAGCTGACAATTTAGATGTAATCAAATTAATGTCTAGTTTCAAAAAGTGCGCCAGATAACAAAAACAATGGCATACTATTTATATCCATGTGCAAGTTGGAGCAAGAGCAAATGGCATTGGGCTTCTTTACGGCTCAATGGCTCGAGTGTCAGCAGTTTAGCGCAGAATCTCGCGACACCGAGGTCGTGGAGACTAACACAAATTATTAGCGTAACTTCAACCCCCGCTCCGTTCTTTCGTCCGGCTCGCTTGAGAAGCCCTCAATAGATTCATTAAGAGTCTAACGAGATCTTCCAGGGTGAATCACAAATGTTTTGTTTCACTAAATGCGATTTATTTTGTTTGTTAATATTTTGTATACGGAGTTGCGATTGTGTTGGTGTTGTTAAAAGAATTTGGAAGCTTTTGAAGACTGATGCCTAAAGAATATTGAACTTTGGGTAGGGTTTGATAAAAATATTGTTTAGTGTACCTAAAGCTTAAAAATGAATTTTAATTTGATTTTAACTTTGATTAATTCTTTGTGAAGCTTTTATTTGTTCAGGGTAGCTTATTTTATTTGAGTGACATTTAGAGTTTTTCCTTGTTCTAAGGACTATACATTATATTTTGTTAGTTTTTTTTTAACGACTTATACATTCTTTATTGCGTAAAAAAACATCGTATTATTTTATTTACCTTTGTTGCTAAATTAATTATACAAGTAACCATCATTATGTTATACCTTTCTACGTGCTATCATGACAAAATAATTATATAGCAATTTGGACAAATACGTTTCCATCATAATATACGCAGCATTCCTTCACATTTTAATCCACCGACAGCACTTGCTAAATCAAAAATCGATCATAATCAACCCCCAGCCTAATCAACGACCCGCGATCGCTTCACAAACATAAGTATACGTATATATATTTAATATGCGAAAGCGGTTAAAGCCGCCTAATTATCAAAGCTGTCGGTAAAGTAAGTTATGGAGGGTGAATTTTTAATCGGCTTCTCATTTCAGTTGCACGTAGGTTTCTATCTATAAACGTATTTGCATGCAAATGTTATATTGATTCAACTGCTAATTGTGATGTGTTTGACATATCTGTGTATGAATCGCGCAGATTTATAGTTAATTAAGGTCGCATTACTACGTGAAACCAATCACGTTGTTATAATTCATCATGCTTACTTAGTTGGAAAATCTTTGAGGAAGAATTGTTTTCACAATCAGAATATATTTTTATTTGTATGTATGTATGTATCTTCATTTATCAACGTTTTACAATATTCTTCTATCTAAACAAAGCCCCACAAAACTGTTTTCACAGTTTGTTTGTGGGAAATTGTTAGGTATATGTTATAAAAAAAAATCAATTTTGTTTTATAAAGAAAAAGTTTTGTTGGCTTGTTAGCTACCTATAAAAAATACATCTTTCAGGAAAGTCTTGAAGATCAACGATAACTTTTTACCTAAAAAGTTTGTTCGATTTTTGTTTCCACACGACGTCACCTTTCAAAGAATCTCTGTTTTCGATAGAAAAATAGATAAAGGATGTTACCATCATTAAGCATTTTTTTTTTGCTTAGAGGATTGATTCAATTACAAATCCTAGCAAGCTAATATGTAAAATTCTAGAAATTACATAGACTGCCTCGTTGGTCTAGTGGTCGCAAGCGCAACTATTGAGCGTGGAGTCCTAGGCTCGAGCCTTGGTCCGGGCAAAGTGTTATTGGGTTTTTCCAATGAAAAATTCTCAGTAGCATCCCGGAGGCTGGATTTGTGCTCGGTTGATGGCAATAGGCTCGCCCCCTATTGCATGGAGCTTGAACGTAACTGTGACGATGTGAATGTGATATTATGTTTATGTTACATACCTAAGCTACTAGTCTCATAAATATTCTCAGAAGAGCAAAGAGGATGGATTCACTCACGTATACTAAGAAGCCTATTTAATTTCTAGACATTACACAGGCTTCCCAGTATTCGTGTATGAAAGACATTTATGCAGGAGTCTTATTCATCTATTGTTCCGAGGGTACGTTAAAGGTATCACCGACGCCCTCCAACCCTTCAGGCAATCCCGCGCACCCTTCACTCTCGTTTAAGACATCCGCAAATATAATAGAGATTTCTAATTGATAAAGATATCTTATAAATGATAGCATTCTGTAAGGTAATAGTCGTATTATGTTACTGTATGAATAAAAATAGTTTGTGATAACGAATGAAGCCTGACGTTTAATTTGGATGAGCGAGTGTCAACCTCTGCCGTTGTATTAGTGACGTAAGCCCATTTTAATCAAAGCTGATTTTAGTTGTTTGGGTTATGACGAGTAATACAGTAAATTGAATACAACAGAGCTAGTAAACTGTAAGAGATAAGTAGGTACGTAAGACTTAGGTATCTATGTCATCGATCGACAAATATTTTTAAGTGCTTAACTTTTATTTTATTTCCGAGGTTAGAAAGTGCAGATTTTAATTATTACTTATTTTAATAAAAAAGTTTTATACTTTAAAAAACAAAAGTTGAAACAAAAAACAATTTATGAATGTTTTAATTAAATCTTAACACCCTTACCACAAAAAAGATAAACACGTGTTGAACGCGAATGCTACCAAAAATAATACACACTTGTTTTAGACAAGTTTGTGCTAAAACAAGTGCCTATTATTTTTGGTAGCATTCGTGTTGAACGCGTGTTTATCTTTTTTGTGGTACGGCCCTAAGTATTTTTACTTAGATTAAATTTTAGACTTAATAAAGCTATAAACACTTAGATAAAAGCACGAGATTAAAAAAGATATCAACAAAATTGCTGCTTTATATTATAATCTAAGCCTTGTCTGCATTCATCTTACTTTTAAGATAATATTACGAAGTAGGTATGTACTTAAAGTTAAAAATAATCGTGCCATTACAAAAACTCTAAATCAATGAAAACAAATTCTATGACGACAAAAATAGATCCTTACCTTATTTTTGACAAATTTGACAATATCAATATTTCGGTTTAGATTATAAAAGTTTGTAAAATAAAAAATAAAAACTGCAATCACTGTTTAATGAGCTATATTTGGCAATCGCGATACAGGTATATGTAAAAGAATTTAAATAATTGTTCATGAATTGAGAAAGCGAATCTTCTTCGTTCCCTCACTGCGGGAAACGGCCATATACAACAATCCTCCAAGCCGTGTGGTCTCCCGAAGCCGATCCCAGCTACGTAAACGCACCAAAATCATTGACATCTTCCAAAATTCGCTTTCTCAATCTTGAAAAACCGTCGCGTTTTCCAAATTTGTTATGCAAATGTGCGATATTAAACACGTTCATTGTAGCACTAAACGCAAATCGATCGGAAGCGTTGACTCGACGTCTCTCAAATCACGAATTTAGGGGCGAGGTATTTTTCAAGTCGACTGCAACCACGCGATAAGCGGGCGTTCGGAATGTGACCGAATTTCAATCAAATTTATGAGTTATAATAATGATTATAGGTACTTTATCTGCGCTCCGCATAAAATTTGCAATTTCACTGAAAAGGTGAACTCTAGTGTAACAAATGCTTCGGCAATCGTAAGGCGCTGATAACGATTCGGAAAATTAATCTCGCTGAAAAAACGGATTGGGGGAGTTCGCAATGAGAGCGAAACACGGATGGATTGCTTGCGTTTGTCACAGTTAATATTTATTAGACACCTTTTACAAGCGATTTGGAACTCTGGTATTATAATTGGCGACAGGCAGGTTGCTTATTAAGTACTTATTTTATTTCTTTTGACTACTATTTCTGCGTTATGAGATGTTTTGCACAAAGAAAATGTGTTGCAAATCTTGTTTGTTCATATTTTAATGTAACATTGTAAAAACTACCAGGGGCAGAAAGAGGTTGATAAAACGGTTATCTATGTACTTAGATAACATGGAAGAGTAACGGTTTGTACTTAAATAATGTAAAAGTTATTTTAGATTATTTTTTAATGTAAACATTTCCTAGAAATCCGGTTATAAACAGCGTTATTTGAAAGAGATTAAGTAATATTTTACGTGAAGGTAAAATGTAGACTTCTTTAAAAATACATCATGGTAGCTCGAAAGTTAACGGGTTTGAAACTAGGCATTGTCAATACCTACCTACCAAAGGCTGATTTTTCCATCGTCAGACATTTGTTTATCCAAGGAATTCAAATTACGTTTGATAGATTTTATAAAGAAAAACTGTAAAAAAATTAAATTATTCCATGGATAAAGTTATCCGACTGACTGAAACTTATATTTGACGATTGGAAAGTGGGCACATCTTTGACGTAACATAGTAAGGGAAATCTAGCTAATGTGGTGATCAAATCTTGGTCTTCTTCTGTCAAACAGGCCCTTAACTCACAGTAGTCTAGAAAATTCATAAACATTTTTTTTGTAAAAGTACATATTCCATACATATAATAGAAAAAACAAATTTCTATTATAGCGCTGAAATTTCAAACGATTTCCCGATATAATAAGTTATTATAACACTTAGCAGAAGTCACCGGGTGAAATCTTTGTTCTACGCCGCCCGGGGAGCGACCGGACCGCTCGCAGCGATTGAAATTTAAAATATTGTACCCTTTGCCATTATGCGAGCTTATTCACCCTTGAAATATCCCTAGGGGGCGCCAGGTACAACGATTGGGGAAAATATTTTACACTTGTTACTAAGGATGTCGCTTTCAAGTCTACCATTACAAACTTGGCAGCAAAGAAATTTCAAACTTGCGTCGAGAAGTATAAAGTTGAATATTGTTTGTGACGTACTGTGATTTCGCCAGAATATTTATGAAAAGCACTTAATTAGTGTGTCGAGAATGAAAAATTGTTATTGAAACCGAGTTGATTGAACTGGCGATTCATAACTATGTCATTTTGGATGCGACACTAATGAAAACGCGATTAATCACTGCTCTCGGAGAGTGAAATGGTACGCGACGCGTGATTCTGCAATTTGTAGTGCACTTTGTTATTATTGCCATTTCATTTCGAGATTCATTTTTAGGGTTCCGTACCAAAATGGTAGAAAAGGAACCCTTATGGTGCGACTTCGTCTGTCTGTCTGTCTGTCTGTCTGTCACACCTGCTTATTTCAGCAACTACTTATGCTATCGACTTGAAATTTGGAACAGTTATAAAGAATGCTTGTTTAACTTTATTGCAAATGAAAAAAGTTCAAAAATATTTTTATTTTCATTGCAAAAGGGGCCGGAGTGGGGGTCCAAAATTTTAAAGTGGGGTTACTAGGTCAAGTGACATATCATATGAAAGGGCTTGAACTGCACATTTCAAAATATATTTTCATTTTATTTTATGTCTCACAGTTTTCGACATATGATGAAAAATGTCCAAAAAAATACCATTCCCCCCCCCTTATCTCCGAAGTTTGCGGGGCGAAAAATCTGAAATAATTAGGGTTGATAGGAATTGACCCAAATATGGCACCAAAAATAAAACGATGTTCCTAACTAGTACAGTTTTTTCAAAATCATCAAAATTCCTTCACAAACAAACTTAGTTATGCGGTCCGGATTTTCTCACTTTATACGCCCAAAAATGATACGGAACCCTCGGTGCGCGAGTACGACTCGCACTTGGCCGGTTTTTTTTCTTAATGTGGTGTTTCAAAATACTAAATGGAATGGATGTTGCGGCGGAAGGGTTGAGGGTGCCGTTGAAAGGAATCGATTATTTTGCGATCAATTTAGGAAGCTCGTTTTTCCTGATGATAATGTTGTTTTAATTTTGTGTATTCTTTTTGGTAGAGATTTTGCGTAAAATGTATGCGTTAGGAACATCAGCATTTGAGTATTGTCTTTTTTTATATATATGGCGTGCGGTATTTACTTAAATATAGGCAGCAGAAGGTACTTTTAAACAGCAAGCTTGCTCAACGAGTTATTGTTGAAGTGCAAGATCATCAAAGTTAGTTGTTCCATCTCTTCCGCTGCTGTTTGTACAAGTATGCAACTAAACCTTTGCAGAAACAAGCCCCTCTTATATAAATTATTGTATCTTATTCATAAATTAAGCGCTTCCGCAGACGAAAGCACACATTTAAAGGTTAACAAACCGTTAAAATCTGCACAAAAATAATTAAGCGAATAACTTCACTCATTAGTCGGCATCAAACTCGGCAGTGGTAGGTGCGGAGGGTACTACTTTGCCGCATTACTGCATATTAGGTCCGGACCACTGAGCGGAATACCAACGTTTACTTGATAAAATAAATTTGAACAAAACAAACGCATCCGCTGCGGCGATATGAATCCTCTCTGAAGTTGTGCTAAGCGGCATGGAAGTGGAAAAATTGTAGCTGGGCATCGGCTAATATGTGAATACTTGGAATACCACTATATGAGGTTTTGTCGCCTATGTGCAGGTATGTGCTGCAGATCTTTTCGAAAGCAATAAATGAAATTTATTACAACGCGTAAAATATAGAAGGAACCTCTTTCACTAGGCCTTGTGGAAGCTGTACTAAAACATAAACACCCTTACCACAAAAAAAAATAAACACGCGTTAAACGCGAATGCTACCAAAAATAATACACACTTGTTTCAGACAAGTTAGTGCTAAAACAAGTGCATATTATTTTTGGGAGCATTCGTGTTGAACGCGTGTTTATCTTTTTTGTGGTACCGCCCAAACAATTTAATAAATACTTACCCATAATTGAATAAAAAGTGCGTGTTTGTAGATTGCAGAATTATGATATTAGCAAAAAATAATATTGATAGAGAATCACGACCTAATTGAATAAACTATCTTTTTATGTAGATACCTATAATTTAAGTCCGTCTGTCTATGTAGCTTGTGATCTTTTTTAGGGTTCCGTAGTAAAACTAGGAACCCTTATAGTTTCGTCATGTCCGTCTGTCTGTCCGTCTGTCCGTCTGTCACAGCCTCGTCAAATCTACAGTTCATAACCAATTTATATGAAACTTTGTAGGTAGGTGTCTTTTATAAGCCGCCATAAATGCCTGTAGTAAAATTACGAAAAATAAAATTATTAGGGGGGGCTCCCATACATGAAACTGAAGGATGAAAAAACATTTTTTCGCGCACCCCATCATGTGGGGTATCATTGGATAGGTCTTTGAAAATAACATAAAGGTTTCTAAATGACTTTTTTATTTAAGTGCATATTAAGTGAACTAGGAGCTCCGAAAGTCGTTAACAATGTGCCCCCCCCCTGTAATTTTCCAACCGCGCTATCGAAAAATCTGAAAAAAATCAAGCTTATAGCATCTAATAAATACTTTCGATCAAAATTGGTTTGAATAAGATACGTCAATAACTTTTTGAAATATTCACTATTTTTAGTTTTGAGTTTGGTAACCGCAAAAATAACTTTGTTTTTCATAATATTCTTATATTTGCGGTTGAAACACTGAAATACTTCTTGCTACGGAACCCTACCCTGTGCGTGGTCCGACACGCTCTTGCCCGGTTTTTTATAAAACTATGTAGGTATTGTAATAAATTCTGACATTTAAATGGTAAACCTTTTGTAATAAGATCTTTAACTTGTTTCAAACTATTTGTTACATAGCAACATCTGATTACGATACATCATAAGCTTGAGACCCTTTACCCTTACACGAAAATCTACACCAGTCCGTATCTAAGTCTCAGGTAAGCAATCAGTCTCAATTCATGTCTGGTTCAACAATCTGCCACAGAAACACTATTGTCGATTTAAATTCGTAACTGAATTTAATCCCAATTGAAGTGTCAAGCGTAACGAGACTCACTCATGACGTGTAGGGCGACCATTCGTTAGTCTAACTCTTTTGGTAAAACGACCCCGGGATAAGCCGGGTGCACTGTTAACATTCTTCTCAATAATGATGTGAGGGGATGTGAGTGCTCTGTGTCTTGTTTATTGGATTTTTTGTTGCAATCTACATATGAATAGAACGCCAATCTGTTGGACGTTGAAGGGCATCGAGTCGAACTTGCATTGTTTGTTACTCGATTCTATTTAGAGCAAAAATAATGTTTGCACGCACTGTGTGCCAGCGTAATGTAATTATCGCATGTGTGCAAATATTTTTTTACTTGCTTGTTTGAGTTTAATATGTTCGAGTTTATTTTGATATTAGTAAGTAAATTTATTTTTAGTGTCTGCGTTATTTTTTGTTTTAGAAATAAAAAGCTATTTATTATGTTATTCAGTAAATATGTTATAATAATGTTTAATAAAAAAAAACACGGAGGAACAGTCGACTCCAAGACTTTTTTATCTACTTTAAAGTTTTACTGTGCAACAACAACGCGTGTGTTGGTCGGTTTAATAAGTCCCGTGCATGAAAAATAGGATCAAGTGCGGGGATGTACGATATGCTTTATCTCTGTCACTTGTTCCCAAAGTACCTAATCTTCCGGACTCTTCACACACGGCTTTGGGGCTGCGGATTTAATACGACGTTTGTGGACTAGAAAACTTAATGAAAGTGTGGTAGCTCTAGTTGTGGCCATCATTATTGACGGCTTTGCACTCAGATAAAAAGATTTTTCGTGACGTTATGGAAACGTATGCCGCTTTGGGGTTAAACCAAGCGGAGTGGAACAATTTCAATACCTTTTGTGCGTAGAATTTTTATTTTAATCTGTAGTTAACTGGTTAGTTTAAATTTTTGTCCAGTTTTCATATTGACGATTTGATTTATTTATTTTCCTAAAATATTATACTCATCTGTAATTCAACTTTTTACGACTATTCTAGAGCGAAAGTAATAAAAAAATTGACTAAATAAGTCACGCTTTCAAAATCTTTATTATTCTACATTCAATTATTTAGTAGGTACTTACAATATTGTACCTATGATAATGGTCTCCTTTCCAACTTACAAAAGTGTAACTACCAACGTTTGATTCTTAAGAGCTAACGCTTAGACGTATCTCTGATATTCCTAACACCTACATAAAACCAGCCCATTTTAAACAAACAGAAGCCGTAATCAAGTCGTATTCGTTTCCAGGCGAATAAATTGCAAACTTTACAACCCTAAAGTTTCTAATACGGATGTTTTTTTCTACCACTACAACAACATTATGAGCCGACACACGTGGCATTCAGTCTGATACGCTGACTGTACGAAATTAGTTACGCACACATGCACCTCTTTAATGGGGACTGGGTTGGTATAGTTACTATCAGTATCATGGAGAATGAAGGAATGGAGGGAGTTACCCTCTTTTGTTGGTTACGTCTGGCTGGTCGATGCAGCTGTAAGATGAAGTGTAAGTTCAAATCTGTATGGAAAAGTACGGAGAAACATGTTCGTTACCATAGAGTAGGTATTTTATTATCGTCATTCTCTACCGACACTGTAGGTTCACTCTTACGCAATTTTTCCCTGTTTTACGCCAATTATAGTAATATAATTAATGAACATGTAAAAGCCTTGGTGGTCTAGGTCAGATTAGTTTTAAGGACGCAACCTTTATTTATTTATTTATTTATAATAAATACTTCAATGCACAATGGTACATGGCGGACTTAATGCCATAAGGCATTCTCTACCAGTCAACCTTTGGGTTAAAGAGAACAACAAACTTTAAGGTTGGTTCTGAAAAGTTTCATCATTTAAAGTTAAACCACTCTGACCAGTTGCATTATTTTTAGTCATGTCGAATATTGGTCCTCCATTTTATTCATACTCAATGTTCAGTCCCCAGTCCCCATTAAAGAGGTGCATGAACCGGATAGTGTATCAAGGTCTTAATTTGAATTTCGTACTCCGATCTTGATGAACTGTTTTCGAGTGCTCCGTCAATAGTGATTGAGATTTTCGGGTAATCGGGACAGTTGGTTGAAATGCCTTCGTTATGTGGGTACCTAAGTAATTGTATGGGTTATGGAAATTGGTCCAGTTTGTTAGTAGGACGATTCATTTGCGTATTCAGAATTATATTATATTGTTACTGTTTCTATGAAAAGCCTATTCAGAGAAATACATTCACAACGATGACATACATAATTATATATGTAGATAATATAGACTGGTTCATAATTAAGTATTAAAAGTTTAACTCACAGACGCTCGCTTCTTAAGGAACTTTTCAGACGGATTGCTAAAGAAAAAATGTCAACTCGCACAAAAAGTTTATGGTTTTCTTTGGCAGATTATATTAGTGTCTGCAGCTTTTACATTCCTAATTTGGCACACAATGTAAAGAGATATTCATCATTTGCGGTTTTGGTTAAAG
Source organism: Thalpophila matura (assembly GCA_948465475.1). NCBI lineage: Eukaryota > Metazoa > Arthropoda > Insecta > Lepidoptera > Noctuidae > Thalpophila > Thalpophila matura. Next base: position 7,705,848 of record OX419190.1, on the reverse strand, counting down.
TATTTGGGATGTAGGCCTATACATGCAGAGGGAAAGGGCATTAGATAATTTACCCTAAAACTATTTGGAAGATCGAACGAAGTCCCAAACAAACCACTCGGACTACACAAATTAAACCATGTGAATTATCCCCACTCCAAATTACATTCGAATTTCCGTAGAATTAAACGAGCGAAGTCCTAGCCATTTGAAAAGGTCGCATCCATTTGCAACAACACGTTAAACTTACACAGACGGAATGGCCACTCGACGGAGACAAAGTGACGTCATCAATATAACTGAGTTTAGTTCGGTCGCCGGTTGCTGCCAGGGGGCAAGGAACACCACATTAGTAGTAGATTAATATACTCGTATCGTATTTGATGGCATCGTCGTCCCTTATTGGAAGTCCTTCGATACACGCAATGCCTATTTGAGTCGGTCCGCGCCGTTGAATCCAGTATCGTGATTTGGGCAGATTCATTTTTGGATCAAAGAGTCATATTATTTAATCAAGTAGAAAGGACTTTTGGGGTTCAGTAATTCATAAATGGATGTGACAATATTTCTTCTGGGAACGTAGACATTTGGTGGAGCTTATTAGACCAAAATAAACCTATATTATGTTTGAACTTTGAACCATGAGTTGGAAGAGCAGCAACATTCTGATTCCGGATAAAATTATCCTTATTAACTTAACCAATATCATCTATACAAAAAAATCGAGATATTACCTATTATTTCTGTCACATCATCCTCCTCCTCTTTTTATCGTCAGACGTCCCGATTTTGGCGGAATGTCCCGAATTTAGCCCAAAATTAAATGTCCCGCGCAGGACAGGCTCTGTCCCACTTTTCGGGGATTACGCGACGGTGCGGCGAGGTGGTTATTAGTATAGTAAAGTAGGTACCTAGCGTATTTTTATTAAAATTCCGAAAGAATCCCCCTTTTTTATTCAGAAAGTTTCAAAATCCCGCTTTGCCCGAAAAAAAATCTGGCAACGCTGCAGCATGTCTTTTTCTGCCATAAGTACATCTCTATCAGCCCGCAGCCGTCATCTCACTACTCACCCTCTTTCACACAGTCATATCATCTTTCATAGTATATAATCTTTCACAAGTCTATCCATTTTTGCCTCGTTCGATTCCTCGGTCTTCTGTCACATCCGTAACTATTATTTTGTCTGCTTTAAATTATGTAAACTGTTATAATCTTTGAATTATGTTTATTAACTAAATAAACAAATAATTTTAACGAGTAATTTAAAACCCGAAGTATTAATTTTAACCGCAACAGTTTGACATAATAAACAGAATACAATAAATAAACTACAGTAACCGTATTAACAGTAATTATTCATTTGGATTGGTTCAAAGCAAACTTATTTAATAAACGCAGTCGCAACCGCGGTTCATTTAGTCATATCCGACGCCTGATTAAACCTATTCAAATACAATATTCTGATTGTTTTATTCGTTATTATTTCGTCTCGATACAATCATTCTGTTCATGATTTATTTATTTATTACACTCTGTTTCAAATTGTGTTTTAGGTTCACTTGTACACTAGAAAACAATAACAGAACAAGATTTAGAAAATTATTGAAAAAAAAACATATAACCCGACTGCGCTTCGTAATGTTTAAATATTATACTCTACTAGCGGTTCCCTACGGTTTCATCCCCGTTGCTCGGCTCCTAAGGGTTATAGCGTGATGTTAAATATAGCCTAAACTACTCCCAGAAAACAGAAAGACCATTACTTTCATCATTATTACAGAAAGAATTTTTCGAATCCAACTAGTCGTTCCAGAGATTAGCGCGTTCAAACAAACAAACAAATAAACTTTTACAATATTAGTATATACGTCACTACCGTACTTATTGTAGACAAATCTAACGACAAGTTGAAATTCATTAAGCCGTTTAGGTTACAGAGCGTGCTACAGAAATAGAAATACGCAAACACAATTACCCATAGATATGTACATACAAACACTCAAAAAATTTCCGTCCTTTTGGGGCAGTCAGGTAATAACAATCTAAATTTCTGGTGTGCAAATGAATTTGTCAAATAAATTGACATTCTAACTGATTAATTCTTAAAACTAAATCTCTAGACTAAATTTAGTCTCTCTCATCTTCCCTCCCAGACAATAGCTAGCTTAGCAGCTTGTACATGATCATTCACAATATCTGGTCAGCATCTTTTACCTTTTGCGAACCTACGTAGCTACTTAGTAATGTGTCATCATATTATCAGACTGTAAGAACTAATCGTAACCTAAATGAACATTTCTAACACTTAGCAAAAGGCTTCAAACTATTGAGAGATGAAGGACCGAAAATCTAAAATCTGGATGACAAAAGAGTACAGTACGACATCTTTGCCGTTACGTTTACACTATTTACCTATAGCACGAATTGAAGCCATCAATAGAGAGTAAGTGGGTCGTCTAACTAATGCCCCGGGCGTTCACGTATTAGGTACCTACCCCGCTACTAGATAATGTAATGGCGGTCCTTCTTATAAGTCTCTCTCGCTAATTTACTGAACTCTTTGTAACACTTTGTTTGTTACTTGTTTATTTTCAAAATAAAACTAGTAAAGAATTATAATTATATAAAAAAACATTTAATTTGATGGAAATCTGTCAGTGAAATAAAAGCGCATTAATGAAAAAAAAAGGTGTAGGTAGTGTGTGTGACCTTTAAACTCACACAAGTTATTCTATGTATGATATCTAGATAATTTTATAAAATATTAAAATAAAACAATGAGCATGCAATCTTATAGGTATTCTTTCCTGAATATAATTAATTGGATTAAATAAACTAATGTTAGTTGGTATTTTTTGTAAACCAGCCGAGATAAATTAATTGCTTTTTATCAAAAGAACTAACAACTTTTCTTTTCTACACAAAAACTAATATTAATAACTTAATACGTACTTCAAATGTTATGAGACAACAATAATAAAATAATGCTAATAATGTTACGTTAAAAGCTTCATGAAATTTAATTTGAGAAAACACACACAATACTTAGTTGGTATTTATAAGTAAATGTACAAATGGGTAATAACTAATGAAAGTGAACATAATTGTGTATTTATATTTAGATACGTAGGGTCTCTAAGGGCCAAAATACATTAGAGCAGCCGCAACATAAAAGTTACTCCGTTCATTGATATGAAGTGCATTAGTGAGGCGCTAAAGCTGTAGCAACGCAGAGCCAAACAGCAATGATATTTTCTCCACCTAAGGGCCGTGAAAATAATAATAAAGGAAAACAACCTCAATTGATTACGTAGATTCTTTAAATAAAGTAAGTAAAATGCAAATTCTAAATGAAATTCTAATAAATAAATCTTGAAATTAAATCGTACCTGAACTCATTAGAAAATTAATAGGACCCCTTTGAAATTCAACAAGCACGAGCGGGTTAGCTCAAGTGTAAAGTAAAATGATTATGTTCTGAGTCCCGGAGTTTTTGCATTTCTCGTTCCCCCTTACGAGCAACCGTATCTATAATCACTAACTTAATTAGAATGGACTTGAAGCAAAAAATATCTGTAGAAATTAGCCGTTTAATTCAAGCTGTGATACCAGGGGCTAATATAATTATTAACTTGTCACTGGAATCGTCTGACTCAGAAATTACGTTTCTATTTCGTTTAGGTCCCAGTGGATTTTGCTTTTATGATTTATTAATTTGAATCTCGTTTTCTAGTCATTCATGTCATGAGGCATTTATTATAGTTAAAGCTTTGTTGTTTTAATTTCAAAAGATTTTTGCTAAATTCATTAATCATTAATTCTTGATTTTGATAAACTCATGAGTATTAAACGGTCTGAAGTTTTTGAAAGTAAATTCACCAAAGTTTTATTTTTGATCCAACAACAATGTTGTAAGTGATTGAGAAATAAATATACGAGTATAGACATTTTTGTGGATTTCAGACACAATGTGAAAGAGAAATTTTATTTTTAGCAATACCGTGTTGGTAGCTAAAAATAAAATGTCCGGCGCAAACCGGGCGACGTTAAAGTATCTGTCGGTTTATAGCTTATATTAAACAAAGAGGTATTTGCCTAGACAAAATACTAGCAATCCTACTAAATTACAAGCTTAAAACTCAAAATTAAGCAGCTTATAACTAGGTTCCTAAATAAAGGTTTCATAACTTACGATGGGTAAGAACATGGAAATATTTTAACGGGAACAGTTGTTTCACAAAAGTTTGAGTCTGCAATGAATTAGTAATTAAGTTAGATGGAACCGTGGACCAATTTATTTCACCTGAAGTTGAGGACTGTCCCTCAACTTCTATTTAATTCTCTACATAATATAGACATAGGTACCTATTTTCTGAATAATTAGGATATTTTGCTACGTTTATGTTTAATTAAATATTTATTGGAATTTTGTTTGTATTTGTATTTTGTTATTTATGACGTAGATTTAAGTATGTTGACTAAAGAAAATACAAAGTTTTCCAATATTGGAAATTGTATGTTGTGCAATATTTATTAATTGTTTAGTGAAAATTAAGAAAATAACAAAAAAATGTTACAGAATTTAAACTAAATGCTTCCATTACATATCTGAATACATTTTGAATTAAAAATAAAATCACCAGTAGCCTAAACTTTCATATATAGAATGCTAAAGAAAAACAATTATATTTTTTAACAATGGAGTAAGTTTTTGCCGATATTTTTATTCAATTTACAATTTTTGCACGCTATCAGCTTTATTTTCAGATTATATGTGGAATTTTTTTACATTATTGCTTTTATAACTATTTATATAATCGATAAAATGGAAACTGGAAGTTATCTTTATTTAAGTGCTGAATTCCAATTTTCTTAATATCGGTCCATTCCTTTTTTTAAACACATTATCCAAGAACCACCTATAATGTAATTTCTCTATTTTCTTTCGAGCAAAGCATAAAATGTGCATTATGTCTGTTCTAATTCTAAAGTAGAAACAATAAAACATCAAGCCTTCTAAAACTACGCCTTCTAACGTCGTTAACACTTTATTTATTAATATAATTAACTTTGAACGTATCGGACTTTGTACTTAAGGCTTGCTTAAAAATTTAGCGCCAGTTTTCTCGGCAAGAGTTTGTTGGCCCCCACGAGCCTTCACTCTTAATTATTACTTTGGGAAAATTAAGACTGTCGTTTAGCCCGAGTGCCCACCCGACTGAAGGTTGTGCCTCTCTTCCATTTATCTAAATGTACTTTATCTTGCCAGGGGCGCCACCCGCTCGATGCGTGGAGACGATATTGATGTTGTGAAATTTGGGCTACACATTTTTGGTGATTTTCTTTAGTTGTTCATGCATAAGTGTATTACTTCCAGTATGCAAAAAAATAGATACATATTTACATTTTATAATTTTATGTGGTAAATTGTAATTTTTTGTTTTTTGATGAAGAACAAGACGGTCTCTACAAATCACCAACAATTATTTTGTTTATTTATCTTTAAAATGTTCGTTATTTCATTAATATCAAACAAAAACATTTCTCACCACCAAAATTTGTAACTCAAAACACAATTAGCGGCTCCACAGCACCCTTATTCTCTATGACGGCTCAAAGTAATGACGATACTAGGCACTACCGCGTTAAGTACATTACCTATTGTAAGTGTTCTTTGAGGTGCCTGCCCCACACCGGCACTGCGACGCGACGCTTTTACTCTAATTATGAGCTTCAACATTTACACACACCTATAGGGACATAATGAAGGGAATGTACGAAATGTAATGTATGTATATTGTTATGCCGCTTATATTAATACAAAGGATGCCTCAATGTTATTTAGTCTTCGGGTGTTCATTATGGTTTAATGTATTTAGTGTTAGAATTATAATTATAATTAATAATACTAGGTATTTCTTGCTGATATATATTTACAGGTATCTCTTTGTGTTTTAATAATGACAAGAACAGTTTATTTTTATAGTAATTAAAGTGCTTTGATGATGTTTTCAGAACAAAAAATAATTTATATAAAATAAGTACGGGCTTATAAAACGTGGTTGTATCTACCCAACAACGAAATTAAATTATATAAATTATTAATTTAAGCTCTGACCGTTTTTCAGAACAAGCATAATTAATTTAATTTTGTAGGTACCTACTTAGAATTGCAACGCCACTATTAATATTATAAAAGAGACTTTCAGTTCGTTTGACATTTGGTACCTTCCTAAAGTTAAGTTTTATTACCTTTTGTCAAAATTGCGAACGTAAAGCAATTAAATGCTGAATTTAACGGCTAGTTTCAGGTAAAAAGGAGATCGTAAAATTTTGTTTTATAGTCAGACTATTTTATTTTCTAAAAAAGCCATTTTATGACTCACTTTATTCTTTGTATATTTTTTAAATAATGCTTAAGCAGAGATCGGTGCATTCGTGCCTAATTACGGTTCTTAATGCGTCATAATTGTTTTCATATAAATATAAAGTAAACAGGAAACTATTACCACCAGGATGCATAATCCAGATTTCAAATTTCATGTCGTTCTAGAATAATGTTTTCCAAATTAATGGTTAACCAATTTGGCGAAGATTTTCATTTGCACCGCGCAAATTGTGGTCAGCTCTCATTTTCGCTGTTGTTGTGAATAACAAAATTTAATCCAGCGGTTAATAGGATAATGCTAAACGACGCTAATTGAATCGCACCTAACTACACAATATTATGATTTAGAATTAACAGTGTCAAAGGAATTAAAATGTGCCTGGATATAGATCATTTTGAAAACCAATAATGTTTTCGTCAAGCATCTTTAGGCAACTTTAGACTAGCGTTATTAAAAAACAAAATAGTATGTAAGCAGAGCTAGGTGTTAAAGCAAGCTGATAATAAAAGTAATCCTAGCATTGAAAGCACGTACATAAACGGTAAGAAAATTCATTAACTCAACGGATTATATCAGATTACAAAAGAGAAAACGAAACTCTTTCTATAGCTGTTTTTACGACTTTTATACAGAGTTTTCTCATTAAAATTTGAAAGAAGCCGCTAATAGACCTCTTAAATATGTAGCAGTTACGTAGGTATGTTTACTGAAGTATCTAATTTCATCGCAGTTCTCCATCAACAGTAAAATTTTATTATCTGCGACATGAATTAACATTTTTTGTTGCCATAAAATTTTCCGTCTCCTGGACGGGTCGACGCGAATGGAGATTAGCATTGCATCTCTAATTAAATCTGTTTTATGGCTTGCTCACTTTACTGCTCCACCCCTTAAATATTTTTCCTCTGTAATAAAATCTTAAAATTAAACATGACAAATAATAAGATAACTCTTTTTAACGTTGTTGTCTGGAACTAATAGTGGTCCTTTATAGTCGACAAGGGCCTAAAATAATCCGAGAGATGAAAGTAAACACACTTAAAATATATCTTCCTGTAAACAGCGAGTACAAAGCTGAAGTACGAAATGGAAAAATATTACATCAGGATAAACCGCTGCTTACAGTTCGTTGTAAGGTTTTATTTTAAGTGCTCCGTGTGTGTACGTATATTTTTTTTATTTCCGGAGCTCCGTATGTTTCGGAGTAGCTGTCACACGGCGCCCGGAGCGGGAAGCTATTGTAGATTCTTAAACATATTTTCAGCCCGTACAGGCATATAAATATTTATGAAAACACTGTCCGAATTAAATCCAGTCTCAACGTTTACGTCGCTTCGTATTGTTCTCCTTTTTTCACAGACGTCTGAGCAATAAAACGTTATGTAGTCGTCGACGTTGAATGATTAACTGCTTGTTGGTTTAGGAGGCCGAATGCGCTTGCTATAAACCGACTACCCCTAACTACTCGTAAAAGTGAACGGAATTGCTTTTTAAAAATATTGGTTTTATAAAAGAGGAATTGTGCTACAAAATTACAGATATTAGAAAAAACAACTGGTTTGCACCTCGTCATTCAGCAGGGTTTAAATAGGAGGTTAATCATATCTAAATATATTTGAGATAAAACTTCAAAAATAACTCTTCATAAAACTTGTTCCAAACTTCAATGAAGACAAGAATATTTATTTCATAAAGTTATCAAACATTTCTGGATATAAATTATATTTTACATATTTCTGTATTTATCAGCAAAATATGCCCATTGAGGTGAACTTCGGATACAAGATATATTATATTAGGTTATCTCATGAGACCGCCGAGATAATGTACCAACGTACTTCAGACGTAGACGGTGTCTAGGGGGAATCAATAATCCCATAACACACTATCCTTCAAAATCCATTTATGAAATATCACATAAACCAGTCCGCAGGCGATTCTATTTATTCGCATTCCAGCGGAGACAGAAAAGATCAAATAGCCTTTGTCCTTAGTTCCTTACCCCTCTTTACTTATTCAAACAAAATTACATATGCCTGCTTCTGGATCGCCATTGCCCGAAATTTTACGCGTTGGAGATAGTGTCATGAATATAAATCTATCGTAAAGGACACCGCCGAGAGGTTAGCTCAGTTTACGGCGAAGCTCACTTTGCATTCTTTGTACGCGGACCCTTTATGGTCGCTTTATAGACTTAGGTCCTTTTACATAAAGCCTCGATGGTCGGAGTTTTCGTTCTCCATCGTTGACCGCTCGAAGTCATGAATGTTGAATTTCGCATCACTATTATTGCGACCACAATACTTTTACGGCTTCAAAACGTCTGGTTGGAAAAGTTTGACAATTCCACGCAGTAAACATATAAAATGAAAAATATTAATGCTATGATTCAATTACTGTCACCTGCGATACAGTCACAGATAATAATAATTTTATTATGGAAATACTCGTGATATCAAACTTAATGAAGAATCAATGTTAATTTAAAGTAAATTAAGGCCTATACAATAATAATTGATTGCTAAACAAATGTAAAGGAGTAGAAAAACAATAGGTAGGTATTGTAGTAGTAGATAAAAGATACCTACTATTACACGTTCAAATGCATGTTTAGCGCCTTCAAGGCTCTCTGTTAACTATTAATCCCATTTTCTTTCGCTGAAGATAACGAAACTCATTTAAGATATCTCGCGAACGCCTTTCAGATGTTTTGGGGTGCAACCCTGGATTGCACAGAAAAAGGAATAGAATGGACTTTCAAAACATTTTTCACAAAATGTTTTCAGTAAAAGTACCAATATAAATATAGCAAGTAAAAATCCTCCTAATGTAACGGATGTTGGTACAAAATTGGTGCAGATATGTAAGTATGAATGTTTTATTAGCTTGATGTTGCTCCGGAAATGGTATTAACGGATTTTTGAAAGAAGACGTCATAAAAACATGGTATTTTTCGTCTAAATCATAAAAACAATATATGGCAGTATTAAGGGAAGTAGGATTCCATGCACTTTTCAAGGAAATTGTTGTAAATATTTGAAAGTTGTAAATCTCCATACTACCGTTGTTCCTTAATACGTATTTCGTTTTAAGAGACCAAAGGTTTCACTTGATGTCTAATAAAATTTTCTTCAAAGTATCCTTAATTGAAAATTCAAATTTATGCATAAGCTCTGATTGTGGGAGCGGGCTCGCTGGAGGAAGAGCTACGGTCCACGACACAACCGTTTAAGAGATTCAAGCCTTTCCGGACGAGCCTGGGCTTGTTGGCAAATTGCGTTGATGAAAATTACGTCTTAGATTAAAAGGAACGAATTTAATTAATTCTTAGTTAATCCGTTCGAATGATTCCAACGATATTAATGTCAGCATTTTCAATATTTATTTTTTGTTTATTAAAAGTTATTAATTTATAAATCTGACGGGCTCAAAACAGCACTGCAACAGACTTTTTAATAAAAAAATGATCGATTACAGTTTGTTGTTGATGATCAGTTTAATATTTTTTTGCTTCTGTTGTTATGAAATATTGTAAAAATAGTGATTGATGAGAAAAGTAAGTGATGATTGAAATTGTAGTTGAGCTAACTTTATGTCGTAAGTATTGATCAAAATATTATATTAAACAATATAAAATCAGGTAGCGAGTTTGGTTTTTAAATTAAATCGTGCAACTAATTAACAAACCTGTGCTTAAATCTAATAATCAAGAAGATAATGAACAAGTTACAAGGATTAAGTTATTTGCCGACTTGCTAACTGCAAAGCCTTTTGGTCTTAAAGTAAAACTTGAAGTTCTTTCGCTTACTTAAGTTATCTATGTTTTGTAAGTCCAGAAAATTCTTTAGTACTGCTAGTCTTTTCAACATTAACGGATCGTAAAACGAGTAATAAAGGTAATCGTTGTGTTGTTACAGTTTATTATTTGTTGCTTTTATTTCTTGAAACTAGGTGGAGTTGTTCAAGAATAATTGCCGTTTCAAGTTCGAGTTGATTTAAAGTTTCAAGTTGGTAAGTTGGGTTTATGTTTTTAATGATTTGCTCGTTGTTGGAAATTAAGTAAAGTAGATTATAGGAAATATTTTTACAGGATTTTATCATGCATATAGGTATCTATAAGAATTAAAAACGATACTAATATTATAAATGCGGAAGTTAGTATGTACGTGTGTTTGTTTGTGACTTCTTTACTCTGAAATGGCTGGATGAATTTGAATGAACTTTGTTAAAGAGGTAGCCTGGGACCTAGAGAAGCACAAAGCCTACTTATTTTTTATCCCTTTTCACGCAGATGAAGTTGCAGGCAACAGCTAGTATTTATAATATGAAAATTACAATTTTAAATGCAGTTCTTTGCTTAAAATTTTTAAACTACGAGTAGAAAAAATCTTATACTCTGACGACGATTGGTTTAGGCACTTTAGGTACCTACTTGTAGTGTTCGGCACTTAGGTATTACTTATTTTTCATTGCGTTAAATGTGGTTTACTCAATAAAATATGTTTTTTTTTCTTATAATCAGGATCTTTATGTTCAAGAAAATTTACGAGTAGGTACCTATAGAATTGGGTAGATTATAATCGACAACAAATAAAATCAACCTCAATTTTGTATTAAAAAAAAGTAAAATCGAATATTAATCTGGATCGTTTGTCGTATTGCCACACTATGTTATCACAAAAAACGTGGCTCGAAGTTGTGAAACTCTCACAGCCATGTACAAAGGGTCTTAATTGAATCAAAGCGAGCGAACGAGGTGCGCGCAATGGGGCGGGCATGAGTAAAACAAATCGTGGCCAAATGATAATTTAGCGCAGTTTTGTGCTGTTTTGCGCCAAATATCTGTTACATTGGGGGTGTCGCAATCGGATGCGGAATCTCGCATCGCGCCCTCTTCCGGACATAAATAAAATCGGACGTTTATTTCATAACGTCGGAAGTTTGATAAGGAGTTCGTGTGTTTCCGTAGTATACCGATCTAGGAAGATTTGAAGCTATGCTCACACACCTGCTGTCTCCATATTGTGCTGTTATAAAAGGTCTTTAAAGTATAAGGGAAAATTGTTAAGTGGATTCTGTTATGCCGGTCGTCCTTCTACGCTGACGTCGCCGTCGTCGCGTCCGTTGCGTACCGTCGTCAAGGTCTGTGTTTTGGCAGCAGATACGTGTCTAAGTTAAATTTTATTTTGACTGACTGCAGATTTTTGGAACAAACCTTATCGCGGCTTGCGGTAAGAGTTGACTGGGAGAAATTGTCATCAAAGTAATAAAAAGGCGTAGCGCGCGCCGCGTCTGTAATAAACTCAAAAATTACAAAACGGATTTTCACACGGTTTTCACCAATGGAAAGACATATTCCCATATTCATATTCAGAAAGGTTTTTGTATAATTTATAAATGTGGTTTTTATATTAGCCGAGCTGTCATGTCTTCTATCAAGGAAGTCATAAAAAATATCGGTTTAAAAGGGTTGTTTGCGCGTGCGCTGCCTAAGCCGTCTGATATGTATATATGTAATTATGTTTGTAAAAACAATGTAGGTATAAACAAAAATGTTGGCCTTAAATAGTTCTATAAAAAAAAGTCCGTGACAGCATATACCTATCTAACTTTTATATTTAAGCCACAAAAGCTGTATATACCTATGTTTTAAAAATAACAATAACAAATTATGTAATTAGGTAATATTTAACTGGACACATTTATCAATAAAATATTAATCTTTAATTTGGTAGGTAGTTTCATCGTCACAAGTTTTTAATAGAGATGATTTTTGCCGTTAACTGTACGTTATTTGAACGTATAGTTCCAGAGATAACACGATATTATCAACGCACGACTGTAAACTAAACTGTACCCGTGCGAAGCTGGGGCGTGTCAGCTAGTGGAAAAAATGTTCATACGAATTATGTACATTATTGGAACTTCGTTCCTAACGGGGAGTTTGACCGCAGACGTTTTTTTATTCAGAATACATTCAGGATTTTGTAATCTTAATTTTGATTGATAATTTAACATAATAATATATTTTTTCAGAGATTTTAGGGTGTAATATTTAGAAGGAAAATTCTTTTTCAGAAATAAGAAAAACGCATTACCCAAAAATTAAAGAGCTGAAAAAGGTTTCAATTTAAACAAAAAAAGGTTAAATTTAAAAACATAAAAATCCCAGCGAAGGAAATAATTTCCATTCATAGTCACAAAAGGCCTTAAAACACGTTATCATACGGCAGTATGTGATAGCTATATAACCCGGAATTATCTTCATTAAATACCCGACATGCCTTTTATACAAATTAATTTACACAGTAAACTCAACGTAAAGTGCTTTTAAAATCTCGGACCACAGCAGGTGTTACGAACATTAGGTAAATTGTTAGCCGTCGCCATAATCTCTTTAGCCTTTGGAGTCGTTATTTTTTCTAAACGTCCGTAACAGTTACTTATAAAAGCAGAAATAATTTAATAAAACCGTTATATCTTTCTCGGGTCACGTAAGAGGGCGCTTCGGGGGAAAATTACATTTTGTTTGGCCACGTCCACGACACGCCGCCGACACGGGACAACTCAGTTAACGAGTGTTCAGGATTCTTGGTATATTCTCATATCTGCCATCTCTTCAGATAAAACCAGTTTGCGAAATCACATAACAGAACTGTAAATAGGTTTTATTATGTTATTCTGTTATATTTTCAGAGAGAAATGTTCGTAATTTTGTTTTGTTTGTTTATTGTTGTCAGTTTATCAGTTTGTAGTTATGTGCCTGTAAGTTATTTATAGGCTATACATTTATTGTATTTCTTATAACTTTTTTTTTCAGAACTACACCGTAGGTACATACCTGTAAGCTAGTATGTTTTTATATGCCCAAAAGGTTCAATACATTTCCAAACGACCCCGTACGCGTTAATTCCTTCAACGCTGATGACTCCCGAGGGAAACTTTAATAGAGCTGCCACTATACCTAGAACCTACCATATAAACCAAAGTACAATACAATATAAATAAAAACTTTGCCGTTCCATTACCAAGGGCCGACTGTACCCGCCAACATTATTCCGACATTAGCAAAAGTTCCGGACGTCCGAACACTCCAACTTTCTACACGGGAATAAAATGCCACAACAAAATGTTAATTTCAACCCTACCCGGCGACGAATTAGGTAATTTTGCAACGAAATTCGACGGCCGAAGGTTTCTACGTGCTGGCGTTTTTTTGACGTATTATGTTTGATATGTGTGTCAGGTAGAAAAATTACTTTTAGGTTAAAATGCCCTGTTTGCTGTGCTCAAAGTCAAAGTACTGGTTACTAGCGTCAAGAACGTGGAAATAGATGAATTAAAGTATTTATTTTTTTAGATAAATTCATATTAAATAATGTTGGTAAAGAGAATAACAATAAGCTTATTGTTATTCTCTTTACCAACATTATTTTTGGTATAATACATACGAAAGGGAGGTCCGTAGCTACTACGTAAGCAAGTGCTGACAAGGAACCGGTCTAACTCCTTGTCATCAGATATGTTGAAGCGTAAGCAATCATATAATGGTAAAATATAATGTCAAATATGTCAAGAAAAATGATAAATCTGAAAGTAGTTTTCAGAATCAGTAAAATAATTGATTTCAGTTGTTTTTAAATATACATACTATAATTTTGTAAAAAATATATTATTTGAATATTTTGTACACTAGCAGCGCGGGGACGGAACTAACGTATAATATAACTTTATCAGTTTTAATTATTTCTTTTTTAATTGTTTCATTATCTTTTAATTAAAACCTTTTTAGAGTGTTTCGGCTTTAGTATAAAGTTAAAATAATGTTGTATGGCTATTTAATAACAAAGTTATGTCTCGGTAAGTAGCATTTAAATATCTAAAGCAAATCAAAAGTTTATTAGGACTATCCATAATTTTTACAGCAATAATTTCGAAAATGCTAAAAAGTAGAAACAAATAACTGGTTTTGTAACAAACCACACTAAAACAACAAATTATGTTCCTTCTCGTAGGTACCCTTTTGTTTGGTGTTATACGTTAGAGCATTAGGAACAAAATTTAATAACCTGTAGAAATTCTCATGCTTTTCCCCTGACAGCAAACGTACCTATACCTACCGATACGAGCTTCATGGATGCGAGTCACCTAGGGAAAACTGGCTACGATACTCTTCGGCGACGGGCCGCGTTACCCCATCCATCGTCATTTATGATAAGTTGGGGTATTTTGAATACTAACTTTGTTTTACTGAATACATTATTTTTATTAGTTGTTAAGCGGTCGTTTTACCCCACTTCGGTACTGTTTAAAATTCCTTTGCCAGTTTACTTCATACTTGTTCGCAGAACATTTTGTTTAAAATTTTCATAACTACATGATTATAGCTATAAGTATATAATAAGTCAGCCTAGTTTGTTGCTTTTATTATACGTTTTCCCATATTAGTGTTTTAAGAAATATTTTATAGTTAGGTACGGTCAGGCACATTTCGCTAATAGTTTCTGTGGTTCCTTGTATTGATCGTGCGTTGTTTATTGTGTGATTATTTTTCACGAGTTCTATTAAGCTCGAGAATGAACAGTGAAGTTGCTCTTTTATATCTGTTTATATTGATATGGGCCCGATAATGTTACCCGGGGCGAGTTTTACAGTAAACGCTCTACGCCGCGGCCACAAACCAAAACATACGAAGTGATAGCGGTTAGAAATTATCTTTGATGTGGCTCTTTGAACAGAGACCACCTGCTCTGTGAAAATAATGATGATCTGTTTTGAATTTTCAGCGTAAACTTTGAGTTTTACGTGTCTATCTCTTTGTTTGGAGACTGTGGTTATGCAAGCAATAATTGAATATTTTAATATAGTAATGAATCAGCATGATAACTAAATATTGATGGAATATGAACTCAATATAGAAGCAAAAAGGGTGAAACTCGAACACATCAGAAAACAAAGAAATACCAGTAATTGGGGGTTCCCGAATATAGGAAGACAACACGTTAGTCACGTTCGTTACAGTACAAACGCGAGTTGTTCTTCAAAGAGGGGGAAAGTAATCTTCTATAATGCCCCGTTTTAATTTCCAACCGTAAATAATAATTTGGTCAATTTTCCACAATTTCGGTTGCGTGCACAAAGTTTTTATTACAATTTTATTGTTATTTAGGCGTGTTTGTTCCTTGTTTCAGATTACATCGGAGGTTTTAATGGAGCCGGGCGCTAATGTGAGTTTCCGAATTCAACTTTTTTATTTTAATACGATGTAATTGAATTTCTCGATTTTACTTTTTTCGTATAAAATTTTAGTACCCACGACCCCACGTACTAAAGTTGCGAGTGCGCATTCTACTACGTAAATAACAAAGTTCCGTGTCCGGCGCTTCTAAACTCGAGCACAATAATAAAATCCCAAAGCAGATAGGCTCACGTAATGAAACGAACTAGCGGCCAGCGAACTTTTTAGAGAGGGAAATTTTAGTCAACATGAAGGTAGCCCAAAACTATGAGCGTTAAGAAACTTTTATGAGCGGCCGAGCCATTTAACCGCGAGTCAAGAGCTAATCCCACTAGCCGGCCGCCGTGAACAACGCACCTGAGACCGAGCTTTTTATTTCTGTTTCACATTTCCACCTAATTTCAGACCGGTGAGGCTGCCGAGGTGGGCTGAACTTTGTCGGGCGTCATAAATTTATTTAACGGCCCGAAGGCAATAAGAGGCGGAGTGTAAAAAGAAAAATACGATACCAACGTGCCTAGCCGTTATTGCAATTAAACAGAGGAAGTAAATCTTTCAATACGAGCGGCGAGCGTTCGCCTCCCGTTTCCTGCCTTAATTTATCGCTTTGTTTTAGTCAGTGGCGCGTCCCATTGACGGATAGCGATGTGTTTGATTAAAAAACGCAACTTGATCTCGCCACCCCTTCTAGTCGGGACGCAGAATACTAATCCGACTAGACTCCGCCGCGAGACTGCAATAAGTGCCTTCCGCTTGGCGCCGTTTTATCACTACTGTTTACCAAGCACGTATCTTCAGTAGCGTCACATAATAATATTAAAACCTACGTGGAAATTTTATAATAACTCAATCTAAATAAAATGAATCTTAATTAAATTGATATACCTATTTTGTTTTTAAAGTTGAGAGACAAAACAAGTTGCATGTTTAAAACTAAAAAATAATTAAACATAGGGATTGACACTGATCCATCTACATTGATTGAATTGTAGAATTTGTTTATTTTTTTTTTAATAAGAAAGAGTGAATAAATACATAAATTACTTAATACTTGCACCCTCACGATTTGTGAAAATAGAATCAAAGAGTGAAATATAACATCTGCGTTGAGTGTATTCAAGCGCGAACGGTTCCGCGTATTATATCGTTGATTTCTTTTACACTTTTTTTTTCATTTCCTCGAAGAAGTTTCGATAAAAAGCGTCGGATTGGCTCACATCCACAGCTCTATTGCTCTCCTCCACACGTATTTAATTTGTTCACTGTTGATTTATTCCACATCGATCACTTCATTTCTCTTTGACGCAAACGATTTGCTAAACGATTTTGGAAGTAGAAATGATTTTACTGAAATCAAGATTAATATACACGGCTCAATGTATTTGCGTTTCTTAAACATACAGAAAAAAAAACATTTAAAAGAGTTCAACGTAGTTACCTTATTTATATAGGAATCCTAATTCTTATTTAATACCGTATAGGTAAACAGATTTGTTCCCAAGTAAAAACTACGTCCCTAAAAGAAATTGCGCAAGTAATATTTCTGCAAGTAATACTTGTAACGGTCTTAATAGGTTTCGCGTTCAGTTGTTACACCACTTCTAAGGGCTTGTGCGAGTAAATCGCGCAATTTCTGCGGTAATAGGAAAATGAAGGGACGAGTGTTAAATTCAAATTGCTTAATGGTTCGGAAGCAGGCATTTCATTTTCCATTCGAATTGTTACGTAATTTACTGCCGCGTGCGTAAACGACGCGAGTCTCTTCTTTTGTTTGTGAACCCTGGAAATATGAGTTAAAATATTAAAAGTAGGCTAAAATATTAGTCTAATGTCGTATGCAGATGGCGAAAATAATTGGTTTCTGTTGCACTTGAGTTATGACCTAACTGCACTTAAAAATACTGTCTCAAGACAGTATTTTTAAATGCAGTTAGGTCATAATTGAAGATTTTTTTGTCGGCTTAGTATTTTCTACTTTACTCCTAATTTAAGCCCTTCTATCATCTATCAAAATGAAGCTTCTGTATCATGAGATGCAAGATATTTTTTTTACAACGACAATAAATTCGCTCACTGTAGCGTCACTTCCTGAGAAGCTCACTTTTGATGCTTGTCTTTTACATAATTTATTTTGTTAATTTGTCCGCCTACGTAATTTTCCAAAGATAGGGTGCTATTATATTCCTTGTTTGATTTATGTTCTTAAGGGGTTAAAAATAAACAATGTATGACGTTCAATTATAACATTAAGAATGTAGGAATTACCCATACCCATTCATTCGAAGTCACGACAGCGTATTCTAAATATATTTCAATCACGATCATTACGAGGGGTCTTTGACAAACAAAACTATTTCAATTAGCCGATGGTCCGGCGCGACAAAAGTATGGACAGCACATAATGCCTTCAAATATTCATGCCGGTATCGATTTCCCCTCGGCGAGCGATCGACATAATATACACCCCAACTAAAGATGGTATCAGACTTCGACCCTTTCAGACAAACGTGTATCTATAGCCTTAGAATAAACAATAATTACCACTAAAATGCAAAGGCAAATAATGCTGCCTTTATTTGGTGTAGAGAAATTACCTATTTGAACTCGTATTTGGGCTTTTTGTAGGTATTTCATACATAAATCAAGATTAAATTATGAATAAAGTGGAGTAGTTATGGTTTACCTACACAATTATGTATCTAATCTGTTACCAGTAAAGTACAATCGTAAAATTGTTCATCCGCAGTTCGCCAATTTTCGTACTTATTACTCGTAGATAGGTACTGTACCAATGTGCCTATCTACGTGTTCGTGTTACATTACATTTCATGGCTGCAAATGAGATTTTTCTCGGAATTACGTAATTATCCTTTATCCTGTCTCAAAATCCAATCCAAGACTTTTGTGATATCTGTGGTCAGACAACAATGTAATACAGGACACAGAAGAAGGGCCCAATGAGATATATCTCGCTCAAATCAGGAGCAGTTCGACTGGGGAAGTATCTCTACCTTACAGAGTACCACAGCCAAATAACGCTACTCTTCGGTAGTGTTGTGTTCCTATAATCCTGTGGTGAGTAAGGTAGCTAGAGCACCTGAGGATGCGCTGTGTTGACAGCGGAGAACCTGCTTGTCCTCTGAGCTGTCGGCACAGCGAAGGATCGGCAACGCACATGTGATATTCAGTGTTGCAAGCTTCACAAGCTGCGGTAACCACTTACCATCAGGTGGGCCATAGGCCTGTCTGCCACCATCGTAGTATGAAAAAAAAAGTATAATTATTACTGAAACAAGAACCAATCGATTTTTACTTCGTAATTTTTTAACGACGCGACGACGCATCTTTTACGTAGAATAGTGTTCTATGTTTCGACACATGGAATGGCAAATTTCTAAGAATAAAATCGATTTTCGTTGTTTCGATTACAGACACTAGATATAACACCACTACAACTTAAGATAATGATGGACTCTTTCTTTATACAAGTCTGTTGATATAGTACTTTTTCCATTCATTCATTAAAGTGCAAGCCACTTAGTATCTACCCACTTGACGGTATGACAACTCCCTAAGGTTTGCTGTTCATGCTCCTATTGAATTTTGTCATAAGCCATATTAGTACGGTTACTGAATTTTTAATTAAGTCGCATACGAGGTAAAGCAAAGGGTTAAAATGAAACCGAGTTTGTGAGACTCCCAAAGGGGCAGTTTATGACAGGAATTATTTTAAAATTCCAATTGAATGGCGTAATTAAACTTCTAAATGTGTAGTTAGCTAGTTTTTCGTTGAATGCTGTCGTGTCATTGTTTTTAACGACTTTTTGTTTAATGAGTTTTATAGATAGATAACATTCTACATAGATTTAGCATGTATTTAATAAATCTAGTTTATTTTCTAGTAAAACTCTTCATTTTATTTAGTTATGACCAAGCAGCATTGCCGTTGCCTTATCAACTATTACCACCTTCTTCACCGGAGTGGCAACTATCCGTCTAACAGATTTTGGCCCATGTAGATTGTAGGTAAATTCCAATAGTCAATAATCTTAACCCGTTGGATCAACATGTGATCATAGAAACAAGGAGATATGTTTTCATAGCAAATTAGTACGGAAACCGCTGTTGCCACTTTTAAAGTAGCGTGCGTCACAACTACAAACACTCCTTTGTAAATATCTCTATATTTCTCTCACACAATAAAAATGCCAAACTCCCTCAATCTAATAGGTACTGTTATTCATTACTCGTCATTCAGATCACTGGACTAAGCTAATACACTGTATATAAATCATCAATCGCGTTCAGTCCGTCAGCAACATGATCACACTGATCACATCAAAGCGTCAAGCTCAATAGCGCCTTGGCACATGTCCCTTGTTTCTATGATTTAAGGTAATCACTAAGTAATTAATAATAAATCAAACTTCTGTTCAGCAGTAAATTAAAGTTCACACTTACCTTCAGAGTTTAATTAAATAATTTGCTGTATATTTTAAAATATGTTTTCTACTACGGTTGTTGCGCTTATTCAAGTTATATCAGAGTAGGTATCATTTGTTTGAAGATCAACGAAATTAAATTAACGAATTAAGTAATAGATTTTAATATGCAACTCGGTTTCATTGTAATTTTAATTGAATACAAATTTTCATCAATTAAATTGAGTTCACGTACCTCTGAGAGTAATAAATGCGCATTAGTATAATAATTTAATGGGTATAATAAATTAATTTGAATAAACTACTTATTCCAATTAGTCTACATGACTTACTTAACTGTTATATTTTTGTATTATGTTTCAGAAATTAATTAAAATACAACTTAGGTATTCAGTCCACAGCTATCGAGAGTTTTTTTTATAAAAAAGTGGTTTGAATAAAATAGTGGCATCTGAAATATTCCTAATACTTTTTTAGATAATATAAATGCCAGGTACCCAGATCTAACGTTTTTATCTCTAAACTAGCACTTTTTCCCGCGACTTCGTCCACGTGACCCACAGGAACTGTGCATTTTTTCCGGATAGAAAGTAGCGTATAGCACTCGGGAATAATGCAGCTTCCTATTAGTGAAAGAATTTTCAGAATCGGATCAACGGTACTTTTATACAAACTTTCATCCCACTTTGCACCCCTTTTGGGGGCGAATTTTCAAAAACCCTGAAATGTGTGTGAAATTGTTTGAAAAGAAAAGTCTAAATATCAATTCTTATGACTCTAACTTCAAAACTAACGGTACTTCCATACAAACTTACATCCCCCTTTTCACCCCTTTAGGGGTAGAATTTTCAAATACCTATCCTTTCTTAGCGGATGTCTACGTCATAAAAAAAAACTTTTTTAACAAAAAATAACCGACTTCAAAATCAAATCCACTACAAAGAAAATAATAATTTTGGTTTCGGAAGTAGGTGGCTTTGGTTTTTGTTTGCTTTTTTTGCCACCGACTTCCGAAACCAAAATTATTATTTTCTTTGTAGTGGATTTTTGAAGTCGGTTATTTTTTGTTAAAAAAGTTTTTATTTTTCCCTTTTTAGTTCTTTATCCCGTGTTAGATTACTTTCACGAATTCGTTCAACAGTAAATCTTCTACGGAGGGTGTACATTTATGCCTATAACTTTGTACATAGGAATGATTACATAACATAATGTATTATATACTAAAACCTTCCTGAAAGTATGTAGATTACGTTAGTGAAAACCCCATCCAAATCGAATCAGTAGTTTTTGAGAAAATCGCGCACATAAAAACATACATACATACATACATACATACATACATACATACATACTTACATACATACATACATACTTACATACATACATACATACTTACATACATACATACGGGACGAATACAGAACCTCCTTTTTTGAAGTCGGTTTTTTTTGAAGTCGGTTAATAAAAAACCCACTGTCATTTCAAATCTCTATGTTCAGCGGTTTGTTCTGCGATGATGAATCAGTCAGTCAGTCAGGACAAGCAATTTTATAAAGCCAAGCTATAAGTAGGTACCTATTACTAAAATCATCATCGTAACATTAGCTCGTAAATGCAAAATGCTGTAATTAATTCAAACGCCTATTCAGGCAGATTTTGGTGAAACAAGTTTTAAAACCTGTGATCGCATCCTACCCAAAATGAATGAATAAATGATTTGATTTGATTTGATTTGCAAAGCACTGAATTTATAAATGTATATTTTTTATACCTACTACTCACATAGTCTTTACATTACCTGACATCCATAAGTGAAGAGATAGACCTGTACCCCTATCATGAGTTTTTTTGACGTGTAGTATCGTTAACGTAAGCATATTTTGAATTGAAAATACACGTTTGTTACAAAATATTTATATAAATTAAATACTTAATTAATTTCTCTGTATTTTTTAAAATGTGCAAATTGTATAAAATTTTATCAAAATGTTCCAGGACTGCTGTATTTTAAATTCAAAATATGCTTACGTTAACGAAACTATACGTCAAAAAAACTCATGATAGGGGTACGGGGTACTGTTTGCGGTAGTTTACTAAAAGGTATCTAATTTACCTATACCTACTCCTCAGGGGTCGTCTTACAAAATGTTAAAATCATCACCGTAATTTTCATAAAAAACATTGTCCCATACTAAAATTTATCTTGTTTCGTGATTTGTGGGCTCGTTTACAAAAACAAATTTCATTGCCCGTTGCTAGATGAGAGAAAAAGATGGCGATATTTGTAGATTGTAAAATCACCTGAGAACTGAAACTACTTTCACATAAACAATCAAACCATAGACATATTATCCAAGGGACGTGCAACAATTCTGGACTTTACTATAAAAATAATAAATAATACGAGTATCGAATGGAATCTCCTTTCTGCGTGTCCAAATAGTAGGTACGGTACTGAACTTTTTTGTTTAACAAACGCGAGACGGTAGGCTATTATCGTGACCTTGAACGCGTCTGGCACGAGAGTTTCATTTCTATAATCGTATTTTTATTATTATTATGCCTTTACCCCTTTTGCCATGAACTATGTGAAAAGACAGTCTACGTGACTACAACCACATGCAACCATTTGGATGTATGTAGTCACGTGTCTGTACCTTTGGTGCATATATTACCTACATGTATCGTAACCACATTGTCACAGTGATAGCAGAACTAATCAACGTCCAACACTAGCCGATAGTATTATAAACGTGTAAATCACTATAATGTAATGGCGATATCAGATTGGCTCGACTCAATTACGACGTCTCTAGCTATTACCGGCTAATATACGGGCGTATTATTGTTGTCTATGTTATACAGCTTTCCTTTGAAGATATTAATGCGATTGTGAGGACAAAGTGGGGTACCTATACAAGTTTGTGTGGTGCAATTGTCTTTTGGAGGATAGTATCTATGACAAAAACATGTTTTAAATGTAAGACTTGAATATTTTTAGTGTTCTAAGTGCATAGGTGTAAAGATTAATAAATGCGATATGTTTTATGATATATCTTTGTTTTATTGTTGAAAAAACACGTCTTTCTAAGTAACATGGAGTGTCGCTTATTATGAAAATCGATTGAAAAATCTGGTGCATAGGACCGGCGTCACGAAATATGTATGTCAAAGTCACGTCGCCAATGGCGGGTTAAAAGTCCCTACAAAGATCTTGGACTCTTGCTAGAATCAAAAGATTAGTAGATGAAAAACTACACCCTGATCACCTATAGTGATTCCGTTACGTTCTTTTACGGACATGAACATTTTGACTAACAAGTTTCGTTGATCTTCAAAACTTTTAAAAAGTTTACCTGAAAAGTGCGGTTAAGCTCTACTTTTGTAACTTACTTAGCCTTATCCTTTTCGGTATTCAGTACATCTATAATTTACCCAACAACCTTAATGTAGTTTTGTGAGGCTTAAGATAGAATGATAGATTTGACTTCGGATTTTGAATTATTCTATCGTCTTTCATCACGTTGCAAAGTTAAATACTATAGTTTATCGTTGCCAGCTCCGTAAATAAATACTACAGAACAGAAGATAGCTTTATCTGGGGCAATACCAATGATTTATTGTCAAATTATGATCCAGGCATCGTCTATTTAATCTTTCCCTTATTTGGTTGGTGTTGGAGTAGATTCATCTAATTAGATGCAGCTGAATATGACAATATTTTACATGAAACCCCAGATGACTTCTACAAATCAATGGTAGAGCAATATCTACTGATAATCAATTACAATTGATGAATCTACTCTTGAATTGGAAATATGGTCGTAATATGCTAAAAAGTATCAGTACTAATTTTTTTAGGGTTCCGTAGGTCGTAATCGCTTCGTTTTTCGTCTGTCAGTTTATCTGCCAAGACCCCTTTTCTCAGAAACGTGTCTACCGTCCCTTGGAACTGAAAAAATTAAAGTAACGCAATCAAATAATTTAAGCCGCTTATTTTGACGTTCGCAAATAAATAAAACCTATAGGATACTGTCAATTGACCTAGAATCATAAAATTTGGTAAAAAAAGTTTCACAGCACAAGGAAAGGAATAAATCCAAAAATAGTTAATTTGTAGTTATATCACATAAAAAAACCGGAAAGTGCGAGTATGCCTCGCGCCCTAAGGGTTCCGAAATATGATCATAGATGGCGCTACTGCATACTTCCAAAGGCGCCATCTATGAGCAGATGGCTCCACTTATGGTCCGGTGACAGACGGCGGACAACAAAGTGATCCTATAAGAGTTCCGTTTTTCCTTTTGAGGTACGGAACCCTAAAAATGCTGATTACAAACTATTCACATTCTCACTTGTCCAGTTTTTTTGTGCACTACTTAGCTAGTGACACACACATACAAATCAATTCGTATATCTTATATACGGATACATAGACATAAGCGGGCTTCAGTCGCACTAAATGCTTAGGTTTGATTCCCTTTGTGAATACCTCACGTACTCAATTATGAATACTCATTGCAAACTCATTTTGCTAACGCAACGTCATTATTCCGGACTAGTTCGTTAAGTTGATATCGCTAGTTAATATCCTAATAATAGTTGTGCTTAATAAATAAAAAAGTTAGTATGTACTAAGAGCTTCTTTTCAATAGCAGGTGCGAATTAATAAATAATTGAATTAGCCTTCATTGAAACTAGATCGATAAATATAGGTGGCTTAATAAAGGCGTGACGCCTGATTCATAAATCGCGCATAAAAATAAATTCCAATTACAATAATTATCAGAAACAAAGAACATAAATAGCAGAAAAGGAATTTATAATACCACAAATTAAACTGGTAAGTAATTGGCGGTACCACCCCAGGCGTCCCATCAGAAAATTAATAGGCAAATGGAAAAACATCGGAATACGTCGTCATATTATACGACAGTAATCATTGTTGATGCATTTTTGTGACAAATCACGAATACGTTTTCATGTTCCATTGTAATTATGCAAATGACGTGATGACGTTCATGTGTGCGTATGCAAATCCATCTAGGAACACAGGTGTCTGTTTATCCATCTGATTTAATAACTGGGCTCATCGCGAATCGAATGAACGGCATTGTATGTGGAATATCAATGCCCTGTTACAACGCATTAGTGGAATAGACACATAGCAAATAGTACAGGGGGGTACTTGGGGAACCGGGAGCTTCGCAGACGTCGCCTCGGGGACTGGTTCCCCCCAAAATTAATAATCTTCCCAACAAGTTCTAATAAAATTTATGTAGTTTGATGTCTACGAGTTATAAAATATGTATAGAGTTGCCAATAGGTATAATAAATGTTTGTATTTGGTACAGTCATATTAGTTCTTTATTAAATTATATTAATAAAATCCTAAATACAGAAAAGTATAATTTTAAAACTTTTTTTTAAAATTTAATTCACGATATTGGTTTGATTTAATTTGCTTTCTTCGTACAAAGTAGTTGAATTATATTTAAAGACATAAAAATGAAATAAACACTCCATAAACGTCATGACAATGATCAGATTACAAAAAAAATGAGCACCCTCCGGAAATTCAGGGGCAATAGCAACAAAAATCTGAAAAAATCAACGTCATTTCCTTTCGTATCTAGAGTTCCGTCCTGTCGTCTACATCAAAACTGATAAGAGAAGGGTGAATGCACGAGTGCGTCCAGGTACTTGGGGTACTGCGGGGGTGTTGCAAGTGGGGGGGAGGGTGATGAAGCACGGTTCAGGAATACCAACGTGATTAATGGATTCCGCGCGCCACGATAATGATAATGACCCTGTCTGCGACCGCGGACATCATCGGAATCAATGCCGGGAGCAGCTTTTTGCATAGTTGGCGCGCAATGCGTGGGGTGCCGTACTGCACTGGTTGATTTAAAGCAGGCTTACTTGATTTCTGAAGTGGATTTGCATCAATGGAATTATTTTGCGGTGCGGCAGTAGCTGTTACAATAACGAGTTCATTTTCAGTTTTTATTTTGTATACCTCAATATTGTAATGCGATTATACGAATTGAGGTCATGGTTTGCCATCTTTTTATGCTTTTACAGCTGGGCTTGAGTGTAAATATCTACATTAATCTGGAATTTTTATTACAAATCGATCTGTGCTAAACTACAAAAAACTTTTTTCACGAAAAAGGTTACTGTAAAACGTTCACACATTTCCACAAAGACAATAAGAGCTCTAATCGCTTGATGTCCATACGGCAGTTGGCGCTTTTCAGAACACCAACAATGGGTAGGTTCCATTATCGACGCCGCGGCTGAGCGCACCCCTGTCTCTGAAAATAAAACAAATCCTATGCGCAAAATCATTTCGTATTCGTATGGTTCGGTGCACATTCGTGGCTTCACATTGTAGGTATGTAGATTAAATTTTGACAGTCGACTTATCAAAGATAATGCTGCGGTCCGGCCGAGCGTAGACGGGGGAGATCGTGACGTGACGTCAGAGTCAGTGGCGGCAGCTACGGGTGACTGTCAGCTGGTTTGGGTTCATGGCTGTTGTTGTGATTGTAGGTCATGATAAAGTTCACAAACAGAAGTTAGTTGTTCTTTTGTTTTATTTAAATCAGTGTATTATTTATAGATTTGGTTTCGATCAAGCTGGTATCAAAAGGGTTATTCCCAACAATCCCAACGGACCACGTGGTCGGTTGACGAGTTGCACCGACTACGTGGTCCGTTGGGAATAACCCCAAAATTTTCTTTTACGACGCTTGGAACTTTATGGAGTAGATAAATTACTTATGAAGACGTACTATCCAGTGTACTCAACTAAACTAAAGTCGGAACGGCCACTAACACATACTTACCTAATGATTTCTGTATCAACCCATAAAAATTAATGTGTTTTGCCTCTAAAAGTAATAATTATTACGAGTATCTTGCTCTAAAGAAGGCTCTAATATCTAAAAAACCTTTTAAGCAGGAGACGAAATCTGTAAATCCTTATTAAATTTCTATTAAATTATCTTTTACTTAACTTACCACATATTCAATAAAAAGTTGTAAACACACCGAGCTCATCGACTGCGCTCATACTCCATAAGTCAGTTACTGAGGTAGGATAAGCCGTGAGTAAATCATCGGGCGATGAATACGAGGTCTGCGCGTTCGCTTGATAACGATTAAATATGGCTCGGCCGCTCATATTGTGTGTACTTAACGCGACCCGGAGTTGTGCGGTGAAAACCTCCAGATTTATGTGTGTCACTTGCCTTAGTGGGAAAATGTTCGATAGTAATGGATTGTGATAGATAGTTTCGAGTTTGTGTACGCTAAGATTTTTTCCGATGAATTTGACGAATTTGCCAATGAATAAGTTATACTTATATTTTTTTTTCCAACTAATTTTATAATTCGAAAAGTAATTAAAAGTTTACTTCTATCAAAATCTACTCGGAAAATAATGGTTTATGTAACTAATCTCCGCTTGTCAACTCATTTTGTGACTTGAAAATTACATTGTTAGATGTCTCATCTATATACAGCGTGTCTCCATTGAGGCGACATTCCTCCAAAGGGGGCCATTATACCCATCATCATAAGCAACTTTTATTATGGGACCAAACCTGAAATAGCAAAAAAATTGCTGCTCCATACATTTTGTCGATTTATGTGTATGGAACATTTGATTTTATTTTTCCTAGGTAGGGACACGTATATTATATACCTAACTACCTATATCAAAATGAAAGTTTCTTTATTTGTTTTTTGTCCCCTATGCGTTCCTACAACATTCATCAGATTGAGTTGAAACTGTACAGGTGTTACAGAGACACAGAAGAAGGTTTCTGATTAAAAAATAAAATTGCAACGCATGGTGAGCACTGGTAGTTCCCTATAAATATAAATAAACTTTACATACATAAGCTAAAAACTAGACTGGGTAATAAAATAAATTGGACATGCCAATTTCAAATGAGTTCCAAAACAAATTCAAATCAGGCAACTAAAACTTTCCACCTCATAATATTATTACAAGTCTGATAACTTTTACCCCAAAACAGTAAAAAGTTTTCGATAAATTATTGCAACACTAGCTATCAGCGCCACGCTATCCATCCGTTTATCCACAATAGTTCCACTCGGGCTAGTGTTGCCAGATATTTATTGTTAAGTTCAAAAATAAACTGCGACATCCTCATGCACTTTAATTGAAGCATCTATACATATAAAACAGTACCATGACTGACATACAACGCACAGCCTAAAGAATATTGATTGTTTTGATTGAACGGTTGATTTGAAATTTGGAGAAAATATTTCTTGAGTAAAGGTGCAAAAAGGAGAGATTTTTTGGAATTCCATCCCTAAAGGGGCGAAAAGGGGTCGTAAAGTTTGTATCTAAGTCTAAATTATTGTAAAGTTTTGAGATGTTTCTTAATTAAAATCGGTAAATACTTGGGACATAAATACTTTCACCTTGAACAAAAGAAAATCTTTAGTAAGTCTCAGGCCTTTCTCACGCGCCTCATTTTCTAGCAATTTCGTAAGTCCTCTATCACCTTCATTAATTTCGAAGTTATCCTTTGAAGTCTACAAATTTCCGACTATTATTTTTCAAAACCCCGAAAGGCGTAAAGCTGTTTTTGCGACAGTTTGAAAACTAGCATTCGCACATCGAGAACTTTCAACAATTTTGGAGGATCCGTGTTACTCGCCTGGCAACACCAGTCTACCCCTACCGCGGGGTTCAATATCCAAACACGATTAACACAATATAAATGTCGCATTGATAAAACTGCGTGAGCTAGCGTTAACTGCTAAATAGCGTGTGACTAATGACTGCGTTCCACGGACCTACTGTATCAACCGTTACCGTTTTATTGCATTGTTCATCCGTTTGCTGCGATAGGTCGGGGATGTTATTGGCATGGAGATTTTGATGGTTTTTCACTATGTTTTTGGTGAATTTTCTCTTAATTTTATTAACGGAATCAAAACCCGGTTTGAAAAGACCTTAGTCTCTTTTTTAGTTCTACAAACTATAAATATAATAAAAGAAACACAATCTTCACTCATCATCATCAAGGTGTTGTAACTCTCCGATTTATTTGGTTTTTCTTTCATTTCGAATGCAGTCAATGAATTGTATTTTTTGGGCCTGAAGTTTTTCTAGTTCAAGTTTTTAGAATCATTAAAAATCGTTTAGTCTGCTAAAGAAATTATCTTTGGTGTGAAATAAATCACTGTAGCTACGCATAGTTCTATGTTTTTTTGCGAAAAACGGTTTTTATTTTGTCAGTTCTTATCTCTTCTGTTCGCTCTGTTTACGATCAAGTAACTTACGAAAGCTATCAAGGACACGCACATCACCCTGAATAAAACAAACTCCCTTTGCATATTAAAATAACGATGTCAACCTCTAACGTACATAAATAATCATATTGGGTAACGTACTCAATTTTACCAGAAAATAAGAAAATGTACTCAAGCAAAAATAATAAAGTACACAGATAAGAATCACCTAGTTTTCTTTAGAAGGTAGTTTTTCGTCGGTCCATTCAATTTACATATCATACATTATCATCTTTGGTTCCCCTCATATAATTTATTTGTTTTAATAAAATCCCAGAAATGGGCTAGTTTTCATAGTGTTAGTGCGGTGTCTGCGGTTATGGGCTGTTTACATGCGAGCCCATAGACATAAATAGTGCAGTGTTTTGGCTACACACACATTCAAGACGGCTGGTGTGGACTGAATGGAGATAAGGCACTTTATATAGGGTGTAAATATACTTTTGTGTTATTGGATCATTCATGATTTTATATTGGAACAAAATTTAATCAGAACTTTATAACATTGCCTCACACAGATTTCTGCCTAAATCGTAAGTGCGTTACCAAACCCAAATCAATACAAATATTTAATTTCGTTCTGAGCGGGAATCGATCCCACGACATGTACTTATATCATCAAATAAGAAAGTAATCTAGGTTGGAAAAAATATTCAGTCAAGACTCAAAAGGTAACATAGGGGGATAAATATAATTTATAATCGCACGTCATAATGCAATTACCTTCATAGATACTCTCGTGACAACCGGGATTGACTGTTTAACGTGCTTCGAGAAATGGAGAGATCTCAATGTCTAAAGAGTAGTCACTCCTCCATAGATTGACCGCAGCAAGCGCAATCAAACAGCGCTGTTATTTAGCTGCAAGCCCCCCTAATGTATCTTCATATCTAATATTCCACCAAAAATATAAATAGACAACTCACACATGCACAATTTTGTTAATTTCGTGCAGGTGCCTTCGTACATATGTATCGATGATAATCAAGGGGTAACTCGAAGAAGTTTTCCGTGCTTAGTAACTATTACCCCATGGAGGCCGTTCACTTTCATTAAATTGATGCATTTCCAATACAATTCGCTGTCTGTAACGTGTAGATATGCTAACAAAACGCAGAATGAACATTAGGTTTTTGGATAGTTATATCGATACGGTCTACTGTTCTATTATAGTATCAATGTCTTGGCTACATTTTATTGGGGAAGGATAGCATCAATATTTTATTCATTTATTTTTACTTACTTCCTTGAGCACAACAAAACTGGTGTGCAAATTAACTTAAAATAATTTTAGAAACATTATGTAAAAGCTGCGAAGAAAATATTTATCTCTCTTTCTTTATCAAATTCTGGATCTAAAACATAGTTGGTCTACAAACAATATGGTAAATAACACTGTATAAATACAATATGCTTAATTTTGTACTTAAGTCAGGCGTCATCACTTAACATCAGGCGAGATGGCGGTCAAACGCGAGCCTATAATTTAATTTAAAAAAAAAATAAAAAAAAATCACATAATTATCAACAATTTCTTAACGACTCCTCTACTAACTTCCTACTTCACTGCATGCGCATTAACACTAAATAAATGTTCTGCAGTTTTAAACCTTCACCGTTAAGCGGCGCAGTTCAGGCTCTACTTGGTGTCACTAATCTCATTAGCGAGTGTAGACACAGATGCTCCAGTGTAATCCTGTTGCTCCGAGCAAGGATTTGCATAAACAGTTCATGATTTGTGTTCAGTTTTACCCTTTTAATTTTATTTTTTTCCTTATAGTACTTCCCTACATTCAATTAGCAACCTTATCGTTAGAAGCATTGGGTGCTTTTTTGTAGGAACATGATTAATTATTAAATACTTGAACACGTGTAAATGGAAATGGATTAGCTACCTCTAAGGAAAATAAAATTATTAACTGGGGATGATGTAAGCGGCTTCATTATGAGCCACCCCTTGCAGCTTGGTTCTATTTTAACCTCATGCTGAGCCCGCAATCCAATGTTAAGTATTAAGGAACTTGGAAACTAGTTTGCATAGAATACACAGGGTACCTACATCGCCAGTTTTTCGGCTGTTCCAAATAACAGGAAGTGAAGCAAAATGGATTTTAGATTTCAGCGGAGGAAGTGATGGGTTAGCAATCAGTCTGTGCTCTCTCGTGACAGAGCATTTTCGAATCCACATTCGTATGTTAACGTCTGGTTTTGAGTAGTTTCAAATGGAATTTTTAAATCACGTTTATGACGAATGAAAATATTTATGACTCATACGACTTTGATGTACACGTAAATTGTAGATATTATGGGTTTTTAACAAATCACACTATTGAATTTCAACAACACACTACAAAATCTGGAACCACCACGTTATTAACACCAAAATTCAATCAATTAAATCATCAGCAATATCTCGTATTAGAAGGGGAACACAAATACAGGCAGAAACTCAGCAGAAACTGAGTAAAGCACCGAACAGTTGCGAAGCACACAATACACGCCTGTATCGATAAATTAAATTGCACTAACATCGACCGCATACAACAACGTTAATAGGTAAATAATCGAATATATGTATCATAATGCGTTTAGCTAGACGTCCAAATCCCCCTAATAGATCTAATTTTGGGATAGACACGTTATACCAGCCAACATGGCGCTTTGTTTGTAAATTGATTTGATATGCACACAGTTGCACGTTACAGCTGGATTATGATTGTTATGATTGCTGTGTATGAATACAGGGCTGGTGTAATTTATGTATTGTAAAAAAATATTGATTGGAAGGTTCACCTTGCAGTGTCAGATTGTTTGATCTTTTCATGATGTGATACTTGCACATTGAAGGGTTAAATGCTTAAAGTATCACCAGTAAGTCAAATTACCTAAGAGCTTTTATTGAAAAGAAGTCAATTCACAGAAAAAAAAAATACCTCAACCTAATTTTGCTAATCGTTTCTTAAGTGATTATTATTCGCAGTTTATGCACTTTTTGTAGAATTAGGTGTTGTCAAATGATGACAACCAAGAATTCGAAAACCATTGGTGCCAAATATCTACACTTCTAATGATAATAATATGTTAACAAGTAGTTTGTTTTAGTTCGAAATCTGGTGAGAACAAACGGTTTAACATTAAAAAAGGTCAACTACATACTGACCCTTAATTATTTATCTATTATTAAAATTTTTATAACAATATTTGCTCAATATATTGGTACCAACTGATGCAGAAGGCATTTATAAAAGAGAAGCTGCAAGCAGCGCATACAAGTAGCCCTGAGTTTACCTACTCATTGGTAAATCCGAACTGAACAAACAATACTTCAATAATATACCGAACAAAAGCTTAAGAGTAGTTGTTAGATCAAATAAAGAAAAGAGCAAACCCCTTAAGTAAATCAACGTACAGGGCAAACGTTGGTAGTCGCGAATCGATTGCAGACCGGTACAACCCCTTATCTCAGCCGTGCGCACGTGTGAACCCCGTTCAATTTTAATTTCATGCTCAAACAATGACGCTATCGAGCCGGCTATTATTTTGTATAGTCGCCAAGGGTTCAGTTCATCTAAATCCGCCAGATAAGCCCTCAGCTCTTTGTCGTCGCCCGGCCTGATAGCTAATTTGGGAGCGAAGCCGTACATTCGGGACATCCCGTCTGTTGCAACGACACTTTAGATTCGCCATTAGAATATCGAAATGCTCATTAAAACAGCCTAATTTTATGTAAACTGCTTCCTGTAATCAGTGTTCACACACATTTAATTAAATAACCTGGTGTTTGCGAAACAACTTCAATATAATTTTCAGTTCAAATGAGATTCCTTCAATTTGCATTCAAATCACGAATACAATCGAGGAGTCATGAATATTGCGATTGAATATTTTTTGTTGACCTATCCGAAGTCTTTTCACGGGTGAAAAGGTAGTGTGCCGTTTTTCTCTGCCGCAGTTTTGACACTTCTATTTGCATGTAGATTTTTTTCTTAAATCTTAAGGAAAATCATTAAAGTATGAAAGAACAGTGACAATTTTAAAACTGTAGGTATTCCAAATAATATATCATTTCTTTAGGGCTCTTTCAATTTAGACTACCGCACTGCAGCAGTCTGACACCAATCGTCTAAATTAAAAACGCCCTCAATGTTTACTAATTACAAAGGATTCCTGCGATAGGAATCGAAATGGTATTCATACCTCAATAAATCTAACTGTAATCTTTGCATGCATATTTACGGTCCATAAAAACTGGAAACTATTAAACAAAACCTAACTATAATCCTGCTTCATACAAGGGTACCTCACAATTCAAATCAGGGTAGGTACGTGCTTCCCCATCGAGGATGATTTACCAAATTCCCAACTGTGAATCGCATCATCGCGATCCCCCCGCGTCTGTGTTTATCAAAACACTTAACGATTTAATATGTTCGCTGAACCCTACCCTTCAACATTAACGATACATGTGCCTGTATCCACGTAGATTATGAGTGTTAGCCCTTGATGAACATCGCGAATTAGATTCTTATCTGTAGTAATAGGATTACTTTTGTAACCTAGGTATGATCTTTATGATTTTGATGTGCTTAGAGACAATCTCTGTCCATCTATAAAATATTAAACATTTGCTGCTTTAAGCCACGACTATTCATTAAGTCGTGATTCTTCAAACAGTGCCTTCGAAAGACCGGAAGTATCAACACCGCTAATACGTAGGTAAGAGAAATAAAAAACTGTACCAAATCATATTATATGTCGAAACTTTAATCATATTTCTATCTATTATTTACTCGGCCCACATTACATTACAAGAAACAGCATAACTAAATTACCTGTAAACATTATCAAAGGAAACGTCGTACACACGACTACATGTACTTAGAATTTCTTCGTGGAAACCATCTGCAACTTTATCCGCAGGGACCTTGAAAGAATAGCTCCCACTTTACATTTACCTGACCCACTTTACTTTGGAAAGAAAGAATTTCACACAGTGAAAAAATACGCGTAAACACGCCTTTATCGTTTCCTATAACTTGGGAAACCTTGCTGCTTTTTTTAAATCTTGAAAATAAACAAATAAAATATTTTTTTTAATAATTATTATGTGCATGCATATTTATAGAATCATTCATTTAATTTAATTTTAATTAGAATTACAAAATGGTGACAAAAGAAAGTATAGGTATACTTTCTTTTGTCACCATTTTGTAATTCTCATCAAATTTCTATAAGAAGGTCTGCTTCAGATTACGAAAAAAAAAAATATAGGTAGGTATTATGTACCAAAATTGTGCTCAGCTTCTCATTTATCGGTAGCAGTTTGAGGCAATTATAATCATTAGTTAGAGATTTACTGGAATGTCGGCGGAACATTCGTTGTTTGATTTTAATTACCGGTCTAGACCAGGGGCTAGCAAATGGCGGACCACGATCCAGATCTAGAACCCGCCGACCTATTTTGTGCGAACCTTAGCAGAACAGCAAGCACATCATAATATTTTTTTCTTCCAACTATGCAGTAATGTTATCATTAATCACTACAAAACTGATCGCAAAGGACGTAATTTCTGCTTAGAACGAAAACAGTGCAGTAATGTTATATGAAATCTCATTATTGCACAGTTTTTACATTAATGCACTGTTTTGTAATTAGGAATAGATCTAGGTTTTGGAACGGTCAACTAACTTCAACTAACCGACAAACTGACTGACAACTATTGACTATCGATTATCGACTATCGACTGTCGACTGTTGACTATCGACTATCGACTATCGACTATCGACTATCGACTTCGAATTCAACTTCGACTTCGACTTCGACTTCGACTTCGACTTCGCCTTCGACTTCGACTTCGACATCGACTTCGACTTCGAATTGACTTCGACTTCGACTTTGATTTTGACTTCGACTTCGACATCGACTTCGACTTCGAATTGACTTCGACTTCGACTTTGATTTTGACTTTGAAAATAATCGACTGAATAAAACCGACTTGGTGAAAAAAATCTTTGTTTTTATTAACTTGAGTTTTTATTTTGAGTAGGTATATTTTATCAGGGTAGGTAGGTAGTTGAAAGAAAAGTAGATTACGCACCTTGCTGAAGTGAGTGAATAATGCACTCGTGCTGATTTAGCACTCGTGCATTAATAACTCACTTTGCGCTCGGTGCTACAATCTACTATTAATTTGCGTCAGAAGATCGAAGAAAATAAAATCGAATGCGTGTGGTAATTTTATTTAGACCACGCTTTGTCTTCTCTGCCGTTCAGGAGTATATCAATAGACACACAACGATGACGCACTTACCAACCGAACCGCGTCAGTATTTTATATTTTTAAAACGATCCTCCAATAAAACTAATTGGTGACCCCTGGTCTAGACACTGCGTAGGAGGAAAGTTCGATTCAATTTTAATTCCCGAATATCGCAAAAATAGGCACATTTTATCATTAACGGACGATCATTTCAGCGCCTTCTATTTCACGGATCACAAATTTTTAGTGATCGTTAAAACAAAATGCATAAACGCCGCCTATATAATGTGAAATTTAAACAAAATTTTGTTTAAAGTTTATTGTCAGGGGACTTTAAAACTTAAGTACATATAGTAATGTACTATTAGCTTTACAATGTAACCTCACAAAGTCGTTGCTGTGAAGGTTCGTTTACTTCAGTCGTATTGTAATTAATCTGAGAATATAGCATCTAGACTTGACCTTGTTAGACTGGATTATACATAGCTTATGTCACATCCATTAACTAAGTGAAATCAATTTCGTTAATAGAATATAAGCTATGGGTAATAAACAGATTTCAATTTAATTACTATGTACTATTATTATTTTGTCGACTTTACTTTGTCATTGAAATGATTCGACAATTAGTTGACTTCGTTAATGTATTTAGAAAAGGACACTTAAATATTTAAATATACAGGGTGGCAGGTTAGACAGTGGAAATATTTAAAGGGGTCACTGTACTCACTGTACTCGCAAAAAAAAAACAGCTGTTCCATACATTTTGTTGAGTTATGTGAACATAAATGTATGGAACAGCTGACTTTTTTTTCGCGATTTCAGGGTTGGTCCCATAGTAAAAGTTGTTCATAATGATGACTACAATGACCTCTTTAAAAATTTCCACTGTCTAACCTGGTACCCTGTATACAATTTCAATTAATTACAAGCAAGAAACAAAACAGTATCGTAGTACCTTAATGTAGTAATAACGATGTATCATTTTAGTAATGAGTAAGTATGGCGGCACGGTTGTCATTGTGGCTGCATGAGCAATTGGCTCCTGTGCGACGTGTCGCGGGTTCGATTCCCGCATGGAGCAAATATTTGTTCCATAATGTGTAAAATAATCATAATAAAATTGTGTTGTCGTCGTAGAAAGTAGAATAGACACGTATTTTGTTACTTTAAAAATACTTGGCTAACACAAGCTCAACATGTTTCTCTTAATTCATTAATCCAACACGAAGCAAACGTGTGCTATAAAAACTTCACACATAAGTACACAAGAACTTGAATTTTCTCTTTGATTTTTATCGATCGGGATTTTCTACATCTAGACAAGTCGTAATAGGGGAACTTCTAATAAGAAAACTTCTAATAGACCGTTTGAAAGTCCGATCCAGGGCGATATCGGGCTAATGAGCTAAAACAGACTGGTGTGCGATGATTGCGTGCCGTCTGGCTTCAGGGTGTAATTTAGTATAGTTAGCACGGTAGTTACCTACATGTGTGTTTGTACCGCGTGCACCGAGAATTGATACTTGTGGTTGAATTTTAAGTAAAGAGTTCTGAAGGTAATTTGAGGTAAATATTGTGAAGGAATTTAGAGAAAGAGCTGAAATTATGGTGGTTACACACGGCAAAGCAAATTCTAGTAAAAAAAAATATTTTTATACACGACTCTTTATTATTTGTGCGTATCTTCCTAAACGTTCGTGAAGCAAATTTAAAACTTTTCTTGAAATCCAATATACTCGTACCTTACAGAATTTAAAATGTGTGCAAGCGTCTTACTTTTTTCTGAACAGACTTTAATTGGTTAATAACAACACTATTTTGAAATTTCATAAAAAGCCTTTCCAATCACTGAATAAAAATAAAACAAAAAATTAAGCTCTTTCATTTTTATTTATTTTTCAATTATTTTCATACATATAACTGCACGTACTACTAATGTGAAAAACTTGTCTGCATCAATTCAGCGAGCGCTATTTGAATCAATAAACTACAATTATTTTTATTTGTATTTCCCTACTGTGTGATTGTTCATACGAATTCCGAGAATCACTAACAAAATAAAAGCATTCATTTATAGACATAAAGTACGGATGCAGCGATTGCTCTTGCGTCGATTCTTTGTTTACATATTCGCAATTAAGTCTACGTTTTGTTTACACGCCATCCGTACAAAGGATTCAAATTTATTTGTATAATTATACATTCAATACGTATACTTTGTTTTATTTATGTAATCTAATTAATTGGAACCACATTAATTGGAACAACAAATTATTTTGTGGTAGCCGTTGTTTATTTAGAGGTTGTATTAGTTTGTTTGGCTGTATTAGGTTCGTTGATCTTTAAAGTCAGATAAAAATCATACATTCTTCATTCGTAGGTGTCGTAAAAAATATACTGCGATCACTAATAACCTTGCCAAGTGTTTGTGGTAATATTTGCAGACGCTTTCAATAGCTCAGTACTTCTTAAGCATAAGGATATCTTAGGAAAGGGCTATAGTCAATTAATAGTGGCGTCTGTACTTATGACCTTTCTTAGTTAGGACAGACAGACAGACAGGTAATGAGAGATTCATACTTCTAGGCGTTAACAACTAGTAATCCTACTAATATTATAAACGTTTGTGATGATTTAAAGATATATGGTTGTTTGTTACTCTTTCACGCAAAAACTACTGAACGGATTTTGATGAAACTTTACAGTAATATAGCTTATACATCAGAATAACACAATTAGGCTACTTTTTATCCCAAAAACGCAGGCGAAGCCGCGGGGGGAAGCTAGTATATTATAATAATGACGTATATTTTATGATAAAATACAAAATGTGTTTTACATCCAATAACAATATCTCCTACATTTAATTTTAATATTTGCACGTTATGCAGACTATAGAAAAAAAATAAAACATAACCCTGTGGACACTGCAGCGAACGGAGATGGAGAGCGTTAATTGAAATTAAACAAAGATTAGCTGCCGATTGCCGACGGATCACCGCCGCGCCGTTTGCAAGAACCTATCTCGTTTTAAATACCAATTCACGGAACGGGATCCAATGCAGACAGAATGTTTATTGAAAAGTTATACTGGCATTATAGGGTTAAAGTACATAGGTAGTGAATTCTGATGAATTATTTGTCAATGTTTTGTAGCGGTTTTTTGTGTGTGAGAAGTTACTAAATGAAGGTCATGTTGGAATACAAATTTTACTGGTACCAGATTACAGAATTATTATAAAATACATAATTAATACGACCTAACTACTCGGTTGCGGGGAGACGACTGCTGGCCACGCTAATACAATCGAGCGCCTGTGTACAAAACCAATGCGTCAGCAGTCTGTCTCTACACGTATACATTGTGTCCCTACACTACATCCCCCTAAAATTTTAAAGAAAATTTTACATAACAAATATAAAACATGGTTTTACAACAAATTAAATCAAAAGCAACAAAAATCATAGTCAGCTAATCAGACTTGCTATTACACAGAACTCTAACAAACATAGGTGTCATGTAACTTGAACAATAAATTCTTACAATGCAAACTCAACAAAATTGCAATAAGTGGGCGATGTGACTGTGTATTATACAAACAAAACGAACGAGTACCACGAAATATTAAAACATTTATATCATTGCCAATATATCCGGCAAAAATCAACTATTACAGACAACAATATTGTGATAAAAACACTTTCACTTCACTACCTTGCTCTTTATATGACGCTGATGATGATCCAGGTGATCCAGCTTTTCGTACGAAGAAGCAAATTGGTTGTCTCGCGGCGGTCTCCATCTGTTCTCGTCTGGGCAATGTCTCCGTGGCATGACAGGTTGCGCCATCCAACACTTGGTGCGGAATTCCGTCGTCGCCCCCAAGTATGATGCGAACATACGACCGGCACACTGTACGTCAGAGTGTCGCCGCCGTGTCCCGTGTCATCCATGATCGTCTGAATATGCCGCGCATGACCGCGTTACATCTTCACAACGTGAGCAAACTCCTATAGAGCGTCTTCCTAGGAACAACAATGATCGCCGTATTTACTCGTGCCTGGTCTTCTTGGGTGTCTGTGTCTGCTGTTGTATTTAGGTCTTCTGTAGGCCTCTTGACCCCGGCAAAAAGGGCGAGTCGCCTCCCATAATGCGTGGTGTGGTTACCTCCGTGCTCGGCTCCTGCTGCGTTGCTGCACATGCGCGTGCTATACCTCGCTAGCCATGTGCGCGTGCTCCTGTGCCACGTTATCCACGTGCGCGTGCT
The DNA here is from genome assembly GCA_948465475.1 of Thalpophila matura. Taxonomy (NCBI): domain Eukaryota; kingdom Metazoa; phylum Arthropoda; class Insecta; order Lepidoptera; family Noctuidae; genus Thalpophila; species Thalpophila matura. The sequence continues at coordinate 7,665,928 of OX419190.1, read as the reverse complement.
CCTGCGCCACGTTGTCCACGTGCACGTAGTCCGATGTCATCTCTGAAGATTGCGTGTTCGATGTCGAAAGGTCACCAATGTAGCGGTTTTTTGTATGAGGGAAGTTACTAAATGAAGGTCATGTTGGAATACAAATTTTACTGGTACCAGATTACAGAATTATTATAAAATACATAATTAATACGACCTAACTACTCGGTTGCGGGGAGACGACTGCTGGCCACGCTAATACAATCGAGCGCCTGTGTACAAAACCAATGCGTCAGCAGTCTGTCTCTACACGTATACATTGTGTCCCTACAGTTTCATGTAGGTACTTCATGGTAGTGCCATGAAGTACATGAAACATCAAACACAACACAAACAAGTTTAAATCAAATTTTTGATGGTGAATTGAGACTTTTGAACAAAAAAAATGGCCTGACTAAAGTATGTCTTCTGCTCTACTTATTCTCTCTCAAACTTAATACCATACTGCTATTTGATTGCTAAAAGTGGTGATCGAGATTAGTCCTACCAATAGCGAAGAACTGCTAATGGTCAAACGACATCAACAGCATACATACAGGACAGGCTAGATTAGAAACTATTACCTTTATGAATAAAATTTTATGGGAGGTATTATGACAAAATAGATGCATGCACGCAGACGAGATGGCGATCAGACGCAAGCCTATAATTAAATAAAAATAAATAAAAAATAAAAGGCCTCGTGGGTCAAGTGGTGAGAGCGCGAATGCTGGGCCTGAGATCCTGGGTTTGATCACTGGGTGAAACAAAGTGTTATTGGATTTTCCATTACGACATATTTAGTAGTAGCCCGGAGCCTGGATTTGCTGTTTTACAAAATTATACTTTTACAGTTATTTCTTGATTTGTGTAGAAAAGGATAATTAGCAATTTACAATTCGAAGCTATTCGTGACTATCTTCTGCCCAGTCAAGTAAGATGATGCGGACTGTATATGGAATTAAACAACGCTGGCGAATTGTGAGTGTTATACACCACTGGCAAAATGTGAGTGTTAGAATTGTGAGTGTAAAAAGCAGTGATAGCCTAGTGGATTAACCATGTGCCTCCCACGGCGAATGGTTCGAGTTCGATCCCGAGGCACGCACCGCTGACTTTTCGAAGTCATGTGCGTATTAGAAATAAGTTATCACTTGCTTTAACGGTGAAGGAAAACATCATGAGGAAACCGGCATGTCCTAGAATAAAAAAATCGAAGATATGTGACGTCCACCAACCTGCACTGGGCCCGCGTGGTGGACTACGGCCCACTCCCTCTCACAGAGGAGGCCAGTGTCCCAGCAGTGGAAACAAGGCCGATTATGCTATACACCACTAAGGAAATGTGAGTGTTATAAACCACTGGCGAAATGTTAGTGGTATACACCACTGGCAAAATATGAGTGTTATACATACACCACTGGCGAAATGTGAGTGTTATACACCCCTGCCCTCCCCGAAGGGTTAACCTTCGGTGAATATAGGCGTGATGTTATGTATGACAAAACCTTGGCCTTTCATAAAAATAAATAGGGTACTAAATTACGTTAGTTAAGTACCTCTCATGTCTATAAATTAAGGACTCAAAAACCTAATTTAATTAAAAGACAATAGGTTTAAAAGGAATAAATTATGTACGATTCGAGCCCAGTGCTCTCTAGTTACAGAGTATTCAGACACAGATCGATTCGGACAATAAATTAATTCTAGACTAGAATATTTAGATACAGTTTATACCTCAACAGTTGTAAGACCTTTTACGTTTAAGTATCTCCATCAAATGGGTTTCTTCTTTCTTTTTATGATCTCAAAGTACGATACAATTTGTTTTTATTGATACACTTGAATTCGCAACTTCTGAAAGTAATTTGCAGGTCGTTCAACGAATTTTTATGTTCAAATGTTTTATGAAAAAATCCTTACTTCGATGTATCTGTAGGTGAGCATTTACCCATTTTGTTCACAAGTCACTTAATCAACAAACGGAAGGCTGCGTTCATTGTTATCTTCTTTTATTAGCTCCCCACCCTGAATTTATTACGTAGCAGTAACTCAAATAAGTGAATTCGCTTTTATGTAGAAAAAAAAACTTATAAAATTCTGGTCTACTGGCTGAAACCGAACAATGGACCCTCACAGATGCTGGTCACGTTTTGTCGCCTTAAAAATGTGACGCTTAAATCCATAAAGTACTCGAAAGTATTACTATTCCTTGTCGGTATTTCCTTTGAACTGCATATTATTATATTAGATTTTTCCTCAACTAGCTCCCTTAAAAACATCCATGGATGAATAGATTTTGATTTTTATTATAGGTAGGTACCTACTTGCAATGAAATTAATTTTATACAGATTTTTCTGTGTTTTGTAGCGTTAACCAATTATTTAAAATAATAAATCGGTATAATATAATCCAGTTTAAAAAATACGATCAGAAGAGCTTTGTAGTGTTAATATTTATTATTTCTACGTAACCGTTGTTTATCCATGATCAGATATTGGCGGTAACCAAGATTAATTAAAATACCGTATACACGTACAGATTAATTAAATTAATATACTAGAATATTGAAATGCCTAATTAACATCTGTAGAACATGAATGTTTGACCTTTAACCTGAGTTTCTATCGAGTTCATTGTAAAGTTATTTGAAGGTCTATGAATTATTTGAAAATTTGACACTTATCATTTTAATCCGCGAATGTCTGGAGAATATGACCTCCGTCTTAATTCTCATTACCCCCTTGAATGGTGTCATAATATTACCACGCCCTTGGTAAGGTATTATAGGTATATGTGTTAGTGATTACTGATTACAGTATTTTGTAGTACTGGACTGATATTAGGTAGGTACCTAAGTACTCTGCATCCCCATTACACAATGTTCTTGTAACCTTTTACAACACCTATTAAAGATGTGCATTTTTCTCTTGTACACGGGCCATTTTGGATTATTATTACCAAAATTACTGTGCAGAACAATATCGATAATATGAATCCGAAATCTGTTAGGTGTTGATTATGAATAATTCAAGCTCGATGCTACACAAACACCGTATCTTGAACGCTAACAAACTGCGGTGTGTACAAACCAATAGCGTTGGAGACGGCATACCGATTGCCGATCTGCATATCCGAATAGCTAAGTGATATTCCAACTATCCCACCTCCGAAACTGAAACATCATAAAATCCATGGAATGTCGATAACGGCCGACCCCACTCTCTGCGCGTGCTAACGTGTCAATGTATTGAATTTCAAAGATGATTAATAGGATTACTTGAATTCTCGGACCTATTCTGTTTGGTTGTTGTTTTGTTTCAGAGTGCGTACTGCGTATTATGGGAAATATTAAGCTATCCAGTATCTAGGATCATTATATAGGATCATAATTTTATTTTATCCTCTAGATTATGGATGGCGAACCTTTTTACAACTGCGTGCCAAACTATCTTGAAAAAATAAAATTATGACTATGCCGTGCCATACATTGATAAGTAAAGAAAATAAAAATAAAATTGACTCACATTAAAATCTTAAATTAAATCTTTGTATTTAGAGTACCTCTACCTACCTATATTATTTTAAGATAAGTGTATGACTGAACTTCGACAGACAGAGAACTGTAGTGTCTGGCGAAGTTCAATCTAATAACTTGCCTATAAATTATAATATTAGAATTCACAGACTACGCCATAATATAATTTGCTACATTGCCATCGTTGTATCGGATTATAGAAACTTGGCTGGCGCTAGACATTAATATTGGCACTGACAAAAATCATCTACGTTGTGATGTTTGCAGAAGCTTATGACGGTTTTTATGTTTTCAAACTGTCTAGAATTCATTTCTAACGATCAAAGTAATTTAACAAAAATACTCATTACTAGAGCCCAACAATTACATAATAGGTCTGTTCCATTCATTTCCATAGGTTATGTATCTACGAGTACATGATAGTTTAAACGCATAACTTTAATTAATTACACAGAATTTGTTAACGATCATCTAAATTTATGTTTCCATCAGGAATGACTAGCTAGGTTAATATTTGAATAACAAAGAAATTCAATTTGATTAATTAATCAGCTCTGTATACAGTGTTGTTTGCATTGTAACAATGCCTACCTTGTAAATTGTTTGCCGGATTAATTCTTACATTATGGAAGTTCAAACAATTTTCTTGGTGTTACGCAAATAATTATTTTGTTTGTTTTTATTTTTTAATCTTGAGCCTGCCTGAAGTTTGCGCAAATAGCCGTATTAAAATAGCCGTATTCAAATTAAAATGGACCTCCTCTTAGCATGGAGGTTTCCTCTTAGCATGACTAAGAGGAAACCTTTATAGGTACGAAATAACGCGAGCAAAGTCTTCACTTTACAAATTATCAAGAAAGGAAATATTATAAAGTAGAAATGTAAAATTTAAAACTTCATACAAGATTACCACGAAATAAATAGGTAGTAATATTCGCAGTGCAATATCAAAACATTTTTTTCCGAACAAAACCTTATTTCACACTGTGTGCACATGACTGTATATCTTGTCTGATTTCTCAAGAGCGTAGCAAAAAATATTTGGCTCGTATCAACCTTATTGTTGTAACAATTTTACTTAAAGGAAGAATATTATTCTTTTATTTTTATATGCAACAATATTTAGTTTCTTTTGCTGTTTGTTGTACCGCAAAGTTTTGATTTAGTACAAATATTATTCCAAAATCTAATAATAATCTCCAAATAGTACATTAAAAAAAGTTGTGTGTTTTATGTCCGAAGATTTACAAATGTACCTACTACTGCTGTAAGGTTTGCTTAATTTGCCCGAACGGTTTGAAACATAGACATAGAATACTATAGACATAGCCCAAGAGATAAAGCCGCTGGCCGTTTCTTGTTTGTGTGCGGTTCTGGATTTGTATTAGTGTGCGTGACTAGGGAAGAGGTGACTGGTTGACGCTTCAGTGACGTCACTGTATCAAAACATTGCGCCAATGCGCGCTGTTCTTTACAGTGACGTCACTGTATCACTGTCAACGAGAAATGACAGGCTTCACACAGTATACAGACACAGTTAGACTAACTCCAGTATATTATTCCTCCATGGTTTGAAATATAAAATTTAAAATCCGTGTTGAATAATAAAGGGTAGAAATACAAATCTGTCATTGGTTTAGATACAAAAATATTACAACACCAGCAACTCCAAATGAAATATTTTCTCAGTACAGCAAACATTTGTTGAATTCATAAACTTTCCTCATAGGCCGACTTTTCCCCTGCCGTTTCGGATGCCCAAAAGTGTGAAAGCATGTTAAACAAGTAGAGAAACCGGGAAAAGGGGAATGTCTCCCACATGACAGGCATCACCTCGGGCGATACTGCTTTTTACCAACCACCCTTGCCGTAAAATGGGGACGAAATTGGGCCATCACTCTATATTACAATTTTGAATTAGCGTCCTGCGTAATCCTCTTAAAATCTAGTGGTCTCGTTCAGTACCAGTTGTGTGATTTAATATCCTATAAAATAGATATTTATTTTGGGCGTTGCAATTAATTAAGCGTGACGAAAATTATCCCTAGTTTTGAACGCAAAATTCAAACATTTACCGTTGCAATTTCAGCAAGCGCGAAACAATTTTCAGTGTAAAATAAAATAGCTCCAGAAGCTGGTGTATCAAGTTCTTCCACTACATTATGACGGCTAGTTTTAGAATTTCCTCATAATAATGGCTAGGTAGTGGTAGTCACATAAGCCGGTGTCTCTCAAACTCCATATTTCATACTTGGAGGAGGAATGCCTGGCACGCAACGGCCCCGCGTCGAATATTGGTCAGCGTTAGGTATTCCAGACTAGCTTCATTATTATTTTATAGAAATATGTTGGGGAAATTGAAGTTGCCGATAAAATAGCCTTCATGAACTACTAGGGGAAGTTTGAAAATATTTTAGTAATATGTATGTAGGTGTGTAACATCGTTGTACTTTCTGACAACTTTCAACCAAGCACCTTAAACGTATAACTTTGTTACTCGTACATCAAATATTAATTGAAAACGTTTACGTTTCCCTACTGTAGCCCTGTACTAACACGAATAATGCGTAACTTAACACCACGGGCACACATGCCGACTCTATAGAGACGTATTTTCATAAAGTGTGAAAAAAAGTAAGGCTCTGTTGTTCAGAGGTGCGAACCAAGTCTCATATTACCGATAGACAAAACGATCCGACAGCGAAAACTACCAAACTAAACCAACCACAACTATCTCGCGCTGCCAAGCTGTACACAACTGTAATGCGAAAACAACACGGTTACATTTTGAGAATAGCTGAGTAGACTTGCGCTGTATTACTTCTGGCACAAATTATACTTTATCCTTGAAGACCCAGAATAGACAAAAGTCACCCTGCACGACGGTCGCCTCCGTTCGAATTTAGACTTTATTTGAAAAGAACAAAACTGTCATTTTCGCTCTCGTTTTATTTTAGCTTCCATTGGAAAATGTCATCGCGACAGGACTAGGCGTAAGTGAACGCGTCAAAGTGTAAAATGAGGGGTTTTGCGCCGTGTCAGTGAAAGTCATTAGGAATGGAATGGATGAAAATTGCGTGCATATTTAGCTAGCTCTCTAAGTTAATATGAACGACGTGATGAAATGAAAATGTCCCGGCGTTTTTGTCGTTTAATCTCGAGTGATTTTTGGACCATTGGGAATTTGGATTTTTTTATTAATTTTGTGCGGATAGATGATTATGAACGGACGACGGGATCTCTTTATTTTAAGCCAGCTTCGTCTGTTTATGAAGTATGACGAAGTGTATATTATGATTGTTATTTTGCGTGTGCAGTAGGTACGTAGCGGGCTAAGTGCAGTGCGGTGGCTAAATCAAAGACAACAATGGGTGGGTCGGATTGTCTGCGCGGCGCACTTTGCGCCACTTTCGCTACTTTGTGGATTGTGGAGAGGCGACGGAGGTGGCGGTTCGCGAAATTAGATCGTACCGTCGGAAAAAAATGTTTACCTCGCTGATTGGATTTTATATTGATGGCTAGTATTTAGGTATTATACTAACACTCGTTTCCTGCTTTATTTGCTAGAAACTGAGAAGTGTACTGTAAATCAACCTAAGAAACATTAGAAAATATTACTTCGTATTTTTCTATCGTAAACTTAAAATGCTTTTTATTTTATTAAAATATATTGTTCATAACTTTTAAAATTATGTTTTTTAATGTTTGTCGGTAGATTTTATGCTATCTGTATTGCTAACCAGACCATTAAAAGCGAGGGTGTGAAAATTCGCAGCTTATTTTCACCGTGCGTTACTACGGATCTACATAAAGTACCTACCTACGCATATATACGTCAGTTTTGTCTGCCTCTGAAATACAACTGTTGCTTATAATGAATATTTTTTCAATATCTCTAAATGGATATACCTAAAAAGTTCAATCCTCCATCCATCTGTATTTGAGATTAACTTAAACTATTATACCTATTAATTGATAATTACAACTAATAATAATAAATCATTAGGTACAAATTATTGACGTTAATGTCATACTTAATTGATATTCTAAATACAAAAATAATTACTGTTAAAACAAGTCTAATTACAGTCATTCTCAATTAATTTCTGATTGAAATAAAGGCGACAGCACAACTTTACAAACCAACGTTCGACTATGAAAAAAATAAATTTAAAAAAGAATATTTTTAATTGAAACTGGAAAACAAAAAGTGGTTGAACGTGAGGCGACAGTGTAGCAAATTAAAAAACAGAAATATTAGAAGTGCAGTTTTCTAGGTTGTTTTATGTCATTTCGTTTTTATCTGGCCAGTTTCTTTTGTGCTTGGCATGCTGTTATCTGCCAGTCTGTCAGTTGGCGAGTTGACGGTATCGTTGCAATAGCAGTGTTTTGCCAAAGATGCAAACTGGAGCTGTCACGCTGTCTCACGACGACGCTTCTTATGTTTATTTTGTTCGTTTAATAAATAATGAATGAAATAAACTTTTAAATATATAATTAATTTTATTTTTATTTCAAACTCTGGAAGCTGGCCATAAATTGCAATGTAGCTTTTAAAGTATGGAAAAAGCTAATTTATAATGTAATAGCTTTAGTCAATCGAATATCTCCTTTAGATAAACGTTGGACTTAGCGTCACACACAAATGTTGAAAATTTTCGTAATCATCACACTTAGCTGGCAGCTTAGCGATCACAATTTCATGTTATTACTACAGGTAAATACCGCTACCCATTTCCCTGGGATAACCCCTTAGCTTCTTACGACACCCAAGGGAGGGGAAGGGGCGACTGTGTTCGAAAATGGGAACCGCATGATGGTCTCTAAAGTACTGGTGACTTTGTAGCTGGTTAGTATGAAGCTATACAAGGAATATTGACGGCTTATTAGCCTATAGCTTTCCATCAATAAGTACGTACATCTTTTTACTTTAGCTAGCTTACGTGCACCACAATTTTTTATTTTCATTGAAATGTTTATACATAATTTTATACTTTTATTTGAAGAAAAAATATATAATATTTATCTACATATTAACAATATTGTTTTAAAATTGTAATATTTTTTCTTACCTTTTATGAGGTATTGAATCAGGTGTTGACTCGCAAAATTCAAGTCTCTCTCTAAAAGCAATACCAAATTGTGGGTGGGTATTCTTGACATACCGTGTTATATCGAACATCATATCATTTCCAAAAACAGAATACCGTCCGAAACAAAAACCGTGATGAATATCTCAGTTCCTTTCAAGATACGGCACAAAGCGCACGCGTCATACCCGTGTTATGTGAGGCGCTCTTAAGAGACCTAAAATGGGTTACTGGGGTACCAGCCGATGAGGGCGATGCCGTCTTTCATTACTTATGCATTATTGTGATGCTTAAAGACAACACACTACTCTGATTTAGCAGCGTTTAATAGTAGTGAGAAAGTTGTCGTTAATAAAGGACAAGAAGAATTAAACAATACAAATGAAAGCAAATATTCTGAGCGTTGTCCATTAATACATGTTAAAGATTTCACTAAGGCCTTAGTTCACCGAAAAGATAACAGTCCGATAAATTCAAAACGGCCGTTTAACATGACTTTTTGTATAGAAAAATATACGATAAACAGCCGTTTTCAATTTAGCGGACTGTTATCTTGTCCGTGAACTTGGCCCTAAGATTACCTTATTCTAATCGCAACTTAATATTGAACGCCATGTTCCCGAAATAATATAAAATGTAGACTACTACATTATAAACAATCAATAATTTTGCTCAACTTTAATCTTGATTTTAATTTACAAGTTGTTGAGTGTTGAAAACTGTAGACAAAGTTACTAATAAGCTATTAGATTTAATGATAAAAGTAAAACTGTTTACAAGATATCTGGAGCATAAATTCAGAATACCTATTATGTAGGTATACGCCTACGCTCACGAAAATCCTTGAGTTGCTATTAAAAATAACCTTTCTTGGGCTTAAAATTTATAAGGCTTTAATTAATCTACGTTTTAATCAGATATCTCTATAATGTATTTGTAAATGTACATACCTAGACTACAACATCATAATGATGCTTATCTGATACGCAATGTCTGTCTTTCTTTAATCTGCTTGTATGAACGCAATCAAACCAACATAGAAAATTACCTATGGTTTTTTACTAGTCAATGAAATCCCTACATTATTGTGATTATAAAAGCAAAAGTGTATTTGTTGGTTTGTCTCTCTTTTACGCAGCCACAGAGTAAGGGATCGCCAAGATTTTTTGATTTTTATCCCGGTAGTATGTTCCCGTGGGACAATTTCTGACGTCCGCGCAGGCGAAGCCGCGGGAAAAATCTAGAATTAAAACAAATACAGCAAGATAGACGAACGGACAGAGTGACCACGACAAAAGAATTAGGTAGGTACCTACTTAAAAGAACAGTTGCCCATTGGCCTTGATAATGTTAGGATCACATTCAGCCGACTACTATTGATGATGGCTGAGGGTGAGTTAAAACAGTTACTGGTTTTAAAAGTTCAGCATTTGATTGCAACAGATTTATTAGTTAGGTGATTATGAAGCCCGTCTTTCCCTTTTATGGGTTTATGTCCTAGACTTTGTAGAGCACCTTAGCTTAGGGAGCCCTATGTCTCCCTAAGTTGCTCCACAAAATCCAAACCTTCACTTCTTGCATCCAATCTATCAATCTTTAAATCAAAATCAAAGGATACTTTTCAATTCGACCATTTTGAATCATCGGAGTCAGTTTGTTGTATCATTACTATAATCCGTATAATCCTTATCACGACAATAAAAGTGCGTTTCTTTTCGTTGTTGTGCAATCTAAAGAGTGCAGTCCATATTGATTTTTGAAAATCATATAAATAAAAAGCACATTGGATATAATAATTCGTCGTTGTTGCATAATGCTGCGCGGATTTCCCCAAAGGAAGCTAACGGCTAATATTTCCTCTCACTTATGTTGGTTTTCGCCAATATTTCATATTAATCCGTTGATACGTTTATCAGCTTTTCCTATATTGGTTTATGCGGCAAAAATATGTTGATGGGAAAGAATGCTGCGTTATTGGCACAAAGTAAAATATTTTTTGTTGTTTTAATCCAAAAATAGTATAAAACAAAATCGCTTTTGGTGTCTGTTTGTTTTATTACTAGTTTTTTCTAACTACACAATGCATTTTAATGCACTTTTCACCATCATTTAGAGAATTTATTTGGGAACGTTTATGTGTTTAATACAGTCCTAATATGTAACTTAGATATCGATGTTTTGACACGACATCAGTAGATTGCACCCGTGTGAAGCAGGGTGCAGCAGACTAGTTTAAATATAGTTAGATAGGTAATTGGAGTTTACATAATTAAGTATGATTATGTGTTTTACTGTCATTTTAGTCGGTATGGAACTCTATTTTTGGAATCCCAAGTTAAATTCTTACCAAAACAACATTACGTATTACCATTTCAAAACGAACATCTTGCACACATTCGAAGTGTAGCAAGTAATTCAGAGTTCCCTGTTGGTTGGTGCGCGTACGTCCGTATGTATGAAACCACTTTGTTGCCGGCGTCAGGCCCACTGGATTTCTTTGTACAAAGGGCCACGTCGGCGCCACGTGCATGCACCCACATCGCCGCACTACCTTTGTAGATACCTACACAATGAAACTAGCTAACTCGATAGTTTAGTCTTAATTAGTAAACACGTATTTCAAGTACTCGTAAAGAAGCATTAGGACAATAACCCCATCCCTACAGCTGGTGTTATTCCGTTCATAAAACGCAATACAGCTCTTGGGACGACGCAATTAAAGTAAGACGGAGGCGAGTAGGAGCCAGCATTGTCTTCTCGCCCGCCTATAATTTAGATAATAGGCTAGAAAATATTCTTTTGTCTTCCAGCAGACTATCTGGTTGTTAGCCGTCGTTCGATTTGCCAAGAATAAGGCGCCCTGTCGGCTATCGCTAGAGCTTCACTTTTATGGCGTCAATAATTCGACAAAGGGACTTGTGACTTGGCGTCCTTGCATTTAATGATAAATCATGAGTCTGATTATCTTGAATTGTTGCCAGCTTTGTTTATGTTACAATTACTCAAATCTTGATTGTGTCGTATATCAACAAAAGACGTACAATGGCTCAATCTTAGAATGAAACATCCAGCTTATCTCGCCAATGATTATTGTAAAGACTATTGTTTTCCTTTATGGTTTATCGTTGGATTATTTTATAAGCTCAACTTTAGACAAATTATATTATTGAAAAAAAAAATTCAAACATAATATTAAACCTTCTTTACTTTCAACAAGAAATTGTACATAACAATATTTTTTAGTGTCCCCAAACAGATTTTTAAAAAGATTTTAAAATGTTGTATAAAGTGCAATTCACACTGCAATAACTCGTCTCGCTCGCTGCGAGTACCATGAGCGTTCTAACTATTGTTAATGACTCACCGAGGGCATAATTACATTTTTTCACACCCCCTAATAGCAATTTCACTAATTTCGTTAATTCCAAGCGCGAAAACTTACACCCGTTGTGAGGAATTAAATTCGAACTGAGGTTTCGAATGGAAAAAACTTTTGAATTTTAATTTATGAAGCTAACACTCCCTGTTGTGAAAGTAGAATTACTAAAGTATTTCTATGCTAATTTCGTAAAAAGGAGATATGAGAGTATTATGCGGGTGCTATTTCGTGCTAGTTGCGAGAATCGACTAAAAGATAATTGGGATAGCTGCAACGTTATTTTAGGTGCAGCAAAAGAAGAGAATGAGCTGGTACAAACAAATAAGTACAAAATATGAACCCGTATTCCATTTGTAAACGTTTTAATCATCTTTGTATGTAAATCAGAAGTTTTAAATAACAAAAACTAAATTTAAATAAACTTCGGTATCTGGGTAGTCTTTGTATTGACGAAAACAGAATATTTTACTTTTACTTCAAACAAAATATTTGCTCGGACTCTCTGATTACAAAATTAATGTTTAAAGTTGGTAACTTTTCGCAATGATTGTAAAACAAAACCCGCAAATCATTTGAAAAGCGGCTCTCTGCCAGGCTCAATTACTTTTTAAAAGATAGACGAGGCTTTTATAACTTTTCTAGGGTGTTTCATTAAAAATTTCCTCAAAGGGACCGGAGCTTGTCTCATTATTATATAGGATTTGAAGAGGACAAGGTGCTACGAACGACGAAACTCCGGTACAGTTTACCTAAGGCGAACATTCAAGCTAAAACGAGTTGCTATTAATATTTAATGTTTCATCTTTGTGCCTTTTTTGCTGCGTTTTAAACATTTGGTTCGTGCCAACTGGGAGTTTAATAGCAAAACCTGTCGCAATAAATTCATCGATAATATTATAATACTTGTGAAGTTTTGACAGTGTTTAATTTAGCATAAGTTTTAATTTTACAAACTGAAACTAATTAAAATTAATGTAGTGACAATAAAAAAATTACTCGATTAAAATCTCAGAATTTTCTAATTATGTAGAAAATTGATTGTTAACGAGATAGTGGCATTCTTTTAATGGCTCGGTTGATTGAGTGTTGCACTGAATAACCCTTCGTTGCCGTCGCATAAAGGCGACGCGGTAAGACCAAATAATTACGAACTGGCTCACGGTAGAATCTTTGCCTTAATCAGGTGAGGACGGGCGGCCACGCCCGCTGCCGTAATTAGAATGTCTCCTTGTATAGCCAGCACCTTTAACATGCGAATGAATAACGAACGACACTTAATTTGTTGCCGATGAGGTATCCATCACTAGCTAGCGTTTTGATAATGTGGTGAGCTTCACAAGTCATTAAATCTTTACAAGACTATAAAATATGATTCGAATTTTACTTATTAAAATTTGAATGCCCTTTTTCACCACTAACGTGATGTTATTATCATAAAACTACTGTTCCAATTTTGAATTAATCTAAAGGTGGATCCACACATTGCGAGCATGCGCTCCGCACGGCGCACAACGCATGCCTCGGCTTGAGGCGTGCGTGTTGACAAATTATACCAACATATGCTCGGGTCGAGCCATCGCGTGCGAAGCAAATGCTCGAGGCAAGTAGGCGCGCAGACTTGGCAAGGCATGCGCTCCGCACGGCGCACAACGCACAGCGCGTGTGCGTTGGCGGCCGGCTCATTTCGAGCATAGACTAATATTGCGAGCAGTGCGTTGCGTTTGGATGGTTGTGTCCGCCTCGCTGCGGATGTACGCGCGTATTATGAACGACAAAGAAATGTTAAGAAAAGCAGTTTTATTATACGAAAGTAATAGATTATTATGGGATGCTGTGTGCTGATGGCTGCTGTGTGGGTTGGATCGGCCCGAGCATGCGCTGCGCGCTGTTTGGCCCGAGCAAACGCAGTTTCATTTTCGCAGTCGAGGCGTGCGTTGATATTGTACGCGGCGCACGCCTCGAACGTGCATGCGCAGCTACGTCCACACCTAACGTAATGCTCGCACTGAGGCACTTTGATCTTGAAGCATTTGCCGACATACGTTGGCTCGCCCTTGCGCGTGCGGAGCGAATGCCTCGCCACGAATATACAGGTCCACACTTGGCGAGGCATGCGTTGTGCGCCGTGCGGAGCGCATGCCTCGCAATGTGTGGATCCACCTTAATGGATGCTGATCTGAGTGCCTATCCGGAGACTATTAAACAGGCCCGTAATCTTGTTATTTATTTACAGCTGGTTTCAACACTAAAGCCAAAGAAAATAAATTCATAAATATCATCAATTGGATTTAACTGTCTCACGGGATAAAACTAGATGGCTAATAGCGACTAGGCTTAGCCCACTAGCAATTTTATTTTCCGAACGATATAGAACAAAAGCTTAGTTAATTTGTTGGAACGGGACAGAGGATCGGTGGTCCCTTTCTCTCGTACTAATGATGCACGTTGCAATTACAGCAGCTTACAGCGCGCACAATTACAAACACCCATCTATTATTACGCGCACTATTGTGCGCATTTGCTTAATTTTACTTTCTGTTTCGTGTGCACAAAGGGTGCGCACTAATACCGATTTCAGAGACACTGATTGTTTAGACTGTGCTGATAATAACGCTGTAATTAAAGATGGAAACTAGCAGCACTACATTCTGTATACTGTGGTATTAAGAGAAGAGGAATAGAAATCAAAATTTCCTTTAAGTGTATGTATAGGTACTTGTAGCAATAAACAAAATTGAAATGATGTGTGTGATTTCAATATAAATGCCAATATTTAAGTGAAAACTGCTATTTATAGAATGCCTAATCATAAATTCTAAAAACAGTGTAGTTAAGTTTGTTTTAAATAGGCCCCAAATTGACTCAACAGATATCAATGAAAATTTTAGGCAATAGAACAGAAATGTTAACCTTAATTTTCATGTGTTTCATTTCGATATACTGCAGAGTTGAGAAGATATAACATTTTTCAAAATTCCTACTGAATGCTATAGTCTACGCTAGGGCTGCCATACGTCCCGGTACACCGGGACATGTCCCGGTTTGAAGCGTTGTGTCCCTGTGTCCCGGTCAGTGAGTCAGTTGTCCCGGTTTGGTAATAATTGGACATGCATAGTTGCTTAATGTATAATTGTATACGAAAGAAAAGCAACTCTTCTCAAAATATGCCATATCTCATTGCAATCCTAAGCCAGAATGATCATGTGGGACGTTTGTTTTCGTTGATCTCAACGCAGTGGATGAAAAGGGGTTACTTAAAAAAATCTGAAGTTCGGAACTTCAAAATATATGAATGGGCAAAGAAAAGTTGCACTGAGGAAGTAGAGTAAGTCTAAGAAAATTAGGAAGTCGTTTTTTCGATAGATTATCGTCGCATTTATTTAGTTTTAATAAATATCTACTAAAAATTAAACTTAAAAGTTCCTAATCTAGGTCTGATTTCACATTTTTTTTTGTTTATTTCAAATGTCTCGATCGGCATCTCAGCATTTAAAGCAGCCCTAGTCTACGCGGACGTAGTCACAGGCAAAAGTTAGAGTAGAATGTAACCAAAATAATTTGATTAATTTTATATGATGCACGCAATTATATATTTTTACACATTAGTAATTAACAAAGAGGTACTGAATAATAAACATAAACAAATAGCCTGCCCAAAACAGGCTATTTGTAGGCATAAAATAATTAGCAGGGTCAGATTGTCCTATACATGTTATATACACATTAACCTATAAAAATACTCTCTCTACAAAAAAAGAAAAATAAATTCACACCGTTGCTAAAGTAACTCATTAGAGACGATTTTGTTTGTTCAGGTCCGTGTACCTCCTAAAAAAGTTAAATATTTGACTTCAAATAATAATTTGGCCTAAAAATAAAGTGTGCCATTATTTTCGCACTTGATTTGACTATCTAGGGATTGTTGTTATTGGTAACGAGATTATACAACAATTTATTTATTTAAAATATTATTTAGGTACTTACTTATTTTATTTCTTTAAGTTTGTTATACCTACAGTGGCTTAATTGTAACAGATGCAGAGTAAATTAAAATACCTTGCATAAATTTAGATATGTACAATCTTCTAGCTGCAAGAAGATACATAGGTACCTATTAAAATACCTAAAATTAATTCTGCCATATTCCAAAATGTGCAATTATACGCATAGTAAGATATACTCGTACATTTATCAACATTCCATTTACCTACTATGAAAAGTCTTTTCAATATATTTTTTTACGAAAAAACATAATTTCTTTGAATTATTCAATATATTCTCTTACAGAAATCAATTCAATAGATAAAGGACCCTCGATTTTCAAGCGAAAAACTCTAAAGCCAAATGGAATTTCGTAACATACTAGATCCATTTTCAAAACGTCACATCACGTAGGTACCAAAGGATGCATTAGTGCCTATGTACCCAAAGTCTCACTTATTAAATGGAAAAATTTACATACATCACCCAAAAAGCGATAGACGTGACAGTTAATCGAATCTCTGAACAGACGTGAAGCGTCCACTACATTCGGCTTACGGCGCTCAAATAAAAAACCGGCACTGAATTGCTTTTTCCCAAAAACGATAGTGTGAATGAGTGAGACTCTTTTCAAAGGCTGCAAACAACACGATCCTTTTCACGCTGTGTGTGTAACTATGAAGTGATTTGTCCGCGGGTCAATTTTATGGTGTTACATGTAATATGATGCGTTGTTAACCGGTCAGTATTAAAAACATGTTTTTATTGTCCATGGGAGAGATTCCAATTGTGAAAATAACATTTTGTCCGTCTACACTTTAAATTCATCTGTTTATTTAATATTTATGAAAAAACAATCTAGAAATATAGTAGAGGGCGTGGCAGATAGGAAAAAATTAAAAATTAGTAGCTCGATGTTATTTCTGTTCAATTTTAGGTGGTGCCTGTTACTGCTACTCTAAGGGTTACTGTGCAATTACTGCTAAAATAATTGATATTAGGTTAAAACGTTCTATATCATAAGTGTAATGGAAAAAGAAAACTTTACAATCTTAGTGAACTTACAGTGACACTGATGCGGGTCGCAGCACCAAACGAAGGTGAATGCAAATTTTGTAATATATCCGCAAAGATATAAAACTCCATCTAGGTTTATAACAATTTTAATCCACCTTACAAACTTTGTCGTTGAAGAATAAACACCGAACGACATTTTTATGAAAAAAGGGAATCCTCTTTCCTTTGGCGCGTTATCTTTCGAATCGTACAATATTCAGATGGAGTAGGATTTGTGAGTTTAACTTTTTCCAGTTATTATTCATAAATGCAAAGGCGCTAGATATTAGGAGAACTCACTTCAGAAGTTGAAGGATTGGATTTGCGAGTTGGATTGGATCTTGTCAATATAACATTGAACTGCGGCTGATACTGCTTTTGATGCGATAATGTTTTATTTCGTTGGTTATTCGCGTTTTTCGCGTTGGTTATTCGATTCACTTTATCTGAAATATGATATTTCGAGAAGCAGTATAGGTACATATTTTGTATCTGTAAACTAAATAATGAGAATATTGGTACAATGGGACAGACTACTGTCACTACTGACTACCTTCTCGTCCAATACTGTACTAACAGTACCTACTTTTTTGTTCAATTAGAGATTAGCAATTAAGATGAAAGGGCAAGAAATTTCATAGCTAAAGTTTTTCATACTGAATAATTATGTTTTGATTTTTTTTTTAAGTCGATATTTTGAAAATTATAATCGATATTTTGTCTTTACAGGATACCCTTGCGATGTGGAACTCATAGACTGAAATAGAATGAAGATGGACGCTCTAATGCGTTCGGTTCGAAGCGCTGCAGCTTTGCTGTGGATCCTCATAGGATTGGGAGCCGTCCACGCTGTCAAAGTTGTCATAGAGCCACTACCCAAAGGTAAGTCCATATTAGATAATCAATAGTGTTGTAAACATTGAATAACTATTGAACTAATAAATAATCAATTCTATTATAATAGGGATGTTGAATATATTTTTTTTATTGTGAATCTGTAAACTATTTGAAAAAAGATAATTAACACCAAAAAAACCGATGAAACATCTACAAAATTGGCAAAGTTATAAGCGTTTTAAAATGATTTGCTAGACACGGACGGCATGCATGATAAGTGACGTAACACCACCTATGTCCGCTTCGTGCGACAAAGACGGAGCGATACTCCCTCCAAAAACTTTAAAAGCGTCTATGTTTTCCATTTTGTGATATTTTTTTTATTTTTTTAAACTTTTTTGTTATTCCTATTCCTTCTTTGGAATAAAATAATTTATTTGTACTTTTTTAATAGTAATCCACCACCGTATTATGAATCTGCTGCAATATTGAGGAATTCAAGAAATGTTCTTGACGAAAAACCATTTCCTTTGAAAAAAAAACGTGGGTATTAAAATTTTCATAGGATTTGAAGCGAACATTTTCCAAGGAAATTCACTCAAACACGTTTCTAATTTAGAAAACTGCAACAGTAGAAATGGACATAAAAATAAAGGAGGATCTAACCTGTCGCTCACAGAGGGTAAACAGAATCGAGCACCCGATCTTAATTTAGTTTTTTTTTAACTTAAAGCCGTGAACCGTCTCCCCTAAAGTTCTCCCCCAGATGTTGGTACGACTGACTTCTCTTTAGTTTCGTTTAATTTCCTATCTCTCTTGTCGTGACGTTTATTACGGGCTTGCTCACCCACACCAGCAACATCCAACCTACTTTTGTTCGCGGGCACTAATAACCATTTGGAATTAATTTTTATTCGTAGCTCTTCGCTGTCTATTTTCGGACTGTGCCGCTGCGACGCTTTATTGTTTTCGCATTAATTTACAGTCCACAGCTGCGGGTAACGCGGATTTCTAAGGAGTTTTTATCTGTGCCTTCAGTATTCTTTCTTTTGAAAGTGAGAGCTCCTATTAATATTAATTAAAAGTTTGAATAATTGAATGGATTCGGAATTGTTCCTCGTTGTTTGGTTTTCACTGACAGTAAATCACGACAATAATTAAAACTCAAGAGATCCAGTTCATTATTCCGAGTTTTGTTGGTGACAGATTTATTCACCCTAAATTATGAACATCTAAATAATAAAAATATCGCATGCTATTAGGATATTAGCTAATGAAAACTTTATTGAAGAATTTAGCAACATAGTAAAGCGTAATTTTAGAATATAAATAAATAAAATGGTAAGAGTAATCAAGTAAATAATTACAGCAACCCATAAACAACTCGGTAAGCAAGTCACGAAACGAAGGTACAATTAAGAGCTCGCAGTTGGCATATAAAACACGAAGACGCATTCTTTTTGCAGTGTTCCAGGTAATTACTAAAGCGAAAAAATGTTAGCACATAAAATTCTTTATTAATTTACACAAACAAACATTACGTCAATGTGCGCACTTGTTCGTGTATGGGTGTGTGTCTGTGTGCGTCCATGTTGCAGTTCCACTGCAAACCCATGATAAATTCCGTGTTATTTTGTTTTTCTTAACGCCCTTAATAGATTTTACTACCCTATTTGACGGTAGTAAAATCTATTCAGGACGAATAAATTAAAAAAGGTGAATGTCCTTATGAATCCGTGATACCTATTACATGTTTCTTTATTTTGTTTAACTTTAAGTAGTATTCTTGATAAGTTTTCGTAAATAGTATATTTAAAAAATATCGATAATTTTTATCACTCTATTCTCACTAATTCCCATTTCACACAATGGAATTTTTCACATTGTTTCGTTTTTCGCTCGCTTAGTTATTACCACTGTGAACGCGATTTAAAAGCACTTTATGATGATTACTGTTTCCGACTTAAGCTTAACGTTTACAATAGAATGTGATAATTACATGCATAGTATATGCAATCATAAAAATATTACATAAATCTTGTACCTACGTAAAGTAGTCCTTATCTACAGGTTCTTATAACATGTTTTACCTGCTGGCCTTTAATTATGTTGCCAATAAACACCGTTTCTGTAGGTAAAGACTAAGTTCATTGTGGATTGCTCTATTTGTCTTTCATATTGTAACGGTCGGTTTCACAGACCGGTACAAAACAAATCAAATACGCCCAATTTCGAGCAGAAAACCGCAGTATCGTGTGGTCTAAGTGTAAAGTTTTTCAGATTATTCTTATATATTTTTTCTATTATTATTTAATAACATTGTTGTTATTCTATTGTAAATGCAGTGTACATAGGTATGGAGGAACGGTATAATAATCACTAATATTTGTTCATAGATATCCAAAGCCTACGTTTTGCTTCTGTGTCATACTGTAGGATAAAAAACATTTGGGCAAAAATTTCTATGGGTAAAAAAAATAAAAATAATGTAATTTAATTTTAAGCCTAAGAATTAAAAACTGTTACTGAGAGGATATACCTACCTACTCGATTAATCAGGCATCGTATTATGTTAAATAATAATCATTTTCAATTATTTATTGCTGCCTCGACATGGAAACAGTGTTTTAACTTGTAATAACGCTTTTTACTTTCTAGTGCCTCGTTTAGGGCCCATGATTATTTATTCAAAATGGCATATGATTTCTCACAACACTTAGGCCCGTATTACAGAACGATGCTCGAGCACAGATCTCTGCCTGAGCATAGATTTAAAGCCATTTGATTGCTTGAAACTAGTTTCAATCTATGCTCAAGCAGAGATCTGTGCTCGAGTATCATTCTGTAATACGAGCCTTAAGGTAAAACGACTTCTAAGTTTAGTCCGGTAAATATTACCTACGAGCTATTTACTGATTAACTAAACGTAAAGTGAGGCCGTAAAAATAATAAAATCGTTTCTCGATGTTCCTTCTCAACATAATATTGTCTTATCAAACACTCATATTCATATTTGAGTATTTCAAAGCGTAATTACCTTAAGATTAGCAAAACGGACTCTGGCCGGGGACTACCTAAATTAATTTTACTATCTACCAGTAACATGCATATCACTTGTTGACGTATACTATGGTATTAGCAGCTAGCTCTGACAACTGTGTACTAACCAAGCCACACATCCCGCTTTACGCACAACATGACCCAAATCAGTATAACAAAGCAAATTCATCAACATGATGCATCGCCGTCTATCCAGTATGGACTTGTCCCACACTGCCACATAACGTCTGGTGCCTGCAGGCATAGATCCACTGCTGCCAATTAAAACTATAGATGGTAACATGTCGCTGACGAATGGCCCGACTCATACAGACACGCTCCGACGTTTTATGCTGTCCGCATCCGAATTACGTACAGGGTGTTCTATGTGTTGCCACTTTAATACTATTGCGTTTTTTGGAGGTTTGAAATGATGTAGGTGTTGTATATATTTTTCAAACTTACATTGGAATTATTTTAATGGAAAAGTTCTTTTTGCAATTTGTAAAAATACTGTGTTTTTTTACTTAGATCCATTAGAAAAACGTCACTTATGTATCCGTATTATAATTAAAATTACTTGCGATAGTTATATTAGTACTAACTGAAGGAATAATCAATTTGTTAACTGTAGATAATAAAAGTGCATTTAAATGTCAATGTTAAAAGACCGTTTATCGGCCTTTCTCTATTAATTTCCTTCATTACGTTTAGAAAGAAAAAATCTCAATGAAACGTTAATTGTATTATTACTTTGCATTATTAAATTATTCTCGCCTCCTTTCTTTTTGGAATCATAAAACGTAAATCTAACAAAGATTCTGTGGGGCTTTTACTTAACTTTTACGACAATGCCTGAGTTTAACGGTTAGGTTTAATTACATTTGTACTGTTCTGGGTAATTTCATGCTTCGCTTTCACATTTTGCTTACATTGTTTTAAGTTGATATTGAGTGTTCGCGTAAAAGATATGGCCACTTCACTTCTGTTCGCTTTAATTTGGACACTCGGTATGAATACAAAGTCACATTTTAGGGTAGTGGAAGACGCCGTTGATTTGATGTAGCGTAATTCAAAGTTCAGCTATTAATTTATTTTGTAGCGTTTTCGTGTAGCGACGATTTTAGTTTACACTATGGAGCAGGTAGTCATATAGAAAGTTTATTATTTATTGTAAAATAAATTATTCAACAAAGTATTGTTACAAATTATGATAATTGTCATTTTTTTTTACAATAGATTTCATAAGATTATTGAGTATTTTTGTAATTTTATAAAAATAGATTCAGTCAGTAGGTACCTACATTTTTATGTATCCGAATTTTTTTTTGTAAGCGCACGTCAAAATAATATACCAGTACCTACCCTAGTTTGGAAAATACACAAATTTTGTTTAGAAACACTCTGTTTTTGTTTGCCGAGGGTCCTAGTCGGTGGGGGGACGATTTGTGACTCTAAAACAAATGATGCGCGCCCCACGCTCGATTGACAACATGACATGACCAAAACTACAGTAACTAACTGGCCAATAAATGTTCTAGTCCTGCATTTTATTTTTATAGTATTTTATAAAAAAAAATATAATTTTGTTCATAAATATTGAGTCTTGTGAGTCACGGTCGCATGTGTATAAAAAAAAAGGATAAAAATGTGTGCTGTTATCGTACAATTGGAATATCTAATAATACAATAATGCTGCATCAACAACCAACCAAACAACTTGTCACATTTTTGATTGAAATTTTGCCAGCCGTCCATTAATCATGCAAAAAACCAAAAAGTTCAACAAACAAAATATTGTATCTCCCGTTCATTTTAAATATTCCTAGTAGTTACTAACGAGATGGCGTGGAATGAAACAGCTGTTCTACATCCCACGTTTAGTGGTAAGAAACAACTAAGACGTAATGGGTAATAATGGGTCCTGCCTTTAGGCTACGCGCCAAAAACCCACCCCAATTTATGCACAACTGTGATTTTACTACCTAACCGTGTAAAAGATCTTTTTTCTTTTTAAAGTCTTGAACTGTTGCAGCTCAGCTTACCCTTAAGTGAAATGAGCGTAAAGATAAGACCAATAATTCTTCTTCCAAATTAAAACCGCAAATAAAAAGCGAATATATTTTTCAGTTAATATACTTAGTGACGAGAAACGTTTTATCATTTTGGCTTGAAACGTCATTGTCTGATAACATGCTTTGGAAGTCGGAAGGAGTAATGTTCCCGAGGAAATGAAGGAAAAAATCTTTGCGAACAGCTCCCAGGGGTAGGTAGCCGCGATGATTAACGTCCTTTACACGAGTTGCTGTTGTCTGTCGCACAATAACAACTAAATAGACACATTTATTTGTTGTGAGCGTATACGCAGGTTAATTAGTAGAAGTTAGGAGGAATGTGTGTTTTTACACGATTACCGCTGAGCTGGATAAAGGTTGTTTAGCTCATTCAAATGTTTCGTATTAAAAGGGATAGAATATATTGTCTATGTTAGTCTGTATTAAAACATTGTGACAGCCGCACGTCGTTTTTTTTTTGCAATCATACAGTCCACACAAAATCGAACCCAAAATCAACTATCGTAAGGAACATATTGGCCCTAACGAGCCGGATCATTCGCAAATGACCCAAGCGATAAGAGAACAATAGGTGCCGCATTCCAACGCCTCAAGCCGTGTTAAATACAGAAAAATAAGTTAATGAAGTTATAAACAACTGTTCATCGGATTTTGAGAGTTTTAAGAAGATTTTGGACATAATCAAACAATTTGGAGTGACTTGTGTTATTGAGCTTCGTTCTGCAAGACTTGTGCTACCGATTAGTATAATTTTTACGCGTAAAGATCCACTACAACCATGGAAACGGCCGAACAAATACTTAGTGAATTGGAAGATTTATACAACATTATTATAAAAACAAAGGAGAACTTTAAGAAGTGTCCAAAGGCCCGCTTAACCACAGGCTATTTAGAAGCGAAGATACAGTGTATTGATGAATATTGGATAGCATTTAAAAACGCACATAGAAATTTATTAAAAGTGGTCACGAAAGATAAACGTAAACAGTTCGAGTATTTTACTAAGGATGAATTCAGTTTATGCGAAGAAACGTTTATGCAAATTAAAGCCGACATTAAGGATTTGTTAACGTCACCATCCACATCTGTGCATGCCAAGATGATCGATGCTACCAACGCGATACACCAGAACGTCCAAGCTCCACAAGTCAAACTACCGAGGATACAATTGCCTTCATTTTCGGGTAATTATGAAGATTGGCCAACCTTTCAAGATCTATTCACATCTTTGGTTCACCAAAACACATCACTCAGCAGTGTGCAGAAACTGCACTATTTAAAGACGAGCGTCACTGGCGAAGCTGAAGCGTTACTTAAGCACATTCAAATAACAGAAGAAAATTACGTTCAAGCGTGGGATATTCTGAAAAGTCGTTACAGTAATAAGCGTCTGATAGTTACGTCACTGCTCAAGCGCATGTTTAATCAAAGAAAAGTACTTAATCAGACTGCTAACCACATCAAGTCTTTGCACGATACTACTACAGAGTGCCTTAACAGTCTTAAAAATCTAGGCGTTAACACCGAGTCTTGGGACCCACTGATAGTGTTTTTAGTCGTGCAAAAATTAGACATTGAATCGCACAAAGAGTGGGAAGAGCAAGTTAGTAAAGAAGACAGTGACGCGCTGCCTACGCTATCGTCGTTAATGAAGTTTTTGGAATCAAGATTTCGTATGCTTGAGCTGATTGCTCCATCTCCGTCGAGAGAGAAGGTTGTTGTTCGAGAACGTTCGCTACATATTTCTACTGCTGAAAAAACATGTTCGATGTGTAAGGGGGACCATTCACTTAGCCATTGCAAAGACTTCGGAAAAATGGAACCAACGCAACGATCTGAATTAGTAAAAACAAAGTTCATCTGTTTCAATTGCTTGGTTCCTGGACACTCGGCCAAGAGTTGTCGGCTGCCAACAACATGCAGAATCTGTCGCAAACGTCATCATACACTTCTACACCAAAAAAGGACAACAACAAGTGCCCAAGGTTTACCAAGTAATGAAACTCAACCGAGGGCAATATCTCAAAACAATGTAGAAGGTAAAGAAGAAGTTCAAACAAGCGTCAATACAGTGATGACGTCACAATCACATATTTACACCGGGGAAAGAAAAAAAATTGCACTATTAGCGACCGCAGTAGTTTTGGCACGAAATAAAGATGGACACACTACTGTGTTGAGGGCACTAATAGACCCTGGATCAGAGAGTTGTTTTATTACGGAACGAGCTGCTCAAGCATTACAGCTTAGAAGACAACCAGTAAGAGGAAGCATATTAGGAATGGGATCTATGAAATCAAGAATCAGACAGGTAGTTCAGGTACAGGTATTATCAAGATGTTCGAAGTTCAACCTTCAGATAGAAGCTTACGTCATAAGCAAACAACTGACTACTGAGATTCCCAAAACAACAATTACAGCACGTGACTGGCCTCACATAACAGGGCTTAGTCTAGCAGACCCTAACTACTACACACCAAGTTCAATAGATTTGCTTTTGGGTCACGAAGAATATGCACAAATACTACAGAATGGCGTAATCAAAGGTCCTCCAGGTTCACCTTGCGCGCAAAACACCAGCCTTGGATGGATTTTATTCGGAAAAATAGACGACCATTCACAACCGGAACAATCTGTAATTGTCATGCATCACCAGGTAGAAATTGACGATATGTTGAAGATTTTATGGGAGATAGATACAAACACAACAAGAAAATTATCAAAAGAAGAAGAGCTTTGCGAGAAAATATATAAAGAAAACTACAGACGAAACGAAGAAGGACAATACATCGTAAAGCTACCTTTTAAAACGAACAATCCTCAGTCAGTGGAAGGAAATACACGAAGTATAGCGTTAAGAAGATTAGAATACTTAGAACAAAAATTAAATAAAAATCCAGAATTAAAACAAGCCTACACTGAAGTCATAGATGAATATATACAGATGGGACATATGGAAGAAGTACCAGTAGAAGAAATTCTTAACAATTCAGTATATCTACCACATCACGCGGTTGTACGTACCGATAAAGAGACGACCAAAACACGAATAGTATTCGATGCTTCTTGCAAAGGGGTTAATGGGATATCACTGAATGATGAACTATTGACTGGACCAGTCCTACAAGAAGATTTGAGGAGTATCATCATGAGATGCCGTTTACACAAAGTTTGTTTTGCAAGCGATATAGAGAAAATGTACAGGATGGTGTTAGTCACTAAAGAGAGTTCTGACTTCCAAAGAGTATTATGGCGACAGACACAGAATACTTCTACATTTGATGAAGTCAAGGATTTTAGACTTCTGACAGTAACTTTTGGAACTGCTTCGGCACCATACCTTGCCATCAAAACCCTTATGCAGTTGGCACATGACGAAGGCAAAAGTTACCCAGTTGCATCCAGAATGATTGAAGAAGATTTTTATGTCGACGATCTTATCTCTGGCTGCGACACAGTTTTAGAAGCCATTGAGGTCAGCCAACAAGTACAAGCTATTCTCAGCAAAGGCAAATTTAAGCTCAGAAAATGGACATCGAATAATGTTGAATTTCTTCGATCGATAGAACCCAATGATCGATCGGTAAAGGCGAGTTTAGATCTCAAGATGGAGGGAACTGTTAAAGCTCTGGGAGTATCCTGGAATTTAGGAGATGATGAATTTCAGTACACTTTGACACTACCGCCTATATCAAAAGACATAACAAAACGCACAGTCCTAGCCGATTTACAAAGACTGTTTGATCCCCTCGGCTGGATTGCACCAGCAGTTGTTCGAGCCAAGATATTCGTCCAAAGGTTGTGGTTACAAGGCATTGGATGGAACGAACCTGTGGGTGAAGATCTAGAAAAATATTGGATTGACATACGAAATGATTTAACCAATATCAAAAGCATCAAGATTCAACGATGGCTCAACACACTTAGTACCGAAAAGCAAAATATCACTCTTCACGGATTTAGCGACGCATCCATGCACGCCATGTCAGCTGTCGTATATTGTCGAGTAAGAAATTCAAACGGAGCCATCAAGACTAACATCATCGCTGCGAGAACCAAGGTGGCTCCCGTAAAAACAATATCGGTGCCTCGACTGGAGTTATGCGGAGCAGTACTTCTGTCAAAACTGTTACATCACGCTGCTCAGGCAATGAGAATACCATCCACTCAAGTTTATGCATGGACTGATTCGTCCATAGTACTGTCGTGGCTCATTGGCGAGCCCAATCGATGGAAGCCTTTTGTGGCCAATCGAGTTGTCGAAATTTTAGAGAACGTAAGCAGCAGTCAGTGGTACCATGTGCACTCTGAAGAGAATCCAGCAGATGTTGCTTCACGTGGCACAACGATATCTGAATTACAAGTGAACTCATTATGGTGGTACGGCCCAAAGTTTCTCACGGAAAATGAAATGGAATTTAGAAGAACAAATATAAAACCAACAGATTTAGAGACAAGACAAACAAAAGTTCTATTAAATACAGTACAAGGAGCAAACAACAAAGAGATATAAAATTTTGAAAATTTTGATAGTCTACAGGAATTACAGAAAACAATAGTATATTGCAAAAGATTTTTAAATTTTAAGAAAATTGAAAATATTTTAGACGTCACTACCGAAGAATTAGAAAAAGCATTAAAAATATGTTTAAGAAAGGCACAGAGTCAAAGCTATACAGAGGAAATAGAAACAATTACGAGATCCAAACAAGTAAAACAAAATAGTCATCTGAAATCATTGAACCCATTTGTAGATGACGAAAATATACTTCGAGTCGGTGGCAGACTTAGACACGCGAACCTTAGCAATGACAATAAGCATCCTATTATTATGGACAGCAAACACGCCCTTACTAAATTGATTATCGCTGACGCCCATCAAAAAACCTTACACGGTGGCTTACAGTTGATGCTCTGTTATTTGCGATCGAAGTATTGGATCATAAGAGCGAAGAATGCAGTCAAATTGCATATTCACAAATGCTTAGTTTGTGCCAGAATGTCAGCCAAATCTAGAACTCAAATAATGGGCGATCTTCCCCGTGCGAGAGTTACACCATCTCGCCCTTTTCTGCATAGTGGTGTTGATTTTGCAGGCCCATACACGGTCCTGCTATCCAAGGGAAGAGGAGGCAAAACCACAAAAGCTTATATTGCTATATTTATATGCATGAGTACGAAAGCCATTCATCTCGAGTTAGTCGGCGATCTCACCTCAGAAGCTTTTATTGGAGCGTTCAGACGATTTATAGCTAGAAGAGGCAGATGCATACATTTATGGAGTGACCAGGGTAGAAATTTCATCGGAGCTAATAAGGATTTAGTAGAAGCATGGAGCACAGCTAAGTTAGACTTCAAAGGTCAAGTTGCTGATAACCTCGCAGGAGACGGAACCCAATGGCACTTTATTCCGCCTTACAGCCCGAATTTTGGTGGGCTGTGGGAAGCCGGGGTAAAATCTATCAAGTACCATATGAAAAGGATTTTAACAACCAATTTGACCTACGAGGAAATGACTACCCTTCTATGTGAAATTGAATCATGTCTTAACTCGCGACCTTTATGTCCAATGGATGATAATGACGTCGACTTCATCAATCCCTTAACAGCTGGTCATTTTTTGATAGGTGAAGCGCCAATCACAGTACCTACGCCTGACCTTCGAGACGTTAATGTGAACCATCTATCTCGCTGGAAGTACACACAGAGGCTGTTAAGAGAATTTTGGCAAAGGTGGCAGCACGAATACCTTTCTAGGTTACAGCAGAGGCCAAAATGGATAAAACATAGAAGAGAGTTTCAAGTTAATGACATCGTTTTGATAAAACAGGATAATCTACCACCTGGAAAGTGGCTACTTGGTCGCATAGTGGCAAAACACCCTGGCCTAGACAATGTTACAAGGGTTTACAGTGTAAAGAGTGGAGACACTGTAACTAAAAGATGTGTCACTAAATTATGTTACTTGCCAGTGAATAGTGAAAATGATTAATTAATTTTGCATGTCTAGTACATACCTGATGTCTATGTATTTTAAATCTTTAAAAAACACAATTATTTTCTTGAGATATTGTAAAAGTAAATTCAATTAATTTTGAGATGATTAATTAAGAAAGGCCTATTTACCATGTATACATATTATTTATTGATTGAATTTAGTAGTTGTTAAAAGGGTAAAGCCCTTTTTGGTGGGCGGTATGTTTAGCTCATTCAAATGTTTCGTATTAAAAGGGATAGAATATATTGTCTATGTTAGTCTGTATTAAAACATTGTGACAGCCGCACGTCGTTTTTTTTTTTGCAATCATACAGTCCACACAAAATCGAACCCAAAATCAACTATCGTAAGGAACAAAGGTAATATAGTATAGAATGTGTTGCGAGTTAATGATATTATTTAACAAAGAGACGTAGATTTAGTTGTTTTTATGACAGTATTCCGCTAAAATATGGTATTTTCAAAAATATTTTAATTTACCAAGATTAGAGCTAGGTACTATTAATTATGTATATGTTTAAAAATTTGTTACAAAAAAAAACAAAAACAAATGGTAACTAGTCGAAGATTTGCCATTCATTTTCCAAGGTAATATAAACAATATGTAGATATAGTCAACGGTCATTTTATTTTGTTTTTCCTTTTATACTCTGATACCTATCACACGAACAAAGGCCGAACATAAACCAATTTGAATACATTTAGCAAGGAAATAGACAATTCAGTATCACTAACACCAATTTCAACGATGCACACCATAACAAGGGAACTACGTATATTGAACAAACTGCTATTTCGCTCAAACAGATACAAAATAAATCAATGTCAAACTTCAAAACGAGGAGGTAAAGAGGCATCTAAAAACAATACGAAAAGATCTCATTTCAACCCCAAATACGTTTCCAATATTCAATAATATGCCTCAAACGGGATCACATAAAAGTCCTATGGATATAACGTCGCATATAAAACGGTTAAATATCAATATGCAAACAGGTTTTCTTATTATAAGCGAGAAGTCAATGTATCGCTTTATTTGAACTATCTTTAGTTGTTGATCAAATGATTTTATATCTTTTTTATGGCAAAGATATTGATTACAACGTTTTTATTAGTTTTGCATATCGTTACAAGCATTTTTACTGATAATATCAATTATGCCTAAATCCCTCGATTTTTTTCCCACGCACTGTTTGTCAGCAAAGTTTAAGAAATCTATTTTATTGGTTTTATTTGGAACTGATCTGCCATATTCTGTTATTATTTTGGACTTTATGCGTAAAATTTCACCTATTTGTATTTAAACCAAAGTGTGTTTAAACAGACTATGATTATTAACTTAATGACAAAAAGGATTTTCATCTGACGCAAATATTTTTCGGGATTTTGAGATTCACATGTTGACTTCCCTAATATTCGTATTGAATGAAAATCCCATGATATATTTGAATAATTTTATTCAAATCTGTTTCCATGATTCGATTTTTCCAAAAATCTTCGCCCGATCGTATCCGTTTTAGTACTGGCCGCCAACAAAAGGAAAAAGTCGTTGTTAATCCCAAATCCACAATGTGAAAACATCTGTTTACTTCAGTTTATTCCAAAGCGAAGCTATAAAACTGAAAATATCAGGTGAATTTTTCATCGAATTGGCTCTTCAGCATGTAGGTAAGTTGTTTTACATATTTTTATAGGTAAAAATAGGTAATTATATATATATATTTTAAGAGATCCAATTTGAATAAAAAGTAGCTGGATTTCTACTTCGAAACTACTTTGATACTGTACCTAGTTTAAATTAAGTATTCAAATAAATAACGTAAGTATCAATTTACTCACTAAAGTTCTTTTTCAAAAGGTAGATGGAATACCTACAAAATAATAATGTGGAAGAATATTACAACGGCCACAGAACCTACAAATAAATAAATATACACGTATGAAAAGAAAAATAATAATACTTATACTTACGTAGGAGACAAATGTCCGTGATAATATCAGCTACCTAGTAGACAAACAATAGATTATTTCTGTAGATATTACAAAGGTTTTGTTAGAAATTACGGTATTATGTCACTCAACCTACGCCAGCTAGATATTGGTCCATTAGTTTCATATTGATAGCTAATAGGTCAATGTACAAAAAAATAACCTATCTACGTGCTTGTTACTTATTTAAGCCTCCAGACGTTATCCAAAATAAGTTAATTTTCGTCTTAAGTAACTAGTAACTCCTATCGTAATACTTATACTTAACCATGAAATCTTTATTTACAACTAGCTTCCGCCCGCGGCTTCGCTC
The DNA here is from genome assembly GCA_948465475.1 of Thalpophila matura. NCBI lineage: Eukaryota > Metazoa > Arthropoda > Insecta > Lepidoptera > Noctuidae > Thalpophila > Thalpophila matura. The sequence goes on along the minus strand of OX419190.1, from coordinate 7,634,623 downwards.
GCGTTTTTCCGGATAAAAAGTAGCATGTGTGCTATTCTGACGTATAAGCTATATTACTGTAAAGTTTTATCAAAATCCGTTTAGTAGTTTTTGCGTGAAAGAGTAACAAACATCCATACATCCATCCTCACAAACTTTCGCATTTATAATATTAAAGTAGGATCTCTACAGCACTCTAATAGGTTGGTGATGCAAAAATATATTTTTTACTAAAAATTGGTCCCACTTAGAATGGAAAACCAAAAAAATAAAGTGCTCTGCTCCTCTCTAATCCTGCGCACGCCCCAAATAAGACCGTTCTATCATTTTAGTAATTTTACTTTCAAGAAAAACCACCTAAGCGTACCAATTTGTCACTTTCTACCTTTTGAGTCGACTGATTGATCAATAGCAGATACCTTAACGCAGAATTTTATAGATTTTATGATAGCTCTAGGTTTCGATAGTATCGTTTTTATTACAGTCGTTTATAAAGATAGAATAGAACAGAATTCATTTTCATATATTAAAGTACCTAAAATGATAAAAGAAAAATAAATAATATATGTTGTATATTTTTAGCAAGTTATTACGAATACAGTAAAGAATCATGGCAGAAATTGTACAAAAAAAACGGATCTTTAGAGAAGTTGGACTTGCCTTACAATTGATCTTGATGCCCAAGATCAATTGTAAGGCAAGTCCAACTTCTAAAGAATATGTTCGGGCATTTACAATATTTTTAGAACCCCGGAATAAAAATATAATGATAAAAGTAAATAGTTCTAAAAAGAGCTAATTATTTCTGAACGAGTTGTTTTGCATGTCGAACCCTCTGACGTTTCCTCTTCTCATTGGTCCATCCAGTCGACCCAGCCAGCTGTCAATGTCATCGTCACTCATACAATCGGCTGTCAGGCCCGACAAACTATCGTTGATCGTCAACTCGTCAACTGTGTTGTGTTTATCATGTTTTATTGTTGGATTTTGTTTAAGTTTCTGGCGGAATAGTATACGATAAATCAACACTCACAATAAATGAACCATCGATCTCGAAATCCTTTAATATAATACAAAATGGCTAATGGAATTGAAACGAAAATCTGATATTTTCATTATGGAATATTTTAATTATGCGGGGTTAAAAAAATATAATGAGTATCTATTCCTGTAAATATAATCTCAAGATAAAAATACATTTGAAACTCTCTAAATATTTTTTTTTGTACAAATCAATGTATGGAACTCGCCATGATTCTTTGTGTTTTAGGGCTCTTTCAATTTAGACGATTGATGTCGTAGCTGTTTTCCCGAAAAACGCTGGCTCACTTTGCATACGTGCGTAGCGCACGCCTCGCCACGAATGAGGTACGCACTTTGCGAGGCATGTGCTGCGTACGCCTTGCAAAGTCTGGATAAGGCTTAATGTTAAGCTCCAACACGTGTTAGGTTCATAAATTTTTCCATAGTCAACTACATAATAACGTACCTACATGTAGAGACTAGCATGATACAATTATAGCATTACTAACAGGCCAGCAGAGCACATAAGGTTAAAAAAAGGTATATAATATAACAATAACGTACCTATACCTAGTCCTATATACTACGTACAATTCTTGATACACGATATTTTCCTTGTTTCATGTAATATTATCACGTTGTTAGTGAAGACTTATGAAATGTACTTTGGATGAATTTATTTTTTTGTGTCTCGTATTCGTGAAATAGGATATAATAGTATTATTATGAGCGTTGAGCGTCTTATGTTTGCTCAAGTAGACGATGCCAACGAGGAGATTTAGAATGTGTTTTTCCTTTACTTTTATTTTTCTTTATTACTCTTACTGAGTATAATATGAATTATTGTACAGTGAGTTTAATTCTCTAGTATATACACTTCTGCAACACCCACACAGGCTTTACCTCAACATAATCATGACTAAATGAATCTTGTTTGACACACGTCATAGGTTTTTGTTGTCCTTCTTACTTCATTTCTATGAATAGGTATATCATCATGGGCATATTTATAAGATTTCCAATAGTATACTGTACCTAACTAAAATGAGAACTCCAGAAAATTCCAGTTTAAAATATTTATACATTTCCTGATCAAGTGTTTAAAACGTTGATCAATCAGTCTGACAGGACGTTGTTTACTCTAAAACTGTTCTCTCTGCAAAACTGACCACAGTATGGGGGCGAATTCTGTTAATATTTACGATCACGTAAATCAATAGCGGTCTCTGTCCACATTAGGCGATTTATTCAATTTGTGGTTTACCCTCGCATAGCCACAAGGGGCTACTCTGGTATCTCTTAACGTATTCTAGACAACGCCACCTGCCCGTTCAATATCATTTGCAGTGTAGCCGGCTGTGTGGAAAAAGGAGTCGATTACCCTTGTTTACGCACAAAATAAAGTTTTCTTCTCATTGGCTCAGAGATAAAGCAGCGCAGAGATTAAATTCGGGTCGTGTTTGCAGTGAGACCCGCGCGCCCCATGTAAACGACCCTAGGTAAGGAGACAAAATATCATTTGGCATAGCGTAATGGCCTCTGAAGAAAGGTTACTTTACGACTTCTTATTTGGCGTCTTGTAATGAGTTTCGTAACGAGAGGGGCGCTGCAAATGCTAGCGCTTTGATTTTTAAATGATTTTAAATGTAAGCAACCATTTTAAATGTTTATTTTTAAGCTTTGCACCCTGTTGTAAGGCACCCCTCCCTGCTGCAAAAAGTTGAATCCTAATAGGTTCTCATAATTGCGACAAATAAGGATTTTTGTTAATTAAATATTTCCAACTTGTTCGTATCTACATTATCAATAAAGTATGGTAAACATGGCTATAGTAATTGACTAAATGTAGTGGCCTACATAATTCTAGAGTCGTGTATAAGCTAAACACTTTGTTTCTCAGTTTATGCCAGCCAAGTAGGCATGTGACAGTGGAAAGGAGTGCAAAGCTCTTTACTCCGTAGAACCAGTTCGAAACGCTCCAGTAATCCTGTCACTTTGAATTTGGTTTCAAGAAGGGACCCACGTTACTTACTTTTACGTTCGAAATACTTTGTCGTGTTTATGGAAAAGTCAACGGCAAAGGACTCTTTTGTTCGCTTCAAAATTTTATGTATTCATTAGTTTGCCAAAAGATAAAGGTTTTTGTGAGAGAGAAAATACTTTACGAAATGTATTTTACAATTTTTTTACTTTCACGTTTAATTTTGTTTTACGCCACTATTTTGAAAAAAAGAAATAATGAGAATGAGCTATTCTCGTTGTTGTAGCATATACTTCCTCTAAAAATAAAAACGATATTTACAATGATGAAAAAAGAGAGACAAGCCTTTAAAAATATGAAACAAAAATAAAATACACATCCAGACACAAAAAAAATACATCGCTACCATAAAATACATCGCTGCCATTTTTAAATTAAATAACGGACAAACAACGAAAAATCTAAAAGCTTACATCAAAACACAACACGTATAGGACCGCTCTCACGATATGATCCCACGTCTCTAGGGACCTCGACCCTAATTGGACGTGGCCAGCCTCCGGAATCAGACGTCGATTATTTAATCTATGATACCACATCTTATTCAACTTTTATATCGGCTTGCACAAATTGGCTGAGCGATTTGGTGAATTGTTTTGCGTTTTTGTTTGATTGCTTTTGAATTTTTTGTGCAAAGTTCACACTTGTGGTTTGAAACTTGTGTGGGTTGTAGAATTTTGTACCTTTGTGTGATATTATTAATCTAATATATTAGATTGGTTTTGGTAAATATGGAGCACTATCTGCCTATACTGTCAACAGGTCTGTGGTGCTACGTCCCTTACTGTCTGAATTTGGTCATACAACCGATTTCTTTACACAACCAAACTGGCGGGAATTAAAGTTTAAACAGATCAAGTTTATCAAAACATAACCTTACTAATCATCACTAAAATTGTGATTGAAAACTTGTTAACCACTCGAACTGTACTGTCGATTTTTCGAACTGCAAATACTCTGAACTATAGCACCGGTAGCTTACTGTTGGCAGCGGAGCCGGCCGGAGCGACGTGAGTGGTTTCAAGATACCTTATCTTCGATCCAGGCTATTAGGGAGCCGACAGCCCGCTGGCCTGCCAATAGTGTCAGCCAATATCTGTTGCACTGTATTGTGATGTATTACAAATATTAGGGGTGATAAATGTTTTGCTGGAAATTGTAGTGGAGAATATTTTTGGACATAATTTTTTCTGGCTCTAGGAAGGCATAAAGGTCCAAAACCTCAATTTATAAAACCAGAAAGTTACTCTCTAGATAAGTTCACGCACGGCTTCTTTGATTTCTGCAAATAGAACGAACCTTTGCAATTTACTGATAAGACGCCAGACGAATTTGATCATTAAACTGTAAGTTTTCTAAGAAGTTGAAGATAAAGTAGGTACCTTCACTGAACTGCAACTTGTTCCTGATTCACACAGAGTAGTTTAGAAGGCAGACTTAGGGCGGGTTGCTTCAAACCATCTGTATTCGTAAGTCAGTACGTAATCGTTAAGTCAGTATGAAATTGTCGTACAAGCCGCCATATTTGACGGTTACAGATACGTAACTGTCAGTTGAAACAACATGGCCTTAGTGTACGAGAATAACATAAATAGTCTAAGCGTTCGATTAACAATGAATAAGCAATACAAGTAACAGCCAGTTGTTCCAGAATAACTTCAAGTGAATTGTGGCATTGGATTAACTACTCAGCGCGACCCGACGAAACTTCGTCTGCCTGAGATCATTCCCTATAATATTCAATTTAACTTTGACACTTCGCCCGTCCAACAAAACCACTGTCAGCTTTTTGTTTTAGGATATCATTTCTCACTTCTCGGATTAATTATAATTTGCGACAGAATAATAATTTCACTTATAAAGTCGGTTCTATCTTGGGAGCTCATTTTAAATGAAGGCTTGTCGTTGCCGACAAACTTTTGCATGTTAAAGCCTGTAGTTTGAACATCGCTTAGACACACGCTAAAGCGAATCATTGGCCCAGAAATTGATGTAAGTAGTTAGTCTAGCGTAGAAGCTGTTAAGGGCTGTACAAAAGCCGATGTTGGACTCAAACATTTATTACACTTATAGTCATTGGTAATTATGAAAATAGCATTACTGGCGTGCTAATTCACAAGCCCGAATATTATCTGTCACAGAAATGCGGTAGCTAAATAAACTCAAACTGTAATCTGAGGCTATCACTTGATAAAACCTATTATTTTTTCCCGGATTAAAGTTTTCTTAACATCAATAGAATGTAATTTTAAAAGAGGCTACATCATACTTTTCAGTAACACATCAAAAATATTCTCACTTTTAGAGCTAAATCAAAACTTAACACAATGACTTTCCCTTATAAGCTAGTAGGCGGACTTTCAAAATTATACCTTGGTAGAATTTCAAGACCAGATGTTGCTTTAGAATATCTACTCCAACACAATTGCCTGAAACGCCTCTTATAGTTCGTATACTATATTTCAGACAAGGCTAATCATAAACTTATTCACAGACTTCTAACACGGTTAAGTTAGGCAACAATTTCCTAAAGTGGTAACTAAGTTCCCTTTGAATAGAAAGGCAAGTGAAATAGATTATCGAATCCGTACGTACGATTAACTCCGCAGACAATTTGTGTTATGTTGAATTGTGAATGAATTTGAAGTACCTAATGCTGTGTGAAAATCTCTCTTTTCACGTTATTGTCTGTACTATTACAAATCGTTACATCATCATGTGAAATAGGGTCTGGAAAATGATGGAAATAAATTGATATTTCCTTTTTAAAGCTTAAAGTTTATTTGACATGGCCACAGCTTATGTATGCATCCTTTTTTTAGTTTTTATTCAACATCTGCATTTTTCTAATAATATTAAATAATACCTACTTGCTAACAACCTAATTTAAAATACTAATTTCTATTAATCTCATGTCAGCCGCTATGATTGGTTAACAGAAAACACAAAAGCCAATCAAATCACTTAACATGGAGGTTAATAACAGATAAAAATTATATAGGCGTCCAAAAACTCGGGTCAAAGTCCTAAGTCGGGCAAGTTCATTAAAAAATTATAACTTGCTTGTTCATTTTAATACTAATCTCGGTAAAAGTATCGTATAATATTCACAAAGTCCAGAAATTAATTAAGCGTGCAATACGAATTTTTTTTCTCAGACTAACCTCTTTCGCTATCCTTTGACCACCGTGTAGTGTATCTGACAGGCAATTTTCTACATTATTATGTATTTATTCTTCTTTATATTATTAAAAACTGTATTGTTCTATTTCGATCCATTGGTAAAGTTTTTTGAGAACACTACGTAGGTAAGTATACGTTTAGACATCATTTATAGAGTCGTCCAACATTTGGTTGGTCCCAAATCAGTTACCATTTTTTAGATTGTGTTATTTAATTATCTACCATTCTTAATACTTGCTAGAATGCTTATTAGAGAATACATTTGTGATGTTGTGACTTTGCTTGGCGTAGGTATTGGACATGACTTTAAATGTCATAAAGTGCTTTCTCTGATTACTTTCATTGGACATCCAATAACTTGATTGGCACCGAATTTCGTTGTTACATTCTATATCTGAAAGAAGCCAGCAAAAACTTTCTTTTTCTTATTTTCTGATAAATCAAAAGTAGTCAACTTAAGTGGCAGTAAGGTTAGGTACACAACACACAATTCAAATAAGAATTTCTCAAATAGAATCAAATTTCAAACTCAACTTTGTTTCATACATTGACCGTCTAGTTCCAGGAAAAGAACTCTTGGTTGTGAAAGGTTTCCAAGAGGGTGGGCAAAAACATCACCAAGAGTTAGTAGTAGTCTATGTCACCAAGCCAGGCTAATGTCGTAATAATTGCAAGTAGCGTAGTAAAATGCACAGTAACACCATTAAATAAATACTCAAACAACTTTTTGAGCGCGCAGTGTGAACTACCCCTTACAAATTTCAATCACTTTAAAACATTTCAATATTTATAGCATCCCGACAATGTACATGTAGGTACCTAATTATATTTGTAAAATCGATAAGCATAGAAATTGTATATCGATGCGTGATAGGGTCACATCGGTCACGGTAAATTATAAAGATACACGCTGTTGTGTAAATGGCTTAATCACGCAGGTATTCTATTTAAATATTCACTAGCTACGCCTTTCCGTAATTTTGGGAGCGTGACGAATAGTCTTCAAAAGTGTAGTTGGATGGAGGGTACTGCTTATGAGTGTACTATTTATCAATAAGATAGGTACAGTAAGTACTCAAAATAAATAGATACAAAAGGCCAAAAATTACCTACCTATACAGGATAGAATTAAAACCAGTGCGGATATTTTAGGAGGTGAAAGTACTCATGAATATGATCAACTTTTATTATGGGACCGACACTGAAATATGAAAAAAATAATCAGCTGTTCCATACATTTTGATCGTGTTGTAGTGCATTTTTGTAGGGAACAGCTGATTTTTTTTTCATATTTCAGTGTCGGTCCCATAATAAAAGTTGATCATATTCATGAGTACTTTCACCTCCTAAAATATCCGCACTGGTTTTAATTTTACCCTGTATACAGGGTGGCAGGTTAAACAGTGGAAATATTTTGAGGGGTCATTGTACTCATCATTATGAACAACTTTTACTATGGGACCAACCCTGAAATCGCAAAAAAAAATCAGCTGTTCCATACATTTTGTTGAGTTATGTGAACATAAATGTATAGAACAGCTAATTTTTTTTTTTCACGATTTCAGGGTTGGTGCCATAGTAAAAGTCGTTCATAATGATGAGTACAATGACCCCTTAAAATATTTCCACTGTCTAACCTGCCACCCTGTATAATTATGTGCCTATATTAAAAATGACCGAAATCGATTTAGTAGCCGATTCTAAACAAACTCCATATTTTCAGAGTGTGCGTTAATTATTGCATGTATAATTTCGCGGCAATTTTACAAAACAGTTACGTTGACAATTTGAGGGTTACCAGCATTGCAAGTAGCGCGTGTGTTAAGGTTATGAGTTATGAGCTCCCTTAGAGTTGCGGCCCAGCCCAACCAGGTCCGGACCAACCAGGCCCGGCCCAGCTGGCTAAGTAAGATTATAATAAATCTTAATAATAAATAAAATTGGGTACCGTAGTTATTCAGCCCAATATATTTAAGATGACAGATTTTGGTCTCGACTGCGTTAGCTCAGCTCTAAAATGACAGCAAAAGTGACACGGTCGCCTGTTATTAACCGTATCGCCAAGGCAGTAAACCGGCCAGAGTGGAGACGCTTTGTGCAACGGAACGTGTACATCTATGAAAACGAACGCAGGCGCGAACTAGATTATAAACGCGACCAACTTAAAACCAAACCGCCAGCAAATATTACCTACAATTACGTCGATGGTGTCCTGACGTGCACCCTCTGTGCACGTACTTTTAAGGCTAAAATTGGCTACAGTAGTCATCTCAGGGCACACCAACGCCATTAATTTTTTTGTAGCAGAAACGAAGTCGCCGTAGCCGAAATCGGCCTGGATGACATCATCATCATCATCGCCAAGGCAAATATTATGTAGTTCCCAGATATTTTGTACCTCTTCTTCTAATACCTGTAAGCTATAAGGTAAAAAGTTTAGAAACATACAGTAAAATATAGGTATCAAACGATTAAGTATTACCAACATCACCTCAGAATTGGATTAAAATATATTTTCTATAGCCAAAGGTTTGGCCTTCGGTTTTCGTATACCCTTTGAGCAATATTGGGTACGAATCTAGATGTTTTCTACGCGGCTACCTACGGCCACTCAATCGTTACTGATATCACAGACCTTATAAAAATGTAGGAGAAATGTTACAAGGATGCGGGATTTCTTAGAGAAAGTTATCTTGTATGAAATGTTTCTAGGTCATGTCTTGGTTAGGAATGGACCACTTTATCACTTTATATGATTAGAGGTGGGATATAGATTATTTAGTTGGATTGGCAGGAGTATTCACCTGAATAGAGTTACGCTGTGGAGTAAAACTTGTTAAACGTTGGTACTACAGGAAACTTACTAACCATCTACATAGGTTTAATTTTATTATGATCTTTCGATTATTAAATACTTCTATAATTCTGCTGTTTCATTTAGAAACTGACCACACCAAAACTGATGGTTCGTAGTCAAAAAGTCAGTAGGTTGTATTCGTCTAAATATAATTATAACGTTGTCGTTTCTTATAGCGGTAATAAAATTTAATTGCTTTTAACAAAAATATTATAAAGTAAACTATACGGACAGTAAAGACTAAGAAAAAAAAGCAAACTACATAAAACTGAAGCGGATTTAACTAAAAATAACACACGAATGTAGTTTACCAGAGGGAAGTTCGTTATTGCATATTATGTTGTTCAAAGTTATAGAAAGTAAATTTTATTACGCTTGTTTGAAATAAAATAAATTGCGAGTTCTGTTCAGTACAAACAAGCTTATAAAATGCGGCAAAATATGTAGTTTTAGGTACACTTGTGTTGCGGCCGAAGATTGCTTGGACTGGTTTGGTTGTGTGTCCTTTACTTTAAGTGTGTATTCAATTTATAATGTTAGCAACAGCTATAATATTGTGCTTAGAGTGTTATTGTTATGTTTACGTAAGATTTAAGAGCTATTGGGATGGGTTTGGTATTTGTTAACTGAATCGTATAGGAAGTGAAGGGTTTGGAGTTCTACTGGGATTATGAATGATGGAACTGAAAATTTGATAATTATGTTCATCACGATAGGACAAAGAAATAGCTTATCTATAGTATAGCAATAGTCAGAAGGAAAACCCTTCAAAATTTAGTTAGGCGGTCGTAAGACCGAAATACGAACTCTGACTGGACGACTAAGACTTGAAAGTGCAAAGGACGATAATGCAAATTTATATTGTCTTTGTGCCCTGATTTACTAAAATGGTTATTTTCTGAACAAACTCCATCCATGACTTGTATAAATCAAATAAGTTCTTAGTAAAGTCCCCACAAACATTTTAAATACGAACTAAACAGTTACACGACCTCTATCATCGCTGGCCATTTGAGACAATTGAAGGGTAGTCTATAAAATTCCTAAGTCGCAGATCGAACTGTATCCGACATGGGAGACAGTTTTGGTTTCGTGATTTCATTGCTATTAGGGCGGGCGGGCCGTTCCACGTTTATTGTTCAAGATACGAGTGGATTTGTGGAAGCAATTTCCTTTATACATTTTGTTTTGTCCTTTTTCCTGCAATTTGATGGTCTACTTCGTGAGTTGTGGCCTTAGTTCGATTTAGCAAAACTCCTCAATCGATACGATACGCATCTCGACCGCAACCTGCCGGTGGAAAGGGAAAAATGTAATTATACAATCCGATCACGTATAGAGCTGAACGGAAACTAATTTAGCACCGAAGTTTTTTTGGCAAAAATTAAATAGTAGCCTATTTACTTTTGTGATTTAGAGAAGTAAATGGATTTGCCGTGATTAGGAACTGTATTGTACCTACGTATATGTAAGTTTTACTACACAGTCATGATGAAATTAACTAGTCGTAGAAAAAGAGGAAGGGCTACTCATAATAATACTTTAGATATAAAGATTATAGATTTATTGTGAGATTTTAGCCACGAAAAACTAATTAATTTTCAAAAAGTTCAATAATTTTCAAAAACATTTCAAAACGTTTAAACAAAAATTGACATAAAATGGAGATCGTAAAACCTACAAATCTCAAGCGAATACCTACTGACAAAATCTCATTTGGATATCATTTTGTGAAAACTAACTACTTAGACTACATTTTTGGGTCAGTGATATTAAATAAGGCATAAATTAAATTTCTAGGAACATGCTTCTGAATTTGCTTTGAAAGCTGAAACAGAATTATCAAGGCAGACATAGACATCGTTATTTATTTTAGTAACAGGTAATAAGATAACCAAGAAATGATAGATACAAGGAAAAAAATATTTTCATTTTTTTAATGTCTTTTAAGATTTTTTATTGTTAAATGTTAGGCAACATCAAAAATTTAGATTACATGTTTCCCAATTTCCGTAGCAAATTAATTCAAGCAGCAACGCAAAGAAAAGTCTCACAAAGCTTAGTACACACAGCATAAAATATAAAACTGTTTACCCAAACCCAAGTTAAAGATTCATGTAGCTCCTCTTCAAAGTCATGCTTTCTCCGTCACAGGTAAGAAAGTGCGCCTCCCTTCAACGCAAATAAACATGACATCGTCATTCAGACGTGGGCCATACAACCTCTAGACCTCGCCTTTATTCGACGGGTTTTTGTCAATTCTTCCCGTCTTTGCCTCCGTCCATTTCGTCCAAGCAACGTTGCATTGACATTGAATTTTGTACGGTAAACTGTTTGTATGATTTATATGTAAGTAGGTTTAGCTGTTTTCATTTGCTTTTGAATTCTCATCAGTCATTATTCTGATGGTGCAATTAAACTTGGTCGTTCATCTGCATATGGATGCCTAAGGAATTCGGGATAGCCACCAAATGTATGATTTCAAGTACAGGCGTACTTGACATCATACATTTACTATCATATCTCATCACATACATTAAATAAAATCATTCTAAGAATTAATTTAAGAGTTTCAGCTATTTATTTTACAGACCTTTATGATTTTAGTATAAGAAACGAATATTGATAAAATAATATTATTCGGATCTCTAAATTGTATTATCAACATGTATTTAAATTGTATTTGATTTGTCACAAGATATTTGAAGCAAGGCAGACCCTTTTATACCATAAAAAAACCTACTTATTTTTTTTAAGATCTATTCTTGATAATGTGTAGTGCGTGTTCCTAATAAAATAATATTGCCATAACCATTACAGATCTACAATGTTCCTAGATAATTTACTGTACTTCTACATTAATTTATGAAGGTAGAGTATTCCGTTGCTATAATTATTTCACTAGCGCTTAGTTTCAGTTTAGATAGATTAATTATTCAAGTTTCCAACCGAAACAGATATCTATCGTGACGCATTTTCACCTTCAAACAAGACCGGCAAATGTACCTACATCAAGTAATTCCATTATAATGTTATGTTGTAATAATTGAAATTCTCGTTCACATAATGCTAATTGAATTATTAACTAGTAACGTTCAAATCCATGAACATAATAAATCTTCACTGGAAATATTTTTTCATTTCTCATACTCGGAAAGTAGTGTTTGTTTGATCAGAGCAGCGGGTCGAAAACGATGCTTCCCTCCCTTGGGCGGGAAAGACTCATAGTAATTGCTTCCCTCCCTAGGGCGGGAATGAATTTTAAAAATAGAACTAAAATTGGTTATTTAGTCGGCTATAATTTTTTTTACATAATTAAGAAAAATATCGATTAAAAAAAAATGCTGCGGTCTTGTGAGTGTATACGGCCAATGTGAATTAAAAAAAATACCTATTAAAGTGGGATGGCCCGCGGCGGTGACGCGGGCGGTGTGTTCCATATTTGAAATTTAAATTAAAAAAGACTATTTATGTATAATTTGGCGGGATACTAACTCTGTACCGAAATTATTTGATTAAAAATGAGTTCAAGCGAAATGTCGACCCCCAATTCCGTTAAAGAAAACTACTATTTTTTACTTTCCTTATATTTGAAATGAAAAGTAGAGTGTTTAACACGGGTGAAAGTCATCAATTCCCACTCGGACTATAGCCGCCCTCGCTTCGCTCGTGCGTCTAAATACCTCGTATGGGAATTGATTTCTTTCCACCCTTGTATAACAATCTACTATTTCGACATCAATAAATTATTTCCGAAAGAGCTTGTCGTTGTATGTACCAAGCTAACTTCTTTAAATCTTATTCTTACGCACGCGATTGTATGTTGACATAAAAGTAGCTGTCTTTGTATCGGAGCCAGCAGCATTGTATCGTTCGAGAATAAAGCGTAGTCTCGAAACGGTGCCATTTGAAGGAATCAATCAAAGCCAAACGTTCGCACAATCAGCGTGCGTGGGACGGACGAGCTAATCAAACTAATGGCTACCGGAGGGCCGGCCGATTGGACTCGAGTCGATGCCGCAACAAATCACAACAATAACACTGACGCCTGATTGATTACCCTCAGCGAGACAGCGACGGGCTCAATTCGATCCCTGTTACACCTGATTGATTCTTCATTAACAAGTTCTTCACTTAAGTCCGTCTGTCTTGTTGTAGATGTGCTAAAAATGAGGGTTATTAATTCAAACTAAAGTCGAGACTGTGGATGTATGTAAGATGAGAACCAAATATATGTAGAGGTATTTATATTGGAGGATTATGGTACTATAGTAACTGTAATGCTAATTAAAAGATAAGAGTATAAAACGTCCCGGAGACGGCAACGACCTCGCGCCTTTGGCCAAACGATTTCACAAATTATTTAAATTCCTACTGCTCTACGACTAACGGTGGCCTAAATATTGTTTCCAATTCTAAAAATATACATTATTATCAAAAATATTTAGATCAGAAGACGAACAAAAAATAAAGCTTACGTGCCTCCTTAGAAAACTTCTTCCTAGTATCAATTAAAAAAAAAAAACTATTTGTGTCTTACACAATTTTGCTAACAGAAAAGCCTTCGGGTGGAACAACTACGTCATTTTTAGCCACGACCGATGCGACGTCAGCCTGACGTCAAGTTAGCGTCAGTGCGGCCTGCCTCGCCTCTTCGACCAGACATTTATTAAGTAGGAAATACGGATGAACTGGCTGGAGCGCTGTTAAATTGTTCAACAATTGTTGTAACAACGTTTAGCCGATGTTTGTTTTAAATTAAGTGGTGACCTCGTTCTAACTTTCACACTCTGTTGGATAATGTGCAGTTTTAAGCTTGAGTAGTGTGTACTTACTAGCTTCATGAAATTAAAATAATGTAATAATATTCTGTTCATAAAAAGAAGGATATTCTACACGTATTTCAGGCTTACGTTAGTGTTCAAATATCATAATCTGTCCAAAATTCTCATCCAAGTCCCAGATAATAAATTTATTTTGTTCGAAAAACAACTGTACAAATTGTATGCCCCGGCTACAAATCCTAACAATTCGCCTGGAAGTCGTGTGAACCACCAAAGCTGATAAGTGCTCACACACAACAATAAAACGTCACTTAGTATTCACCTGTCGCCCTGTATTAATACCAACGGGCTTACCATACAGACCGACATGCATTTTCGAGTGACAGCCACTGGTCAGACTTTTGCGGATGCAGCACAAAGGCACTTATTTTTTGTCGGGCTAACGTAAAATCCAAATCAATGGTTAGCTCGACTCATTTTTGTTATTGCTGCTATTATATTCTGGCCATCGCTTCGCCGACTATTTCTGGCTTTTTGGCCACTCGAAGCCGGCTGTCCGTTGGAATTCGTGGTTTCCGCGTAAAAAATTATGGACACGTGAGCGATGCGATCGTACTATCTTTAGATAGCTAAAACTCTTTTATGGCGAGGCATTATCCATCTAGAATCTCAAGATGATTTCCTGGGAGGTATCGACTTCGTCCGCTGCAGGATCCATTCATCAATGTTATTTAAGCTCCCTGCAAAATGTTGTATGAATAACATCCTGGTATACACGAGACTTGCCTTCGGGCACAATATTGTCCGACACAAAAGATAAGCACGAAGGACTATAAGTTAAGAGATGACGTCGACGTCATATTTCTTTTATCGTGTCTTAAAGGCAGGTAACATTACGTCATCTGCCTCACGTCTTACTCTGCAGCTCGTTCAAAATAAACCAAGAACAGCTGCTTATTGTATCGCTGACAGCAAAGCCGTGGTACGCTATTGTGAAGCTCCTCCGAAGAAATAAATAATAGCGACTTGATCCTGCGAGGCTACAATGCGTTGTCATTATTTCGCGCTTTTGGAGCCACGGGCCCTCTTTTCACTACATTTCCACCGTATGTGCGAGGCCTTATGTCAAAACAATTGAACGTTATATTGTCGAGCACAGTGTCTTGAAACTTCTCAGTTTAACATTTGTTCCATTGAGCTCAACATGTTGTTAAGCATTTGTTTCATATAGTTCACTATTACTTGGTACCTATGGAATTAATATTAGTTACCTACTTGTGTTATAGTGAGTAGGGTAAAGTACCTATAACTATTTTAAATGGTTCAAAACCAAACCAGACAGCGTGAAATTTTTAAAAAAGCTGCTGCAGAGAACAAGTCCTTTCATCGTATGAAGGGTAGCAAAAATAGAAAGGTACTATTTTTCTTAACACACGGATTACCGCTATCTCTCAAAACAGAATTCACATCTATGCCCGCTGAAGTACTCGTTCTGTTCGGATTTTGTATTCGAAAAGTTAATGAAGTGTACCGCTAACGTTAGCCATGTCAAAACGTCAAAAACACGTCATATTTCACGTGTTATTTTTTTGTCTTTTTTAAGCGATCGCCACGTCAATTTTGTTTAGGATTACGGAACAGGATGCGATAGGAATGTGTCCAAAGCCAAAATTTGGCTTATTCGTATTCGTAACGTGTTCTAGAAATGATATACTTTATGGAGTCAGTGTATTGTGCTGTCATTTCGCGTGAAGTTTGACAAAGGTATAAAAATAAAGGTCGTGAACATTATACTACACTAATTTGTGTGTTAGCTACATGGGAAGGGATTGTGTGTTGTGTTGTGATACGGTGTCGTGGCGTGTTACCGTCAGGCGTTCGCCGCATGGCTCCGGTTTCGCAGAAGTGTTTCGGTTGACGCTCTCCGATCGCACGGACACGCTTATTTGGAAATTTTATACCAACGACGAACAAAAAATTCTAATACTAAAATATCAGAAATCTAATGACCCTTACTGGTTATTTTTATTATTAACACAAACTTGTATGTTTTTGTAATAATAAAATAGGTCTTTGAAAAGGAATTTAATATAGCGGTCTACTAATTGGGTCCGTTACCTGATCACAGCTATAATGATTTTAATTATAGCAATAGCAAGGCCGTTTCTTTTTTTCGTTATTATGTACGTATTAAATACCATAGCTGAACAAGTCGTGTCTTCGACTCAACCTTTCGTTAAAAAAAAAAATATATTTTTTATTGTTTTGATAATTTTTTTACCTCAAGAAAAAAGTAATTTGTACATCCCTAAGACATACAACAATTCTTTAAAAACAAAAAAAAACTTGGAAAAGTTTAAACTCCGTGTTTTCGATATACGAGTAGATAGGTACCTACTTAATTAAAGTAAAAAAACTTAATATCTGTCACTGCATAATTTTGACTTTTCATGTTATACATAACTATGGCTATTTTTATGGTAAATATAAAATAATACGGTGATGACCCATAATGAGATAATAAATAAAACTGAAGAAATAGAATAGCCAAAGTTAATGCAGGTATGTTTAATTATTGAGATGACAGAAAAATAACAGGTGTCGATTCTTCATAAGGGGTAAAACTTGTATCCAACCATTAAAAGGGGTCAAAGTAACGAACTCTATTAAGTATGTATAATACGATCCTCAATTAAAATAAATTGTATAATAATATAGTTGTACAAAAACCACATTTTAAAGCAGATGTCTTCATTGTAAACACAGAAAGTAGTGCAGCCGCTTTATGTAAAAAACATTCACAAAAATTTGCAGCATACGTTACTACACTACCTGCTACTTTGTGACATCTTGACGTAAGGATGCTACCTACGCCCTGAATCATTTATGAGCTTGCTTTGTAGCAAGTCTTGCGCCTTCCCTTAGATGCTCCATTGTTTTTAAGTATATTTAATTTTTTATTGTTTGTTTTGTTTAGAGTTGATTTTTGGATGTTTTCGAAATATTTTAATAAATAATGCTCTGAACTATAAATTGTCATAGGCAAGCAATTTTTAGTATTCCAATAACAACCATTTTCTAACTTAAAAAAAGGAAATTTATATTTTTTAAGCTCGCGTGTGACTAATTAAAGTTCACCATTTTTTATCGCTTCGTGAACTGATCAGGTGACAGCCCTAAAAGCTTCATCTGCCACTTGAACGATCGAAAGGTACGACGGCGCGCCGGTATCAGGAAGGAATGTACAGTGGGTGACTTGAACAGTTCCTGTCCCATTCGCTCCCAACCGGCTTTGCCTAAGCTAAATTTGTACGCCGTCTCATTCATACACACCAACATTTTCAATACTTACCTGCGTAAAATGATATACATCTGTTGCGGTATCAACCTCTCGCTCGCGCTTATTTTCCCAAATGCATTGTTGATATACGCGTCCTGCTCAGACGTCTCATGAACAGGGGGTAGACGGTGTTGGTGCACGTTTGTGTTGGTGTTCGTTTATTTAGTGAACTTGGAAGCTCGCTTTCGTGTTTGTGCATAGGGTGTCGGGCATGATTGTGTGCGTGGGTTGTAGAGGCGCGACATAGCTTTGCCGTCTCCATGACTTAAAAGTTTTGTACGGAATGAGTCCAGCGAGCTAGTTCTGCGCCGGCCGGCACGCTTGATGCACGTGCGTGGGACGCTCGCGTCCAACTTCTTCGTGAATCTACGAGTACAAAAACTTGTTTTTTAAAACATTGTTACTGAAAGTTACCGAATTGTATTTTAGTTTGTGACAATAAACATTTAGCTGTTAAATAAAGTGATTATACTCTCATCGCATACAGTGTGTTGTTTATTTTTTTCTGTGAAACTGCAACGTGTTTGGTTCAACGGACTACGGAGGAGGTTGGTCGTCGTATTCTCGTGTATAGGCTATTGTGCATCAACCAAATAACTCCGGCTTATTTTGTCTGTTATTCAAAAAGTTACTTAAGGCAATTACTATCGCAGATACGTTGATACCTACTATTACCAAATATTTTTAAGATGTAGTGTGGGAGTTTAGATTTGATACTTAAATAAAAAGTCATTATGAAATAAAAAAGGCAATTAAAAATATTCATGTGGTCTTTGTAACCTTATGATTTTTAGCACTAAAATTCTTCAAATCTGAGACGTGTTCGTTAAACATGAAATTAATTTAATTCTAGACTAAAAAATAGATACCAACCTACCAAACAACGGATAGAATAGAATCAAAACAAAGCAATATTTACCTTTTCGACATACGAGCGAATTATACCTTTAATATGATTGTGTAATTACCATCACCGATTTTGTTGGCGAACGGTCTCACGAGTTCAACAACCTTAGGACACAAATAGATTCAGAACAGACAGAACACAAACGCACGGTAAACGCCGACCGACAAACTGTTCTCCCCTTTACAAATCATTGTCAGGACTTTAACTTGCTCAAATCATAACTAGGTTTCACTCCAACTACCTATTTCAAGTGTGCAAACGTCTGAAATACCAAGATCTATGAAACAGTTCCAGATGTAGAGTTTTCGCTAGAATTAACACTAGTGAAACTTTCTAAGAGATTTTGATGTTTGGATTTCGCAAATGTGTTTTCATTAATTAGGTACCTACCTAGTTTTCTATTAATTATCTCAAGCAAAGAAAAGTATGTACAAACAAACTTATTTTATGAAGTTCCTTGTACTGAATCTGATAGATAATTTCTCACTATCACTTTTTTATAGTTTTTTGATATTATTAGTTGGTACCTACGTATCTATCTCACAAAGTACATTACTTTGAAAAACCTACATTACTCAAGCCTTTTAATTAATTAGAAACGTAGAATTTGGAGCAAGATAAATTGTTTTTATTAAGTTACATACCTAGTTACTACCTACCTATAGGTACTCAAAACTTTAACCAAACAAATTAGCTAAAAGTTACAATAAACTAGGTACCTACTCCTAACTACATAACTACCTTACAGTAACAATAAACTACCTACGTCAAAGTCATCAATAAAAATTTTGATTTGGCCTGAAAGTGATAAAGGTCCCACCGATTCTGTTTCCTTTAAAAATACACAAATCTACGAGTAGCAGGTATATTAATGAATTTAAGTTTTAGTAAACTTCACAGTGTCACTTTAGTGTTATAATAATACAAAAGAATCAAAAAAATCCTGCCATTTTAATTTCGGTTATTCCAACATCATGGGATCTCTACCTATTATAATTTTTAATCATTCTAAATTGAAAGATATAAAATATACAATGCAAAACTTTGAAAAATAAGGGAAAATAAAATGAGATTAGTGAGAATGAATGAGATTTAAAAAAAAAGTGGATGAATGCCTATTAAAATGAAAAAAATGAAGACCTTTCTAAAATGCTAAGATTTTTATACCAAAGGTCAACCAGCCGGCCTAGCATGACCACGACAGAAACGGGTTTTGTCTACAGAAGAATAGACAAAGTGACAGATTGTAGAAAGATTTCTACCGTTTTATGCATACAATGAAGAAAATATGTTTCTATTCATTAGTAGACAAAATTCTTATAAACCAAGCACGGGTCGCCGTGTGCTAGGGTAGAAGAGATAACGAGTTGGATAGAAAGAACTTTGTCTATTCTTTGGTAGAATAGAATAGAATGGTCATGCTAAGCGTGCGTGTCAACATAATAATAATATAATAAGTAAATTATTTAAAGTAATTTTGGTAAAAATTGTTTCTGAACCATTTAGTTAGAGCATTTTAGAGCAATAATAAATTTTACTACAGGAGGATGGACAGATTGGTCCAACGCCCAACAGCAACGAGTTGTATGTCATCGAAAAGCTCTTTTTATATAAATTAATAATTGTTACTATGGCGGCAAATATCAAATAGTTGTGTAAAAAAGTTATAGAGTTCAGAAGTGTGTTCATTGATTTAAACAAGGGGTAAAAACACAAAGTTGAATAATCCTGTTTATTACAATATTTACATTATTATAATTTATTAGTTTACACCCACAAAATCTTTAAAAAAAAGCTTTACCTAAAGAAAAGTAGCTTCGAAACTAAAAAAATATTTAGAATGTTTAGTTTTGCTCTAAGTGAGAATTGTTAGGGTTAGAATGTTAAAATTAGCTTTGAAGCTGCTTGAAAGCTTTATTGAAGATGTGGCTGTAAATCATTTAAACAATGGAAAAAAAATCTACTACTTATTTAATTAAATCAATGAACACACCTATTCTGAACCTCTCTCTACACACTAAGGCCCGTATTACAGAACGATGCTCGAGCACAGATCTCTGCTGGAGCATAGATTTAAAGACATTTGATTGGTTGAAATCTATGCTCAAGCAGAGATCGGTGCTCGAGTATCGTTCTGGAATACGGGCCTATAACTTTTTTCACACAAAGATTTGACAGTTGGTGCTATAATAACATCTAAACTAAACTACCTATTTAAAATAATAGTAGGTAATACATATTACTTAATAGTAGGTACCTACATAAAAAGAGCTTTCCAATTACGTAGGTAGGTATAACTCGTTGCTATTGGTGATTGGATCAAGCATTTTTGCCCATCATTCTTTTATACAAGCTTTTTAGTCATAAAGACTTCAAGAAATCAAAATTATTAAGGATAATCTAAAATTTTGAACAATTTTGTATGTTTAAATCATATTTTAAGTTTTTATACAACTGAAATAACATCTACATATCTACTTGAAAATTCAAAAAAAATGTTTTGCTCCATAAATGCCTAAAATTTTTAATTGTTAGTGCATTCATAATGCAATCATAATAATAGAATTGATATTACAAGGAATACCTACATTCAAAATAATGATACCTAATCTAGAATACTGTTTCTAACACGTTTATCCATCCGCTAATTAAAACGTAAATGGGTAGGTACTTCAAGAGTGCCGATAAAAAGGAAAATGGACGTTGACATAAAATAATATTATCAACGAAATGCACGGAAATGTAAACATTGACTCAATTATGATTATCTAAGCCGAGCTCATTTCAATCGCCTCTTAAATACGGTTCAAAGCTGGGTCGACACCATCAAAGAGGTCAATAGCATTACGACGGTCCCGAAGTCCGTAAAAATCTCATTCCATAACACACTAAACTTTACCCCGCAGATATCAAAGTGGTCATAAAGGCCCCTCACATCCCGTCAGAAGAATTACTATCATTGCCACGTTGTTGTTTCTCCTTGTCCTAAACAATTGATATCTCTATTTGTATCAATAAGATGGGAAGCAGACGTTTACGTGAATTTCGTACGTGTTTCGAATACAGCGGTGAAGCCACCGAGTGTCGGACGGACGCAGCATTTATTGAAACTATTGACATTCAGGGTTTATGAATCGATTTTGGGGAATAAACAGGAATCATATTTGCGATAACCATTTTTACACACGCTGTGAGTAATGTTATTGAAAAATCTATTTGCAGTAAAACACGGGGTTAGTCAATATTATTTTGTTAAAATCAAATACGCCGTTCTACTTTGAAGTTTATGATGATTTTTATTTACGGGTCGTTATTATTTGCAGACAGAATATGAAATTAATTATTAAAAGTTTAAACCACAATATGTATTAACATTTTCATATAAACCGTCATAATTAAACATCATAGAAACCGTACAATGTAAGGATTAAATCTGCTTTTCCAGTCAAATATGTATAGACTGTAAAGCGAATAAGAAAATTGGAGAATACTCTGTTTGACGAAAATTAAAAAAGCATTTTGTGCACGGTTAAGTTCCAGACTCCCTTCAGACGATACAAATACACAATCGTATGGAAGCCATAACACAAAGTTAACCAACTTATGGCGGAATTTAATAACAGTTTGTGTTTGTATAGATTTGTATACAGGTCCATCCCTTTGAGTCTACGAACATTTCTTGAGGTTGCGGTCTGATCCAATAGCTCTGTTAGTACCGTTTAATTGATTTTGTACTACAGAAACTAATTAGAATTGAGGGCTATGTAACCGAACTGTATTAATAACTTATCGTGTTGGCCCTAACATAATCTCATCTTATTAATCCGTATTGGGATAATTGAATTAAATATTTGTCACGTAAACTTTCACGTCAAATACTTTTTTAGATTACTGTAGCTCATCTAGAATATTTGGGCCAAGTCTAAAATAAAAAAGGATAAAAATATTTACGACTACCTATATGTATGTCAATTTGAATAAAGCTGTTATCCTATTCAATATAAGTATATACTCTACAGTGTTAAAATTATGGGAAACTCACAGGAAAAAGTATCTAAGTAACAGCAGGATATCTCGCTCAAAGAAACAGTCTGACTGGGGAAGTAGGTACCTCCACTCCTCCACCTTACAGAATACCACAGCCCAATAACGCTACTCTTCGGTAGTGTTGTGTTTCAGTGAGTAAGGTCGCCAGAGCTCTTGATGATGCGCTGTGTTGACACCGGGGGACCTGATTGTCCCCTAAGCTGTTGGCACAGCAAATTCTCATAGGATCGGCAACGCGCATGTGGTACAGATAATCTATTTCACGAAGTCCGTTTAACTTTCGTTGTGTGTGTAATGTGTACCGAGATCGTGACTGAGCGCTGCCGCGCTTACGCACACTAAAGCATTGTATATATGCACGCCTACAACATTCATAACCCAACGGACTTCGTGAAATAGATTATCTGTACTCTGTGTTGCAACCGTTTCCTAAGCTACGGTAACCACTTACCATCACGAAGGCTATACGCCTATGGCCTATCTGCCACCATAGTGGTATAAAAAAAATATGATGAAGTACATAATTATTATCTTTATGATGAGCATGAAGACATTGTATAATGTAACAGACAAATAGTTACCAAGTATATCAAGTTGTTAAATATGCACTTCAATATTTTTTAAAATTAAGTATTTAATGTTCATTATGTGTTTGACATGATTTAATACTAAAACACCTTTCATTCATCATACCTAAATGGAGAAAAAGTAAAAGACAATCAAATTCACCGGCAACTCCATCAAAGTTTCCGACAACTTTAACTTTTTCAATTCAGTCTTCGTTAGGTACTTTTTTTTTTACAATGGAATATACAATTTCGTGGTACAATTTGCTAAATCATTAATGATCCTTTACTGGACATAAGCCTGTCCCAAGTGTCAGTACCCGTAGTTCTGTTTGTCTATAATATTAGGTAAGACATTACTAAGAGTGCCCATATTTTAGTTTAGCGCAGCGGTTCCCAAACTTTATTTTCTCGTAGAGCACTTTCAAAATATTCCTGGTTTCGGTGGACCTACATTTCTACCATCGATATTATTTTTTCGCGCTATCTGTTAGGATTGTATGATAATCGTAGCTGCAAAAAATTTTTACCCAAAATTTGAAATATAGAATCTTAATGCTTCAAATGCTTTTTTTAAAGCCTCAATACATCGAAATCATCGACATACAGCCTGTCAAAAATCACCGAAAAAGAACTTTTTTTGTCCCCTTAATCTTTTTGAGTAAGTAAATTTGCCTACGCTGATAGTTAAAGCCAAACTAACATTTTTGTTCTCTACTATCAAAACCAGATGAATTTTCGTGGGCCCTCACTCACAACTTGTGAAGCCATTTTTTTTTCAAGCCAATGTAGACCTCCGTCAAGTCTCCCGTGGACCCCTGGGGTTCCACCTGGACCACTTTGGGAATTACTGATTTAGTTTCATACTATCCACACACCAATATTTATACAGTTCCCTTTCTAAGAAGCTTACAATTCGCTGTTACAGAACTGTATTAATAATTCACAGCTTTCCTAAGTCCGCACCTCAGATCATAGAAACAAGGAGATATGCCATCATAGCAAATTAGTACGGGAACAACTGATGCCACTTTTAGTACATTTTTCGACAAAATTACGCGCATAATTAAGCGCTCCTTGTGAATAAAAAGATCTCCCACGCATTCAACATTCCACATACCCTCAATCTAACACTGTTAATCGTCACTCAACACTAACACTAAACTAAAACACTGTATTTATACCATTGATCGTGTTCGGTTCGTCGCCAGCGCGTACGTTTTTAATATGAGCAATTTTCTCAAGATCAGGCATCAAGCTCGATAGCGCCTTCGCACATCCCCTTGTTTCTATGATCTGAGGTCCGCACCCTATCTCTGGACCACAGTCGTTTCTCTAGATTACTGAAATCTCATTATCTAGTCATCGATTACGTATAGTTTTGTTTTAATTGATCTTTCGTGTCCTAGAACTCGATCAAACATTAGTAAGTCACATTTATCAATATCGTCAACTAACTGGTGATATTGGTACTTCGGTAGGTGCCAGTCTTCGGTTTTATTTTAACATAATAAAAACGATTAAAAACCTTTCAAAATCTATCAAAATTTAGCGTAGCTAATAATCAAAACTGATTTAAAAATGTTAAACAAGTTTTGATCAAACTAGAACGGATTATAGTTAAATATCTCTATTTCGCGTTCAGCTCAAAACCTCGGTTTTAATAAAATAATATCCGAAAATAATTTTATAATCAGCTCAATTTATATGCGAAACAAATTGATACTCCTACTAAATAAATTGTGACGTTCCATCAAAATAACTATTATTACACCTATGTCACAATAAGATATACATTAATATCACCTATAGCACCTTTACGTAAGTGTTTTTATCTAGCACTCGCTATGCCCGCGACTTCGTCTGTATGGAATTCAGAATAAAAGTAGCCTAAGTAACAACATCAGTTATCTACCAGTGAAAGTCCCGTCAAAATCAGTCCAGCCGTTACCGTATAATATACATACTTTCAGCATTTAGTAAAAAGCTATTATTTTCACATTAAAAACAGTCAATTTTATTTATTTGCATAGATAAATGCCGTATTGAAAGAATGTAGATTACATTGTTAAAACTTATCTCAATCTCAACATGGCATAGTTTAGGTTTTTTTTTTTTTTTTTAGGGACATATTTAAATCTACAGGCTCAGCGCGGGCTGGCTCGAGCAAGGGTCGGTTAGGGGACTGAGTCATACGCGGCGGCGGACTCGGGTCATGATGGGGACGTCGCGACGGGCCTCGTCGGCGAGGTCGGAATGGCGCCGGTCTGTGTTTGTACCTACGCAGAGTGCTGGTCTCCCTGCTGCTCTCTTGCAGTAAGGTGATAGCATCATCGGGAGTATTTAAAGCATGCCTCGGGCGGCGAATTTTGCTAATCTGAGAGGGGGTGTATCGGGCGGCCGATACCACCAGAGGATTCGGGTGGTTCGGGGCAGAGTCAAAGAAGCGCTTGGAGGCGCGTTTCAAGCACTGCTGGATGGTGGGCAGTTTTAAGTCTAAGTGCAGGCGATCATTACGAACGTACCAGGGAGCTCCCGTGGCCTTTCGCATGAACCTGTTTTGAATGATTTGCATCCTATGGATTCGAGATGCCTTGACGTGTGCGAACACAGCGCCAGCATAGGTCATGATAGGGCGTATGCAAGTCACGTAGATGCGCACTTTGTACTTAAGTGCCAACTTGCTACGTGCATTAAGGATGGAGTGGAGGCGACCGAGAGCGAAGGCGGCGCGAGAGCGGACCGTCCTTATGTGCTCGATAAAGTTCAATCTCCTATCGAGGATGATGCCCAGGTATTTGGCTTGCTTATCCCAAGGGATCGGCTTGCCGAACATGGTGATCGGGGAGGGGCATAGTTTAGGTAAACATACTTAGCTTATATTTCGTCTAAATCAGCTATACTCAACCTGCGGGCCTTTGTTATTGGCCCATCTGAAGTTACAAATTTATTGTAAACCATTTTAAATTTCGCGCCCATCAGAGAATGGGTCTTTCGAACGGGAATGTGAGCCGAGCCCCTAAATAATTTTTGCTTGCAGCCCTCGACACCATTACCGAAACGTGTTTGTGGCCCCTATAAAAAAAAACCGGCCAAGTGCGAGTCGTACTCGCGCACCGAGGGTTCCGTATCAGTTTTAAACGTATAAAGTGAAAATAACCGGACCGCAAAACTAAGTTTGTTTGTAAAAGAATTTTGATGATTTTGAAAGAACTGTACCAGTTAGGAACATCGTTTTATTTTTGGTGCAATATTTGGGTCAATTCCTATCAACTCTAATTATTTCAGATTTTTCACTCCGCAAACTTCGGAGATAAAGGGGGGGGAATGGTATTTTTTCAGACATTTTTCATCATTATGTCGAAAACTGTGAGACATCAAATTAAATGAAAATATATTTTGAAATGTGCAGATCAAGCCCTTTGATATGTCACTTGACCCAGTAACCCCGCTTTGAAATTTTGGACCCCTACACCGGCCCCTTTTGCAATGAAAATAAAAATATTTTTTTAATGTTTTCATTTGCAATAAGGTTGGACAAGCATTTTTTATAACTGTTCCAAATTTCAAGTCGATAGCATTAGTAGTTGCTGAAATAAGCAGGTGAAGACAGACAGACGAAGTCACACCATAAGGGTTCCTTTTTTACCATTTTGGTACGGAACCCTAAAAAGGTTGAATATGGCTGGTCCAAATGATGACAAAATAATATGATTAAGATACTCAGGAATATGATGACACTTTGCCTGCGACTTTATCCGCGTGACCCATAGGACCTGCGCATTTTTTCGGGATATAAAAATAGTAAATTATAAATTTAAAAAACCCGACTGCCAAAAAACAACTAAAAAGTTCAAAACAAGAGCACTTTTCAAGCAGTCTGATGCAGTTGGTGGCATTTGTGTTAAATCTTAGATTTTATGCCACCAACTGCATCAGACTGCTTGAAAAGTGCTCTTGTTTTGAACTTTTTAGTTGTTTTTTGGCAGTCGGGTTTTTTAAATTTATAATTTACTATTTTTATTTTTCACTTTTTAGTTTTTAATGTATGTTTTCGTAATCTTCTTTTCGAGCCCTTCATTTTGATACCCACCCACATGATAGGTTTTGAGGAAAACAAACTTTTTGGAGACGCCAAAAATCGGCCATTTTTCACTGTTTTTTTGTTTGTATATCGTTAATACTTGAAATAAAAACTTAAATCAATAAGTAAGAATTAGCGAGAATGATTGCTTTGTTAAACAACTTTAAATCGTTATATATCCTAAACTATTATTTAAAATGAAAAATGATAAAAGGAACCTAAAGATGATTTTAAAATACCTATTCAACGACACCCCACTTGACATAGTTCATCAACTTTTTTTTTTTTCATTTTGACAATATGGCGTCTGGTTGTCGCTGTGGTGAATTTTGACTGTTATGTCTTTAGTGACACTCGCAAGGTTAAGACGAATCGATTGACGTAAGAATTATCAAAATCGGCCTACGCATTTGGTCTCTAGAACGCCACATAGAAACAAACATACATACATACATACATACATACATACATACATAGACTGATAAACACATTACCCTCCTTTGCGTCTCGCAGTCGGGTAAAAAAGTTGCACTCGCGGATTATGCAACTTCCATTTAATGAAAGAATTTTCAGAATTGGATCAATAGTTTCAGAGATTAGCTCATACAAATTTATAAACAAACTTTACCTACCTTTTATATTAGTATAGAAGTTATGGAAGAAAGGTTAATATAAAAGATATTAGTGTAAATAGTAATAAAAGAAGACTATAAAGAAATAATAACAATAACATAATGTAAGGCTTAAATTGTTTGTATAATTTCTGAAAATTATAAAGTTAGGTGATAAATTCAAAATGGATTATAAATTATTCGTAACGTTCAAAATTGGTTTTTGTTATCTCATAATGGAGTCCAATTTGCAACTGTAGATATTATTCTTATTTAGATATAAATGCATGTATATGTAAATTAAACGTCCAATTATAAAGTTGATAGCGATATTTTATTAAAATATTTAGTTTTTACCTTAAACTCAGAGCAACACGTTCAGATTGTGACAAAGTTATTTAGATATGAATATATGAATATTGCTTATCTTACATTTTCGTTATAAATAGGTTTTAATAATAAGTAGGTAATATTATATCCAAAGTCGTTACGAAACATAAGTATTTTATTTACCTATTTAATTAAATATTACCACTTTACTTCACATGATATTCAACAAAAGCACAAACTGAAGTTATCATCACAATCATTAACATCATTTTAATTGTGGTGCGAGCAAAAGTTAATTTACTTAACTAAGATGTGTCGGCAGATATTTTTACCGGGCTTAATGACGTGACATGGATACGGGTTCAGGAGGAAACATCAAGTATTGTGTTTCGGGGCTCACTGGTTTTTATCGAGGCGAAATTTCATTATAATCGTACCCCATTCCACCTACCCACCATTCAATTGGAACACCTTCATACAATTGGGAGGGTTGCCTCAATGGGTTGTCGGATGAAATTTCTTAACATTCTTCGCTCATAATGAGCAGACGCTGTCGTGCAATGGCCAGTAACGGTGTAATTGTACGGCGAAACGAGATCGACAGATATTAAAGGAGATTAAATCCGCTTAATGAACCCAAGTAATAAAATTACAACATTTAATATTTCTCAAAATTTCTTGGTAGGTATTTTTGAACAGAAGGTGTTCAATTTTAATTCAATTATTATTTTAGATATTTTGAAAAGGTCAGGAAAGTTTAATTTTGTTTTAAAACTGAATTTTGTAGGAGATTATATTAAAATTCACACTAAAATTTAAAATGTGAAAGTTTCTGTGTGTGTGCGTTAATTACTCCTTCACGCTGAAATGGATGGACGGATTGGGATGAAATTTGAAAAAGAGGTGGCCAGGTAACCTGGACAAAAAACTTTGCATCTATTTTCAAGCAGAAGTCTCGAGCAACAGCTAGCATATTATAAAGATAAAAACAAAGAGAATGTTATATTTGAATTAAATCAAATCAAGTCTTTTTATTGCATATAGCATATAGGTTAAGAAAGAAGTAGGTATACATAAGAAAACTTTCAATTAATTTTATTGAATGTTTCGTAATTAATTATTAAATGTTTCATAATCATAAATAACAGACACGTAATACCACCATAATTCAAAAAATAGAATCCAGATACAGGATGTAGATAAAGAAAGAAAGAATAATAACTTACAAGATAAAAAGTCGCCTATCAACGTGCATGAGCGAAGTCGTAGTGAATCACCTGGTAATGAAGCCATCATTATGGAACCGGTTCCGATGGCCGAGGGGCTACGAATTACGACAGAAGCATCCCAATTTTTTATAGAATTATTTAACGCACGACTGGATCGTTAACTTAAATATTTGTATTTAAATCTTATCTCCAGAGACGTGTTTGTATAGATTGTCATCGAAAGTGTCTCCATTGCTTAGTTCTTTTCGTTCTGGTAAATAAATAAAATTATCAGTACCCCGATCATGAGTTTTTTTGACGTGTAGGATCGTTAACGTAAGCATATTTTGAATTGAAAATACACGTTTGTTACACAATATTTATATAAATTAAATACTTAATTAATTTATCTGTATTTTTTTAAATGTGCAAATTGTATAAAATTTTATCAAAATGTTCCAGGACTGCTGTATTTTAAAGTCAAAATATGCTTACGTTAACGAAACTATACGTCAAAAAAACTCATGATAGAGGTACAGTTGTATGGCAGTAAATATCATCTTTTTTCAAAGCAGTAGGTACATTTCTATTTTCAAACAGTCGCAAAAGATTTAGAATTCATCTATCATTTCAAATGAATCTTACAGCATGTTCTGATCCTAAAGGATACAAACAAAATAAGAAATGAGTTTTAATGTTGATACCCTTTAAGTGTTATTTAAAAATGGGGGAGATTTGAAATATTTACTGCAAAGGATCTACTGTCAATTGAACAAAAATCGCTCAGGCGTTTAACCCGTAGAGATGCGATAAGTATAAACGATATCATTAATCATTCGAAATAAAATTTTTGAAACCCTCTTGTGTGACAACCTCTAACCGAGGGTACATTATCATGTAGGTACTTAGGATCAAGGATAATAATATTATAAAATATTTTTATACAAAATATTCTATTGAATTCAATATTTTATTAAAAGTTGGGTTAGTTGATTAGGTTTTGTTAAATACTTATTATTACCTATACAAAAATACGTTGGTAAAAAATACTATAATATGTTTTTATATTACAAAGTAATTTCATTTCAAATTAAGCGGAACTAATCACTCTTGTAGGTACCGGGAATGTACGATAATTATTTATCTGGTCGATTTCTTCACAACTAACTGCTAACGTACAATTTGTCTATATAAAAGACTATATCGGTTGATTGTGTGAGAACTTTAGTGTAAATCGAGAACGTGTTAACGGCCGAGCGTTTTTTATTCAATAATCCGTCAAAATTCCGATGAAAGACGTTTAGAATATGTTTAAATATTAAAGAATAAATGATGAACTAGGTTCCGTGTCCCAGTTCAGATGAGCCCAACTTACTCGACACGTCTCTATCCCTTTTAGTATAGTCCCTTTTTTGAAGGGCCCTATCTATTTAATTCATCTCTGGACTCTTTCAACGAGCGATCCCTGACCGCATTCAACGAAAGATATCGGTCACATGACGACCGCTACGAAAGATTGGAGTTAAATTTAGTAGAAGACATTTATTTACTTATTCAGTGATGTCCTCGGGTAATCATCTCCAAGGGTAACTGTAGCGATAGAAGATCATCGCTGATGATAATGTAATGGATTAACTTCAAATGTGACGGACAGAAATGTTTCGGAATTAGATTTAGAACAAGGTTGATATATTTTAGGGTTACATAGCTTTTTATTCTGTGCTGGTATTGTAGTGCTATGTATAACGTTATTTATACCTATAAAAACAGTACCGTGACTGACTGACTGATTGGACCTAGATATTTGAAATGAGGAAATATCCCTTGAGTAGGTGTTCTGGAGATGCACTAAGGAGGGATTTTGTGAAATTCGATCCCTAAAATAAGACAATATCGACCAGTTTCATAATCTTCTTATACACTATATCGGAACAAAAAAAAATGGAACAGAATTCGTATGAAATCTGCCAAATACGTTAATTTATCCAGAGGCGGTGAAACGTAAAATATTTAAAAAAATATCTATGTTGTGCCCCTTCGAAATAAGATTGTACGCTTACCAGACTATACTCGACTTCTAAAGATAAGCGTAAGTACCTACCTAAATAAAGTTTAAATATTAACGGCTATTATTTTCCATCCGAAAACAATTTAGATTCCCTACACAAACACATATTTGCAATGAAAAGTCTATAACGACGCGGCCAAATATCTAGCGTGTGGCAAACAAACACAGTATTTTCTATGTTGGCCGCAATAAAGGGTAGTGGATATACCCCTGTTGCATATCGCCATGCGGTTTCCATTACAGAGGTGTGTTTAATGCCATCGGCTCGTGTAATGGTCTTTGCTGCCATTAAGCTACCCCATAACATGGTACTTTTTTAATGCAAACTCAACAAGCAGAATTGTCATTTTTATTGTCAAATAGGCGTATGCGGTGTTTTTTCTCGTTCCCTATAATTTTTTTTTATCGGTTTCATTATATTTTTATTCTGTGTACAATTGGTGGGTGACATTTGTTACTATATTTGCTTCGTTTGTTATTTCTGATTCTGGCTTAATGGTGCCCTGATAAATTATGGTCTTTTTATGATATGAAATTGTTTGAACAATGAGGTGTAATCAAATGGTGATTTTACAGAATTTTATGATAAATGTCTTTGGGAGCGTATTTGGCGGTACATAGATATTATAAATTTGATGGAATTTCTAGAATCTATAACACATGTGTATTGTGAATATATTAGATTTTTTAAAGATTAATTGACCCGAGCAGAATTCGAACCATCTTTTCGGCTTAAATTATTATTATCATCATTACACAATCATTATTATCTTATAAATGTATCTAAATACCAAAAAGATTATAATGCCTATAGCATGTTTAAGATCCATAAAATTTAAATTTAAGTACCTATAATGTATTTCTCATTGATAGTTATTATATAATTTATTGAATATAGTTTCTAATATTAATGTCAAATTCGTAATCTAAAATGCTGATATTAAACAAATAATAAATCGGTTTACAAATAAGACACTTTACCACAAAACCATAGTTATTGCATAAAAATAGTAGGTTAGTTCAGCATGATACGTAAAATTTGCCATAGGCACGGTCCTTAATTACTTTGGCCTAATCTAAATTAATTGCAAGTTCATAATAGTGTTTGTGTGATCAATTTGCTTGCCACCAAGCAATTATTTTAATTTTGCTTTAACCAAACCCGACGTTGACGTAGTAGATATATTTTTTATTAACAACACCCGTCGCGCCGCTTAGGCTGGCCGAATTTAGGCCTAAAAGCTAGACGTAATCATCTTACAAAGGTCATGCAAACTTTGACTGTATGAGTAATGCTTTGAAAATTTATTTATGGTTTCCTCTTAGCTCTAATAGCAGACAAAGTAAGCCGGAGATTGGTTGCCTTAACGTTTTGAGGGTCAAATATTTTAAAAACACATCTTTATTTACAGAGGCAAAAGAAATGTCGTCAAATTAAGGCGTTGACTTTTGAACTGTTGGTGGTTTTAGTGTTGTGATTATATACTATGTATGAGGTGGATAGCCGGACTATGGGTGCCTTAGCCGTGGTCGTGCGATGGTCGATGCTCATGCTGATCGGAGTCAGTTGGCACGTTAATTCACAGACAGTGCAACAGACTACAGAAGTGGACAATTCGTATAATTTGTACTATGAGCAGCCCTGTTGCTCTGCAATTGTCACGAAGAGCAAATACCACATGCGACACAGGCGAGGTAAGTGTTTTTTCATCTAAAATACACTTTATATATAATATATAATATATTATTATGTTCAGTAATGGGCTTGTGGAATATACAAGAGCTTAACGTGCACTGGTACAATTTGCTTAGGTACTTGTCATTACAACTTTTGTGTATTTAGGTCTAAGTCCGCCGACAAGATAACAGTCCGATAAATAGAAAACGGCCGTTTAGCATGACTTTTTGTATGGAAAAAGATATGTTCAATGGCCTTACTACGGTTAAACGCTCGGTGAACTTTGCCCTTAAAAAATAACAGTTAAACAAAACAACGTTTTATGTTTCTAATGATCATACCTAATAATAGATAGGTAGGTACACCGATGTCTGATCAATCTAAAAAAGTATATAATGTTATAAAAGTAATGGTAGGTATTACGATTTAAAACATCACAATGATTGAGTCATCACTCATGCTCTACCATTAATCTTGATTATTCTTTTTGTACCTGAGAACATTAGGTTGATATAATGACTAAATCAAAACCCGTGAATCACGAGATTCATGAGTATGACACAAAATACTTAAAATCACACACACACGCGTGTCACAAGTACCCATATCACTAACACATTCAACTTTGAGACGCTTTCAAGGGTACATGCTGTCAGGTGAGATGGAAATATATGTAAATATATGGGAGTGAAAGAGATAAAACTCGCCTTTTGTTTCATTGCCCTCCCCGTGACGGCGAGAGTGGAGATTTTAATACAGTTGTAGTTAATATTTTCCCTTGTGAGTTAGCGAATCCAATATTGTATTATTCAGAAGTTTCGCATTGATATGTTCATATTATAAAAATCTCTGCGAAGTTTGTCAAAACATGGAAGATCGCTCATAAAAATACAACGAAAAACATTAAACTTTCAAAAATAATAAGTACCTACCTAGTTTTTCAAAAATAATAAGTAGGTAGGTACTTATTTTAAAATTTCTAAATCAGCTGTAATTTGAGCTAATCATTATCCTGAGGGCTAGTTCTAGAAACTCCGGCAGTTGGGCACTGTAAACTGTGTGAATTAACCATGTGCCTCCCACGGCGAATGGTTCGAGTTCGATCCCGAGGCACTCACCGCTGACTTTTCGAAGTCATGTGCGTATTAGAAATTAATTATCACTTGCTTTAACGGTGAAGGAAAACATCGTGTGGAAACCGGCATGTCCTAGAACCAAAAATTCGAAGACATGTGACGTCCACCAACCCGCACTGGGCCCGCGTGGTGGACTACGGCCCACTCCCTCTTACAGAGAGGAGGCCTGTGTCCCAGCAGTGGGAACATTATAGGCCGATTATGCTATGCTTATGCTAAGTTAAACGGTACTTACCCAGTGATGGTAACACCAGTCTAAATATTCTAAATCTTATTAATTTATGTGAAAAATTCTATATTTGGTTTCTCGGAATCTGCTCTAACGATTTGGATGAATTTTTGTATTTAGATAACGTTAAACTTACCAAGTTTATCTAGCTATGTGTCATCCCTGTGAAAATCTTGAGAGAAGCTCGGTAAGTTCTACTTAATAATAAGCAGTCAATAATCTACTTTATTTTTATCCATAAAACTCTTTTCAAACTTATCAAATAAGAAGCGCCATTTATACTTTTGATGTCACTTTATCCCGGATCTGCAACAGCTGCCAATAATTATTCCACATAGATAAATCAATTTTCCAATATTATATCTCTGAAACTCCAATTACATCACTAAGTTTACAGGTGACAATTTGAAATTATTGTTATTACTGTTGCGGCTTTACTCGGGTTAGAGACGTGGTCATCCTAAACCGCAATATTAATGTTAAATTTACCGCTTCCATTAAACATTATGGGCTTAAACAGTTTGTTGGGGGCTTAATGAATTCCAAACTTGTATCATTAACCATCGCTGCACTTAATGAATAACACTTTATGTGTAACCGCAGTTTGGACATAAAGATTAATGTTAATGTTAACATTATGCGAACAATTTGCAAGTGAATATATTTGTTGGGATACCTCAAGGTTCGAAGCATTCGTCTTGTCAAACTTAAATAGTCTTTAAATAACTCACACGCATACATTAGTACTATTTTAACTATTCAGAATGTTCACAACGAAAGGTAATTTCAAATAACAAAATAAATACAAACAGCCATTTAAATAAAATCCCAAAACGAAATATGTCCACTCAAAAATATTAAACTCGACCGTTTAAAAAGTACTTAGCGAAACGTGACCCTTTTATATGACATTATTTAGCGTTGTCTATACATTATGTACGGGCACATGCTTGGATAACTTTCCTAAAACATTGGTTCCACTAATGACAGGCCGCCTGAATACTCCACCAAAGAATGATCACAAACTTATTCATCCCTTTATCTGCGACGGGTATTTGAACGTTTCAACCCTTGTAATTAGCAACACGCTACTAATTCCGGCTGTTTTATTATTATTATATGTAGTTTGTGACCTCAATGGCGTGCCTGTATTTGAATACCAGGAAATATTAACAAGAAAAGTAAAATACACAACTTCGTTTAAACTGTTATAACTAAGTAAGTACTTCCTCTGCTCGTAGCTTATTTTCAATAAAAAAATGTATCGGCAAACATGTTCCAATACTTTTAAATTAGACTCTTCGATAACGGTTTCACATTCGAAATAGAGTAAGTATTTTTAAACATTTTCGTGGTGCTTCGCTTCATTTTTTAAATAGGTTCGAGCGTTTAGGCTATAAAATTGCATGCTACACTGTTTTGCATTGCAGTGGAGTAAAAATACTGATAAAACCGCCGCGATTTTGTAATGTACTTAATATTGAGCTACTCGAAAAATACATGAAGAGAAATTGTGTAGTGTTGGATTTAATAAGTAGTTTATACTGCCTCAAAACATGTCTGCATAATATTCTTTTCTAGTTTCATTTGGCTACATCGCGTACCTAGTGCAGGCGCCAATTTATAAAAGAAAAGATTTTAACATACCTAGTATGTATTTAAGTTTATCTAGTTTATTAAAAACCTAAATATGTATTTTATAGAACATTAATATCTTAGAATTAGATGCAGCTGTAGATGCCGTGCCTACCCCCAAATTCTAAAGCTATTGAGATCATAACGATCCAATTTCACCACAGAGTATTTGCAAAATTTAATAAGAATTTCAACAAAAAACCGAACGTAGACATGCATGCGACGTATGCAGCTGACGCCAAAATATGGGCATATTATGATGTCCCTAATCTGGTTCACGGTCTGTTGGACGGGACGGCTCTCTCGATAACAATAACCGACTTAATACGCCCGATAATCGGTTTTCGCTATTCGAAAACATCCGTGATTGACACTTTTGATGACGTTTGAGCCGAAGCAAACGCCCCTGAGTTCACCAATCGTTTTCCATTACGCTGCGAGGGGGAGTTTACATTTGCAAATAAAATATAGATTCGAATGATTTGTGCAAGTGGTTTTGGCAAATAGCAAAATTGTGTTTGATTAATCGTGGTAGTTTTGTATGGAAAAATGATTTTAATTTAATGTCTGTCCCTACCTATTATGATTTATTGCAAAGAAACTGGAAGCCAATTTAAAAGTAATTTGCTAGAATTACTAAGATTTGGGACGAATTAATGACGAAATTTTATGTAGCATTACCTACACAGTTTCTTTGATGTTAACTACGAATAATATTTTACAACTAATTAAAACGTTTTGCGTTCACTTTTTAATATTATGGCGGACAGCTGGATGTTGGAAGTCCGTTAAACGAAAGATGACTCGCGAACAATAATCTCAAGCTCTAAAATAAGGCAGTCATTTGTAAAGTCAAAGCGTTCCTAAAATAAACTATATTCTAGCAACTTACAACCCAAGAAACAACTTCAAACACAAAAGAACATAATATTTAACTAAAGTAGCGAGCTCGCTATTTAAACTTAAGTGACCATGAACTGAAACACTCAAAACGATTCAAGAGTAAGCTGGATGAGTCTGAGAGGCAAATGTCCATGCTAGTGGCGAGCAAACAAAAAAAAATACGCGCAGGCCGAGTTGAAAGAAAGAGCGCACTCAACCAGGCAGAAGCAAAAAAGGTAAAAAAGAATCACACAATAAGTGAAGGATGCAGACGGTGCCACGTCCGGACTAGACGAAACTTGAGCGAACAACCTAACCGCTTTGACTCACTGACCACTCATTTGATAGCTTCTAACTTGTGACTCATTCTGGCGGGTTTTATTTTTTAATTCGATCACTAGCTCTATTGACAATGCTACCGAGGCGTTTAATAATAGCGTATAATTATAAGGAGATACACTTTTTCAGAGACATGATACTCAAAAACAACGTGGAGTGTTTTGGTAATTAAGGTATTTTTTACTGAATTGCTTTACATAGTGTAAACATTGATCACAAAATTAAATATGGCATTGTAGTAGATAGTGAAAATTATTAGCTTACAAACATCTTCGAAAATGATCAGTTACTTAAACAATTTATGTAAGTTTAGGTGCACCTAAGGCTCTCGATAGCTAGAGAAGGTAACCCTGCCATTTACGAACTATTTGTAACTTTGTCCCGCAGACACACGACACCAAACACGAACAAGATGACATTACTTATTTCGTATATAGGTCTGCCACAAAACATTTTGCTTAAAATTTAGTCACGTAGTCATGAGGGGTGTCCCATGTCGCATCTTCAAACCATTGCGATGGTCCATTGTATTCTCGCGAGACAAAAGGGTTGAGCACCCTCGAAGGAAGCTTACCTTCGTCAAACCGCTTTTTGGAATCAAACGTTCAGGTATTTGGAATAGATTGGAACATTTTATCTCGTGTTGTTGGTTCAGGGCAAGTATACGATTCCTTTATATATGGAGCATGTTTCGTTGTTAATACATGTTCCGAATTTGTTGTATATCTTGTTTCTGTACCTACAGTTAATTTTAATTGCTGATATACACGTTTTTAGCTAGTTATAATTTTTTCTCTCCGCTTGCGTGAACTTTGGTAGTTCAAAATGTTTCACGAAGCTATAATTCAAAGTTAGTTACAATAAAAAACATTTATATTATTACTAGGTATTTGTTGAGATAACATAACAGAAATGATTAATGATTAATTAGCTTACGTATTTGATTTCTACCGTGTAAATTACATTTGTTTGATTGAAATAGCTATAACTAATTACTTAAATGCAAATTAACATTGGCTATTTCGAGAGAGAAATTAATTTCAGGTGCAGCCTTCATTAAAATCTGGTTGGATTTGTATAAGGCGTACCTACATAGGTAAAATAATAAATATTTGTTTATCTATATTTTGTGATTTTGAGTTTGTGTTCCATGATTTGGGACCAATTGTACTGAATATGAATTTGAATTATGTTTAGATGTGAAATATTAAAAAAATACAGCTTCTATCCAGTACGTTTGCAGTCAAGTGACCATTGGGAAAATTCGAATAATGATGACATTAGCCTTTGTCAATTTTCTACAAGGATGACTTCATATCCTCGCTTTGAGACGCGGTATATAGTATGTCTTTATTACTTATCTTACTCGAAAGAACGATTAAATATCATAAAAGAGAATATCTAGCTAAATAAATGCACGGTTTCTTTGGAGCGCATTCTTCCCCGCCCTCACATTTGCTCCGCAAAATGACCGTATTCAAAAGCAAACGTTCTGTGCACACTGCTTTGCAAAAGTTAAATATAACTCAGAGCTGTTACTGATTATGAAATGCACTTCAATGTAATATTTATGTGACGCACTTCTGTATTTATTGCCAGAACATTAAAGGAGAGAATTTCAGTGACAAAGAATTTTTTTCACACCACCTGCTCGAATATGTCAAATTATTTATGTCATGTAACTCTAACCTAAAGTAGGTCATTAAAGCCCATGGGCAATAATATTGTACTGAATTTCATTATAACAAGGGTTATACATTATTGACCAAGGGGTCAATAATGTGATTTGAATTTGGAACCTCAACTAAAAATTCGTATGAACACTTTTACCACAAAGGCCTATATAGATATACCCAAAAGAACTTGTCTGAAATTCGAACTGGCCATGGCCGTCGCGATTATAAAACAAAAGAAAATAAAAAGCGCGACCAATACAATACAATTTTTTTTTAATGTCATGTGACGAAACTACCGGCTTCCGACCAACATTGGTCAATTGTGTGGTCTATAGTGTACACGCTGGTGAGCCAGGTGTAGTCGTTCTAGAGGCGTACATGTCGGAATGATACGTAAGTCTAGGTAGGTACTTGGTGTTATAGTGAGCCAATGTAATTACCCCTAATAGAAACTAATAAATCCTACACTACTGTAATTAAAACTCTATTAGAATACTTTTTAAAATACCATGATTCTAGTACTATTGCTTTTTATTTTCTCGCAGAAGGTGTGAAAAGTAGAGTATTCTCCTCGGGGATAAACGTGTGTTTACGTCTTGGGCGAGCTTGAATCCCTGGCTGCACTCAGGATGCTAGTTTTAACTCCCGAGCGAAGCGAGGGAGTTAACTCATAAACTCTCGAGCGCAGCGAGGGAGTTAACCCTAGCATCCTTCGTTGCACTCGGGATTCAATATTTCGCCCGTGACATAAGACACTGCTTTGTCCCCTTGGTGAATAATCTACTATTATGGTTGCATTTGACGTCGTATCGGGAGCACTGTGCCTTTTTAACCATAAAATGATTTAACATTTAACGTATTGCCAGAATGTTATAAATATAGACCTATTAACGTTTCAAACATAGTTAAGTAATTCTTTGCAGTTGCATATATTTGGCGTTTTACGTTATAAACGGGCTATTTTCGGATACATTTTGTCGATGAAACTGCTCTGATAGCGATGCGACCTCATATGAAAATAAAGCGTCCATTGTTAGTGAATATTGCGTGAAGTAATGGGAAAAAGTCGGGGTTTTATAAAATGGATTTATGCTTGTATACTCTGTGAGGTGAACAGATAGACCGGGTGGCGTGTGGCAGTCAATTTGGTTGAATGTTTGGTACATTTATCATTCATGTCGAAGCAAAATCCCCCGCATATCGTTGAGATCATTGTGAGCGAACCACTGACATTATTGCCTTGTCGGCAAGTATTCGCAACTTTAGGTATTCATAGGTAGAATATAAACTCTACCACGGGGTCTCATCAGGAACAAAGGAACATTTGTTGGAATAACTCATAATAGATGGCATTATATGTATCGATATGTTATTGAAGTTTGTGTAAAATTGAGAACATGAAAAAATACGTCATGAAAAATATTTGTTCAAATTTCGAAAAATCCTTTATGCACGGAAAAATGTATAGCCCGAAGATAGCCCGCGCTAAATCGGTCACATTTCTTTGTATGAGATGAGGCATCTGTACGTATAGTATTATATTATCTGTGACTCTACTAAATCAAACAGTATTCTACATAAACGTGTTACATGGAATTTAAGTTTTACTTTTGAGTTTCCATTTTCAAGCTTTAACCGTTATGTTACTTACAAGAGTTACAAGCCCTCTGTTTGACTAGGTATTTACAATTAAAAATATTACATAGGTAATTAACGATAAAGTGTAAACAAACGTACTAATTAGTAACAGTGCATTTGTTCAGTTATGCAGTCCAACAACAATAATTGCATTACGCCCGGAGCGTAATTTCATCGATAAGTTCAATTTACGCGAAACGTTATTGCGAACTAATTAATAAAATTATTTTAATTTTACATGTACACTCGTATACCTACTTTAGAATAACAATCTGTCACGATTCTGACATAATTAAGCTACGGTTGTCATGTAAACCGACATGACTTTTATTTAACAAGTTATGATACGAGTTTACACTACAAAACTAGGTAGTTTTGTAGTGTAAACTCGTATCATAACTTGTACAGGTACTAACAAATATTTAATTCATGATACTTCGATTTTTTCATGGTTATATCTGAGTAACATTAATTGAAATTTATTACTGACTAGCTTCCGCCCGCGGCTTCGCCCGTGTTTGTGGGATAAAAAGTAGCCATGTGTTATTCTGATGTCTAAGCTATATTACTGTAAAGTTTCATCAAAATCCATTCAGTAGTTTCTGCGAGAAAGAGTAACAAACATCCATCCATACATCCTCACAAACTTTCATATTTATAATATTAGTAGGATTAATAAATAAATACCGTAAAATATAAGGACAGCGATAAAAGGTTAATTAATTTGAATTATTCCCGACGCAAACAACAAAAATTGATTGCAAGGCAATACGTAGGCGATACGTGTAAGAAAAATAATTCAAGAAATAAAAACAATTTAAAAGCAAATAGTTTTGTTAAAATAAAATTATTAAAAATAGTACCTACTCAAGCATTGTACACCGAAACAACGCTATTATGACTGTCTTATAATAAGTCATCAAAGTCAACAAAATTATGTTCACATGAGTTGACTAAATAATAAAATTATCTCCGTAAAAAGTGATATCATATGGTACTGCACAAGCTGTGCAGTGCAGCGAAATCTAAATTAAATTTCGTCAGTACTTTATCTCCTTTGCCGACGGGACCTTCAGTCAGGCCACATTAACTGTATTAAGGCCGCTTTGTTCACTTTAAAACAATTGTGGCAACGAGAAGAGAATCCACAAATTCCACTCGTAAAACACTCATCAGGAACTCGGCTGACT
Source organism: Thalpophila matura (assembly GCA_948465475.1). Lineage (NCBI taxonomy): Eukaryota > Metazoa > Arthropoda > Insecta > Lepidoptera > Noctuidae > Thalpophila > Thalpophila matura. The sequence continues at coordinate 7,593,192 of OX419190.1, read as the reverse complement.
TCTGATGCCCGCTATTGTTGCCGAAAAGCATCAAAATTCTTCGCGTCTGGAAAATTTCAGCCTTTGTGCGGCGAATGGCCGAACATTGAAGCCTCACAAGTTACTTACTTAATCTCTGCTCCGCCCCCTTTGTGTTTCAGTCATCAATACTTTTGGAAATTGCACCTCGAGCAAGTTCCGCGACTGGCTTGTTCGTGTGCTTATTGGGAGCGAGATTTCAGTCCTTCGACGTTCATTATGAATTTAGGGATTTATGTGATCCTTTTTTGAAGTGAATTGCTGACAATGTGTTCGCCTTGCGTTTCTGTGTTAATTAATTTAATACTTAGTATTTATTTATCTTGTAGAACTTTATTTAGTTCCTGATTGACTAAGTTACTATCGGTTTACATGTAGGTTAGGTACTACCTACCAGTGGCGAAGCGTGAGGGGAAGCCGGTACAATAAAATAGTAACAAAATTATGAATAACTCCGTTTTACTATGTCATACCTATTGTTTATTAACTGTATTTATATATTTTGAATAAACAAATAGTTATGACATAAATAAAACGGAGTTATTCATAATTTTGTTACTATTTTATTGTACCGGCTTCCCTTCACGCTTCGCCACTGGTACCTACCGTTATCTTTTTGTCGAAGTAATAATAAAAAGTTTGTACAATAGACGCCAAACGTTTTTTGTTCAAGCTAGCAAGTTTTTATACAAGGTAGGCATAAAACTGCATGATCATCAAATAATAATCGAGATAATCGCTCTACTATTCTGCCGCATAGTAATTTAAATCGTTAAATTATTATGAATTGTCCTGCAATTATTGTTTTAATGAAGCAGTAATAGAAATCTGGACAAAACGTTTTTAACGCAATAATAATAAATCTTTCTTGCAGCAGCTTGTCCCCGGACCTTCTCTTAAAATTTCGTTTGCACGAATAATGGAATAAGTTTAATTAGTTTCCTCTGCAGAGGTGCCTAGTCTTAATTAAGCTTTGGTTTCAGCCATAATGTTAGAAGTCACTGTTTGTTCTCGACGCCTACAAATCCTATTCTACTTGCCAAATTGTAAATATTTACTTTGGAAAACCTTTAACGAACAAGGGTTGTTGTTTTCCGTCGCTTTGATTTTGTTTATGCTATTTATTGACAGCACTTTACATTATTATTATAGCTAAGGTATTATATTTATTATACCCGAATTAAGTATTAGGCTAAAACATAAAACTACTTGTGTCTATTTTAGCTGTTGTAGATATAATTATATGTGGTATAATAATTTTTAAATTTGAGTAGTTACTATTTCAAAAGCTCTCAGGTACTTATAAATCTTGATAATTAATGATTACTGACTAATATTCTATCATTATTTGGTACATTATAAACTTGTTTACTGCCATTATTTTGCGACAATTCCACACATTAAAGCTAGTCCCAAGTAGTAACTGTTTCGGTGTCACAAACAATAAACACAAAGAACTACCGTCTCCTTTATCGAGTCTCCTTTTATTCGAATGCAATCCGCTTTTCGTCAAAGGTAATTCGATACGTGGATCTTGTTCGTTTTCTGTTCGCACTTAAGTATTGCGCCTTTAGTTTGTTTTAGCTGTAACTTTATACTCGCGAACTTCGCGCCCCTATTGACACTCCCAATCAAAACATGTGAATGGAATCAATGGACGGTTCTTTGTCTTTTTATTTCTTTTCAGAGATCGATAAACAGGGTGTGCTGTAAAGGGATTAAAAATAATATTTTTATTGGGTTTTCTTTGGATCTGGCTCTGTCTGTAGTTCATTTAATTTAAATTTGATCAGAACGTAAGATGATTTAGCGCAATCCTTTTCATTTTGTAGGATGTATGTATAGTTTATAGTACTGCATTTATTGTAGCTATTAAATAATACAGACCATCCTATAAGTTTTAAAATGGCTAATTCAATACTGGAACGTAAATAAACACCAATAATGTATTGAGACATTTTAACAAAAACACTCAATCAACACAGCAATGTCATAACAAAATTGATTTAATTATTATTCGATGATTTTATTAAAAACAGAGGAAATCATTTAAACGCGCGGTATTCATTCGATTCGTGAATTAAACGTCGATCTCGCTGTATTAACCGTACGTTTACGATCATCGATATAAATCGTCTGATATCGATGCCATAAAACAAACCGCAGGATTACCGATTTAAATTCATCGATATCAAAGCAGTTAAAGGGGGCTTTTATAAATTAACGACGCCAATTTCCCTAATGACATTGTAAAAGGAAAGTTTACGATTAACGATTTTGGTTTTCACGATTGTATCGTTTGGTTATGTAGGTACCTACTTAATGTTATGTTGACGTCAATATAATTAATGTCATGAATGAAATGAGTCATTAGAAACTGTACTTGTACTTGCAAGTAAAACCGAACAAGTGCGAGAAGGACTCACGCCCTGAGGGTTCCGTACAAAATGTAAGTTTGTAATCGCAAAAAAAAATGCGATAGGTACCTTGGGAGGGAGCTGCGAGACCTTGCTTTTTACCAAATTTCATGATTCTAGGTCAACGGAAAGTGCCAACGGGAGGTTTTGATTTATTTGCGAGTGTCAAGTAGCATTGACTTAAAAGTTTGATTTTTTTACAGCTGCAAAAGACCGGGCCTTAAGTACATTTGATATTAATTTCAACTTGAAACTTTTTCCTGAGAAAAAGGTCTTGACAGACAGAGTGAGAAACAGACAGACGGACCATAAAGTTACGTAGGTACGTACTTTTTAGGTACGGGACCCTGATAAGAAGAATTTTGCAATATCAACGTGTGTTCGTGCATGGAGCACTGCTCGCACCTTTGGGATGGCACAGCCAAGTATCAGCTTGAGGCGTTAGAGCCTATTGAGAAGCGTGCCAAGAAGCTCATCAACAACGACTCCCTTGTTCAGACCAAGCTCCAAAGTCTTGAGCATCGGCGCAAAGTTGCTAGTCTATCGGTTTTTTACCGGATAAATTTCGGAGAGTGTGCTTCAGATCTGCATGATCTAATTCCCTCCTGCCCTTTCTTCTATCGGACGGTCAGAAGCACGACAAGGCGCCATCGGTTCATGGTAGATATACCAAGAACCCGAACAAAGCGCTTTGATTCCACTTTCATTGTGAAAACCGCCAAGCAGTGGAATGCGCTGCCCGAGTGGGTGTTTCCCAACAGTTACAATCTGGGTATCTTCAAGTCACGAGTGAATCGGTTTCTTCTAGGCAAGCGTGCTCCATCGTAGACTGCATCAGTACCTTACACTACCTACTACTAGTAAATTAAATACCTAATATCCAATAAACAAATAAGTTTTATTAACAATAACGTCATAAAGAAGATTAGAGCAAAGGAAATTTTGTACAAAAAATAAGATAGATAGCTACTCAATAGTAGATTTAAATTGTAAATGGTGATGATGATGATAAATCATATCAAACTTAATCAATCAGCGCTTTAATAAGTAAATATCGGCCTCATGTACCAGCTGTACAAAATGTTGAAAAAGTCAATGCTAATAAACTCATAACAAAAAACTTTTCACGAAGAATTCCCAAGGTCAGGAGTTTTGAGAAAGTAAGTTGAAAAACTGTATTTTTATAAGGATCGTAAGAGAGTAAGGAATGAGATATTTTAACATAATTAATTGTGAATATTAACTCATTTATATAAGTAAATATAAACAATTACCTACAGGTAGATAAAGTTTTAGAAAGGCAAGTATAGTCCTACTATCCTACTATAATATTATAAATGCGTGCGTGTATGTGTGTGTGTGTGTGTGTTTGTGTGTATGTTTGTTACTTCTTCACGCTGAAACTGCTGGACGGATTTGGATGAAATTTGGCACACAGATAGATTGTAGTCTGGAATAACACATAGGCTACCTTTTATCCCGGAAAACGCGGGCGAAGCCGCGGGCGGAAGCTAGTTTATATTAAAAAGAGAAAAGATTTGATTGTTTGTATGTTTGTTTATAATGGATAAAATAAAAAAAATAAAAAACCCGACTGCCAAAAAAAACAACTAAAAAGTTCAAAACAAGAGCACTTTTCAAGCAGTCTGATGCAGTTGTTGGCAATTATTTGTGTGAAATCGTAGATTTTACGCCACCAACTGCATCAGACTGCTTGAAAAGTGCTCTTGTTTTGAACTTTTTAGTTGTTTTTTTTGGCAGTCGGGTTTTTTAAATTTTTTATTTACTATTTTTTATTTTTCACTTCCGTCATTTTGATACCCCACTCGATAGGTTTTGAGGAAAACAAACTTTTTGAAGACGCCAAAAATAAGCCATTTTATTTTTTTATAATTTTGATATATCCAGTGTCACTCTCACAATTAAGACGAATCTAACGATACCACTCAAGCTAAAATCCATCAAGCCGTTTAGGCTACTGAGCGTGCCAAAGAAATATACATACATACATACATACATACATACACTCGAAAAACATAACCCTCCTTCTGGCGCAGTCGGGTAAAAAATCACATAACCTTATCAGCAAGTAACATGATCTATATAGGTTTTTTTTTTAATTAGAGATCTCTGCGAAAATTGCAAACATTTAACCCAAGGTATCAACAATTTGTCTAAAAAAGTCATTACTTATTTACCCACAAAAAGTCCACGAGGCTGTATGTTTTCTTATTATAGTTAAGTCACAATATGCCCTTTTTGGTCAAATTAGTCAATCAAAAGTTTAAAACACGGGTAGAATCGAAAAGACATTCGTATCATGATATTAATCCTTATCCAACAAAATATTTTCATAATTAAGGCTTATTATATAGGTACATGTAAATTCCTTTTTAAATTTATTCTATTCGGACATCTTATTTAGAAAAAACGACGGATATAAAAATGCTAAAAGTGAGAAAATGCTGCGGTGTGAGCATTAAGTGCACATTAATATTATGTAGAGACTAATCTCTAGAACTACTCATCCGATCCTGAATATTCTTTCACTATTAGAAAGCATCTCTGAGTGCTATAGCCTAATTTTTATCCCGAAAAAAAAGCACATGTGCTTGTAATTTATAAACCATTGGGAGTAAATACTACTACATAGTACATACTTACATATACCTACTTGTACATAGTATAAATAATTTAAGTTTCTTTTAGTTACCTATGTATTTGTAAGTATTATAAATAAAACCTTTGAGTATTTGGGAGTAAATTGCAACAAAAACACTTATTAACAAAAAATCGCAAGACCTAAATGAAAATTCAACTTTAAGAATTACTTCGAAGAAAAAAGATGAAGAGACGACCAATACCAGCTAATTATATATTGAACAGAACCAAAGTTCTTATTTTTGTAAAGTAATCACGTCAAACACACGAATAACGTTTCAAATGTTTCAATCTTGTAAACTCAGGTAAGGTTTGTTGGAAAATTAATTATCAAGTGCCTTTATCAGGTGATCGGCCCGAGGGCTCCGTGTTTCAATCGGGATCTTACGCTGTTTACTTAGATTTGATTCGCGCAATCAAAAACAAATGTCCCGAGATTGTTTCGTGTAATTAAACTTTGGGTCTGATCGTTCATTTCGTCTAGGTTAGAAATGACGTTGATGATATGAAACAAGACAATAATGTAGCTCAGACTGATTTTGTGGTGAACATTGTAAGGGTGATTATTATGAAAATTATGAAAACAGGTTTGTTTTTTGTGTATGTACGTGAATCGTTTGGTGAACTAATAAATTTAATAATTAATAATTATAAATATGAAGGAACAAATAAACCAAAATTCTTGTTGTAAACTTTGTTTTAAACAATATTTACCTAGTTAAGTTTGATGGGAATAAATAGTGTTCAGATTGATGAAGGCTGGTTCTTCTGAGCACGCTCCGCTCGTTCCACCATAGGCCTCATCCTTTGCTTTCCATCATGCGAGATTGAGGTCAGGAGCAGACTTATTTTGTAATATAAAATTATAGATTTTGAAATAAAATACCGGACAAATGCGAGTACGACTCCCGCCTTAAGGGTTCTGAAATATGCAATAGCGCCATCTATGACGCTATTACACCATAGTAGAAATATCTTATCTTCATCTTAGATGGCGCTATTGCATACTTCTAGTAGCTCCACTCATGGTCATGCCAGACAGACAACAAAGTGGTCCTATAAGGGTTCCGCTTTTCTTTTTGAGGTACGGAACCCATAAAAATGAAAAACAAACAAATATATTTTTTTAGATTTTATTTAATTAGGTACCTACAGACTTTACTTATGATGCGTTGAATGGGGAGAACTTTTCTTACTTTTCGTCTCTCCCAAACCGAAAATGTGAATCATGACGAAACTAAACTAACCACAATAATATTAAACTTTTAACTTAATTAAAATAGCCGTCTTTATCAAAGATCTGTACATATCCCATGCCTTCATTAAATTAGTGCCAACCCCACAAATAGGTAATGTTGGCTTCCCAAATTATATTACTTTATTGTTATTCTTTTTTACTTTGTTCCCCCAAACTAACGTAAATTGGCTTGGGATCACGCTACTGTTACGATAAACTGCGCTATTGGATTGGTTTGTTGTGGCTTTGTACTAGTTTTTATGTCGGGAATATTACTAAGAAACGATTTCGCGATCACTGACTTTATGTAGCTTGTAAATAATTTTATTTGATAGGTAAGTATATTGTGGCGTTACTATAATCGAAAGGAAAATTCCGAGATCTGTAAAAGCCGAATATTTTATTGTGATTCATATAACCAAGCTTTAAGACTGAGATTTTTTGTGTGTGCCTCGTTTTTAATATTTTTGTGGGTTCTGTAAAAGTTAGTAGCCTAAGGACATACACGTAAGCCAAACGTAGAGAATTCATATTTCTTTTGAAGGTTTATGATTTTAGAGAAAACGCAGTCTTTGGATTTTATAATTTAATATTTACACTGTACATACAAGCTTTTAGTAAAGTAACAGTCTAGTGTGCTGGTTTTCTTTGAAAATATTTAATGTTCTGTAGACATCTTGCACTATCTATACAGTGCAATAGAGCACCTAGGTACGACTTTAATGTGGTTCTCCAACCTTAATTAATTAATACTTAATCATTATGAGTATGTTTAAATAATATGTTCGTAATAATGAATTATAAAATCGAGTTTTAATTTAACGTGCATACCTGCTTGTTTTATTGTTTAGGAAGCTTCTATACACAGTTATGTCCTAAGCACAATTTGCTAAGTAAAGAATAGGTATTTCGTCCTCGTACGATTTTTCGACTTAAGCTGTCTCCAGACTACGCTATACTATATAGTATAGCGTACGCTATATTATATAGTATGGCGCGCCATACAAAGCCATACTATATTGTATAGCACAGTGTGAACGTGTCCATAACAATGTATGGTGCGCGATATTGTCGTGCTATGAGCTATATGCTCTATTGCTATATAGTATAGCGTAGTCTGAAGACAGCTTCAATGACTTTTCGCTCTACGGCACGATTTGCTATGATGTAATTTTCTAGGTACTCGTACTATTTTAAACTCAAATAGTCGTGTAGGCCTATTACAATTACACAATGTACGATTATAGAAATTACAAATATGAGCCAGGCGAACATGTCATTTCCCACGATATACTGGTGTTTACCACCTATTATTTCTTTACAACACATACAATATTCACAGATTTCGGTGCCAAAGTGATAAAAACGGTCATTGTTTCGCGGTTTGTCGGAAATAATCGATACCAATCGGTGATTCGGAATCAGTTATCAAGTGGGCGGTGAAGGGCTCTCGAATCGGTCCATATGCTCGTGTTCGCACGATCGTCTAGTACATACTTGTCATGTGGAGCGTCCGGAACACACGTCTAGTCGGACTCCTGTTTCAACGGATTGGCTAATTGAAAACCTTTCAACTCGATCAGTTTGAAATTTGAAGTTTTCAATCTGTCACTTGAGGACGTTAAGATCGGTTGATGCAAATATATCTTATGGGAACGAGCTTTCCTATGAGTGAGTTCAACTGTCCACCCACGTAATAATTGAGAATGCTTATGATTGACAAAGAAAATATAATCGCGACTGTTATGTACTTTTCTGTCTGGATTTATAAGCGCAATGTGAAGTTGGAAGCATCGGCAGGACTTGAAGCTTTGGAGCAATAACACGGACGGTGTAATTAGGAGTAAGTACAGAGAGAATACGAAACTACAGATTGCTACATTCGCAAGCGTTACATGCACCGATATTCCTCATTTGACTTCTGCAAATCGTGTGGGAAGCTACGCAGTAGTCTATGATCCCTGAAACGTTAGACAGTTCACTGTTGCATACAAAGTGTAGTTTCAATGATAGGTAGTTATCAGGTATGAAATGATTGAAACTAGTCCTTATTAACTGATATGTACCTATTTGTAATTGAAACTCGAATCTGCAACTGTCATTTTGCTGTAAAATATTAAATGATGTGGGTCTACGTAATATTTCCAACTCAAAATCGAAGCCAAACAAATATTAATACCAAGTCAAAAGCTGCCAGAATGTTACCATATTTTTTAGCTCTACTATAAACAAAGTAAATATCCAACACTGCCCAATAGGTGCACTTAAAATCTATCCATTTACTGAAGCACTACATGTCTAAAGCCAAATATACGTGTTGTACAAACAGAGCGGTTCATCAGTGGTGTTCGAAATCAACGCGTTTCCGACGGCTGATTGTTTAGATAATCGCGTGTCATCGAGTTAGACCCGGCGCCGAATTAACGCGATTGCAGCCGAAGCCGACCGAACGAGGAACTTCAACGAACCGACCGACTTGCAGATTGTGATGATTAGTTTACGTTTAATCTTGTTCAACTTAGTGTTATTGTTGAATCTGGAGTGAATTTGGACAAGTTTTGCGTGAAATTAGATGTAGTGCGTAATATGCAAGTTACGTTGGATATTCAGAAACTTTTTAAAAATTTAGACTATTTAAAGTATGTATGTAAAAATCGAAGACAAACTGACGTGATTGCTGCCAGAACCGACCAAAGAACGTATTTAAATAACTTGATTGCTGCGATTAATGCGATTAATTAAAAATCAATCGAAAACTCGGTAGACCAATAGGTATTTCAAATAAAGTATCGTTCGAGTTCCATTTGAAGTTAGTGTGAAATTATAAATATTGCTATTGACAAAGACTTATGACAATGAATGAATGTTTATTCACTGTGATGTTATTTAGGGCCGTTGTATTCAGCAAAGCGCTACGTTGTATTTTTTCCTGGTGTTTGTAGGTCTCAAGAAATCGGAAACAAAAAAAAAGAAATCGGAAACACAAAAATATCTTCAGTTCAACTGATCCTTTTAATCCACTTTTATTAACAACTTTCCTTTTATCTCCCGACTCAAATATTTAAACGTAAATATAATTTGTCCGACAAAACCGCGAAAGAAGGGAAAGAAAACGAGAAAAACTTAACCGCTGCAGTCAATTACGAAGCTTAAAAATATCTGCGGTATTTTTTGTTCTAATACCCAAAAAAGGGTATCCAATCCTTTAAACCGCTCGAAACAACTTAAGATTCATTCGCGTTAAACCTGCGAAATCTGTACCGCGGATAAGTATTTTTTTACAAGCGGCTTACCACTCCACTAACCCTGAATATTTTAGGCATTTTGTTAATATCCTAATCCTCCTTTTTTTCTCGGCTTGGACTCGGAGGGAAGTCGGCATTCACCGTTAACAGTTTCATGATTAATGACTGAAAACTCTTTGATGGCTTTTTAATTAGAGCTAAAATAGGGGTGTAATACCGGTTGGTACTTTGGTAGCGGGCGCCGACGTCAGCCGCGGGAAGGTTGCTGCGGCCACAGCTATATTTCATAGAGGGGGAGAGGCGGCTTCGAATTTGCAAGGCTAATAAATTGCGGAATACCTAGGCCTTATTGGCTCAACGTTTAATCGTTCGGGCCGCACTGGATTATTTTTAGCCAAGTTCCCGTCGCTTCTTTGTGTAACTGTAGCAATTGGAAAGTAAAATGCTAAACGTATTCTTGGCTTTGTGCGCGGCTCGACGTAAGAGCGTTTACTTATCGGTAACATAGGAATGAAATTTCTAACTTTGCATTACAAATTTATTTCCTCCGGCCGCGGCCTCCCGACTCTCCTTTCAGGTTATTCCGATTCGTCAGTGAAAATGGCGATTAATATTCAATATGAACAGCCTGTTTGAGTGATTGTTTCTGTAGGTCGCTATACAGATTTAAATCAGCTTCGCACAATGAAAATAATATTAATTGGAAGAAATTGTACCGCGCCTTTCAAAATTCTTAAAACAAATGTTTGATTTTCCTTAAAATATTAATCTTTATCTTGCATAAATATTAATGTCGCTTAGCTAAGTACAATACGATCGATTCTCGCAATTTCAAAACAATGTCTTTCCGAGGAACTGCTGCGTAGATTACAATGGGTCAATATTACAATACATTTGTGTATTTAGAATTAATTATACGTAATTTTTAATATTATTACAACTGTGAATCAGACAAAGCTCTTATGGTATACAGTAGGTATGGTACATAAAAAGTTTTGGTATAAGTTTGTAAACACGGCATTTTACTTGGCTCATTCAACCAAATATTTGTTTTCCTTCGCTATTCTTTATTCCAATGGAAATAGGGTATATTTTGTATAACGCGAATGTTTGGTCAAATTCGCCAAGTGAAGTGCCAGCATAATGATGTTACACCGTGAAAGTATTTGTCGATGAGAACTAACAGGGGGTAGTATTCAAAACTTGTGATAGTGTACTCAAGTTACCTGGCCCCTCGTCTAGAAGCACTTTCTTACTTATTCCATTTCCTTCAGTCGACAGCAACAAGATAGCAAACAACTGATACAATCTACTGAGGACATTTATTTTTACACCAAGTTAACGTCCAGTGGGTGACGGCAGTTCCAATTCTAATCATATAAAAGATTCTAGCAGTCCCCCTTGCTCGGCTCCTAAGGGTCGTAGTGTGATGATAGCCTATAATATTCCTTATGAATCTGGCTATCATATGCAAAAAGAATTTGTCGAATCCAACTGGAAGTTCCGGAGATGAGCGCGTTCAAACAAACAAACTCTTCAGCTTTATAATATTAGTAGGTATAGTATAAATAGATGACAGATTATTTTTTTTATGGAAAATGCATGGTCGCACATTTAATTTTTGAAACATTTTAGTTGTATAGTTCAGAATCCTTATCTACATTATGACAAACAGTAAAAAGTAAACTGAATTTTTATTTATGCATCGCGCCTGTATTCTCCGAAGGCATAGGCCGATTGTAAAGTACACCCATATGTCAGGTCCATAGGACCCATAGGACCCATACCACATGTACATAAGTCCCATGTTAGGCAGGGCGAGCCTATTGCCATTAACCGGGAATAAATCTAGACTCCAGGCTGCTACTCAGAATTTCCTAAGGGAAGAACTCAACAACACAGTCCGATTCGGAGAACTCAGGAAAGTCCACTCAGTGGTCGCGCTTGCAACCAATAGACCATTGAGACAGTTTATTATATTATTAGTTTTTTTTTTAATTCCTCTAATAAAAATAGAAAAACGTAAACCAAATACATAGAAAAACTATATATGTACCAACAAATATCCTTTATCCGCTCGTTGCCACCAGTTTTGAAAGTCACGAATTCTCCAGAGGGGTGGTAACCGAAAATATTCGTATTACATCGTGGCGATGTCGAAAACAATGACAAGCAAGAAAGAACGCTCTAAGCAGCCACTTTCAGCAATTAGGACAAACAAAACATTTTTATGCGAAGCTCGTTCGGGCTGACTTCGGTTTTCCTTGTAAACGGAGTAACTTGTTCGCCGGCGGTCGGGTGTTAATTGTGCAGATTTAAGGTCATCTTCGGAATGTTGTCTTTAGATGCAAAGAGGAAAAAATGATTCTGGTTTTGTTTAAAAGAGTTAAGTATAGTAAATTAATGTAGTTTTGTTAAAATAATTCATCGTTATAACGTTATGATTACCACTATAAAATGTTTTAAACCTAATTCCTTTTGTTTGGTCAGCACTGAGGGTCCAAAGATATGGTAGTAAAAGCTAGTTTTCATAGTATTATTAATACTTCTAAATAATTATTTAAATGCAGCTTTGTTGACAGGGTTTTCAATTTTAACTGAATGATTAGTGTAGGTTTACATCCCACAGAAAATATCTAATTTAATAAAAGTATCGAAATTCTAAACTCTTAAATGTATCTTGCACTATCACCTAAGGCAAAAAATGAAAGATAAAGAAGAAAGAAGGTAAAAGATGATGTAAAAGCATTTTATTCCAACTGCACAAACTAAAAAGTAATGAAAACAATACAACTTTGTACATTATTTTGCATTTATTTACACTTTACAAAAATCTCTTCACAATTTTTCGCCCACATCCGAACTGTTCATTAGCATAATTGGTTTACAGTCGAATATACGGCTGAACGTATGAACGCATGAGGTGCACCTATAAACATATATTGCAGTATCGCCATTATACCTCGTTTGCATAAGTAGTTTCAATGAATTCACCCTCGGCTACGTCATTTACCGCTTAAAATTCTTTGACATAGCAACTTTAATATTCCACTTTGTTTCTTTTTGGAGTGGGTTCATAAGTAGTAGCCTACATCTTTAGCAATGTCGTTACTTTAAAAAGATAATTTACATATATTTATTGTTATACATTTAGAAAATTGTTAGATTGTTGTGTGTCTTATCTATTATTGACATTAGTGATGATAAATTATATCTCCAATTAAGTAATAATATTCCCACACATTTAAATTGGCTGGTTATAATTTTTGGTGCCTCCACAAGTCGCGATACCTACGGGGGATGCGCACATGTAACCCGCGAAATTAAAATTTTCTTTCGTTTTTTGCAAACTACATCTCTGTTTTGCATCGTTATTTACTGAATAATAATACCATCATTATCATAATAGTCTCAAGTATGAATATTTCATCTAAGATTCGTACTTGAGACCAATTAGAACTTATGGAGTTAAGATGATAACTCTTATTATTTAAATAAGTAAATCAATTAAACAATGATCCTACTGTCTACATAAACTTCCAAAATATTGTAGAAGTTTCAGATACCAACGTTAATTTAAAACCAAAAACAAGAGGCTATAAGCATACCTAAGTACCACTGTACAGTGTATAAGTACACCAACTTGTTTTTAAATATAACCAAAACCACTAAACTAATACACACAAACAATGTTCAACGCTAGCTTACATTGTTAGGACAACGTATAAATTATATAGGTGTAGCTAAGTATCCAAAATCTATTTGCATTACAACCGTACGACGGGACTCAGATGTTCCGGAGAATCTGTCGTGATATATGGACGTTATTAGGAGAACAAACTTTTAATTGCACGTAATCCCCGTGTTGTATTGTAAATTTTGTTTTTGTTCGGTTTTGTTGGTACACTTGGTATAAATTATGAGAAAATTAAGAGTTCAGCTGTAAAATTTGCTGTATTTTGATTGAAAGATTTTCAATTTGCGTCTTGGTTGTTGTATAGATTTTGGTATATGGGCATTTGTTTCAGCCGAAATTAACCGACTTCATATTGGTGCTGTTAAATGGGCTAATTTTTTGCCAATTTCTTGCTGCAATTGTATAGCCGTGAGTTAAGATCTATAACGTACAGCAATTATTGTGATGTATCCATCATTTAATTTCATTGCAATATCGCCGGGCTGTAGGTACTGCAAGATTGCGGAAATTATTCTATTGAGTTATACACGATATAGGTATTGCACTTTTGAATATGACGTATTTCTTCACTAACTAGATACATAATTATAATATACTCTTCTTTATTTTGAATTGTGTTGAAGTAGTTACTACGAAATTGCGTAATGAAGACTTAATTCTCTTTTTAGGAACCTAAGGATGCTATTTTTGAGTCATTCAAATGCCGAATAACAATCATGTAAACACCGAGATGATTTTAAAAGCGTCTCTTTCTGCAATTTGTTATGAAATACTAAAGAAAAGGGGTGAAGTTTAACAAGTGGAAAATACCCTTACTACTTAAAAAATCTCGAGAGCAGCAATTAAACTCGCATTAACTAAAATATGAGAGCACCGCAACTTACTTCCTCTCGCAAGTCGCTACTGGTCCTTCTGTTTAAGCAATTTGCCTAAGCTACTGGCAAAATGTTTTCCTTTTCGAAACTCACACAAAACAATTTCTCACAGACTCTGCTCTGTCCATTCGGTATCCGGAGGAACAAGTTTAACTCCAAACAATAGTTAAGCAACAAAGAAAGTTGCGGACTGGCGTGCTGCGGCCGAATAGTGTGTGTGAACCGACTTACGGTGCCGCCTCTTCGTGCACGCTCCAGTGTTCTGTAATCAGTGCAAACAGACCCCGCTTACAATGTTATCTCTTCTCAACTAACAACTATTTTCATGCTAATATTTGTCTAGACAATTTCTTTTGCACTTATTTGTTTCAGAGACACTTTTGAAACTAAAAGGACTGGTGTTTGTGTAGCGAGGCACGTTTCGAGATGAAAATCCTTACGCTTTGAATACCAGTTCCAACGTTTTACTACATAAAACATTCTGAGCAGGTGTTTCGAAAATTGTCTTGTATGAAATCTTTTGCTTATCTTATAGTTTTAATAATTTTGTCAGTAAATATGAGAATACATAAAAATTTGGTTACTCAACATACAGTACAGTACAAGCAACAAAGATACGAACTCCTAAGAATATAATGCTGTGACTATTGTTTTACATTTTACATTATTACCTACTGCAGCGTGTTTCAGGGCACAGCCTAAACTAGGTGAAATACAGATGACTCAATTTTGTTTTTGTCATTTCAAAAAACCTTTAAAGCCACAGACAACTTAAAAATCTATAAATACAAATTCCAACCAATTTTGGAGTCTACCACCGCCCTCTAAATTTTACTCTGAGTTGAGAAAGTCTTGCAATTTTCCCCGTATCGGTGTTGTGCGCGTGAGGGTGCTGATTTATTTGCGGGTATGAGGCGTGAAGCAAATGAACTGCCCGTGTAACGAGATGTACGGCGCGACCACGCCGTAACTACGGGAGGCGGCGCCTTAGATCACACGGAAAAGCTATGTACGGAATATCTTAAAACATGTGTAACAATTTTCGCAGTTCGCCGTGAGATGAACGTAAAATGTGTGGTACTTAATATTTGAACGTGCACACTTGCACAGCTAATGCACAGCTTGTATAAACAAGTGTTTGGTATACAGGGTGTCCCAGAAATCAACGTCAAGCCGAAATCGAGCATTAGGCCAAGTCGTAACAGTTATCAGAAAAATATGAAAAAAAATCTTGGTCATGTACTTTTCAAATTATATGTATTCAAAAATAAATCTTAAAAACTGACACCCTGTGATGATCTTTCAAGTCCTGTGACTGCAAATATTAACTTTTCGTCATTTTTTTTTCTACCGTATAACTATGAATAACCCTTCTGTCAAACACAGAAAAAAAAAATGGGATTATTTTACCGTAAGTTATTGAAAAATGTGTGATAGTTCGGCAACCTGTGTTACAGAAGACTTGCATATATTAAAAACCAAATCTTATTTTTATTCCACTTCTCAAATCCAACCTTTACGAATGCAAGTGATACGAAGTCCAGGATAGACACCCATTAGGTACTTGCAAATAGGGGTTCGGTGACAATTTGTCTGTACACCACCTTGTACACAGACAAATAGTGACAGTACACCAATTCGTTATCCGCCAGCAGTTTGTCACAGGCAAACGCATTAGCGGCTGTGGCGGGCCGGCGACTTGGCTTGCGGTCGAAGCCTCGTCCGAATTCCTCTCACCAAAACTGTCATCACCGACCGACGATTAGTCAAGCTGCTAAGTGCTCCTTCCCGATTGTTTTTCTCTTTGCCACCGTCGGAAACTGTAATTTATGCGACTTTGCAGTTCCACCACAGCGTCGAAATTTGCAATCGGCGTAGATCCCAGCAAAACCGAAGGTTTATTTATGGCATGGAGAGTTAACTTTTGAACTGAAAGTTCTGCGGGTGCAGCGGTCGCCAGACCTTTTTTTGTTTGCAGTTGTTACTGACTCCGAGGAATATAGTGTTCTGTGTTCACATATATTTTGCGTCCTGATTCTTTTTACTATCCACTTATTTTGTTTGTGTTCATCTGAAGTTGGTTATACTCTAGATGTCTCATTCCCGCCATTGAACCCAGACTGTTTTTAGTGGATTTATGTTTTTCCTGCTGTAACTGCTATCATTAAATAGTTCGCTGTGCCAACTTATATTGAGTAATTTGCTTTTTATTTGTTTTAAACATCACTAAAATCCCACACGTCTTGCACTGCTTAAAAAAGCGAAAAGCGTAAAAACAAAAATACCATACAAGGATACACTAACGAATCCAAAGGCGACAAAGTAACAAAAATAGCCGCGAAAATAAACTGAAAGAATCCATAGACAAGAGTCCCCTTGTTTTGTGCAGCTGTTTACTCTGTGTATTGACAAGCAATGTTTTCTCTAAAAGAGGTTCAAGCAAATAGTATTGGAGTGAGGGCGTCGACGTGATTGCGCCAAGGAAGCTCCTACACTTTGTTTGTATAATCCTTAGCCTTTGATTAGCTACTTCTAGTTTCATTGGTGTAAAAGGACCAAAGAAAGTAAGGTTAATACTGTTTATTGAATTCATTTGATCTAGTTTATTTTCTAAATCTATATTTATCAATGAGAATAAATCTTATCGATGATAAGTTTATGGCCAAGTATTAATTTGGAGCTTCCTCGCAGCTAATTAAATAGCTGCGAGGATGCTCCAGATTTATATTAATTGTAAACAAGTTTTCCAAATGCCACACTTGTCAGTTTTTGAAGAAAATTAAGATAATGTTGAGAATTATGTATAGGTATTGAATATAAAAAGATGATGCTTAATTACTTTCGTAGCATAGATTACGATTGTAATACGAGTATTTCCCACGCAAAGCGACAAGAATCGAGTTAGGAAAATGGATTACTTGTATAATGGGATGCGTTGGGCTGAACTGTCATACTATATATATATATAGTATGACACTATATATATATATGATACTATAGCAGACATCAATCTGATAGGCATCAGTGTGTGACCAATAACGTATTAATTGACCTTGATTTATATTGAAATGTTTTAATTAGATTTTTTTATTATTATAGACATGTTTTTTTAAAATAGTTAAGTGTCAAATAAAAAACACTTGTTTTTGTTTTTAAAACGGTTGTGTAAGTAGCAACTAGCAAGATAAAATTCAAGTTGAGACAGTTTGAGATAAAGAAAAATCGCTACCTACCAAGAACCTCGTAGGATTAAAAAAAGAATTAATGTTTAATTAAATAAAAACGTCAAGTTTAACTATACTCGTAAATACTCGATGGCAAAGTTCAACGTAGACAAAACAGTTCTCAAACTAAACTTTTTGATGCAAAAACTGAACTAAAGACACTTAGACTCCGTTGCAAGGTTCGTTTCGATTGATATAAATGGAAAACTCTTTTTTGTCTCTAAATCTTGGCTAGATACGGAGGAGGTCGTAACACTCGATCTTCATTCACTCGAGTCATCGCACTCGTTTCCGACTTTTGATTTATACCTCTCTGTGTCACCCGATTGGCTCCAGTAGCGAGTAAACTATCAAACAAATAGGCTATGATATCGGTGTTGTAGTTTTATTTACATTTTCATTCTTGACTTTTCAAGGTCCACAAGTTTTCATGGAATTTGATGGAATGCTTATATTGACTGGAACCTCAGATCATAGAAACAAGGAGATATGCCATCATAGCAAATTAGTACGGGAACAACTGATGCCACTTTTAGTACATTTTTCGACACAATTACGCGCATAATTAAGCGCTCCGTGTGAATAAAAAGATCTCCACGCTACACTAAACTAAAACACTGTATTTATACCATCGATCGTGTTCGGTTCGTCGCCAGTGCGTACGTTTTTAGTATGAGCAATTTGCTCAAGTTTAGGCATCAAGCTCGATAGCGCCTTGGCACATCTCCCTTGTTTCTGTGATCTGAGACTGGAACATTATGTTATCTCTATACATTTCAATTATTTATAATGCCAATATTGTTGCAACAAATGTCATATTATTGACAGCACTGAAAGATCGGTTATCCACCCTTCTAGAAACCTTCCTTGCTGCCTTTTGCTGCACCGATATACTTACATACCTGCTCTTAATCTTAAACCAAGACCATTGTTAAATCGGGTTTTTTAAATTATTCACCACTGTCTATCAATAAAATAATATAAGAATCTTGCCTTATTTATTTTTTATAATTAATTTATTTACAAATATAGAATAAAGTTTTATCGTGGCCTTTCTCTTAATCTGTTTCGGCTAAATATGATAATTCTAGTTAGCGGCGGTGTCTTATAAATGCCGCAGACTAAACTGGTTAAATTAATTTATCCTAGGCTGAGCCCTGAGTGCGTTAGGGTCAACTAGTTTAGCCTTAGATAATCTAGTTTATTCTTGTATGAATACAAAGTTCGCTTGGAAGTGAATTTATCTTTTCATCGGTATAATTATTTAGCATGGATGGTTTTTTTGCATGCTTGATTTTACCAACACAGATTCATTAAAAAATAGGTAAAATCTTAAAAAAAATACTAAATTAAAATAACTTTGAAATAGGTATTTTTTTTTTTTATCTGATCATATAGGTTACTCAATAAAAGTCAATACCGCTACATCAATTGCTACTAAATAAACATGATATTGTACAATAAGACCCTTTTCACATAATATTGTCGCCAAATCTTGACCGGATTTTGTTTTCGCAGGGGTATCCCCATGTTTTTATACCCGCCGGCATATTTTGCTACACACCATCTGTATTCAGCATTCGTAATTACAATCGATTACTGAACCTTGTTTATTTGTCAAACGATTCCATGGTTCCGTACAACGCTTGCAAAATGATCGCTTTTTGATTTTATTTTATTTCAGTAACTACGTTTATTCAATATTGTCATGATTTCCATTTGAATAAATTGTATTTTATTTTGTAACTTGTAGTTTTTATGATAGGTATATTTGTTTTTTTGTTCTGTTTTTAAAGGGCTAGGGAGAAGCTAAGAAGCCGCATTACATCAATGTTGTGTTTAATATTGTGGCTTCTCCCCCGAAATTCTCAGGTGGTGACGCATTTTACACCCCTTGAAGTCACTTAGCAACGTAAACTAAAGGGCTTTAAAAAAGTAATGTGCACATAAACTGTGGCAGGCTCTTTTATGATAATATTTTCTATTATTATTGACAGACAATTTAAACATTATTTTCTTTAGGTAGATAGATTACATTTTTATGTTTCTGAAATTTTAAATTTTATATAATAATTTATTGTACTTTATATGATGAAGTACATCAAGTGTTAGGTACTAAAAATAAAATGGCTGCCATTGCACATAAACTTCACTCCACTACCATGTAAAACTAAACATGGTATGACGCTTGAAATATAAAAGAGCTGAGAGCTTAGATCCTCCCACCTCTCAGGGGCAACAATTAAAACATAAGGGCTGGGGGTGAGGGAGTAACTACTGAGTGGAAACGATGACGGTTCTCGCGCTTCCGACGGCTTGTTACACAACACAAAAATACATACTTGGGTAAATTATGTCTCGTCACGTTCGCGTTTCAAATTGAAAAAGTTCGCAGTTAATATTTCTAAAGGGTTTTCCATGCGTTTTTGAAATAAAATAGAAATGCGAGGGTGAATTTTTAATTTACATTTCCCACTTGATTTGAGATTTATTTTATGTGATGATGAGTACCTAACAAATAATAGTTTTTGACTTTGATGTCGCTTGCTTCACCTACTAATAATAGTGTTGTCATTAAAATACTTAAATGCTTGTACCATAATTATTTTTACCCGACTGCGGCACAGCCCAAAAGGAAGGTAATGTTTTTAGTTGGTATTATGTAGGTATGTCTGTGTGTTCCTTTCTAGGGGCCAAACGAGTGAACCGATTTAACAAATGAGGTATCATTAGATTTGTCTTAGGGCCGATGTCAATCGCCTGAAAAAATATACCTACTCATATGAATAAACTATATTGGTTTCAGATTAACATCTTTTGTTCTATATCTATAAGATCACTATAGTTAATTATCCTAATAAATTTTATCTGGCGATTGAAATTTGTTTTTTTTTTATAATCTGTGTACTTACCTGAACACATGCTATTTTTGTACATCAAGGTGCTTAAAGAGGTTTATCTTAGTGTAGTGTTAAATATTGCAGCTTTATATAGGTACCCAGTTACTCGATAACGACACATGGGTTGAGTACGACCAAAACTTGCCATACAAACTAAAAACGACTTCAAAGCGTAGGATGAGGTACCTACAGTAAATCCTCGACGTTCTGGCGTTCTGTCTGCTGCGGTTGGATTTAGTGCTACTACGTCAAACAAAAGTTTATCGTATATATTACTAAAACAATGAATACGATGTATGTAAAACGAAAGGGGTGTCGCCGGCACGATAGTTCTCATGACGGCCCACCGATGCGGAAGGAAGCCGCACTCGAGTTCTTTTTTTCAAAATGGCCGTCTGTCAGACGTCATTCTGACGCGCGAAACAAGAAATTCAAGATGGCGGCGTAAAAGGGGTTTGTAAGTTGGTTTGGCGGGCTACTGGCTGCGGGCACTCGTCATCGAAACCCGATCATTTAGATCGTTGGGTTAGTCGTTAGGATTGATTGAATAATAACCATTGTTTGGTAATATTCTTTTGCTATCGTTTTGTAAAGCTACAATATTAGGTACCTATAAATGATTAGGTACCTACCTATTTAAAACAGTAAACAAAAAAAATATAGGTAGTAGGTATATCTATCTAAAGACACTTCAAAATGTTTTATTGTTATTTATATATTTTGAAATTGTAGTAGGTACCGATTTTTTTTTATTAGGACGTGGTAGGTATTTGTTTTTCTTTTTTCTAAATTCTAAAATGAGTATAAAACTTGTATCATTTACATAATTGGTTTTCAAATTACTAGGTGCTGAAAATAAAAACAGATAAAAGTTGAATATGGACTACATTCCTAAAAATAGAACCCATAAAAGAACTCATTAAAAGTCGAGCTTCAGCCTCTAGCACATTCGCCACGACCTTTAACATTTTTGACACAAGAAACAAAACCCACATTTTCCATTCGCGCTTTTCATTTGACCTAGAACCTTTTTATCACACGAGAGTGGAACGTTTCTCGGACTGTAGTGTCAAAACGGCTTTTTCTCTTAAATCAAAGTGAAGCAGCTCTCAGGCAGCGGGCAGGGCAATATGAAACAGGTCGAGCCGAGTGATCCGCACTCCAAAGGGCCCGGCGCGGCCGTCTCAGATGTCGCTCAGAGAGCCCATTCGCGCGGCTCGGCCACACCCTCCACTCGACTCGCACATAAGCCTACGAGCGGCCCGCTTTATTTATTATGTACAGCCATTAACGCCACTGCCATCATGGCGGCGAGTTTTTCAATTTTTAATTTCCCTCTTACCGCGATGGCGACACTCGACAGACGCTTCCCGGATTGACACTTAAGTTGTAACTCATTGCGCCGCCAGTTGCCCACTGACGACTTAATGAGTGTCTACAACGGAAAGAAATTGCTTTTTCATAAGCGGTTTTCAGATTGTTTGATATAATACGAAATACTGAGACCTTTTTCAGTTATGGACGTTGCATAAAAAGTAACATCTCATTTCTTCTCTTTTCGGAGATCCTGAGATTCACCATCTATGAATGTAACTGAGGTAGATCAAGACAATTTCCACAATGTTTGTAAAATGATTCAGACATTACTGAAAACCATATAGCGCTAATCTCTTCGTACGTATGTATTTCGTTTTGTCCGACAGAGTAAACCGATAAGTCTTTTTTATCCACAATTTGACACGTGTTAATTCTTAATACGTAAGCACGTAGTAATAATGTGTTTTTGTATCTAATACGGCTTCTCTACAACCCCTAAATACGCACCCAAAAGTTTTGTATACCTACGGCTTCTAAAGCTGCCTATCTCAAAATGGCGCCCACTCTTCGAACACTCACATTTCAACAATAATTACTGTACAGGGAATCAGACGACAATAGAAGAAATCTTGTTTGAAAACTTTGCCTATAACAGTGGTGTTACTAATCGGATCTCGGTTCCTACATTTTGCTATAGTGAGAGGTTTGCGTCGATAACAGTTAAACGTAACGGCGACGTAAAGGGCGCCGGGAGTCCGGCCGGTCGGTCGGTGCGGCCGCAACTATCCGCACCGATGTCCGTCCGGACCGGCCCCAGACACAACTTCCCACTGCTGATTCCGCAAATTTATTTCATTAAATTTAATTCTAAACTCTCAAGGGCCGCCTGGGAATTCGGTCAGAGGCAAACGAGTTAAAGTTCACGAGTACCTACTTGGCAAATTAATCTTAAGGGAGTTTCGATGTTATCCTGCTCCGTGGACTTGAGTGCGCTAAGTCCGTCGGACGTTATAAATTAACAAACCCTCGCCGGTAATTAAGCGGAGGTGTGCTTCACATCGAGTTTAACGAACAAAAATTCAATTAACCCAAATTGTGTTGGAACAATTTTTCAACACAGCATGGTCTATTTACATATCTCGTAAATTTAAATCTGTCGAGACTCGAGCCCTGTCGGCCTGTCTTCGTTACGCGATTTAAAAGCTCTTCCTTATAGAAAAATGTTTGCCAACTAATCTGATTATAAAATGTTGTTAGTCTTTAATAAATCGCAATCTAGAAGATAATTAAAAATAATTAAATCTTCAACAACATAATTATATGAATGCTTGTGAGGCCAAAAGCATGTAATATTAACCCAACCGTATTAATTAAAACACCTGTAATAATTTGTTTTGTTCTTTGCAGGTAAGATACTTACATGAGTAAAAGACTACATCCAACGTACAAGGTAAATCTAGTTAAAACGGTAATTACCTAAGGAGAGTCATTAAAACGAAAGTCTTGTTCATTAAAGTAGTACAGTTCTTAATTAAAATACACCAAAAGAATTACGATGGCCTAACTCTGCCTAATGGATTTGTATTGTGTCTTCACAGTACACGAAAGGAAAGTAAAATAAATATAATAATTTTGCCATTTCTGCGAGCAATCGCGTCTTCGTGTCTTTGAATGGACAGAATATATCTGTCAAATAAAGTAAAGCTCAAACTTCATAATTAACACTTAAATATCTATTAAAATTCGTTAAATGAGTCGCCTCTTCATTTGCATATTTTGAAACGTCGCCGTCGGTCGGTCGAGTTTCAGGCGAACTAATGCTGTTGGTTCATTTCCTAGGAGTCCCTGGGTGGTCGTACGTGCACCGCCTTTACTCATGCCCACGATATGGAATTAAATGTTGATTAATATCGTGCATTTTAGGGCCGCGCAGAGCTAAGGCCGGGAAAGCCATTCAGGTGTTCAATTTAGAGGCACTTTGCAACTAAGAAGTAGTTAATAGTTGCCTGTCTAGTGGATAAAGGCTGGGCTGCATGTGCCTCACCTGAGAGCCCTTCGATATGACAGCGAGGTTTCGCGATTATTAATTGTTTGGTTATTAGAAAGTTACGATTTGGATACCTACTATCATTAGTATAACTAAAGATAAATTAACTTAAAAAAAAAAAAGTATAATAATAAGTTCCAAAAAAAATTTAATGAAGAGCAATCAATTCTTTTATTGTAATTTTTACCTAACAAGGCAAAAAGGTAGAACCTTTTTAACAAGTTTCGCATATAACACAAATACAGTTACGCATTTAAATAGAGCAAAACAAAAACTAGTCATATTGAATTTTATTGGCCGGAATACGTAAGCAATAAGTCACGCAAGCTCGCAATAAAAAATATTTTTATGAAAAAATGAAATGAATGTATTTCTGCGTCGCTGCAGAATTTCGTACAGCGCTGTACTCAACCACCCAGCCTATCGTTATATGATTTGCCATTTGGACGAAACCAAATATGTAGTAATTTTCATTGAGTGTATCTGGTCCCTTAAGGGCCTGTCCTGTCAATCAGTCGGCAGTCACTCCACAATAGATCCAATAAAATATTTACAAACCTAATCCTGTGTGGCCGCGAATCCATTATAAATGGCCTTTTATAAAAGTTCGCCCTATCATATTGCCCTGGGGCGGCGTTTAATAAGGCGCTTTTACCTCGTAATCGTTACTTATTGATGTTCCATGTCTAGACGCGTTCGGTTTTCCTTCTAGTTTTCCAGTATTTGCTGTCATGAACCAATGAATTATTAGCCGTTACTGCAATTTCACATACGTGCATCAACGTCAGAGATTGTTTTAATGATAGTTATTAGTTCCCCTATTGACGAACACGAACCGTTCTAACGAGTGAAATTTTCGTAAAGTTTTCGTATTAAAGGTTGGAATGGAAATTCTTCCGCAAATATTAAGTGATGGAACAGATTTTTGTGTATTCGTCCATTTCATCGTTGATCATTGTCAAAAAGTAAATTGATGTTTGACAAAGTGAAGTCACCGTTGAAGATAAGCCGTGGAAGCTTTTAAGGATAATGAATGTGCACTGAATTTTGAACTTTCCATGAAAATTTGTCACTGATAATATTCAGAAGTAACATTTTTACATAAACATTGCTTTCTTTGAGCTTTGTTTTACGCATGAGTTTAATTATAAAGACATTTAAACCTATCTTAATTATGTGTTATTAATAAAAATGAATACTCATCATACTGATCATAAAGTACAAAGATAAACTCTTAATAATAAAAAATATGTACCTACCCTGTTTTTGAAAAACATTATGGGTACCTAATTAATACTTTAATTAAAGTGTATGAAGTCTTAAAACTCAGTCAAAAACTTTTCTCATTGCTCGTTGTCAAGATGAAATTTTATGTTGTTAACTTAGTTTGATAAATATTATGTTTCAAATCAGTTTTTTTATGATATTCCAAATAATATATTTGTTAACTGAACATTCAATGATATTATTTTCTTTGTAACTAGGTATTTTTGTAGAAAATGTTTAGTAAAAATTTATAATGGCAAAGGAACTTTATGAAGCCAGCCTGGTTTTAAAAAATACTATTAAGTATTACTGTATCAACAGGATCAGTCGTTTATACAAAAATATTTATAGCCTGCTGAATCGCAAGATATTATGATTCTTCTTGCCAATATTAAAGAACAAGGGTTTCAGCATTTTAATAATGTCGCTCATTGATACTATCAAAAATAAACCACCAAACACACAGGGGAAAAGACGGCATGCTTACTTTAAAGGGCTATTTTCAATTTTCGTGTAAGCCTGCGAAAATCCCTTCATAGCCCGAAAATCCTTCACCCCTAATCTTAAACTTCGGTCTTTTTGAGCAAATGTCGTGCTATCAGCTCTCTTCAGAGTAAATAACGAGTTGAAAAATGACAGTAATAACTATCGGGGATAATGAGTGGGGCGGAATGCCCCGAGGAATACATGGGGTGCACCAAATGTTGCAACGAACGGGCATCACAGTGCCGCAAGGTAAACAAACCATTGCCGGCGGTTTTTCCGTTATTTCAATATAAAATACGTGCCCCTGACGTTTTTTGGTCATATTTCCTTTTATTTTGATTTCACGAAACTACATTTGAAAGGTAGGAATACGTATTTTGTTGTAAATAAAATAATATGAATATAAAAAAATAGGGTTCCTTCTTAGGTATAATCTCTTTGACGAAATATTTTGAAAATAGAAATATTTAAGCAGGTAGGTACCTATACAAAAAAATAATACAGTTAAAATAATAAAGTTTAATGATTACTCACTTGGAAAGTTTCGTATTAACTCGTGTTCTATTTTACAAGCTATAATATTCTTGTCAAAAATCACGCCAAGTCAGCGACACGGTCCACAAAGCGTTCTTATCAGAACGGCTCATTTCCACTCAATCCTGTTTCACGTGCCATCATACACGACACCGCTCGCGGGATCCAAGATTTTTAAACTCTCAACGCGAGGGGAAAAACGGGCACAAATTTATCAAAACTCCCGTGTTCTTTCCATTAGCAACATCTCAGATTGTCGGAGTTGCGAGCGAGTGCGTGTTGCGCGAATAATGATGTAATATACGCGAGACGATGTAATGACGCCTTTTGATGGTGCCTCCTCGTAGCGTCATTACAAAAGTCACCATGACTACACGGTGCTTATGTGGAATAAGATATTATGGCTATGATGCGTTTACTTTTTCATGGAACTAGATAATGAGCCATTTAGAAAATGTCCCAGATAAAAGACGTAAATACGTGCAAAGAAATCTCTTAGGGCAGATTACATTTTTACAATGAAGAGCCGCCAATTTCGAAGCAAAATTGGTTGTGGATAAAATGAAATACAATATTAAAATACATTTTGTAAAATTTTAATTTTCACGGACAAAACAAGTTTGCAGAGGCACAAAAACCCAATTAAAATTGTTTGCGAATGGCTGAGTAAATCCGAGCAAAAATTGCTGCTACGCAAATAAGGACTAGGTAAGCTTCTTCTCAATTTAGGTTCATAATAAGATATTCATAAAGATGTTCCGGCGAAACGACAAAAGATGGCAAGGAGACAAGCTCGCTTTCCAACTAAAATGTTAAATTACAAGAAGCCAAGAGACTTATCCGCAACGGGAACAATGAAACCCACTTCGTTGCAGCTGTTTTGTACGAATAAATAAGTAATATAAAATTAAATAATCCTAACGAAATTGAAGTCCTACAGATAGTCCTACAAGTAGCAAGTAAGTGTAATTAATTTTAAATCTGCTTTCAAAGAGGCTCTTCAAAGGATTATTCAACATTTTAATAAAATAATTTTGGATGTGTGACAGTTACGATAACTGATTAAACGCATTAATTAAATTTAGCAGACACAGTATATTTTAAAAGCAAACGTACCGTTTTATCAAAATAATTAGGACTGCTATTTAATTGGTAGACTGATTTGACGTGATTAAGTTGAACAAAAGATATTCAGACAGCTTTTTGCTTAACTTAGCTCCATCCAAGTGATATGTCGTGCATTATTTATTGAAGTGTTATTGGGTTTATCCATTAGGAAATTTGGGTTGCTATTCAGCCCATTTTTTAATTAACAGTAATCTATAAGTACTAATATAATAAAGCTGGAGAGTTTGTTTGTTTGTTGTTTGTTTGAAAGCGACTAATCTCTGGAATTACCAGTCGGATTCCAAAAAATATTTTTGTATTTTCATAAATTTAAAATATAATATTGTTAAATAGCCATGGCCTGCACGCCATCTAGATACCAAGATGGCAGCCATAAAAAAGACACTGGCAGACGCCCATAGAACGCTGGGCTTCAGATTGTGTATGTCGGTACAGATATGAAATTAGTTTGGTGTGATCGAGTATTTCAAGAGTATTTAAATTCATTTTTTATTTGATTTTGTACGTAATTGGGTTAAGGAGAAATCTTCGTATTTGTGACAATGAGGGTTTAAGTATGGTGTGAATGATCCAATGAAGTACGCATCCCGACTAATGAGTTCTCAATTCAAAGGTTTTAGTTGCTGTCGACATGATATTCTGTGGAGGCACACGCCAGCCAGCATGCACCCGTTTTTGTTTTATTGGTTTTTTCAAAATGTCAACGGCATAATCATTTTATTTCTTATTTATTTAGATTTTTGATTCCAATTCTTAATCTCTAAGATAAATTAGGCAAAGAACAATTAAAATATATTTTTATTTTTGGTTAAGCTTTTATTACTGTACCATATCAAGCCAACGTCCTTTACGAATTATACGTCATGGGTATCATTTCCATGGTTTTTGAAGGTGCCTATACCGAAAATGAGGTTGAAATCAAAATCCAAGTTGGTGGTATGTCACGCGGACGAAGTCGAGGACATTGTAGTGCCTAATAAGTAGTAATCTATACGCAAGTATGGTTTCGAATTAAACAGTTGATGTAGGTATATCTTATATATGATATCCCCCAAAACTGATAGTGGCCGATTCAAAATGAATCCGTTGCAATTTAATACCGAAGACGTTTAATCGCGACTCCTTCGACCCTAAGTCATGAAAATCTACTCATTTGTTAGGGTCTCCCCTATTGCCCGTCAGATGAACATATCAAATATCATTCGAAATTAATCAAGCCACCTTGCTATCCAGACGTCATGGGGCGTCTTCAACTGTTTAGCTTGTCATCCTATGTATGTCATTGTATTGTGTGTAAACAAAGGGACTTTGATTTTATTGTTGTCTTAAATGTTCTGCGCTTTAGTCTCTTTGATGTTAGAACGCATTATTAGGTTGTCCTTATATTTTCTATGTTGAAGGTTCCATGATTTCCAAAGGGAGCGATGCAGTAGGTATTTTAGGGGACCTACTTAAAAACCAAGTTGAAAATCTGAGTAAATTTTATGCCATCAATGTTAGCGGGTAGTGCAATATAGGGCGATGCTCAGGGAAGCCTATGCAGCCTAGCATTGGATCTCTTTCGGCTGATGTGATATTAGTGATGATCATACATTTTAATGTTATCGTAATCTTTCTTTACAATATCTCCAATATTAACAATTCAATCCCATATTTTTCACTACTTTTATATGAGACTTGCTGTTCATATAGTTTAAGTAATACATAAGAACTTAACACTATGCTAGTAATAGGTACGCAAATAAAAGAAACAAACCATTTAAAATGAAAGTATTTCTAGTGCCTCTATAAAGTACTATCAATTTTTTCAGCAATTAGTAGTCGTTGGAACTGTCTCGCGATCCTGCTATTTTACATATTATAGCATAAAAGTCGTCCACTTGCAAATCTGCAAACATCTCTGAAGCGCTTCAATAACGCGGCAAACTCTTCAGCATCATGAAAGCAATGTTGTACTGGATCTAATAGTAGGACACTGACGACTATTATATACCTGGTAATATTTAACTTCATTTAATATGTTTACCTATTTAGTTTCAAATTTCAGAGCAAGTATCAACCTTCCGGCTCCCACTTAGGCGGCTTACGTCTTACCAGACCCAGATCATTTCGATCGCCCCTTCTCATATTAATGTAATCTCAAGAAAGCTTTATTTTATACCCCCCGTCGTCAGAAGACAGCAAATGTATTGCAGTTATAAGTCAGACGAATTAATCCCTATCACTTGACAATAAAATGAAAGTAACATCACAAGAAGTTAATAGAAATTTGTTATTGTCTCGAGATTTTGGGATTTATAATTTGAACTGCTCCGCTGATGTCCTAATATGGGCCCTTTTTAATTAAGATTGGGTGTTTTTGTCTGAATGAAATGCTTTTTTAAGTGGATTGTCGTCACTAATGGAGAATTGCTGACTTTAACGCAAATAAGTTCAGTCTTGTTTAATATACTACAAGAGATTTCAGAAACCAACTGACGCGGACAAGTACAGTCTTATATAATTATCCTCTCAGGTGTCGGATTACAAAAATACATTAATTAATTGCGCGTCAAGCCCCCCACGACTTTCTCGAATTCTCGCAGATTATATTGCATTTTTTTTTTCGCATACAGTTTTCCATGATTTTTGCTAAGAGTTTACCTATGCAACTTTTACAAACATGGTAACACATTTTACTATATTAATATGCTTGGAAATCAAAACCCTACAGAAATTTCATGAATATTCCCAAATAGCTAAAACGTGTCCCCACAGTTAATTGCTCTTTTGAAAATTATAGAACTCGATTCATTATTTCATCTTATGAGTGGTACCTTATATAAACTATTTCTACTATTACTACCCCCGTAATAAAATATAGAATATCAAATTTATGTTTTCCTATCCCCATCTACAATCGCCTAATTCAGTTGAAATCTCATCAAGGGTAAGTTCAGTGAAATAATTTTCCGCTATTCCGCCTCCTTATTGCCCAGTGCACCGCGGACCACATTTCAAACAAATTGAAAATCAATTTAACGAAGGGTCCCTATGAAATAGGCGGGCGACGTCTCAAAGCGGAAACAGATCAAATATAGTGAGAGCCATAATATTGCTATATTTTATCGCATTGATAACAGAGAAGTGAATTACCAAGACTATTATTGATTTGCAGATACATACCTACGTAATTATTGTATGATTGTAGTAATTCAATACAAAAATAAAATATTTTTAAACCTGTTAAAATACCTTTTCCCATTGCATCGCCTCGCCCTTCACTCGCTGGAATCGTACCTTGTTGTCACGTGGGACATAACCTATCAAGAGAGGGGAAGAAATAGGAAAATACATCACCTTAAAGCGAGTAGGGAAGATTCATATCAGGCAGGAAATTCGACTCGCGTCTCGCCTTCGAGCAGTACATTTTTTGGAACGAACCACCTTTCGCCTTCACATATGGACTCCTGATTCATGAGTTTTATCTACCATGAAATGTGTGCCTAAGAATTGAATATTACCGGCTTGTCTCCGTGACAAAATTAATGGTAACGACTATCGACCTTGCTTTTGTGTGAAAAATATATTATTCTAAAGACATTGAAATATTTGAAGTCGTAGAACTATACCGATATAAAGGGCGCCAGACTGATATGTAGGTAACAGTTGGGTTCTATTATACATACTTCTTTTACATATAAATGACTCCGAAAACACACTACTAAATCAGATCCACGCTATTATTCCGTACATAAAAACAAATGCACCCACGTCTATATTGTATTCAATATTTCAAATTGAAGATAATGTCAATAAAAAATGCAACAAACCTAGGGACAGAGGTGAATAATACGGCCGAGATGTAACTCAATTTTCCGCATAAAAATTGGCATTCTTTTGTATGTACAGTTAGTTGATTCGCGCGCCCCATCACGACGATACAGCGATTATTATTACGTTCGAAAACCCATCAAAAGTTACAATTGAAAAGTTAAAGTATTCCGGGTGGGACTTAAGCCTCCCCCGTCTATCTACAAATGAGTTTGGTGTAGGAATATTCTTTTGTGTACACACCACGCCGTGCAGTCACAGTTGTACGCTTAATTATGTTTGATATTTTTACTATTCCGTTTGAAATAAGAAAGCAATTTTCATTTTAATATGCTGCTAGCATGTGAGCTTTTTATAGTGAGTTTTATTTGGCCTTCTCAGTTTATTACTTTTAAGCTCTTGTTGATGTTTACTTAGTTTAGATTCTCGGATATCCTTTAATTATTAGTATACCATGTTTAACTCTAAAACTAAAATAAACGTAAGCTATTGAGTGCGTACTATTTATTTTCCGCATTGAGTTAACTTTATAAACCCTACAATCGATAGAACATCCACTAGACGGAATTTATCTCGTTCCGCGCTGCATTCCAAAACAATTTTATTAAACTTTTCTCCCGCCTCGGCTATTGTTGGAGCGGCGGGCCTCGGTGCAACTTCCCTAAAATTCTTTTCTGTACACTTTTTTCTAAAAACAAATTACCTTACCCTCCTTGCAAGCGCACCTTAAAACACGAAAGCACCGCCCTGAATAATTAATACAATGGTAGGTTAAATTCGTCCAAGTGTCAACTTTCCCCTAACTTTTTAAAATACGACACCATCAAAAGTGCGGTCTAAGTCGACGTCTAGACCTTTTATCTCGCCGGGGGCTGTTTATTTAATTTTGCTTATTTTATTGGAACTGACAATGATTTAGGAAAACTTTTACCGTTGGGGATGCGTACTTTTTGAAGATACATGCAAGGGTGTTCGTTTGATCCTGATTGACGAATTTATCCTGTCCATGTAAATAATGTTTGATGCAAAGTTTTTCGCGGATGTCTTAAGCTGCCAAAACAAATTCTGACGTGAGGTGAATCGAATTATTGATAAAGTGAATGCATGTAGCACAGGGTGAAATATGTTTAAACAAGGGGTACTAAAAATGTAAACATGTATTTTTTCGTACGTACGACGACGTGACGTCGGAACTTCGAAAGTACATTTTTGAAAAGCCAAATTAAGTTTCCCCTCCCATAATATTTATTTGAAGAGAATTTTAAATATTTTAAATTCACGTTAACACGTGGTTAACATTGTTATTCTCACATAGGTAGGTACTTGTTTTCCTTTGCAAGTAGAGCTTTAAAGAGACCACGAGAACCTTCTTCGTGATTTGTAAGTAGGAATAATGAGAAACATGAAAGCCGACTTATCTACTCTACTTAAGGCCCCGGTATACGCCAACGGCCTTGAGTGATTTGGGCGGTATAGCTTGAGTGTTCTGCGCTGAGCTCAAGCAACGCGACATATATCCACCGAGCAATACGACTCGCCTATCAAGGAGCGCGCTGTGCAGAATTAGACGTATTATTACTTTTTAGTATCTAAAATATAAAATAAAAAAAAAGTAACAGGCAATATTATAGGTAGTAACATAGTCTTTTCACACAAAACAAATCATGAAAATATCTTAAGCGGTTTGAAAGTAATTACGTTTTTATGTTTTGGGTAGACACGAATTCATGAATTTATTTCATTAAGTATTTTACTATAATAGTTAAATATTCACAGGTACGATTGATGTACATATGTTCTAGTTTAACATAAAAAAATTGCACAACTAACCTGCATTATTTGACGGCGAAATAAGAGATTTAAAACTGGCCGTTACCATTTACCTTCGCCTTAACACATGAATTGCATTCGCGCTAATAGAGCTGTCAATAAAACGTCGGTCTGAATATCGGTCACGTGACCGATACTGATAAAACTTATAGCAACAAAAACTTTCATTTATAAGTACACCGTTTTTTTGTACTTTCACGTAAGCAATGCCCTTTAAATCCCGACAATAATTTCCCTGGGGGCTGCAGGCTGGCCTTTGACAGGGGTGGTCGTGGACACCGAGGGTGACCGGGGCCAAGAACTTAGTGAGGGTACTCGGATAGGGTCACTCCTTAGTCGTTTATTGTTCCTCGACGTTTATGGTCAGCAAAAGGGCAAAACGAAAGGTCAAAACTCGAGCCTAGACCCCCAGGTAATTTCTCAACAATTAATATCGAATAAAAGCCTTTCAAAGTACAGAATTTAATACGTATCTAAAAGGTAGGAAATTAGTCCGCCAAGATTTATTCGAAAATTTTGGAACAAAGCTTGTTTATAGTTCAAAATTCATTTGTGGCGGCCTATATCGAGAGTTTGGAATGTTTTATTGTTGAAATATGGACATTCTGTGCATTTACTTCACAGATTTATTGTTCCTAGATCACAACAGAGTGTTATGGATACAATGGTTACTTGGTTATTTAATTGAAGTTAAGAATAATTATATTCTTACTAATCAACAGTCCTAACTTTTAAACCATTTACACTGAGTTGCAGAAAAGGTCATTAAGTTTTAAAGAAGACTTTAATGATAGAAATTGTATGGTTAATGTCTCCTTTAAAATTTAATTATCTTTCTGCAACCGACCGTTAGAGATCAAAAACTTATTTAACTTTCTTTCTTGTTAGTCCGATAAACAATTTCTAAATCAATAAATAGTCTTAAGTTATTCACAACTAGATATTCTCAATTTGCATCTGTAAGTTTGATAGCAGGTATGAAGTTAACAAGCGTATGTAGCCCTACGGCGTCGTATCCCCTGCGGATCTACCATGAGTCTTTGTGGTGGTCTACGAGCACGAAGCCAATATTTCCCGGCTTGTATGAAATGCAAATACAATTTAAAAGTTTACATATTTTCTCAGAGAGACACAACTTGCGCCTACGGCCCGGCTCGCATTATACACTACTTTTACTTATAAACAAATGGCGTACCTACATTCTTTTATTGCTAAAATAAATTTCTGAATGTACACAAATGAAAGTGCTAGTTTAAAACTTTATATTGGAAATTTAAATAACTGTAGGTATTCTTTAAAACATTTTTAAAAGTTCAATAAAAATCTAATCAAAAATTATTGATGTTGTTTTTAAACCGTACCTACTTTGAAGTTATCTTATCATAGTAACATTATTTATTTATTACCTACCAACTTTGATGATATTTATTATTATTTCTTGTTTCAACAAAATAAGAATCTCTCGAGTTGCCTTAGCGCTTGACAAATTATATTACCCAGGGTAATACAGAAAACTTATTCAACAAACTCTTTAGAAAGTTGAAAGTCAAAGAAAGCCTCTTTCAAAGTAATAATCCTTCGGTGACTTTTGCGCTAAGTTTAATTCTAACGAAATTGTCATTCGACTGTCATTCGTTTTTAAGACGAAACTGTAATTTAATAGATAAAAATAATCTGTAATTAAATACCTACGTTATTTTACAAAATAATTTAAACATGTTCTTAATATAGAATTTTCAGAACTTCACCTTTTCTTTGTAGTGGAATTAAAATAGCTAATTATTTTCTTGCTATAATGTCTGGCGTATAATTATATTGTCGTTGCCATTATTAGTATTCGTATTACGACAATTAATGGGCTTGGTCCGATGTTAAACAAACTTAGTGAGAGGACGAAGCATAAAATAAGGAATCATAATTCAAATCGAAAAAAGTTTTCCCGTGCCGGGTAATTTTTCCCATCTTACGGGAAGTTTCTCTAGAGGGGTCGTGGCTCTCGCCTCAAGGAAATCTAAGAGAGGGTTCAAATTTTTAGCCTTTCGCCGTGTCTTCCTCTCCACTTTATATCGTCTTTTGATTACTCTCAACAAGTTATGCATATTGTAAAAGTCGGCGTCGCGGCTAGAAGAATTTTCGGCATCTCCTTTACGTCTTGCCGCCGTTGATGTCTCGTTTTTCATACCTTTTATGTTTTTCGCTTTAGTATGAATGAATCTACCTTTTATGATGATTATGATTTGTTTTTTGCTGTCTTGGTTTTTATAATGAAGATAAAATGCTCTGTGGTTAGTTTAAATAATAAATATATTTATAATTATTGGTGTCTCAATTGTTTTGCAAATATTTCTAATGTTAGTACAATACCGCAAATGTGTCGGTGGCGCATGGCGTATTCTTTAAAGCAGTGCTAACGCGCTATGCGCTGTTAATTCCCCTTAAGATCCCAGATCCACCCTAATTGTTATCGGCCTGCCCGACCCTTAATGGTGTTTCTAATGCGACTAATGCATTTTCGGGACATTTTGCAGCTTGCCTGGGGAC
The DNA here is from genome assembly GCA_948465475.1 of Thalpophila matura. Classification (NCBI taxonomy): domain Eukaryota; kingdom Metazoa; phylum Arthropoda; class Insecta; order Lepidoptera; family Noctuidae; genus Thalpophila; species Thalpophila matura. The sequence continues at coordinate 7,557,956 of OX419190.1, read as the reverse complement.
ATTTTTCTGTTTGTATGAGCATTGTGACTGGGGTTCCTGGTCACGGTAACTGTATTATCTGCAAATATGTTCACAATTTCTATTGTCCATCTGAGTGGTGCGAATGCAATGAACATAAATAAGAGATATGCGTTCAGTATGTTGAGTGTGTTTGGCTTGTCTCTATACATCTTACTTTATTCCGTTCCTTGACAGAGGGTAGCTTTAGTATTCATAAATTTTCAGGGACTCTTCTTTTAGTCTCGGGTTAATGTTACTTTTTTTCTAAAAAGCACGTTTCTTATTTTTTAAATTTTATGAAAACATTTGATGTGCCTCTATTAAGTATTCGTATACATATATTGGAAAGTCAAGCATCGAAACGAGGATAAGTTTTATTCTTGAGCGCTTTATTACCTTAATCGAATTTGGGTGAAACAAATAAAACTCAAAGTATTGAAAACAAACAATACACTCTAGTCAGCTGCACTCGTAAAACGGTTCGTATAAACGTAGCAAGGCGGTAAATTAGATTTTATTTTATTTCTTAAACAATTTGCGGCCGGACACAGACAAAGGGCGCATAGGTTCGATGCCGTGGTCAGCAATTCAAAGGTTTATGCGGGTACGTTTATTACTTACCTACACCCGAAGCAGTGGTGCACGGTTGCGTTTTTTTAGATGATTATTATCGATATATTTTTCGTTTTCTTTGTCGTTTATCGACTTTTAGAAAATATGTTTATAACAACCAATGTTGTTATAAACATATTTTCTATATTTTTTTTTTTTTTTGCTTGTTTTTCGTAAATAGTCTTATATAAAGTCTTATATAAATTAGGTAATAAAATTATTGATGTACGAATCTACTCTTAGACATTGGTATAAGAGTAGATTCGTACATCAATAATTATATTACCTAATTTATGTTTTATAAAATGGATTTTCATCAATTTTTTGATAGTTTTAATACTTTGCTGAGCAGTGAACAGCTAGGTATAGCAGTAATAAGAATAAAACTTCTATTTCCTCAATTAACTACTGTAATTTTTTTTTTTTTTTGGCACAATAAAGACATTTTTCGTTTTCATTTTTCATTTTCTATTGTGTCTATCGAGTGTCCACCAAGCACATTGTAATGAATGCTCACGATTTTGAAGTAAGACTATTTACGAAAAACAAGCAAAAAAATTAATGCTAATGTAAGAGAAATAATTAAAAAGATGAATCTATTTTATGCGTAAATTAGAATAATATTTTAAATACCTACAACGCTTTAATTCGTGTTTAAGAAAGCAATACTTCAAAAACATTAAAACCTCATTATATTGTTTCACTAGAAAAAGTCGACATTGAGCTCATCCCTATAGGCCCAACGCGACGATTTCGCAGTGACCACCGCCCGAGCCCCAATCGGCGGCCATTGTCCAGCCGTGTTCTTGTTCACATTAAAACGCAGTTAACCATTCTTTATTGTTTTATCCTCGACCATTCGCCGATAAATGTCCTCGACTCATGGGAAATGTTATGGCGCAGTACAATTTCGATTTCGCCACACCCTAATTAAAGTCACATTTTATTATAAATTTGTTGCACTCATTTTGCCTAATTTGACCGAGAATCATGTTATTTTGGGATATAGAAAGGTCGTACAATCTTAATGTATGCAGGGGTTGGTATTAACAGATTTAGATTAACCTTCACGTTCACATTATTAATTTAATGATACCTATTTTAGGTAGGGTAATATTGATCCGAAATAATTTGTTATCATGCCACTTTCAAACCAGTATAATTTTGGTGTTCAAAATAGGTAACATAATCATATTAAATTGTAACTTTAAAATTGGATTTATGAACAAAGCTTTAGCTATGAACTACTCAATTATTAGACTTCTCTGCATGTGTCTAGATTTACACGTAGAAATTTTAATTCCAATAGGGATGTTAACTACTTTTTTTTATTGTGAAACTGTAAACTATTTGAAAAAAGACAACACCAAAAAACCGATGAAACATCTACAAAATTGGCAAAGTTATAAGCGTTTTAAAATGATTTGCTAAACACGGACGGCACTACCTACTAGTGACGTAACACCACCTACGTCCGCTTCGCGCGACAAAGACGGAGCGATACTCCCTCCAAAAACTTTAAAAGAGTCTATGTTTTCCATTTTGTGATAAATTATTATTTTTTTGCTTTTACTTTTTTGTTGTGCGTTGTGCCTATTCCTTCTTTGAAATAAAATAATTTATTTGTACTTTTTTAATAGTAGGCCACTACCGTATTCAGAAGCTGTTAAAGTAATTGAACACTAACTCCAAAAGTTAGAGCAAGAGCATCAGACTTTTCATTTGGTTCACCGTAACGTGGCGGTAAAGGCAGAACCTTCGAAGTAAAGTTTGACGCCAATAATTGCTGAAGTGTGAACGGTTGCCAATCTCGGTATCCGCGCGAGAGCTCAATTTAACCATTACTAGTCCTACCGCGTACGGCCTTAGTGTTGCCAGGCGAGGATTCTTAAAAATCAGGACATTATGTTGTTATACACTTGTATTATTAATTGTATTTCTATGCCTTTGATTTGATGTTTGTGGCAGAATCGTCACTTTAAGTTGTAGGTACTGTCATGATTTTTTTTTTCTTTGTCAATCTTCTTGACACTAAGAGAATGCTCGTTGGTAATAAAGCATGGATGCTTCACAAGTAAATATTAATAGGTATTATCTACCTATCTCTTTACAAAAAATAGCTCCTAACTACTCAAGCAAACGTAAATATATTTTCAAAATACATAACTATTACCATCATTATACTCGTTAAAGTACCAGCGATTACCGTAAACACAACCGTTTGCGTTCAGAATAAAGTTAAGAACGGGAAACGGGATGTTCGCGTAAATCGTGGACGATTGGCGACACTAGACTGAAGCACGTCTGTCGTGAATCCATTCTTGACAGTAATTGCGACAATTAT